>JAGSMT010000033.1:0-2400000 GCA_029286875.1 Lamproptera curius
GAAAAAGTTTTAAAATTTTTTACACAAACCCTTTTTTTCAAAAAAAGTTTTGAAATTTCAAAATTAAAGGGAAAAGTAAAATTTTAAAAAATTTTAATAACATTAATTTTCCCAAATTTTTAAAAATTTGTTTAATTTTTTTAAAAAGGGTTTCTTTTTTATTTTTAAAAATTCAAAAACCCATTTTTTTTAAAATTTTACTTAATTTGTCTTTGTTTTTCTTTGAAAATAAATTTTTTAAAAAATTTTTTTTCCCAAAACCCCAAATTAAACAAAAAGGGGTTTTAAAATTTAAACATTTTTTATTAAAAAACCATTCCCTTAATTTAAAAGGGATTCTTAAAAAAGGAATAAAGGGTTTTTCAAAAAAAAAGTTTTCCCTTTATTAAAATTTTGAAATTTTTTAAAAGAAATTTTTAAAGATTTTTTAATTATAAATTTTTTATTAAAAAATTTTCAAATTTTTAAAAAGTTTAAATAATTTTATTGGAAATTTTTCTTTTTTTGGAAAAATTTTAAAAATTATTTTTGGGGAAAAGATTAAAGGGGATTTTAAAAATTTTGGAAATGTAAAAAAATTTAAAGGGTTTTAGGGGTTTTATTTTTAAAAATTTTTTAAATTTTTAAAATTTTTTCCTTTTTTAAATTTAAATTTTAATTTACAGTTTTTAAAAATAAAGTTTCAAATAAAAACCCAAAAATTTTAACTTCAGGGGTTTTATTGAAAACTTTTTTTTTGTATTTCAAAATTTTCAAAGAAAAAATTTCCAAATTTTTTAAAACCAAAATTTTTTTAAAAAACCCGTTTCCAAACTGCCCAAAACTTTCCCCTTTTTGCAAACCCAACCATTTCAAGAAGGGCGGGGGAAACCAAGGGTTCACTTATCTTTAAAAAGGTCAAGGCCCGTTTTTTGCTTTTTCCCGCCCTTTAAGCTTTTTTTAAAAAATATTTTTTTTTTAAAATGTAAATTAATTTTTTGCTTTTTTGGGGTTTCCCCTAAAAAATTAAATAAAAATTTTTTTAAAATTTGACAGGTGGTTTCCTTTAAAAAAAAATAAAAAATTTATAAAAAATTTCAATTTGTTTAAAATTTTTTTTTTGGGTTATAAAATTGGTTTAAAAAAACAAAAAAAATTTGTTTTTTTAGTTAATTTCCTTTTTTTCAGGAAAAGCTTCATAAAAATCAAAATTAAACCCTTTATTATCGCAAAAAAGATATTGCATCAAAAAACATTTTTAAAATTGGGAAAAACCCAAAAAAAAATTTGACCCAAAATTTTTTTTTAAAATTAATAACGGGAAAGGGTGGGGAAAAGTTAAATTTCCCTTTTATCTTTTCTTTGAACAAGTCTTTTTAATTTAAAAAATATATTTCTTTTGGTTTAAAAGGGGGGGAAAAAGGAAAGAAAAATTTTTTTTAAAAAGGGGGGCCGTCCTTTTTTTTAAAAAAAAACCATTTCGGGTTTTTTTGAAAAGCCTTTTAAAAGAAAGGGGGGAAAATTTTTTTAAACCCCGGGAATAAATTTTTTCCCTAAATATTTTTTTAAAAATTTAAAAACTTTTTAAAATAAAAGGGAATTTTTTGCAAATTTTTTTCCCCGGCAAAAATTTTAACCCTTTTTTACCAAAAAGAAAAAAGATAAAATTTATTTTTTTCCCTTTTTCCTTTGGGCCCAAAATTTTTTAAAGAATTTGAAAAAAACTTTACCAAATATAAAGCGGGCCCAATTTTTGAGTTTTAAAATGGGGCCAAAGGATTTTTAATTTTGGGTTTTAAATTTTCAAAAGGCAATTAAAGTTTTAGTTTGTAAATTATTTTCAAAACCCGGATTTTTAAAGATTTTGATTTGTTGTATCAAATTTTATTTCCCATAAAAATGAAATTTATAATAATTTTTAAAATTAAACTTTTTAAATTTAAATGGGTTGGAAAATTTATTTTTTAATTTAATACGAAACGAAAAAAAGCCCGGTTATTTTAAATTTTAGGGAGGTTTTTTTGCAGGTTTAAATTTCCAAAGAACGGTTGCAAAAGATATATTGTTAGGGTAAAACCGGATGCAAAATTTGGGAAGGGAAGGGCGAGATGTCGCGAATGTGGTATGCTTGACATACAGAAATCTCAAATAGTTAAATATTTCTTTTAAATTGAAAGCAAAACCATGGAACAATTTGAATTTTTTGCAGCGGGAATTAGTTGAACGTTTTAATGGGATTAGGTCATATTTTGTTGACCGCACACCGACAACTATTTATAAATTTTGTGATATCGTCCTTCATCTTAGAATAAATCGACGGAAACGCGGAACATTCGTTTATTCCCGGGGTGGTTGGTTTTACCCTCATGGTAATGTTTTTATTATTTCTTGTTGCCCGATATTTTTTTTTTTCCACTTGGAATTTTTGATAACACAAATTCATATGAGAAACTTTTGAATAATAGGTATGATATCAAAATGCAAGGGGGGTTTAATCAACGCGGTTTTACTTTGGATGAATATTTTTAATTACATTCACCAATCTGATTTGTTGACTTGGACCCCAAATTCCAGTAGCGTATCGAAAGGTTGAAGCCCGGTCGCTTTTTAATCGCCGACAATGAATAATATTGCCAAAATTTATTTAATGGTTCGGCAACGATTGGGACTTCTAAAAATTGGTTTTTCTAAACGTATGAGCCGAGGCTGTAGACGAATTTTCCCCGAAGGTGGATTTGACGGTTTGGAAAAACTGGAACTGATTTCGTTATTAATTTGAGCAGAAAACCGATTAAATTACCACCTTTTTATATTCAGAAATCGACCGAGAGGTTTCAAGAGAAAGAGTTAGGTTTTTAGATTCAAAACCCACTGGAGTGGTTTTTGGTCCGTTAATTTTAAATTTTTGTCCAAAAAAATAAGGTCGGTTTACGCCCAAACAAAAAGAAGTTCCCGAAGTACTATAAGTTTCCCTACGTTTAAAGACGCGTAGACTGGGCTTATCCGCACCTAGAGGCCCTTCTGATAATACGCGCCTATTGCTAGATAGTGCGTTGTGGATGAAATTTTAGAAAATCGGGAGAAGAACGGGCTTAATTAGAGTGCTTGCATTTTAAAAACAATTGTATACTGGCGTTAATTACATTTTCACCTTTTTAAACAGGTTAAGGGTTTGGAACGTGGAAATCAGGGAATAAATTTTGACCCCATCCGAGAAACTGTTTTTTTTTTATTTTTTAATTCTGAAATCTTTCCGAGGTTTGAAATTTTCTAATTATATGCCCAAGATAGGTGTTTAAGTTTGAAATTCAGATTATCCATTTGTATCTTAAAGTTTGAATTTTTAGCTTTTGAACACCTTCCCAGGTTGACCATAGTTCCTGAAGAGAAGATGAAAACCAAAACACTAAATAAACAGACAAATAGTGTTTTGTTCTTTGAAACATTTCCATTACGCGCTGAAAGGTGAGAGAGTTTTTTTAACCCATTGGCAGCAAAAATTTAGTAATTTTCCTGAATTGAATGCTGTCTTTAGGTGTCGGATTCATTCAACCGATAGAACCCGTAGCTAGGTCCAAAGTCGAAAAATGACAGTTACCAAGTTTATTAGGACGTCGTTTGGTTAGACGGATACTTATCCAAAGTTTTCTCGTTTAGTTTGGGAAATCTATGACGACACGCCATTTAGTTTTACCGATGCGTGATTTTTTGAACCACCCATAGGTGAGCTCCACGGACCGATGGTCAAAGCCTGATTCAGCATCTTGCTTATCTGGTCCCTAACTTTCCATGTTTCGGGATGATAACTTTTTGTATACCGGTATTCATCAGTTGTCTTAATGGGGTTTAATTTGTTAGGAAGGAACTTTTCACCATCGATAAGAATTTAAATAATTTGGAACAACGGTTAGCGCCCCTTAGTTCAAAATCCGGCGGGAGAAGGACATCGGCCGCGGCGACGAGTCTGACGGACGGAGAACATTGAACGTTGTAGGACCCGGCTTGAATTGGTTGGTTAGGGAAAAATTAAACGTTTGCGTCTTAGTAATTTCAAAAACCGGATTATTGCAACGGTGGTTGACACCTTATAATACAATTAGAAATAGTTTGTTCAAATTAAACTTTCACCGTCCAAAATTTATCGGAATTTAACTAAGATGAGTTTGAAATTTTTTGACCAATTCGTTGAATTATGTAAAAGAATTTCGATTGGATAAGATTTTCCTTTGTCGATTTAGCCCAAACTTTTCTAATAAAACCAACCCGATAAGGCCCGTCGAAATTTATAAATTTATAAATATAAATTTATGTCGTCCTTTCATTAATTTGAAAACAAGGAATAAAGAATAATTATTCCTTGAGGTAAACAGGCTTGAAGGGCAAAGAGGGAAATTGAATAAAATTTCGATAAACGGCAGATAAATGATTGGTTTGGCCTTGTCATAAGTAGTTTTAAGGTGGATCCAAAATTTGTTTGGGGGTTTGTTCTGAGTTTGAAATTAATTTATTTGTTGTTCAATTTGTACGATTCCGAAAATTTCCTCCCGAACACAGGGTTTGAGGTTCACTGATTACCGAAGGGCACCCAATCACGCCATAACCGCCTGGAAATACCGAGGTTGACAATCAAAAATACCCTGGGGATAAAAATTGAAGGATTTCACAAAAAACCCTGGGGGCCCTAATAATTCAGAAATCACAAGTTATCAATTTATTAATATTCATTTTTTCGTTTTAAAATGAGAAGGGGGGACCCTTTGGGCCAATCATGACCGGGTTTGGTTACCCGCAGGCCTTTCCGGGTAACGAGGGCTGACACCAAAGGCTTAAATTGATTTTGTGGAATTAGGGAATTTGGAATTTATTTTGGGCATTATAGAGGGGTGGGACGGAACATTTGGGTGCGCGTAGGTATATTTATTGGTCTGATGGCAGAGGCTGGGAAATTAGGCCTAGTCTGTTGGGGGCCGCCAATTGGGAATTGTGGGCGAGCAACGGAATTGAATGGTTTAAACGGTAAGATAAGGAACTATTGGCACTTGTTTGATTGAAAACCGACTTTTTCCGAAATTGAATCTTAGGTTTTGTTACAAAATTAATTCCTTTGCACGCCTAAGGCTTTTTTCAGCAATTCGGACGCATACATTGAACAGAGCCCAAGGGCTCTTTAAACTCGCAAAAATGCCTGATTTTTTTTATCAGTACGTTTACCATTAGTGGTATCGACATCATGTAGGCTGACGATGTCATAATGGTAAATAAAATAAACATTTACAAAATTTTGGGGAACACCCTGGTAGCCAACATAATCGTTATAAAAGGGTTCATCTCTTGGTCCGAAAAAATTAATTAGAGTCTTTATGCTTCCCAACTAGAAATGCCATTTGGTTAAATCTAGTGACCCGAATTTTATTAATATACCGTTTACCAGGCATAATTCTATTTTTGGCCGGGTTTTTCAGCCCATATTCCGCTACTATTTTACATAAGGGATAAACAGGTATTATATGCGGGTTCCCGTCAAAACGGGACCAGGCGGGGTTTTTAAAAATTCCCACTGGCATCTCGAGGACTGATTTAATATCGAGTCTATCGAGGAATCTTTGGTCTTTCAAATTTACTAATATTTCTATAGTTATCCGTTGGTTTACGAGCACTGCACGCAGGCCCTTTAGGTGGGGCTTAGGGATGGGTCTTATACCAAAAAAGGACACATAAGGATATTGAGAAACACACAGATACCCTGGGACCTGGATTTCATTCTGTTCTTCGATATTTTGGACCCTCCACACGGGACCGAGGAACCGTCGAGTATCTATTCAGATCCTTTACCTTTATCCACCGACTGCGCCAATTATGGTAGCGCCTTTGGGACCCAAAAAAACTCAAAATTTTGGATAGAATTTTTAAAAATAAAAGAAAAATTTTAAATTTAACTTTTAAAGCTGTGGGTCTGACTCTTTCGATGCGAGAAATGGAAGACCGAGGTAATTAAATTATCGTAAAAGTAATTAAAGATGGAAACTTCCCAGTAAAGTGCAGCGCGGAGGCAGCGGCCCCTTTGGGTTCGGTGAAACCGTTCCGTTGATGAAGCATTTTGCCTCGTGCCGACCGTTTGACGGAATTTGTAGTGTGAATCGATGTTGCAATGAATAGATGACGCTCAAGTTTATTTTAAGGGGCTTGTACATATAAAGTTAACTTTATTTTTGTTTATTATTGTTATTTAATTTATTTATTGTTTTAAAGTTTACTGTGTTTTTGGATCTAGACCTATTTTTAAGGACATTTTTATATTATATCACCATTATTGGAACGATACACACTAAAACATAATATTGGGATAAACAAATAAAAACTACAACACAAAATAAAACAAAAAGGAGGCAAAATAGAGAATACTATTGTCTTTTGATTATTTGTCGTTGTAAAATGTGTTTTATTGTTTTCCTTTTACGTCATCTGTTGATCGGAAGGTTCCACGAAAATCATCAATCGCGAAAAGGATGCAAAGCTGAGGGGACCTTTTGATGAATTTAAATTTAAGTATGAATTTTTCTTTATGAAATGTAATTTTAGGCCAAAAAATGTTTCTTTTTTTTCTTTCTTTAAATCAAGGAGTCTATACAAACCAAAAGCCAGGTAATGTTAAAAAGATATTTGAATATGAAATTCGAAATTATTTTTAGTTTAACTAAAAGTTGGACCCTCACATCACGACAGTTTATGAACAAAAGACACGCAATCAACTGTTTTCTTTGTTATTGAAAGAGAATAATATATATAAAAAAATCTTTGTCAGGAAGGATGACGCTAATTAGTGTTCTAGGGCAGATTGGGGTTTGAATGGGTCGGGTTTAAAACATTGCCGGGAAAAGTCTTTTGTTTAAATATTATTTCCCTATTTAGTTTTTAAAAATACTTTTTGTAAATGTTCAGTTAGAAAACTACAATTGAGGAAGGGACGGGTGAGATAAGTTCAAGGTGGTAAGGATTTTGTTAAACGAAAACGGCGGAAGATAATATAAATTTGTTTCCCACAGTCATTTGTTCTGAAATTCCTGTACGAAATACCAACAAAAAAAAATAGTCCATCCTATACTTTTTCCTTTTATTTTCTCAATTTTTTTAAATCTTTTAATAGATTCAGATTTTAAAAAGAAGTTTGGTGGTTATAAATTATTATAAGAGAAATTTTAACAAAAAATATGACCGACTTCGAACAACGTATTATAATTTGTAAAATTGGTAAAACTTGTTGTACGAAATTGGTTTGTTTTCGACCCATTTTAAATTCTGATAATTTTTAAATTTATTAAAATGTCTTAGAACGTTTATGTATGTACATAAATTTATCACATTAAAAAATAATATAGTAAATATTTTAAAGCAATAATGTGAACTTAGACCAATTTGAAAAGTTAAAATTCCCTGGCGACGTTAAAAGGAGATGGCTTTATTGTAGACCAATTCAAGTGGAACAATTAAAAAATGTACTAGGTGTTATCTTTACGGTTAGGAGGTTTATAATTTAACGAGAGGGTTGTAATTTTTGATCCTGATTTTTAATTAAAATTAAAACAAAATTTATATAAAATATTTGATAATTTTAAACCACAAAAAAATATTGGACTTAAATTTGTTGACTTCCCAGGGCCCGGAATTTAGATATTGCGCCAGAGGGCAATCAATGCTTGGTTTTAGTTTAAACGATACCGCAGTCCGGAATTGTTGAACAAAGGCATTTAGCCTATCGCCGGGAACCTAAGCCGGGGTATAGAAAAAGGGGCCAAGAAAGGAAATAAAACGAGCGTCCTTTATAAAGTACGTTTTTTAAATTTGAAAAAGCCTGAAGAGAGTATTCCATTACCTTTTAAAGTTCGAGATTAAATCGTCTGTTGGACCACCATTAACAACATTTAAAAATAAAACATTTAAAATAAAACAACGGGATTAATAAGGACAAAACATAATTATAACGCCTTCATATTTAAAATCACAGAGGAAAACATGTTAGAAATAGTTCAAAACGATATAAACCCTCAGGTAATTAAATAATATTTAGAAAAAAATCTTATAAATGAATAAAAAAGGAATTTTGCGATCTCCCTCCACGGTTGAAACGTTTTAGGGGTCCAACACCGCCGCCAAAGTTTGGTTGGTCTAAGCCGGCCCGGCCCGAGAAACCATTGGGGACCCATATCTTGGGTGAGAGATGGGCGTTAGTTCCGACGGAAGAAGTGCAAAGGCCGGGGGCCTTTGGGGTGCTTGGCGGGCCCTTTGCTCGGTCGAAAAGGCCTTGACCCCCGTCTAATGGGGAAGGGAAAATAAATGATGGGATGGAAATGACAAACTATTTTAAATGTTTGCTTGTAAAATTAATTGGTAATGTATTTAAAAAAAAAACACAAAAATTAAGCAAAGGTGATAAGTTAGGTGTAATACTTTTTGTTGCTTAAAGATATTTTAATTTGTGTGTAACTATTTGTGGCGTTTAATGCAGGCAATAAAATCGTTATTGACTTAAATAAATAATAAGACGTTCAGGGACCAATAATTTGAAAACTAATTAAAAAATAAATACAAAGAAAAAGACTATAGCCATCCTTATATTTGTGGGGGAAATCTAGTTCATACGGGCAACCTTCCAACAAGCCACGGGTACGTTCCCAACTGTCTGGTTATGGATATCACAGATGCCGGAAAGATTTGCCTAAGATAGACAATTAAATAGTAAGTCCGGCGATTGACTTATATCTGGTTACATCGGTTATCCGTTTCATTAGTCTTAGATTATTAGAGTGATGAAAGGTGGATTGGGTCCGTCTTGCTTGTTCATTGCTTGTGTTTGATTTTAGATCACGATATAAAGGGGGATGACTACAAAATCAATGATAACAAGATTTAAAGAATTCGTATCTAAACAAAGAAATCTTTTCAATTTTCGACCGGGTTTCATTTCCCAAACCACAATACAATTGTATTATTATTTCTTTAGATATCAAATTTATTCAAGTGGCAAAATCAAAGCTTACTTTTAAAAGTTTAAAAGCATACCAATCAAACAAATGAACTGGTTCTGTTCAAACATTTAGGCAATTTTCTTTAATTTCCCTGGAATACTTTAACGCTTAAAAAAAAAAACCCAAACCTCAACCAGTTAATTTTATTTAGTTAATTTAAAAGTAGCAACCAGTGGAGTATGCAATGAAACACGAATCCTTGAGACTAAAAATAAATCATCATCAAAATTACCATTTTCAATAAGTTCTATAAAAAGTAAGGACCGGATAAGCGAGGTCAACAACTAGGTAAGTAAGCGTAAACAAATACAAAATCAATATTGAAATATGCAAAAGTGAATACTGTTCGTGCCAAAATTGGATAAGAAAAATTTTAGGAATTCTTAAAATTTGTTTTGTTTGTTCTACATACACAAATTTATGAAACCGCATGGGTTCTAGTGATATATTTAACGGGACGGTCGATTTCATTTATTTTGAGTTCCCCGGCAAACAAGATTTTAAAAGGGAACTGAATAACTGTCATTTCATTTCGGAAGGGTGTCGAAATGATTGTTAAAGAGATATTTATTTAAATTAGCCTCAACATTAACAGAGAACAACCATTATGTGCAATTTTTATACATGTGATAAATTAAACGCTCTTGTGAAATATATTTAATTTTTGGAACAAAACATGCATTGTGATCATAGATCCTTAGATTAATTGGAGAATAGATTGATTGTGTATAAGATTGAGTTCTTCGGGATAGTCATTATAATAGATTTTAATAGTAAGTCATTTTAAAATATTAAAAATTCACCGGGGTGGTCCCCCAAATTCGGAGACTGTTCGGGTACCACCCAGTGCCTATTTCGCCGCGCGAGGTGAAACACCGGGTTCCGTTTGAAGGGCAGAGCCAGCGGATTTTGAAAAGAATTAAATCCCATTCCTTGAGCCGCGGGCGATACCAAACCCAGCTCGTCGGTGACCTTCCCATCAGGGGCCTGACTGTCCCGTTTGCGTATGCCATAAAAAAAAATGCAAATAGAATTATAATGTAATGTAATATTTAAAATTAAAAAGAGAATTTATAATTTAGAAAACATTTTACTTTTAGAGTTTTACGGAAGAATTTGAAATAAAAAAATTGAGAAAAGGAACCCTGGGTTTTTTAAAAAGAAAAAAAACCCCTTCCTAAACCAGGAAAGGAATCATTTATTCTTACTAATGATTTCTATCTTTTTCTGTTAATCTTACTCAATGTTCGATTGTTATTTTTTACCGACATTTGGCGTTGCCAGTTTGTGATCCACAAAGGGTTGGATCGATTGTTTGGGTTGAACAGCCGGAAATCCCGATTTAATTCACACCAACAGATTTAATTTGTAAGTCCCACTATTTGTAAAATGCCTTTTTCCAGGGAAGGTTTTTTCCAAAGACCAAGCCCAGGATACCTTTTTTACAGCATTTTTTTCGTGGGTAATAATATAAACAGTAAGCAGGTTCTGCGGCACAAATTGTTTTTTTTTAAGTAATTGGTAAATTGTTAACTGCTTTTATATTTATTTTTTTGTAACCCATTGATTACCGAAAACGTTTCCGCCCACCAGAATTTGAAAATTTTTAATGTTTTCCATATATTGTTGTCTTTTGAAAGAACTGTTATTCTATATTTTAACCTTTGTAGGGAGTTACTTTAAAAATTTCAACAATAAAGGCAAAAAATATTAACACTTTTTATGTTTTTCGGGGATTGTTGGCTGGGTCACCCAAAATTTTGGAACCTTGGTGTTTATATTAATTTGTTTAAATTTATCCCGAATTTAAATTGACTTTCCTATAGAACTATCACAACTGCCCGTTTAAAATGGTATGGGGGCGGTATAAGAAAACGATTTTAAAAATAAAACCACTTTTATAACATCATCATCATCACCATCAGCCTGCAAGTCCACTGCGGGACATGCCCCCTAATAACCTCTTTGGAGGGTTTTTGGGACCGTATCCCACCACGCTGGTCCAGTGCGGTTGGCGCGTGATCGATTTTTTGGCCCATCGGGTGATGATCTATTTTCAGATAATTGGGTGATCACAAATTGAACCAACTAGGAAACAAAAGGAAAAATTTGGAGTCCCCACAGATTCAACTCACGACCTTAGATTAGGGGTTGCGGGAGGAGTCAAATTTAAAAGATTAAAATGGGGAAAAAAAGGTTTTATTTACTGTTTGATTGAGAATGATGAATATAAGAAAGATTAAACACAGTGTTTGATAAGACGCAACCAAGTCATCACCCGGCAAAGCAAAAGGTTTATTTTTTGTTTGATTGAATCATTTCATAATTCACCATCTAGAAATTCAACTAGACTTATAACACTAAGTTCTTTCGGTAAAAAACGAAGTTTAAAATGAATCAAATTTGATATCGGACAGCAAAATTTGGTTCATTTACACTGAACTAGTTAAGGTAAAAAAGGTTTTTTTGAAACATCTAAAAAAAATATAATAAGGGCCAGAGACATTTTTGGCAAATTAGTCAAAAAAATTTCAAAAATGTCCAATTATTTTTTAAAAAGAGACCAGAGAGAAGAAAAGGAAAATTTCAATTTTTTTGAAAATTGACATTTAATAACACACCTTTTTAATTAAAATCAAAACCCAAAGGTTTTGTTTACCATTGAATGCAAAAGTTTTGGATCGGATAAACAAAAAAGAACAAATGACGACTGTGATGTTAAATTATGCTTTTGGGGCCCTATTAAAAGTTACCCATAATTTTAATTGGAGATTTTAACCCAGGAATAAAATCCTTTTAGGAACAACTGTTTGTTATAGTAATCGAAATTTTAAATTGGGATATAAATTATTGTTCTTTTTACTAAATTAACAATCGTTTATTAATCGAATTTCGATTGATTAACCTTTTAAGTTTGTCGCAACTTTTTTTGAAAGAAATTTAAACATCTGACGATCGGGAAAAGGGATTTGATGAACCGGACGCAAAACGTTAAATATTCCAAGCGGGGTTCTTGTAATAATGCTCGAAATTTTGCCCAATCATAGAATTGAATAAAATTGGTAAATGCATACGTGGCAAGGGGAAAATAATATAAATTTTGACTTAACCGTCAAAAGAGAAGTTCAGGAAAAGTACAAGCAAACCATCCATACAACCCAACTCAGGTTTTCGGGGAAATAAAAAACACAACCTTCAAATAGTTCTTTTGCAAACCAACGATAAAAAGTTCCTTGGAGATTTTAACGCAAATTTTGACGCTAAGGCCTAAATTGAACAAATTATTGTTGACTTTGATTAATATTTTCACAAAAAAGTGGGAAATGATAGTGAGTGGCCTTTAAAAAACGTAATTTGACTTTATCAGAATCTATTTTGTATATATATTGCATATAAAGTTCAATATATTAAAAATATTTTAGATATGATTGGGAAGTTTTTTGCCCATAGGAATATATATATAGCAGATCAACCGTTGAACAAAATAATCTATATGGAAATAATGGAGTTTTAAGGCAAAGTTTTTTACCAATTATAATTAAAACAGTTTAGTTAAAAAGTTTGTAAAACAGAGAAATTTTGTTATTGTTTTGGTTATTAACAGTTATTAACTTGTTACAATCCCACAATATTTGCTTACCCTGTCTAAGTCCGTCTAAGATGTCGGGAACAGGTTTTGCGGCCACAATTGGTTCTCTGTAATACGCGTACTATCTTAAAGAATTATAATGTAATGTAATATAGTGTAATTTAATTTATTACACAAAACACTTTCGTATTTTGTTTAATAGAAACTATAAACTATATTTAAAAACTTGACAGAATTTAAATTGATTAAAACACTCCTTGCTTAGTGGTAAGGGCGGCTTAACCCCGAGCATGTGGGAGAGCGTGGCTGAAACCGAGGCGAGGACAACCTGGGACCAAAAAATTTCATTGTTGTTTTCCAGTTGGTTAGGCAATTTCCATCATCCAAAAAAAAAAAATTTTATAATAGTTTGTCCGGACCCATTGATCTTTTATAGAAAGTTTTTGTTTTGTTACTTAAATTAAAAGTTTGTTACCCTTTACTAGAAAAAGTTTGACAATGAACCCGGATGTCGTTTTTTAATTTAAAAGTTGTCAAATGTTTCCTTTTATTGAAGAGTGCAATTTTATGAAAATTTTTTATTTTTGTCGCAAATATGAATGTCCGACTTATAAATATAATGGAATTTATTTTATTTTCCGAAAAATGCTAAGTTTTTTTAATGGAATTAATTAAAATATAATATACAAAATGCCTACATATAAACCATAGTAGGTTTAAATTAAAATAAAAGTAAAGGGTTTTATTATTAGGAGTTTAAAATGTGGATTAACGAAAGTTCTAAAGAATTTTAAAAAATTTCAATATAAATAGAACAATTATGTTTAAAGAAAAGACTTTTTAAGAAGAAAGCTGCCCAAAATAGCTTAAAATACTTTTTAAGGAAAAAAAGAGAAAAAAATATGGCAAAAAGCAAAGAGTTAAATACAAATATTCCTGATAAATTACACAAACTTTGTTTTTTTTCAGAATTTAACCAATCCAGTTTGCAAGGGAATAATGGGGCACAAACGGAGGTTGGACGTAATATCAATTTAATGGATATAAATTATATTTTAAAAACAAGCATTTTAATATAATGCTTAATCTGACTTTCTGTAAGATGTTTTAAAGTTTATGGTTTTTTAAAATATTAGAAAGAGGAACATTTCGTTTCATTTTCTACTTGTATTAAAGACGCAGATACAAGCGTTATTTCGTTGTTCAATTTATACAGCGACCGACTGTTACAGTTGATTTACGTTTTTGTTTATCTTTCAAAATAAAAAATCAAATTTTTATTGTAAATATAAAATCGACCAATTAAATTCCAAAATTCAAAAACAAACCTATCCCTTTTAAAATAAAGCGGATCCGTTATAGAAAATAGTGCTTTAAATAAGCACTTTTCTTTATCAAATAACGACTTTCAATCGAATCGTTAGTCTGTGAAAAAAGAGAATTTATCTTGGACAACCCCAGTTCACCACAGAGGCGTTGGACTAATTAATGATTAAAGTTTTAACCCTTTATTGAGGGCCCTAATTGTTTAGGAATTGTCATTGATAAATGAACTAATTTGTTCGAGAGAATAGAGAACTGTAATATGAGGGTTAATAATTTGTTCAAGTTTTCCCACGAAACTTTGTAAAGACCCACATGTTTAATTATCAAGTGTTTTAATGTAAAGAAATACTATCATTATTATTTTTCTGGTAGTACGAATAATGTTTAAATGTATTATTCGGCCAAAGTTTAAAAAAAAAGCTATGGGGTAGAGGATTTTAACGGCTAATTAGTGTACAACAAAGCCTTGTTTTATGAATTTATCGCTCGATGGAAATAACCAACGCGATTATAGGGAGATCATAAACTTTTTTCCCTTCTAATAGTGATATTTTTTAAATTTATCATGGAGTCGCTTTCTAATCCATCCAGTTTTACTGAATTAAAGATTTTCAAGGGAGGATTTCAATTGAAAACCCAAAGGGCTAAAATGTTCGTTGGATGGATTATTCCACCAATTCGGGTTTTTCCATTGTCAAAATATGACAAAATTTTAAATTATCCAAATTGCCTTAATTTACTAGTAAACATGTTTTTCCAAACTTGTTTCTACGCAGGATCCAAAAACTTTTCTTTTTGAAAAGCAAGGACCAATACATAGGCGCAGAGGGGGAAGACAGAGGTTCACTCTCACCTCCGTGAAAGGATCTGGGCGACGACTTTAATATGCCTTCCGGCTTGATTCTCATTTTAAAGCAAGCATGCGGTTGTTTTAACCATGTATAAAGGTTGTTGAGTCCCTTTAAATTAATTTACAAATTTGGCTTTAATTTAAGGGTCGTTCAATAAACAAATAATGGTTATAAAGTTGTATCAAAAGGCAGCACGTCGATTTTCGGGTTGATATAATTCGTAAAAAAAAATAAAAGAAATTTTCCCATTTTGTTTCAAAGAATGTATTTTAGTTTCATTAGCAGGGGAAAAAAGGCATCAAAAAAAAGCCGCAATAAAATACTGAAAAGTCCCAACAATTATGCCGTCCAATCATTAATTTGATTAATGGATGGTTTCTAACTAAATCAATTTTCACAGAATGGAAACACCGATAATATGAATTAGACTCATTGTTATATGGATTAATTTTCGAGATCTTTGAGAAGATGCTGTTAAAGACAATGATTAAATTGGGCCTTCATTAGGCATTTAAGACAAAATTTGCACAATGTTTCGTTTCAATTAGCTAAAATTACTATATTATTCCCTTTTGGTGTAAACGATGGGGTGTCGAGCAGTCTCCAGTTGAATGAATGAATTTTCCTCCCATAAAGCAGGGAGCCAGGAGGTCCATGTCATTTGGAAAAGACAGCCTTTTTTTGCATGGCCCTTTACGGCCAGGAAAGAGAGAAACAAGACCCAAACCAGATATCCTTTTTCCCACGGAACCCCATGGACGGGAATACAACGTTGGCTTAAATTTTATGATATAACGAAAACCTACCTTCTTGTGTCTGTAACCCGATGCTCATATTTTTAACCTTTTACCATGAACAGAAAAAGATAGAACATTTTTTCTTGAACGCTAGTTTTGGGAATAAAATTTTCAAAATAAATAATGTTCGTATTATAAAGAACTTATTAAATTTTAAAACGTCGGGTTGAAAACCGGTTTTATTATGTAATTAAATTACAAACAGGCTTAAAGTTTTCGGCGTTAAATATTTTGCACCAAGAACGACTTAAGATATTGTAATTGGGCCTGTTTGATCAAATTTTTTTATTTAAAATTTTGAAAAAAATTTTTACCATTATAATTTCATTATAAAAAATGTATATTTAAAAAATCATAAAGACGATCAAAAGGCGGAACTATTCTATTTGAGAACCGGAAAAGGGGGCCCAGGTATTATTTAGGACGGTTGAGGAAAAATGCAAAAACTTATGAGGGAGGAATAGGAAAAAAAGACTGATTTGAAACGTGACAGAATAACTTAAGAACCATAAACAAGACCATCCACCAAAACAAGATTTATTTTAAAGATATCTTTGGGATATAGTGATAACAAAAATAAAGACTAGGAGTACAATAATTTGAGTTACTTTAAACAACATGCCACCGGCTTTCTAGTCCATCTTTCCTAGTGGTTTGGGAGGATGTATTAATAATAAATATGCCAAACGGTATGACTTATTGATGACACAGTCATAAAAATATGATTCTTGTTAGTTAAAGAGGCGGTTTTAATATTGGACAGAAAGACTTAATTAGCAAATGCATTCACCGATGGACAAAGGTCATAAATGATGGCAGAGGTTCCATTCTGAACGCTTGAGTTTAAAACGGGATGGAGACGGGAAATTCTTTCATAAGATTTAGTAAAAAACGGCATTGTAAATGTATCTATTTATCATCATCATTCGTGATCTAGCCCATTCAAGTCAATTTTCGGTAAAAGGAGGCTTACTCACCCCCGCGGTTCTTGCTTTGTCGGCGGTTGCCAGACCGCGGGCCCCCAGCCGCGGGGGTAGGCGGCGGCCCGGAGGATCTCTCGAACCTCCCAAAGGCGCATCCAAAGGGTGTTTTCGCCCACTTTTGGGAGGACGGGTAGTCCCCCTTCCCGTCCTTTTCGCAACCAATGAGGAGTCGAGGGGAAAGAGGAGGGCGGTTTGGGGCCTCCCCATCCCCGGCGGCGGAGCTTAAATCGAGGCCACCGGGGGGGGGGCCTCCCATGCGGGGGTTGGGAACCCTGATTTAGGTTCGAGAACAGACTGGGGTTGTTACCCAACCAGGGGCTGAAGGGCGCGTTCCGACGGCCCAGAGGGAGGGAGGGCTGGGGAGATGGGGGTGGTGGCAGGGCGGAGGGCCAGAATGTACGTTCCTGGACCCCACCCTAAAAGGGTCGAAGGAAAAACGTATTTATGTGGTAACCGACATAACCCCTTGCTCCGGGAGGGAGTTATGATTTCCCACCGTGGCATTTCACGGTAAAAAATTAAAAAAGGCGACCCCAATTGTTTCGTGTAGGGGCGGAGGTCAGGGAATGCACCGAGGATGGGAAGCCCAAAGAGAAGCGTAAACATGGCCCATATCCCCATTTATCGGAATCGACAATTGCGTGGTGGGTAATTTTAAAATTACATTTTTTTGGATTTTGTCGAACCCTTTTGTCAAAATGCTACTTTAACGGTAAATTTAATGAAAGCAAAAAAAAATTTTAGAATTAATGGTTTTAAATTTGCCCAAATATTTAAATAGGATGTGCCTACAACATGATAAATTTGGTTAAATTTAAATAACACTAGCAAAAATGATCATGAATTTTTGAAAGGATAAAAAAGAAAATGAAAGGGAAAATTGTTCAAACCATTGTTGTTAATGCTTTACCACATTAAATGTTGCTACTTGTTAAACTGCTATATTTTAAAATGAAAAGAACAATGGACGGTACAATGAAAGCTTATGACTTTCCTGTTTTTAAACCGCAACTTTATTAATGGTTTGTTTTAAAACGATTGTGTTGAAACCCTGTGGTGGAAATTTGTAAAGAACGAAAAATTTTAAAAAAATTTTATTATAAGAATAAAAAAATCTAAATTAAGAAAATAAAGGAAATACAACTAGTGGATAAAATTTATCACCTTTAGAAACTTTTAGCCTAGGATTGACGTTTGGGAACAAATCACCTTTTTTCAATTTATGTTTTTCCAATATGTTTTTTTTTTAAACCTTTTCTGTCATTAGGCATTACTGCAAAACCATTTGAATGTTAAAATTTGTTGGGATAATAAAGAAAATTTAAAACGCCAAATTTATTGTCGATAGAAATGCCAATATTTGACCGCCAGGGTAAAAAATAGAGGGTTTCCAATGTTATAGCGAAATGGGCCCCCATGTTGACAACGATTGCAAACGTTGTTCTTTGGAGCATCGCCGTAGTTCTTCTATTGATGGAAGAACCAGAAGGAAAGGGAAAAGGACCAGGCGAAATTCGGCTCGGCAACGTGATCAGAAGCCGGATTGAAATGATAAAGGGGATAAATTTGTCGAGAGGCAACTTTTAGGCCTTTTTGTTGTTGGGTTGCCCGCGGTAAAACGAAAACTATTGTAACGAAGGGGCCATTGGGTGCGTGACTTTTTTGGTAACCAAACGGTATTAGGCGAAAGAAACCGGCAACAGATTTATATCTGATTTAAATAGATTGAAGAATTTGAATTTAATAAAAAAATGCTCTTATGTGCCTAAAAACTCGAATTAATTTAAAATGATTTGTTTTATTTAGTTAATTAAATAAGGGAATTTTGACTGAAAACCATCTCACCGAGGTTCCACACGTTTAGTGTGATTTAAAGTTTATCTTCAACTTTAACTTTTCTAGATCTATTCAACAATTTAAGAAAGTTATTGAAAAGTTAAAAGACACATAAAAAATAAGGTCATTATAATTAAGACAGGGTAATTTTTCCCAACTTTAATGTGTAAAGTTTAATTTATCCAAAAAGACCGGTTCATATTATGATTATCGCGGGTGGCAATGTTTGAGTTTAAAACCAATGGGACTATTCTACAACCAAATCTTCATTTGAGTTTTTTTATGTTTTAAGGAAAATTTAAACTTTTTTGTTACTAGAGGTTATATTTAGAATGAAAGAAAAAATGGGGAATTATACCAAACCCTTTTATTTCAAAAGGAGGAAAAGGTGAACAAAATACCCCTTTATTTATATAAATATGAAGGTTGAAGGAAAGAGCAAGAAGTGTTAGAGGGGAAAAGAAAATTAAAAGTGGCTCAAATTTTTAGCCAAATTAGGCTCAGTTCTTAGGTTTAAAAAAAGGCATTCGCACGTAATTTTCAACAATTAGCAGAATTTTTCAAACCCATTAACATTACTACAACAACATTGATTAATTAAATTTTTTTCAGACCTATTGAAATAATTAAATAGGAAATAAAATTTCCGTAAACGGACGGGGCCCACAGTTCTCCAACTGATTAGAAAGTTATTTTGATGCTTAAGATGGGGTTTTAGAGTGATTTGGAAAATTATTCCCTTGAAGAAAAAATTTTTTAGTTCATTTTAATTCAAATTTAATTTGATATCAGTTTTATACATTCATTTAATATGTCTGAATAAAATTGATTTAGGTATATAGATTTTTTAAATGTCAACGAATTTTAAAAATTTGCGGATCAGGTTAACAATCAAACAAAAGAATATAGATTATTTTATGAGAAAAACAAAACGCAACCCAAGTAAAAAATTTTATACACCCAATTTTTAGATTTTTGGAAATGAAAACTGTTGAAGTAATGGAAGAAAAGGAAGAAAATTGGGAAAATAAAAAAATTTATAGAAGATGAAATTTTTAAAATATACAACGACTTTAAAAGCGGGATTAATTTGACAATAAAGGAAAATAAATGCTTCCTCAGCACGAAACTGTTTGAATTTTCCATGTTTTTAATTTTTAGTGTATGACAGTTTTATGTACAAGAAAAAGGAATGTTCTAATATAAAATAAATTATTTGAACTTAAATTGTATAATCAAATGAGCTTTGAATAGTTTTAAAGGGATTATTCTTAAATAGATATTCTCGGGACTTAATTGGGTTAAACAATTTGAGCACAGGGTTTAAGTCTATCTTTGATTGAGTCACTGTTTTAAATTTGATGCGGAGTTGTATTTTGCGCCTAATTTGTTAATATCTATACAATACTATTAAACTATTGGAACAAAATTTTAAAAGTTGAGTCCAATGGCAATATCTGTATTTAAAAAGAATGAAAAAATCGGAAATGGAGGAAAAAACCATCAATTTTATTTTACTTTAAAATCGTCAGAAAAAAAATTTTAATATATTTATTAAAATTTAAAGAAAGTCAATATAAAATATTTAAAAAAAATTTGAAACCGAATTCCATTACAATTTTTGGGAAACCCAAAGGTTTTAGAAAGTTTTAACTTCCAGAAATTTAAAAGGAAATATTTAAAATTTATTTTAAATTAAAACCCACCCAACAAAGCGAAATTAAAACACAGAATTTTAAAGAAAAATTAAATTGTTTTTAGCGGACCCGGTTTAAAAGTGGGATGTCAAAGGTTTATAAATCGTCTTTGACAAATAAAGTTTTGAGAGTTTAATTGGAAACAGAAAAAAAACGCCCGTTAAAATTTAATTATATTTGTTTCCCTTTTGATTTTTTTCTTTTAAGGAAACCCGAAGGGGAAGGGATAAAGGGGGAAAAATTCCCGGTAAAACGCGTTAAATTAATAGCTTCTTTTGATTTTTTTTTTTGGGATGGAAATTAAAAGTTAGGTAAAAATTTTGATAGGTTTAAGAGGGTTTAAACCGGGATTTTTTTTGACCCAGAATTTGGGAATTATTTGTTTTGGGGTTTACCCATTGGGGACAAAATTACACCCTTTACTAAAAACCAAACCACTACGCTGTTCCTTTTAAGTCCAAAAAGGATCAACGGTTGAAAGGGCGGATGGGAGCCCCACCATAAAACAAAGTAGGGTAGGGACGGTATTCCCAACCAAACAGAAAACAATGATCCCAAAAAACCTTTTTTCAAAGATTAAACCCGTTGTCTTCAGTTTAGAAGACACAACCAAACCATTTCCATTACTTCTAAAAGTTGGATTAATCAAATTATTTTGTTATGGCCATTCTCTTTTATGAAACCATTGTAACCAGTATTTAAAAAACAAGTTGAAAACTTTCTTTTGATGCCCGCTGCTTTCTGCACAACGACTTTATCCAAACGTTGTCACGTAAAATAATTGGAAGCCTTAAGAGTTGATATTTTCAAAAAAAATTATCAAAAAAAATAAATTTCCCTTGGAATAATTGATAAGTATTATTTGATGATTAACAAAAGGAGATAGTTAATTAAATTGTTAAAACAAACAGAACAATTGTGTTAATAAATTGTGGTTTTAAAATCCCAACAAATTGTATATTTAATATAAATTAATTTTAGAAGAAAAATATTTAAAATTTTTATTTTTTACTTTTGAGATAATTTATAAAATTAAGTGTTTAGAACATTTTAATTTAAAAGGATTCATTTATAACATTTTGAATACAAATAGATGTTATTTATTTGATTATTTTGAAATAAAACACAGATATAACATAAAAACAAAATCGGTTTAAAATCCTTTCAACTATTTTATGTTTAATGTAGCCTATTTAGTACGGTAAGCTTCGCTACACGAAAGCTTTTATTTTAAATACAAAACAAAATTGTACAAACAAAGCTTTTGGTCTCCTGTTGCGCACAACTTACTGAAGGGTTTGTTAGAAAACATTCGGTGTTAAACACCCTCTAATGGATACATTTTTTGAAGAACTGGGAATTTTTTAAAGAAAAATAAAAAAAGGATTGAATTTATGTTGTTATTTTGGTTAATATTTAACTTTATTGACAAGTTATATCACCGATTCTCTTTTAATACATGACTGTTTTATACATGTTTGAAACAGGCTATAAAAAAAAATAAATTAGTGCAATTCCCAATAATATGTTTATTATAAATATTGTCCTAATAATTACTTAATATTCTTAATAATTATTCAGTATCTACTTTTTATATTAAAACCAGTCTAAATTCGACTCTAATTATGAGTATCAAATATAAAATTAAGTCATTTAAATTTTCGGGAAATAGGCGACTATCAAGGGTATTTATTGCGCATCGGTTAACGAAAAAAGCAATAAACTGAAAGTTAAAGGGGAGGACCCATTTGGAATCAACTTTTATCGGTGAATTTAAGTCTTCATTGAAAACTTAAAAATTTGGAAAGACTTAATAAATTTCATTGAAATTTGCATCAATTTCAGGTTCAAATCGGATGTGCTTTTGTAAGTTTTATTTTACAAATCTCTTTGTTTATTATTTCTGTATGTGTTTATGCTGTAATTTTAAACTAATAAACAAAAGAAAAAATTAATTAAAAATAATAGATTTTTGATTTCAAAAGTATTTAGAATAAGGACGAGACTTTGAGCCTTCGGATTTATAAAAAAAATTAAAAAATTGGGACAAATAAATAAAAAAAATGAATATAAACAGGGGTTTGACCGGACACGAACCATTTATCCATTATAAAAAGATGTAAAAAAAATTTTGGGACTGGGGATTTCAAGGTTTGGGGAACAGGGAATAAGCTTTAAAAATTGTAAACGCTTGCATCAGCAAAATTTTTTCTGTTTGGAAACTACATTGCGCGAAAATTTTGACATTGGTGAAATTTACTACGAGTTGACATCAAAGCAAACAGTTCATCGATTTAACAAATTGACTGACCTGATAAGCTTTTACCGGTATTTAAATTTTTATTTTTTTAATTTACTGCAAAAATAGGATATAATATATAAGGGGGTTAAAATTAATATGATAAAAGATTATCGTAATTTTTGCATAATCATTTTTTAAGATTTTAATTTAAAAAATATAAACAATTAAGAACCCGAACATGAGAAACGATAGCTAATGAAAAACAAAAAAATATTCCAAAAATTAAACCTTAAAAAACATGATTAATTGAATATTTTGAGGTTTGTTGTAATATATATATACATATATAACATAAAGCATAAAAATATAATTATACATAGAATAAAAATTGTGAATTGTTAAAAGTTTCAACATCGGTTTTAATTTACCAACTATTAATATTTTGTTATTAATTTTGGCAATGCAAACAAGTAATGTTTAACCATTAAAAAGTAACTTTGACCTTAAGTTTTTATTCAAATTAGTTTTATTTTTCATTTAACATTTAATTTTAATTAACGGTAGAAAGTTTATGTGTTTGATAAAATTATAAAAAATATTGAAATATTTCCCCATCTTTTACGTAGAGGTTAGACATTTTTGTTTATTTTTAAATCTACAGATTTAAACAACTTATTATAATATGGCCAGTAATTTTTGTATCTTGAGGAGATCGAATATCGTTTTATTATTTACATGTGGTCGGAGAACAGCAAAATTAAAGTTATTACTTATTATATTAGTATATTTACTTCATAAGTGTCGGAGTTTGAAAAAATTTTACGTTGGTCCAAAATTTGGGTAAATGGTTATTTCCACAGCCCGTAACTTTCGTTGATTTTGGCAAAAGATTTGTAAACACTGTTTTAGTATTAGTAACTGTATATACAAACAGATTATATAAATAGAAGAAAAATATGCTTTAATTTGGTAAAATATTTTCTATTAATTTATTAATATGTTGATTATTAATCAACTTGATAGCCTCCTTGTATATGCAGTTATGAAACCGATGACCAACTTCAAACAGTACAGAACCATATTAAGCAATACTAGCTGAAAACAAAATTAAAATGCCTCTTGATATTTGCCCCCGCATTTCAAATCTCTCTTGTCTTTTAACATATTTATTCAATCAAAAAGTCGCGTATATCAAGTTTTATGCTAGTAGAATAAATATTTTTTTAAATGTATGAACTTTTATCTGAACTCACACGATATCCCTTAATTAAACTTTTAACATACATAGACACAATTTAAAAAAAAATGCTTTTTGTGGTATGTATGGTTTCGCGAATTTTATTATAAACCAGGTTAAGAAATGTAGAAAATACTTTATGTTTATCTTTTAAGGGAAAGCGTTTGTAATTTAATCGCATGCGGTTGTGATTTTTTTTGGAATTTTTTTTATTCCTTCTCACAAAATTATTTAAAAAAAATTGTGACTAAAGGGAAGCAAATATTTATTATTACAAAAAAAGAATGAACACTATCGGGGCACTAGGAGGAGAACGGATGTGAAAAATATATTCCGAATTTAGTACCTCCTTCGTTTAAGTCAGGAAAAGTGTCCACGGCAATAACGAAACGATACATTTGGTTATTTAATTTATTTGAAAAAGGACCAAATTGCCTTTCACCGTCATTCACACACACAGGAGTGAGCAGGTGGCCTGAATTTCATAATGGAAAACCAAAATATTCAAAGCGACGCAAGAGTTCCTTTGTATTTCAGCGGCATGACCCAGTTGTGATATTTTGAATTGTCAGTTGCGCAACAACCGGATGCGGTTTCTGTTTCCGGGTTTAGAGGAACGCTTTGTTCCGTTGTTCGTTCTGATTGTTTGGAGGATGGAGCAAATTCATTAACAAAGGAACCTTAGGATTGTATTCTAGATATATGGCCCGTCGCAAAATATATTCCAACCATCTTTTTTGCTACAATGAAGTATTTTTTTGATTATTTGGGTAATTCAATTGTTTGGCATTTAGTTTAAGTTTTTAAACTTCCATAATTCCGTTTTAGATATCAATTATTTGTTTTTTTTTTTGCAGAAATGGTCCTTTTGTCTATGGTAGTCTGTACATTTTTTATAGGTTCTTTTCGCAAGTCGTACAAAAACCACAAACAAATCAAATAAACTTGTAAATTAATAAATTTTCACCCCGACAGGTCGGGAATTTAAAAGAAAAAACGCGATAAAACAAAAGCCCGTTTATTCAATAATACAATTCAATTTTATTTAGGCTTGTGCAGTAATCTAGCACGTTCTTTGTCCATTCAAAAGGGACCGCCGATTATGTCATCGAAAAGTTTTTATAAAATACGAGTAAAATAAGAATAAACAGTTCGATACAGAACTTTTTTTTATTTAAAAGGCAAGTCCCAGTCCATCGCTCAATCACACCACCCCAAGCGCCGAGGATTAATGTTTTTATCTTTATCCAAATAAAGAAAAACAATTTTGTTATACTTGAAGTTAAAATATAACTGAAAACATATATATATATATATATAAATAATTTTGTTAGTCCTTTAATAAACTCAAAAACGGCTGAACCGATTTACCAATTTTGATCTTGAATTATTTGTGGAAGTCCAGGAAAGGTTTGAAAGGTGAAATAAATATAGAAATTGCCGGAATTGAAAAAAAAATATTATATCTTCATACTACATATTAACTTCTCAAGAGGTAAAAAATTAAATTAGTTTCACTTTACTTAGTATATTTACTAAGTTAACATCAACGATTTTTTTATTCATTTTGAACTTGTACAAAAGTATGAACCTGTTTTCGATTGAGGGGTAAAAGTCGCCTTTTCACAGAATATGTTTTCTTTTTCTAACATTTCAATCACGACCATTTTTTGTAAGACCTACTTTTATTTATTATAGTTTCATACTTTAATAATTTAAAATCAAAAAGAACAATTGTTTTCTGAAAAACAGCAAACAAAACAAAATTGTTAGAAACAAAAAAATCAAACCTTTTTACCGGTGTTTTTACTTTTCTAATTTTTTTTTTTGAAAATGATGATAGAGAAAATTAAACAAATTAATTTGAATGCAAAGGAGCTTTATCAAATTCACCCCATTTCTAATTTAAATTAGAGAGAGAAAAAATATAATTTTCGTTTCAGAAGAACTTTTGCAGAAAACAGGGGAATAATTTAAGTTTGATTACTTATCTTCATTTACCAACTTATTTAAAACAATATGAACGCAGGTAAATGTTTTAATTCTTAATTACTAGAGTTAAGAATTCATTTATCCGTTTAAACCTTCTAATGTTTGTTCATTACCTTGGCATATTCTATAAATGTTTATCGACAACTGAAGATTTAAAAAGGTAAAAGAAAAGGAGAATGTTGCATAATTTAAAAAAAACCCAAAAGTCCTTTATTAAAACTATTAAAAAGATTCCTATATTTTAACGTATAAATATTATTATATATTTTAAATTCAAGATATAAAATTATGTTATAAAAGGAATTACCAGAAATTTTAACTGTTTTTCTTTTTTTAAACAAGATGGGTTTAAAATAACCACAATTGGTTTTTCAATTTTTTTTAAAATTTTGAGCGATGAAAAACCAATGATACCCAGTCGTTTATAAAATATTACAGTTGTTCAGACATACGTTTATGCGCAGATTACGTCATCTTATCGGAGGATTGTCTTAATTCCATTGTAATAGCATGGGGATGATTGATTGGGCTAACCACGTTGTGTCTTTTCGGAGTTCGGCACCTAATCACGAACGACAGGTATCGCTTTATAGTAATCTCAATAATAATAACGCATTACCTTCATGTAAATATAAAAAACGTGAACATTATTTTTTAAAAAAACACAATGTTAGATTTGAACTTTTAATTTGAATGCTTCATTTTTATTTACTTGCTTTTTTAAAATTTAAAAGGTGTGCCGAAAGAAAAATTTGTTGCTAAATTTTATTATATTAAAACTATAAAATGTTTTTTATTTATCAATAATTTTATTTTCAAAATATTTTAAAAATGTTTTCTTTTTAATTATTTTATTTTAAGACAACGATTACATTGTGGTTGGGGCCGCGTAGGGCAAAAATTTTAAATTAAATTTTCGTACCCAATACCGGCAAGGCGGGAAACAAAAAGTCCCTAAAAAAATAAAAATGAGAAAAGAAAGGGGAGGAAAGGCAAAAGAAATTCTTTTTTCCCAAAGATCGTCCACAAAGTAATGTTTATTTATCAAAGGCACCCCCCCAGGCCGCCCACCGCGTTCAAACTTAAGGACCCAATTTGTTATTATTCGATTACGGTTTTTTGTAAATGAAATTAGGTGAAAATTTTGAGTTCACCTGCTTTCTTGATTATACAAAGTGTTTCGCGCATCTAACATTTACTAGTAGAATCAACCGGACCCAAGGGTCCCGTCCCCTAACACACCACACACGTCCTGTAGTTCGCCCCTCACTTACAAACAAGCGAAATGCCACACCCGGTACACAGATCATTGGTTCCTGAGGGTTCACCGCCCAGCAAACATTGTGTCGCCAGATCGTCGGCGTCCGGCAAACCAATTGTCGACGATCTTAGAATTTAACCACGCCTTTTACGTGTGGCCTTCACTTTTAAAAAGTGTCGGTCACCTGGTTCGTGGGAGGAGCTCGAACCTTGTTAGATGAAGCCAAAGACAGGGCGGAAGAATGTTAAAAAACGCTTTTCTCCATCCCAAATCCTATTTATGCTTAAATTTTAAACACGCAAATTTCAAAGGGAGGATTGAAGAGGAAGGTTTTATGTATAAAATGGGTTTCGTTATATTATGCTTTTTTGTGCCGTATGCAAAAATCAGATTACATAATTTTATATTTATAAATAATAGTTGAATTCAGACATTTTGATTTAAATCTTTAATTTAAAAAAAATGATAAACTAAATACAGTATTATTTATTTTATTTATTTTCTTTTTTCCACCATAGATACACCTATTTTATACACCACGTTAATTTGTTGTTGATAAAACAAGATATTAGAGTAAACCATATCATAAAAATCGAAGATTTCAAAGATGCTTAATGATATTTTTTACTTATTAATAATTTAAATATGTTACAAGACATATAATTTTACTTACATTTGTTTTATTTTCAAGGCAAACAAAAGACTTTTAATGAAAAAGCCCATACGACAGGGAATTAAAAAGATATTAGTTATAACCATGCTTTAGATTTACAGTATTCAGAGCTAGTAGGACATTAAAGGTATCATATTATTGGAATTTTTAATACCTTGTATGAGGAAAAACTGATATAAACCCCAAGTTGAATGGTTGAATTTCATAAGTAAACATAGTAATGGGATTGACAAAACAACAGCCTTGGTTATAACAAAACAACTTTCCCTTTTATGGAGAAACCCCACATTTTCCTATAAACGAAAATGAATTAAAGTATTTTTGAACTTTAATAATTTTATTTCAACCGTTATGCGACACATTTATTGTCGATCATTAATGGACTCTGACCGCTGTATTGCGGTCATCAAATAAGTCCTTCATAGAATAAAGAAGTAAAATATCAAAAAGCAATAATCCGACAAGGAAAAGCCGAAGGAATATAGAAACAGGTCGAAAACGAATAATCGTTGGCACGCACCGAAATGTTTTATTTATTACTAGCAGTCTGTCCACGGCTGGTCAATTTTTGATACTTGTTTGATTATTTCCCGAGTTAAAGACCATCTTGTCAAGATGAATATCTTTTAAGAGACTAAACCAAATCGTTATTAAAATTTTTGAGTCCAGGCAACGAGCCCTCACCGTGGGTAGCTTTTACTTTTAAAAACGCTTATTATTTATGCCAAGAAAAGGCAAGAAAACAAAGTTTTCTGGGACATTTCGTCACAAAATGTTACAAAAAGTTGTAAAGATTTTCCAAAACACTTTCTATAACGTGACATCTAAAGGTACCGTAGACTGCAACTTTTATGTTTATTAAATAGTGTTAAATAAAAAATATTTTTCATCAAAAAAAATGATTAAAAATATGATTGTTTGTTTTACAAAACGGAAGATAATAATTTTGATTTACAAAGTGTTTTATTTTTTAAAAACAGGTAAAATAAAGCATAAAATAAAACCAAAGGATAAAATTTTATTATAAGAAGAAGGATATTCTTATTTTTACCAAAAAAATTTACTTGATTTCTTTTAAAATAATTTATTTGGATAATTTTTTTAAAACTCAAATCGCCCTATCGAACAAAAATGGGTCTTGAAAAAAAATAAGATAATCAGAAAACACAAAGTTAGGGAAAGCTTTATTTATTTAAAACGAAAGATATAGTTATTGGAAAGGAAAAATTTCGCGTAACGTTTGCGGGAGGTATTATTAAGGGAAAGGGGATCAGCATTTTTAAAGTTTTTAGAGCCCCGCCATTTTAACAGACACCGAGTTTTATTTTTAACATTTTAAAATTTATAGATGACTAAAGTTTAAAAAAAAAAAGCGTCTGTCAAACTATGTCACAAGGAACCTCCTATCGGGCGTTGAGGGATAAAAACAGGGAGGCAGTTTGACTAAGATCCGCCGTAGTCCTAACGATGAATAAAAATTTACTTTATTTTTAATAAATTTACTTCTTGAATTGGCCGATAATAAAGTCCCGATGATTAAAAAATTTCTTTTTGATAAAAAAGTGAACAAAAATTATGATTATATATTTTAAAAAGATATTTGGGGAAAAAAGGGGTGGTGAAATCGAAGGTTTTTGTGCAGAGAAACGTTACCTGTTTGTTTTAAAACCCGAGCTGTTTGGGTCGGTAATATATATAAATTTAACTTGTTTATTTAACCGTCGTTTTATTTGCAAGAAATTGTATCATTAATTTTTTCGTCCACGAGAATGCTAAACATTATTTGATAAAAGGGCTTTTACGCGTAAAACGGATTTTATCGCGTTTATTTTACATTTTTCCACCCGGGACGAAAAAAATAAATTGGGCCCCGCGGTTAAATGATAAAATAAGTTCATTTTGCATAAGGCGGAGTACCGACTAAATTATTTTTTTAGTTTTTAAAAAATTATAACTTGGAAAGGAAAATGGACAGAAATTGTTTATTTAAATTTCATTGTCCGCAAAAGATCTTGATTAGCATAATCGTTTTGGATTTTTGTTTTTAAAAAGAAATTATTAATTTTTTGAACTTTTCTCAATGGAGTTTTACAAAGGAAAATTATTGAAACTTTTGAAAATTGATCTTCTTTTAAATAAGAGGTTTTTCAATGGAATTTAAATGACTGTTGCTTAAATAAAAAAATAAGTTATGATATTAAAAAACATGATGAAAAAAAAAATTGAACATTTAAATTATGTGTTATTTTTTCTAAATTTTCAGCTTTTATTAAAATGTTGCTTTTATAGATTGAAACAAGAAAATTAAATGGTTGATACATCTTTTCTATAAAATAACATATATTTTCATAAATTACCACTAATAAGTACCATAATTCGATTTTCATTTTTTATATTGTTACAAAATAAAAAACATAATGAAAATATTGGATAATTGCAGTAAAAAAAAAAAATTTTTTGAATTATTAAAAATTATCCAGTAAAGCAAACATTATTTACGTGGGAAATTAGGCCCAAATAATGTAAAAAGGAATAAATTTTCGATGGGAAAACCCGGTAAAAATAACCCTAACAATTTTGTGAGTTTGTTTTAGCCAACAAAAAACATTAAAAAAGGTAAGAATTTCGAAATTTCAATATTTTGATAAACCCAACAAATCTTTTAAATGTGTTTTTGGGTCATTTATTCTGTATTTAAGAGTTAAATTTCATATTAAAAACTCCAAAAAAGGAGATTATATCAATCATGTAAAATAACCTAAACAATTAATTTATAATATTCAGGTCACGGGGTAGACTTACCCGGCTGGAAATGCAAAATGGGAAAAATAAAAAAAAATGAAAACCAAAAGTAATTTTATTTAAAAAGGAATCAAAACAAGAAAAATAAAAAAAATTTTAAATTTTAAGATATTTCTTTTAAAATTAAAATTTGGGCCCAAAAAATTTTAAAAAAAGGTTTAATATTAAAGAAAAAAAAAACTGGAGCTAGGGAAAATTTTAAAATAAAGGGCGTTTTTTAAATTTGGTAAACTTAAAAATTAAAAAGAAACTTAAAAAATTTTTATCAATTATAAAAAGGGCTTAAAATTTGAAAGGGTTTTAAAGTTTTACCGCAAAGCATTCCCATTTGGGGTATTTAAATATGGAATTATTTAAATTAGAAAGTAAAGGAAAATTTCCAAAAGATTTTTTAAAAAGGGGTTTTTTTAAAAAAGGCAATTTAAATTTGGGACAATATCAAAATTTTGTTTGGGTATTTGAAGGGTTTAAAGGGTTTGGGGGGAGAAACCCAGATTCCGAAAAAGGTTTTGTTTTCCCCTTTGGGGCCCCTTCGGGCCTTTCGGAAGCCCCCAAAAGGGGGGGCGGGCGGGCCCTTAACCCGGGCCCGGGTTTAAACCCGAAAAGGGGCGGGGGTTTTCAACCCCTTCAAACGACAGGTGGTTTCCTTTTGGCCCCCAAAACGGGGAAAAACCGTTTTCCCTGCCCCCGGGGGTTGGGGGGGGGTCCGGCCGGGTGGGGGGCCCCATTGGGGGAAACCCTATACCCCCAAAGGGCGGGGCTTTGGGGTTTCCCCCGGGTTTTTTCGGGCGTCGGGTTGCCCCGGGGCCCCTTTAAAAAGGGGGGTTGGGGGCAAAGGGCGGGGCGGGTATTTTCCGGGGGAAAAGGGGCCCGGAAAAAAAAAGGGGTTTTTCGAACGACATAACCCCTTGCTTGGGGTAATTTTTGTTAGGGATTTCACGTAAAAAGCATTTAGGTAAAAAAATTTAATAAATTTTTAATGGGGAAATTAAAAAAAAAGTCCCAAAAAATTTTTAAAAAAATATCGCGGAAAATTTTTAAAAACATTTTTTGTAAATTTTTAAACCGTGAATTTTTCCAAAATTTTAAAATTGGTTTTTTTAAGGAAGCCCTTTTAAAAATGACTTTCTTTTTTTTAAAATTTAAATTTAAAATTTTTAAAATTTTAATTTTTTAAACCCTTTAAAAAACAAATTTAAAAATTTAACCCATAAAAATTTTTTAAAAAATTTAAAAAAAACATAGAAAAAATTTATTTTAAAATTTTTTTGGAAAAATTTTAAAAGGGGCTGAAAAAAAAAAAATTTTTTCAAAATTTTTTTTTTTTTTTATTTAAATAAAGTTTATTTAAAATTTATTTCAAAAAAAAAGAAATGGACGGGTTTTAAACCCAAAACTTTTTATTTTTCCTTTTGTTTTTCCCAAAAACCTTTAGGTTTGCCCTATTTAAAATTTTTTTCCCTTGGGTCCAAAAATTTTTGAATTTATTTTAAAAGGTTTTTATTTAACCAGAAAATTTAAACCTAAATTTTAAAATAAAGGGGAAAAAACAAATTTTTGGGTTAAAAAATTTTTCCTTTATTTAAGGGTTTTTTGGAAAAGAAAATTTTGGGGCCAAACGGCTTTAAATTTTATTTTCCAAATTGGGATTTTAAAACCCAAAAACGCAAGATTCCAAAATTTCCTTTTAAAGGTTTTTTCCGGGGCTAAAAATAACAATTAAAACCCTTTATTTTTGAAAAAATAAAAGGGAAAAAACAAACCAAAAATTTTCCCTTTAGGGCTGTTTAAAATTTAAATTTTAATTTTTTTGGGTCCCAAAAATTAATTTGAAAGAAAAAATTGAAAAAAGATTCTTGGACATTTCGGGTTAACCCTTTTTTTTTCCAAACAAATTTAGACAACCGGGAAAAATTTTGCTTTTGGCCCCAAATTAAAAAAATTTTTAAACAAATTTTAAAATTTTTTCTTTTTATCAAAAATTTTTTTAGGGTTTTTTTGTTGGAAAGGGGGAAAAACCAAACTATTTTTAAAAGGGAAAATTTTTAAATTTTTTTTTTAAAAAATTCTTGGGAAAAGGAATTTAAAAGGGGAAAAAAAATTTTCCCACCCTTTTTGAAATAGGGTTTGCAAATTTTTAATAAAAAAAAAAAAACCAAAAAATTAAAAACCCAAATAAAAATTTTAATAAATTTTTATTTTAAAAATTTAATTAAATCAAAAAATTATTTAAACCATTCCCCTTTCTCCAACTTGGCTATTTTTTTAAATTTTTTAAATTTAAAAAAATTTTAACAAAAAATTTAAGAAATTATTGATTTAAAAATTTTTTTAAAAATTTAAAAAAATTTTGCAACATAATTACAAAGACAGGTCAGCCTTGTCAACAACTGTTATAACATCAACCATCATTGGAAGTGAAATTGCAGTCTTTAACTTGGTTTCCAATTAATAGAGCGTACTCATTATGTCAAACATTATTTCATACCGTCTCTTTTATTTTCTTCAATTAATAAATGTAAGAAACACATAGTTAACCCGAAATTACAAAAATCCTTATTTAAAATACCAGTCAAGATTTTTTTTATGTAGTGACTATTAAAAACAAGTGTATCGAAGAAGGCAAAAAGTTTTAGACATATTACAACTTATGGATTGGTTTACGCGATATCAAACAATAAAATCTACGGTAACCCAGTGGCGTTACCCGGTTTCTTTATTTTACTTATTTATTTACACTTTTGCACAGAATTATATGTAAACAGTCGGGCTTTATGCCCTAGGCTCAGCCTAAGTTCTTATACACTAGTGTATACTAAGTAAAATAGTAATAGTGTGTATGAGTTGGCGGCAGCATCTTGAATAACTGTGTTAACGGAATGTGAGCTATACTAAAGTGGTTAATACTAGTATTTTTATAAGTGCTATACAAGTAAAATGAATTTCATTGATGATGACTTAAATTATTGTGTACACCGTGAGTTAAAATGAAATTGTCAAATGAATTGAACTCATTAATACTAATTTACAGAAAATAATTTATAAAGCAACATAATGTCACATACAGGTCACTTTGTCAAACAAACTTTTATTATTACAACGCACGATTTTGTAGCAGCTGATAACTTTTGTATCGTATGAGAGGGTAAAACCGATGTTTCATAACTTTAAATCATCCCAATGTACACCGTAATTTACTAACGTGTAATGTAACTTTGTAAAATCGTATGGTTACATGTTAATATATATATAAATGTATATTAGTTGATGTATATTTGTCAACTGCCTCCGTAGCCTAGTGGTATGGGCGTGTGCGTTAGAAACCGGAGGTCGTGGGCTCGAATCCTGCGGGGACTCAACAAACTTTCATTGTATATCTTAGCAATATATATATATTTATATATTCCATTGAAATGTAACAGAATATGTATTGAAGGACTTGCGAAAAGGCGGGTTAATTGAGTTATTAGGATAAGATAAAAATTGGCGTTTGAAGTTTGAAGTTTGATTGGCATGAAAGTTTGTTGAGTCCCCGCAGGATTCGAACCCACGACCTCCGGTTTCTAAAGCAAACACCCATACCACTAGGGTACGGAGGCAGTTGACAGATATAATAAACAAAAAAAAAGCTTGTTAAAAGCACAGCCCATTCAACTTAATTTTTTAGAACGCGGGAATCGTAAAATATTTCCCTACAATCGGTCCATAATACAATAAAATTAACTAAGTCTTTGCTCGTTCACAGGTAAACTACTTTTCAACTCATTATCTATCATATTAACTTAATTTCCTTAGTAATGAAATCTTGCTAACAACCTCTTCCTGAGCTCTCGTTTTATTGCTTTTTCTGTCAACCGATGCGTAACTTACAATCCGTTTTAATATAAACAGCAGACAGAGAAAGTGAGAAAATCATTAAGATCTACACTGACTTTTTTGTAAAATATTTTCACCAGAGCCAATTTAAAATTTCTTGCATAAAAGTATTGTATCAAAAAGTAATTCTTTCTAATTGGACAAATTAAATATATACATATATCGTTTGACATTAGACTTGAAAAAGGTGCCCTTCAAACTGGAAGACAGTAGAGTTATACTACTGATTTACCCCACACAGTCCCTTGTAAATAACTTACTTACTTATCTCTAGTATTATAACATTATTTCAAGTTATTAAAAAAAGCAGTTTTTTAAAAGAAAATGTAACTATCAGAGAGGTATTCAACACCGACATGTTTATATAACAAACCCTTCAGTAAAGTTGAGCTGCAACGAGAGAGACATAAAAGCTTTGTTTGTACACTTCCACTGTTCTTTATATTTAAAATAATTAGCGCTTTAACGTAAGTAGGAAAGCTTACAGTAATAGTAAGAGATTTTGAATTTAATTTAAAATGGATTAAAACGATTTTTCGAAACGCTTATAGTGTGTTTACGTGTGTTTGTGATATATAATATCAGTGTATTATGTATATTAAAATATTATATAATGTAAGACGTTGTTGAATGATGTTTGTAAACGATAAGATTAAATTTATATTTTCTTGAAAAAAAATTAAATATGACGGGTTATCTAAAAACTTTCAGTCTACAATGTTATGTAATATACGAATTACACAATTTCCTAGTATTATAACTTAATTCTGATCACTGTTTTGTTTTTCACTTTTTCGTTGTAGTTTTGTGATCAACACTCTCTCGCTTTGCTAAATCAGTCAAAATGAGTAACTTAAAATATATTTTATTATAAAGTTTCATTAAAATTATCCTTACTATTGAAGGCTTAGGTTACGTTATAATACAATTAAACAAAAAATATATGTAATTAAGAAAACACTTTTTTAATGATATTCAAATAACGAAAATCAAATTGAATCTAACAATTTTATATATTTTTTTATGTAATCAATACATCAGTCGAGGCAGTTGATGCTGCGGTTGTCACTACAAAAGGACCTCCGTTTAACTATACAATTTAAACATAAACGTAAAAGAAAAAGTCAATTCCACATTCAATAATCTTCTTGACACAAAGCATTTGCGTCTTTTAACCTATAAATTTAAAATAAAACGTGTAAACAAACGGTACATTCATAATTAGCCTTCACCGTCATTCACACACCATGCGAGTGTAGTGAGTACAGGTGGGCTCGACATTTCATAATGGCAAATTCTTTACAAAATATTCAAAGCGACGTCGGGAGCACGATGTGGTCTTCTCTGTATTTCAGCTGAAGCACTGACCCAGTTGTCATATATTTTTGAATTGTGAGTTGCGCAATTCACACTCGGATGCGGTTTTTCCGTTTCCGGTGTTTCAAGCGAACGCTTTGTTGCTCGTTGTTCGCTTCTCCGATTGTTTGATGAAAGGAGTAATTTTATTAAAAGATGGAACCTTTAGGACTTAGTGCGATGAAGTGATAATTGCTGATTCAATTATTTGGCTACATATCCTTAAAACTCATTAACTCCGTTGTAGTTTTAATTTTTTTTATAATTACTGCATATATTATTTTTTTTTGTCTATGGTCGTCTAGTTGCTGTACTTTATATTGTTTGGAAAAAGACTAAGTAGATTAGTAGAGTTTTTATAAAGCAATAAATAATTAACTGATTTGAAATTATCTTTACAAATATTATAGTTTTTACACAAGAATAACACATGGATGATATTTTATTAATTAGTATACGATAGTTTCAGGTGAATAGAGTCGCCAGCATAAGAACGGGTATGTATATCTTATTTTTATCGAACAATAATTTATTTTTAGAATATTATTACATCAATTCATATGATCCCTAACATGAATGTTCATTACACTCTTAATAAGCTTAATATTCGAAACTAAAACAATAACCACAAATCTTAATAAAACGTTTACAATTAACTTTGGATTATTTTCCTCCTCCTTGTGACATATTCCTCATTGCTGAGGGTCATGTCGGTACTACTACCTCCTCCAGATTGGATTATATTAATTAAATGTTAATTGATCAGCTTAAATGTTCTCAACAGTTATGAATAAAAACTTAAACTTTTGTATAATATACATTAACTATTCAGAAAGGTTCCCGAGTGGCGGCCTAGTAATGGTATTGTCGGACGACCGCTCCACGATATGGAGAGACGACCTGTCGTGTCTGGTTGGTGACTGCGGGTGGCACACGACTGTGCTCAGCAATGGGTTCTGACAGGCTGACTACAACGACGACGATACATTAACCAATGGCCATGTATCATCAGCCTGTGTTAGTCCACTGCTGGACATAGGCCTCCCCTAACGTACGCCTCCTCAATTAGGGGGCTCTTGGATCGTATCCCACCTCGTTGTTCCAATGCAGGTTATTGGGTGGACTGACTTTTTACATGTCCATCCGACGCATGCAATACCATGTATATTATAAAGGATTTTATAGCATCTTATCTATTCATCACATGCTGTTTATCCTTAGTGTTGTGTGTTTTTGTGTGTGTTACTCTTTGTGCTATGCCAAAAGCATAATATCATCGCAATCTCCAACAACCGTCGGCTTTATTCCCTATAAGGAGAAAATATTTTGTAATGAAAATGTTTGTGGGAAGAAATTTGTAATTCAGAAGTTTTAGGTTACCGTTCAAATATATTTTCATCCGGGATTTAGATTATTAATACAAATTGTGTAAGTGTAATGTTGACAACACTCAAATGACTAAAAACATTTCGCATATAAAAATAAGTTTAAAAAAAATCTGTATCATTCAGCATTCTTTTAGAAATATATAGAAAACTGTATAAAAATCATTAAATATAAAAGTTTTTGTTCATATAATTTATTTTGTTGTAAATGTTTTACTCACCTGTAAACCACAAAGGATATAACGATTTTGTACAGATTACTATATTTTTTGTTTAATCAAAAGAACTTTTGGTTTAATTTTAAAAGTTTGTAATAGATCGTGTTCTACCTAGGATTTCTATCAATTAGAGCGTATCAATTTTATTTTTATATGCCTCAATTTGAAATATTTACACATTAATAAAACAATTTTTTTAATTAAAGAAGTTTTACAACTTTTAAGGTAATAATCGTAAAATATTACGTTCTCTATGTTAACTTAAAGATAATATGAGTTTTAACTATCAAGTGAGTGTAATATGCAGAATTTATTGAAAATACTTTATGTAGTTAATGTGTTTAAAACAAAACTGAATATTTATTTTATATTTTGCTACGTTTTGTATTAATTTAAATAAGCTGTTATTACTCTTTAATCCCTTCCGGTTAAAATAAAATTGGAGAAAGCGGTACAGGAAATATACCTCGTAAGAGGAAAATTCTATGTTATTTCAGCTCGTGCAGTAATGTAGCACGTTTATTGTCCATTCCCTGAGGCGGACCGCTGCGTTGCGGTTATCAAATAAGCCCTCTATAAAAAACCAGTAAAAATAAGAATAAATAATGCGGCTAGGAAAAGGCTAAAAGCAAATTTACTCTTTTTCCGCAACGATCGAGGGCACGCACAGTAGTAATGTTTTAATAAGTAATAGCATTTTGGGGTGTCCTGCTCGACTACTTCATCATGCCGCCTTTAATCTTGGTATATGTTATTATAATATTCACATCACATCACATCATCAACCTTTGTTAGTCCACAGCTGGACATAGGCCTCCCCTAATACACCCCTATCCATTGGGAGTTTGGACCGTATCCCACCATGCTGGTCAATGCGGGTTGGTGGGTGGACCGACTTTTACATACCCATCCGACGCATGGATCATCTTACTTTTCAGACAATTGGGTGATCGCCCAAATTGCTCTAACCAACTAGGAAACAACAATGAAAATTTGATGCGTCCCCGCAGGATTCAAACCACGACCTCCGATTTCTAAGCACACGCCCATACCACTAGGCTACGGAGGCAGTTCATATTACTCACAGTTCAGCGTTTATATTATTTATATAATGTTTTTATAAAATTTACAAATAGTGTAATGAAACTAATGCTTAAAAGCCGAAACAAATATTAAAATGTTATTCAAGGATCAATGTTTTTGCAGAATTTTATATTTTTTAAAACTTATTGGTTAACGTAACCGAACCCCGATATGTTGTTTCATTAAAGCGCCGAGACGAGCAGGATGATGATCTGCGAGCAAGTTATGCGCTACTCTATCTACTTAGAACAAATGCTGCATAACTCGCTACAAATACGAGTATACGACATCGGTTAGTACGCTGCTACTGTGCACTAGACACCGAAAGTCAGTAGTGTTTGTACTGCTTTCGTATAAATAGGCACCGCGATTGCACTCCATGCAGTCACAGATTTATCCTAAAAAAAAAAATTGTTAAAATTGGCAAATAACAGGGAAATAAATTGACTGCATTAATTTATTATTATTTTGTTTGCGTAATATAAAATTTAATCTAAAATACCTGTACAGCAAACATAAAATTATTTATTGTGAAACTATTCGTTTCAACTATTCTATCTTTTCATGACAGTCTATAATTAATCGTCAAAACAAATCGTCGTCATGTTCTAAGGATTATGCTGTATATTCGTCAAAATCGTGATGATACTTTTCAGAAAAGAGAATATTAACATTATGCCATACACATTTGCACGTTTTATATATTTATATAATGTTTTTTATAAAATTTACAAATAGTGTAATGAAAACTAATGCTTTTAACCGAAACAAATATTGAATTTAAATCTAAAGGTGTGCATGGCACATTATTATTAATACCAATGAGATATAATATACCTACTCATTTATGGATACTTTAGTTTTATACATTGGGAGGAATAACATACAAGTTTGTTAAATTCGTCTTCATTTACTAACTTATTTTAAAGATACCATACTAACTTATTTCAATAATTGATGAAAAATTTGACAAAAATGCTGCCTATGTTAATTTAAATATATCGATATAGTTAAACCTCCTAATAGATAGGGGTGTATTAGGGGAGGTTTATGTCCAGCAGTGAACTATCACGGGCTTATGATGATAGTTAAATCGAATAAAAAAAAGGTCTAGTTGATGTAATATATTTTTTTTTACATTTATACTACATCAACTAGACGACCATAGACAAATAATTCGATATATAGTAATTACAAAACAATGATATTATTAGGTTATAAGCGTATGTGCCAAAATAATAAGCGAAATAAGCAAAAAATTACTTTATTGTAGCAAAAAGATGGTCAAGTTCACTACATTGAGGCATAACTTATAGTCTAATAAGTAATACGTCCTAAGGGCTCCTTCTTATAATGAATTTGCTCCATCCTCCAAACAATCGGAGAAGCGAACAACGAGCAACAAAGCGTTCGCTCTAAACACCGGAAACGGAAAAACCGCATCCGAGTGTGAATTGCGCAACTGACAATTCAAAAATATCTGACAACTGGGTCAGTGCTTCAGCTGAAATACAAAGAAGACCACATCGTGCTCCCGACGTCGCTTTGAATATTTTGTAAAGAATTTGCCATTATGAAATGTCGAGCCCACCTGTACTCACTACACTCGCATGGTGTGTGAATGACGGTGAAGGCTAATTATGAATGTACCTTTTGTTTACACGTTTTATTTTAAATTTATAAGTTAAATGACGCGAATGTATTGTGTTAAAAAGATTATTGTCGGTGGAATTTACTTTTTTTAGGTTTATGTGTAAAATTTATATTTAAGAGGAGGCGACTTCTGTAAGGGGCCGCCTAGGTGGGTACGATAGCAGTAAAAACAGTACTGTGTCCCGTTTTAGGGACTCCGTAGCAGGTGTTTTTACGGTGACATTGATATTTCATATGCAGAGCGTTTCACTTGCTATCAGATACACCGTTGTTCATCGCGTCGTTTTATTTTCATTTGATAAGTGGAAATTGATGACAATTTCTATAATAATTATAAGACTTCATTATATGATATTTATTTATCAATAAGGACTTTTTTTTACTCAGTTCTTCCTAAATTTGTTTGACAATGTGTAGGTGTACTTGTACATAGATTTTAATTTATCCATTAAGAGATCGATCTACGAGTATGAATTAAACACGTTTTGTTTTATAGCAATTCGGCTAAAGTTGGCAGAAAATTGTGTTCAACCAATTAAAGAATTGTTTCGTTCCATTGAATTCTGTTTGACCGCTACATATAGACTGGAAATTTAACAATGTATTATTATTATTATTTCCTTGTATATATTATAAAAATTGCAAGATTATTTCCAAAATTATCTGTACATTCGAGATATTTAAAGATTTCGTATCTAACGCTTCGGCAGTTAGCCATAAATCTGGTTATTTACACCAATATATTTTTTTTTAATAAATTGTGAAATAATGTCTTTTTCCATGTGTGAAGCATATCAAATGACATGTGATATAACATGCGAAATGACGTTTTTGCATTAATTAAATGAGTTCTTTTTATTATTTTTATTTAATAATATTGGTATTTATATAGCAGTAGAATCTTTTGCTCCAGTAGGAGTCAAAAAATAAGGACGTAGAAATCAGATTGGGCTACAAGAGAAACATGTGAATGCATTTCTGTGAGCGCATCTTTAGGTGCCTTTGAAATTATTTAAATACTAAACCTAATAAATCAGTTTTAAGTAAAAAAAAACTACAAATAGTTAATTATTAACTATTTCCAGCATTTATAAAAAAAACGTTACCTTAACTTATCCATAATAAATGGTATGATCATTTGTTTATTAATCACTGAATTGACCACTGTTATTTTGAGTAAATAGCGTAAAATAAATCAAAACGATGCAACGGTTATAGAATCCATTAAGCAAACTTTGATAGGAATTTTGGTAAGCAATAACAAGTTTATAAATTGAAGCATAACTTTGTTAATTGCCAGTCACAAAATGCATTGATATTGGAGATAACGTTAATCACTAGAATTTACCTTATTTTTATAAAATGTATTGAATTTTTTAGCTATTATACTGAAGCGTCTTTTATCCATTTCTAAAAATGCTTCCAAAAACAACTAAAACCGTACATACATTTCTTTTACCTTACTTTTGTTCCAATTATTGAAATAAAGTTGGATTTTATATCTTTAATAATAATTTTTGTAATTAAACTTAAAGAATACGAAACTTAAACCTATTTTTAGCATTAGCATAAACCTTAGACGTTTTAATGCTGTTTTTAATGAAAATTGTGTAATTTATGTATGTTAAATAAAAAAGTGAAGAAAATAAAAGAAAAGTGACAAATGTTGCTTCGCTTAATAGCCCAACATTCTCTCTATTCATTGAATTAGGACATATTAGACAATAGTCCTATTTCCATTGTTACAAAATTAATAATTAACTCCATTGTCATGTTAATTTCATATTGTAATCCGTATATGTAATCTGTAGCGTAATAATGGGTACAAATTATGTTTGACTATCAATAGAGTAATAAAAGTTTTTGTCAATAATGTCACGATAAAACAATTAAAAAAATACTACATTAAGGTGACAAAACAGAAAAACTACCTTTTTGTAAAGCTCTCAAAAAGCGTAAATATGCAAATGTAAATTCTATGTTTGGCGTACATAAAAGTTATTAAGTGTTTGGGCTGTTAGATTAGACAATTTTTTAATTTTTCTTACTACAAATTAATTTTTACTAGTAATAATGATAATGTATTCCAATCGAATACGACTACGGCAGCCGATCTATATTTTTAGATGAGGCAACTACGCAGGAGATATTATAGTGCACAAGTGTACGCGCAAACACAGGCGCACTCCCAGTTTTTTTATACTCTCAAAGCCCGATGGGACGGATAACCGACACGACCGGAGAGAGAAAGGCGCAGGACCGAATTTTTACATGCCCATCCGATGCATGGATCATCTTACTTTTCAGACAATTGGGTGATCGGCCCAAATTGCCTGAACCAACTAGGAAACAACAATGGTTTCTTAAGCACACGGCGTTACTATTAGGCTAAGGAGGCAGTAAATACTCTAGTAACAAGTACTTCGCAGTCTTCTGTGACTCCACTTCCTTTAACCAAATGAACCCAATGAGTGGATAGGTCTGTATGGGGATACACATCTTGGCACGTCGGAACTAGCATGCCCTTCTCTCGGGAAACTTTCATTTCCATAGATTGTTCGTATAATATGCTGCGGAAATTTGCATTAGACAGTTTATGAGCCAAATCTATAGCTCGGGACTTGAAGTTTCTTCGTTCGGCCAGCAGTGAATGACTGCGTCTCATTCCGTAAATCATTACTGCCAACAAACATAGGGTAACACATTTTGATATTTTCGCAATATCGACGTATGAAAAGGAAAGCTTTGTATTATTTTTTTATGAATTCATATTCAGGCTTTTTGTGTAATCTCACATATCCGATACCATACCGATCACCCCTTTTTTAATAAAGTTAACGTCATAGACTCTAAACAGACTCAAAGCGATCTGCACGATACTGTTGCCAACGAAGAGACAATTAATACTAAAGTTAACTTCTTACAATCATGTTGCATAGAAGCAAATGGCAGAGAGTAATAATTGCACTCCTGTTTCTAGTTTATATGCTACTGAATCTGGGTATTTAATGCGCAGTTACATTGTTTGAATTTCAATCGCTGCAATTTTAAAACAAAAGAAGGTCAGATGATGACAATTATGTAACACGGACTAGTTGATATATACCGTATTTTAAAAACGATTTCGCTCTTAAACAGTAACAGACTTATATTTAGCGATAAAAAAATTAGTTAATATGATTTTTATTCAAGTAATGTATAAATAAAATAATCTCGATGTGTCGTGCTAAAGATATAAATAATAAAGACAGGAATTATATCAGTTATTTCGTTAATATTTTGATAACTTCAGAAATGATTAATTATTTTTTTATTATTGTATCATCTCATCTCATCTCATCAGCCTATAGGCCTCCCCTAATACACCCGTATCCATCAGGGGGTTTTGGACCGTATCCCACAACACTGGTCTAATGCGGGTTGGTGGGTGGACCGACTTTTTACATGCCCATCCGACGCAACTTACTTTTCAGACAATTGGGTGATTGGCCCAAATTACCCTAACCAACTAGGAAACAACAATGAAAATTTGTTGAGTCCCCGCAGGAATCGAACCCACGACCTCCGGTTTCTAAAGCACACGCCCATACCACTAGGCTACGGAGGCAGTCAGTATTATTGTATAGAATAAAATTATTATTACATTAAATAGTTTTTTTTTTCTGGAAAATTTAATGACAAGATACATAATGAAATATACTCTACATTTTAACATCATCTTATGCTATGAATTCAGGCAATTTTTGACGACTAGGCATAATATTTAAATAGTCTTGTAATTTGACAAGAAAAAAAACAGTACGGATATATTTATATGAATCTGTTTAGGGTGTATGATGTTATTAAAAATAGTTATAACTATAGTAACCACTTGCACAGAAACATTATTTTAGAAATTTTATAAATTTTAATGGATAAAATAATATTTGGTTTAATAGTTTCTATTTTTTTTTAACATTAGCTTAGACTTTAGACAAAAAGTCCCAACTCTACTTTGTTTGTTGATTCCTGGAAGGATGTTTATCTCACCCTATTTTTGCGAATACAGCTATATTTATTACATGGAAAGAATACGAAAGTCTAAGGAAGTTGAAAAGACATATCATTTAATTAGAGTTTTACTGCAGCAAAATACTAGAGGTATCGATGCGTTTCATGTACATCGCTCGCTTTGAGCTCCCCTGTTCTTTAATTTCAACGATTTCAATACCAACGATGCATCAGCTCGTTAAAAAACTGAAGTCTGTATCGAATAAAATAGCTACCTATGTGTTATCAAAGTAGCTTTATTGAGGGCTTTGTTAGTCCATATTTTAGGTTTCCTGGTTTATTATGTGAAACAAGGACATATTCTTAGGTCTCTAAGGACTCTTTTTTTTGAGCATGGCCGTTGAAACGCACCCAAACGTCATAAATCCGTATCTTATTTCGCTTTAACAGTTAGTTCTATTGCTTTATGTTGCGTTAACGTTATTATAAGGCGTTTAACTTATCGCGAAGGTTTTTTTATATCGTATTTCAAAATTTTTCCACTAATCCTCAAGAATATTAGGCATCGCGGAAGTGGAGCTATCAGATTATGTGAGTATTTATTATTATACGTATATCATTTATCATTATTTTCCATTTTTAAACCGTTTCATTTTACCCCGACCGCAACAAACGCGCATTTTAAACAATGACCTAATTTGTAATAAATTGCAAATAACAGGCACATATGAACAAATTATAGAATAAATAGCGGAACGAATGCGAAGTCCATCGATTTTATAACCTTTTATAACATTCAGTGTGGACTAAAGCTGATAATGATGATAAGGTAAACCCTTATCATCATTATCAAATTAAAATTGAAATTCAAATATCTTTATTCAATATAGAAGTGTAACACTCGCTATTGATTGTCAAGGACGCTACCACCGGTTCGGAATAGGACGCCTCCGACCTGAGAAGAACCGGCGAAAAACTCAGCTCAATTATCAGCTTGTGTCAGTCCACTGCTGGCCACAGCCCTAATGCACGCTACCGCTTCCGACTTTCGTCGACTATTCTTATCCTGCCCAGCTTTAGCTTATAAAGCTAAAGTATATATACATCGTTTTTTAAAAAACCCATACATAAGTGTATTTTTCCAAGTTACGTGAATTTATAGGTTCATCCATCATCTCAATCTCATACATTTAATTACCATTGTTAATTATTATCAAAATTACCTTGCCAATTTATTATTTATGTGATGTGTACAATTTTGTTATTTACATTAAATTCTTCAACAATCAGATATATAATGAATGGTTTCGGAATAAGCTTTTAAATAAAAACAATGCTTAATTCTAATATAATTTTTTTATTTCTAATTTTATACAATTTAGAATTATACTCTTATAACACTAAATAATAAAAACATATTGCAAGCACGATTTTAGCAGCTGTAAACAGAAACATATTTTTTTCTCAATTCAATGTCCTCGTAAAAATACGTACCCTTTTGTCACGGTCTTCGACACATGTAAAATTATTTATTTTACGAGACAACAATGCAAGCTTATGACGAAAAAAAATTACAATAGATTTAGTACCGCCACCGTGGGCTAGCGGTATTGGCCCTTGCTTTGTAAACCGGAGGTCGTAGATTCGAATCCCGGAAAAACTTTGTGTTATCGTTGGTTTCTGGTTGGTAAGGACAATTTGGGCCGATCACTGAATTGTCTGAAAAGTAAGATGATTCTTGCATTGGATCGGCATGTACAATGTCGGTCCACCCACCAATCCGCATTGCACCACCATGGTGGGATACGGTTTATTGGCAAGGTGAAGGGCAGGTCTATGTTCAATGGTGGACTAACACAGGCTGATGATGATAAGTACGGATAGGTTTAACAATAAGCTTTATCTTTATGTAAAAATATCTTTGTGTAGCGTTAATGTGCTTGGATTTGTAAGTGAAAAACGGAACGTAATTTGTACAACAGCACAACTCGAAAATATCAGGTCAGGTGTTTTCAAATACGAAGTAACCAACAACGTGTTGTTTGCATTTTAACGAATATTAAGGAAATTTGAGGTGCATTTTAGAGAGATATTTATTAACGTTAACTGAAATGTGCACTTATGAGTACTTAGTACTTATCCACTTTATAACTTTAAACGAGACATAACACCTTGTCTCACGGTAGGCAGCGCGTTGGCGATATCACTGGAATTGCCCAATGTCTATGCGCGTCGGTGACCACTTCCCATCAGGTGGCCCGACTGCTCGTCTGCCTGCGTATGCTATAATAAAAAACTTAATAAAAGGTGCACTTTCCTAAAAAAGAGAAAGAAAGTCCTAAGAGTAAGAAAGAAATAAGCAAGCATTGTTTAAGTAACAAGATTGATGAATCGTTTCTCGTTTAATATTTTTAGTTTAATAGCATACTAGACTTTATAGTCGTAAAATTGTGTTCAACCAATAAAGCATTCGTTTACCGATTCATCCGGCAGCCGTTCCGCAAGAGTGGCTTAAAATTGGCAATTTGAAATAGATTCAGATATAGATTTGGCAAAATAATACTTTCATGGCTCAAGTTTTGATTGACACAAAATAACATTTACCGCTTTAAATAAACATCAACTACTTACATAGCCGTTGAATCTAATACCGTTTTAGTCAAATAATGTATGTTACCCTAATCGTAAAAGAAATAAAATATTTTTGTGATAAATAAAATAATTATGAGGCTTTTTAATAGTTTTATGACCTTAAATCATAGACAACGATACACTGAATTGGTCAAATATACAATATAAATACTTTCTCTATGGATTATTGAAGCGTGACCTGGATTCGAGATCACTTCCATGTCGTTTGTCGAAAGTTACTTTGCTAGGGGCCATTCGATTTGAACGAATTGGAAAAGTTTTTGATACGGGACGAATTCCCACAAATGATAGCGATTTGTATTTTTACCCTATTTTCTATCAAAAGTAGTGTATTACGTACGACGATCTGATTCCCTATATAATAATATTTAAAAAACAAAACGAAAAACAATCAATAGAACCTTCGCATGCACAAGCTGCGTTTACAATTACAATTATGAAGTATTAATTAATATTTTGGCAGAATTAAAAATTTTGCAGTTGTTTTTGATAAATGGTCTGAGAATTAACATTATCTATGTGTCGGATGGGCATGTGAAAAGTCGGTCCAGCCACCCACCCGTTTTGGACCAGCATGGGGGGATGCGGTCCAACAGCCCCCTAATGGACAAGGCTTGCGTTAGCGGAGGCCTATGTCCAGCAGTGGGCTAACACAGGCTGATGATGATGATCGAATACAATTTACGTCATACAAAGCTTCAGGTACTTTATCTTCTTCATCTCTTTCTTAGTGTTGGTAATTTTATATATATATTGTAGATAACATATTTGTCAGAGCTATATAAGCTGTCACAAGAAGTGGGGCTGTTCTAATCAGTTTTGATATTACTTTTTACGCATAAAAAAACATGTTTAAAATTTGCTAAATTGGCCGGAGTCACACCGATGGTGGGGTGGGAGGAAGCAAGTCTCAATAACTAAACGTTATTTTAACCTTCCCATCGTTCTTTCGATACCACGTTTCTGGATGTAGAAAAGGTGGTTGGTTTTCAAGGGGACCCTTTGACGGTTAACTGGGGTAATTGAGAGCTTTAGAAGAGTTTCCCAAGCTAAACTTGCTTTAAAAACAATACTTTTTTTCAGTTGTCTATGATTTAATAATAGATTTTATTAATCGTTATTGTGTTTAATTTCGGTTTACTTTACAAGATCAATGGTCACGGTCAGACTGAGGCCTTATTTGTTTGCCAAAGATTATTATTGTCAATTGTTTTAAAACTATTAAAAATCAGAAACACGTGCCTAAAGACAGATAACTTTCTCTTTACCAATTTCCTAAATCACTTAATAGTTTGAAATACAATTAACAATTAAAGTTAAAGAATACTGTAAACTGATACTACATTGGACTACTAAAAATAATCTATTAAATTTCACCATAAAAAGCGTTAGTTTCTCTCAAGTGAAACGTTGAGTAATCCTTGTTTGTGTGGATTTGCGGCAGCGCAAACAATTATCGCGTTTTGTTTGCACTAAACGCTCATTACAGTAGCGTCGAGGGAGCTTTAAAACCTTAATTGTAAACGATGTACCGCTTTCCGTATGTGTGTTCAACGGTTGAATAATGTACGTAAGTATGCTTTAATTTTCAATTATCGCGTATTTTAAGCAAATGAAATTTTAAAATGCTGTTATAATTCTAGATCAAAAACATTTGTTCACGTTTTTTAGAATTGATAACAATTTTGCCATTAATTCTTCTATCAATGACTTTGAATTGTTTCTATATTTTGTTGCTTTGAAATAGTAGTTAAAGAGGATTCAACTATTTTTCGTGCATAGCGAAATTATAATAGAAAATAATTTCATAAATAAGTAACCTTAGTTACTCCTAGTTAATTTAGCTATATTTTAGAAAAAATACCGCCAAAGCATTAAGTCATTGCAGAGATTAGCCAAAACAAACACGCAAATATTTAAAGAACAAAAATATTTTTAGTTTTATGTGTTGAATATAAAATAAAATTATTATTCTGATGTTAGAAACAGATGCTCCAATTTTATTGATTTAAACGTAAGTGCACATGAAGCAATTATATACGGAGCACAATGATTACAGTTAAACTGACCGAAGAACACAATTCTATGAATGGTACAATGTGCACTATTCGAAGCCTAATCGACAGTGAATTGCTTGTTAATTACCTACAGACGGTTGGAGTTAAGGACTGCCTTCTATCGAGAGTTTTAGAGTACTACTGATTGTATGATTGATCCGTGTATGATTCAAGAACTTGTAGTAAGTTGAGTATTGAATAAGATTGTAGTTATATTTTATATGCCTCGTTGCTCCACTTTATCATTTTCTTAATTGTTACGTACAATTACACTGATCGATATTTATATCAAAACCATTTTGATGTATTTAAATCAAGAAATACAATGAACCACTATCAAAAATGTCGTGGATGGTATTTGATAACGTGCAACCATTAAAAATTTCATAAATTTTAAATGTCGCGGAAGGCGAAAGTCGCAGAGTCGTTGTGTGACAACAACGTCGTTATTAGCTAATATTGCGAAGATATAATAAAATATTATTCAATGAAAAAGTGTTACTAAAGTCCACATCCACATAAACTGACTTGTAGTTAACATTGATTTAATGGCTGTAAGTTACAGCACAGAGTCGCTTCGAACTAATAAAATGAGTGCAATATGACATCCTTGAAGTTGTATACAAACATCACATTGTCAGTTTAATTGAGTGATGTGACAATGTTCTATGTAAGCAATTCACGCTTCTACGACATACGAGTTAAGGCAGGGCTTGTGTCGCCGACGACCTCACTTAGCGTTTAATTTAGAAGCCTGTCATATTTATTTTATGTAAAATTATTGGATTTTATTAAAAGAAGTAAAGCGTCAGTCCAAGATGTCAAGTAACTTAATGATACAGCCTTAAACTACAAATTTTATTTAGTTAGCGTACTTACATTCTCTTCTTACTTTATTTCAATGCTTTCAATATGAAGAGCATCGATATTCATACTATAAATTTTTGGCAGAAATTATAATATATCATTTTTCCGTATTATACTTGAATTATCACATCACATATCTTTCGTCCTTTGTATTTATCTCGGCTGGGGCGTGATATGAGGATATAATGCAATTTATACCAAATCTAAATTATTGTCAGATATCTACTTGCGAAAGATATCGACGTAAAGTGCGAAGAATAAATTTTGAAATGTTTTCCATATTCATTCTACTCCTAATGTACGCTTTCCCCCGTACAATATACTTTGAGTGCTTATTATTTTGAAAGCAGATGACAATAGGAATGTACAAACAAAGACTGCGTGTCCCTTACATTACAATACAACATTAAAAATGATACCTTATTCTACATTTTAGCAAAAAAAAATTCTTCGAGAATGTAAAACGAATCTTATTTTAATAACACTTAACTAAACGATAAAATTGAAGTATTATAAAAAAAATTGATTAAAACTGACCTTCTTGTTTTGCTACAACTACTGTTTAGTAGAATTAAGAAAATAAATGATTGTTAAATCGTTTTATAATAATTTAAAGGGTTTTGAAAAATTTTAATTTATTTCTTGGCCCGCGACTTAGCCATTTAATTTACTTCTCTCTCTTAAATAAAATATGTTTTTTTTATTATTTTGAATAGTTCTAATAGTAGTTTCTGAACCAAATAAAAAAAACTTTTTAGTGTCCGATCAATACGTATAATAAGAAAACTTAAATGTTTTCATTAGAAAAACAATTAAAAATATCTTTAATCTGTGTAAACTAGTAACAACTAACCGCAGCTGCATTTGAAAATTCATTTGGAGATACTAATCTCGTGCAATTCGCGAACTTTGTGGGAAAGGAACTGCTCATGGAGGAACAACTTTGTTCTAACTTGAAAACAACTTCGCCTTGAGTTTGAATGCACAAGTTACTTCAATATTTCTAGGAGTAATTAAAAAGTTTACGCTATTCGGTTCTATAGTAATTTAATATATTGCATCTTTGAGTTGATTGAAATTTATTAAGGTGTCGATTGAAACACGATAGATTTAAGGTGTTATAAAATTTCAAAATATTAAATATAACAAAATTTCCCGTAAATCGATTGCCATGGCGGTTAATTTAACATAGCCATTTGAATGTTTTATATTTATTGAAAAGTGTAAGGACTTACTCTGAATTCAATTATATAAACCAATGAATTTTATTTTCGGTACATATCTTTGTCACCTCATATAAGGATATGTTTCTGTTTTTGCACTTGAGTTTTTAAGTTTGTTTCTCTTTAATTCATTTTTTTTACAATTATTATTGAAAAAACGATTGACAACGGCTCAAATTAAAACTTATCACCTATTAACACGAAATTTGCATTATTGAATTGCAAATGTCACTTTCGATAGAGAATCTCAAACTAATCTAATTAGGTACACATAGTATCTATTTTAAACGTATGGCTTTTTTGCACATTAAACCACATCAATATTCGGTATAAATACAAAAACAGCGACCGTAAGTAATTTGCTAATATGACCCCAAAAATTTTGACAATCGGGTCAGTGATTTACCGAGATGCGAAATGAAGCTCGTTCGTCGAACGTTCTCACTTCTTCTGGCATTGTTTTCACAATGTATTTTATTTCTGTAAATTCAGACATATCTGTAATAATCAGTCTATGAAGATTATAACAACTACGTTAAATAGATATTCGATCATGTATGTTGAAGTTATGCATGTAGACAGCAATATTGCTCCCACCAACTAACCAATAGGTGAGTTGAATCTTTATGCCAATCTTAATAAATCGGTCTTTAAGAAATGGCCCCTGACCTTTAGCATATAGCCCAAATACACCAAGATACAGAAAGCCTCTATAAGCCAGTTAGCGCTGGGTCACCAAATATTGTCACAGTGAGCTCTCAGGGATATCCCTAGTTTTATGGTGACCAAAATAAATAATCTTTCTTGTATAACAGCTTCAAAATAAATAATATATTAAGGGAATTGAATGGAGTGATAACAGTTTTTGTTAGGTACTCAAGACAACACTGATAATACTGTCTTCTACACTGTAAAAAATACATTGAGGACTAAGATCTGTATTTTGCACTAGCAAATCCCCTAGTTACTTTATAATTCAATAATAGTAAATTAAAACACTTTGCTAATCATGGTATTTGAAAAAGGTATATAAAATGAAGATTTTAAATGAATTTTTAGAGATGTGTGTTTCTGCCTCAAAGCAGTAGTGTGTAAAACACTACTACGATCCGGTTTAAAGGGCACCATAGCCAAGGTATGTACTAGGTAAACAGTAGCCAGCAGATTGGTTGGTATTGTCGAAATCCATGGACGTCGATCACTACTTCACCACGTGACCCCACCCGAGCAGTCGAGCCTCGTGATAATAAGTGATCTGCCTTCACAGGCATTTAAAAGAAAATTTAGACCGCTCGAAGTTTAAACTCATTTTTGATGTTCAGTAAGCTGTGTAAATAATTTTTGAGTTTCAAATATGTTGTAAAAGTATCACATCATCAGCCTTTGTTAGTCCACTGCTGGACATAGGCCTCCCCTTATACACCTATCCATTAGGGGTTTGGACCGTATCCACCACGCTGATCCAATGCGGGTTAGTGGGTGGATCGACTTTACATGCCCATCCGACGCGTGGATCATCTTACTTTTCAGACAATTGGGTGATCGGCCCAATTGCCCTAACCAACTAGGAAACAACAATGAAAATTTGTTGCGTCCCCGCAGATTCGAACCTTCGACCTCCGGTTTCTAAAGCACACGCCCATACCACTAGGCTACGAGGCAGTTATTAAAAAGTATACTCCTTGTGTATGTAGTATTTGTAGTAATGACAATTCTATAAATGTCAAGAACAAATGCACAATTTTTTTATAGCATACGCAGGCAGACGAGCAGTCGCGCCACCTGATGGGAAGTGATCACCGACACCCATAGACATTGCTAATACCAATGGTATCGCCAACGCGCTGCCTACCGTGAGACATACGATGTTAAGTCTCGTTTCCCAGTAAATACGCTGGCTACGGTGCCTTCATACCGGAACACAGTAGTGTTTTGCTACTACTGCTTCGCGGCGAAATAGGCACCGCGTGGTACCCCAGACGGTCTCCTGTAAACAGGGACCCTACCACCGTATGGGCAGAAATAGACACCGCGGTGGTACGCCCAGACGGTCTCCTGTAAACAGGGGACCTACCACGGATATATGAGGATTGTACATATACTCTCTTCGTATCACTGATCAAATACCTACTGTCTGGGGCTCCAATCTTGACCGTCACGCTAACCCTAACACCAAAATACAGTATGTCAAATGTAATCTGTGTAAAAAGGGAAATTGAATATTTTCTACATTTTTGTGTATTATATTAGTTAGTAATTACACATTGTATGATTCAAGTAAAATATGCAAATTATTTTTAACAATTTTTGTTTTTTTATTTTTTAGTTTTACGTTGGTATAAATATTGAACGCATCCAGTTTGTAGTTTTAAACTTATTTGTAGTTGCTTGTAGTTTTTATTTTTATCAACCAGCTTGGAAACCGAGTTATCGGATTATGTATATTTTCATTATTATACGAATATCATTAATCGATACTTTCCATTTAGATACGGCTGTACATTAGATTTGTAAATCGGCGTTGTATAGTCTAGTTTAATTTCATCCCGACCGCAACAAGCGCGGACTTTGCACAATGACCTAATTTATAATAAATTGCAAATATTAGGCAAATATTAATAGAGCAAATATTAGGCAAATATTAATAGATTGATGTTATTAAAATGATATTTCATTGCGAAATAAATGCAATTTCTATCGTTATATCCTATTGTTTTTACAAAAATGATTATATCAAAAACACGACATGTCCAATTGAAATCTTTGGTTGAAACTCTTTACCTTGTAGAGCTATGGTTTTCCATGCATAGATAGTTTATTATTTTTAGTTTTTTTATAGAACCTACTTTATGAAGTTCATGCAGCATCTCATCTCCATACGACACATTTAATTACCATTGTTAATTATTCTATAGATTTTAATTTTTTTTTAAGTATACAATTTTTGTTATTTTCCGTAAGTCCTTTATAGCAATCATATATTTAATAATTATTTTAGGTATAAAAGTTTTTAAAGCGAAACAATGCGACTAATTTTACCAACAACAATAACTTTATACAATTTACAATGATGAGACGATTCGTCAAAAAAGCAGAAGATGTTATAATAAACTTTTAGGTCCGATTTACGTGAAGTATAAACATACAGCAAGCAATATTTTAGCAGCTGTAAACAGAAACACACACTTTTCTCAATCTAACTTCCGTATAAGATATTTCCTTTATTGTCACTGTCTTTGACACGTACAAAATGATTTATTTTACGAGAAAACAATGTAAGCTTATAACGAAAAAAGAAAAAACATTTTTGCAAGTTATTTAGTACGGATAGGTGAAACAATAAACTTTACATGTAGATATATCTTACTATAGCTTTAATAGCTTTGGATTTGTAAGTAAAAACGGTATCTGAGCGTCATTTGTACAACTCAACGATTTTAAAATAAATCAGGTCAGGTGTTTTTCAAATGCAAAGTAGCTTGACGTTTTGTCTTTTCTTTTAAATATTTAAGTGGAATGAGAATTCTTTCCCAGGCATGCATTGCTTGTGAGACGAAAGGGTGTACAGACTTATCAATTGCATCTACTATTTATCTCTACTGAAAATATTCACGTTTTATATGAAATATTATATTATTACTTATAATAAATGATTTGTTCCGTTTCAATACTTCACAAAGAAGAAGACACATTTTTCATTACTTACTAATATTAGACACAAAAATTCTATATGTAAGATACAAAATGAGGAAGCATTGTATAGAGTCCACTTCGGTGGTGAATCGTTTCTGGTTTTGATATTTTTAATAACATGCCGGCTGTAATCGACAAATAATTTTCAGCCAATAATTCGTTAACCAATCAGCATCACACAAGTCGTCCGCAAAGTGGGCTAAAATTGGCAATTTGAAATTGATTCAGACATGGGTCGTCATGGAACAAATACCACAGGCTCCAACATGATCGGCTCAAAATAACATTACAGCACTGCTTTGTATTAACCGACTATTTATGCCAGCTGTTGAATCAAAGATTGCTTTGGTCAAACATTTTGTTACCCTGACAATTATATTAAAAAAAATATTCTTAAGGTACATAAATTAGTTAAAAGCTTTTAAATAACTTTATCGTTTAATAAAAGAACATGAAAGAAACAATAACAGAAAGAAAATGTGACGCGAAGAGAAGAAGTTTATAACTTTCTACGGATTAATAAAGTATGACCTAGATTCGAGATCACTTCCATGTCGTTTGAGATTGCCTTTTTGCTAGAGGCCATTTGGTTGAATTAAATTGGAAAAATTTTAGATACGGTGCGGATTCCCACAATTATTGTGATTGTTTTCCTATTTTTTAAAAATGTGCAATGAATACGAAATCTTTTGACTATGTTTCCACTAAAAAATATTTAAAAAAACCAAAACAACCAATAGATTTTTTTATGCACAAGCTTTTTTATATTAAAATCACATAGGATTTATTACTAACACTTTTGCATTATTGCAAAATTGTCAACCTTTTATTGATTGAGACGTAATTTAAGTGCCATTTCATTAAAAAAAAATTAGAGTGAGTACTCGATACTTTCATTGCGATATCACATAGTTTAAGCGTCGAATAAATTGCACGCGGTGCTGTTAACAACCAATATCAATTAGCAGTTTTTTAAAAGCTGTTGGTGATGAATTAGTTAAGGAACGTTACTTGATATTTTTCATTGCTGAAAACATTTCAGTGAACGTCTTGGAGCGACGTTGCTTAATTACTTAACATAGTATACTGTTAATTTCAAATAATTATTATAAGTAGTGAAAACCTGTCACAAATGAAACAATATTTGTACTTTTAGTTCATTTATTATTTTGTTTATTATGACCGCAGTTCATAAGTGTGGAGTGGAGTTCTTGTGTGGAGACCGAGGATCGACAAACGTAGGACGCCCAGCGGTAAGATGAATTACGACGACATTAGGAAAGTGTCCGGGAATTATTAGGTTCCCCAGATGAAGACAGCCGAAGATCACGATAGCGGTATGGCGTGCATTGAGGGCTATGTCCAGCAGTGGACGACACAGGCTGATAATGACTCATTATCACGTACATCAGTATACCTATTGTGTTTTTTATTAAGCGTGGTGACCAGTTCGGTTCAAGTTCACAATTCTCGAGGGAGTCTCAGAGTACGGCCGCGTATTCAACACATAGTAGAAGATGTGAGTGCTATATTCTCAAATTGGAAAAAATAGTTTATGATGATATTTTATTTAAGAAAATATATTAACCTGTATACATTTGAGTAAGTATGAATATTTTGACTGTATTCTTACACGCGTGACTCGTTATGGTAGGGTCATACTAAGCATTAGGTCCTTCTTTTTCTTCAACTCTTTTTAGTATTTCTGTGTGGCTGGCTGGTTTTATCACCATATATGCTGGCTCAAAAGGGCAAAGGAATTATTCACAAATTCAGGATGGTACCACTTTCCCAGGTGTCAGAACTGTTTTTAAAGGTTTATTTGCTTTTCGTACCTGACCCACCATTCAGAAGCCCTCTTTCTTTTCCGTGCTGCCCATCTCACTTGGAGAAAGAGGATCATGTCTTCGGCCTCTTCTAACTTTCTAAATTTGGCGGTCACACCAAAAAAGTAATTGAACATTTACTCTTGCTGTCCTCTAAAATGCTTTGTTTCTGAATGTAGGTGGGTGGCTAGCTGGGAAGAGGAACGCTTTGACAGTAGCTTATTGAAATAATTGAAAGAACGTGAAGGCGTTCCAGCTCTCGAACACTCATAAGAATAAAAGATATTTACCGTAAATTTTTTTATAAAAATTAACAATTAACTCATTAAGGTTAAACAATTTCAACTGGTATTAAAAATTGGATAAATAATAATCAATAAATTTAAACATAAAAAGCGTTAGTTTCTCTCTCAGAGTAGAACGGTAGGTAATTCTTGATTGTGTGGATTTGCGGCAGTGCAAACAATTATCGCGTTTTGTTTTGCTAGACATCATTAAAGCGTCGAGGAGCACCAGAAACTGTAATTGTAAACGATGTACCGCCTTCCATGTATGTTCACCGTTTGAATATTATTACCTAAGTATGCTTTTATAGTTATAACTCAAAACAAAAAGGATCGTTTACTTTTCACGGTTTTTATAAGTATTTATATTAACATTAATCCTTCTATCACAAATTTAAAACCTACTTTTATTTATTTTGAGTGACATTCAAACATGATTGGATTATCTTTCGAAGATTGCGAACAATTTATGTTTCAGCCCTAAGTGTGTTATTATTACTTTTTCTGTAAAGTAGGAAATATTAACCTTATATTTTAATGAACTAATATATTATGAACTATTATTTTAATAAACTAATTTATACTATTATATTAATAACGTGTTGCAGGTCAGGTGTGACAACGCATGTGTAATAATACAAGCACAGGCGCACAGGTACCACAGATATCCGATAATATAGGTCCGCTATACCTAAACAACTAACTGCCTTCGTAGCCTAGTGGTATGGGCGGCACTTTTAGAAACCGGAGGTCATTAAGGTTCGAATCACTGCAGGGACGCAACGAAATTTCATTGTTGTTTCCTGGTTGGTTAGAACCAATTTGGGCCGATCACTTGTGGTGTCTGAAAGTAAGATGATCATACGTCGGATGGGCATGTAAAAGAAGTCGGTCACCCACCAACCCGCATTGGACAAGCTGGCCAGTGGGATACAGTCCCAAACCTCCCTAATGGATAGAATTGTATGGGGAGCCATGTCAACAGTCGGACTAACAAAGACTGATGATGTGTGTGTGTGTGTGCCTAAACCATTAAAGATAACTAATAAAATGTTTTGTTGATTTCTTGCAGGATTTGAAAGACATAGGTTATTTTTATGACACACACAGACGATGTAACGTTGTTGCCTATTATGATTATAGACCAAAACAATTATGCATGCAACTATTAATTATAGCCAGCTGACCATAGAATACAGCTCTACGAATAGTATGCACAATGTGCACTGTGCGAAGCCTAATCGAGAGTTAATAGCTTGTCAATTACCTACAGACGGTTAGGTGTTAAGTACTGACTTGCATCAAGAACTTTAGTGTACTACTAATTATTTAATTGACCCGTGTATGATTCAAGAACTTGTAGTAGGTTGAGTCGTTGTGAATTAAATGAAAGTCCATATTAGCTAATATTGCGAAGACGTATTAAAATATTATTTATTGAAAAAGTATTACTAAAATACATAATTGAGCTTATAGTTAATATTTATTCAGTGGCTGCAAGTCACAGTACGCAGTTGCTTCTCGTATTAATTAAATAAGTACAATATGTAATCCGTGAAGTAGTATGCCATAATCACATTGTCAGCCTAATTGAGTGATGTGATAATGTAATACATAAGTAATTTACTCTCGTACGATATAATACAAGTTGAGACGGGGCTTGTGTCACTGAGGACGTCAAAACAGTTATATATTCTGATTAAATTTAGAAGTCATTCATATTTTCATAAATGTAAAATTAATTAATTTGAACTACTAAATTAATTTTGTTTGGATGCTTACATCGTTTTCTATCTTAATTTGGATGCTTTTATTCATCTAAAGAGCATCGACAATCATATTGGATGGTACACTTCAGGCCATTTTTTCGGCCAGAAATTTTAGAATATCACGTATGGTAATTATACAAATTATCTATTACATGGTACAGTATCCTTTGTGATTTATGTCGGTTCAAGGGTGTGTATTATGATAAAATGCTATGTATATTCCCTATCTACAAAATTATCAGATACCTACTCGCGAATGATATAAACGTAAAGTGCGAAAAATAAATCTTGAATGTTTTCCATATTCATTGTGCCACTAATGTACGCTTTTCCCCGTACAATACACTTTGAGTGCTTATTGTTACCCAGAAACCAGGAGATGACAATAGGAACGAGCAACAAAGACATCAGTGTCCCTTCCATTACAAACTGTGCTGACCCAAAAGAATGATTTGTCTAGATTCTTTCATTTGTAATACCATGCAATTGACGTTGACACATAAAGATTTCCCATAAAACCTAGTAATAATAATAAACACTAAATAATGCTTTATAGAATATTGAAATGTCAGTTTTCTTCTTCAGTCGAAATCTGACAGGATCTTCTGCTCAGTGCTAATATAGAACTGGAGTGAGCAGTCAACACACGATAGAAAGTGTTTATTTATTTTCTAAAGAGAAGGTTGATGTAGTTATGGATATCATTGCCTATCCCTATGCTTTAAAAGACCTAATGAGTAAGGTTAAGTACTACTTGCTTTTGTACTATATTCTACAATAAATAAAATATTGATTCAAGTTTCTTATTTTTAACAAAATGGGTTTTGCGTCTGTTGCAAAATAGACCTGATTTGTGGTTTTATTAAGATATAAGACTTAGAATAACAATGCATATTTTTAAATTGTCCCGTGCATAGAACCTTGGTTGATCCCTAGAGTTTACGACCCACAAACCATTATCATCGTTCAGATTTAGTTTGACCTTGATTTGACAGGCAAAACTAGATGAACCTTTTGTTGATCCTTGCTGGTATAGATTTGTCAAAAATTTGCTAGTGATGGTTTTGTTGGCAATGGGTATGACATTTTGAATGTATCATGATACTATGACGTGACGAGCGGGCTGAGGTGTTGACACCATTGAACTGATTTTATTAATTGACATCGCATCAGCGGTTTTCATCTTATATTCTAATCAAAACCTTTAGGGTAATCTTGTTTTGTTCAAGTCAAATTTGATTTAAATCTATGATTTAAAAGGTCAAACTTTGTTTGTTCTACTAATGTGGCGTAACGACTTGCTTACTTGAAATCAGTGTTTGGTGCGAAGACTATTTTCGGACCTATCGGAGATCAACTAAATCAGGACGAGTGGGATGACTTACGTTCTTCCCGTATTTCGCACCAGTGTGTGCAAGGGCCAGCCGGCACCATTACTGATTTTACGTGAGTTTAACCGTTGTAAAACTCTTATTTGATTTAATGAAAATAAAAACCTACTTATTTTGGCTGCTTCTTTTAGTACCAGAGACGAAAAAATATCAATAATACTTTTTTTATTGTTCTATTACGATATAAAGAATTTTAATTCGTTACAAATTTTATTTAAAGCATAACTTAGCCTTATCCCTTAATTTTGCTTTATCTCTCTCCTCTCAACTGCACATGTTTTTGACTTTAATAGCTTGTTCACCCTTGCCGAACAAAAAATCTTTTCAGTATTGGCCTGTCTGAAGGATATATATTCCCAATACTGTAAAAGTCAGTACATATAATAAATAATGCTGAATGAATAATAAATAAAAATATGTGACTTTCCTTTAACTAACAGCAAACTAAACTACTTAACAAATAACAACATGGCTGCATTTAGCTTACATTTTGGAGTTCTACTGATCTCGTGCAATTCGCGAACTTTGTGGGAAAGGAACTGCTCATGGAGGAACTATTTGGTTCTAACTTGAAAACAACTTCGCCTTGAATTTGAATGCACAAGTTCCATCAATATTTCTTAGAATGATTAAAAAGTTGACGCTATTCAGTACCATAGTAATTGACCATATAACATATTTCGATTGATTGCAATTTATTCATCGATTATTTACAAGAGATTTTCAAAGAAATTTATATTTTTTTTAAATAGATGGTTTCAATAAATCCCAACCATATCACATCATCAGCTATAACGGCTAATTTAATATAGTAATTTGAACGTTAAATCATTCCTCAATAAAAAAATTACAGAAAATAGCTTATAAAAAATAAACTTTGTTAATAAGCAAAATTAATCACAGAAGAAATAAACCTTCATAAATAAAACTAATTAGTCGAGAAAAAAAATAGTTTATAATAAATTATTAATGGGCTTAATATTCCAATAAATACATAAAAAGAGAACTTGCACCACACAAAAAAAGAGAACTTTTTGTCGGATTATTGTATTATTTCGGTCATGCAGACCAATTTCAGAGTTGATCAGTCATTTTAAAGCCGTGAAATCGATTTTAAATAATCATTTACATGCGCTCAAATGCCCAGGTAAAGAGTTAAAAATAAGGTAAGAAAAATATTTTATTAAAAAGTGTTATTATAATAATATAGCTTTTGTTTGATATAGGTACTTTATTTTTAAAGTTCCTTTTATCAATGTTTTAAACCACTGCTATTTTAGTTGGATTTACTTTTCTAGAAAAGTTTTTTTTTTGATTTTTAAAACTATTATTTGAAGCTTTAGAACGATAATATGTATAGTTTATATGTCATTAAGATAGTGATGCTTACATTTTCCTCTTAAAGGTTTCCAAATATAGTTTACTTTAATCTTTGGCAACCACGAACGTAAACTTTCAACAACGGAAAGATTTAATTCATTACAAAAATGATTGATAACAACACGATTTCAAACTAATCAACTTTTAATGCGAAATTTTTGATTATTGAAGCATGGGAACGTTATGTGGTAATCTAATCCAACGTTGTTATAGATTAGGGTTCTCAAGTAGAATTTAGTGTAATATCACCTAAATATATTAGATCATACGGCTTTTCCTACAAAATATTTTTTAGCATGAATACACGAAAACACTTGGCATCTGTAAGGTAATTTACACTCCCCTGACCCCAAAAATTTGAACAATCAGGTCAGTGATTTGCAAATGCGGAAATAAAGCTCAAGATTTCATCAAACGCTCATTCTTTTCTACCAGGCATTGTTTTTGACAATTAAAAAATGTGATATTTCTGTGACGTCCGAGGCCCCATCTGCAATAATCAGTCTGTTGTGATTGTGCAAATCTGGTAAAATAATATGATCGCATACAGTAGTTAGATTTATTTAATTTTACTAGCCCCTGTTGACGTTGCCGTAATTAAAATATGTTTATTATTAATGCAAATTTATTGGTTTGAGAGATAGTCTGAATTTATGTTATCCACATTTTATACTGTATAATTAAAACATAATTATAGTTTTTAAAATAATATAAACACATACATGATGCCATCTTAAAAAAGTGTCTAAAATAGATGGAAAATTAAAGACACACCAAGATACGTTGCAAAGATGTGCTGCAATAGTAACGAAAGATCTTAGAAAATATTCAGGTAAGACCAAAACAAATGATCTTTCTCACGTACTAGTAATAAAAACAATATATAATAAAAGGACAAATAGAATGATACTTAGCTTTCGTTAGAAATGGTCTAGAAAACAACATTATTGAAAATATCTTCTGCACTGTAAAAGTTTTTTTATGGCATACAGCCAAGCAGACGAGGCAGATCGAGCTGCCTGGTGGTCACCGATGCCCAGGACATTGGCAGCCGGTGATAACTAACTGCGCACCGCCTACCGGCGAGACATGAAGATTATTAAGTCTCGTTTACCAGTAAATACGCTGGCTACGTTGCCTTCAAACCGGAATACAGCGGTGTTTTCACACTACTGCCTATGGCAGGAATTACGGCACCGCGGTGCTGCCCAACCAGGCGGCGCAGTAAAGGGGACCTACTACACCGGTAACAAAGCAAATCGCACACATGGTATAAACGAAGTCGCTTCCCTCCGGTCCCTATATCGCTATATATATGCTTAAAACTTTTCAAACTACACCAATGGTTTCGATGCGGCTTCTTTAATTTTACAATTGATTGAAGAAGAAGGGTTTATATGCATAACTTACATGCTTAAAATTTGAATATATTTTTATCAGCATAGCTCCCAGACAAACGCTAGGTTTCGTCCAGGCTCGTGTCTCGACAAAATTTATCGCCTGACCGGGTTGGTTTCAAGATGGCCTTCATCAATCCAAACCCCACGTATCCGGGGCCGTCTTCTTCGATGTCGCAAAGCATTTGACAGGAAGTCTGGCTGCGGCTGATTTTGAAACTGTGTACATTCTCAAAGTGCCGGACGGCTGGTTCCACATCATCGGCTTTACTTTGTCGAATCGCTCTTTTCGATATCGAGTCCAGGCGCCACAATCACAACCGTCCGTTCAAGCGGGCGTCCCACCAGGGATCGGTCCTATCGCTTTTTTCCCGTTCTACGGGGCGACGTTACAGGCCGACGATGTCAATCTGGCGCTTTCGCCGATGACACCACCCTCTGTGTTCGTCGGGCCGAAGACTATATCTTTAAAAGTTTCAAAACGCGCGATCAATCGTTTGAACCAGATGGTTTCGTAAAAAGGTGGCACATAATGGTTTCCGATAAAATTAACCGAAACACACATTTCGTCGGTCTAGATCACGTCGTGATTACACGATATCCCCGGTCCTCAGCCAGGCGAAGCCGGATAAGACACGCGCTGGCCGACACCGAACGCAGGGCAACTAAAAACTTTACGGCCAGCCGATTCCATGGAAGGAAGGCCAAATACTAAACGTGACCTTCGGCGGCTACAACATGTCGTTTTCAGGTCATATTCTTGGGACGTTGGGAAAAGGCTTTGTTCGTTTTCGACCAGACTCTATCACCTAACGAACCCTCACAATTAAATGATGAAACAATGAAATTAAATGAAACTCAAACACAAGCTCTGTTGGCAGGAGTATGGCCACGACCAGGCAACGAGCAGCCATGCCGGAAGCTTTTCGCTCACGCACATCCTCCACTCACAAAAGCAATTACAAGTAATTCAAAAGGCTCCAAATTCATCCCATCGCGTCAACGGGGCGCGGTGGTATCAACGAAACTTGGGTTACACAGCGATTGCAGGTGCCGACACTCCGCGAGCACTTTAAAGAAGTTAACATGAAAGCACAAAGATAAAGTAGTCAACCACAGCAACCCTCTGCTGGTAAAAGCGGCAGCTTTATTATGCAACCGATTCAAACGCGTCTGGGCAAAGCGTGAATAGTGAACGCTCTCCTCGACGGACGAGGGAAAGGGGTCCGCTGATTTGCTCGGACAACGGGGTTCCAAAATCAATTTCACACCACACGAAATGGATGACACACACTCACACCTGTAGTTCGCCACTCGCTTACGGGCACAGCGACACACACACACCCGTAGCCTAGATGCACCCGCGTTCGAAACGGTTCTCACCGCCCGGCAATCGATTAAGCCCACGGTCGCCAGATGCGTCGGCGTCGGTCGTAAACCGATCATCGAGCGATCGCCCATGACGCAAACTAATACTAACTCGCATTGCGCTTTTGGCCGTGTGGCCTTCATTTTAGCAAAAACGGCAGGCTGCACCTAGTTCTTCAAAGGGCTACTCGCGAACTCTGTGTAAGATGAAGCTTACTAAAAGACATGATCTGGAAGCAGTAATTCCAAGCGTAAAAAGGGCCTTCGTTTACTGGTTATTATTTTGTACTTGCAAGTTTCCTAGTTGCTTACAGCTTTAATAATAATGCATTAATTAAAATTTTTAATAATAATGACAAAAGGGTTATGAAATGAATAGTTGATAAAAACTATTTTTTGTATTGGACCAGTCTCAGTTTTGGAACTTAATTTTTGACGTTCAGTACAGCGTACTTAAATAATTTTGAGTTCCCAAGGTGGTTGAAAACTTTTCCCACTTATGTGTATATTATTATAATTTGTAATGCACCTATTGACATTTTCGGACACTTTTCAATGTAACTGTTTGAATATTTGAAATTCAGATCTATATCAGAAGATTTTTACCGGTGACAGTGAATGAATGTCAATTTCCTGATAAGTAAACAAATATTGAACACATTGGTTTTTCAATTTTTATTAATTGATTTAAACCATTGACTGCTCGTTAAGTAAGCAATTAACCTTCACATGTGATGGTAAGTGATACACTGAAATTAGATACCATAAATCCGTTCCGCCACCCCTGTGACGTATGATGAAACGTCTCGTTTACTCAGTGATTACCTTTACGGTGCCCGCCGACCGGAGACATTTCCAATGGTTTTAGCCGCCACATGTTTGCGACAGAGGCGGGCACCGCGGTGAGCGCTGTTACTATAATAGAAACAATATGAATCCCTCAATATATTTTATTTACAAATTGTGCAAGTACGTTTCAACCTTGCACAAAAAGTTGTAGAAAATTTATATTCCCCTAATACGTTGTGTATGAGGATTTTAGATGGGCCTCGATATATCCGGAAATAGATCATTTATTCTTGTGCCATTACCACAAAACATGGCAAGTCATTTTCATGCGTCAGAACATCTACGAAAGAGACAACACCTTGAAATTACAACCACAAAATTTATGACTTTCTTATGGTCTTATGACATGGGTGTGGCAACACCAAATATTTGGTAGCTTTTCTCGTCTCAAAACAAAAACGCACAAAAAGTATTTCGTTTTTATTTTTTATGCTGGAAGGTAAAGAAAGTAGTGACCCGCGCTGTGTGTTTTTCCTAATTGATCCGTGATTTTCTTCTTAAATGTATTCACAGAATCTTGCCAGATAAGGTGACTCTGGCGACGGCATGACAGACGTTTGTGGATGGAGTTAACAGACAGATTTGGAGAAACATAAAAGTAAATTAAGTGTGTAGAAATTATGATACTTTTCCTAAGCACGGTAATTAACTTCCTTACTGAATGAAATCAATTTAAGAACTAGAATGTTTTGCACTGATGCAAGGTTTGCCACTACTTTTTAGTGCTTATTATGAAAAATATTAGTACCAATAAATAACCACAAACTATTTTCTATGTGGCGTTTGAAAAACTTCTTTATTATTACCAGCCAAATGTCAAAAGACAATACATCTTTTTGTATCAAATCCACTTGATTACGGATTTTCAACGTTGCCAAAAATATATTTATTCCCGACATTTAAAAGTTCTTTCCAGCTTCCATGATCACGGAGCAGAGACTAAGTTGGTTATGTAAGAATAAATATTTTGGTAACAAATCCGGCAGAATCAACAGTTAATATATATAATCACGTAAATAAAAAGAAATAATTAAATACATCTTTGTGTTTTAGAATGGAAAAGAATATTTGAGAAAAGCTTTTATTCACAGGCAGCGTGTTTCTCATAAAAGGTATTGTCTCTCCAGCAACTCCACACAATAAGGTGCAGCTTTAATTGAATTTTCCTACAAAATAACGTGATAGATGTTTTATCATCTTCTCTTTTTGTTTTACTGTGTTCAATAAAGATTATCAATAATTTTTGGTATAAAAGTAACACAGAAAATGTTAGTAAAATTTTTTAATAAAATCTAATAAAAAAAATTATAAAAGACGCGCATTAAAAGGAACTGTGGTTTTGAAGAGAGAAGCGATTGCAGAGTCTTATATCTCACATTTTCGATCTTTAACCCACATTTTACTGGTCGTTAACTCGCTGCACAACAGGTAGAAACAAAAGAAAAAGTTACGCCAATCTTTTATATACATTGCTTCTAATATAATAAATAAATCATGTTTAAATCATAAAAAGAAGTATTATTTTAAATATCAAAAGCGCATTGTTTCCATTATAATTTTTAACCATTAACAGCTATGGCCAGATTACAGATAAAATTTGATAACAGGTAATATAAAATATGCTGATTAGTTGTAACAATCAATAATTGATTTATACTTTCTCCGTAAAAGATAAATATCAGGTATCACAAATTTTAATATTCTTTTGTTAGTTAGGTAAATAACTTCAAAAGTTCTGAATTTTAGACAATCTACAGTGGCAAAACTAATGTGGGGTTTAAAAATACAACAACACCCAAACGTGGCACGATTTTGCTTCTTTTTGTCTTACAAACGGTGTTGTCATTGTTTTCTCTCTCTGTATATATATGAGAGGAAACAATGACTTGACTTCCTGTCTCATATAGGTTAATAAACAACTAAAAAACTCAGATTCAAATATAATATAGGTAAGCAAACGCATCCAACACATCAGATGTGTCCGTTTCATTACTGATCACCGAAACCAAATTCGAATATATATCTGTTGTAATGTATGTTTTCCAACAATAACACCATTTTTACGAAGAATGATACTAACACTAAATTTATATTTATTTAGCAATTTAAAATAAAACATCAAAGCAATGTTGCGTTGAAGAAGACCAATATATAAATATTACAACATGTATAAATAATAATATATTTGCTTTCCTTGATGGGTATGATTTAATTTTAGTATCCCCATATATCAGTTATCATTTTCGGTGTACCACATTTAAACGATCCATCGTTTCGCTCTGTTCAAAGGACAAATCTCTGTACTGTTCCTTTTAATAAATAATGGCTTTCCGCGTGTAAATAAACTTTAATATGCATTTACACACAAAACAGTGAAATTTGTTTAATTATTATCAAAGAATGCAAATATAAAATAAATGAGGATTCAGTAAACAAGTACATGCAGAGGTATTTAAATACCTTTTAGTGATGGAATATTTTTCGCTCTAATATTTTAAAACAATAATATACTGAAATAAGTAACATACTGCAACTGATTCTAACATCAGTGTCTAATTGAAACCATTGATGGAACTAAAAACCAAAGATCTAACAAATAGTAAATTTACTCTCGTCTGCCCACCATCAATGAGGAAGCTCTCTGTAATAATATTTTTTTTATTTAAGTAATGTCATTTCAAGGCGTCCACTAGACGTTTCATCCACTACCCTTAATCTGAGAACAACCATAATGGCAAAGAAGTTTATGGATGACTTTGCTTCAGCTTTCATTATATCAAAGTATACAAAATTATTTAAAAATACCTAGATTTGTTCTTTTAAATATTAAACTGCCAAAATTTGTTTGGAAGAAGCCAAATAATATATGGAAGCTTGAGAATGACCGTGATGCTGTTTCATTTTCGTATTACCAAAAAGTGCTAAAGCAAAGGCATAATTAGTTTGAAACATCGCATATTTTTTTCTAGATGAAGTAAATTTGCTACATACGTTGCCTCGTGCTAGTAGTTTTTAAAGTGCATTTCTTTGAACTCTGCGGGGAAACAACTTGGTACTTTTTGTGCTTTATGGGCCGATCTGATGTCTTATAAATTAAGATATTCTATGCGTACTACAGGTTATGTAAATATTCAGTCTCGGTAATTAAGGACCTTACTGCTCTAACGATCCGGTCTCAGTTTTTTCTGACTGACTAATTCGTCCATGGTTGCAAGTTTTACTTCAGTTGTGTAGTTGTGATTGTGGTCCTTATGAAGTCACTCTGACGTGAAAACTTATCGAAAATCTGAAAGATTAAAGCCAATCTCATGATGAAATAGACAGAAGAAAAAGAAACTTTTTTACACATAATATTACGTTTCAATGAATAATGCAGTCTGCGTGCTCATTGGAAATGTAATGTTATTAACTCATTATCAAAAACAAGATAACCCAAATCCTTCGCAAGATTAAACACCATAAATTACAAAGCGTACCAACATCTTAGGTACAAGTTGTTTACTTCCTTTTATTACGATCGAGGCAGAGCCGTCAATATTTTATTCAATGTGTACTTACTTAGGGCACGTCCCCTCTCGACCACTCCATCACTCCATCTACAAACATGAAAGTCAAATCTTTAGAATTTTTCAGTTTTGGAAAATATTCAGAGTTTTTTTAATATTCAAGCTTCATAATATGAGTATTTCTCGTCTCTTGCAGTATTTTTAATACACAATATTACGACACACCAAATTCGTTTAATTAAAATTTGATGTTTGGTCGTTCTGCTTACGTATTTTAATCATTTGCAGAATCCTTGTAGCGTGAGTATATACTAAACACGTTTTAAGTTTGAAAACTTCCACAAATTTTTAGATGGGCTTTTCTACATTACGTTTTTCAAAATAAAAAAACAGTTTACTACGTGGATAGGCCACTTCAGTAGAATTCACGCTCAGATTAACAGTTTAATAAACATACACGTATTCTCAATTGTAAATATTCTCACGGTGCAGTAATATAAATACTTTTTAATAATTTCTTTTCAGTTTTATGAAAATTTGGACCATATTTTTACTATGATTACTGTAATTAGCAGTCTGCTTATTTATATTGATTTTATGCCATCCGAAGAGAAGGTCGAAGACTAGTGAATAAAATTTTAATACATAATTTATCTAGCAAGACCTAACAAAATATATGTTTAGGTTACACATTTGTACACGTTTGCACTTTTTAAATGATCATTTAAATAACATGAGCAAGAAAAGTTTTACCTGCCAAATAAAATTATTATCAACCATAAGAGTATACTCAGAAATGCAGCAATTTCAATGAAAATACCACAACTAACCGTGAACTGGCACAGAGAATTAAACGCTTTATTCTCTAAGGTATTTATATTTTACTATCGTTGATTACTAACACAAATTGCTAACTAAGAATACATACCAACATATTTAGTTTCGCTGAAAAAGATAAAACAAAAGTATGAAGATTAATGAAAGATTTGCTTCTTAACATTCGCGTAATATCGATACATTTTTCTCAACCTAGTGATTAATAAATCCATTTTGAAGACAAAATTCTTACTCATGGGACTTTGTCGTCGAAAACGTTGCACTATGGGTTAACTATGTAACTTTTCATATCTTTGTTCAGTTATTTCTCATGTTGTCACCTCGTATTAACACTTCTTATTATTTGTAAATAATAAAATCAACCATTATAATCTAATGAATATTATTAACAGATCTCAAAAATACACAAATATCAAATGTCATACATATTTTTGATAGCGATAATACCGCGTGCAAAATAATTTTACAACCCCAAAATTCAAACCGATAGGTCAATATTTCAGCAGAAACATAAAATTAACCTCAAGCACTTTACATTGATTGCGAATAATTTAAAAAGAATAATATAGTTTCACACGGAAATATCATCATCTGCAGTCATCAGGAAAATGATTGGAACTACGCAGAAGGAGATAGATAGAGCGGTGAAATAAATTACATTCGAATATTTTTTTAATACTTTGTAATAAACAGAAGACTTCTATATATCAATGAAAATTGTGAAGGGTGTTTAGGTTTTCTTCATAAATATGACGCACTGGGCTCTATTTGCCAATACGACTTCCCAGAAGAAAATTTTTTATAAATATTATTTGTTGCTTCCTTCCTAGGGCTCGATTTTGTTCATTCTTGTTTTAGTGTATATTAATGTTCATTGGACTATTTTTTATTCACTTTGGCAATTTAATTTCTTGTATAGTTGTTGAGAAGAAAAAAATCACATCACTTGTGGATTCGTTCAATTACAAACACTGTCAAAGCAACAAAAGACAAACATAAAGTATCTTACATGGTAACACTACTTGAATCGACCTACAGTAAGTCCGCGAGATAAGATATCTGTATTTTAGAATAGGCTACAATAAATATTTACTTCCCGTTCAGTCCGTATTCGCTTTATACAATTTACCAATGATGAAATGATTCGTCCAAAAAAAAAAGCAGAAGAGGATTTACAGTAAACTTTAGGTCTGATTTACGTAGTATAAACATACAACCCAAAGCACTATTTTAGCAGCTATGAAACTGAGAAACACACATTTCTTCGTCACTTCCATTAGCAATATAACACCCTCTGAAACATGTGGCCCTGTCTTTGACACGTACAAATGATTTATTTTACGAGTAAACAATGTAAACTTATAAAGAAAAAGAAAATAACGTTTTTTGCAAGATTATTTAGTACCGGATAGGTGAAACAATAAAACTTTACATGTAGATATGTCTTACTATAAGCTTTATCAGCTTTTAGTTATGAAAGTAAACGGTATCTGAGCGTCGTTTGTACAACTCAACGATTTTAAAATAAATCAGGTCAGGTGTTTTTCAAATGCAAAGTAGCTTGACGTTTTGTCTTTTCTTTTAAATATTTAAGTGGAATGAGAATTCTTTCCCAGGCATGCATTGCTTGTGAGACGAAAGGGTGTACAGACTTATCAATTGCATCTACTATTTATCTCTACTGAAAATATTCACGTTTTATATGAAATATTATATTATTACTTATAATAAATGATTTGTTCCGTTTCAATACTTCACAAAGAAGAAGACACATTTTTCATTACTTACTAATATTAGACACAAAAATTCTATATGTAAGATACAAAATGAGGAAGCATTGTATAGAGTCCACTTCGGTGGTGAATCGTTTCTGGTTTTGATATTTTTAATAACATGCCGGCTGTAATCGACAAATAATTTTCAGCCAATAATTCGTTAACCAATCAGCATCACACAAGTCGTCCGCAAAGTGGGCTAAAATTGGCAATTTGAAATTGATTCAGACATGGGTCGTCATGGAACAAATACCACAGGCTCCAACATGATCGGCTCAAAATAACATTACAGCACTGCTTTGTATTAACCGACTATTTATGCCAGCTGTTGAATCAAAGATTGCTTTGGTCAAACATTTTGTTACCCTGACAATTATATTAAAAAAAATATTCTTAAGGTACATAAATTAGTTAAAAGCTTTTAAATAACTTTATCGTTTAATAAAAGAACATGAAAGAAACAATAACAGAAAGAAAATGTGACGCGAAGAGAAGAAGTTTATAACTTTCTACGGATTAATAAAGTATGACCTAGATTCGAGATCACTTCCATGTCGTTTGAGATTGCCTTTTTGCTAGAGGCCATTTGGTTGAATTAAATTGGAAAAATTTTAGATACGGTGCGGATTCCCACAATTATTGTGATTGTTTTCCTATTTTTTAAAAATGTGCAATGAATACGAAATCTTTTGACTATGTTTCCACTAAAAAATATTTAAAAAAACCAAAACAACCAATAGATTTTTGTACAAAGCTTTTGTAAATAAAATCAAGTAGGATTTATTACTAACACTTTTTACATTATTGCAAAATTGTCCAACTTTTATTGATTGAGACGTAATTTAAGTGTCATTTCATTAAAAAAAAATTAGAGTGAGTACTCGATACTTTCATTGCGATATCATATAGTTAAAGCGTCGAATAAATTGCACGCGGTGCTGTTAACAACCAATATCAATTAGCAGTTTTTTAAAAGCTGTTGGTGATGAATTAGTTAAGGAACGTTACTTGATATTTTTCATTGCTATACATTTTAGTGAACGTCTTGGAGCGACGTTGCTTAATTACTTAACATAGTATACTGTTAATTTCAAGTAATTATTATAAGTAGTGAAAAGCTTGTCCAAATGGGCTGTTTAGTAACTATTTTTGTACTTTTAGTTCTCATTTATTATTTTGTTTATTATGAGCGCAGTTCATAAGTGTGGAATGGATTTCTTGCTTGTGTGAGACCGAGGCTCGACAAACGTGAGTGTAGGACGCCCCAGCGGTAAGATGAATTACGACGACATTAGGAAAGTGTCCGGGAATTATTAGGTTCCCCAGATGAAGACAGCCGAAGATCACGATAGCGGTATGGCGTGCATTGAGGGCTATGTCCAGCAGTGGACGACACAGGCTGATAATGACTCATTATCACGTACATCAGTATACCTATTGTGTTTTTTATTAAGCGTGGTGACCAGTTCGGTTCAAGTTCACAATTCTCGAGGGAGTCTCAGAGTACGGCCGAGTATTCAACGCATAGTAGAAGATGTGAGTGCTATATTCTCAAATTGGAAAAAATAGTTTATGATGATATTTTATTTGAAAATATATTAACCTGTATACATTTGGTAAGTATGAATATTTTGACTGTATTCTCACCACGCGTGACTTTCGTTATGGTGGTCATACTAGGGTTTTAGGTCCTTCTTTTTCTTCAACTCTTTTTAGTATTTCTGTGTGGCTGGCTGGTTTTATCACCATATATGCTGGCTCAAAAGGGCAAAGGAATTATTCACAAATTCAGGATGGTACCACTTTCCCAGGTGTCAGAACTGTTTTTAAAGGTTTATTTGCTTTTCGTACCTGACCCACCATTCAGAAGCCCTCTTTCTTTTCCGTGCTGCCCATCTCACTTGGAGAAAGAGGATCGTAATGCTTCGGCCCCTTCTTACTTTCTAAATTTGGCAGGGTCACACCAAAAGAGTAATTGAACATTTACTCTTGCTGTCCTCTAAAATGCTTTGTTTCTGAATGTAGGTGGGTGGCTAGCTGGGAAGAGGAACGCTTTGACAGTAGCTTATTGAAATAATTGAAGAACGTGAAGGCGTTCCAGCTCTCGAACACTCATAAGAATAAAAGATATTTACCGTAAATTTTTTTATAAAAATTTACAATTAACCATTAAGGTTAAACAATTCCAACTTTTTTTGGTATTAAATTGGATAAATAATAATCAATAAATTTAAACATAAAAAGCGTTAGTTTCTCTCTCAGAGTAGAACGGTAGGTAATTCTTGATTGTGTGGATTTGCGGCAGTGCAAACAATTATCGCGTTTTGTTTTGCTAGACATCATTAAAGCGTCGAGGAGCACCAGAAACTGTAATTGTAAACGATGTACCGCCTTCCATGTATGTTCACCGTTTGAATATTATTACCTAAGTATGCTTTTATAGTTATAACTCAAAACAAAAAGGATCGTTTACTTTTCACGGTTTTTATAAGTATTTATATTAACATTAATCCTTCTATCACAAATTTAAAGTCTACTTTTATTTATTTTGAGTGACATTCAAACATGATTGGATTATCTTTCGAAGATTGCGAACAATTTATGTTTCAGCCCTAAGTGTTTTATTATTACTTTTTCTGTAAAGTAGAAAATATGTATATTTTAATTAACTAATATATTATGAACTATTATTTTAATAAACTAATTTATACTATTATATTAATAACGTGTTGCAGGTCAGGTGTGACAACGCATGTGTAATAATACAAGCACAGGCGCACAGGTACCACAGATATCCGATAATATAGGTCCGCTATACCTAAACAACTAACTGCCTTCGTAGCCTAGTGGTATGGGCGGCACTTTTAGAAACCGGAGGTCATTAAGGTTCGAATCACTGCAGGGACGCAACGAAATTTCATTGTTGTTTCCTGGTTGGTTAGAACCAATTTGGGCCGATCACTTGTGGTGTCTGAAAGTAAGATGATCATACGTCGGATGGGCATGTAAAAGAAGTCGGTCACCCACCAACCCGCATTGGACAAGCTGGCCAGTGGGATACAGTCCCAAACCTCCCTAATGGATAGAATTGTATGGGGAGCCATGTCAACAGTCGGACTAACAAAGACTGATGATGTGTGTGTGTGTGTGCCTAAACCATTAAAGATAACTAATAAAATGTTTTGTTGATTTCTTGCAGGATTTGAAAGACATAGGTTATTTTTATGACACACACAGACGATGTAACGTTGTTGCCTATTATGATTATAGACCAAAACAATTATGCATGCAACTATTAATTATAGCCAGCTGACCATAGAATACAGCTCTACGAATAGTATGCACAATGTGCACTGTGCGAAGCCTAATCGAGAGTTAATTGCTTGTCAATTACCTACAGACGGTTAGGTGTTAAGTACTGACTTACATTAAGAACTTTAGCGTACTACTAATTATTTAATTGACCCGTGTATGATTTAGGAACTTGTAGTAAGTTGAGTCGATGTGAATTAAATGAAAGTCCATCTTAGCTAATATTGCGAAGATATATTAAAATATTATTTATTGAAAAAGTATTACTAAAATACATAATTGAACTTATAGTTAATATTTATTCAGTGGCTGCAAGTCACAGTACGCAGTTAGCACCATTTTAATTAAATAAGTACTGTTATACAATATGTAAAAGTGGTTTACCATAATCACATTGTCAGCCTAATTGAGTGGTGTGATAATGTAATACATAAGTAATTTACTCTCGTACGATATAATACAAGTTAAGACGGGGCTTGTGTCACTGAGGACGTCAAAACAGTTATATTTCTGATTAAATTTAGAAGTCTTTCATATTTTCATAAATGTAAAATTAATTAATTTAACTCCAAATTAATTTTGTTTGGGTTTTTACATCGTTTTCTATCTTAATTTGGATGCTTTTATTCATCTAAAGAGCATCGACAATCATATTGGATGGTACACTTCAGGCCATTTTTTCGGCCAGAAATTTTAGAATATCACGTATGGTAATTATACAAATTATCTATTACATGGTACAGTATCCTTTGTGATTTATGTCGGTTCAAGGGTGGGTATTATGATATAATGCTATATATATTCCCTATCTACAAAATTATCAGATACCTACTCGCGAATGATATAAACGTAAAGTGCGAAAAATAAATCTTGAATGTTTTCCATATTCATTGTACCCCTAATGTACGCTTTTCCCCGTACAATACACTTTGAGTGCTTATTATTTTGAAAGCAGATGACAATAGGAACGAGCAAACAAAGACATCGTGTCCCTTCCATTACAAACTGTGCTGACCCAAAAGAATGATTTGTCTAGATTCTTTCATTTGTAATACCATGCAATTGACGTTGACACATAAAGATTTCCCATAAAACCTAGTAATAATAATAAACACTAAATAATGCTTTATAGAATATTGAAATGTCAGTTTTCTTCTTCAGTCGAAATCTGACAGGATCTTCTGCTCAGTGCTAATATAGAACTGGAGTGAGCAGTCAACACACGATAGAAAGTGTTTATTTATTTTCTAAAGAGAAGGTTGATGTAGTTATGGATATCATTGCCTATCCCTATGCTTTAACAGACCTAATGAGTAAGGTTAAGTACTACTTGCTTTTGTACTATATTCTACAATAAATAAAATATTGATTCAAGTTTCTTATTTTTAACAAAATGGGTTTTGCGTCTGTTGCAAAATAGACCTGATTTGTGGTTTTATTAAGATATAAGACTTAGAATAACAATGCATATTTTTAAATTGTCCCGTGCATAGAACCTTGGTTGATCCCTAGAGTTTACGACCCACAAACCATTATCATCGTTCAAGATTTAGTTTGACCTTGATTTGACAGGCAAAACTAGATGAACCTTTTGTTGATCCTTGCTGGTATAGATTTGTCAAAAATTTGCTAGTGATGGTTTTGTTGGCAATGGGTATGACATTTTGAATGTATCATGATACTATGACGTGACGAGCGGGCTGAGGTGTTGACACCATTGAACTGATTTTATTAATTGACATCGCATCAGCGGTTTTCATCTTATATTCTAATCAAAACCTTTAGGGTAATCTTGTTTTGTTCAAGTCAAATTTGATTTAAATCTATGATTTAAAAGGTCAAACTTTGTTTGTTCTACTAATGTGGCGTAACGACTTGCTTACTTGAAATCAGTGTTTGGTGCGAAGACTATTTTCGGACCTATCGGAGATCAACTAAATCAGGACGAGTGGGATGACTTACGTTCTTCCCGTATTTCGCACCAGTGTGTGCAAGGGCCAGCCGGCACCATTACTGATTTTACGTGAGTTTAACCGTTGTAAAACTCTTATTTGATTTAATGAAAATAAAAACCTACTTATTTTGGCTGCTTCTTTTAGTACCAGAGACGAAAAATTATCAATAATACTTTTAATTGTTCTATTACGATTAAAAGAATGTTAACTCGTTACAAATTTTATTTAAAGCATAACTTAGCCTTATCCCTTAATTTTGCTTTATCTCTCTCCTCTCAACTGCACATGTTTTTGACTTTAATAGCTTGTTCACCCTTGCCGAACAAAAAATCTTTTCAGTATTGGCCTGTCTGAAGGATATATATTCCCAATACTGTAAAAGTCAGTACATATAATAAATAATGCTGAATGAATAATAAATAAAAATATGTGACTTTCCTTTAACTAACAGCAAACTAAACTACTTAACAAATAACAACATGGCTGCATTTAGCTTACATTTTGGAGTTCTACTGATCTCGTGCAATTCGCGAAACTTTGTAGAGGAGAAAGGAACTGCTCATGGAGGAACTATTTGGTTCTAACGAAAACAACTTCGCCGAAACAGATGCAAGGTCCATCAATATTTCTTAGAATGATTAAAAAGTTGACGCTATTCAGTACCATAGTAATTGACCATATAACATATTTCGATTGATTGCAATTTATTCATCGATTATTTACAAGAGATTTTCAAAGAAATTTATATTTTTTTTAAATAGATGGTTTCAATAAATCCCAACCATATCACATCATCTCAGCCTATAACAGCTAATTTAGTATAGTAATTTTGAACGTTAAATCATTCCTCAATAAAAAAATTACAGAAAATAGCTTATAAAAAATAAACTTTGTTAATAAGCAAAATTAATCACAGAAGAAATAAACCTTCATAAATAAAACTAATTAGTCGAGAAAAAAAATTTTATAGAACCCACTTTATGAAGTTCATCCAGCGTCTCATCTCCGATATGATTACATTTATTTACCATTGTTGATACGATACATTTATTTACCATTGTTAATTATTCTCTAGATTATTTTCCCTATTTCAATTTTTTTAAGTATACAATTTTTGTTATTTTCCATAAGTCCTTCATAACAATCAGAAATTTAATAATTATTTTAAGTATAACAGCTTTTAAAGCGAAACAATGCAACTAATTTTACCAACAACAATAACTCTATACAATTTACAATGATGAGATGATTCGTCAAAAAAGCAGAAGATGTTCCAGTAAACTTTAGGTCTGATTTACGTGAAGTATAAACATACAGCATGCACTATTTTAGCAGCTATAAACAGAAACACACATTTTTCTCAATCTAACTTCCGTGTGAGATATTTCCTCTATTGTCACTGTCTTTGACACGTACAAAATGATTTATTTTACGAGAAAACAATGTAAGCTTATAAAGAAAAAAGAAAAAAACATTTTTGCAAGTGATTTAGTACGGATAGGTAAAACAATATACTTTACATGTAGATATATCTTACTATAGCTTTTATGGCCTTGGATTCGTAAGTGAAAAACGGTATCTGAGCGTCATTTGCACAACACCACGATTTAAAAATAAATCAGGTCAGGTGTTTTCAAATGCGAAGTAACTGACGTTTTGTCTGCTTTTTAACGAATATTTAAGTGGAATGAGGTGCTTTTAGGCATACGTTTACGTGTACTGAAAATTGTACGACTTATCAGTGCATCTACTATTTATCTCTGAAAATGTTCACGTTTTATGAAATATGTATTGTTACTTATTAATGATTTGTTTTGGTTTAATATTCATATATTAAACGATAAGAAGACACATTTTTTTCATTTACTTACTAATATTAAGACACAAAATGTGTAAGATAGAAATAAGTAAGCATTGTATAAGTCACTAAATAGGTGAATCGTTTCTGGTTTAATATTTTTTTAATAGCATACCCGGCTTTATAATCGTAAAATAATTTTCAACCAATAATTCGTTTACCGATTTATCCTACAGCCGTCCCGCAAGAGTGGGCTAAAATTGGCTATTTGTATTTGATTCAGACATAGACTCGGCTTAGAACAAAATACTCTCACGGGCTCAACTTATGATCGGCTCAAAATAACATTACAGTACTGCTTTGTATTAACATAAACTATTTATGTAGCTGTTGAATCCAAGACTGCTTTGGTCAAATATTTGTTACCCTGACGGTATATTGAAAAAAATATTCTCACGGTACATAAATTAGTTATAAGTCTTTTAAATAACTTTATGTCGTTTAATAAAAGACAACGAAAACAATAACAGAAAGATGTGATATGTTTTATAGCTTTTTCTACGGATTAATAAAGTGTGACCTAGATTCGAGATCACTTCCATGTCGTTTGGCGAAAGTTACTTTGCTAGAGGCCATTTGATTTGAACAAATTGGAAAAGTTTTAGATACGGTCGGATTCCCACAATTGATAGCGATTTGTATTTTTTCCCTATTTTTTTAAAAAAGTAGTGCAGTAGATACGAAAATCACGGCCTATATGTTTCGCTAAAATATTAAAAAATTATACAAAACAACCAAAAGTTTTTTTATGCACAAGCTTTTTTATATTAAAATCACATAGGTTTAATTATTTCTTTTATTTACGCGATAATTTTACATATCAAATCCACTAATTTACGGATTTTTGCGTTACTTAAACATATTTATTCCGACGTTTCCGGATTTTTTCAGCATCCATGATCACGGGCAGATTAACTTGGTATATGTCTGTATCTCTATGTTTTCAAATAACCGTCAGTTTTTATTTAAAAATTGACATATCTTTCGATTTCTTAATTTTTAATGTTGGTTTGACAAAAAGTATTTATGTTGTCCTTCGGTTTTGTAGTTTTTTTATACTCGGAATTTAATTTTGAAATTATTATATTACAACTAAATTATTATATTAGATTACTTTTTCTGTAAAGTAGAAAATATGTATATTTTAATTAACTAATATATTATGAACTATTATTTTAATAAACTAATTTATACTCATATATTAATAACGTGTTGCGTGTCGAGTTCGACAACGTATGTATATGTGCAAGCACAGTCGCACAGGTACACGGATATCCGATAATGCCGGTCCGCTATGCCTAAACAAATAAGATAACTAATAAAGTAGTTGATTTCTTGCAGGATTGGAACCTAGGTTATTTTATGTGGCTATTCTGCACATGGACAACAAACTTTAATCACGATATTAGTAGATAGTTTCAATTAAAACTGACGCAGTAAATACATATATTCATATTTTGACAACATTCTTAGAACAATAACAGAGATAAACTTCGGAGTTTGACTGACAACCTCCAGTAATTGGAGAGGCACGGAAAAAAGGAAGCAGTATTATAACTAAATTAAAGACCTAACTAAAGAGTAGCAATTATCATCTCTTTGCCGATATTTTCAGCAATTTTCACCTTCACTATAATAATAACGTTAAATACCTCATCTTTCTGTTGTGATAAGATACGGCACGCACATTCAAGAAACAATATAACATACATTGGAAAGGGCTGTTAGTATAATCCGTTTCTAAACGAGAAAAGGGGAACAAAAAACGGATTTAAGAGACAGGGACGATTGTTGCGATAACGGCTACCGTGGACATGGTTAGAAAACAAATGGAGCATTTACCCATTAGCATTACTTCTATATCATATGTAGAGCAGCAATTCACATAATTAAACGGTAGTGAAATCAATTATCTGTAGTTTATAAAAGTACGGATGTTAACAATACAACTGCTTCCGTAGCCTTTTGGTAAGGGCTTTTGCTTTAAAAATTAGAGTTTGTAGTTTCAAATAATGCGGGGTGTCAACAACTTTCTATTGCTGTTGCCGTAGCTGGTTAGGGCGGCTGTTGCTGATCACCCAACTGTCCGTAAAGCAAGATGATCCATGCAATGGATGAGCATGGTTTAAAATGGATCCTGGGGCTGATCTCTCTCCGGTTGTTCGTCCCATCGGACTATGCGAGTGAAGGAATGGGGTGCACCTGTACATACAGTTGGGCACTATTCTGCGCAGTTGGCCAATCTCGAACAAAAATCATTACCAAAATAAAATCTGCAAATACAGTTTTTCAAAAAATTTTAAAAGAAACGACATAGTTGTGACATCTTGTTTAAAATGTTGTTTTGACAAACCTAGGAGTGATGAAAACAAATCAAAAGGGCATCATATTTTTGCTGTATTAAAACTAACGAAATATCAAATTATGACAGCGGTAAGATTCTACAAACAAATGGATCAGTTTTTTAAATCCTTTCAGTGCCGAGATATTCTGCCATTTGAGAATTTTGACAATATGCAATAACAAAGTAGTACTAGACATTCTATTGTAAATACTTAAACTGTCGTAAAATTTCTTTTTATACGAAGTATAAATTATGAACAACATAAATAACTGTTTAAAAGACTCATATATAAAAATATAGACGTTGGCTTGCAAAATAACTACGCATTTTAGCTAGTACTGGTCTTAACATTGTCGGTTTCAATAATTCGTTCATTGTGATGAATTGGGAAGACAGAATGATCACATTAATTGATCACTTTTTAATGCTGATTTTCGTGGTTTCTCTTTATATTTTAAAAATGAATACTAATGATTTTTGCTAAACTAATACATTAAAGTATCCTTTTGTTATTATGTACAATTTTATGTTTATTACATACGAGGGTGGTCTAAAAAGTTTCCGACCTCTACTCAATAAAATGTAGTTGGCATATATTAACAGTTACTCACTAAAGTTTCAGCCATTTTGGACGCAGATTTTAGTTGACTGTCGTTTGAGTGAGTAGAAGTGAGTGTTTTGTGAAAATGGAAAAATTAAGTATCAAGCTGTTATTAAATTTTTGTTTTGAGAGCAATAAGCCTCACCAAATCAAAGATGAGATGGACTCTATGTATGGGACTCTGCACCATCATTTACGCAGTAATTTTTGGGCAGCTGCATTTAAACTGGCCGTAAGAGCATGGGAGACGATTAACGTTCGGGACGTCCAAAACTGCATTAACTGACGATAACATTGCTAAAGTTCACAAAATGGTATTAAACGACCGCCGAATTAAAGTGAGAGAATAGCAGAGGTTATGAAAATGTCCAAAGAACGTGTATGTTACATATTAAATCAAGATTTAGACATGAGAAAGCTGTCACGCCGTTGGGTCCGGGTTTGCTCAATAGACCAAAAACATGTTCGCATGAACATTTCAAATCTCTGTTGGCGCAGTTTAGGCGCAATAAATCAGTTTTCCACCGATTAATTACTGTAGATGAAACTTGGATACACATTATACGCCGAAACAAAACTATCAGTCAAAACAGTGGACTGCAAAGGGAACCAGTCCAAAAAGCAAATACTGTTTTTCGGCTCTGTGTTTTCGTAAGTGATGGCGATTGTTTTTGGGATAGTCATGGAGTTATCTTTATTGATTATCTTCAAAAGGAAAAACCATTACAGGAGCATACTACGCATCATTACTTGACGAGCTGAAGGCCAAATTGCGGAAAAACGGCCAATTTGCAGAAAAAAAAATCAGTTTCACCAAGACAACGCGCCGTCTCACACCTCAGCGGTTGCCATGGCAAAAATCCACAGAGTTACGGTTTCAACTGCTTGACCATCCACCTACTCACCAGATCTGGCCCAAGCGACTTCTTTTTGTTCCCTCATCTAAAAACTGCGCTCGGAGGACAAAGATTTTCGTTAAATTGGAGGCAATCACCTTTGTGAACAGTTGTTTTGCAGAGAAAAACGACAAGTACTATTTGGACGGGTTACAGAGATGGGAGAATCCTGGGAGAAGTGTTAGAGTTACAAAGGAGACTATGTGAAAATAAATTAAAAAATAGAAAATTTTTTTTGTCATTTTAAGGTCGAAACTTTTCAAACCACCTCTATCTATACAAATTAATAAAATTGGAGTTTCTGTTTGTAATATTAAAATATACAAACAGACACTCCAATTCCATTTATTTATGCGGTACACATACCAAAATACATATTTTTAAAATTTTTCTCTGTCAGTCTGTTTGTTCCCGCTAATCTCTGGAACGGCTGGACTGATTTGGACGGAACTTCCACTGGAAGATAGCTTATATAATAAGGAATAATTTAGGCTACTTTTATTTTAAAAAATAAAGAAATGCCGCAATATCTAAGTACCGTTCAGTACCGCGCGCAGCTCACGCGCATGCCACCACTGTGCCATTACGTCGGACGCCTCCTACCATTTCTCCCACCAACAAATCAATGTCACAAAGTTAGCCTTTGATAAATGTAAATGATAATTAAAATAAGAAAGTCAAAAAAAAAAAAAACTAAATAAACTATTTTTTTTATTATATTCCACGCGGACGAAGTCGCGGGCACAAATAGTATATATATAAATCGAGGAAAAATGTTATTCAACAAATGTTCTTGCTACTTCAGCCGAAATTGATAATATTTTTTTTATAATTGGCATTGATTGAATAAGTGCTAAACAGAATTTCACACATCTTAAATTTTAAAATGAAATAGGTCTTAAGCAAGATAAATTAAAAGAAATAACGGATAGCAAACAACTAAGTTACAAATTTTATTAATACTATAATAGCCTTCAAACCAAATATCGTACTCGAAACTAATTAAATATTTTTGTACTTATGTGTCCATTAATATATCAGAGTTTTAAATAAAAGCTAAAATTGACACGTAACCACTACAGTAATTAATCAGTAAATAACTTTTTAATTGTTTTCGAAAAAAATAGTTATCCATGAAGTAAATTTCTTACAAAGCTAAGTATGCATTTTTAGAGTAAAAATTATTGTAATACGATGAAAGTCAAATTTGAATATTTTGTTTAAAATATTTCTCTGTTATGTCAACATGATATATGTATTGTTGTTTCGAAACATCTCGCGTTTTGCGGGTTATAAATCTTTTAGGCTAACTCAAACTGTTTGTGCCAGAACAGCATGGTGTTTTTGTGTGAAATGACATAGGATAAGGGTATTATTTAAAATATCATATCCTATGTATATAATATACATATACTATGTATATTTTATCTATTTCTTGCAGACGCATAGGTAAAGGAGATATTGGTGATATAAGTAATTTAGTGATAGTTTTAAAACACTTTTGTTGGCTCGTTGCAGAATGTTCTCAAGTGTAAACGGTAAAAACCCTTTCACTCGCTCCGTAATTTTGTCTCAGCGTTTGGCAACAAAAGCAATTCGCTAACGCGGTCAACTAAAATGTTTTAAAACTATCACCAAATTCTTATATCACAATATTCTCTTTACCTTATCAATTACACGCACAGAAGAGACATTACCAACAGAAACAACATTTATAAAATATTTATAAAAACGCAGGTCAACTTTATTAATTTTAATCCCCTCTGTGACCTAAGCCCATTTTTTTGGGCATTTACTTCCATCACTTAAATTAATAAGATATTGATATTTATTATATGTAAAAAATAAACCTGGATGTTTAGACCTTCATTATCTTGGACATTTGTTGTAAGACGGCTTTTAAATTGCTAGTCTTTATCAAAATTAAAGTTAATTCGAACCAAATTCAGGGTAATTTTAATAAACTTAGGGTAATAAATTAACATATGGATAGTGTCACACCAATTTATTCATAACACGTTTATTATAAGAAGAGTTTTAATGTTTTTAACATTTACTTTAACATTTTAGAGTTTTAACATTACATTAAAAACTCTGGCTTAGGATAATTTTTTCGAATAATTAAAAGTTTTGACGTCTTGAACCTGTGTCTGCGGGCAGGTAAAGCCGTTAACCGGTTATGATGGTCTTATTTTTAGCAATGAAGTCCATTCCATCCAGTCACATCATTTGACCTAAAAAAACTTCAGTGGTAATAAAAATCACTTAATAAACAATTTTAAGGAACCTACCGGTTGGATCGTCATTTTCACAAATTGTAATAAAAATGCTTTTGTAGCTCAAAGTGCGTGCAAAATACGAAAGTAAAAAGGGTGCACAAAGTCTTGAACTCGTAGAGCGCGCTACAAGCAACGAAAGCAAAGCCAGTTTCAACAAAATCACCGATATACTTCAACATTACAATAGCATGAACTATTGCAAATACTCGGAGAGAAAATTGAGGTATTGTTATAAAGCAATATTATTAGCAACCATGTTTATTAAAAAGAAAAGTTAAAAAAAAACATCTTAATAAGAAATATTTCTTGTATAAAATTTAACTTCGAACTTTTGTTAATATATAAAAGTTAACATGAGGATTTACGTCTGGTGGTATAGTAAATTCAAAATAATTATAATTTTGTTGGTGTTATCAGTTGGTTAAAAGAACCCTAAATATCCTTTGATTACGATACAAGTAAGGTATTTTAATGTAATAGTGTTTGAAATGAATCATTCAAAATTTAGGCGTCGTAAAAGTATACATATCTACAGCGTAGAATTTACTAAGAATCAGTTTTAAATAAAGCATGATTAAAAATTAATTCTTATGTTAATAAAATTATTTTTTATCACTTACTTGTATACGTAATTGTCTCAACGCATGGTTAGCCATTAGTCCTCTTGTTGCTCTAAGACATTAAATGTTACGTCCTGTTTATTCAGTAATTACGCTAGCTACGGTGCTCTTCAAACCAGAACACGGTGTGTTTTTCCAATACTACTTTGTGGCAGAAATAGACGTCGACTCGACTACTAATGATTCCTAACTTCAGGCGGTTCTCTGACTAGAAGGGACCAACTAACTAAACACCTGTTTATAAAGCAGAATTTACATTAAATAATTTACTTTACTCATTTGAAGTAATTTTTAAAAGATGTTATTATAAAAGAATAAAACTTCATTTTATACTTATTCTGCTTTATATAAAAACTGTTTTCCGACTTAGAGATAAGAAACAAATCCTTTGCGAAGGCAAATATTCTTATGTACAGATTTGGGAAAGCCTCCCCTAATCTTATCCTTATTACACAAGTATTTTTTCAGAGTTGAAATTTCTTGTCAGTTGATTTATTTTATTTTTATAACATAAATGTGCTAACTTTATGACTGATTCGGTATTTAGTGTTATTTAACGGTTATGTCAATGATATAAACAAGATTAGGTTAAAGTAAGGTTTTCTGAATATAAAGTACAATTCCATGTACCTCTTTGCTAACATTCACCCAAATTTGTTCAGCAATTTTCATCCAAAAATAAAGTTCAACCCTACATACTTCTGTTTCCATAAAATATAGCACACAAGTATGGTTATCAGAATATTTATAAAAGTAATGCATTACAGATGTATTTCCATTATTTTAGTTCCATTAATTAGTCTGATGAGACGGATAAACAATACGACCGGCGAGAAATCAGGCGCTAGACCAACGTTTTACATGCCCTTTTTTTAACAAATTAGGAAAGATTATTAAAAACTTGTTTTGTTTCCGCAGGATTCGAACCCATTATCCCTGGTACCGAACACTCAAGTTTATTATTTCTGGGCTACGCACACAGTTACCGTATAATAGTATAATGCAAGGATAAGAACCTGCATATCCTCACTCACATGGTTTTTATGTTTGCTTTAGAAAATGACTTATATTACCTGTTTTTACGTTTATAATGTTTCTTTAAGATTAAGTTTAAGTAAAACTAATTTTATTTTAATAGGACTATCAAAATGAAAAACAAACAATATTATCTTCTGTTTTATATACACATACTATCATGATTTTTTGATACTGTTTTAAGGACTTTATCCGTTTTTATTGGTTTCATGGTTCTTTACATAACACAGACCTGCCTCCTAAATTCAACCTGTTCACAAAAATTACTACTGAAGTAATTGAACACTTCACTCAATACAGTTCTATTTTATAGTTTTTTGTTAAAAGACAATAGTAACAAAATGAAATTTAGGTATTAGCACTGATTTTGCAATCTAAACATACAATAAATCCTTTCTGAGGAAAAATTCTTATCTACAGATTATGAAAAGCCTTTTCTTATCTCATTCTTTTACCCGAGTACTTCTTCAGATTTCCAATTTTCTTCCTAGTGAGTTTTTGTCTTGAATGTTTATTTATTTATTTTTGCAATAACGTCAACCTCAAAATTATTATTACTATTTTAGTGTTTAATCTATAATCTCGATGGTATCCCTTCTGTAAACGTATTATAGTGATGTTTTTTAAAATACCTAGTTGCAATTCCATCTCTTTCTTTGCTAATATTAACCCTGACTCGTTCAGAAATGTTAACCTTTACTACAATAGTAACTTTGAATCCCTCATCTTTCTGTTGCGATAAAGTAGGGCACGCACAATCACAAAACAAAATAACACATATAGCAGAGTGCCATTAGTATTATCCGTTTCAAAGCGAGAGTAGGGGAACAAAAAGCGGATTTAAGAGACAGGAACGATTGTTGCGATAACGGCCGCCAAGTACGTGGTTGGAAAACAAATGGGTCATTTTATTTACTACTTCATCACACGTATGTAATGAGAGCAATTGAAAAAAATATACGGTACCGAAATAAAATGTCCCTATATCTAATATGCTATATCTATATCTATTATACAATATATGCTGTAATTTTTCCCATAAATTGATAAATTGTTATACTAGAACCGAGAAGTGAAATGAAGAAAGTAATATGCTTTCTAAAAATTAACTACATGAATAGAACTTGAAAAATAATTCACAATATAAGATGCCACTGGTTTGATTTTAAAAATATTGAGTGTTTTTCGTAAAATACATCTCTAAGTCCGCGAGTTTAAATAATGGCCCCAACATAATTGTACACAATTTCAATCTTTTTTATACATAAAAAAGATTGAAAGGTTATAAGAATATAGTTCCCGTTTGTAATACCATTAATTAATTAATGATTAATAAATTAAGACATCATTAATAGACGATATTATTATTAGATATTATTAGTCTATATCCTGGCCGCTGAAAAATGTTTGAAGCTTCGGGAGATAAAATATTATTTACAATGTCTTTTTGACTGACTACCCAAAAGAAGGAGGAACTTATTTCTTAACTGGCATTAGTTATGCAATAGGATACGGTCCCTTTTTTAAAATATTTTTTTGTAAGTAGTTTAATAACAAAATTATGGCATTAAATTAAAAATCCCTCAAGATAACTATGTTATTTCATGATCAAAGATAAAATACTAATCTGAACCCATTGTTTCAGTCGTCACTAATGCTGCACGGTTAAACATAACTCAATTCATCAAAGAAATAACCATCAAGAACCCACTACTTTAAGGTCTATGATTGTAAACCATCGTCCAAGATCTTCTCAAGCGTCATTCTTTGTCTGTATTAGTAAATAAAATCGTATATTATAAAAGAAATGGATGAGAAAACTCATTAAACAAGTTAAAACGATTTATAAAACCATCTAGTTTACATTTTATCTCGTACTAAAAGTAATGTACAAGCTAATTGTTTACTATCCTTTTGGTAATCATCGAATGCGTTAAGATACAAAGCCTACATAAGCTGAATATGATCAAAACTTTTTTCTGTAGTAAATGGTAAACAATGTTTAACTACCGATGGTGAGTTAATAACAACCCATTATTGTAATCATTATTTAAAAGTCCCTAACGTAAAAGCTTATAAAAATTAGGGCATTTCTAGATTTGCTCACTATTTTAATTTAAAATAGGTCTTGATGGATGTTAAGACAACCTAAAAGGATCTTAAACAACGTCATTTTTTTTTAGATTTGACTGCGTAGACAATAACGTCATTCACGATAAGCGATCATCGATCGCAGAAGTTGAAAAAAAACAGAGATGTAAACGTTAGATGTAGATTGGTGTAACGCGGCGAATGCAAAAAGTCGCGAGCATTCTAACTAGTCAGGTTCTTTGAGGTGATGAAGGTTGTAGGGATGAGGGTTTCAGGTTAGGCCATGAGCTGCAGAGTGCGCACCTCTAGTAACACGTCGCGTATCATATAGCGCAATCACCGTCATTGAGTATGTTTGAGTCCTAGATTGTGCGGCGGTTTGCTGGCGCTCGCCGCGCAACCAGAGCTGTACGTGAACCTCCCTCAAACAGCTACTCGTCAGCGTGGTCTAGCACCGATTTCCGTCGCCATCAGTGAAGCGGCACTCATCCGACATCGATAGATGCTGCAAAATAACAAAGATCGGATGCGCACGAACGCCTGGTGTCAGATTCGAGGCCTTCACGGCGTGAATTAAAGAGTCGCTGACGCGTTCTCAACGGCTGCAGGTCCGGTCGAGTGGGGAGAAGGTTGTAGGGTGAGGGTTTCATTGCGTTGGGCGCGATTAAGCAGTGCCCCGCAGCCCGATGTAGGCGCGTCTCGTCGCACTCTCGCCTGTATCAAACCATGCGACAGACCTGTGCAGTCCTGATGGGAGCCTCGTTCGTGGCTGGCGGTTCTGGCTGGCGCGCCCGTCGCCTGCACCCGACCTAGACGGCTGACGACTGACTCCTCTCCAACTACAACAAGCTCGTCCGGCCAGTGGTCAACACCACCGGACTGATTCCGCATCTGCATCATTGAGTCTTCAGAACCTAGCTTCATCACGTACCGTAAGTCTGGCTCACAACATCCATATTCAAGATATTAGCGCTACGACTCGTCGAGTTCGTCGCGATTCTATAAAGCTGCTTCCCGTTTGAAATTTCAAATTAGACGTCTATCGGTTCGCTCATAGATGTAAAATGCGAATCTCCATCTGGTTTTAATTTTATAAAGCTCTAAAGGCTGTCAGATTGAGGAACAGTTTGTTTTGCATCGTCAAGCTTGGGTATTAAATAAATGGATCAAGAACTTTACTCACTGACCAGTTTCGTGGACACTCAGAATAGTACTAATGAGGTTAGTATCGAGGATGTCCAACCCTGACCTCTTCCTCATAAGACGCCTTCTTCTAATTTAAATAATCCGAAATGAACGACGACCTAATTGAACAATTTGATATTATTTAAATTTTTATAATTTATCATAATGGTTAACGATGAAATAAAGACGTCAATTCTATATCCTTCAATACTAGCTTCGACAAATACATGTTTTCTGGTGTCACTTATCAGTAACTAAAAAATAATTTAAGCCATATGGATATATCATAACTGAAGTCTTTTGATGACTAATCGTAATTCAAAGTCTTTCTGACTTATCCTATAAGAAATCAAGCTCTAAGCCTACAATATCACTGTCAAAAATAAACATTTATCTAAATTAATTCTTTTCTCTAATACGGAATCTCTTTATACAGCTAAATAGATGAATCTATAGCATTTTAAATTGAATGATACTAAAAAATGAAATTTTGAAATAAACTGAAAATGTTCATGGAAAATACAAAATTTGTAACAATCTGCATTGTGCACTAAATGTAATGTAATCAACATTCTAATTGAACTATAGAACCAATATAATTATAATATATTAATATTAATCACGCTATGTTCAAGTATTGCAATTATTTTCAGTCTTATAATACTTGGAATGAAAGAACTGATAATTTATATGATTTATATTAAGAAAATTAATATTACAATTTTACATAAAATTATTCTCAATGTAACAAACTGAATAGTCGCCGATCATAATTACTAACCCTCAATAAAGAATCATGTAATACATTTAAAAAATATTTTCAAATGATTTTTGGATACGGTCAGAACCTCTAAATGGAGAAGCAGTGCATTAGAGCATGAATACTGGATTTAACATGGCTATGATATAAACTGCTAAAACCATAAGTGGTTCAAAATTGATCTAACAAATATCAACAACTTGAACCTTTTCAGTGATTCAATACATCTACCTAATGTCACTACAATAATACAAATACATACTCAAGTTTAATGTAACTTCTTCTTAGAATGTGCAATTCTATTTCATTGTTACATACTGTCAATGTACCTTATATTCAGTATTATCAAAGATAAAAACTGTATTTTTGAATAATACAAAAAACTGGTAAAATTTTATGCACCCTTAGGAAGCTCCATGTTCGCTTCTAGGGAAATATGGACTAAATACTTGTAACGAATCTGAGCAATTGTGCATGTAAATGCTAATTGTAATCAAACATTCTACAATTGAACTATAGAACCAATATAATTATAATATATTAATATTAATCACGGCTTTTCAGTTTTGCCAATTAGTTTTAGGTCTTATAGATTACTTCGGACACGAAGATACTATACTATGTTTTTATTTATGATTTATATTAAGAAAATGAATAATAATTACAATTAACATACAATTATTCTCCATTAGGGGTTTTGGACCGTATCCCACCACGCTGGTCCAATGCGGGTTAGTGGGTGGACCGACTTTTTACATGCCCATCCGACGCGTGGATCATCTTACTTTTTAGACAATTGGGTGATCGGCCTAAATTGCTCTAATCAACTAGGAAACAAAAATGAAGATTCGTTAAGTCCCCGCAGAATTTGAACCCACAACCTCCAGTTTCTAAAGCACATACCACTAGGCTACTGAGGCAGTAATGAAAAACAATACTTATAAATAAAGTGTTTCTTTGACTATTGCCTATTATATTACTGTCATAAAATTGGAATAACGTATAAATCGATCGAGCGATATCTTATTAATAGCCTAAACTTGGAATTAGTTTCTGCACATACATATTAATACAAGGAGCACGGTATTATTTGAATCCCGGATATTACTGCTGCCAAAATTTCAAACTAAGATGTACGGGTCTATACAAACATAAACTTACGTAACGAATACTACGTTAGTTTACGGTGTTTCCAAACAAAACATAGTTTATAGGTTTTACGAACACGTTGGGTCATTATCTCTTAAAATGTAAATTATATGAATTTACAAAACCATAATTTGTTTTTGTACATTCATAGAATTGGTATATTCAAAGAAGTTACGACGTAATCTTTGGCTTAAAGTAACTTTGAAAACCGGAAATGTTTAAATTTGATATTATAAAAATTGGATACGTTCTATAATACTATTAGCCCATGGCTCTGTCCATTGGACACCAACCCGCATTGGACCAGCGTGGTGGGATACGGTCCATAACCCCTTATGGATAGGTTTGTATTTGGGGAGGCCTATGTCCAGCAGCGGACTATAACAGGCTGATGATGATGATGATGGCTCTGTCCGTTTTATGTTTAGACTATTTGAATGGATATCGTGTGGAAAAAAGTAGCTATTATTGCTCAAGGACAATATAGCTTTTAAGTACGGAAACAATTATATTTTGGGTCAGTAAATTCGGAGGCTATTCGAAACAAACAAATCATTCTTGTTATAATTTCAGTATAAATATTTTTTTGTTATTACAATTTCTCTTAACAAATATTTTTCTATCGTCATAAATTACAAATATTAAATTTTTTTCATTACAAAAATAATATATTCCTTGTATTCATAATTGACGCCTCCCTTAATTTTATTTAAGGTATCAAATTAACGTTGGATATTTTGGCTTTTTAAATTGATTTCATAAAGAAATAAATATAAATTCTATGATGACAAAACATTTAGCTACGAATGCAATGTAGTCAGATATACTATTTTATTTTAAGTTTCAACAGATAGCAGACATATACATTGTCTGAAATATTAAAAGTTTATTAAATTATTTTACATAGAGCGTTTAAAATATGGAAACCTTTAGAAGGACCTTTATGCTGTTATAAAGAATTCTGCCCTACTTTTTATATAACTTTTGATAAATAGATCCGTCAAGATCTCAGAAGTTGGTGAATATGATTAAAGATGCCGTATCTTTGAGATTTGATATTTTGTTGAGTTTGAAAGTGAAATATTTTTGTAGTTGGTTTCTTCATTACAATTAGCTTTAATACACGTTTTTGTTAGTAGTTTATATTATCTAGCTTGTTTTTGTGTGCTTATTATAAAATCAAGATCATAAATTCATTAAATTTATATACAGAAACACTGCTTCCATTTGAAAAAAAAATTGAAGTATTGAAATACACACACCCTTTATTGTTCAATTTAATACAAAATCCAGCTATTTAACTTTTGAAGCTTGTTATAATGAATTGCAGGATATTCAATTAAATGTGAATTTAGTAATGTACAATTTTTGGTATAATTTATCAAATATACCTGTGTGTGTCCGGTAATATTTTATATAATAAGCTTATTTTATATGCTTAATGTCTCCTTAGCCTAAGGTTACGGTCTCGCGATTTAAAAACCAGAAGACGTAGTTTCGAATCACGCAGGGTCTCAACAACTTATAATTTTTGTTTCCTTGTTGAACTCACATTGTATTTCTTATCAGGAGGACATTTTTTTTGCCTACGCAGACATACGAACAGTCGAGAGATCTGATGGGAAGTGGTCACCGACGCCGATAGACATCGAATATTAGTGGTATCACCAAGGCGCTGTGTACCGTGAGACATAGGGTGATAATTATCGTTTACCCAGTAAAAACGCTGGGTACGGTGCCTATCAAACCGGAACATATCAGTGATTTCACACTACTGCTTTGCGGAGTCTTCATTTTCAGACGATTGGGTGATCAGCCCAAAATATCCTAACCAACCAGAAAACAACGATATTATTATACATTTATTACATCATATTTTTATAATTGGAAATTTTCACCCCACCACCACAGGATTCACCATAATTTGATCCGGTAAAGCGTACTCAGAAACCGCGCTATAATATATCCCGCGCCTCATCTTTGTATGTCATCCAATTTTGCTCGAACGAAAACTACATCAACGTATAAAAAGAAAATTTCGCAGCGGTTAGACGGCATTGCACCGTGAACAAAGTTACGAGGGTTAAAAAATAAGTAAGTTACTATATAAATTGGGTTCAAAAGTGAGTTTTAGAAGTAATATTACTGAAGCCCAAAATATTATAATTAGCATTGCTAATGAAACGCTATACTACTTCGTTGAAAATCAACGTCAATATTGCAAGCTGAATCAGATCAGTGAAAGTTTTTGCATTTTCCTAATATTACGTTATGTTTTTATTTGTGTTAGCGCCAAATGCTTAGAAACTGTGTTACAGACTCTGACGCAATTGCTATGAAAAAGAACACAAATTATTATCATACTAATGGCTACGAACTTCCTTCACGTAATTATTTGCTATATTGACTGTATAAAATATCATCATCATCATCATCAGCCTGTGATAGTCCACTGCTGGATATAGGCCTCCCCTAATACACCGCTACCCATTAGGGGGTTTTTGGACCGTATCCCTCCACGCTGGTCCGATGCGGGTTGGTGGGTGGACCGACTATTTACATGCCCATCCGACGCATGGATCATCTTACTTTTCAGACAATTGGGTGATCGGCCCAAATTGCCCTAACCAACTAGGAAACAACAATGAAAATTTCTTGAGTCCCCGCAGGATTCGAACCCACGACCTCCGGTTTCTAAAGCACACGCCCATACCACTAGGCTACGGAGGCAGATGTATAAAATATATATTTCATAATTAAATATGTAAATAATTAAACAATAGGGTATTATAATTAGTTTTCTCAATCTTCTATTTTATGTGTTCAACTTAGCCTCCATCATATAAAGCACTATTCCAATTGTAAAGATGTTTTACTCCGCGGGGATTCGAACTTAACACTCTAACAGCGCGAAGCTGACGTCATAGCTGAAGTGCCTGTAACCAAATCTAATAATAATACTATTATATAATGTATATGAAATGTTTTTATGTCGTCTGTACAAATAAATAAAATTGGAGTGTCCTTTCGTAACATAAGAATAACCATTTCTAAATCGATAACCAATACATATTAAAAACACGTTTATTCGAATTTTTGTCTGTCTGTAGTTTGTTCTGGCTAATCTCTAGAATGACTGGCGGGATTTAGACATAACTTTTATTGGAACATAGCGATGTAACTGGGAGTTACTTAGGTGACGCTTCATCAGAGAGAAATATCCATATTTTTTTTAAATATTATCACGGGGTAAAAGTCGGAGCAGTAGCCAATCATAAATAATCTAACCCGTAATAACTTTATATTTATTTATTTTAAATAAACAGATCTTCTATGTAAAAAGGATCAAATTAAACATAAAAAAAACACTAATTAAAAAAAACGTGGAACTTTTTATCAATAAATTTTCTTCCTTTTCCAGCCACTGAGATGGCGTCGCAAGTAATCATCGGGCTGCCTTTGAATCTATTGAAACGTACATTTGAAGGCTTTAAGTCGATCTACGTATTTTTCACTTCAATTTTGGTATTACATAAAGTGCTGAGAAGTAATTGATTCGTTTCATTTTATATTCTCCAGTTTAGTAACTGAATAAAGGCGTTCTTTAAATAATATTCAACGAACGCCTTACAAAAATAGTTAATTGACTTATAGCGGAACAAGTTCTAGTGACACATATTACTGAAATATAAAGAGATGGTATTTGTAATTATGTGTGTACGTTTCTAGTAAATAACTATGTATAGTACATACCGATTTAAATATGTTTTTTAAACATAGGCTACTTTTTACCAGAACAAAAATCTAAAAATTACACGAGCAGAGACATGAACCAACTTCTTGTCGTATTTAAAAAGTAAACACCATTGTGCTCCGGTTTGAAGGGCACCGAAGCCAGCGTTTTTACTGAGTAAACGAGACTTAACATCCTATGTCTCATGGTAGGCAGCGCGTTAGGGATACCACTAGTGCTAATGCCTTTGCGCGTCGTGACCACTTTACATCAGGTGGCCCGACTACTGATCTGCTTGCGTAGCCTCTAAAAAAAAATTAATAAAAGATGAAATTTACGTAAAAAAGTCTAATTTTTCTTTTTTTTGGTGATCCGCGGCCATGTTTAAGCCCCATACGATATTTCTTTTCTTTTTTTGTTAAACTTTGGGGTCACGCGGCTTCCGCATTTGCCACCAAGCAAATTAAATGTTGGGAAACTTGGCCATGGCTGTTACTAATACTAGTTAAAATCAAAAATAGGGGTAACGTTGGACTGTCAAAGATCTATCCATACAATGTTTAACCAATGATAGCTTGATTATTTAACTGAAATCTATGATTTTAATTTGTATCAGAAGAAAAGAAAAGCAAGCAAAGTTTCTAAAATAGCAAGTCAAAGGTCTTTTGGCAAAATGTTGGATGGTTACTACGTCTTGCATAAAATGCAATTTTAATCCGTGACCATGCATTGTTAATTGTTGCTTTCCTCAACCTTTGCCAATGTGACCAAGATATCTATAGTAAAGCTCTAGAATACTAGTCATGTTAAAATGAAAGAAATGAACGGATGTTAATAGATATAAGTATTTTTAATTGATCTACAAATATCTTAAATTGCATTAATCAGTTCTTGATAACAATTTACGGATGTACTACACAGATTCTGACAACAAAAATTGTGACATTAAGTATTGCACAACTTGTACTCGACTAGAAAACTAGGCCTATTTAAAAAATCAATTCATTTCGTGGTATTTATATCGCTTACACAATTAAATTTTCTGACATTGTTTGTACAGAACAATATTTTTATAAATTCTCCGTAATTTTCAAATGTAGTGTGCGTACATTTTACGAATACCAAAATTAATTGATACCTTATATTGAAGTATAATCATCAAAATGAAACGAATACATCAAAATTCGTTTAATCCATTGGCGCCGAGTAAATAAACTGAGTATCACATAACGCGATGGAATTATAACGTAACTGTGAACAAATGCGTTCGGAAACGCTAACCAATTGCAGAAATATATTTTGAACCCACTTCAATATCGGAAAATTAATATCAAAAAATAATACAACATTGTAAAGTCGCAACAAAGGTAATGCAAATAAGACTAGATAAGTTTTAAGTCTAGTGGTCCGGCCCCAGTTTCACCGATGTAAATTGGTTCGAATCCTGCATTTATACATCTTTGCGTTATCGTTGTTTATTTTCTTGTTGGTGAATGCAATATAGACCAAGCACTAATGGCCTTAAAATTGAGACGATGCATGCGTCGAATAGGTATGTAAAAGTCCTCAGTAGGTTGTCAGTGCCTTCTAATGTACTGACAAATAATCACGCCATCGGTAGCAACTAAACAACTTCACGTAAAGGAGATATTATACCCTACTGAGAAAAATGGCTTAGAGACAGAAATGTCTTTTATTTGAACAGAAAAATAACAGTTGAACGGCATTAATTACGAAATATCATTTCAAACAATTCTATGCTGTTTATAAATAAAAATTGCCAAAATAACGTACTGTCATAAAAAAAAATGTTTCATTTTACATAAAACGTTGAAGAGTAAAAGTATCGATAAAAAAAATTTTAATGTCAAAATAGTAATGCCAAGTAAAAAGCTAAATCTAAAAGTGATTAAAAAACACTTAAATTATGTAATACGTATAGTTTCTCTGGCGGCAATCATTTTCATCGGAGATTAGCAGTTGGTAAATATTTACATACAATTACTGTATCTGTATCTTTTCTGTGCATGGATCTTGATGATGTTTGCACAAATAGGTTAAAATAAAAAAGGACATTAGTTCTAATGGTAACCAGAAGTATTATTGTTCAAATTTCAAGTAACGAACATGCTTAGCCGACAATGACAAAACATTCCTGCATATTGCAAAAAACTAGTCATAGTCAAGGTCAAAGTCAAAGTCAAATATCTGTATTCAATATGGAAGCATTACACTTTCTTATTGATTGTCAAATAATCTACCACCGGTTCGGAAATGGAAGCCTCTGACCTGAGAAGAACCGCCATAAGAAACTCAGCGGGACTTTTTTTTTAATAAATTTTACAAAATTTCTACATAATATCTTACAATTTACTACTTTGAAATAGCTTGAAGTAAACCTCCCAATTCGTATAAAGTCACGGTCTTAGACTTTGTTGCCATGGGTCTAACTAACTAACTGTAACCCATTGATCGATGTATCTAACTCATAGTAAACTGAGTCGGTTTCTGCGCACACATATTAATACAAGGAACATCGTGTTATTTGAATGCCGGATATTACTGATGCCAAAATTTCAAACTAGGATGTACGGTGCTACACAAACATAAAGTTACCTAACGTAGTATAGAGACGTTTAGGTATTTCGAAACAACAAATGTTCATAGTTTATAGCCTAAATGTCGCGAACACGTAGGCTCATTGTCTCAAAAAGATAATGTGTATGAATTTACATACAACATACGTATTTGGTACTGGCGGTAGCGTTTTACATTGCCGTGCTTAAATTTCATTGTCATTAGTTAAATTTTTAAAAATATTTTATCTAAAAAAATATATGTATTTCATTCAACAGGTATTTTATATTATTCATCAGTTTATCTAACATCAATCAATTTATTTAACGTTCATATTTTAAAAATTTATTCATTGATTTAAAAATAATAAATAAAAACAACAGTCACACTATGTGGATGATCAACCAGGAAAGTACTTTTGACTTTTTACCTATGTTATCATAACATATATTATAACATATGCATAACAGCTTCGATACTATTATTTTCATCATCATCATCAGTCTGTGTTAGTCCACTGCTGGACATAGGCCTCCCCTAATTCACGCTCCTTCTCCATTAGGGGGTTTTTGAACCATATACCATCACGCTGATTCAATGCGTGTTGATAGGTGGACCGAATTTGTACAGGCTCATCCGACGCAAGGATCATTTTACTTTTCAGACAATTAGGTGATCGGCCCAAATTGCCCTAACCAACCAGAAAACAACAATCTCACAACGTTGTTTCCCTGCAGGATTCGAACCCACTACCTCCGGTTTATAAAGCAAGGGCCAATACCGCTAGTCTACGGAGGCGGTTATAATTTTAACACTTTTCATTTAAGGTTATACAAAGTTAGTTTTATTCCTCGTATTTATCAAAAAATATCCATTACTAAGAAGTAAAGAAATTAACATAAAATTAAAGAAATAACATTTATTCCGCAGTATGTTTAAATTTTAATAACAGAATCAAGTTGGTCTAGAATGAAGTTGATCTTGTAACTCATAGCGCAGAAAAAGTTACCGCTATAATATTCCCGCGCCTCATCTTCGCACAAATTTGTATCTCACTCAATTTCGCTCGAAACAAAACTACATCAGCGGAGAAAAAGAAAATTTAGGACGCAACGTAAGGAAAATAAGTTGCAGTAGAAATTAAAAGTTATTTTTAGGCGTTATATTTCAAAAGAAAAGCTTCAGCTTTGCTTTTATGTCTACAATCTCTTATTTAACTGACCACAACCTCTAAAATCAACCTTCTGTATTTCTTAAAAGATAAACAAGACCTATAAAGATGATTTTAAATCATTTAGTTCTACGTATGAACTTTTACTCATGTTAGCAATAATATAAACATGATTGTATAAGCTTCACATCTAAATTTTAAGCGTAATTCAATGTTCATTAAAAGTTAGTGTTGTAAAAAAATTGATTAGACTTAGTGTTTTTATAAAATACACAATTCTAATCAATTTTCCAGGCGAGAATTATCCAACCCGTATTAATTTTAAAATAAGTAATTTTGACGTCAAAAGCACAGGAAAAATAAGTTAAAAACAAACACATTATTGCCGTATAAATTGATCGCACCTTTCATCGGAAAATTTTCTCGAACTTTCCCAGACGCCGAGATGGCGTCGAAAGTTATCATCTGGATGCCTTTGAATCTATTGAAAGGCGCACTTAAAGGCTTTTAGTCAGTCCGCATTTTATTTTACTTTCATTTCGGTATTTTATAAAGTGCGAAGGACCATTTGAATCATTTCACGTCGTTTTGTGTCGCCTTAAAAAACGTCTGACATAAAGAGGGGAATTGATGTTGCAAAAATGTACATGTTTTTTCTTTTAAGGGATTTAATAAAACGTTTGAAATATTTAGCGCGTTTGAATTCTAACAACATATGTAATAATCAATGTTGATAATTAAAAGAAATGATAGTTATATATTGAACAAACGCTAAGATTGGTTTTTCGCCAGTCATTGAAGGCATACATTCAAATTGTTGATTCCTTTTATACCTTTATGGCATTAAACTTACATACCTAACTATGAAACAAATAACTCCTGTCACATAACTATCAATGTTTGTGTTCGATGCTGTAGAAGGTCTTAAGAATGAATTATTAAAGTTCAGATTTCTTAGTATAAAATCTGTGAATACTGCTACCATAGAATTAGGTGAATTGTTGATTAACAACAATAAACATATATATAGAACTAATTAGGAATTTTATTGGAGTTAGCAGCGGGATGTAAACCTGAGGCTATGAGGGCATCGTATGTACATTGTTCGCGCAGACTAATCTTTCACAACGGTGCTGGCAGATAAAATGTGTTAAGCAGTTTGTTACAAGTTATCTTACATAAGAGATATTCAATTGGCTTATTTCAAGAATTTAATAATCATCGAAACCTTATGAGAATTACAATATACGTTTATATATAATTTTATCTTTCTTAAAATATTAATAGTTTATTTAACAATATGTATTATCTGAAATAAAAAGCATGTAACTCTGACTGTATCAATATTTGATACGTTTTAAATACACATTATGCCAGACAAAAGTAATGTAAAGGTTAAGATTACAATAGAAAACAAAAAATGTCGCTATTTAAATAAGAAATATGTTGTTCATATTCTATTTTCGAAAACAGTATAAAATTGTATCAACTTTTGTTGTCTCGATTTTCGTAAGTACGTATGTAAAGGGTAGGAAAGGATATATCACAATATATAAATATATATATAATAATCGCGAGAATAAAAGAAATAATTATTATATGATTAAATACTTTGTTTTTGAATGTTGTATTAAAAACGTATACAAACGTAAAACAAAAAAGATTTTATACTGCTTCAAAACTTTATTCAAATTAATTTTACCTTAAAATTGATTGGATTGTATCATAATGCAATTTTATTCCATAAACATAAATATAATTTAAAAACATATTGGATAAAAAAAACTTTACGTTAATGCACCAAGCAATGAATATTATTGCAATATGCTATTGAAACTGTGGTTTCCGTTTTCTGTATTTTACCCATATCAAAAATAAAAGCATAATTTCGCATGTGATGTGTAAGGAACATTTAAATTACAGCTAACCCAACTTAGATTAAGAATAAATGTAAACACCAATAGATATGAAACCAAGAATAGATGTGAAACCAAAGTTAAGGAAATGACGTCATACATCTAACTTTGTTTTTGATGAATTGTCACCAAGATGTCAATTATAGTGATAGTCGACTAAAAGCAACATACATATCATGCCGCCTCGTTGCTATAGATTCTTTTATTATTATCGATTTCAACAAGTCAACATTTTCCAAACTGTAGATGGATATGTCTGTTCATTTTAAATTTAGATTATACTGAAATAGGCGGTCGCACTGATAACCACAAGCTTTCAGTGTACATATAGAATAAGGGTACTCTACCGCAAAGTCTCCGCTAAATATTTCAACAATTAGTCTAGTGTAGGTATACTAAGTTTAATATAGTAAAGTTATTTATTAGTGACGCAAGCAATTCGCTCTTTGTTTCATTTTAACTAATATGTAACATTTAAAAGTCTATTCTCTACTCAAAGAATTGGATTTAAATTACTATTAAATATCAGTGCAAGTTTGATAAAACTCGGCATAAAAACTTAATATCAAAATCGACTATATTAACCATACAATAAAGTTGTAAAAGTTTAAAATTATTTTATTACAGGCCCTGGCTTCTGTTACGTATAATTCACACATATATTCACACTATTCGATAGGCACAAGATGCTTAAATTTATTTAGAATTTACAAAAAATCTATTTTGCCTAAAAGCGCATCAACTGTTCATTCATCCTTTCCTAGCCATCGTAAAATATTCAATTCTTTTTTAAAGGTGATAGTGGGGTAAGTATTGTCTATCAGTTAAAAATTAAACCATTATTTCATCATCATCATTATCCTGTGTTAGTCTACTAGACAGTCACTGCTAGACATAGACCTCCCATAATACACCCCAATCCATTTGGGGGTTTTGGACTATATCCTACCACGCTGGTCCAATGCAGGTTGGTGGGTGGACCGACTTTTTACATGCCCATCCGACGCATTATTTATAATATAGCATTGCGTTTTGTATTAATTTTAAAAATCTTCTTATTCTCTACACCACGCAGGGTTTGAACCGATTCAAAATGGGCTAAGAAAATTGAACCAACACCACTTTTTCATGCTGAGCATTAAAGCATTTTCGTTAAGGCACATTGCTTATCTTTAAGAGTAAATATATTTAAGATAACCGAGACTAATATAAAACTTTTACTTTAAGAAATCGAAACGTATAGCATTATTTAGAAATACATTTCTGTCTATTAGATTATGATTGTTAATTTCTTTTAATTAATTGCATAAAATTGTTATGATTTTTTTGATATTTAAGATTATTTATACGCAAAAAAGGAAGCCGTTTCATTATTGCTCGTCTGTGTGTTGATGTTCCAGAAGCTTTTATTAAAGTGGATCAGAACAAGCTGACTTGCCCTATGTCCCATTTAAGAATTACTTCCTTATTTCTCTGAATTAGTCTTACAACTTGATCGCTATACAAATAATTGATTACTACAAAGCCTGGTTTTGTAAATAGCGGTATCCAATCTGATAAGATAGAGTTTTATCGCTTTTTTATCGAGGTATCGTATCTTAAATTCTAATTCCTTAATACTGTAATACAAGTAGAAGAAAGATAGTCTGAAACTCTGGTTAAGTCAGTTATAGCCGAGGGTCAATCAGTAAATCGCGCGTTAATAACCTAAGTTTAGTGGGGCATGTCTCAAAAATATTTGTAAAAATGGGCCAAAATAGCAAAGCACAAACAATATACACAATATCATATGCATACCTATACTAAAGCTAATTAAGATCCAGAATTAATTTAAGGCGACGTTGCTAAAACTTTGATTGACTTACATCAAGTATGACCACACATGTGACAAATGTTATTGTTATATGGATTCATTTTCATTGCTCATGTGTCATATACCAGCCATAATATACGTGAGCAATTACATTTAAGATTATTCCTATGTTATATTGTAAAAGAAAATATGCTATTTACGATAAAAATGATATTAGGTGTTTGCCCGATTTAGACAGTGATCTGCAAGCTACACATTTCAAATGTGAATAACCGAAATTTGGAAGCGTTTGGCTTCCATCCAGAGCTAGACTGCAGTATGCAGGTTTGAAATGGCAATTATTTACTTGTTTTTTTTTTTAAATCGAGGTTTTGGTTGCCAGTTATTCTTTGAGGAAACTGTAAATCGTCATTGAAGAGAAAGTTGAAAGGATTTAAATTAGTAAAATCTAAAGTATACAAATTCATCACTGAATATAAATGCTAACTGTAATTACGCAACAACTCGTCTGAACTTCCGGATCATTTTTAAATAAAACCTTTAAACCATTTTCCAAAAAGAGTATCCAAAGTTATTCCAAGTTATGTTAACTATCATCATAAAAAATCATTTAAAAACGGTTATTTTGATGAGACCAATTTCAATAGGGCTTCAAATAACTTCTTTGGAACCCAACGCAACCTCACCTGCACGTAGTGCACCCTGCCGAACAACGGACTAAGCTCTGAACCACCCACCAACCCGCATTGGACCATCGTGGTGGGATACGGTCCAAACCAATGGTGAAACGTAAAACGCCCCGGCACCCAGTTCCGGGTAGCCTTGCTATTCCTGGCCAAGCTGAAGTGAACAAGAGGCACATTTTGGGATTGACTGTCGATGAGATCAGATTCTAACCATGAATGCCATCTTTGAACTAGAGGGAAATGTCATTACAGGACGATCGGTTCTTTAAAACTAGACATGTAACGAAGTTCGCGTGTCGCGAGCAGGGGACCAAAGACACTAAATTTCAATGACCAAATCTGAGATAGACATTTTTATATCGGATAAAAGCGCATATTCAGGGATGTATCAGTGATCACCAACTTCAGAGAGAGAACTTTGAGAGGGAAGAAGGCCGATAGAAAGATTCGATTTGACACATCACAGGCCAAGCTGCAAGCAAAGTAGTCTTAAGTTTCGATCAGTGCTCTCCGTCAATTCTTGCTAGCTTGAAATTAAGGTTCGACTGGTCCAAAAATCGCTCAGCGAGCTATGGAGGGGGCTATGCTCGGAGTATCTCTGAAGGACCGCATCAGAAATGATGTGTAGATGTAGCCCACCGGATGAGAAGCGAGGCGGGCTCAAAGCGTAGAACTGACTTGAAGATCGAGGCTCGGCAAACGTAGTGTAGGACACCCTACGGCAAGATGGAGAGACGACATTCGCAAAGTGACTAGTGTGGGCTTGATGAGAATAGCCAAAGATCTGAAATCGGTGGCGTGTATTAGGGGAGGCCTATGACACAGGCTGATGATGATGATGATGAAGTATTCTTTCTTATTCTTTAGTTGAGGCGAATAATATTATGAATAATTATTCATTTCCTTTGTCATTTGAACAGGTTTCAATGTTTTATATTGTCGTCTTAAAAAATAGGATTTTACTTTTTATATTTAAAGCTACGTCAAAAACAATACTCCAGATGATGCAGCTATTTCAAGCCTTTGCTGAAGTGACATCCACGAGGCCTCAAACGCCACCGCTCCTTTAAAGGCGACAACAAACAAATGAACCAACAGTTTTTAACGTAAAACGTTCTACGATTATTTAAAAACCTTTTACGTAACTACAAATGACGTTTCTTAAAATTTAAGTTTACCTTTTACTATAAGTTTGATTCCATCAGACTATTTACTATTAATTACACCAATTTTATCAATTTGTTACTCGCTTCTGTTAAAAGCAAAGTATAGTTTCGTGATGGCCTAGAGTTTTTTTTTAATATTCAAGATGTTATATACCTCCAAATTTTTTTGGTTATACGCGAGCACTCTGCATTGAAAATTGTTACGAATGCATGGTATTTATTTCGAATAGTTATTTCAATCGTGACATTTCTGACCCTTTTCAAGATCAACATGTCAAGGACACGCGATAATAAGTAAAATCAGAACATATACTTCTTCACATGACACTAAATTCAATGTAGAAAGTGTATAGTGGATAAACCATTATCAGGCCGTTATTTTAACAACAGTAAAATAGACAAAAGTAAAATAGAAAAAAATAATGTTATGGAACAAGATGCATATATCCGTTTGCGATCACGTATAGGTGAAAAGTAGCTAACTAAGAAAACTGAAACATAATTACTAAACTGCGATCACGTGATATGCAAAACAAAAACTCCATAAATGAAAACTCAGAGGTTACCTCACACGGCGTTATTTTTAAATTGTTTTAATACGACCCTTATCTGAATCTCCATATTGTTCAAAACCAAACAAAACTAAGGAACTAACATATTCTAGCTATCAGGCACAACACTGTATATAGCCAAAACTACAACATAAACTTCGTTCTACTTAGAATGAACTTTCTAACTCGTATAAAGTCCCCCTCTTCTGAACACTGAGATGTTACATGGACACGTTTATTCTTGTCCTTTGGTAGAGGAAAATATTAAAATTGTTGCTCCCGTGGGAAATGTTCACACAAATGTGCCATGAATATTCCTTTGTGACTGAACGTTAGGCAATCTTGTTTCAAAACGCTTGTTGTTAACCAAAATAAAATATATACTGCGCAATAGGGCTTGGGTATAAAAAATATACAGTGATTTTTTTTAATATATAACTTATCCTATTAGGCGTCTTTAATTATTTCTTAAAGATCGTGTTTAATCGGAGATGTTTAATATTATCGAACAGCTTATTGAGATGTTTAGCAACTCTTTTTCTGTGAACACTAAAACTTTAACTATAAATTTTCAGATTGCACTCTCAAGTTTTAGTAGCAATCAAGATTTTGTATTTATTCAAATTTTAATCACGTACCCAACATATTACGCAATCTGTAGTTATGTGTGTAAATCAACTAGCAATTTTATTATAAAATTACTAAGGCAATTAAATAAAACTATTAGACTGTATAATTTTATATTAATTAGCTGAAATTAGTAAAGCATGTTTACTTACGAATCTCTTCGTTTGATTTATCTATTGCTGGCTCAATCATAACTATGAATTAAATTTTAAGTGATTTTAAGTGTATGTATAAAAATACGCGTAAACACATCGTGCTTCCTAAATTCTGAATACGGATGCCAAAACTTAAGACTAAGATGTACAGTGCCATTTGGACAAACATTCATTATACTTTTTAAAGCAAAATATGCTTGTGAAGGATTCCAAAGCCAAAAATGTTTACAAATTATCGCAAACGAAGCTTATAATAAGATAGATGATATTTCTGTAATAAATTTATTAGTATAGTATCACATTTATTGTACCAAACTTATTATTTATAATTTATGATATTTATACTTCTGTTCGGCTATATGTTGTAGGTGGTATATAATAAGCGAACTTTACAAGTCAAAAAGCCAATTTTTATGTAGGTGCCCATAAAGGAAGCAAAAATAAAATAAACCGCGGAGTTATTCACATGAATGATTTTATTTGCACTTACACTACTCAAAGAAGATATTTACTTTATAAAAATAAGTTTTATAATTAAAAAGTAGCATAAAAAGGACAAGTAGCCGTTGTTAATTGCATAAAACTATAATGATGCTATAATATTTTAGTATGTTTTAGTTCTGATGTGTTGTGCCTGTATTTTAGGGTATAATATTTAGGTTTTATAGCTAAGAATCTTAGCAGGTTCTGCTCAGGTATATATAGTCTTTCATTTGCAAACTAGTGGTAGATTAATTGACGTTCAGCAACAGAGTGCAATGCTTTTATACTTAAAAGAGATATTTTATTTTTGACATTGACTAATTCTAAAACCAAAACATAATTTTTTCAGTTATTTAAAATCATCAAAGTTTAAAAAAGATAATTTTTCTTAATCTCGATGTTTTACTAGTTCATTCCTAGAATTATAATATCAAGAATTTTCTTTTTATTTTTTCAATTTTGGTAATTGCCTGAAATGAAAAGGGTAGCCTACCTTTTGACATTGTTATCGTTCCCTATAACACGTTCCGTGCATATTTGGAACGCGTCAAGATTACAACATGTTTCAATGAAATATACCATAACAATTTGCTGATGTATATCAATAAATAAAATTTTTGAATTATTTTTAGTAAAAGATAGCTGACTAACTGATATTAACATGGCAACTTTAAAAAAAATAAAGATTTCTTTTATATTACCACGTGGTAATATATTATATTGTCACGCGGGCTCCCTGGCATCAGCTAGTATGTAATAATTTAAGAACCGATGCGTACCGAAATTTCTATTCTCAAAAGTAATAACTTATTACGTAGAGAGGCCCCTTATATATTCGTATTAATATTACAGAAATGTGTGAGTCAGTCCTACTTTCATATTTGGTAAAGTAAAGTAATAGATTTTTGTTGTTAATAAATACTCAACCTTTGGGTACGGTTAACACACTAAAAATAAAATCGAAGTAGTAAAATTTAACTAAAAAGTCCATAATTAAACTTTTAAAATCGGCGTTGGTCTGAATTAATTTGATCCGGTAACGAGCTGCGCCTAGAAAAGTTGCATAAAGTTGTCACACTGCAACGCTCTCGCGGCTCATCCTTGCATAAATTTGTATCTCATCCAATTTCATCCGAACTGAAACTTTGTCGGTGTGTTTAAAGAAAATTTTTCAACTACTACGCTACGTAATCAGATAATGTCATAAAATTGGTTGTAGCAAAATGGGCTGGTTTGTAAAGTTATATAATAGTAGTAAGTTTTTTTTAACTAGTATTTCATTAACCCTAAAAAGCTTTGGTTTGCCTTAAATTAAATTAAATTTCAAGTTGGCGATTTACAATGATATAACAGATAAAAGTTTATAAATTATAGATCCATAATAACGAAAACTGGGACATTACAGACATAACGCAGCACAAATGAATTTTTTATATTGCTAACGAATAACGAACTGTCAAAATTGTATTTTAAAAATTCATTATCATCATCATGATCTATATTACTATTTATTAGTAACAAAGAGTATTTTTTTATTACTTACATAGTTATTCATGCGTAGCACCTAATGTTTAAAAATTTCCTCTACCTTTTCCAGTCGCTGAGACGACGTCACCAGTTATCAATTGGCTACCTTTGACTCTGTAGAAAAGCACACTTAAAGGCTTTCAGTAGGCCCTCATTTTATTTCACTTTCATTTCGGTATTTCATAAAGTTGAAGAATCAGTCGATTCATTTCACTTCGTTTTATGTCGTTCTGCTACGAAAGAACGTTACACAAATGGGGAAATAGACGTTTATTCAATATGCAAATGAAAAGTACACATTGTAATTCTTTGATAAATAAACAACTACTCCGTACTATCTGTTGTGAGAAACAGGCTACAAAATAACTTATTCTGGACATGCAAATCCCACAATATGTTACTTAATAACAGTATACAAAACAAAGTTAAAAAACATAGACAAAGTTATATAAAAATAAAAAAAATCTAGTTAATTATTACATTATAAGTAATATAAAAAGTTAAATAAAGCATCCAAGAACATATATTTATGACGTTCCAGTGTTATAAAAGCTTTGCTTTTGTAATTTATGTATATCTGTAAAATAAAACTGTAATGAAACAATGTATGTTATGGAATATGGCGTTTAAAATAATTCGTTTACATTGCTTGCATAGTTTATCTGCCAGTGATCCACTCTTATAGAGTACCCCACTCTGAAAACGGGACAAATAGCTTACTGCAACTTAAAAGAACGGGAATGAATAAAATTACTATTCTGTGGTATGAATTATTATAATACACGTTGTGAATATTGATTGAAGTTTAATCTGAGACTTTGTCCAGTATAAATTTAGAATCTTAGTCTTATCAGGATCCCGACATTCTTCAAAGCCAAACAATTTAGAAGGGTCAAGTAAGAATTTAATCCAACTATCTGATGCAGTATTCCTATACATCGCCAGAACAACAAAATAAGCTTCATTCTTAGAATAAACTTCCGAAATTGAAGAAACTCACCCTCTTCTGAACTTCGCAACATTGCATTGACTATTCATGTGTTGTGATTCGTGTGAAAAATAAATATACCTATGCCATGACTATTTTATTATAACTATTTAAAGGTAATCTTGTATGTGATTGGGGGCTTTGGACCGATCCCACCACGCCAGTCCAATGCGGGTTGGTGGGAGGACAAATTTTTACATCCGCATCTGACGCATGGATCATCTTACTTTTCAATGGGTGGTCGGCCAAATTGCCCTAACTAACCCGCATCCCCGCGGGATTCGAGACCACGACCTTCGGTTTCTAAAGTGCACGCCCTTGCCACTAGGCTACGGAGGCAGTAACTTAATCACATAATTACTATAAAATGTAAACCAGTTGCATAATATGAACATTCATTTATGACTAAATAAAAACACATCCGGTTCTTTGAATTCTAGATAAAACAGCTGTCAAAACTTTTAACTAAGACGCTATACATTCGTTAGTACTAACGTAAAGAATAAAATATACATCTGCATGGTTTTAAAATAAATGTTTAAAGCTTAAATGTTGCTCATTGACTCAGTTGTCAACTACAGGACTGCTAAATACGCCGCTAAATAAAAACCAGTATGATATACATAAATATATAAAATAACAAAACATTACACAATGATGTGATAGTAAACTTTTACAGACGGTTCACTGTTACAAATTGATTGATCTCACATCTAAGCTTTTTTTTTAATTTTAATAATAATGCATAGTAGGATCAAACGCTACGTTGACAAATAAAATTTATATTGCATTGCATTGTTACATTAAAATAAAGCGCTATGGTGATATGCCTTACTTTACTAACTTATTAACAGGATCATAAACATTTCAAAGCAAACAATCCTACTCAACTAATTAAGTAATTAACTTCTACGACATTAGTTGATCCGTCCATTGTCTTAACTAGAAGATAAGAAAGAAACACGGTTAAGTCATCACAGGATTTGAATAGATTTTAAGGGGGAAGCAGTTTATTTAAAGAATACCGTGAAAAGAACAATACATATTAGTGGTGTTTAAATATCGTTGATATCAAGCACAATTACTCTCCTCCCAGAAATCACGTTTTAGTTTTACTTCGAAAATAATGATATATAAAAATTTTACAAGCGACAAATATTATGCATTCGTTATTTTTAATTGGGGAATATTTATATTAGTGTTGTAACGGATATTCGCATTTGCGAATATTCTCATTCGCATTTGCATTCGCAAAAATTATCAAATAGGAAATTATCATATGCATGCATATATCTATTTTATTATTTAATCTAATTCATTATTATTACATATGATAAAATAGATAACACTTAGATATTTTTATTAAATCATACTTCTACATTTTAAATCAAAGTCTCATTTATGAAAAAAGAGCTTCAGAGGTCTTATTAAATCTAATATTAGTCAGCCTTGTTACAACTATGTAAGGATTGTATTAAGCATCACATATTGTAAAATAAGTCCAAAATTTGCTGATGTGTTATTTACTAATGTTGTTTGCCATGTTTTTGGCTCTTAAATATCAGTTAAATTTGAAAAATGACATAAAAGTGGGTTACTTTTATGTCATTTTTCAAATTTAACTGATAAAACAAAACAAAACTTTTAGAATGAACTTTCTGTGACTTAATCAATTAAATTAACTATTACCGGCTCGGCAATGTTTAATTTAAACATGGCCGACACGAAAAACCTGTCAATCATTTTTCGAGCACTTTTTTAATTTTAAATTTTTATTTAAAAATTTTAAAATATTCGCATTCGAATGTTGAAGATGAATAATTTATCTATATATATAAATATTTGTCTACGAATATAATTTATCTATATAATTTATCTTTCAACTACTACGTACATAACAATAAAAACTCGAACATTCGTTACATTACTAATCTATATATAAAATGATAATAGGGGGATAAAATGAGTACAATTGTCAAGATAGATTTGATATCATTAAGTTTTACCATGTAGAAATGCAAATTCACGTTATTTGCATCGCATTAGAAGTTCTTGTACTAAATTATATAAATATCCCTTATATTTATGCTGGTATGCGTTATCATTAATTATATTTCAAAATAATAATTACCCATGTTCTAAATTAATCTTTATAATTAAAATTTAAGCCAAAATTTATTGAAAAATGTTGATCCTTGAAAGGTGTCACATATGCTGGAGACATTTGAAAGCGGTAAGACTGTCAAAAGAGGAATTTAATTTTTACTATTACTACATTCTTGAAATGAACTAGTTAAATATTAGGGTTGTTAAAATGTATCTTCTTTAATGTAAAATATCTTATAGATTTATGTTTCGATTTTAGGAACAGAAAAAATATTGACCTTAAAAAGTGCTTTTTCATCCCGACTTAATTATCTTAACGCAAATAATAATCAATATTTTTATACCAGATTGTATAGGGCTAATGACTTCTTCGTCTGAGTTGTGAAAGCTAAAATTAAAGCAAATTCGAAACTTTTCGCGTTGATGCTACTTCGCTTATCATAAAACAAAAAAAAACTTTAACAAAAAAAATGTGGCCGACTTCACAATCAAGCAAAACAGTTTTTACGTTATTGGCGGCTAAAGTATAAGCTCTTCTATCGCTGTTACATTAATTGTGTCTAACTTGTAACGTATACGAAATAATTCATCATCATCATCATCATCATCACCAGCCTGTGTTAGTCCACAGCTGGACATAGGCCTCCACTCATTCCCGCCTCACTCGCACGCCTTCTCCATTAGGGAGTTTTTGGTGGGTGGAACGTTTTTGTACATGCCTATCCGACGCATGGATCATCTTACTTTTCCGATCATTTATTGATCATTTTCAGGTGATTGGTCCAAATTGCCCTAACTAACTAGGAAACAACAATGAAAATTTGTTGAGTCCCCGCAGGATTCGAACCCACAACCTCCAGTTTCTAAAGCCCATAGGTTACAGAGGCAGTAACATAATTAATTGATGTATATTGTTGTTTAGCTGAACCTAAAATGCTATGATTATTATATAATGGTATTTATATAAGTATAAAGACCTAAATTGTCCTTATTTAGTAAACTTCGCAAGCGACTTAACAGGCTTTTTTACAAATATTTTAATTAATGTCTTTATTATGAACTATTTTTGTTAAATAAACATATACTATTGGAATAATTTTGCAGATACTTAATGCACTATATATAAAATATTATTTTGATCTACCTTTTAAGGTTAAGCCACCATCGCAATATAAGCGGATCACGACTGGCGTTTAGCACGAAATTGCTTTTTGCTGCCACAGTTTAAGTCTTTGATATATTTAAGGTACACTATACAAATTCTATTACACGTTTAGAAGACGCATTTGTATGTGTAATGATGACCAATGCGTTGCTATGTATTTAGAACAGCTGTGTATCACTTCATGTAGTTCCATCATCTCACATAATTATTAAAAAAACATGGCTATGACCCTATAAACCATATAACAGCTACTACCCATGAATAAACAAAAAATACCTACTAGCGGAGCAACCAAATAACAATAGTATTAAACAGTATTGAAAAAAAACATGCAAATTGAATGTGTCCTTCTTTTAGGAAGTTGGTTAAAAATTCTACTTACTAATTGAGCTCCAAAACAATCACCGTAGATTAAATGTAAGATTCAGTTCTTTAAAGTACATATCTACATTTAAAAAACGACGAAGGCGTTGGTCTAAAATTAATTTGATCCGGTAACGAGCAATTCCGAGAAAAGTTGTACAAAGTTATTGTACTGCAATACTCTCGCGGCTCATGCTTGCATAAATTTGTATCTCATCCAATTTCACCAGAACGGAAACTGAAAACTTGGAGTGTAAAAGGAAAATATTTAAACAACCGTGAAGAGTGCCTTGAGTGAGAGCGATGTTGTTTGAAAATACGTTGCAAATTAGGCAGGTTTTAAGTTAAAGTAGCATTACAACTGATGTTTTATCAGCCTGAAAGAGTTTCGTTACATGAAATTTAAAAAAAAAAACAATATTGTTTATTTAGTCACAATCTTTTGTCGCAGGAAGATATTCGTCGACGTAAAATTATCTTATATAAATCGCAAATAATAATTGTTACACGAAACGCTATACGCTATAAATAAAATGACCTATTGAAAGAATCTATTGAGAGTGTTCTTTTTAAATATTTAAACTCTTGTACAAGTAAATTTAAACAAGTGCTTTTCAAGTATCAGTGTAAAAACACATTATTGCCGCATAAATTGGTACCCAAGTATCGCACCTTTCATCGGAAAATTTTCTCAAACTTTCCCAGACACTGAGATGGTTTTGAAAGTTATCATCTGGATGCCTGTGAATCTATTGAAAGGTGCACTTAAAGGCTTTTAGTCAACATGCATTTTATTTTACTTACATTTCAGTATTTTATAACGCCTTATTGGCGCCAAGAACTATTTAATTTTTACAAGACGTTTTGTATCGTCTCGTCTACTAAAGAACTACTAACACAGAGCAAACGAATTAATATAATGCACATAAATACAATTACTTGATTTTTTATAATTGTAGCTAACGCTAAAAGACTAGGCAATTACATTTCATGGCATTAAAAATGTATGGTAAATAAATTGATTAAAAGAAAAAATTAAGTGGTTAGTTAAAACTATCATAAAATTGGTAAGTTATTTTAATTACATGACATTGTTATGATGTGAAATTTTTAAGAATTATTTCGCGTTGTAAAATTGCAATTTCTGACATTCATAGTATGATAGCTATAGAAAACAATGATTCGTCATTTTCCATTATTCATGAACATCATCAGCCTGCGATAGTCCACTGCTGGGCATAGGCCTCCCCTATTACTCCCTTGTCCATCAGGGGGTTTGGACCGTATCCCACCGCGCTGGTCCAATGCGGGTTGGTGGTTGGACCGAATTTTTACATGCCCATCCGACGCATGGATCATCTTACTTTTCAGACAATTGGGTGATCTAGGAAATAACAATGAAAAGTTGTGGAGTCCCCGCAAGATTCAAACCCACGACCTTCGGTTACTAAAGTACAGACCCTTACCACCAGGCTATGGAATGACGATGATGAAAATGATGTGCATGTAAAAAGTCGGTCCACCCACCAAGCCGCATTGGACCGTGGTATACGGTCAAAAAACTTCCTAAATGAAGAAGGCGTGCAATAAGGGAGGCCTATATCCAGCAGTGGACTAACACAAGCTGATTATGATGATCTTTTAAGGTATTCGTTTAACCAAAATGTCATGTCAAATTTAAAGACATACGCTCCGAATTGAGTACCTTCTTCTCTTAGAAAGTAAGTCAAAAAAAGTATTATAAATATAGATTCAAATACCCAGACACGAGAAAAACACACAATGTTCATCACGCAACATTTTTACGTTATTGCTGAAAACTTCTAATAAAAAATTACATTTTAAGCCTATTTCTTAAGGATCTATTTACTACTACAAAACATTTTGCCACAATATAAACTACTTTTATCATAAGTACACAAAGAAAAGTAAGATGATCCATGCGTCGGATGGACATGTAAAAAGGCGGTACACCCACCAACCCGCATTGGACCAGCGTGGTGGGATACGGTCCAAAAACCCCCTAATGGATAGGGGTGTGTAAGGGGAGGCCTATGTCCAGCAGTGGACTATCAAAGGCTGATGATAATGATGATGACACAAAGATTAAGAAAATGTGCATAAATATATATTTTTTACAAATTGTCAATGACTGAGAAAGCGCAAAAGAATGTTTGAACAGTCTATGAAAAATTCTTCTATAGAAAATGACGGCGCTTTTTATACACAAAAGATGTTCTCAATATTCTATTCTCAAAAGCACTTCAACGTTGTATCAATTTTTTACTTCATTTTTCGTGAGCACTTTCTCGAGTGATATCCAAAGTATGTCTAAGATATTATTACATTAAATAAATTTTGAAAATTTATTATTTTTCGTTGTCCTGTACCGTGAAACCATATATTTTATTTATAATTCACACTGTCTTGCATAATTTAAATCTATCAAATATTGTAAAATCTATTAAATCCACCCACTTTTACCTGTAAAATAGCCTTAACTGTACGGTTTTTAAAAATATCTGGAAATTTATTCCATGAAACATCAACAATTCATCGGATGTGGCAATAAAAAGACTTTTTTTTTATCAATTACTTAGTACGTTAACAAAAAATGCATTTTTACGTAAACTCTTTTCAATGTATTTGCTTCTAGTGGCATTTACAAATGATTTCATTAAAAAAAATCCTTAAAAAAAATTATGAGATTTCCTCATGTTTCTGTTATTTGTTATTAAACTTAAAGCTTCAACTTTTTAACTCGTATACAGGCGCAGACTTTTCCGCTCTGTAACGTCACATAAAGACGTTTCCTTTCTTCCTTGCTATTACAGGTGGTGATGGAAAACGTTAAAATTATTGTGATTTCCCAAGGAAATGTAGAGACGAAACTGCCACGAAAAGACTCTTGTGAGAAGACCACTAGGCAATCTATAATCGCATCTCTTTTTGCTACTCATTAAATTGCTAGGTGACTATAAAATACCTTGCTAATATAGCATTTTCGTGTTTTTAATATTTTATGCGAAAAGACAATTTTCTTTTGCTATATATAGTATAAGGAAACGATTTAATCCCTGAACATTTGGTAAAATCAAAATGTGAATAAAAATGGTGACCGCAATACGTTTTTTAATGTTTCACTGATATCAAAGCCGATTTTATGCTCGTCTATAAATTAAGCATTTTTCTTGTTTTTGTAACATGTTAATGTTATGAAACAAAAATAATGCTTCATTTATAAACGGTTACATTTAAACATATGTAAATCCCGTGATACCAACAAAGTAAACCAACAAATTAATCCAGTGATCTATCTATAAGTAATAAATCGTATAGCTATAAAATATCAGAATTTATATTAGATAATGTAATAATATGCCGCATACCACATTTCGTTTTATGAATATCGGATAAGTTATGTTCGATATTTTTATAACATTCCGCCGAAAATTTCGACGGCTTTATATTATTATAAGTATATTTAAGTAAGGAAAATTTTCATACTTTTAAAACTATATTTGGTAAGAGTTTATACCTTCATCGAGAAAATTTGCAATGTGCAAATACAACATGTTTGCGTAATTTCCATCATGTTACACATTCTTGTGATAAAAATAGATAAATAAAATTTCTACGATGCAAATTGAATACTCCTAAAGGTGATTTCGTTATTCACGTTCTTAAGATTAATCTTTATTACTGATGTGTTAATGCAAATTTCATTGAAAAATTTCGTACCTTAAACGCGTGAAAAATATTTAAGGGTCTTTGCTATTATAGGAAACGGTAACAATATCAAAAGGGTTATCGAATTAAGGCAATTACCAAAATTGGCTATACAATATGAATATTCTTGTTATAAATAGTCCTAAAATGCTTAATATCAGGAATAACAAAGTTATTTTTGTTTTCAATTAATAAAAATATATTAAACCCAACAGAAAATTTGCACTTCGTATAGAGTTGCATTAACAACAAAGCAATATATTTCAATTAATTACGTTACGTCGCTTATATTTCGTGTTGTATTAATAATAGAAAATGATTATTACAGGAAAATATATAGAAATAATGCCTTCTTTTGAGCTGTGCAAGCGGAAATAAAAGCACTCGAGTACTAGCCTTCCAACTTTAATTTATTTTCGCTTCCATCCTTTATGGTGCACTCTGACATGGAAATTGGCTATTTATCTTCTAAAGTTAATATAACTTTAACCAGCTGCAGAATGTTTAGAATAAGAGTTTGTATAATAAATAAATTGATACAAAAATAGTTTTTATTACCATAGGTGGAATATTTTTTAATATTTTACAATAAAAATTAAATTATAACTTGAAATTGAATTACAAATAAACTTTCTAACTTTTTAGATGTTTATAAATACTATTTATTCTTTTATGTGTTTTTGGTAAAATAAAACAATTGATATTATCTAACAGTACTGGTAAAATTAAAATACAAAGCACAGAATATAATTCTTAAGCCCGGAGAGAAGGCGTTGGTCCAAAATTAATTTGATCCGGTAACAAGCAGTGCCGAGAAAAGTTACACAAAGTTATAGCACTGTAATGTTCTTGCGGCTCATCTTTGCATAAATTTGTATCTCATTCAATTTCGCCCGAACGAAAACTCCGTTATGATGTTAAAAGGAAATTTTGCAACACCTCGACGTCAGCATAATTACTAATGTTTGAAAATAAATTGCAACAAAATAGGTAGGTTTAAAAATGTGAATGAAAAATGAAGATTTCTGCAGGATTTTTCTATTAGTATCTTTTGTAATCTAAGGAAATATTTGCTCAATTTAAATAATCTTTTATCAATTTTTCGTCCTGCCCTATTAACTAAATCGGATATGATTTTTTACATTTTTGTATTATTGCATTTATAGCTTTGTAAAAGACCAAATTGTTTGGTCACAAAAATAACATAACGTTTGTACGAAAAACTGGATGTTTAAAGTTTTTGCCTAATCTACATTATCCTTTCTTCCGTATCTAACCTAACAATATCTCAAGTAGGTTTTATTAAACATTCTGTAAAATTAATATAATCTTTGTTATTAAGTTTTATTTCAACCCTAGATTAAATATAAAATGGTATTCAGATACTTACAGCATAAAATAACTTATTACCTATAATCATATTTTCGATATTAGCTAAAAATAATTTTAAAGATTTTTTATTAGCGCAAGATGATATACATGTTTGTGCAATAAAATCACACAAATAGAAGCATAATAAAATGAAGGCAGAATTTTTTAATGAATTATAATTTTAATCCATTAGTAAAAAATAAGTTTTAATGGTTCAGAAAAATTTCTTTATCGAACTGTGTATTTTATTCTACAGATAGCTTTTTATACTGTAATTAAAAGGAAAAATCTCCTTAATATGTTGCTATAATTGAATAAGCTACCTTTGTTATCGACGGCCTGCCTTAGGTAAAATGTTAAAACAATGCTTACTAACCAGGACTCCAATCCATTTTTTTTGTATTGCATGAAGTGTTCCCATCCTCCTATATTATTTAAATTTGGTGGTCGTACCCCCAAATTTAAAGACGCAGACACCTATAACGTCTGTCAGTGATAGAATTATTAACCAGTAACGTAAAAAAACACTGATGCACATGAAAAATAAAATGGCAGAACTTAATTTCATTCATTCGATGGTGTATAAGTATCAGAACAAAAAAAAATCATCATTGTTACTATTTCACGTAAATAAATTTTCTAACTTACAGTGGATATATTCTTTTAATGTATCCAAAATAAATAAATTTTGCCAATATTTTGTTTTAATAAATAAAGTACAAAATTAAATACGTAACAATATCTTTAGAAGAAAGAGTTTTATCGTCTTTATTCCTTCCGATTCGAGGGCTTTAATTAAGGTGGATCAGAACAATTAGATTTGTTCCGTGTTCAATTTACAAATTGCTTTCTTTTTCTCTGAAAAAGTTCTTACCTCTTGAATGCTCTCCAAATAATTAAACAAAGCCCGGTTTTATAAATGTTTGCATACATTTTTTTTTTTACTTTTTATTTTTATAAAAATCTTGATTATTATTAGATAAGAGATATAAATTTAAAAAATGTTAGGAATTTAACAACACACTAAATCAATTCTTCTTTTTATTTTTCAAAATAGATGTGTAAAATTTTATTACAATAGCAAGTTCAAGAGACTCTTATTTAAGATAACTAATATATCAGATTTCCATATTTTTTCAACGCTTTACGTAGTAAAGTAGCAATATTGAATTAAGTCGATCGGCGGATTATCCTTAATGTGAAGCAGACGATTGTGAGTGAAATATATATATCCAAGTGAAGTGAAAAACAAAATTTTACTTCAACGCAGCCTGATGGGTAACTTTATTAGCGCTAGAAGTCAACACGTCCCTATTTCTTTGACCACCGCCATGTTTAATCTTTCCACAATGGGTAACCAATAGCAGCGCCAGGCGATTTTAGCACCAATAGTTTAAATTTGACATGGTTATAGTATATTAATGATAATTGTAAAGTGAAAAATAATAAAGCTGACATAGGCTTTATTGAAGACGATATAATAAAAAGATTTAAGTATGCAGTCATTCAATTGTTGCACATTTGAAGACTAAAATTTCAGTTGTCACAACACACCATTGGAAGTTGTTTTACTTCAGATAAAGACCTGCGCAGTTTCGTAAATGCGTATAGACAAAGCTTGGGGGAGTTTGGCTCCCTTCCAGAGTTAGACTGCAGTATGACGGTTTAAAATAGAAATGATTGTTGTTTATCTTTGATGTGACGTAATAAAAAAAAATTAGGGGGACATGAACGTGTCATCATCATCAGCCTGTGTTAGTTCACTACTGGACATGATTTTTACATGACCCAAACTTGTTCTGATTAACCAAGAAAAACAATAACACAAAGTTGTTTTTCTGCGGGATTCCGACCCACAACCTCAGGTTTATAAAGCAAGGCCAATACCGCTTGCCCACAGAGCAGCATAAACATAAAGCCTCGACATATTTAAGACGTACAAGTTTCAAGGTTTTAGGTATTACATGGGAAGGAAATGCCACGGTATTTCGATGTTCATTTCAGACGTAATGCAGTAATATTTGAAACTGTTGCTTTCGGGTTTGGAGGCACCGTGACGGACACACACGTCTCATAGTAACCGGCGAATTTGTGGTGTCTTACGCATTCTTACGAATTGGGCGTATCGACTACGTTCTACGGTCAAAGTCATGCTCATCTCTTTTAAAGTACTAATTGAGTAAAGTTAAACAAAAGTTAAAGTACTAATTGAGTCCATTAAACATAATATATTGTGAAAATCATCATGAATTTACTGTAAAGAGTATTCACAAGTAAAGCTTCGCTTAGCACAAAAAACCAAAGTGTTGGTGCAGCTATTTCAAGCTTTTGTTGGAGTGACGTCGACAGGCCCTAAAAAGTCGCAAAGTCGAGGCGACAGCGAACAAGCCGACTTCGCAATTATTTAAAAACGTTCCATCAAACAGCCACGTAGCTTAAACGGTTTTTCTTGGTCAACCACCAACGGAGTGGAGTTTTTATTATTTAATTGCTTTTTCATATTTTTTGTTTTATTATTAAATAAAATCTTTTGCGTTTTTAATAAAAAATAAATGTTTAAATACGTTACTTATACTTATAGTTCCTCAAAAGACTTTAACTTTAAACACTAAACTAAAAAACTTTAACAAGACCTCAATATTTTAAGTTACCTTTATAACAAAAATGTACCTGGGTAACAAATATTGTAAAATTGAATTGTGCTTCATTTTAAGGAATGATATATTCAAAACTGCTCTTAATCGCGATATGATGGATTTATTTTTATCAATGATAAAGTTCTTACAACAATCACCGACCGTAGACTATGCATAATTTTTTTCAAACACAATGTATAACGTATATGTGTCTCGTTAGTAAAATAAATAGAATACAGCACAACTATGCGAATTCAATGTCGACGAATGAAGACGACACTAGTAGGTATATCGCATAATTTAAGGCATTTTATAAAATCTCATTAAATGAACCCTGCTAACGATTTTAGAATGGGGAAAGCCTGAGCGTAGCGAAACAAAAGCTTTTGTTTTCGCACGGCAATCTCATAAAGAAAGTTGTTGTTTCCCTGTTCTGTGTATTAAGGTAACAAAGCGAGAAGGACGTTCACCAGATGTAGGCAAATCTGTTTACACGGTGTGTAGTGCAAAAAATACCTATATAAATATATATATATATATATATATATATATATATATATATATATATATATATATATATATATATAATAATAAATATATATATAATAAGATGAATGAGTGTAGATTTAGATAAAGAGTTATATACAGGCCAAATGAGGTCTAGAAAACATGTAAAATAGGGTACTGTCATACTTGATTAGCGCAAAAATGTTCTTAGTTGAATATTATTATCATGTATAGAAATCCTGAAGACGTGTTGGTATTCTATTATCGCTGTATTAGAATGATTACGTTATTGCGCCATTGAAGTTGGTCATTTTGATGTTTACATAACGTCCATCCATTATTTGTTTCTGGTTTAGATTAATGCTAGTTTGTTTAATTACAGATCACAAATGAAATTGTAGTAATATTCGAATGCTGACTTTTTCTTTACGGAGCTATGCTTGGGGCAAATGAAATTTAAATTTTATAAACAATTTTGTAATGTTATTTTGTGGGGCATAGCCGCTCCGATTATTAACTTACGTTGTGAGAAGCATGCTATTCGTATGCACCGTGTACAATTCCTTTATTTCACAGTTTTTAAGTATTTATATTTCTTAAATATCTGAAACTTTAAGCAATCTTAAACTAGAAGTAATAAAAATACATATAATCCGCTAAGGCATACAGAAAGTTATGAATTATACAAGAAACAGTACTTAATATTTTCACATTGCTTCATTCAGTCTTAAAGATCAAAACTAACGAACAGCATTATTAACAGAACCCTCATTTCTTATTTTCATATTTCCCAGTCTCATTCCAATATCATTCACATTTTTTTCCAATTGTGACGGTGGGTTGGTTCAAATTAAAGAGGTTCTTGCGAATTTCCGCATGGCCGCCGTTCCATTTGTGTTCTCCGCTAACTCAGCCAGCTTTGGTATCTTTACACTTCTCAGCTTTCTGAATATCCGCTTGCCGAGTATTACGATCCCTGTTGAAGTTGATATTGTATTGTCAGTGGGATCTCGGCACTGTTCTTAATGAGAAGCTTTCATGTTTCTTTTTTATATTTGTTGTTAGAAAAGAATGATACTTATAGAAACTATTTCATGTTTACAAAATAATGCGATTAAGTCCTGAATCAAAGGTTTTGTCATAAATTGATGCTTATCATATTTTTAAAGTTAACTCAAAGCGTTAATCTTTTACAAAATCCGTTGTATAATTACGGTCAGGTTTGGAAATTTTGATTAAGATAGTCTAAAGTCAGGTTTAAGATATCTTTAGGAGACTTTTATTTTGTCAATGTGTTGCTAGAAATAAAGACTAAATTACCCTAGATTTTTTTAATTTATGACGGTGTGCTACGCCTCGTTCTTAAACGCAAGAACCTAAGGAATCTGCTTTATCTTAACCATTTTCCCTAAATAACGGTTTCCTTTATTATAGCTAAATATGACAAATAAGCAATTAACTTTACGATTAATTCAGCCTCGCACTCTACATTCGCATGACAGGAACGTGATTTGAGATAAAACGACACCGGGAGTCGCTTCGCTTTAGACGGGGACCTGTGCATGACATTTCTCTAATGCGTACAACCGAAGCTTGCGGGAGTTTGGCTTCCATCCAGCGTTATACTGCAGTGTGCAGGATTAAAATAGCGGAAATTGTCTGGTTTTTTGGTCTGGTCTTTAATGGTCACATATGATTTTGACAAATAAATAAATATAACGTTTATTTTATTGATTGAACTCATTTAACTACTTGTTTACTATGTGGAAATATACGATGAAGACCATTAATAAAATTGCGCACTCAAGCATCGCAACGCCACGGCGACTGTAAACAAACCTAAAGCTATTAAATATGTTATTTTCAAATGATATGTTACAATTACATATACTTCTACTCCTATTTGGATATATTATAAATGCTAAAACCTACAGAAATAGGAAAACGCAATTTTAATATATAAAGTACAAAATTAAATACGTAACAATATCTTTAGAAGAAAGAGTTTTATCGTCTTTATTCCTTCCGTTTCGAGGGCTTTAATTAAGGTGGATCAGAACAATTAGATTTGTTCCGTGTTCAATTTACAAATTGCTTTCTTTTTCTCTGAAAAGTTCTTACCTCTTGAATGCTCTCCAAATAATTAAACAAAGCCCGGTTTTGTAAATGTTTGCATACATTTTTTTTTTGACTTTATATAATTTTTTTAGCAACTTAGTAATTGACTTGAGTTATAATTAGATAAGAGATATAAATTTAAAAAATGTTAGGAAATTAACAACACACTAAATCAATTCTTCTTTTTATTTTTCAAAATAGATGTGTAAAATTTTATTACAATAGCAAGTTCAAGAGACTCTTAATTAAGATAAGTAATATATCAGATTTCCATATTTTTTCAACGCTTTACGTAGTAAAGTAGCAATAATGAATTAAGTCGATCGGCGGATTAACCTTAATGTGAAGCAGACGATTGTGAGTGAAATATATATATCCAAGTGAAGTACAAAACAAAATTTTACGTCAACACAGCCTGATGAGTAACTTTATTAGCGCTAGAAGTCAACACGTCCCTATTTCTTTGACCACCGCCATGTTTAATTTGTCTTTTTTTTAATTGTTTGAATTTGACATGGTTATAGTATATTAATGATAATTGTAAAGTAAAAAATAATAAAGCTGACATAGGGTTTATTGAAGACGATATAATAAAAAGATTTAAGTATGCAGTCATTCAATTCTTGCACATTTGAAGACTAAAATTTCAGTTGTCACAACACATCATTGGAAGTTGTTTTACTTCAGATAAAGACCTGCGCAGTTTCGTAAATGCGTATAGACAAAGCTTGTGGGAGTTTGGCTCCCTTCCAGAGTTAGACTGCAGTATGACGGTTTAAAATAGAAACAATTGTTGTTTATCTTTGATGTGACGTAATAAAAAAAAATTAGTAGGACGTGTCATCATCATCAGCCTGTGTTAGTTCACTACTGGACATGATTTTTACATGACCCAAACTTGTTCTGATTAACCAAGAAAAACGATAACACAAAGTTGTTTTTCTGCGGGATTCCGACCCACAACCTCAGGTTTATAAAGCAAGGGCCAATACCGCTTGCCCACGGAGGCGGCATAAACATAAACGCCCGACATATTTAAGACGTACAAGGATTTCAAGGTTTTAGGTATGTTTACATGGGAAAGGGAAATGCCACGGTATTTCGATGTTCATTTCAGACGTAATGCAGTAATACTTGAAACTGTTGCTTTCGGGTTTGGAGGGCACCGTGACGGACAGCACACGTCTCATAGTAACCGGCGAATTTGTGGTGTCTTACGCATTCTTACGAATTGGGCGTATCGATTACGTTCTACGGTCAAAGTCATGCTCATCTCTTTTAAAACAAAACTTAAAGTACTAATTGAGTCAATTGAAGATAATATAATGTGAAAATCATCATGAGTTTACTACAAAGAATATTCACAAGTAAAGCTTCGCTTAGCACAAAAAACCAAAGTGTTGGTGCAGCTATTTCAAGCATTTGTTGGAGTGACGTCGACAGGCCCTAAAAAGTCGCAAAGTCGAGGCGACAGCGAACAAGCCGACTTCGCAATTATTTAAAAACGTTCCATCAAACAGCCACGTAGCTTAAACGGTTTTTCTTGGTCAACCACCAACGGAGTGGAGTTTTTATTGTTTAATTACTTTTTCATATTTTTTGTTATAATTTGTTGTTTTATTATTAAATAAAATCTTTTGCGTTTTTAATAAAAAATAAATGTTTAAATACGTTACTTATACTTATAGTTCCTTAAAAGACTTTATATATAACAAGACCTCAATATTTTAAGTTACCTTTAGAACAAAAATGTACCTGGGTAACAAGAATTGTTAAAAAAAATGGAAAATTGAATTGTGCTTCATTTTAAGGAATAAAATATTCAAAACTGCTCATAATCGCGATATGATGGATTTATTTTTATCAATGATAAAGTTCTTACAATAATGACCGACCGTAGACTATGCATAATTTTTTTTCAAACACAATGTATAACGTATATGTCTCGTTAGTAAAATAAATAGAATACAGCACAACTATGCGAATTCAATGTCGACGAATGAAGACGACACTAGTAGGTATATCGCATAATTTAAGTAATTTTATAAAACCTCATTAAATGAACCCTGCTAACGATTTTAGAATGGGAAAGCCAGAGCGTAGCAAACAAAAGCTTTGTTTTGCACGGCAATCTCATAAAGAAAGTTGTTGTTTCCTGTTCTGTGTATTAAGGTAACAAAGCGAGAAGGACGTTCACCAGATGTAGGCAAATCTGTTTACACGGTGTGTAGTGCAAAAAATACCTATATATATATATATATATATATATATATATATATATATATATAATAATAAATATATATATAATAAGATGAATGAGTGTAGATTTAGATAAAGAGTTATATACAAGGCAAATGAGGTCTAGAAAACATGTAAAATAGGGTATTGTCATACTTGATTTGCGCAAAATGTTCTTAGTTGAATATTATTATCATGTATAGAAATCCTGAAGACGTAGTTGATATTCTATTATCGCTGTATTAGAATGATTACGTTAATGCCCCATGTGAAGTTGGTCATTTTGATGTTTATAACTTCCATCCATTATTTGTTTCTGATTTAGATTAATGCTAGTTTGTTTAATTACAGATTACAAATGAAATTGTAGTAATATTCGAATGCTGTCTATTTCTAACAGAGCTATGCTTAGGGCAAATGAAATTTTTATTTTGTAAACAATTTTGTAATGTTATTTTGTGGGACATAGCCGCTCCGTTTATTAACTTAGGTAGTAAGAAGCATGCTATTCGTATGCACCGGTAAAATTCCTTTATTCAGTTTTAAGTATTTATATTCCTTAAATATCTGAAACTTTAAAGCAATCTTAAACTAGTAATAATAATAAATACATATAATCCGCTGAGACCTACAGAAAGTTATGAATTATACAAGAAACAGTACTTAATATTTTCACATTGCTTCATTCAGTCTTAAAGATCAAAACTAACGAACAGCATTATTAACAGAACCCTCATTTCTTATTTTCATATTTCCCAGTCTCATTCCAATATCATTCACATTTTTTTCCAATTGTGACGGTGGGTTGGTTCAAATTAAAGAGGTTCTTGCGAATTTCCGCATGGCCGCCGTTCCATTTGTGTTCTCCGCTAACTCAGCCAGCTTTGGTATCTTTACACTTCTCGGCTTTCTGAATATCCGCTTGCCGAGTATTACGATCCCTGTTGAAGTTGATATTGTATTGTCAGTGGGATCTCGGCACTGTTCTTAATGAGAAGCTTTCATGTTTCTTTTTTATATTTGTTGTTAGAAAAGAATGATACTTATAGAAACTATTTCATGTTTACAAAATAAGGCGATTAAGTCCTGATTTTGATAAATCAAAGGTTTTCTCATAAATTGATGCTTATTATATTTTTAAAGTTAACTCAAAGCGTTAATCTTTTACAAAATCCGTTGTATAATTACGGTCAGGTTTGGAAATTTTGATTAAGATAGTCTAAAGTCAGGTTTAAGATATCTTTAGGAGACTTTTATTTTGTCAATGTGTTGCTAGAAATAAAGACCAACTTACCCTAGATTTTTTTTAATTTATGACGGTGTGCTACGCCTCGATGTTAAACGCAAGAACCTAAGAAATCTGCTTTATCTTAACCATTTTCCCTAAATAACGGTTTCCTTTATTATAGCTAAGTATGACAAATAAGCAATTAACTTTACGATTAATTCAGCCTCGCACTCTACATTCGCATGACAGGAACGTGATTTGAGATAAAACGACACCGGGAGTCGCTTCGCTTTAGACGGGGACCTGTGCATGACATTTCTCTAATGCGTACAACCGAAGCTTGCGGGAGTTTGGCTTCCATCCAGCGTTATACTGCAGTGTGCAGGATTAAAATAGCTGAAATTGTCTGGTTTTTTGGTCTGGTCTTTAATGGTCACATATGATTTTGACAAATAAGTAAATATAACGTTTATTTTATTGATTGAACTCATTTAACTACTTGTTTACGATGTGGAAATATACGATATAGACCATTAATAAAAATGTGCGCATTCTACCGAAAAGCGATATTGATGCTTTCTAAATTTTGACCTTATTGATGATGATGCATGATGCAATAATTTTTAAACTAAGTATTTGCTGCTACAACTAAGATTTAACAACAGCTATAGTACTCCTGTAGCTATTTCAAGTGTTTTTAGTTATGTCGACGAGTCCTCAAGCATCGCAACGCCACAGCGACTATAAACAAACCTAAAGCTATTAAATATGTTATTTTCAAATGATATGTTACAATTACATATACTTCTACTCCTATTTGGATATATTATAAATGCTGAAACCTACAGAAATAGGAAAACGCAATTTTCGTAGCACTTAGCAGCGTAGTGATATTTAGCCAATAAGAAAGCAATAAGTAGGACAATAAGAATGTTTATTAGATAATGTTACTTACAAATATTTAACATGTTTATGGACTCAGGTAAAATTAAAATTTTGTATCATTACGATTGGATCTTAGAACCAACAACCGCTTGGCATTATAGGTTCCCGATTGGCAGCCTGGTACTGGCCATCTCAACGAGAGATAGTCACATTGATCGTGAGATAAATGAGGTGGCTCAGGTTCAAATCTTGTCAATGAAAAATCCGAATGACCTGTGGGAGGTTTAAGTTTAGCAATGAGCTTAGGAAGGCATACGTAATGACGATGATGATGATTATAAATCGATTACGACTAATGGCAATTACATCGATATGAAATATAATTCAATCGATGTTATTTAAGAAATAATTCATATCTACAGCACAATAATTATTCATAACTGAACAATAATAATTATTGTTAAACCATACATGGTTAGTTACAAAACCTCAAACTCTGGAAACAGCTACCTAAAAAGAAATATTTTTCTACTGATGACTATTACCTTCATGATATGAAATAAAGCAAATTTATCACGACTTATTCAGTAGCAAAATAGAGTAGATAAACGAAGTAGAAAAACAAGCGTCAAAACTTTTACCCGTTCCGGCCATGTTGCAATTTAAACTATACAATACATTACAAAGCGCGTTATCTCTTTTGGGGCCAACGTGTTTTGCTTTGTATAAACTTACTTAAGGAATGGAACTGTAAACAAAATCTTTTGTAGTATAGAAAATGTCTGTTTTGTATCAAAAAGTAACAGCAAATTTTAGGTGGTCATACTGTCACTGTATTATATGTGTACCCAAAAAACTGCCTCCGTTGCATAGTGTTATGGGCTTGCGTTTTAGTAACTAGAGGTCATGGGTTTGAATGTCGTGCGGGGACTCAATAGCTTTTAATTTCATTCCTAGTTGCTTAGGGCAATGCGTGCTGATTGCCTGAAAATGAAGATGTTCCATGCGTCGTATGGGCAAGTAAAAAATTGGTCCTGCACCTTATCTCTACGGTCGTGTCGGTTACCCTTCCCATTGGGCTTTGAGAGGATACGGAAATAGGGATTGCACCTGTGTTTGCGCGTAAACTTGTGCACTATGATATATCCTGAGCCGGCTGATCTCTAATATAGATCGACCGCCGTGGTCTGGACATCTGTCTGTGTGGACATAATTATCTGTGTACACGGAGTATTGTGCAAAAAATACCTCAGCTATGCTCGACAATATTAATTTGTATAGTAGTATTATATATATAATTAGAGCTATCTGATTGGTTTTCTTTATGGCGGAAAACTGCTAACATTAACAGTTTAAAGCCTATCCTCCGATAAACACGCAATAAATACTTTATTTATTTTTATTATGGTTGACGTTGTAATCAGGTAATTAGTTGACAAATTATGTTTTAAGATATTGTTGGTTATTATTAAAAAAAACATTTACTTTTACTTTAATGGATATAAATTATTAAATGTCATAAAAATTTAAGCCTAAATAATAATAATTCTTACCTAATTTCGGCGCGACATCGGCGCGGAGAATGGTATTAATTAAGGTACATTTTATACAACGGTTCCCTTATCACACCAAATTTGTATTTGATGAAAAAATATTCAGGCCCATATAACTCAAAGAGATTTTGAGTTTAGATGAAAGAGTTCCCCTAAATTATTCTTGTGCATATTTACGGGTTATGCATATAGTTGCTTGCCTTTTTAATTTTTATTGATGTACATTATGTATGTATGTTAAGTAATTTTATTATTTATTTAGCACGTAATAGATATGTGGCTAACATTTGTTCATTCTTTAGAGTTTTTATGTTATGTGGGTCCTTTCATTATTGATAATCGTACGTATTTTTTCTACGAAATATTTTGAATAAGATATAAGCACTTAAATTTTTCTATTATAAGATTAAGAAATACTTCTGCTAGTATACACTGATATATATAAACATTTAATTCATTAAATTATGAAATATATGTTACATAAAAAGAAATAATTCGTTGATAGGGTTACACTTTTTGATACAAAAAGGAAACAGCGTTGGTCAGTATACTTTAGTAAAGACGAGCTTTTACCGTTACAGATATCTAATCCACCTGTCCAATGCGGTTTCCTTAACAAAAAAATACTAATAAAAGCAAAATGATAAAAGCTTTGATGGCTAAAACCCGGTTATATTCATAGTATGACACAATATGTGTAAGATGCACTTTGCATTAATGATTACTTTAAAACCATTGTGTCTATTAATTAAAGCAAGTTAGCAAAGTTAATATTGATAATATAATAAGTTAGAATCAAATACAATATTTATTATCTTTAGGTACGATAGCATGTGTTATGGTTAGAAAACACGCATTGAGTATAATTCCTTGCTTACTTGAGTTTAAAACACACAATGTCATGTTGATAAAAAAACTAAAGTGTATTTATGGTGTTCTCCTGATTTTGGTCTTCTATACTAATGCCACGGTAATATTACTAGTCTATGCATTATTTAATTTATTATTGTTTTTAAGTGACTCTAAGGAAGCTATTACATAACGTGAAGGAAGATTTTTTTATTATGTGTAGCTTTCGCTTTTATTTAAATGCGTTTCGTAAAGAGCCACTGAGCTTGAGTGGTCGTTCTAGAAAACACCATTGGTGGAGTTTTAATTGTTTATTGCACTCTTTTATAGTGTTTAAAAAACAAAATAAAATATTATATTTTGTTATTATATTTTTACCTATCATTTTACTAAAATATTTTTGCTTACTCTATCAGAGAACAGACCATTGCAAAATGGATTTTTTTTTTTTTTGTGACTGATGGTCACAGTTGGCCTACAGGGCCTTTACTGTTCCGCCGGTTTGGAGGTGGCGTGCACGAACGCTATGCACGCCTGAACCTCATTTGTGACTTAACACCAAGGCCCCTCGAGAGAGGAACCTCGGTTGGGCCGTCACTTACGTTTTCGCGTTTGCAATCTGCAACGAGGGCGCCAGTTGGGCCGAACCTCGGCTCGTTCAGCTGCAGCATTGGTCCTATATTCCTAACCGTAATTAGCTACATCTACTACCACTTCGGAAAGCGTTATCGGGTGGAGAAGAAGTGGCGGAAGAAACTCCCACAGCGCTTCTATCATTGATAGGAGAATCGGCCTGGTACGTGCCGATATCTACTGTACGTATTGCGGTCCCGCTCTGACCGTCGTCGTGAGCGGGCTGTGTCAGAGTTGTGTGAGCGAGTGAGCAGAAGACGACGCTTCTCTTGCGCGACGGTGATAACGTCGTCTGGTTCGGTTAAAGCATGGCGCGGCCTACGCAGGAGTTTTGTTTCTAAAATTCAAGTGGTTTGTAGTCCACTGTTTGAACTATAAGGGGTTGGGATGTTCGGAAGCCGTGTCAAAGTACCTTTGGGTGAACTTTTACAAAATTGAGCTATTGAAGGTAACTGAAGATCGAGGTGGAGGTCTATATTTCTGATGAACCAGGAGCTCCGTGGCTCTGCGCATGAACCGGTTCTGGATCGCCTGCAGGCGTTTGATTTTACTATTGTCTGCCTGTATGAAGACAGGGCAGGCATAGGTTAAGATGGGCGTATGAAAGTTTGTAGATTGTCACTTTGTTGCAGTGACATCTTGCTTTAGAGTTAATTAAGTGGGTCAGGCGTGAGAGAACAAAGGCTGCTTTATTCTCACTCGGCTAATGTGGGGACTAAAGAGAGTTTTGAATCTAACGTTACACAAGGTACTTCGTTTGGGTGACCCAGGTACTGGTTCACCTAGCAAATTGACTTTAGCAGGGGACAGGCAAGCCTTTTGAGAAAAGGATGGCTGCACTTTTGAGGATTAATGTCTACCTCCAGACTTTGAACCAGATACTGAGGGCGTCTGCAGCTGTCTGGAGGGTACAGGTGGATTTTGTGGGGCAGAGGTGAGAGGCGAAGAGGCATGTGTCATCCGCAAATAGAGCGAGACGCGCATCCTCATTAAGGACAGGTGCAAAATGGATTAGAGTAACGACATTTTAAATTAATTAGTTATGCCTATTTTGGGTAAGGTCCAAAAACCCCCTAATAGAGGAGAAGTGCGTTTGGGGACGCCTATGTCCAGCAGTGGACTAACACAGGCTAATGATGTATGTATGCATACTTTACAGTATATATATTAAGACTATTTTTACGCAATGTCTCACGTATAGCGGTTTTATATTCAGTCAATCAGAAAAATCATGCGGCGATGCCTCCCGCTGCTAAAGATACGATCGGAGTATAATAGGAATCGTTTATTGATTATTGCCGCACGTTTAATTTAACACAGCGTTTAAGCTTATTTGAACGAGAAATACGTTCTAGTCTTTTTACTTATTAGATTATATATTGAACTAAAACCCTTTATTCTGTCATTGTTATCCATTGTATACGAAATACAGTACTTTATTCACATTTACATATATCGCGACACCGTGCAGTATGAGTCACACAAGATATTATTTATTTATGCAAGACTTCAAAACAATTGTTTAAAAAACGAATAAAACAGTTAATAGAACGTGAACATTGCTACATCAGTAAAATTACTTGCAAATATTCATAAATAAACATGTAAATATACGTATAAAAAGTATAAAATACACATTTTATTAACATTAGTACTCATTTTGTTACTGGCATGCTACGGGATACAGTATAAACATCATATTAGCATGTATTTCCGTCGCATGACAAGCTTGAACTTACTTCAGTAAACGATATTAGTATATCGCATCGTGATCTCGTTAGAGGCAGCCGTGCGCTATTTAAAAAAATCATTCAATGAATACCGTTCCTGTTCCAAGATTGCAAAATAAGAAAAATACCGTCAACAAAATTGTAAAGGGATAGAAAAAAATATAAGCTTGTATATTCGCACGACGAAGTTGTAAGGAAAATTGAGGACGTTGAGTATATTTTAAGGTTGATTAAAGCTTGCAACCGGAAAAAGAAACAAGGGCAAACAACTTTTTTTTCGGAAATTGAAACGAGTTTACCAGTCGTCAAATGGAACGGATGAAATTGGAGCCGAATTCCAATGAATTGCAAGCGCAATGTTGCCGCGTTAGAGCGCGATAACACTTTTTTAAAGTGGTTCTGGTAAACTACATGTTATTTTTATACGTCCGAATTGAAATAATTGTTTTTATATCCTTAACGGTATCGATTTTGATGAGTAAACATTATATAGAGTAAATAAATAGAAAAACATTGACTAAATACATTTAACTTGAACTTTGATGAAATTATTAGAAATAAATGTATAGTATATAAATTGATATATCGTTGCCTTATTTATAAGCAATTTATTTAAACTATTTAATATATTAATATTGTACAGATTATAAATATGTATATATAAACATTTTTTGTTACTTATGAACTAGAAGAGATCGGAGTTTTTACTAAGCTGATGATTGATGTTAAAATTGTTCGTTCTACATAATTATGTTATGATCAAAAATATCAGTTATACGTTTAACGATTCGCCTTTTTGATTTTGCTTTTTAAGTATTTTTATAAGTAAAAGGAAGTAATAGCACACACATAATGTTAATATTATATTTTTATTTTCATTCAAAACAAAAAACTGCACTTTTATATTGTGCAGTTTTGGTATATTTATTCCTCATGATATTTAAGGCACAATTTTATTCTTAAAAATACGTCATATATACTTAGGTGAATAAGATAATTTAAGATATGATGAATTAACAGAAATATGAAATTTTTTGTTACACCTTTCATCATATTACATATAAAGTTAATCTTGCCCGGAAGGTACCTCAAAGAGTTTTTTGATTAGGCGAAAAGAGTGCCCCTTAATTATTCTTGCGCATATTTATGAGTAACGCATATTTTTATAGTCCTTTTAATTTCAAACCAGATAAAAAAAAACAGTAATTTCGGATAAGTTCCATATTTTTTATGCATTAAGTAAGTTTTTAAGTTTATATTTTTAAGAAAAAATTATGTATATATATATATATTGCTCGAGAAACTATTGAAATCGAATTGAGCCAGCAAATAAGAAGTGCAAAATTGTGGGCACGTTTGCATTGCTTCATTCGGTCTTTACGTTCATAAAAAAACGAGCAACGTTCTTTTCACAGGCCCTGTTTCGCATTTTTATATTTCCCAGTTACATTCCAATGGCATTCGCATTTTTTGCAATTATTGTGACGGTGGTTCTGTTCAAATTAAAGGGGCCCGAGTTTTCGCATCGCCGCCTTTTCGTTTCTATTATTCTTTGTTGACTTTGGTGTTGTCACGTTTTACGGTTTTCTCGGTGTCTAATTTTTGAGTATTCAGATGCGTATTAAATGTTGTAACTGTAACGTCACTACAATTTCAATAGCTACGGAGGTCGAGATATAATTTTTCAAATTTTCTTTTCTGCAATCGCATTTAGTGCTAATAATATGATAAATTGGGACAAGTAATCGACGTCCTTATAGTTTACATTGGGTTTTTGACTTACTAATTTAATTTGGTGTGTCTATAACCAGTTGTTGTTATCAGCGTCTGAACCATACGTTTCAAACAATTTTTACTTCTTAAAACTTTAGGAATGCGAAAACCCAGAAAAATCGGACGATCACCTGATGGTAATTGATACAAACCGCACTAGCAATCGCAACTTAAGACACGACAAGTCTGCTCACCGCTGTGAGACATTCAACTTTTCTTCTCTTGTTGTCCTTCAAACGGAAACAATAATATGCACATGCTACTTCTTCAAGACCGAAATAGGATTGTTTACCTTGTAATTGTTATTTAGGTCATAGAGAAGAGGAGCCCACTTGATGAGAAATAATAAGCTATTCTGTTAGGAATAAATAATGGAACAAACCGAAGTTGCGTCGCATATTCTAATCCGAATGTCATAACTAAAAATTTGAATTTTATTAATAATAAGTTTATACTTAAAAAAAAATACACAATATTGTTAAATTTTATATCGTAACAAGAAAAACTTAAAGTATGAAGCAATAATAATAAACTACAATTTATTATGGACATATTAGTACTCTGAAAAGTAAAAAAAAATTAAGACAGGAAACCAAAAAATTTGAATACGCAATCTTTAAATACGACGTTTAATTCTAAGCTCACAACGCTCAGACAAGCGAATACAAATAATGTTATTATTTGAAAATTTACATAGATCGTCCTGACTTCTGTTTACATAGGACGAAGTAAGTTATTTACTTATTTCAAGTTGACCTTCAATCTCTTAGTAAAATTATTCACTAAGTTATAAACTTACTGTAAGGAATTTCCTAGTTGGATTTTTATTTCAAAAAAGAAACACGTATAATGCTAGAAATGTTGCCCTACTATCCCTGAATAATATCTATAAATGAATCACAATAGATGATAGCATTCAGCACTAACAAATATTGTCTATAATAAAACTAAAAATAAACACTAACATATTGTAATGCTTATCGAAAATATACGATGTTTTGAAATGTTTTACTTAGGGCTTATCTTAACCCAACAATAAAAAAATATATTTATATATGTCATTAAAACATCCATGCGGCTAATTTGGAACGAAGAGGTTTAAATAATATTATGAATCGATAATAACAAAGTATGCTTAAATACACTCCTCGTAAAAATACTCCATTATTTCGCTAAATTTTCTGTAACTTTTTGCTTGTTATTATTCGAAATAACTTACGATCGCTCCCTAAATTTTATAAAGACTCGATAAATTATGTATTTATTGTAATCAGATACTTCAAAATAAAACAAGTCACGTCAATTATCAATATTTGCAAGAACAGGTACTGTATTTTTTTAAAATAATTTAAAAAATTAAAATAAAATTTCGCATCTCAGTAATACCAGCTTTTCAGAACAGAATTATTCAGAACTTTTGACAAGTAAAAACATTTGAGTATGTGAATGTGGCTTACTTGAAAATCTTGCGGTTGTTTTCAAATCTTATACTCGATTAATATTCTTTAGATTTAGTAAATTTAATCACATAAAATTCTTAGAACAAACGAAATTTATTCTATGACTTTTCTTGTACGCAAAGTACTTTCAGATCGCCTATGAAATATTAACTTGACCAGATTAATGGTAGAATGGCAATAATATGTTCAGGGTTTTTACTGCGATAAAATATCAAAGAAAAGCTAGAATTTCAAAGCAAAATCGCTTTTTGAAGTCTGAAAAAGAAGTGATACTATCCTAATTAAACCTATTGATAGCCACTCACCATCTTAATATTGATCTTAATTTTCTTCCAAACGCTTTACGATATTTTTATGAACGGTCAAAGCAAACATCATTCACCCTTCAAACTGTCACTTATACGAGCTTATATAAACCATCAACACTAACATCATCTTTACTTGTTTGTAACAGTATTGGAAACTATGATATTTGGTTATCATCAACAATAATTTCCTTCACAACTTCCCTTTGCTTCTTTCTTTTGCTCTGTGTACGTAATTTTTTTTCGGTTGCTACCCTTTATTTGTAACATTTTCTAAGAACTTTTGGTATTAAATGTATGACTAAAACAGTTATTAAACTAACACACGTCCCCATACTTTATTTTATTAAAAATACTGCCATTTTTAACAAAGATATGACGAAACTAAAAACAACACGTTAAGTTACAAAAGACGACGGGCATTTATGTTCAAACAGAGTACAACTTTCTTTAGTTGATCTCATACGAAAGACTCTCGTATAATCCAGTACCCTGGTATATTACAGTATATAACAGTATAGTAAAGTAAGCATCCACTGCCGTCGAATGAAAAGGTTCAACCCGCTCCCAGCCATGTCGCAATTTAAACGATGCACGTACATCGCGAAGCGTGTAATCTCATTAGAGGCAGCCGTGCGCTATTTTGATAAAACCATGATATTAAATAAACGCTGTATACGTACCGTAAGGGAAATTGTAAATAAAAATGTATAGTTCTATAACTCCAAATTACTGTATAAAAAAACTGTTATTAGTTTTTCGTATAAAGCGTGTAGTTATGATTGTCACAATAATAAGTTACTTTTACGTTATTGCAGCAGGACTCTGCAAACATGGTATACCTATAATTACTGTTTTATTTGAAAATAGTGTGTACATTTTTCTATAATATACGATTTTTCACAAGTATGGTGAGACAATACGAAAATTTTAACACCCTCTAAACATTTATACGACTTACACTAATTTGAAATTTTCCATAATACTTCACAAAACTACGTATTCAAATTTAGTTCTAAGGGTACGATTCCCAACTTTAGCAGGATTAATATGATTAAATAATTTTAGTAGGTGTATCGGAACCGGTTTTTGCAAAAACTGCTTTAATACTGTGACACAAAGTTTCTTTTTGTGCGTCGTTGACGATTGGGTCGCTTTATACAATGTTTTCAAGGGATTAAAATTAATTTTGAAATGGGTTATTGTTTTACTACGTCATCTACTGGAACAAATGAAATTGAACCCCGATGCAAATGGTATAAAATCGTGACCTTATGCCTATAAGGTCACGATTTTTAGGTTCGTTTTATTTGCTTTATAGCAAAATTAAGTGCGTTTGAAGTAGATGAGTGTTGATCAAGCTATAAATATTTTATTTATTTTGCCATCAGTTCGTTTAAATTCTGCCCTTAATATCTGACAATGCCAAATCAATACGAAGTGGGCAGTTTGCATTTATCACTGTCGTATATAGTTTAAAATATAAATTAAACGTATAAAAAATTTCTCTTATTGTACTATGTAGCAATAATATGTTTGGACGTTTTAAACAGTCAATAAATGTCACGCAATAGAAAACTTTATTGTAACTATCATATGTACGCTCAACAATCAAGTGTACTTATTTTTGTATGTTATGTACAACGATAATATAATTACTCGACGTTCCATCTGCAAATGTTATGCGTTGAATGGGTTAAGTATTATGTATATAAGTTTCTTTTTAAACTCGCTTTAAAAACATCATAATTATATCTTCACAAAATGCTTTATTTAAAATTTGCATTATTATTTTGATACTTTTGTAAATTTGAAATCAATAATAACCAGGCTATAAACGGATTCTGCTTAAACTTTTACAAAAAAACCTTGTTGTCACTAATGGATTCGGTTGCATAAAATCAATTTCTGGGCAATATACTTGCACAACATAAAAATTAAATAATTAAAAGGCGTACACGATGCTTGCAGTCGACTTAATTTTAAGACAGTCCCGCATTAATAGTTAGTTTAAGCTAATTCTAGCGTTTCTAGGCCATAACAAAAGATAAGAAGAACCATGTAGGTTACAGATTTCTAGGTAATGTTAATTTTAACATTACAGAAAATTAAGTAAAAAGTTACAAGCGACTCGCTTTTACTTTTCTTTTTTTATTTATTACCGGCCGTGGTCACGGGGTAGACACAGTCTACCCCATTATCACGGCCGCTGGAAGCGTCGGGGATTTAAATATGTAAAATAAACGCGATAAAATCCGTCAAAAATTTATTATACATTATAAAATAGGAAGTATTACTAGCAGTAAAATTATACAAAATAAAAAAATACTTCTGAACCAAGCAATTTATACAATATGATGTGAAAGATCATAGAAGATGACGAGAAAATATAATCGAATTTTTCAAAATTTTAAATTATTATTAAAATGATGTTCTTTAATTTATGTTCACTAAATGCATCCTTTTAAATACATTTTTACTCAAGGTTTCATTTCTAAATATTTGGTAATTTATAATAACAAACAACACAATATTTTGGCACACGAATTTTTACATTTAATCTAATTTGAAATTTAACATTTAGCCAAAAGTCCCTGAGAGCAATCTTTATGACTGCCATTATCATCTATTTTTATCTTTGCCAGTTACCCTCCGATCTCAGTCCATTTTTTTCCAGTTATTATGGTAGTGATTCCATTCAAATTAAAAAGATTCTCCGAAGTTTCCGCTTTCCCGCCGTCTCGTTTCTGTTATTCTTTGCATACTCGGATAAGTTTGAGTTTCTTTGCACTTTTCGGTTTTTTATCCGCTTGGTAAGTATTACGATTTGAGTTACAAATTGTTTGCTCTGTTACTTTGATACCATCGTTAATTTTTTGTTTAATTTGATTTTCTCTGTGCTATTTCTTGTTCAGAAGATTTAGATGTTACATTTTGTATTGACAATCATTTGTACATCAAAATTAAAAAAACTATACCAGTTTTGTACCAACATCTCCCAATAATTATTTTCATCATCGTCATCATCATCAACAGCCTTTAGCAGTCCACTGCTGGACAACGGCCTTTTTTATTGAACGCCAAGACAACATCCATTAGTAGAGTTGCTCATAATTGCCACGCTGAGCAGGCGGATCGGCAATTGACTAATTGCACTTGTGTTGCGAATCTGTGTTACTTCCACTATAAGGCAGATCCGCCGTCAAATGAGCGATGAGGTCGTTACATCCCTACGCCAGCAACATAACTATTTTAGTTATTTTATGTATTTGTAATTAACTTTCTTTGTAACTTTTTGTTTTATATATATTATTCGTTGTTTTAATATACTCATTGCGGTATCGTTTTCTAGTAATTTGTTAAATATGTAATGGTAAAGAACATTACCAAGTAATTTTCTATTACAGTATACTCCTAAAACTACTTCAATTAGTGTTAACGAGTCCTATTCTCCGAAGTAAGGAACCGTCACTTGTACGGTTTCGTCGCTTATTGTTATTTCAACTCGGCTTCGTTGTCTTTCTTTTGTTTTAGCACTTGCAGAATCTTTCAAAGGGCTCATTCACTAACTTGAAGTTGTGTTAAAAGTCCAAGCATAAGTTTAAATTGTTTTTATTTTCTATCAAGTCTATCTTATAAATTATCTATTATGACAGGGTTCTAGACTATGTTATCATGAAATATGAACATTGTAAAATATTGACGGTTAGAAACTATGAATTTTTATTAAACAAAACAATAACAATTTACATAAACGCAAAATGAGGAAACGCAACAATAAGAACAAGCTTTTAATTATTTCAATCAATAAAATATAAATCCGAGTACTATACATGTAATTTAATTAAAGAATAACTGCCGTTTGAGATTAACGTACTAAATGAAGATATATGTATGTGTAATTCTTAATTTAGTAAAATAAAACAAACAATAGAAAAATATACAACACAACAAAACAAAACAAAAGCACATGAATACATTAAATACGTAAAGTGAATACATGTGTAATAGTTCTAAAAATCTATTTTGAACCATCATAAATCCTGATAAAAGCACGTTTCAGTCAACGTCCACTGTAATTGTATTACGCGTGTAGCGAACTGTCCACATCAATAACCAATTAGCACGGTGGGGTTCCCGTTTGATTTATACCTTTAAACCACCCCGCTGCCTAATCCGTTACGCTGTCCGGTTGATATCAAACGGCCATTTCACATCCATCAATCTGGATTTTAACAAAGGGTGGATTAATCCGAATGAATTTTAGAATTTTGCGTTTGCGGTTTCATTTGAATGATTAACGAATATATAACGTAACGAATGTATTAATGCAGAGTTTTGTTTGTACATTTGCTTATATAATATACATTTTTAAGTAGGTATTTTTTTCATCTATTAAAAATTAATTTGAGTAAGCATTACGGAAAAAAAACGTTTACGAAATAAGCTGAAAGAAAGAGAGATAACTTTCTACCCGGACTCTTTTAATTGCAAAAAAATTACCTGAAAGATTTCTTTATATTATGGTTTATAGGGTTTTTTTGTTATCTATGATCATCATCATCATCATCAACCAGGTTACTCTACTGCTGGACATAGGCCCACCCTACTGCACGCCTTCTCCATTAGGGGGTTTCTGGACCGTATCCCACCAATAATCCTATGCGAATTGGTGGCTTGATCGACTTTTTACATCCGACGCATGTTTAAACTTACCTTTCAGACAATTGGGTGATCGGGCCAAATTGCCCTAACCAACTAGGAAACAATGAATATTTGTTGAGCCCCCGCAGGGTTCGAAGCCACAATCTCCAGTTTCTAAAGCTTTTGCCCTTACCACTAGGCTACGGGGCAGTTATCTGTATATATAGATACAAAATGAAGTTTTTTTTGTAAGATCAAAGTGACAGTTTTATTACATTACATTGTTATTTAGAACCGTTACATATAACAAAACAATTTTTTTATAGTCATTGTCTGCCTGTCTGTTTGTAATGACATTTATCATATTGATTTTAAAAAACGTTTGTTTAACATTAGAGACCATACTATTTTAATTCCGTTAACCATTATTTTTATAATTATTAGTGCTTATTATGTTCACAAATAATTCCACAACTTTCAACAACACCGTATATTTTACGTTTCAAAATATTAACAGCCTCACTGTGTTAGAGATCTGCAAGAAATAGACTCAGTTCCAAGTATCACTTAATTATATTTAAGATTTTTTTGCTTATATATTTATAACCGAACACAAGAAACTACACACTTTCGGCTTCTTATTTAACTATTTAACAAGTGAAACTGGTGCATTCTTATTAGTTAAAGCAACAACCCTAAGATTATTGAATATGCCATATGTGATGAAGCAGACAGCAGCAAAAAGGAAACCCTTTTTGCTATTGATCAAAAGGGATACCCTTTTGCTGCTGGTCCAAATAAAAATATAATATATATTTTTATTTGCTTTTTTTTCAAGAGACCGGGTAAAATGTTGCAATTTTCGTGATTTCCCACGTTGCCATTATTGATAGCGATTCCAACCCTGGGGGTGTTGTTTATGTCCGTGTACCACGTTAATCACGTGATATCAAATGAAACTTGAACCCGTTTACCGAGAACCCTTATAAAATACGCTTTTGCTGATTAATATTTTTTTTTGTTCATTGGTAAATTTACCTAACGGCTTTGTGATATTTACTGTATATTTAATAGCATTATAGGAGGAGAAATAACCCTCAAAATAAGTAAAAGCTATCTTAGTTTGGTGTCTGCGTGCTCGTATTTAAGAGCAATTTATAGTTAAACATAGTATTGTTATATAATAACTAATGAAAGTGTTGAATTACAGATTTATTTTTTTTTCTACTTATAACATAATGAAACAACGTGGTAATAAAACCTGTGTATTTGTGTGTACGATTTACAAATCGTATTGTATTATCATATTATAAACGTATAGTTTGATAAGCCTGCTTTTTCTTAATCGTTAAAACTTCTGTTACTTACACAGTTATTTTGACACCATCGAGTAGAAGATGTTTTATTATATCTTTTACAAAGAAATTACATTACTTGATTTTTAAACATCTTAGACATTTAAAAAATATAAGTGGTAAAACCAATGTTGAGCACATTGCTTTTATCACTTACATTTAAATATATTAGTGATGGATTTACCTTGTTAGCACTAAGCATATCGCCAAGGTATCCGTATATTACTAAGAACTAAAGTTAAATAAAAAATTGTAAGTTTAAATTAATTAAATCTTAAAATGCTATAAATATTTGAATAGCACTTAAAGGAGTGAATCCCGGGAATGTACAACCTTCAGCCATTGTTACATTCGTAATGCCGTTTCCTGCTGTGGCTTAAATCAGAGACGGCGTTTTGATTTCGTATGCAGTGACCGCCTTGTAGCGAGCGATGCATACAAAATATTCAAACAAGCTGATGCAGTAGAGGGTATTTCGAAGAGTAAACTTTTGCTCAATAGAAATATCCTCCTAGTCGATTCTGACTATAGCGGGTGATCTATATTAGTAGTTATTATTATTTATTGATCTTTATTATTGCCCAGGAGATATTAAAATGCACAAATGTACGAGGAGAACAGATGCACTCCCTCTTCCTCCACTCTCATACTCCGATGGGCTGGATAACCGACAGGACCAAAGAGAAATCAGACGCGGGATCGACTTTTTACATGCCCATCCGACGCATGGATCTGAATGCAACGACGACGGATGGAAAATTCTATATTGTCCTAACCAACAAAGAAACAACAGATGAATATTTGTTGCGTCCCCGCAGGATACGAACGCATGACCTCTGGTCTCATAAGCACGCGCCCTTACCTCTAGGCTACGGGGCAGTGCACAAGTAATCAGTAGTTTTTTAAAACCGACTATGGTGACGTTTGCTGAATAACTGCATTTGATTTATATTCAATCTTATCTAAGAATAACCTACAATAACCATTTCACTGTAAAACATTGCTATGAAAATGAGGCATTTCAAAGCTCATTTAATGTTATATAATGAAAGCTTAAAACGATTGCATTCAAATTTCTTAGTTTTATGTCCATTAAACGTGTCATACATAAATTTTCGATTAACTTAATACCCTTGAAGATATTAGAGATTGATTAGGAAATGCAGTGGCAGAAATCGCGGGGTTATCATCATAACCAGCCCGTGATAGTCTACTGCTGGATATATGCCTCCTCTAATGCACGCCACTACTTCTAATCTTATGCTATTCTCATCCAGCCCTCATCGGCCTAAGCGAATGTCGTCACTCCATCTTGCCGCAGGGCGTCCGACACTACGTTTGCCGACCGCTTATATTGCGTAAAATAGTTATTTATATGATAATAATTAACAAGTTTTTTTTTGGTTATTGTCATAAAATCGACAGATTTATATTGTAATATTAATCGTATCAGAATTAAGTGTCATGATTGATATAAACATGACATTTAATTTGATTATTATTGATTATTATTAGTTATGGACAAATTATCTTCATTATTAAGAACTTTTTAGCTTGCACGTGATTATCAACATTATTTTATTTTTATTCTCATTTCATAAAAATCAAAAGGCAACCATAATTCAATATAATAATTTTTGAGCTTAAAACAAATAAAAGAATTTTCGTAAGCTTCCATCCAGCATTGATCAATGCAATATATCCGTCTACTTTGATTCAGATTAGAGAGAACTGTATGTACTTTTAATCTCATTAAAATCCATAAGATTTTAAACTTGAACTTTTTGCAGTTCAACGATATAAAAGACAGGATCCATCAAAAGAGCAATAAAGACTGGTCTGAGTTTCTACAGAAAGAATAAAATCAAGATGTCTAGACATCTTAACAGGCGTGATCAGTGAGACGTGGTAATTAAAAAACTGGAAGTTCCGATAACATGATTTGTTCTGTAATCAGATTAGAATAAAACCCAGCTCGAATTTTATTCTTAACTGACTTATACTTTGCTACACATAATAATTATCCGAGTTCTCAAAAATAAAACAAACATCAACCAATACGTTTCACTAAACTGATTTTTGATTGAATGATTGAGTACAATCAAGAATGACATATATTTCATATCATCATAATACTGTAAATTAAAAAAAGGAATACAATGCAACTAATTTAATAAATAAAAAAAATAATTATTGTTTTTGTACTAATAGACTAAAACAGTAATTAAACACACTACACTGACAACTCTGTGCTTGATTTTACATACAATAATGTGCTTCATTTCTTCGTATTAATATTTCAAGATACAAAAGAAAACTGGTACAGTTTGTTCAACCCAAATGCATAGCTCTTTTACTAAATCTCATACGAAAGTCTCTCGTATAATCCGGTACCCTGGTATATTACAGTACATAACAGTATAGTAAAGTAAGCATCCACTGCCGTCGAATGAAAAGGTTCAACCCGCTCCCAGCCATGTCGCAATTTAAACGATGCACGTACATCGGGAAGCGCGTAATCTCATTAGAGGCAGCCGTGCTCTATATTGTAGTATTATATTAATATGTTTCTGTATATTAAAATAATACTTTAACGAAGGTAATATACGTAATAAATATATATATATACACATACACTCTACATTACCAAATTGTATTAATGGAACAATTGTTGTTTGTTTTACAAACCGGAGTGTTGTTTGAGCATTAAAAATTGCTCGTAAATTCGATGGAGTGCATACCGTCCACTCTTAGCCTAACGATAAAATAACATACAAATATCCTGTACAAAAATAATAAATGCAATACACTAATATTTATACAACAGTGATTTGCGGATAACTATTAACTAACAAAAAAGACGACGTCCTTAAAAATGTTTATAAACAAAAAGCACAATAGTAAACTTGAAAAATTTATCTTAAATCTGGTAGAACTTTACTTTATCATACAATATATTCTATTTTCAAACATACGATAGAAGTTGCAAAATATACAGTCTTACCGGTGGTAGGTCCCCTTTTTGCAGGAGACCGTCTGGGTGGGTACCGCCGCGGTGCCTATTTCTGCCGCGAAGAAGTAGCTTGAAAACACTACTGTGTTCCGGTTTGAAGGGCACCGTAGCCAGCGTATTTACTGGGTAAACGAGACTTAACACCCTATGTCTCACGGTAGACAGCGCATTAGCGATACCACTGGTATTGCCAATGTCTATGGGCGTCGGTGACCACTTTTCATCAGGTGGCCCGACTGCTCGTCTGCCTGCGTATGCCATAAAAAAAATATAATTATTTATATATTTTGATTTAAATGTCATCATAAAATTTTTACTGTGTTTTTTTTTTATTTTTGAACAAGGCATGGCTTGTTTAATTTACAAAACTATTTAAATATATTCGAAGGTACTTTTAGGGGGACGTTACCCAACGTTCGAGACTAGTATGATTAAATGACTTTAGTAGGCGTAAGTAACAGAACTTTAGCAAACCGAGCTCTAATACTATGGGGCAAGGTGTATTTTATTATATCGAACTATCGGATCACTTCATACGCATGAGAGGAATGTTTTCAGGGGATGAAAACAAATTTTGAAATGGGTAATTGTGTTACTGCGGCATTTACAAAGAATAAAAGTGAAGCTGAACTCCATCATAGCAAAATTGTGATGAAAGATGTCAAATTTAATTTACTTTATAATTTTTAATAGCCAAACCTAAGGCTACTAAAGTTTTCTGATTAATAATCAATTGCTATAAGAAAGTTTCGAAATAAAAAATGGTTAAACCTGCTATAACTTTAATAGATTTTTATAATTTATACTGTTAACTGTTAATTTTTAACATTATTAGCATCGTTTTCGAAATAAGTTTGTATCATAAAAGTGAACCTTTATCAATTTTTTCTATATTTATAACGTTAAAAGCTTGTTAAAACAATGCTCGACCTGTACATTGATTTTTACTATTATCTTCTTATTACACTTTTATCAATACGCTATAGTCACCAAAAATTTATCATTGTATACCCTTGAATTTCTATTTAAATTCTATTTATGGCATCACACATAGTAAAAAGTGTATGTTTGGAGTTTTTGAAAAATGTTTCGGAAAATAAACTTTATTCTTTAAAAACCGGAGGGCGCGGGTTTCGAACCAACGGCCTCCGGTTTATAGAGAAAGGGCCATTACCGCTAGGCGATTTGATATTGTCTTAAATGTATTCTGTTATGTTCATTACGTTCTGTTATTTTTGTATAAATTATTAAAATTCTTATTTTAGCAAACAAGGTAACGTATTGCATATCGCTTTGAATTATTTAACCTTTCATTAACTTTCTAGCATAACATTACGGATAACATTGCGGTTAAGTGTCACAATACTTTTTAATTCTCAAATATCTCTTAAACTACCTATTACAAAATTAATTTAAAAAAAAATCACAAATGACAGCTAATTTAAAAAGCCATTTAAAAAATAATGAACAAAATTGGAGCGCTAGGAGCGGAGCAACGAGGTAGCATATATACATATAAAGAAAAAAACCTAAGCTCCGTTGACTAAGTACCTCCGGCTTTTGGTAAGTCGGTCAAAAAAAAACAAATACAAGCCTTCGCTCGGCTTAATTTATATCACCACGTGTTCTATAACTAAAAACCGTTCCGTGTGAAGAAAAAAATCCAATACTGAAGTAATATTCACATATTTCTATTCAATATTAATACGAGTACTACCTTATCTATAAGATTTATGTTTGAATGAATAATATGCTTATTCTACGTTCATTTTATGAAAGATTGGTCTCGCACTGAACTAAGAAAGTTCAGAGTGAGTCTAAAACTACTAGGCCGCACGGAGAGCCACTCATATGCAGAGACTTTTACCTAGATTAAATACACACGGAAATGCTACAGCTATATTTCTATAAAAATGAAGAAATAATAATGTACTGCTTGTACTTGAACGTAGATGCCAAATATCTTCTTTGTATAAATAATTATTGATCTAGCTTACATTATCATACACATATAATGCATTAATATTCTATAATTACATAAGTATCGCTGGAATTAGCTCCTTCGTATTTTTACTGATTTCTGGTAGAGTCTTAGGTTTCAAATGATTATTTTTTTGTTTTCTATCCAACAGCACGCATGAAAAACCACGGGGACAACTATTGTACAATTATTGTTCACTCAAAACACTATCCTAGAGGTTATACATATAAGTATGTCAAACTAGAGTCATTCTTTATCGCAGCACATTTTGCCAGTTTTCTCATTTAATACATATTCTTCGAATCCTTCCGCATTTCGCAATTATTATGATGTTCAGTCCTTTCAAATTGAAAAGATTCTTCGGAGTTTCCGCATCGCCGCCGTTCTATTTGTATTATTCTTTGGAAACTCGGCAAACTTCGAGTTTCTTTGCACTTTCCGGTTTTCCATCCGCTCCCTGAGTACTGCGATTTGTGTTACAAATTGTTTATGCTGCCAGCCTCATTTCGATACCGTTTTAATGAGATGGTTCTTCTGTTTTTGTGCTAATTTTGATACGAAGATTTTGCTTTTACATACACAGCATTAGGTACCAAAAAAGTTACTTACTTATGCTATGAAAATAAACAAAATATGCCCGTTACAAAAATTATGGACTACGTTTTGTTCTATTGCTCGGAAGATAGTATAAAATTTGTTCGAGGGGCACCGAACGATCGAGACGTCTTTTAGAATCTATCGGAACTTTAATATTTGATCGTCGTTAAAGGGTATACTAGCAGAAGTTGCACATTTTTGCTATTAAACGGTTATATTTGTGCACCGTTGGAATTTCATTCTCAGTCTGAGAGTTGGTAGTAAGCATTCACTTTAATCTGAAATTGTTAGCCCCATGGTTTTTGGTGTTATTAGTATGTACTTTTGAGAATAATGTTACAATCTTTTTAATAATTATAACTCTGTTTTGCAATTTGAGTTCGGTAAAGTTTTATTTATTTACTCATATTTAATTTATCAAATCCACAAATTTACGGATTTTTCGCGTTACTTAAAAATATATTTATTCCCGACGTTTCGGATTCTTTCCAGCATCCATGATCACGGGCAGACTAAGTTGGTATGTGTCTGTATTTCAATGTTTCGAATAACCGTCAGAGTTTTTATTTAAAAATTGACATATCATTCGTTTTCTTAATTTTTAATGTTGGTTTCACAAAAGTTTTATACTCTGCGTTTAATTTTTGAAATTATTGGATCCCAGGAAGGTGGCAATGACCAACCATCCTCTCTATTAAAATTTGGATATTTTTAATTTCTATTGCTTCCCGAATCATCCTTGGTATAAATCGATATATAGAAATAAGAAATCTATAGATTTCTTATTTTTCGACGCTATAAGAAATCTGCAATTTCGACCATGTTCTAGACAAGCCCAATCATTATATTAGATTAGATGAACATCGGCTAATGAACTGGCTAATGAACATCGATTAACAGTTTTCATAAGCCGCGTACTACCGAGTATAATAGCTTGGCATTTTGCGGTAATGACACTTAGCCCAATCACCCCATTTTTGATTATGGATAGATCCTTATTAATTTTTCCAATTGATTCTTGGAGAGCCTCAATTGTACAATGAGCGTACAACTGAAGGTCATCCGCATACAGATGATACGCACATTGAAGTTCGTGAGTAATAAAGTTTATAAAACAGAAAATAAAATAGGAGAAAGAATTCCGCCTTGAGGGACGCCACTGGTCACATCTAGCCAACTTGAAGTCAAGTTGTCAGAAACCGCTGCCTGCCGGCGCCCTCGAAGATATGAGGAAAACCATTCCAGTACTTCTTCGGAAACCATTGAGTAGGAGAGGATTGCTAATAGGATGTCATGGCTGACGGCAGTAAAGGCATTGGAAAAATCAATTAGGACCTTTACGGTAACCATCGAATTCTCCATGCCTGCCCTAATGTCACCAGTCACTTTGAGGAGAGTAGTGGTTGTGCTATGGCTAGGACGAAATCCGGATTGAAATGGACATATCAAATTGTTGCTAAGAACAAAATGAGAACTTGTTTAAGAACACATGACTCAACTACTTTTGACATGAAAGGCAGGATACAGATAGGTCGATAGTGAGAGGGAGAGGAAGGGTTCGAACACTTAGGGAGAGGACGTACAAGTGCATTTCGCCACAATGAAGGAAAGGTGCTAGAATCCAGGGAAAAATTGACGAGATGAGTGATAGCTGGGAGTAGGGAATCAAGGATGGGAATTATCATGCGTCGGCCGATTTTATCATGACCAACTGCATTAGATTTTATAGAAAGGATACTTTTTGACGGCTTCCGAAGATACCGGAGAAAAATTAAAAAAAATTATATTGGGACGCTTCAAACCATTTAAATACGACACCGTTTTACACGTAGTTAAGTGATCCACTGAAGAGGTAGAAGTAAAATGTATCATTTCATATTCAAACCTACACGTGTTTCTTAAGTAAGAGTGAACTTTTAAAGTAATGTAAAAACCTTTGGAATATTTATTTCAATAATATTATTAATGAATACAATACATACTGTTATTTCTCTCGAATAATAACTAACTAAAAAGAGTGCGATACTTTAATTTCGCGATTTTCGAGTCACCATCCATCAATTTTACGATACCAAATCGATATATCCATTTTCCCAATTATTGCAATTTACTGATTATGCACATTAAAAGGAAGAGAATATTCTATCTTTCACTTCGTTGAAGCTCAGACGAGCTTTGTTTGCCTTTTTGAAGTGGAACTTTAGTTTTCTAATTTGGCTGTTATAAAAAGGTTTCAAGTATTATTTGTCATTAAAATGCCTTTTTCAAAAACACCTTTAATGCATAATGAAAAACAAAATAATTTAAGAGTCCGAGTTATGGAATTTTTGAAAATCCAATTGAACTTATAAATTGAAAATATTACAATAGTTCTTATACGTTCTACTCTAGTTAGCAGAAAATTTTGGAAGAATTGCAAGAGGTCTTTAAAATAGAAACGTTGTGGTATAGTTTATAAATGCTCCTAGAGCAAATTTACCCAATTCCCGTCCATAACGAACTATATAATTTAGTACCGCAAAACATAATTTTCCTACAAATTAACTTGCCCAGGAATAGTATATGCGGACGCAAACGAACCGCAAATAACTCAAAAGATCTAGTCCGGATTATTAATATTATACTCCACTAGAATGCTAAGCCGACGATAGCTATACTTAGCTTTACTGTTATCTACCATGTCTCAGCCTTATAAATAATACAAATTTTATATATATTTGCCTTAATTTATAAGACACAATGTTATAATAAATTAACCGTTTTATTTATAAATTTCTATTTAATTATAATGATCAATAAATAAATTAATTTTATTAATGTTTGATTGCTCTAAAATAAATATTTGAAATGCTATAAATTATTTTAAAGATATAATTATTTCATTTATTTACGCGATTATTATACAAATCAAATTCACTAATTTACGGATTTTTGCGTTACTTAAATATATTTATTCCGACGTTTCGGATTCTTTTCAGCATCCATGATCACGGGCAGACTAAGTTGGTATATGTCTGTATCTCTATGTTTCGAATAATCGTCTTTTTTTTAAAAATTGACATATCTTTCGATTTCTTAATTTTTAATGTTGGTTTGACAAAAAGTATTTATGTTGTTCTTCGGTTTTGTAGTTTTTTATACTCTGCGTTTAATTTTTGAAATTATTGGATCCCAGGAAGGTGGCAAAGACCAACCATCTTCTCTATTAAAATTTGGATATTTTTTAATTTCTATTGCTTCCCGAATCATCCTTGGTATAAATCGATGTTCATTAGCCAGTATTTTTGGTTCATCAAATCTAATATAATGATTGGGCTTGTCTAGAACATGGTCGCAAATTGCAGATTTCTTATAGCGTCGGTGCTTAACATCAGCTATATGTTCTTTTACTCTGGTTTTTACTGGTCTCTTTGTTTGTCCAATGTAAGAGAGACCACAATCACAGTCTAGTTTGTACACACCCGGTACCTGTAGAGGAATTTTACATTTGACCGATGGTAATAATTGGCTAATCTTCTTCGGCGGCTTATAATATGTTTTAATAGAAGCTCGCTTTAAAATATAACGATTTTGTCGGTGACTCCTCTGATGTAAGGTAAAAGAAAAGAAAAAACCAGAGGAAAAGAACATATAGCTGATGTTAAGCACCGACGCTATAAGAAATCTGCAGTTTGGACCATGTTCTAGACAAGCCCAATCACTATATTAGATTTGATGAACCAAAACAGGATTACAAATCCTTGAAACTAATAATTTATAACCAACTATAAAATGTATCGTAAATAAGAAATGTATGCATATCTGAAAAAGAAAATAAATATGGTACATAAATTACTCGTGTACTCCGCAAAAATAAGTGCCATAAACGGCCCGATATTATTAAACAGTTTTACTTACTTAATTTATACTTTTAATTTTAATTAATTAGCAATATATTCGTACCAATATGAGAAATATTTTAGTAAAATTGCGAATTTCAAGCTACATTCCGTTATTAATTCTTTTATAAAATAAACCCTGTTATCGGCATTTCAAGTTAACTAATTACCGCGTCTAAATGATTACGCACATTAAAAAAGAGAGAGGATGCTTGATTTTATGATTTATTTTGTCAAAACTCAGACTCACACTCAGATATTTTCAAGGAATTCTTTATAGAGCTCCAAGAGTTAGCTCCGAGCTTAAGTAATATTGACGCTGTACAAAGTTTTTTAGAAAATTGATCACCTTTTAATATTTAAAGAGGTGTTTTTTACTATAAACTGATTGATTTAATAATAATAATACCAGATGTTTGTGCGCTCATTTTGATATTCATTTTAATTATCTTTTTTCAATAAATGCGTAGAGCGTAATTTTTTTATCAAAAAAATAGAATGTACTCGGTATTTTATAGTCATTGTAACCAAAAAATAACATCTCTTTCCCTGTTACTGAAACGTATACACTATAAAATTTTATGTTTCATTAATGCTTGTGTTGCACTACATTTTAGTATATTATTTAACGTCGCTGAGAATTTTTATAAGAGTCTGGCAATGGGATATTATCATTAAAACTAACGTTTCTTAATACTAGTGGACAAATGTTTACTTTACTAATTTCGGTCTACCGCAACAGCTTGTTTAAATATTTCGTATGCATCGCTCGCTACAAGACGACTGCGTACTAAATCAAAATACCGTCTTTTTTTATGGCATACGCAAGCAGACGAGCAGTCGGGCCACCTGATGGGAAGTGGTCACCGACGCCCATAGACATTAGCAATACCAATGGTATCGCCAACGCGCTGCCTACCCGGTATGTCCCTGCAGGAGACCGTCTGGGTTGGTACCATCGCGGTGCCTATTTCTGCCGCGAAGCAGTAGTGTGGAAATATTGCTGTGTTCTGGTTTGAAGGGCACCGTAAGCAGCGTATTTACTGGCTAAACGAGACTTAACGCCCTATGTCTCACGGTAGGCAGCGCGTTGGTGATACCATTAGTATTGCCGATGTCTATGGGCGTAGTGACCACTTCCCATTAGGTGGCCCGACTGTTCGTCTACCTGCGGTGGCAATAAAAAATACGCTATATAAACCCTCATACTTTTTGACTTATTCAATATTTTACACGATAACGCAGATATTTCTTTATTTTTGTGCAGCTTACGTGCTTAGGGTGAACTATAACAATAAAAATATAATTGTAAGTTGCTTTGTGTAATTTATTGAAAGTTATTTAAAGGAAAATAACAAAAAAAGACGTTTTTATGAGGGTAAATCAAGTTTTATTCGATATCCAAAGTGATTAAAGCCGTACACGAACATAAACAAACCCTGGGTTTGAATCCATACTTAAAGGGGAAATGGGGACAGTTAATTACGCAGGCTGCCCGGTTCAAAATAAAACCAAAATACTTGGAGCGCTTGCATGAACGAATCATAGCTTAGTGTTTACAGTTTCATCATAATATTAGATAAGTTGGCTTCAGTTTTTTTTTTATTTCCAAAATAGGATTATTTTATTGTCTCGGGCGCCAGTTGACAAACACCGTCAAGTTCAAAAACTTTAAATTGGGTTTAAAATGAATGAAAATATTTTGTCTTTATTTCATAACCTGACTGACTTTTTAAATAATCATTCGAGACATGGAACACATTACTTTTCAAGCAATTGTTGTAGGGTAGAAAATTTCACTAACCAACCGGAAGTCTAAGATATCTCCAGGATTCAAACCACCCTTTTGTAAAGCTACGGAAAATTATTATTTAAAATAAATCGTCAATTATACATGAGACACTACAATTAATCAACGGATTAATCCGTCCTTTGTAAAATTCCAAATTGTTTGATGTGAAATGCCCGTTCGATTTCAACCGGACAGCGTTATATACTCGCATTGGCCAGTGGGTCGGTTTTAAGGTATAAATCAAACGGCAGCGTCACTGTACTAATTGGCTATTGATGTGGACATTTTGCTACACGCACAACGCAATTAAAAACATGGTCGGTGAAAATAGATTTCGAAAGTTACGTATATGTTGGTTTCGTAATATTAGAGTCACTTCTACTCGTTCGGCACTTTAGGTACATAATTTATGGATGCGTTATTTAAAATTACATATGTTTGTTTTGTAAGAAATATATCGGTTGCTATGTTATGACAAACAGCCGTATCCTTTGTTGTACGTGAACACGTATGTTATGACAATATTATACCAATATAAAGTCCTCTGAGATTAGGTACTACTGCCTAAGTGATATTACAAGCACCTTATCGGATTGTTGAGGATTATATTTTTTTTATTTTTAACAACCTTATTATACTCACTGTTATTATTTTACACAAATGTTTTTTTTATAAAATCTATAAATTTTACCATCCCAGTCAATAGATATAAACAACGGAAATCTCGCTATGTCACAAAAAGACTTTTGATGGCCACGGCCCCCCCTCCGCTATGTGATGCACCAAAGTCGTCACTTGGTGTAATGAATTCTTTGATCTTTCAGTTAATGATGTAATTTAGTTAAGAACAAAGATGAGAGATATGAAGCTGTAACACCAAAATGTATCCCACGATTTTGTGGTCATTCTTTCTTTCGATTGCTTCCAATGCAATATTTGCAACGGTTTAAATTTTTTTTAATATCTGCCTAATAGAATTATCTGATAACATCAACCTGAAGTATAATATTGTTTCCGATTAATTACATGATTATTGTACAACGTTATTTGTGACGATGATAATTACTTTGCATACTTGGAATCAAAGGAGATGCGTAAGCTAAAATACCGATGGCTGATTATTTTGCTTGTTGCTGATTAAAACTTAGTTAGTGAATGAGTTCTTTGAAAGATTCCGTAAAGTGCTAAGACAAAAGGAAGGCAACGACGCTGTCTTGTAATAACAATAGGTGACGAAACCTTTTGAAAAGCGATTCCCTAATTTAAATTGTTTCAGAATTGAATCTTAATCGAACGTTGCTGTATTGTGTTGTTTTTATTTTTATAAGAGTTTAAGAGTCTAATAAACGCATCGATAGGATACTTTTAGTCTTGTTCGGTATAGCCTAAAAATGTAACTCTATCGAAAGTTAATTATGAATAATATAACGGAAACATTTAAGATAACAATAGGAGGAAAATTATAAAATAGTAATAACTTGTTTGCATACAATTTATAACTGCCTCCGTAGCCTAGTGGGCCTGTGCTTTTGAAACCGGAGGTCGTGGGTTCGAATCCTGCGGGGACGCAACAAATTTTCATTGTTGTTTCCTAGTTGGTTAGGGCAATTTGGGCCGATCACCCAATTTTCTGAAAATTAAGATGATTAATGCGTCAGACGGGCATGTAAAAGTCGGTCCACCCACCAACCCGCAATGGACCAGCGTGGTGGGATACGGTCCAAACCCCCTAATGGATAGGGGTGTATTAGGGGAGGCCTATATCCAGCAGTGGACTTAAACAGGCTGATGATGTATGTGTATGATGTATGCAATTTACAAGCTATTCTTAACTAGCTTCTATTACCTAACGCTGCGTATATAAAAGCAAAATCTTCTTGACAAGATAGCACAAAGAATAGCGAAACGAACTCGTTAACGAAATTATCGAAATGATCCTACCAGTATAAACGATTTGTAACACAAATCGCAGTACTCAGGGAGCGGATGGAAAACCGGAAAGTGCAAAGAAACTCGAAGCTTGCCGAGTTGCCAAAGAATAATACAAACGGAATGGGGGCGATGCGGGAACTCCGAAGAATTTTTTCAATTTGAATGGTCTTAACATCATAATAATTGCAAAATGCGGAAAGCATTGGACAGTTACTGGAAAATGAGAAAAGGGGAAAATGACCGACGTGTAGACTGTTTCTAGTATGTTTTAGTGAGAAAATTTAAAAAAAAGAACAAGGTTTCGTGCAAACTAATAGCATACACTAGCTGCACGCCAATGTTTCTCCTGCATGCTGCTAGACAGAGAACAAAAATTTAATCATATGACTGATATAAATCACTTAAAATGCGAAAGAGTTTACTCCTTTTGGTGATTGTTGTCTTATTAAATAATAATTAACGATATTTGATATGATTATGATAATGTAACCTAGATTAATAATTATCTGTTTATTGAGGACGTGAGCATGATTTTCATTTATAAATCTGCAGAAGTAATTAAACTAGTCTAGTAAACATTAGAAAAGTAAGTAAATAGTATTTCAGTACAGTAATCATCTCTTTATCGTAGAAAGTTTCAGTTATATAACAAATATAGATAAAAATTGCCAAGACAATATGAAAAAAACGAACGTTTGTATTTTTCATCAAAAATGAGACCTAATCTCTGCAAGTACAGATTAAAGCAAAAACAAACAAATTAAAACACTACAAGAGCAAAACACAAAATATCGGTCAGCTAAACGTAACTCAATTTAAAACTACGGTACAAAGTTTAATCTCTAAAATTCGTGAAACCTTTCTCAGTTTTACTCTGATAATTGCTTAACTCCACGGAACCGTGAGGGGGTAACATTTTTTCGACTGGCACGTGAGGGCCGTTTTATGATTCTCTCCAAATAACTTGTTCTTTTTCTTGTGTTTTTTTGGTCTCCTCCAAAAAAACGAACAAGTAGAAGAAACCTTTCGAATTAAAAATAATTGTGAAATTATTCCTGGACTGGGTGAATAAACGAAACAGAGTAACACTTAATTAACATGATGGAGAGGAACGCAAAATGGTGTTTTATCTTTATACCGAGACTTAAGCAGGGCTAAACAGTAATTAGGAGTTTTTGATGGGGATAATCTATTAAACGGTGGTAATTCATGAGGAGATAATACTGTTTTTATTATCAATAAATTATATTTATAATACGTTTTTAAATTCAAAATATTAATATCTATTTGGTAAAATTAACTTCATTGTTAAAATGTCAAATTTTAGAGAGGTCATCGAAACACCAATCGCTATATCATATTTACGTAAGTTTTTTTGACAATATCTTATTCTTTGTTAGTAATCTTGCAAAATTTATATTATGTTTATATTATATTATGTTCAGATTTAAAAGGACACTCAACATCAATAGCCCTTACAACATCTCGACGTTTAAAGGAAACGTTCCGTCGGAAATTGCTGTATGTGAAAAATTCTATAAAATATTTATGAAGAGCAACCAGACACGAAAAGATACTTGCTCATGTCTATATTATATATTTCGTTATTAGTAGTCAATATCTATAGATATCATTCGGCTATTGTTATTTACTACTAAATTGAAATTTAAGATATTTTTCGCGCAAGCATTATTCATTGTGCAGAAAATTATTATATTAAAGAAGTTTTAATATAAAATTTACGTTATCTAACTGGTATTTTATGTTGTTACCGATGTACTTACCTGTTATCAGGGACAAGTAATACATATTTCTTGTCTTTCTGCTAATACTAACCTATGCTTTTCATGGTATATGGCGCAGGGCTTGCTTACGTACTAGCCGCGGGGAAGATATCATCTACCTGATCATTCTAAAGAGAGACTAATCTCTCTGGCAGTCATTCTGCTCGTTGCAGGGGACGTACGGATATAAGGGATAGGGCCCTGCCCTCTGAAATAATGAGTGTGTAGTCGCAAAGGACAAGCAATATTGCATATCACTGACGACATAGCGAAATTTTAGCTAAGTTCATCTTATAAGGTATATAATTATTAATAGATAACTAGGGTAGTAAATATAGTGAAAAATCATTTTTATTAAGGCTGAGTACAACATGTGACTGGATCAATGATTACCATAGCTTAATCTAAAGTGCAGAGATCTTTTTTTTTAACTAGACTTATGTTGTCTCCAGAGGCTATCCTAAAGCACACGCCTTTACCACTGTAAAGGCGTGTACTTTAGAAACCGGAGGTCGTGGGTTCAAATCTTGCGGAGACTCAACAAATTTTCATTGCTGTTTCCTAGTTAGGCAATTTGGGTTGATCACCCAATTGTCTGAAAAGTAAGATGATCCATGCGTCGGATGGGCATGTGATAAGTTGGTCCACCCACCAACTCGCATTGGACCAGCATGGTGGGATACGGTCAATAAGCCCCTTAATAGATAGGGATGCATTAGGGGAGGCCTATGTCCAGCAGTGGACTATCAAAGACTTTTATTGCTTTACAATATTTTCCTAACTATTTTTATAAGGAGAAAGTAAAACTATTTCAATAAAAATATATTTCAAGTAATAAATAATATAGTTCTTACGGATTTTTATCGCGTTTTAATGATTTTTTTATGTATACAAATCGAATTGTTTTGGCAATTTGTTCAATTAATACTATGTTGTTGCACAAACTGTTCATTTTAAAAAATCTTAATAAATCATTGGGAAACTTTTTATCGACCAAAGCTTTTTAACAACAACAAAACGTACTAGAACAAAAAAATATATTGAACAGAGAGCATTGTTACCCTTATATATCGACATCATTTTTACATAATATTTATATTAGTTAATATATTAGGAACATAAAGTTATAATTCTGTACCGTGTAAAATTAAAAGCAGAATGACATTATATGACACATTTTAGTAAAATTTGAGGGAATGCTATCAACATTGAATCTTTATTAAAAATTAAAAATGCAGACTTTTGTTAGGCGGCTTATCGTGAAATATGCATCGCAGCACTTTGTTATCCATCACCTGGAAACAAATATTGTATGTCAAAGCTTTACTCACTCGCCGTTCTAAAGGCTCTTTGAGAAATATTCGAAAGCTCTCCATACCAACTGGGATGTTCTTGGACAGTTATCTATAGCATGAGCATCTAAAATCGATGGAAGCCTTTCAAACTATGCAAAAAGTTTTGAAATGTTTGTTACCTTTATTTAGAAACTTTCATATATATTGATTAAAAATATTAATTCACTATTTTATAAAAGCTTCTTTAGCGAAATATGCAAATATATAACGCAAAATCATTACAAATTAATTAAATGTTACTCTGGAGTATACTGTAAAGATTTATCAGAATACGTCAACGAGATTTTGCATTAAAGAAAACTAACTACTACTAAACCAAATTAATATTCATAAACTCAGTATAAAATTATGTACAAATAATATGTAAGTAATAATACCAAGATTGTTCGATAACTTACTAAACACAATTTCATATTAACTACAATAATAACTTTATTGTGTTATCTGCAACAAATTAAAGAATATAAACATATATGACCTAACGTGTTCTTCTATTACTCGGATGATAGTAAGTACAAAGTTTGTTCGAACGGCACCGAATGATCCGGACGTCTTTTAGAATCTATTGGAACTATAATATTTGATCGCCATATTAGGGGATACTAGCAGAGAAGTAGCACATTGTTGCTATTGAACGGTTACATTCGTACACAGAAAATTTATACACAGTCTGAAATTTGGTAGTAAGCAAATCACTTAAGTTTAAAATTGTTAATCATATTTATATATTATATATATTTAGATGATTTTTGTGTATAATGTTAAAAACTATAATGTTTGAAAGTAATTTTAACTCACGCAAAGTTAATTTAAAATCTGGTTTGCAGTTTCTGTTCAGAAAAGCTACAATAATTGATATTCAAAAAACTATTCATGTTTTATTGTATTCATGTACAGTGTTGGTCTTCTTTATAAGGTAATATAAAAAACAGTTAGAATATTATAACTGTTAATTATTTAAAAAGGTGTACGATATTTAAATTTGACGATTTTCATTAATTTGCAGGCGCATCCCATCATCCCAGTTTTCCGATCCTAAAGTAAATGCTGTAATCAATACATACATTCTCCTAATAATCACAACCTACTGATTACGCACATTAAAAGAAATTTCCAGTTTATCTTTCACTTCTTTGAAGCTCAGACGAGCTTTACTTGCCTCTTTGATGCGGAACTTTTCTTTCGTAATATGGTTGTTCAAAACGCGTTTAAGAATATTTCTTGCTATTAAAAAGTCTATTGCCTAGCTTTAAACATTTGAAAAAACCTCACATGCATTATTTAATACAAAGGATATGAATAAAACTACAAAATTACTTTAATATGGTTCTAATTATTCAGATACTATAAGCAGCTGCATATAACGAATACTTTCAGTTTCGTAAAACCGTTATAACGTCTTTAAAAAATGTTAGAACACTTTATTTTAGAACAATCAAACATAAATATTATTAAATTATTTATTAATAATTATAAACAAATATCAAGCGTTTATAAATAAAATGATTAATAAATTCGTATCATTTTGTCCTGTAAATTTATATGTATTACAATTATAGATAAGGCTGAGGCATACTAGATAACTGTCAAGCTAGAAATAGCTGAGTGAGATCTAGTGGAATACAATATTAATAATCCGGACTAAATCTTTTGAGTTATTTGCGGTTCGTTTGCGTCGGCACGTACTATTCCTGGCAAGGTTAATTACCTTACGCAATACTAAATTACCTTGTTCGTTTTGGATGATAACTCGGTCAATAAGCTCTAGAAAGGCAGTAAACAGTACTGCGACCTTCCTGGTTTTTGCAATTCTTCACAAGTTTTCTGTTAACTAGATTGAGATACAAAACTACTTCATTTTCTTGTATTAAATGATGCATTAGAGGTTTTTTTAAATATCTAAAGCTATTAACAGACCTTTTATTAGCAAGATATATTCTTTTACATATATACACAATACAATATATATATATTTAAAGTTGATACTAAGCAAATCCTTTGAATTTGAAGTTATATATATAGCAAAAATATGCAATTTCTTTGCTAGTATCCCCTTTTACGGCGATCAAATATTAAAGTTCCGATAGATTCTAAAGACGTCTGGATCGTTCGGTGCCGCTCGAACAAATTTTATACTTACTATGACCCGAGTAATAAAACAAAACGTTGTTCATATTTTTTTCCTTTTCTTTATTTTCATGTAGATAACTTTATATTCGTAAATATGAATTGTTTTTAGTAAATTATCGAACAATATCGCCTATCTCGGTATTATTGTTGGCGTCGTATTTTATCTTTAGTTTAGTCGTTATATTGTGTTTATAAATATTTATTGGGTTCAGTAGTATTTGGTATTCTTTCATGCAAAAACTAGTATCAATAAATCGTCACAATAAACTTATATTAAATATTTTTTAATGATTTTACGTCGTATGTTTGCATACTTCGCTGAAGCTGCTCTAATAAAATAGTTAATCAATATATATAAAAGTATGTAAAAAAGGTAACATTCCAAAACTTTTAGTAAAGTTTTAGAGGCTTCCATCGGCACGTTTTTAGATGCTCATGCTATAGAAAACTGTCCAAGATTTCCAGTTTGTATGGAGAGCTTTCGAATATCTATTAAAGAGCCTTTTGAACGGCGAGTGAGTAAAGCTTACATACAATATTTATGCCTCTAGATGGTGGATAACTAAGTGCTCCGATGCGTATTTCACGATAAGACAGGCACAGAAAGTCGGCACAAATTTACTTTTTAATTAAGTTTCAATGTAGATAACATTGTTTAAAATTAAATTACATAGTGACATATATTGTCATACATAAGGCTTTTAATTTTTATTCAAACAGCACAAAATCTTAACCTAAATGGTAATTTTAAAAAAGTTTTATCTAGAATATTCTATTACATTAACTTATATTAATATTATTTAAAAGTGATGTCGATATATTCAGGTAACAGCCCTTTCTGCTCAAGTTTTTTTGTCATTCTAGTATTTTAAGAAACGAAATCGTTGCTGTTAAAAAGCTTAGACCAAAGAAAGGTTTCCCAATATTTATCAAATTTTATAATAATAATTAATTTTTAACAAACAAACTATAAATGACCAAATTAATTAGATTGTAATAAATAATAAATATATTTGCCACTTGAAATTATTAGAATAATTTTACTCTCTCATTATATAAAAAAGCTGTTGTCTTCTTCGTTTAAGCAATGTTCCAGATGACTTACTATTTGTTAATGTAAATTCAAATAACAAAGACAACAAAATTAAAGTAACAATCCGAAACCAAATGCATTGCAATAAAAAACAGATAACTGGGTACATTGTAAAAGATATATTAGCCTAGCATTTTAGCTTCGACCTAAACTATTGAATTGGAGCAGGATCCTTTGAGTAATTTGCGATACATTTGTAGCCGTAGTACACATTCCGGCAAAGTAAAACGGTTAGGAAAATATTGTACAGCAATAGCGACTTTTACTTGCCTAGTTGCGAGTGAATTGTGCCGTGAAGTTTAATGAGGGCGAATAAATAATGTTTATACGACGCGCTCTTTTAAATTTATATTTGTAAGATATATGTATTATAGCAGTCGCCGTTTTAAAAAAAATATGCCATATTTTTAAATGTTGAATTTAAAAAAACAATATCGTCTTCTCCTTTTTCTCAGCCTGTCAGAACCCACTGTTGAGTACAGACCTCCCCCATAAGTCGCCAAAAAGGTACGATCCTGTGCCACCTGCATCCACCGACCTCCTGCATATTTGCACAGGTCGTCACTCTATCACGTGGGGGGTCATCCGACACTGCGGTGGCCAGTTCGAGGCTGCCACTCGAGAACCTTTCTTCCCAAACGGTTGTCGGTTAGAGTTAAAGAACCAATATACATTTTTGTTATTGATATTCTTATATAATAATATCGTTTTATTTTGGCCAGGTTCTTTGATAACAGAGTAATTTTTTTTCTATTATTAAATGTACCGTTGTTCCACGTCAAATATTGTTATAAACAAATTTATTAAAGCAGTTTACTAATTTAAATAAATTATATTACTTCCTCTAATAACAATTCATACCTTGGTAAGCCGAATTGGCGTCGCACTTACTCATGCGACTGAACTGCTATTTTCAAACTCTAAATAAGCTTATCTTTAATTGTTCAAAAATTGCACGGGCTATGTTAAATTTCATCTACGTGCTGCGTTTTATTCAACCCTGCCTGTGTATGCGTATTTACTAGATTAAATTTACAATTTTACACAACCACGAAGAAGATAAAATTAAGCCGACCTTAATATTTAAGCTTCAACATATTTTTTAAACATGATATTTAATCGACTAAGTACACTGTTACAAGCATTGCATTTAGTACTACAAAGAAAGATCCTTTACTATAGGTTCTATGTAAATGGTAAAAGAAAGTAAACTTTTATCAAATAAAATATAACCGACTTCGAACAGTGTAAAAGTATGCTAATTGAGTACCTCCTTCTTTTGGGATTAAACTATAACAAACATTGAAATTTTTTGGTCAACTGTCGTAGTCAGCATTATTTATAACGCTTCCACAATATACCTAGTCGATTAATAAATACACCTAATAGGATGTACTTTTGCTTCAGTTTTACTATGTTGTAATCAGCGTTACGCAATACTGCCTATCTCCTGCGTGATTTCGACATGGTCTTATCTTCCATATCCGTATTTCCCCTGCAACGAGCGGAATGACTGACAGAGAGGACGGTCTCTCTTTGAATGGTCAGGTATGTGCTATGTTCCCCGCGGCTGCTATGTTAGCAACTGCGCTCCATACTATAAAAAGCAAAGATTAGTTTTAGCAGAGACTAGAAATCTATAAATTCCCTCTGGTATTAGGTATGTACATCGGTAATTATTTAACTAGTAATTTAATGTTTAGAAAGCTTATATTTTTTTCGCACAATGAATAATGGTTACGAGCAAAAGCGTAAAAGAAATAGCGGAATCATATCTGTGTAAAGTTTGTAGTTAAAAGACATGATAAAATGTGTCCGCTACAAATTATAATAACGAAATATATGATATAGACTTTAGCAAGTATCTTATCGTATTTAGTTGCTCTTCAAAAATAATTTTTCACATACAGCAATTTGACGGAACATTTCCTTGATACGTCGAGAGGTTTTAAGGGCTACTGAAGTCAAGTGTCCTTTTAAATCTGAACATAATAGCTACGTATCATTTTTAGGGACGTAAATTTTGCAAAGTCACAAACAAAGAAAATTTTAAATTGTAATTTAACGTAACCTACGTAAATATGATATAGCGATTAGTGTTTTAGTTATCTCTAAATTAGACATTTTAACAATGAAGTTAATTTTACGATATTGATACTAATATTTCCAATTAAAAAACGTATTATACATATAATTAAAGTATAATAAGAACAACTTAATTAAAACAATATCATAAAACGCTTTTATGCTTGGAGAGGTTTATTTTTGCTTTAATCTTTACTTACAGAGATTAGATATCAAAATTAAAAGTCAAATATATATATGGATTGCAAATATCTTGCTCACGACCTCAATGTACAAATAGTTATAGATCTAGATTACATTTTCATACTCAGATCATATATCGTAATTAGATTAAAATGGTCAAAAGCAGGCAATTCCTTCGTATTTTAAGTGATTTCTGTTATTGTTGAAGGTGTCATATGATTAAATTTCTGTTTTTCATCCATCAGTATGCAGGAGAAACCATAGCTTGCAGTTAGTGTATGCTACTAGTTTGCACGAAATTTTGTTCTTTTTTAAAATTGTCTCATAAAAAAATAATAGAAAGGCTCTTCACCGTAGCTCATTTTCCCCGTTTTTTCGTTTTCTAGTTACTGTCTAATGTCTTCCGCATTTCGCAATTATTATGATGTTCAGTCCATTTCAAATTGAAAACATTTCTTCGGAGTTTCCGCATCGCCGCCGTTCCGTTTGTATTATTCTTTGGCAACTCGGCAAACTTCGAGTTTCTTTGCACTTTCCGGTTTTCCATCCGCTCCCTGAGTACTGCGATTTGTGTTACAAATCGTTTATGCTGCCAGCCTCATTTCGATACCGTCATTAATGAGTTCGTTTCGCCATTCTCTGTGCTATTTTGTCAAGAAGATTTTGCTTTTATATACGCAGCGTTAGATATTTTAGTTAAGCATAGCTTGTAAATTAATGTATGCAAACAAGTTACTATTTTTGTATACTTTTCCTTCTATTGTTAATTTAAATGTTTCCGTTATCTGGTTCATAATTAACTTTCGATAGATTTTGTTACATTTTTAGGCTATACTGAACAAGGCTAAAAATATCCTATCGTGCGTACATTAGACTCTTAAACTCTTAAATAAATAAAAATATACAGAACACAACACAGCAATGTTCGATCAAAATTTAATTCTAAATCGCTTTTCAAAAGGTTTCGTCACCTATTGTTATTACAAGACAGCGTCGTTGCCTTCCTTTTGTCTTAGCACTTTGCGGAATCTTGCAAAGAACTCATTCACCAACTTCAAGTTTAAGTAGGCGTCCAACCATTTATTTCAAGTTTTAATCTTAATCAAGTATAGTTATTCAATTGTCTATAGCAATAGGATTCTTGACCATAGGTTATGTATTTATGATACTAAGATGTTGTAAATTATTCAAAACATAATAAATAGTATAAAGTATTTACAAATAAAATATGTAGAAATAAACAATCTGCGAGATATTTTAGGGTATACCGCATAATCTTTTTGGTTCACAAGTATACGAAAGTAATTATCATTATCATAAATAACGTTATACAATAATCACGTAATTTATAATGTTGTTTCAGATATTACAACTAGGCAGATATTTAAAAAAAAACCTTTCAAACATTGCATTGGAATCAATCCAAAAAAAGAATGACAACAAAATCGCAGTTTGGTGTTATGGCTTCATATCTATCATTTTTGTTCTTAACTCTATTACTTCATTGAATAGGTGAAAGATCAAAGAACTCATAATACCAAGTGACGACTGTGGTGCATTACTTATGGTGGTAGGGACCGTGATCATTTAGAAGTTATTTTGCGACATACATATGTAAAGATTTCCATTTTTTGTATCTTTTGTCTGGGATCAGATACGACGTTCATTTAAGTTTTAATCGTCAGCTATCGTCCAAATGTATTCATTTTATTAAAAAAATATTAATGTAAAATAGTGACAACGAATACAAAAAGATGTTAAAACAAAAAATATTCTAAATATATGATCACATAATCCCAATGACGGTGCTTATTAATCTGCAGCTGACGCAGTAGGAATATCCAGAGGACTTTTATTGTTAAAATATTGTCATAACATACGTATTCACTTACAACAAACTAAACGACCGTTTGTCATAGCTTACGTTACGTTTTAAATAAAAACATATTATTTAAAAAACACATAAATAAATTATGTACCAAAAGTGACGAACGTGCGTGACTCCTAAAGTACGAAATCAACATTTACTCGTAACTTAACGTACTTAGTTTCCTCGTACGTTAGATTAAAATTTTTGGCCATCAATATTCCTGGAATATGTTTTAGCTTAACTCAATGACCAATTAGTACGGTGAGGTTGCCGTTTGATTTACACCTTAAAACCGACCCACTGCCCAATATGCATATAACGCTGTCCAGTTGATATCAAACGGGCATTTCACGACTACCAATTTGGTATGTTACAAAGGATGAGATAATCCGTATGAGTGAATTTTACGTATCTGGCTGACATGGATCACATAATATTTCAGGTAATTGAGTGATAAATGTGGGATATTGCACTAACCACCCTAAAGTCTACAAAACCTCTGCAGGATTTGAACACACGACCTCTGGTTCGTAAAGCATGAGTACTGCTAGGCTACGAAAATACACACATTCCTTACTTAAGGAAGTCAATCCAAGTTGTTAAGACTGTCTGAGACATACGGCTGTAATGTCAACGCCTTATTTTTTTTAGATTAGATACCTAATAAAATTATGTTCTACATCTCTTAACTGGCAAGGCCTCAGGGGTCAATAACATTAAACATTACAATGAAATTAATAAAATTGTAAATATTTTTAACTTAGTTCATATTAAAATAAAACTACCCTGCTAAAACTGCGAGTTTTCCAAGCAAGCATTTTAATTTTATTTATGAACCGAGCAGCCCGTGGTAATTGACAAAATTTCCCACATTTCCCCTTTTAAGTACAGCGATTCAATCTCCACGGATCTACGGATATTTATGTGCGTGCACGGTGTTAACCACAGGATATTGAACTCGTTTTCTATCTATCCTCATAAAACGCCTTTTTATTTTAAAAAAAAATTCCTTAAATAAACACCTTCAATAATTGCTACGTGCAATTTCTTAAATTTATTATAGCATTTTGGTATTCATTTTCACCAAAAAAAAATACAGAGACATTTAGATATATTCGTGTTCTTGTATTCATTGTTATATTTTGGATTAGAAGAATAATAGAAGATAATAACTTAAACAACATACTTTTAAATCCAAGTCTATAAGATTTTTTTTAATATGCCATGTTATTGAGTACTTTAATTAAACTCCAAGAACTAGCTTCAACGTATAATATTAGTAGTGTTTACTATAATCGATATATTATGAGATATTATACGTACGACATGATATAAAAAGAAATTATAATATTAAATAAAATGCAAATTTAGATTAAGTCACCACAGATATAATATAATATAAAATCTGTGATGACTTAATCTAAAATTGCGCTTTAATATCTGACTGCAAGTGAATCCAGGAGACGTAAAATAACCTTTATCCATTGTTAAATTCGTAATGCCGTTTCCTGTTGTGGCTTAAATCAGAGACGGCGTTTTGATTTAGTATGCAGTGACCGCCTTGTAGCGAGCGATACATACGAAATGTTCAAACAAGCTGTCGTAGTAGAGCGTATTTCGTAGACTAAACATTTGTCCACTAGAATTAAGAACCGTTTGTTTTAATGATAATATCCCATTGCTAGATTCCTATAATATTATAAAAAGATTTTATATGAATAAAGACAGATTGTTATATGTAGCAGCTTTGATGCATGGGTTACTTTAAAATTACCAAATCGTAATGAAACATAAGATTTTATTGTGTATACTTTTAAGCAAAAGGGAAAAAGCTGGTTTTGATAGGTTACAGTGACTAAAAAACCTTAAATTAAATTATTATTTTTCACTTACTGGAAAAGTAAAGGAAGAAGTAAAAGAAAAACTTTGTACAGTGGCAATATTACTAAATACAGGATCAATATCAAAGGAGTTTAATAAATCACGTCTTAGTTTCTTCGAAATAAATTATAAAATCAAGGATCTTCTCTCGCTTTTAATATGCGTAATCAGTGGGACGTGGTAATTGGGTAATTTGATGTACCGATTACAGGATTTATTTTGTAAGCGAATGAATGAAGGACGTGGTCTGTTTACGAAATAACTCAACTTTTTTGAACGAATATTTTGTGTATAGCATAAAAATTAAATTTATCTTAAACATAAATATCAGACAGTTTATGGCACTTATGTTTACGCTAAATCTACACAAAAACACATGAAATAAACATTTCACATTTACGCTACACCTGACCAGAATCTTAGAAACATACAGTTTCTAAGGTTTATGAATTCTATTCATATATTGAATGTACAAGATTGTGACAATGCTAAAACCACGCTTTGTGTAGTGCTTTTGGCAATAATAAAACAAAACATTAATGGAAGTTGTCACTTTGATATGTAAACAAGCATGCGACAATTGAAGTTTCTCCTGACATCAAAGCTAGATAGTAGAATATTTGGTGTGCTTTATACAATCAATAAATCACCCGAAATTAAAGCACCCGTTAAACCGAAACACATAAATGAATTTAGACTACTGCTCCAAGGCAGATAAACATAGCATAAATACGATGTTATATTGTCCATATTTCATAAATAATGCCGTGTTCAGTACATCAGCTGTGTAAGCAGAATACCAATGATTTTTTAATAGTATGAGGCAGTTAATTAGACTTACTCAAACTTACAATTGCGGAACACTTAGTGTTTCCATTACTGATTTGTGAATTTTGCACTTTGACATGTATGGTAGATCTAAGCAAAATTGATTTACATGAGAATTTAAATAAAATCAATTAAATCAATCAAACAGTGCATACTTTAAATGAACTATAAATGCTCTCAACAATAACTAATGGTGTAAGTAATTTTTCCCGACAAATTTGGCATAGTCAAAAAAAATACTGTTTTTCTACTGCCCGTACATAGATATTAATTATTTAAATTAACAAAGGCACTTTAAGTTAAGCACTACAAGTATTTTATATACAGTTTAGAATGTATTAAAGAAAGAAGAAACGAGGAAAGTACGAATATCAAAATTGTATCCCGGTCTAAATATCAAAACCCTTAGGTTTGCTTAAATTTTTTGCGTTTAATCATATACATACGAATATGCAATAACTATACAAGTACGTTAATATTCAGATATATAATATACAGATCCATTAAGCAGCTGGTTATAATATGGACCTAAAATAAATAGCATTGTAAACATTTATTTTAAAACAATCAATCATAAATATTGAACATTATTAAGAAACAGAAAGCGTTTGTAAATAAAATAGTCAATTTATTATAACATTGTGTGATATAAAATTACTATTATCTATAAGCTAAGGCAAACTAGATAACTCTAAAGCTAAAAATAGCTGACGTCGGGTTAAGGTTCTAGTGGAATACAATATTAATACTCCGGACTAGACATTTTGAGTTATTTGCGGTTCGTTTGTGTCCGCAGATACTATTCCGGACAAGGTTAATTTGCAGGACAAATAATGTTCAGCAATACTGAATAACCTGGTTCATTTTGGAACAATTCGGTCCATAAGGTCTAGAAGCGCTAATAAACAGTACTGCAACGTAAAAGTTAAAGTTAAGTAACTTTTAAAGACTTTTTTCAATCTTTCAAAAGTTTTTATGGCTTACGCAGACGAGCAGTCTGGGCCACCTGATGGAAGTGGTCACGACCCATAGACATTGGCAATACCGGTATCGCCAACGCGCTGCTATGTGAGACATAGGTGTTAGTCTCGTTTACCAGTAAATACTATTCGGACAGGTGCCTTCAATGGACACAGCATAAGTGTTCACACTACTGATCTGGCATGGCAAAATAGGCACCAGGGTGGTAACCTATAGACGTCTCCTAAACAGGGACTACCACGGCATAAACAGGACCTCACCACAAATTTTCTGCTAACTAGATTAAGATATTATATTATGACAACTTAATTTTCTTGTATTTAATGACGCATAAATTTTATTGTTTATAGACCTTTTCACAGCAAGAAATAAACTTGAATTCTCTTTATAACAGCCAAATTAAGAAAGTAAAGTTCCGCGTTAAAGAGGCAAGTAAAGCTCGTCTGAGCTTCAATGAAGTGAAAAATATAGTCAAGAAATTTCTCTTCCTTTTAATGTGAATAATCAGTAGGTCGTGATTATTGGGAAAATGGATGTAATGATTACAATATTCGCTTTTGGGATATATAAAGTAGACCAATAATACTGTACATGAATATAATAAAACATGGATAGTTTTTGTATATGGTTCAATGATTACAGGTATTTCAAACTAAAACAACAAAACCGGTAATAAATTAACTTGACATAAATTAGAATGAAGTTATACCCAGAAGTATCTTTCTATGTAAATAATCTCAATATATAATAAATATATCATCATCATCATCAGCCTTTGATAGTCCACTTCGAATAGGCTCCTCTATACAACTCTATCCATTAGTTGACCGTATCCACCACGCTGGTCCAATGCGGTTGCGGTGACCGACTTTTACATGCCATCCGACGCTGATCATCTTTCTTATCAGACAAATTGGTAATCGCTCAATTCCCTAACCAACAGAAACAACTGAAAGTTTGTTGAGTCCCTAAGATTCAAACCCACGACTCCGATTCTAGCATTACGCCTATACACCAGGCTCGCAGGCGTTCTAGTGTAAAATATATATGGTTAACAATTTCAAATTCAAAGGATTTGCTTCTACCAACTTCGATTGTCATAAATTCAATTGGCACAAATATAAGTTCAATAGCAAAATGTAATCTCGCTAGTATCCCCTTTTACGGCGATCAAATATTAAAGTTCCGATAGATTCTAAAAGATGTCTGGATCGTTCGGTGCCGTTCGAACAAATTTTGTACTTATTATTATCCGACTAATAGAACAAAACGTATTCATATTTTTTTTATATTCTCTATTTTCATACAGATAACTTTGATCATCATCAGCCTGTGTAAGTTCAGTGCTGAACAAAGGCCTCCCCTTCTCCATTAGGGGTTTTACACAGATAATTTTAGTGTTTCAAACACTAAAATTATACATATATGAATTGTTTTTAAAAAATGTTTTTGAACAATCTCGGTACTATTACTTACATATTACTTTTACACTAACTATTATACTGAGTTTATGAATATTAATTGGGATGAGTAAGAAGTATTTCGTATTCTTTAATGCAAAGATTCGTTGACGTATTTTGATAAATCTTCACAATATCCAGAGTAACATATAATTAACTTGTAATGCTGCACTAAAAAAATAATTAATTATTATTTTTTAAGGAATAACTATGTACACTTATTACCAAAACCTTTTGCAAAGTTTCAAAGACTTCTATCGCCACGTTTTTAGATGCTCGTGCTATAAAAAACTGTCCAAGAATATTCCAGTTGGTATGGAGAGCTTTCGAATATCTCTCAAAGAGCCTTTTGAACGGCGAGTGAATAAAGCTTTGACATACAATATTTATGCCTCTAGATGGTTGATAACTAAGTGCTCCGATGCATATTTCACGATAAGCCGCCAGACGAAAGTCCACGTAAATCTACTTTTTAATAAAGATTAAATGTTGATAAGATTCCTTAAATTTTAATTAAATAGTGAAATTTAACGTTATAACGCTTTTAGTTGTAATCGAGACAGTAGAAAATCATAACTTTAGAAATAGTATCAGCAAGTTTTGATTAGAATATTTTTATATAGCTTAAAGAAATGAAAATGATTTTGATAAAACAGCAACAACTGGGTAACAACGCTTTTTCGTTCTACCAACTTACTAACTAGATAATAATTTAAAACAAATTGTCATGAAATAATTTTACTCTCTCTCTTTATAATAAAAAAGCTATTGCCTTTTTCGTTTAAGCAATGTTTCAGATGACTTACTATTTGTATATATAAATAACAAACACCCAAATTAAAATTATAATCCGAAACCAAATGTGCACCACGATAAAAAACCGATCTCTGTGTAGCTTGTAAAAGATATAATAGCTTAGCATTTTAGCTTCAACCTTAACTATTAAATTGGAGCAGGATCCTTTAAGTTATTTGCGGTACATTTGTGCCCGCAGTACACATTCTGGCAAAGTAAAACGGCAAGAAAAATATTGTACAGCAATAGCGACTTTTACTTGCTTAGTTGCGAGTGAATTGTGCCGTGAAGTTTTATGAGGGCGAATTAATAATGTTTATACGACGCGCTCTTTTAAATTCATACTTGTAAGATAAATTCGTTATTTATTTTTATATAAAGAAACATCGTTTTTGTTTTTAGGTTCTTCTATAACAGACTAAATGTTTATCAAATACACTAATTTACGAATTTTCCGCGTTACTTAAATATATTTATTCCCAACGTTTCAGATTCCATCCAGCATCCATGATCACGGGCAGACTAAGTTGGTATATGTCTGTATCTCAATGTTTTGGAGTTGACATGACTTCTCTGATGTAAGGTAAACTTTACCTTATATCAAAGGAGTCACCGACAAAATCGGTTATATTTTAAAGCGAGCTTCTATTAAAACATATTATATACCGCAAGAAGATTGGCCAATTATTACCATTCGTCAAATGTAAAATTCTCTACAGGTACCGGGTGGTGTACAAACTAGACAGTGATTGTGGTCTCTTACATTGGACAAACAAAAGACCCGTAATAACCGAGTAAAGAACATATAGCTGATATTAAGCACCGACGCTATAATACATTTTGCAATTTGCGACCATGTTCTAGACAAGCCCAATCATTATATTAGATTTGATGAACCAAAAATACTGGCTAATGAACATCGATTTATACCAAGGATGATTCGGAAAGCAATAGAAATTAAAAAATATCCAAATTTTAATAGAGAGTTGGTGGTCTTTGCCACCTTCCTGGGATCCAATAATTAAACGCAAAAATATAAAAACTACAAAACCGAAGGACAACATAAGTATTTTTGTCAAACCAATATACAAAATTAAGAAAACAAAAGACATGTCAAATTTTTACATAAAAACTCTGACGGTCATTCCAAAACATTGAGATACAGACATATACCAGCTTAGTCTGCCCATGATCATGGATGCTAGAAAGAATCCGAAACGTCGGGAATAAATATACCTGTGACTACACACCCATGATTTCAGAGGGCAGGACCCTATCCCTTATATCAGTACGTCCCTGCAACGAGCGGAATGACTGACAGAGAGAACAGTCTCTCTTTAGAATGGTCAGGTGTGTGTTATCTTTCCCTCGGCTGCTACGTAAGCTAGCACTGCGCCATATACCACAAAAAGCATAGGTTAGTATCAGCAGAGACAAGATATATATATTACTTGTCTTATAATAGGTAAGTACATTGGTAACAATTTGACATAACAGTTAGAAAACTTACATTTCATATAAAAACTTTTTTAATATAATATGTTTTTGCACAATGGTTACGAGAAAAATGTCTTTGGTTTCAATTCAGTCGTAGACAACAATGGTCGGATGATATCTATGGGACGTTCAAAGTTCAAAGACATAAATGATCCGCTACAAATTATAATTACGAAATATATGATATAGACTTGAGCAAGTACCTTTTCGTATCTGGTTGCTCTTCAAAAATACTTTATAGCATTTTTCACATACAGCAATTTTCGACGGAACGTTTCCTTTAAACGTCGAGATGTTTTAAGGGCTATTGAAGTAAAGTGTCCTTTTAAATCTGAACATAATAGCTGCGTATCCTTTTTAGGGATGTAAATTTTGCAAAACTACAACAAGGAAGTTGGAAATTGAAAATTGTAATGAAATCATTATGATATTGTTATAAAAACTTACGTAAATATGATTTAGCGATTAGTGTTTAATGTTGTTGTCTCTCTAAATATGGCAGTTTAACAATGAAGTTATTTTTGTATATAAGTTCATTTTACCATCCTAATTTTAATATTGCAAATTAAAATAAACAGCCTCATGAAAACACAATAAACTCCTTATTTATTATTAATTACCATCGCTTAAAACAATTTCGTAATTTACTAAGTGGGCCTAAATAAATTAAATTTAAATTTAATGCAATAAAAATGTTACAGCTTTTAGAACCCGATCAACCCCGTTAATTCATATATACTGTTAGTTTAAATTGACATGTCTCAGAATATAGCTGTGCAAACGTTGCTCCATTCCGGTTTAAAGGGCATCGTAGATAGTAAAATTACTATTTAGCGCTACCTACGCCTAGGCACAAGTATGAAACACCATTTTATATTCCTCTACATCATGTTTATTCAGTGTTTCTCACTTTCGTTTATTCACTCTGAATTTATACCGCGAATAATTTCACAATTGTCATTAATTCGAAAAGTCTCCCCAATAAAAACAATCAAGTTATTTGGAGAGAATCATAAAATGGCCTCCACGTGCCAGTTGGAAAAATGTTACCCCTCAAGAGTTAAGCAATTATCGGAGTAAAACTGAGAAAGGTTTCACGAAATTTCGAGATTAAACTTTGTACCGTAGTTTTAAATTGAGTTACGTTTAGCTGGCCGCTTTTGTGTTTTGCTCTTGTAACTTGGTTTTTTATGCTTTAATCTGCACTTGCCGAGATTCGTTTGTTTAAACTCGTAGGAATTTATCCTGACTAAATTTTTAATCACGTTTTTATAAGCTATTTATTATATATAGCTTATAAAAACGTGTTATGTTGTATAACGTTCTGTTTTCTTGTTATTTTTATTTGAAAATATTAATTATTAAATTGGTGGTATTAGGTATAAGATGTGTCTTCATTTATTAGTAACTTTTATCAAGTTATAAAGCTTAAATTTAACTAATTTAGATTTTGATATGTTGCACATAATGTAAAATAGAACATAAAATTTTGTTTAATTAAGTATTACAAGAAATAAGCCAATGTCATCATTTAATGATATGTACTCTTTCGTTGTAAAATGATTTGCTATGTCCAAAACCTACTTAAAATATATAATAAATACGAGTTATTGCGAAACAATTTCACTTATTAAATACGCATTTATAAAAAAATGCACAACAAATAAAAATTTTATTATAGCCAGTTGCCTTGTCTAGTTCAGTAGGTAAAGGCAAAATTAATTAAAAGTACGGCTATTTACATATACCTATTAAAAACGTGAAAAGAAGTATAATGTAATTTGTATTAACATATGTGTGTAAGTTGTAAAATTTCCTTTCACCAGAATACTCTCAAACATTTTGTTTTCATGGAACCTAATATTATATATAAAGAAGGTGCGAAAACAGTACTATAAAAATATTTGGATTCCAGCTGTTACGAGGCAACACTCCGTTACTGTTATCACATAAACGGGAGATAAACACTTTGTAGTTTCATTCGGAGATACAATACTTTCATTCTACGTATGAAATTGAAAAACATTTTAGTTTTTATTTTATGCACATTCAAAAATTAGAAGAAATAACTTTAAACATTCGTTGTTTCTTAAATTAACGTTTTTAAATTAAACATATACATAAATAAATGTAGTTTTTATTTTTTATATAGTAATATTATTTAGTACAAAATATTACATAGATATAAGAATTTGTATGATCAATTTTCTTCGGCACGAACTTGAAGCGTTTAGCAACCTCTTACGATCTAATAACATATGTATTGTAGTCAGTATATATACTCAATTTTAAAATCATTAGCGTCACATGAACCTATCAACGTCCACTGTTCAACAAAGGCCTACCTGAGCCGCGAACAGGTACCATCCTGAGTCACCTGTATCCATTGATTCCCTACACATTCACACAGTCGTCTTTGCAACCTTTGCTCAAAAGGTCGATGGTTCTGGATGCTGTCTGGGGGCTTATTGCTACTTCAGCTTGTTTATTCTGCAAGATATGTGGGTTACCATAGTTCTACTGCAGATAGCCAAATTACGCACCATATCACACGATCAATACAATTACAGAGCATAGCCTGCTCCTAAGCTTGCTGAGCAACTTAAAACTCTATGCGACCGGCAGTAAAGAGCCACGTCTTTTATTAACATTTTTTTATTATCATTCTTATTGGGACTCAAATTGACGAGAAGATAAGTCGAAGCTTCCCGAACATTACCTATCGGAGTGTGACTGTGACCATTAACGGGTGACAGTTTTGAAAGAGCGAAGGGACTGGTCTCTGAATCAAATTCTCGGAATCAAATTAGTATGAGAAAAAGAATCTTATAACGTATTATGTGCAACGTAGTTTAAAAAAACTCGGACCTCTCCAACAAAAAACACTAGAAATCAGGAATCAAATTGGATTAATACATCCGTACGCTATTTATACTAATTCCCAGTACAGCAGTAATGAAAAAGTATTTGTAATAACATATTAACCTTTCAAAGTACTTCTTAAACACTAGCTGACAAATTGTGCATACAAAAAAAAACTCTTAAAGCAATATCGTAAAATGTCGCGCTCCCTTTATTCATATAACCTCTACTTTTGAAAACAAAACGCCGGCAACTGCAATACCGTTAAAATTGTCGGTCGCACGGCTTTGATATAACTCTTTATGAATTAATCCTTCGTGCAGAAAAAGCAATGAATGCTTGATGAAAAATGTTATAAGTCATAAAAGCATTTGTAAAAATACATTCTATGAATAAAACGTGCTAAGAATTTGTTAACTATATTTTAAAGCTATTGCATCGTGTTAATAAGTAATTCAGTAAGCCAGAGCAGGTTAGATTATGTATAAATTAACTTACACTTATTTACGTTTCAAACTCAATAATCACAAGCAGACTTCGATAGGATATGTCTGCATTTCAATGTTTCGACTAACCATTAGCGTTTTTCCGCTGAAATTTTACACATCGTTCTATTATTGAACATAATTGTTTTTGCAAAAAGTTCTTTATTGTCATGTGATACTTTGGCAAATCATATCGATGTCTTTTTAAAGTGTTTTATAGAAATTTCTCTTAAAGAAATCTTCTATAGAACGTTTCCTTGAACGGTCGAGACGTTTATAAGGGCTTTTGAACCCGCACATAAAGGCAACATATCCCTTTTTGAAGCTTTAAAGAAATTTTTAAAAATTCACTGGTGGCTTGTATTAGTAAGTACAATAATATGCTTAAAACATATTACATTTATACAATTAAAAACTTAAATAATACGTCACAGATGTTTAATCTTCAGGTGTTAATAACATGTAAAAATTAAAAACTTTCGATCTTATATTAGAATAAATATATTGAGAATATTGTGTTTATCGTCACTACGACCACGAATAAACAATAAGTGTTACGACAAAGTAGCCGATAAAAAATATTTAAACTAAACCAAAAATTAATATTTGTATCTTTCCGACTCCAGAAAAGTTCTGGAGTGGAGACCGAGAATCGGCAAATGTAGTATAGGACGCCCTGCGGCAAGATGAAGTGACGACATTTGAAGTGGTCGATGGGCTGATGAGAATAGCTCGAAGATCGGAAGGATGGATTAGGAGGCCATGTCCAGCAGTGGACTGACACAGCATGATGATGATGATGATATACGCTATTACTTATTTTACCATTCAGAAGAGGTTACTAATAAGCTTATGCTAACATGAGTACATCTTTTATTGTTTCATTTAGTGAGACTTCTATTATTATAGTTACATTTCAAATTAGACGAATATCATACGTGTTAGCCCGTTTTATTATTTTCACAGGACAACTACTGATTGCATTGTAATGTGTGGAAACTTAAACTCTGTGGCTGCGATTAAAACTATCTTCGTACTTTAAAAAATTAGCTCTTCGGGCAGTTTATAACCTGGGACCTCAAGATGATTTAAGTATGGTAGCAAAGTCAATACGAGCTCTACACTGTAAGTAAGAATTAATAGAAATTTCCTAAACAGAGGAACCTTCATATGGCAGTCGATTTCTGTCAACGTGAATGTTATTTGAAGGTTAATAATTCCAGTCTGGTAATGACACGCACGCTTCAGGTTTCTTCAATTAGACAAAACAGTATTTACAAAGTAATTTTTTAACATTTTTGACATCTATTATAATTAAATTGTCTTAATTCAATATTATTTCGCTGGTCGCAGAGGCGTCTTATCGCGAACCTTCCGTAGCTTGAAAATAAATAAGTACAAAAAAGGTATTAAGGTTTGAGTATACCAAAAAATAAATAGCTTTATAACTGACAAATGTATACTTTACGAAGTTTATAAAAATATTGTATGTAAGCAAAGTCAGTTGATTAAACTACTTTATTAATTTTAAAACACCTGCGCGCCTCCTTAATCCAGTAAGTAATATATTTCGCTAGAAGCACCATGTTTGCGGCAAACATATTTTTAATGTGCAAACACTTTTATTTAGTTTTTGCCTTTTTATTTTCTTTGCTATATTAGGTTAATTTTAAACAGTTAATCAAAACTTAAATATTTTACTTTACCATCGATCTCTTCCAAAGGAGATGTTTTATCCGTGTATTCTAGGAATACTTATTCAACATTATATAATATTTTAATGATGCAAACTTTACGACTGTCTATAAAAATATATATTAATTTTAGTATCTATAGTGTATTTTATTGCTTAGTAAACCTAGCTGTCACGTACAAAACGATCTTAAAAAGAAAAGTGTGTATGATTTTATTACATAAATTTTTTGAGGAATGATTGAAGGTTTCAATTCAGAGAACACATACATTAATAACTTTTTTAAAATAGTGCTACATTCGAGAAAGTTTATCTTGAGAGCTGCAGATAACTTTTTCATTAAGTTAAAATTATTATTGATTTTAATAGTAAATGTTATATCTGTTATGTATTAGATTAAAGTTAATTATTTAAAACAATACTAGTAAATATTTAGTACAAATCGTCTACTGCGTCTTAGCATTTTTCTAAGTGTTTTAATCTTTAGACAACAACGTTCATTAACAAGATTACTATGGGTTACTTTCTTTTCGTCTACTACAATTGAGCTAAGCCTCAGGTACATATAACAGTAATGAGTATGTTTAATAAAGGAGTTTGAATATATATTCGAACTGAATGTATATTCAAATACCTTCATTCACAATGACAATAATAGTGGCGTATTACATAACACGTCATCCGCCTCAGCATTGCAAGAATAGCATGTACGTCAAATATTCGTTCTTTTAAAATCTTTTGTGATAACACAAAGCTGTAAGGAGACCCTTGCAACGCTTTTCCGATTTTCATTCAACATTCGAAACAAAGGCGTCGCCAAAGTAATCCTCTTAAAAAATATTCGGGCATCCGCTGTCACGGAACGACACCCCGCTACTTTTATTTCAAAACTTACAAAGAAACGTGTAGGTTTTGGAAATTCTTTTACATTATGAACACCAAACAGTTTTTGGATTTAAAAATAGTGTTGAACTTTGTAGCAGTACTGATATTCAATCTATGGTTTTGAAATAATAGATACTATTTGCATCTCTTAATTAAAACTAAAGAAAAGACGGATTGTTTACTGCAACTTAACTTAGAGCAATGAAACGGCGCCTTTCGTCAAGTGTTCTTAATGACAATTTGTCCCCTAAATGACTCAGTGGCAAAACACTAATAACAATAATAATTACGTGGTTAACTTAGTTTTCATCTTTATTTGGCTTAGTATACTCAATAATTGTTCTTCAAATATATAATGATTCGTTGTATCAATTAAAACGGTAACAATACACTCGAATAGTAAATCTTAGTTTTTTTTTTTGAAATATTTAATATTGAATGTGAAAATAATAAAAATAAAATTTCTAGAAATAAATTAAAAGAGATAATCGTTTTGAGTCTTAAATTTATTTAATTATTTAACATCAGCTGTAGGATCTTGAAAATCAATATCAATATATCAAAAAATAGTGCACTGTTGAAAAATGTATAAAATCTGTATAAGTTTTTTTTTACTTATTCATCGTCTCATAAAATATGGTAATACAGCGACTATACCTCAATCAAAGAAATGATATACATTGACATTCCGTTAATTACTACCGTAATAAGCTTTGGCAAGTGCGCTTCACCAGACAATTGTCTATACACAATCAATTGTGTGTTCCTCGTCGGAGCCACTTGGCCCGAGTGATGCTCAAAGCGTATCTGACTTCAATAATGACACGGAAACGCGTTGTGAAACGTTCAAGAGTGAACACGTTAACCTAATAATGTGATCTTATGAAAATTACGTTATGGATCGAATAAAGCTATTACTAAACTTTATCAGTCTAGCAAAAGCTCTATTCTAAAGCTCTATCAGAGCTTTTACTAAATTTGATCAGTTTAGTAAAAGGTCAAGCGAACTACGTCTTAACAATATAATTAATAACACTAAACTTAAAACAAACAAAGTACTTTGAATAATAATACGTGTTACTCTTTAATGCAAAATCATCGTCGTCGTCGTCTTTTTAGTTTGTCAGAACCCACTGCCGAATATAGGCCTCCCCCATATGTCACCAAGAAGCAAGATCCTGTGCTACGATGCAAAATATAGATGCCCAATTTTTGTTAAGCATTGTTTATAATTTGTTTTCTTTGATGAATTTAAAACATTATTAAGCTAACTTGCCTTAAAAATCTCAAGTGTATTTTTTATGTCAAAATCTTAAGTTTATTTCAATAACTAGCTGGTACCTGTGACTAAGTCCGCGTGGTAATTTATAATAAAATATCTTTTTATATGAAAAAAGATAGCTTAAGTGACTCCCAGTTCCATAAGCTCTCTTCCAGTGAACGTTTGTCAAAATCCGACCAGCCAATCTAGAGATTAACCAGAGCCATCTAAAAACGGTTATTTTTATGTTATAAATAAACACTCCAACTTTAATGGTTTGTATAGGCGACAAAGACTCACATATAATGGAAAATTATATGTTAACTAAATTATAAAACAAATTCAAGGGAAGCCCCGTTCCTTTAATGATCCTGCGGGTAGAACCTAACGGTACTCATTACGACTCATCATGAAGTACGTAGGATAAATCGAGTCTGATAAAGTGTCGTTTTGGCAACGATTGTACAAATTTCTTTCTCTCCCTCAGTGACTTTTAAAAATGTGACAAAACGACTCCTTTTAAAGGTAATAGCTTTCCACAGGACCCGTTAGCAGATTTTTCAAAATGAAGTGTATTTTAAAAGTCTAATCAAAAAGTTATTTTTGACGTCACATCTCTTATGAGATGGGATACAGTTTGTTAATTTAAATGTCACAGTATATGCAATGATGTATTTTCTGTTGTATTAAGTTCTTTTTCACCAACACATTTTTCCAAGTTATCATGGGGTTGGCGTCTAATCGATCCAGGATTTAACTGAATAATAGTTTTTACGTAGAGCGAAAGGCATCTGACCTCCAAAACCCAAAGGGTAAACTGCATTCTAAAGATGAGTTTGCTAGTTTCCTAAGTTGGTAGCTGAGGTAGCGATTAGTCAGTAAATTTTTAAAATCTGACTTCCTTGGATGGTCTTGACAACCGGGACCGACTTTTACATCATCGCCCATCCAACGCATGACTCATCTGACTGTTTAGACATTGGGTGATCGGCTCATATTATCCTGACTATGAAGCAGCGATAACAATTATAGTAGATCAATATTAAATAATTCAAACACTTTAACGTCTCTGGTTCATAAAACAAAGGACACCACTAGACCACAGAGCCGGTGTAGTATAGTATAGTATAGTATAACATGCCATATTTAAAATTTTTAATGAATTTATCCAGTATCTAATTATAAACACCACTTCTGTTTTAAATAGTGACTGTTATAGACCATATAATTTATTGGAACTATCCTATAAGAATACCCAATTCTCGGAATTGAAACGTTCTAATGGTCATGGAGTTAAGTGCCGTTTTTATCACGATATTATAGGTACATATCCCTTTTTCAAGAAGTTATCTGACTTTGGAAAATGTGAAAATTTTTCTATGGACTGGAAAAGTAGCAAAAATATTGTAACAGTATTTAACTTTGAAATATTTTTTACGAAACTTTAATGTAAATATTGCTGTATTTTTTTGGATCACTATAGTTTTAAGTAACTACAGCTTGAAAATAAATAAGTATAATAAAAGTATTAAGGTACGAATATACCAAAAAATAAATAGCTTTATAGGTGACAAATTTACTTTACGAAGTTTATAAAAATCTTGTGGGTAAGCAGAGTCAGTTGATTAAGCTACTTTATTAATTCTGAAACGCCGCCCCCCGTTTAATCCACTAAGTAAAGTAAATTACAAATATTTCGCCTAGAAGCACCATGTATTCCGCAAACATTTTTTTAATGTGAAAACACTTCTATTTAGTATTTGCCTTTTTTGTTTTCTTTGCTATATTAGGTTAATTTTAAATGTATTAAGCAAAACTCCACCAACCCACATTGACCAGCGTGTGGATACGGTCCAAAACCCCTAATGGATAATAGGGTGTATTAGGAAGCCAATGTCCAGCAGTGGACTATCACAGGCTGATGATGATGATGATGATAAGCAAAACTAAAATATTTTACTTTGCCCTCGATCTGTTCCAAAGTAGATGTTTTATCCGTGTATGCTAGGAATATCGTAAATACATTAAAAATATTTTAATAATGAAAACTCTACGACTATATCTATAAAAGTTAATTATAATTTTAGTTTGTTGTATTTATAGCTTAGTAAAACTAGCTATCACGTGTAAAAAACGATCTTAAAATGAATTTGTGCCATGATTTAATTTCGCGAATTAATTAATTAATTAATTAATTAGTCGTACTATGCAGAAAGTTCATCTTGAGCACATAACTTTTTATTAAAGTCAAAAATATTATTAATTTTAATAGTAAATGTTATATCTGTCATGTTTTTGAGTAAATAAAAATATATTTATTTTTGTTCTTTTGTGTGATGTATATTTATATAAAACAATGCTAAGAAATATTAATTAAAAATCGTTTGCTCCTTCTTAGCATTTTTCTAAGTCATGAAAAAGCCTACGAAAACAAATCATAAATCGTACAATTTTACTGGTTTAATCGCGTTTAATTACTTCAATTTAAAATGATACTTCACATTTGAGACTTTTCCAGCTTTCATGGCCAAGGGAGAGACTAAGATATTAAGCCTCGTAATAAGTAAACAATAAAATCCGTGAAACTGTATTATATATATAAAAACACGTAAAAAAGGGTTGTTTCGTAAAACATAGGTATATAATAAACAGTCTTTAATAGCGAACAGATAAGCCTAGAAAAACTAAGTGGGGCACAACAACGAAGCGGTGTCGTACGTTTTAAAGTACAGTGTTAAAGTCAACTGTCACTCAGTAATTAACATCTGTTCATTAACAAAATTACTATGGATTACTTTCTTTACGTCTATTCCACTTAAGCTAACCCTTAGTTACATATTACAGTAATGAATATGTTTAATAAAGGAGTTTGAATTCATATTCGAACTGAATATATATTCAAACTCCTTCGTTCACAATGACAATAATAATGACGTATTACATAATACGTCATCCGCCTCAGCATCGCAAGAATAACATGTACGTCAAATATTTGTTCTTTTAAAATCTTGTGTGATAACACAAAGATGCAAGGAGACTCTTGCAACGCTTTTCCGTTTTTCATTCAACATTTTAAACAAAGGCGTCGCCAAAGTAATCCTCTTAAAATATTCGGGCATCCGCTGCCACGGAACGACACCCCGCTACTTTTATTTCATACTTACAAAGAATCATATAGGTTTTGGAAATTCTTTCACATTATAAACACCAAACAGTTTTAGGATTTAAAAAAATGTTGAACTTTGTAGCAGTCCCGATTTTCAATCATTCAATGGTTTCGACATAAAAGATTCTAAACACGCGATAGAAAACACAAGATTCCGAACACCGACAATTTGTCCTAAAAACGACTCAGTGACAAAACACTAATAACAACAAAAATCAAAAGTTACATGTTTGAAATATTTCCATCTTTTATTTGGCTTAGTATACTTAATAGTTTCTTGAAATATATACTAATTCGTTGTAACAATTACAGTGGTAACAACACACCCGAAAAATGAATCTTAGTTTTTCTTTTAGGAATATTTCAAAAATATTTATAAATTTTAATAAAGTAAAATTTATACAGATAATTGATTTAACTTTCAAATAAATTCAATTATTTAACATCAGCTGTAGGATCTTTTAAATCAAAAAACAGTGCACTCTTGAATAATATATAATCTGTTTAAGTTCATTTTACTTATTCATCTTCTCGTAAAATATGGCCATTCAGTGACAAGACTTCAATTAAAGAAATGAAATTACGATATTAACTACCGTAATAAGCTTTATCTAAGTGCGCTTCACCAGACAACTGTCTATACACAATCAATTGTGCGTTCCTCGTCGGAGCCACTTGGTCCGAGTGATGCTCAAAGCGTATCTGACTTCAATAATGACACGGTAACGCGTTGTTAAATGCTCAAGGGTGGACATGTTCGCCTAATAATGTGATCTTATGAAAATTACATTATGGATCGAATAGAGCTTCTTCTAAACTTTATCAGTTTCAGCGTGTCAGTTGTCGTTATTTCAGCCTGTCAGAGCCCGCTGCTAAGCATTCCCCCATTCCCATTAATGGAGAATTATATGTTAACTAGATTTATAAAACAAATTCAAGGGAAGTCCCGTGCCTTTAATGATCCTGCGGGAAATACCTAACGGCAACCATTACGACTCATCATGAAGTGCGTAGGAATAATGTAGTCATATAAAGTGTCGGTTTGGCAACGATTGTACAAATTACTACCTCTCCCTCAGTGACTTTTAAAAATGTGACAAAACGACTCCTTTTAAAGGAAATAGCTATCCACAGGACCCGTTGGCAGATTTTTTAAATGAAATGTATTTTAGCACTCTAATCAAAGCATTATTTTTAAACAGATATATTTTACGAGATGGGACACAGTTTGTTAATTTAAATGTCACAGTATATGCACTGATGTATTAGCTGTTGTATAAAGTTCTTTTTCACCAACGCATTTTCCCAAGTTTAGTCGTGTATTGAAGGAGTTTACCCATATGAATAAACGTTTAAATCACTTCTTCTGATAACAATTCAGCACCTAAGTAAACCGAATTGACTGGATGCACTTTCTAAACTTGATCACCATAAATTGTAGCACTTATTCATGCGACTGAAATGTCTATTTTGTATACTCTAATTAATTGTAAATTAAGTATAATTTTCGCAACAAATCTGTCTTATTTCGTGTACGTGTTACCTTATCCGACCTGCTTGTACTTGCATATTAGCTACAATAAATTCAATATTTTACACTTCCATGAAATCGATAAAATAAGCTGATGATTTAAATTTATTTACCTCCGAAAGCAACAGCTTGTTTGATTTTTATACGTGACATTTCATGGATTTAGTACACAACAACCTGATACAAATAAATGTACTAGTAAAGAGAATACGTTCCTTTACGATACGTTCCATGTAAACATAAGTCTATGGTAACAAAAAGATTTCAGCACTCAGATTAGGCCATAGTAATCATTAATATTATTCAGTCAATTGTCGTACTCCGCATTATTTAGAACGATATATATCTCACTATATTTACTCCCCTAGTTATTTATTAATAAATATCTATCTTATAAAATAAACTAAGCTAAAGTTTCGCTATGCCGTGACGAGCAGTATTGCGTATCAACAATACTGCTCCTCTGTGACTACACGCCCGTAATTTCAGAGGGCAAGACCCTATTCCGTACATCCCCTGCAACGAGCAGAATGACTGACAGAGAGTACGGTCTCTCTTTAGAATGGTAAGGTGTGGGTTATCTTCCCCGCGGCAGTTAGGTAAGCTTGCACTGCGCCATATACAACAAAAAGCATAGGTTAGTATCAGCAGACACAAGTAGCATATATTACTTGTCTTATATTCGGTATATCTTATCGGTAACGGTTTAAAATACCGGATAGGAAATGAACATTTTGCATAAAAACTTAACAATTTTTAAATAAATCAACTTAATAATTTTTGCACAACGAGAAAAATGTCTTTGATTTTAATTCAGTCGTAGATAATAATGGCCGGATGATATCTATGGGACGTTTGAAGTTCAAAGGCATTATAAATGATCCGCTACAAATTATAATATCGAAATATACGATATAGGTGTGAGCAAATATCTTTTCGTATCTGGTTGCTCTTCATAAATAATTTATAACATTTTTCACATACAGCAATTTCCGACGGAACGTTTCCTTTAAACGTCGAGTTGTTTTAAGGGCTATTGAAGTAGAGTTTCCTTTTAAATGTGAACATAATAGCTGCGTATCCTTTTTACGGACGTAAATCTTGCTTAAAAAATGACTAACAAAGAATTTGGAAATTGTAATTAAATCATTACGATATTGGTATAAAAATTTACGTAAAATCGCTATAGCATATAGCGAATAGTGTTTTAGTTATCACTCTAAATTTTACAGTTTACCACGGAAGTTAATTACTACCGTCTTGATATTAATATTGCAAATTAAAAAACATGTTATACATATAATGTTAGTATAATAAAAAAACAAGTTAATGAAAACACTATTAACTCTTTATTAATTACCACCGTTTAATAGTGCACATATTTACTATTAGTTTTAATTTACACGTTTTAGAGTGTAGCTGCTTGCAAACGTGGCTCCATTCCGGTTTAAAGGGCACCGTAGATAGTGAAATTACTATTTAGCGCTACCTATGCCTAGGCACAAGTATGAATCACCATTTTATGTTCCTCTACATGATGTTTATCGAGTGTTTCTCTCTTTCGTTTATTCACTCTGTCCACGAATAATTTCACAATTGTCATTAATTCGAAAAGTCTCCCCCAATAAAAACAACCAAGTTATTTGGAGAGAATCATAAAATGGCCTCCACGTGCCAGTTGGAAAAATGTTACCCCCCAAGAGTTAAGCAATTATCGGGGTAAAACTGAGAAAGGTTTCACGAATTTTCGAGATTAAACTTTGTTTTAAATTGAGTTACGTTTAGCTGGCCGCTTTTGTGTTTTGCTCTTGTAACTTGCAGGGTTTTTTTATGCTTCAATCTGCACTTGCTGGGATACGTTTGTTTAAACTCGTAGAAATTTATCCTGACCAAATTTCTAGTCACGTTTTTATATGCTATATAAAATGCTTGTTATGTTGCATAATGTTCTGTTTTATTGTTTTGTTTTTAATTTAAAATATTACTTATTCAATTCAACGTATTAGGTATAACTTTATTTATTAATAACTTTTATCAAGTTTTTAGTTTGAATTTAACATATTTTGATTTTAATATATTTATAATTATAATGCACATGTTGCAGAATAGAATATAAAATTTTGTTTACATAAGTATTATAAGAAATAAGCCAATGTCATCATTTAATGATATGAACTCTTTAATTGTAAAATTATTTGCTATGGCCAAAGCCTATTTAAAGTATATTACGAATGTGAGTAATTGTGTAACAATTACACCAATAAAATACGCATTTAGAAAAAAATGCTCAACAAATAAAATTTTAATTATAGCCAGTTGCCTTGTATAGTTCAGGGTAAAAGCGAAATTAGTTAAGAATATGGCTATTTACATATACCTATTATAAACGTGAAAAGTAGTAGTATGTCATTTTTATTAACATATACGTGTGTAAATCGTAAAAATTCAGCCGTATACTCTTAAGCATTTATTTGTTTTCATGGAACCTTAATATTTAATATAAATAAGGAGAAAAAGCAGTACTATGAAAATATTTCTTCTAAAATATAAGGTTACTGTTATCACATAAACGGGAGAGAAACACTTTGTAGTTTCATTCGGAGATACAATATTTTCATGCTATATATGAAATTGAGAAACGTTTCAGTTTTTATTTTATGCGCATACAAAAATGGGAAGAAATAACTTTTAACATTATTTGTTTTATATATATATATAAGCTACATTTATTATAAATAAATAATTTTGTATATATTCTGTGACTATATGATAGAATTAATTTATAGTACACATATATATGTGTATTAACATACATATAAGAATTTACATACATATAATACATAGTAGAACTTGAAGCGTTTAGCAACCTCTGAATGAAACGATGCTACCTAACGACGTTCCCTTATCAATTACCGTTTTAGCTTCATCGCAAGTTATTTGTGTGCACTGCTACGGAATCACTTGAGCTGAGTGATGCTTAGAGCAGATCACATTTACATAACGATGCGGTAGAAAGTTCCTGAAGCCCTGAAGCGGTGAACACGAAAGCTTATTACGATCTAATAACACGTGTATTGTTGTCGGTATATGTACCCAAATTTATAATCATCAGCGTCACATGAGCCTATTAACGTCCACTGTTCGACAAAGGCCTACCTGAGCCACCAAGAGATAATATCCTGAGCCACCTGTATCCATTGACACCCGACACAATTAAACAGTCGTCTTTGCAATCTTTTACTCAAAAGGTCGATGGCGCTAGAAGTTGTCTGGGGCTTATTGCTACTTCAGCTTGTTTATTCCGCAAGCTATGTGGGTTACCATGATTCTACTACAGATAGCCACATTACGCACCATATCACACGGTCTATACAATTACAGAGCATACCCTGCTCCTTAGCTTGCTAAGCAACTTCTAGCTCGACTGGCATAAAGAGCCACGTCCCTTATTAATATATTTTTTGAACATCATTCTTATTGGGACACAAATTTCCGAGAAGATAAGTTGAAGCTTCCCGAACACTACCTATCTGAGTGTGACTGTGACCATCAACGGGTAGCAATTTGTAGGGGCTATTCTCTCATATGGTATAAGAAGCCAGGCTTCTCATAAAGCCAGTATCGGAATTAAATTAGTATAAGAAAAAAAACCTAATAACGTATTATGTGTAACGTAGTTAGAAAAAACTCCGACCACTCCAACAAAAAACGCTCAAAATCAATAAAAACTGGATTAATGCATTCATACGGTATTTATACAAATTACTAGTACAGCAGAAATAAAAAAGTATTTGTAATAACACATTAACATTTCAAAGTACTTCTTAATACACAACGTGGTGCATGCAAAAAAAAACTCTTAAAGCAATATCGTAAAATGGCACGCTCCCTTTATTCATATGACCTCCATTTAGTATTCAAAACAAAACGCTGGCAACTGCAATACCGTTAAAATTGTCGGTCGCACGGCTTTGATATAACTCTTTATGAATTAATCCTTCGTACAGAAAAAGCAATGAATGCTTGATGAAAAATGTTATAAGTCATAAATGCATTGGTAAAAATACATTATATTAACAAAACATGCCAACAATTTGTTAACTATTTCCGCTAGTATATTTTAAAGCTATCATCATAATCAGTCCTCTATCATTCCACTGCTGGACATAGGCCTTTTTAAATGAACGCCAAGACGGCCGATCCCCTGCTACTCGCTGCCAACTTGAACCGGCTACTGCACGGAGATCGCCATCCCACCTGTTCGGGGGTCGACCAACACTCCGTTTCCCTAAACGTGGCCTCCACTCCAGAATCTTATGGGCCCATAGGCCATCCGTTCTTCGGACCACGTGACCGGCCCACAGTCACTTCAACGAGCCAATCATTTGCGCTATAACGGTAACTTTCGTTCTCTGTCGGATGAGTTCATTATGAATCTTATCCGACAGAGAGACTCCGAGCATAGCGCATTCCATAGCACGTTGAGCTACGGCAAACTTGTGGACCAGTCCGATAGTCAGAGGCCATGTTTCTGCCCCGTAGGTCATGACGGGGAGTACGCATTGGTTAAAGACTTTTGTCTTTAAACCTTGCAGTATTAGCGACGTGAGAATGTGGTGTAGCTCCTGAATGCTGCCCAGCGTAACTGAATCCTCCTATCGACTTCCCTCTCGAAGCTGTGTCTTCCGAACTGCAATATATGCCCGAGGTAGACATATTCATCGACAACTTCGAGAGTAACACCATTTATATTGACTGGCCTCGGAGAACGTGTTCGCTGAAAATGATTTTCGTCTAGTCAAGTTCATCCTTAGTCCGATACGTCGGGACGATTCATTTAAGCCGTGCAACTTTTCCTGCAAGCACTCCAACGGCTCGGCAAATATGACGATATCGCCAGCGAAACGGAGGTGTGAAAGGTACTCGCCGTTAATGTTTATGCCACGTCCAGTCCAGTCTAGGGTCTTAAAGACGTCTTCCAATGCATTAGTGAACAGTTTCGGGATATTACATCCCCTGTCTCACTCCTCGATGCAATTGGTCGCGTTTGACCCCGGAATTAGAACGGACATAAACGCAGCGCTTACAGATCTTTCAACACCTCGACGTATCGATAATCGACCTGAGATCGTTGAAGAGCTTTTTAGAACAGCCCAGGTTTCTACAGAGTCAAAAGCTTTCTCATAGTCTCCAAAGGGAAGGCACAGTGGCTGATTGTACCTCATAGGTCTTTTGTACAACATGCCTTATGGTGAAGATGTAGTCTATGGTGCTAAATCCTCTGCGAAACCCAGCCTGCTCCGGTGGCTGGAATCCATCAAGCTTATTGGTGAGGCGATTCGTCATGACTCTCGAGAACAGCTTGTTTAAAGCTATAGTATCGTATTATTTAGTAATTCAGTAGGCCCAAGCAGTTTAAAAAATGTATAAATTAAATACAATACCACCCATACCACTAAGCTACGGAGGTAGTACAATATATATATTAAAGGAATATTAAGAGTTTATACTTTGGCAAATCAGATCGATGTCCTTTTAAAATGCTTTATAGAAATTTCTCTTAAAGAAATCTTCTATAGAACGTTTCCTTGAACGGTCGAGATGTTTATAAGGGCTATTGAAATTGAGAGTACTTTTGAAACCGCACATAAAGGCAACGTATCCCTTTTTAAAGCTTTAAAGAAATTTTAAAATTCCGTGTGATGATTATTAATTATTAAATTCAATAACTTTAAAACATTATAAATTTAAAGTAAAAATATATGTTTGATATAAGAATTTGAAACTTATAGTTTAAATTACTTTTTAATGACCCGTTAATGGAATGCTTTGTTCGAAACGTAGACAAATTACGAGCCAGTAGAAAGATTTTATACCGTTTACAAAAGTAAAATATCGTTAAAAAGTTTAAAAGTAACGATTTAAACAATTTAGCAATTCACTATACATACCACATATATCTTTTATCACTAAACGTGAAACCTTAATAAATTTAAATGTATGTTTTAATTTATATTTAGAAACTTTTCCGATCTTACATTGTTTATCTAAATTTTAGTTTAAATAGACAACGATCATGTTTAGTTAAGTAGTAACGAACAATGAAGCATAAGAAAAATTTAAACATAACCAAAAAAATAAAATAATACAATAAAAATATTTTAATAATGTAAACTCTACGAATGTAACAATTCAGCGATACATTAACATCTACACTTACAATTTTAAAAATACTACAATTTGAGTTCATCTTAATAATTTAAATTTTTTCTTAAAGTGAAAATTATTATTGATTTGATTTAAATGTATAATTATCATATTTTAAAGTAAATTAGAATTCATTAATTTTGTTCTTAAAAGAAGTGATTTATTGAACAATACTAGAAAATATTTAATAAAAATCGCTTACTCCTTCTTAGCATTTTCCTAAAATTTTTAATCTTTTGACGAAAAAGCCTACGAAAAATAAATCTCAAATCGTAAGCAGTTTACTGTTTAATGCGTCTAATTACTTTAATTGAAATTATACTTCACATTTGAGATTTTTCAGCTTTCAAGGCCAAGGAAGAGACTAAGATGTTGAGCCTCTTAATTAGTAAACAATAAAATCCGTAAAACTGTATTTAATGTCATAAATTCACGTGAAATACGGAAAGTCTTTTATAAAACGTATGTATATAATAAACAGAATCAATATTGCAATTCATAACAGGCATAATTTGTCTTTAATAGCGAACAGATAAGCCTAGAAAAACTAAATAGGCCACAACAACGAAGCGCCGTACTTTTTAAAGTACAGTGTTAAAGTCAACTGTCACTCAGTAATTAACATCTGTTCATTAACAAAATTACTGTGGATCTTTCTTTAAGTCCACTTAGCTAACCTATTACAATTACAGTAATGAATATGTTCTAATAAAGGTAGTTTGAATATATATTCTGTAATAGAAAATATTTTCAAACCCTCGTTCCAATAACAATAATAATGGCGTATTGCATTCACGTCATCCGCCTCAGCATTGCAAGAACAACATGTACGTCAAATATTCTTTCTTTTAAAATCTTTGTGATAACACAAAGCTGCAAAGAACTTTGCAACGTTTTTCCGTTCACGTTCCAACATTCGAAACAAAGGCGTCGCTAAGTAATCCTCTTAAAAATATTCGGCATCCATGACGGAACGACACCGCATTTTATTTCAAAACTTCAAAAAACGTGATAGGTTTCGAATTCTTACATTGTGAACACCAAACAGTTTTGGATTTAAAAAAAATTGAACTTTGTGCTGTAATTGATATCTATGGTTTTGACATAATAGAATCTGAACGATATTCGTTCAATTAAGAGATGCATCTATATGCGCTCTTAATGTAACTTAAAAAACGGATTGTTTAAACAATTTAACTTAGAGCAATGAAACGGCGCCTTTCGTCTAGAGTTCTTACTGACATTTTGCCAAAATGCCTCATGTCACCAACAGTATGACACTAATAACAAATAACTTCATAGTTACATGGTTTGAAATAAAGATTGAAACATCTTTATTTAGCTAATATCGATTAAAAATTGTTTTTGAAAATTATACAATTCGTTGAAACACTAGCTGTAACAACACCGAATAAATCTAAGTCTTTATTTATTACAAAAATATTATTATTGAAATAAAGTAAATTTAGACAGATAATTTTAATCTCAAATTAATTTAAATTTTAACATCAGCTGTGGATCTTTAAAATCAAAAAATAATGATCTTGAGTAATGTATAATCGGTTTAAGTTCAATTTTATTTTATCATCTTGATAAAATGTAATATTATAACAAACTCAATTAAACAAATGAATAAGTTGACATTACGTTGAATTATACCGTATGAATTTTGACAAGTCTTACATACAACTACTGTCTTACACAACAATTGTGTGTCCTGTTGACCACTTGGCCTGGTGATGCTCAAAGCGTATCCTGAGCTTAATGACACGGCAACGCGTCATAATGAAACGCTCAAGTGTGAAACGTTCGCCTAATATCGTATGCTAAAATGACTAATGAAATTTCGGATCGAATATAGCTCTATTAGAGCTTTTACTAAATTTTATCAGTTTAGTAAAAGGTCTATTTCAGCGAGATGCGTCCAAACAGTATAATTAATAACACTAAACTTAAAACAAACAAAGTACTTTAAATTATAATACGTGTTACTCTTTAATGCAAATTCGGCGTCGTTGTCGTCTTTTCAGCCTGTCAGAACCCACTGCTGAGTATAAGCCTCCCCCATGTCACCAAGTGCCAAGTAGCAAGATCCTGTCCAACGATGCCAATTATAGATGCCCATATTTTGCTAAGCGTTGTTTATAATTTGTTTTATTTGATCAATCAAAACACTATTAGGCACTGACTTTATAAAATATCTATCAGTGTATTATTTATGTTATAATCATACACGTCATATTCAACTTAGTGTTACCTGTGACTGTCCAAGCGTGTAATGATAAAAAATATCTTCTATATAAAAATAGTAGCTTAAGTTACTCTTGGTTACATTACTATCTTCAGTAGAAACGTCAATCAAACATCTGACCAGCTAAAGATTAGCATAAGCCATTTAAAGACGATTTCTTTCATGATTTAAAAACATACACTCAAATTTTAATTATTTGCATTGACGACCAAGACTTATAATTGAAAAACATATGTAACTAAATTTATAAAACAAATTTAAAGAAAGCCTGTTCCTTTTAATGATCCTGTCGCAAGAACCTAAGCAGTACAGTCGTTACGACTCAGTCAGAAGGCGTTGGAATAATGTAATCAGATAAAGTGTCGTTTTGGCAATGATTGTACAAATTACTACCTCTCCCTCAGTGGCTTTTAAAAATGTGCCAAACCGACTCCTTTTAAAGGAAATAGCTATCCACAGGACCCGTTGGCAGATTTTTAAAATGAAGTTTATTTTATCAGTCTAAACAAAATATTATTTTTGTAAATATCTTATAAAGACCCAGTTGGTAAATTTAAATGTCACATCATATGCAATGATGTAGTGGCTATTGTATTAAGTTCTTTTTCACCAACGTATTTTCCCAAGCGTCGGCGTCTAGATTCATCAATCTAGATTTACCTGAATAACAGTTTTTAAGAAGAGCGACTGGCATCTGACCTCCAAAGCCCAAAAGGTAAACTGCATTCTAAGGATTAGTTAGCTGTCAGTAAATTTGAAAATCTAACTTCCTAAGATGATCTGACAACCGGGACCGACTTTTTATAAGCCCATCCGACCTGAATCATCTTACTTTTCAGACAATTGGCTGATCGGCTCATATTATCCTAACTAACCAGGAAGCTACGATAACAATTATAGTAGATAATTATTAAATAATTCAAACACTCTAACGTCTCTGGTTAATAAAGCAAGTGCCAATACCACTAGGCCACAGAGCTGGTGTAGTATGGTATAGTACCGTAACATGACATATATATATTTTTTTTGTAAATTATGTGTCGCTGACTAATATCTAATTACAAACAACCATTGCTGTTTGAAATAGTAACTGTTATAGACCAGTAATAATCAAACATTACTACGAATCATAACTTTTTTGTAGCAAATCATTTACTAGAACTACTCTATAAGGAATCTCCGATTAAACTTTTGCTCGAGATTGAAACGTTCTAAGGGTTATGGAGTTAAGTGCCGTTTATGTTACGATATTATAGGTACATATCCTTTTTTAGAAGATGTTATTTGAATTTGGAAAATGTGGAAATTATTCAGACAATGTATGGACTGAAAATGTAGCACAAATATTTTAACAATATTCAACTTTGAAATATTTTTTACAATATTTTTATATACGTCTAGACATCACACACATCATCAGCCAGTGTTAGTCAACTGCTGGATAAAAGCCTTCCCTAATAAAATGTCGGTAAAGTCGGTCCACCCACCAACCCGCATTGGACCAGCGTGGTGGGATACGGTCCAAACCCCCATGTCCAGCATTGGACTAACAAAGTGACTGATGTGTGTGTGTGTGTGGATAAAGGCCTCCCTATTGCACGCCTTCTCCATTAGGGATTTGGACCGTATCCCACCACGCTGGTCCAATGCGGGTTGTTGGATCGACTGACTTTTACATGCCCATCCGACGCATGGATCAACTTACTTTTCAGACAATTGGGTGATCAGGCCAAATTTTCCTATCAATCCAAGACCAATCAGAAAACAACGATAACACAAAGTTGATTTACCGCGGGATTCCGACCCACGACCTCCGGTTTATAAAGCAAGGGCCAATACCACGAAGGCGGTTACTTCCGCTTTCTTTATAGTCTTTTAGAATATAACAAAAAACTCTTGTTTATAGCAGAAGACTTAAACACTGATAATAAAATAATGTCTTTAACAACAAACCAATTATGGGAAAAGAGAGTTTTTAATCTTGAAATCAAGCCTCAAATAAATAGAAATAAGATAGTGGTAGTAAACACGTGTAAATACTAGTAACTACTTTTTCTACTCACTGGAATGCTAACCACCAATGTGTGATTGATGGATGATTCTCCTTGTCCCTGTTCCCTTGTGTGTATTACTTAGTAACTGACAACAAAGTTTTGTAAAGAAGTGAATACTTATTGTTTATAATTGAATGACATTGTGATAGATAATCGTTTTGCATTACCTACTGCAACTGCAAAAAGCAAATCTGGTGACTAATTTAATAATAATAATCAATGTTCGATTAATTATGATATTAATGATAAGAAGATAATTTTATTTCAAAGTTTAGGAACTAAAACATCCTCATAATATATACCTAAATCGAAATATTGTGTCTTTGTTTTTTGTTTACTCGAAATTATTTATATTATGAATAAAAAAATTCTGAAATCAAAGAAAATATACATAAATAAGTACGAATAAATTATGTACCGCATTTCAAAATTTATGCAATGAAAAAGAAAAACAAAGGTTTTTATTTTAATGTTTATGTCCACTTTTTCTTCCGAATATTATTCTCCTGCTTTTGGCGTTATACTAAGAATTAATTCACAAATTTACAATTTAATTTGCAGCGGTAAATCGACACGCGTTCTCCTCTTTACTGACCACTTTTGTTTTTTATTTATAAACCATTCTCATTCGTCTCAAAATTTCAGTTGATTATATATACATAAACACTGTTAATAACCCAAAAAAATCCTATAAATTTTACTCCCTACTGCTGCTGCTACAAAAAAAAACATGTGGCATGTATCTTAGCCTACCCTGAAACACTAATGGCCGCAATATCAAACTAAACTGAACTGTCATCATTGACATTGCGCGAAGCTCGGTCATGAAGATCCTTTTGAACGTTTCGACATTATATTTTGAGATTAGACTTTGTTTACATAAATCCCATTTTCTATTTGCCTCTACACATATAGGTGAGAGATGTAGAGTTAGAGAGAGAGCGGTAAAATCATATCATTATTATTTAAATTTCATGTGAAAATTTTGGAACAATAACAATTAGAGATAGAGTTAACATGGCGGATATTAACTCTTATGTTTAAGGAGATAATAACCGTAATACTAGCGGAAAATTGATATCAAATTGGTAGTTAACATCATGTTCAAATTCTAATTCTCTTTATTATATATATCGCATTTAACAACATTGTATGTATCGCATTTCAGGCAAAAAGACGTGATAAAATAACTTACATGAATAGGAAATATCGAAACCCTCCGTCCCTATTTTAGAGACACGGAAACCACAATTGTAACGGAAAATCCATCTATCTAAATAAACCAACGTAAATTATTGCATTGGCACACCATATACGGGCGCAAGATTGGTGTTCTGCTACAACAAATCTCAGTATAGAGGATTCTCGGTGAAAAAAAATAGTAATTTATTGCAAACTTTTATCATCGGAAAGTTGCAAAATTCAATTTTAATAAATACGTATCATTTTTTTAAAAAAGTTTGATTAACTATTACAAATAAAATAACAATATATCATTTCATAAATTTTTAGGTAAAAGCAAGATTGAGTAATATATTTAAGTTGTATACATAAGGATTCTTTGTGAAAAAACCTGCAATGTTATTTACACACAATTTTTGTACAATTTCAATACTATAGCGGACTTTATTCCAAAAACATTGATCCATCTTGTTATTGTTTAAATAAAATTTAGTCGTGTCATAACAAAAATACCTGATACCTAATATAAAACGACCTATAAAACATATATATATGTGTACATATATATATATTAACGTAACAAAATGTTCCCTTAAATGTGTAAGACAAAACATTACTAATTTATCTGTGTTCACCGGATCAGTGTTCATCAGAGATTTCCTATACTCGGACTTCTTTTTTTTCTTTCCAATTCTGCGGCGTTTTTAGTATGAGAAGTGAGAACAGTAGTACGAAAACGATGACTCACTCTCATAGTTGAAAGCGTTGTTCTAAATTTTCGAATTCGTATGCATCTTTTATCCCTGCATATAGTACAAACATAAGCAGTAAAATACTGAGTCAAATATATAGCACGCTTATAAATATCCCGATCCATTATATGTGGCGTTGTCACACATATTCCGCCTTTAGCTTTTTTATTAAGAGACCACCGCTGAGCTGCCAATCATAAAATGATGCATCACTCCATACGCAGTTAGCATATATATGTATTGCTCAAAGAAAGCAGAATTTTCATTTGTATTATTAACACTGTTAATAGAAGATTTTTCAAAAAGAACATTTTCAAAACAGTTTAATAATTGAAAGGGTAAAACCAAAAGGTTTCACGAATTTTTGAGTAAAGTTGATCCGTAGTTTTTAATTGAGTTACCTACACCCGAATTTACCGCTTTTGTGTATGTTGTGTTTGTTTGCAATTTTGGCCTAAATATTGGATCTAATTCTGTTTGTTTGTACCTACTGCTATCATAAACGGGAGTTTGTACAAATGTATGTTTGTTACCTTCACTCTTAAAAACTACCTGACTCATTTTAATGAAACTTTACAAAAATATGTTAGAATAACTTATAGGCTACTAGCTGTTACCCGCGACTTGCTCCACTTGAATTAGGAGAAATGTCCGCAAAGGTATTGAAATATACTGTATCATCATCATCATTAGCAGCCTTTGTCCGCCCTACAACTGGACCTAGGCCTTTTCAATGAACGCCAAGACGGCCGATCCTTGCTACTTGGTGCGTACTTGAACCGGCTACAGCACGGAGATCGGCATCCAACCTGGTCCGCGGTCGACCAACGCTCCGTCTTCCTGAAGGCGGCCTCCACTCCAGAACCTTAGATACTGTATAAGATAATATAAATGAGGTGTTTTTATTGTATGTGCCTATCATTAGACACACACACAAAGTTTTAATGGCTTTAATAGAAATATGCAAAGAGAAGTAAGCTGTGCTGGCACTAACAGCAAATAACTTTTGACTTATGAAATATAAAATGTATAACAATTATTAAATACACATTAATATCACCACGTGGGGTTAACCGCGAGCCGTAGCTAGTAATTTATAATATTGTACGATTTATCTATATAATATGTATTTATTTACAAAAAAAGTCAAGTCTATGTATTTATCAGTCATAAAGTTGCCATAGTACAAGCTTCGTTTAGTTTGGGACTACATTTTGTTGCGTTATCGTCCCAAGATATTTATTTTATTTATTTACTTTTAATAAAAAATGCTGGAGTAGTTTTATTTACGTCTATTTAAATTGAATTGTATGATGACTAGTGGAAACATTAAGATTTAATGATTATTTAAAAGGTTGGGTAACTGCTGGTTATAAGGCATATCTAGAAATAAAACCGTTTTCTTATATTTATAATGGTTTTTACCACAATTTTTTTTCTGTGTATGGTATTGCAAAAACATTCACTTCCTCTTTTTTCATATAAAATACATAAAGACCGCGATAGTCGCCAACAATCCATCCGTCTATATAAATATAAAATATGTAAATAACTTTCTTTATTGCATAAGCAAAACATATACAAGCAGATTATTGCTGTTCAGGTACAACGAATCTCAGTGAAATAGAGTCACAAACCTTATCTTAGTTCAGAGCAGACCAATCTTTAAAATTGTACAGAATTTTTGATAAATTTTAACGAAATTACATAAATAAAATATATAAGAAAAAGAACATAATTGTACAAATATTTCAATGTATACTCGTTATCTATTAAAAACACTCTACTTTGAAATTTAACTCATAATTATTGCTTGCCAGTAGACACTTTATAAAATATAAAGCCATTTAATTTTATGAGAGGAAAAAGTTTGATAAGACGCCCCAATGTTAATTAGTTTTAAAACGCCGACGTGCCATTTCAGATGACCTCTTTTCAGTAAGTTAATGTCGGGTCTTCAGTTGAAAACATTCTTAATTTATTTCCTTTATAAGCCGGTCCAATTTAAATATCATTATATTTAAACAAAACATTATTATATATATATTTCGTACGAAATCCTTGTTAGTTTTTTTTTTCATGTTTAAAATATACTAACAGATAACAACACTTAATTGTAAGTACAAATATATATTTTTTAATTGTTTTTGTTCTATAATTTCACTTTCGTAACTGCAGTTACAAACTACTTAAGATTTACTGAAAACACGCGCTTTATTTTAATATCAAAACAATCAAAAGAATATTAATTTCAAATTACAACATTTGAATATGGAGCGCAAAATTGTTTAGCTATGGTTGAGGAAGGCTTCAAAATTTACCTTTCTCTCGCACAAGCTAGGAAAGATCTTAGCTGTTTGCGTCACCGTCATGCTCAAACAGTCAAACAGCTATACAAAATAAAGTATTGTGACATGTCAGTGATGTGTATATAATTAATCGATTTAGTGAAAGGTGAAATGTATATACTTTGCAGTGCGTTGTTGACGTTATATAATTATGGTTCGAAGAGATTTAGAATTCATCGTGATATTTATTAAGAATTTTTATTAGTTTAATTATTACATTCAAAATATAAAAAATTACTTTAGTTTTGGTTACGTTTTTCCGTTAAAGACTTATCTATTGTTAAGGACAATGAACATGTTACTCTACATCATGTTAAAACATGATTACCTACCCCTACTCCTTGCAAGTTTCTTTTACTAGCAAGTCTCTTTACTACTGTATATTAAAGGTCTCTCGATATTTCTATAAGAAAAGAAACTTTTTTTTTATTTTAAACGATACGTCATAATGTTTATAATATTTTTAACTATACACTTATATCGAACGTTTCTTTAGAGTCTATTTATTTAATTGCTTATGACTCTTATGTTATGACTCTTGGGTAAGAATCTAATGGTAAATGATAATCACATCGTTCGGTGCCTTGGAAATGCGAGTGTCGCTGTAGTGGATAAAGTAATAAGTATTCCCTGTCTTCCTTCTATCGACATCAGGAGGAAACAAAAAATCCATTTTTACATAAGCATTTTTCTAAAACACTGAATGTTATGGAGATTTTTAATTGAATATAATTTAAAACGAAAATCCCTGATAAATAGAAAATTATGTATACAGATTGTTTTACACGATATATTAAGCAACAATTCAGGATTCTCAGATTTTCAATAAAGATTAACATATATTTTTCACAATTAGTGAAATTTTTGTGTTTCATGTTCGTTCCTAACGCACGCAAATACTCTAACGCACACATACTTTAGACGTAATATACCCATTGATATTAGAAAAATAAGTTCTACGATATAATTATATAGTACAACTTATGTTATGTTGTCATTTGAGAGATTTCCTATACTCGGACTTCTTTTTTTTTCTTTCCAATTCTGCGGCGTTTTTAGTATGAGAAGTGAGAACAGTAGTACGAAAACGATGACTCACTCTCATTGTTAAAAGCGTTGTTCCAAATTTTCAAATTCGTATGCATCTTTTATCCCTGCTTATAGTACAAACATAAGCAATAAAATACAGAGTCAAATATATAACACGCTTATAAATATCACGATCCATTATATGTGGCGTTGTCACACATATTCCGCCTTTAGCTTTTTTATTAAGAGACCACCGCTGAGCTGCCAATCATAAAATGATGCATCACTGCAGTGAATATCATACGCAGTTAGCATATTTTATGTATTGCTCGAAGAAAGCAGAGTTTTAATTTGTATTATTAATTATATGGTAATAATAATTATGTGGTATATTATTTGTTATTTTCGTAAGTGGTTGATATCTTAGTACGAAAAAAAATCCTAAAGCTTATAGCAAAAAAAAGATTTTTCAAAAAGAACATTTTCAAAACAGTTTAATAATTGAAAGGGTAAAACCAAAAGGTTTCACGAATTTTTGAGTAAAGTTGATCCGTAGTTTTTAATTGAGTTACCTACATCCGAATGACCGCTTTTGTGTATGTTTTGAAATTGTTTGCAACTTTGGCCTAAATATTGGATCTAATTCTGTTTGTTCGTACCTACTGCTATCATGAACGGGAGTTTGTATAAATGTATGTTTATTACCCTTACTCTTAAAAACTACCAGACTCATTTTAATGAAATTTTACAATAATATGTTAGAATAACTTATAGGCTACTAGCTGTTACCCGCGACTTGATCAACTTGAAATAGGAGAAATGTCCGCAAAGTGTATTGAAATGTACTGTATCATCATCATCATTAGCAGCCTTTGTCCGCCTACCACTGGACCTAGGCCTTTTTCAATGAACGCCAAGACGGCCGATCCCTTGCTACTTGGTGCGAACTTGAACCGGCTACTGCACGGAGATCGGCATCTAACCTGGTCGGGGGTCGACCAACGCTCCGTCTTCCTGAAGGCGGCCTCCACTCCAGAACCTTAGATACTGTATAAGATAATATAAATGAGGTTTTTTTATTGTATTTTTATTTTTATTGCCTATCATTAGACACACACACAAAGTTTTAATGGCTTTAATAGAAATATGTAAAAGAGAGCGTCGTATAAATATAAAAAAAAACATCGGTAAGCTGTGCTGGCACTAACAGCAAATAACTTTTGACATATAAAATATAAAATATATAACAATTATTAAATACACATTAATATCACCACGTGCGGTTAACTGCGAGCCGTAGCTAGTAATTTATAATATTATACGATTTATCTATATAATATATATTTATTTACATGTGTATTACATGAAGTCTATATATTTATCAGTCATAAAGTTGCCATAGTACAAGCTTTGTGTAGTTTGGGACTAGATTGTGTTGCGTTATCGTCCCAAGATATTTATTTTATTCATTTACTTTTAATAAAAAATGCTGGAGTAGTTTTATTTATGTCTATTTTAATTAAATTGTATGATGACTAGTTAAAACATAAGGATTTAATGATTATTTAAAAGGTTGGGTAACTGCTGGTTATAAGGCATATCTAGAAATTGAACCGCTTTCTTACATTTATAATGGTTTTTACCACAAGTTTTTTTCTGTGTATGGTATTGCAAAAACATTCACTTCCTCTTTTTTCATATAAAATACATGAAGACCGCGATAGTCGCCGTCCGTCTATATAAATATAAAATATGTAAATAACTATCTTTATTGCATAAGCAAAACATATACAAGCAGATTATTGCTGTTCAGGTACAACGAATCTCAGTGAAATAGAGTCACAAACCTTATCTTAGTTCAGACCAGACCAATCTTTAAAATTGTACAGAATTTTTGATAAATTTTAACGAAATTACATAAATAAAATATATAAGAAAAAGAACATAATTGTACAAATATTTCAATGTGTACTCGTTATCTATTAAAAACATTCTACTTTGAAATTTAACTCATAATTATTGCTTGCCAGTGGACACTTTATAAAATATAAAGCCATTTAATTTTATGAGAGGAAAAAGTTTGATAAGACGGCCCAATGTTAATTAGTTTTCAAACGCCTACGTGCCATTTCAGATGACCTCTTTTCAGTAAGTTAACGTCGGGTCTTCAGTTGAAAATATTCTTAATTTATTTCCTTTCTAAGCTGGTCCAATTTAAATATCATTATATTTAAACAAAACATTATTATATATATATATTTCGTACGAAATCCTTGTTAGTTTAATTGTAAGTACAAATATATATTTTTATAATTGTTTTTGTACTATAATTTCACTTTCGTAACTATAGTAACAAACTTCTTAAGATCTACATTAATATTAAATGATTTTTATTTTTGCGTGTTACAAATAAACTCCAAAAGTACTGAACCTAAATATATAATATGAAAATCGCTTATACTTTCTAAAACTAACTTAAGGTGGAAATATTTTTTCATAAAATGATTTCAACTTGAAATGTCTTTTTTAAAAAGTATTTTGTATAAATACTTAACTCTGAATGGAATGACAGAGTCTTTCAGATTCGATGTCTAGACGATGCTTAAACTTAACTGAATATGTCTTGAGAGATTGGGATGTCAATGTACAGTCCTGTGGCTTGCCGCCACCGTAAAAGACGTGCAACCCAAAAGTGCTGATGTGAAATGTGTGCTTAGGATGAAAGTTAGGCTTGCATCCCTATAATAATGCTTATTAAGTGAATTTCCAAATGCATACGCTTACAACATTAAGGGTTGGTGGTTGCGTGCGTAATATCAATGTCAAATCATGTCCCTGATGATATATAAAAATTATTATTTTTTGATATTGTTCATTAGGACACTTGTTGTTTATCCTATAATGTGTAATAAATTGTCCACCGTGACAAGCTGGGTGGATCGCCAATATTTAAAAAAGGAGTTTTAAAATCGTTATAGTACAAAAAAGGTACAGAGTTTATTAGTAAAATTACATTTTTCTTAATACAAAAAAATCTATTCCGACATATATGAGTAACTATATTTTACGAAGCTGGCTGTATAAAACAATCAGTCAAACATCACCCACGTCAGTATTGTTGATATAACAAGAGCGTCAAATATTTGTCTAAAAATTTATTGTGAAGGCCCAAAACTTCCAGCCGACTCTCGCAACGCTTTTCCGTTTTTGATTGAAACAGTCGCATTGAACATTCGACACAAAGGCGTTGCGAAAGTAATTCCCTTGAAATATTCGGTCATTCGCACTGTTACGAAACGACCATTGGACACTTTTAACGAACTCCACAAAGAAATGTGTAGCTTTATGCTGAAACTGTAACTTTTGTTTTTGTTTCAATATCTTTTATTTTTAAAAGCTCAAATCCACCAACCAAATTTTATTTGCGTGAAGAAATGAAGAATTGATTTCACATCAATTTTACCGGTGGTAGGTCGCCTTTTTACAGAAGACCGTCTGGGTGGGTACCACCGCGGTGCCTATTTCTGCCGCGAAGCAGTAGTGTGAAACATTGCTGTGTTCCGGTGCGAAGGGCACCGTAGCCAGCGTATTTACTGGGTAAACGAGACGTAACACCCTATGTTTCAGGGTAGGCAGCGCGTTGGCGATACCACTGCCATTGCCAATGTCTATGGGCGTCGGTGACCACTTCCCATCGGGTGGCCCGACTGCTGGTCTGCCTGCGTATGCCATAAACAAAATCAAGGGGTGACCAACACCTCAGTCTGTTCTATACACAATTATAATGTTAAGGATCTGAATCGTCGGAAATTTTAAAGTTTTTTTTTTAGATTACAAACAGTATTTATATTTGAAAAGCGTTGGAAATTATCATCATCATCAGCCTCTGATGAACATTGGCCTCCCCTAATACACCCCCATCGATTAAGGGGGTTTGGACCGCATCCCACCACGCTGGTCCAATGCGGGTTGGTGGGTGGACCGACTTTTTACATGCCCATCCGACGCATGGATCATCTTACTTTTTGGACAATTGGGTGATCGGCCCAAATTGCCCTAACCAACTAGGAAACAACAATGAAAATTTGTTGCGTCCCCGCAGGATTCAAACAGACGACCTCTGGTTTCTAAAGCACATGCCCATACCACTAGGCTACGGAGGCAGTTATAAAGGAGAATATCTTTTTTTAGTCCCATGACAATAAATGTTATGAGAAGAAGATGGGAGGCAAACCAAAACTTTACCAGTTTACTTATTTTACTAATGAGTTTACTTAAGCTTTGCTAAATAAAAAACGTGCATTAAAATAGATGTACACATAGTAACCAAAGACATAGTAGTGACGTCATACATTTCGCGTTTCTAAAGAAACATTGTCACCGAGATGTAAACCATTAATTGACAGTCGTGCGATGCCGTCGTTGGTATTGGTAACATGTTTCATATTTACTCCGATTGTAATTTGATAAAACCATAGCTAGTATATTTTTCCATTGACGTTATATAGCACTAAAAATTATTCATGACAAATGAATCACCCTACATATCAACCAATGTATTTAATACCCTACCGTAATGCCCTAACTAGGACACAACAATGACGATAACATATTTCTTCGCAGTAGTCAAACCTACATCCGGGTTTTAAAGGCTAAGTGATGGGCAATTTTGGTCGCTAAACTTGTATATTTTTGCTTAATGTTAATATAATAAAAAAAATGTTTCAATATAATAGAAATCATTATGTCGGTTAGAAATAATTACCCTTAAAAAATATACACTGAGAAATTGTGTGAATGATGTATTTTTTGTACAATATATATCACACGATAAAAAATCAACATCTAAAATCAAGCAGTAACCGTAAAACTTGAATTAGGTATCGCTAGAACATTTACGTTTGTTTAATGTTTTTAATCACATTATTAAGAAATGGAAATAATATAAATTTATGCCTTTATATTCTATATTAAAAATAGTTTGACAAAAAGCACAGCGTGATTCATTGACATATTATATTTAATATTTATAAAAATGGCAACTGTTCTTTTGAGGAAAACCGGGCATGAGTTATGACTACGATTATAGGACAGAAAGAAATAAAAAAGAAATACGGCTCACCCCATTTTTTAAACGCGCTGCTTTAATATTTATGTACATAAAAATAAATTCCCAATTTCATATGAAAGTACTATAGCGATAAATGTGTGTTGTTTAAACATTAGTTGAGGCATTATGCAATTACTTTACCTACCTTGTTCCTAATATATGAACGAGTCGATGTAAATAATGTAAACGCATAGAGATCTATAGAAACATATAGAAGTGGTGTCACATGTATATTTAAAGCAGATTTTCTCTTAGAGACTTATATATCAGTGTTAATTATTCAATAAGAACAAGAGAAGTACGTCAAAATCTTGCAGATAGAGGCTGCAAAGTATAAAAATCTTATGAAATATTTGGTCTTGATATTTGTCTTCATTTAATTATAGATAATAAAGCAAAACATATCTAAATGTATATAATATATACGCAATTACGGTCCTCTTGTGAAAGAAAAGATGATAAAACCTTTAAATATTGGACATATTTAAAATACAGCGTTAATAATAACATTTGGTGCCTGTAAAATCTACAATAACAAATATGATTTTATCTGTGCTAATATTATAAATGAGATATTACTTTGTTTGTTAGTTTGTTCAGAATAGGCTTTGAGACTTCAAAACTGGTTTGAAATATTCTTACACTACTAATATGCTGTATTATCCTTGAGTAACATAGGTTAATTTTAACCAAAGAAAATACATACAGAAAATCTAAAAATAACACGGGCAGAGCCTGTAAAGGACTTGTAGCTATAACATATAAATAACACTTTTTACAAAAAAGAGTACGCATTTAAATAATTCTTCTTTCTACAGAACCTGAAGAACCAGATAATGACAACGAACCTCTGGGTGGAGCAGTCCTGGTATGACTACAAGCTGCGCTGGGAGCCGCGGGAGTATGGAGGAGTGCATATGCTCCACGTGCCTTCGGACCACATATGGAGGCCCGACATCGTGCTCTACAATAAGTGAGATGCTAAAAAACAACGCTATGTGTGAACTGTTAATTTTTTTATTAATTTGACATTAAACATACAAGGTAGCAACGCGGTAATCATTTGGAAGCAAACTTCAAAATTCATGAATTATCATTATTGAATGATAAGATAGTTTTGCTTTTGTATTAAGGTCTAACAAGTAATGGTAATTGTCTTGATGTTCATAGGCCGTAATGTAAGAAGAAACCAGCACCCACGAACGTAAATACAATTTTCATTAAAATTAAGCATTTCTTCTCAAATTTCCTGTATCAATTAGTTATGATAAGCGTGTTGCTACTATAACAGTTAAAAGATTAATTAAAACTTCTATAAAATATATATTTAATAGTATCATACATAATACAATCCACTAAACACGCACTCAAACAGTTCTATCTAAAGTTCTAATTAATACAATTAACTAACATTTTAATTATAAGTATCACCTGATTAATACATTTAAATATCATAGTTAACATCTGTCATAAATGACAAATAAACAAAACGTTAAATAAATGTTAGTACTAAGGTCTAATTGTGTACCAGATCTTCTCGAAAAAAGGTTTGTACTAAATTTTATACTTCTTAATCGCACACAGACTCGCCATACATCTTGCAATTGAAACAACGACACAGATATTTACAACAAATAGGACAAGAAAATATACCGGGGCTTATTAATTAAAATCTAAAATAATGATAACATTCCGTGCGTTAATATAGTATGTTCTACATATTATCTATTTGAGCCAATTTAAAACATTTTTGTTATAAATTATTCAGTATACAATTTTGCTTTGTATATATAGTTTAAAAGGTTTATGGAATGTTTGGAAAGTTAACGGAAAATGTTATTATATAACTTTTGAAAAAGTGTTCTTAGTTTGAATTAGGACTTCATGATCAAATACGATACAGAAAGCAATGGGCTTAGGTAAAAGTTAAAGAACAATTTTTTTACGTCATGTAGGTACTTAATACTCTGCTAATAAGTTTCTTATCAAATTTCATTCTTCACAGCTATATTCTTTTATTACAACTCATCATAAGACATTAAACTCATTAATAGTAGAAAATTATAATTGGTCGGCATTATTTTAAAATTTAATTTAAACCGTTCAACCCCAGTGGGTCGAGTTTTGCAAATTCTCTCATCCTCGCAAAAGCGAGAAACGCTTAAAACTTCGGTGCGATAACATTCGTAATAACAAAGTTGGTGGTTGTTGCCTCATTTCAATATAAGACCGACACGAAGTACGCTCCCACTTATTTAATAAGACGAAGGGTTTCGCTAAAGGAATACCTAACGTTGGAATGTCGCAATGTAATTGTTTTCGAAGAGAAGCTTTTGTTTTGCTTATTCTTTCGTATATGCAGCCAATAAATGTCAAAGGGTCGTTCCGAAGCATAGTATTGTAGGCTATATCCAACACTAATTGAAATGCAAATGAATTGCGCTCAACAAAGGCAACTATCGATGATATTTATCCTTGAATTTTATTTCCAACTTCGTATAGTTTGTCATAATACATTACTTTACTAACTATACTATTTCCGTTGCAAAAAAAAATAGATCCACTCACGCTTTAAAGGTGTTAGTTGTATCTTCTACAAATCCAAGTAATCCTTCGAGGAATCCTTTTCGGAGATATTATTGCGGTACAAACAGGGTTGAGTTGTAGCCGGCATTCATTTTGTCCTGTCCACCGCCTTCAAGCAGACTTTGACAAATGATCCGGCCGAAACTCGTTATTCATTTGCGACATCGCCCGCAACCTGCGCCGCGCGCTAATGTTCTCATTTCTTCGGATTCCCCATCGCTTCTTATCCCTAAGTCGATTGAATGTGACGCATTAAAGTGGATTTTTTTATGAAACATATAATTTTTTAGCCAGCTAAAATCTGCAATATAAAAAAGAAAATCAGAACTAACAAACTCAGTAGATTATATAAATATCATAAGCAAAATTATGTTTAATATTTTACAACTATAAATAACACAAGGATTAAGTAGATATTCAGACAATAATTTAATTAAAATCGTGGGCATAGCATTGGCTATATATTTATTCATTGGCTATAAACGGCTAACATATAGGCTCTACATCGATAGATCGTTGTTTTTGAAATAATTCTGTGAAAATATGTCTTTTAAAGTTAACAAACTGGTTAACGCGAAACATTCCGTTGTTACAACGAACAACACTGGATTTATGATTAAAAACGTTGAACACGAGGATCGTTGGCTCATAGAGCAAATAGGAAACTTTACAGCATCATAAACACGCACAGAACCCTTATAGGCACTCTGGCAATCTCGCAAATGAGATCGTAACACGCCGCCAAAGCGAGTACACACGCACCGGGAACGGGTCGATACGGGGGCCCGTGCTGCTTGTAAAAATGCGTTAACATTGCAGTGCCGACGGCAACTTCGAGGTTACGTTGGCGACCAAGGCGACCATCTACCACCAGGGATTAGTCGAATGGAAACCGCCCGCCATTTACAAGTCCTCCTGCGAAATTGACGTGGAATATTTTCCCTTCGACGAGCAAACATGCGTTCTTAAGTTCGGTAGCTGGACGTACGACGGATTCAAGGTAATTGCAAGCGACACGCGCCGCCCCGCATAACGCTCACCGCTCTGTTTGTCCGCAGCGCCGACGGCAACTACGAGGTGACGCTGATGACCAAGGCAACGGTCTACTACAACGGGATGGTGGTGTGGCAGCCGCCTGCCGTCTATAAGTCCTCCTGCTCGATCGACGTCGAGTTCTTTCCTTACGACGTGCAAACCTGTGTGCTTAAGTTAGGCAGCTGGACATATGACGGCTTCAAGGTGACGCCCCGCTGTACGCTGCTTGGCGCCACGCGTCGGGTCGTAGCCTAGGGCCCGCCGCATCGCCCGATGTCCATGCAGTAGCTTGTTCGCTCGAACGTAACCCGTCGTGTAACTAATCTTACTCTCTGTCCATGTGGTATGTTACTCACTTATACATTTTGACCGCGCGACAGCGCTAGAGCGGGGCGTAGAGCGAGCGTACATGCGCCGCGCGCTCTCGCCGCCGCCCATTAGCTCTGTCATGTTGCAATTTTATATCTATTGTGATGGTGATGCTCTTATATGTGGAGTAGCGGTATTTCTCCGTGAGTGTCCAGGAATACTCCGGGCAATGACTCGGTCGGTTCCACTTAGTTCGATCGGCCCCCCTCGCTCGACAAGGAAAGGTATAAAATTTCAAATGCCTGGTGATATGGGATGCAACATCACTCGATTCAGTCCTTTCCAACACGTTCCACTCCGATTGAACCGCTCCGCGCTAAGTGCTGGGTTAAAGGATACTATATGTTTTTCATTTAACATAACGAGACGGACATAACAAACGTCAATCGGGTAAATATGTTTTAATCTTTTTAACAGAAGTAGAGTAGTTTTAATAATAAGAGCGCTGCGCGGAGCGGCGTCTTTCCGGTCATCACACCTCTCCCTAGCTGGCTCCGCTCGCGCCACACACACAGGACACACATTGGCCCCCCTCTTCCCAAATCTTGTGCTTGCTGCATGTTCCTCTGACTGTGCGCTACTCACCAACTGCATGCGTCCGGCTTTACTCTGAACAAATTGCATTCCCGATCACGACGGTACCCACGGCTCTTACACAGCTTCACACAATTCCTACACGAGACAAGGCAACACGGCACTTGAGACTAACATGTTAACTCCGACCCTGTCGGTCACACACTCCGGCAAAAACTTACATCATTGCATATTTTATACCTTTCCCTATTAGCGACTCTTTAGTGGCTGTAAGAATTCAGTGTCACAGGCCATTGCATGATATCTAATACCATTACAATAACAAGTCAATATACAGTTCAACTAAGAATCAGACAAGGAGTCCATAGTGCACACAGAATTGGTTTAGATGTTTAAAGTAGTAGAAGTTCCGTTGATAGAATCACTTTGATCGCGTGAATTCGCTCAACGAAACTAAAATTGCATGCAACGCTACACTTAGTGAGGTCTGCACCGATGCCAAAAGCTATACAAATGTTTTGACCGTTGAGTCCATTAAATTTAACAATTTGGCATCGGTGCAACGACTGAACGCACGTTGTGCCTTTATCCGCGCAACACACACACGCGCAGCGGAGCCGGTACTTCCGATCTCCTCTAAAAGCAAACAATGACGAATCGCAGAGGACTTGCGTGTGGCACAAACACTGTCATAACTCCTCGCGATTGAGTCAAAGAGTCCGATACGAAGACCGACTCCCGTTTAACAATCGCCCGAATTTCAGGCCCCATTACTTTACTAGGTGTGTTATATGTTGACGCGTTGTCATTACTTCGCATGAATTGAATTTATTGTTGTTAAGTGTCTTCTTTGAAATAAATGTTTTAAACGACTGATCTTAAAACGTTTAATATTTGTTTTAGATCGTTTTGTCGACACAGGTACCTTCTTGGCACACTCTGTGGTTTAGTCGTGACATCGTCTTCTATGGACACCATTTAACGCTGCAAAGAGTTTTACTTGCTCGGTTTTATTTAGTGTTCTAGATGAAAAGATTTACTATGTTTTTTCGAAGTGTGATTTTCTAGTTTAGGTTCACATTGTGTGGCAGGGTGCATGTATCGAAATAAATACACGAATTTTACTGGATAAAATGTTAAAATAAAGGAGAACTAAATAGAAATGATAAAATGTGTTATTTGTATGGGGACAAAAATATTTAATTTTAATCAGTATATACACATATTTTGAGATATTTTCGTTTCCTACAAATACGTAGAGAAATAAATTGCATTGTTATTCGCCTGTCTACTAAAGCAAACAATAAAAGCATAGATAAATAAAATGTGTGTTGCATTTATTTACTGTATTTGTATCTGTACTCGATGTGTTTTTTGTCTTTTACTATAAACCCTACTAACTTTTATGTCTTCTTACTTGTGTGTATTTCTATTACAATGTAGTAAACTATGACTTTAAAGCATTCATTACGAACCTGTTAACTTGGGGCTGACTAGGGAACTATCCCAACGGTGCTTATATCTACTAAAAAATAGTAAGGTACGACTACGTTCCCGCTCAAAAGGCACTTTAGCTTCTTTAATTGCTGGGTAAACAAGATGTAAAATTTTAAGTTTCTGGATGGCAGGCCGATTTGTCGTGACGTCCGTGGGGTTGGCCGTATACCATTAAAGAAAAAAACCGGCTGGTCTCGTTATTTAATTAAAAATGAAATCCTTGCGTGTGCATATATATAGCCTAATTGACATTTAATCCCTGACTCAAGCTGTTAAATAAACTTAAAGGAACTTTAATATAAAATTATGCAATGCCTATGGCTAAAATACTTAAAGTTTGTTAGTACACCTGTAACAGAGTGTTGATATGGATATTTAAATTGCTTTATAATGTTTGGCGAGGCCGTGTGTACAGGTGGACCTGAGGCATATGGACGAACAAGCAGGCAGTAACGTGGTCTCAGTCGGTGTAGATCTATCGGAATTCTACATGTCCGTGGAATGGGACATACTAGAAGTACCCGCGGTCAGGTCAGTTCATATACATTTGTATATCTATGCATGATCGTAGACAAAATTATTATAAACAGAGAATAAAAACAACATTTAAATACATTATCAGCCTGTGTTAGCCCATTGTTGGACACAGGCCCCCCCAAATACGGTTTTCGACCCGTATCCCACCACACTTGTCTGATGCGGGTTGGTGGTTGGACTGACTTTTTACAAGCCCATCCGACACATGGATCAACTTACCTTTCAACAATTGAGTATTCGGCCCAAATTGTCCTAACCAACCAGAAAATTACGATTACACGAAGTCGTTTTCCCCGCGGGATTCGAACCCACCACCTCCGCTTTATAAAGCAACGGCCCATACCGTTACGGAGCCACGGAAGCGGTTGCCTATTTTTATGTCTTTCATAAATTAAATGTCATCACTAAATGGTCCGGATGTTATAAAATGTAATGTGTGCATAAATATATTTCAATTTAGCCTCATAATTTTTATGTTCTGCTCCTAACAAAGACGATTTCGTTAGTAAACCATGTCTCAAGTGAGCGGACTTATGACGTACTACGTATCATTTCTTATAAGCAGAGATAAAATCCGTTAAAAATGTTAATAAACTTGAATTTACCACTTATAGTATGCGCGTAAGCAACAGAAAGTTTAAGGGAGTATTACTTACCATGAGGTAGAACGTCTTGCGGGTCACATCGCTTCCTTAAGAAAAAATCAGGCATTTTTTTTTTCAATAAGAAACGACTATATAAAGCAAAGCAAACGGTATACACGTTTGTATTTCAAGTAACGAAATTGTATTTCTTACGATGCGAATTCAGACAAAAGAAAATGCCTGCCATTCTTCACAGAAAAAGATTTCGAATTCCTCTTTGTGGGGCGTTTCGGAACTCATTGATTCGTGTTTCATTCTTTATTTCTGCTCACAAAAGAACTGCGGGTTTCGTAAATTGTAACAATATTGCATCAACCTTTTATATTTGGATTATGAACTCACATAGGCTTTTATAAATTAATAAACCATAAAACAAAAAAATACTTTCTTAATGTCCTTTTGAAATATTTGAATTTTCCACAAAAAGAAAGGACATAAAAAGTAAAAAACTTTAGATATAAAAAATACATGACACTTACCATTTATTTTTATTGTCTACGCAGGCAGACGAGCAGTCGGGCTAGCTGAAGTGGTTACCAACGCCCATAGATATTAGCAATACTGTGGTATCACCAACGCGCTGCCTACCGTGATACATAAGGTGTTAAGGCGCGTTTACCCAGTAAATACGCTGGCTACGGTGCCCTTCAAACCAGAACACAGCAGTGTTTTCACACTACTGCTTTGCGGCAGAAATAGACACTGGGGTGGTACCTACCCAGCCGGTCCCCTGTAAAAAAGGGACTACCACCACCATATCAAGAGACCAGTATGTGTTACGATACCCTGCAAGTAATGCTGATAAACAACTTTCGTAATAGATTTCCTTTCTATCTACGTCAATAAATTTGTCTAGTCACTTGACTAATGCGTTAAAAAATATCCATTTGTTCTCCTCTTCACATGTAATATTGTATGAGGACGATCGATTCATTCACTATTGGATTTTCACTGGCACTGAAGGATTTTCTCTCCCATTTTCCTTAGAGAATTATCAGCGCAAATATTTCATTTGAGGTAGTTATACTTTCTTACTAAATATTTTATTGCACTTAATTATCGATATTTTATCTTTCCGATACTTAATTAACTAATATTTGTTACATATTATATGAAGTATTCCAACAAACAGTCTCTATGCTTGTAAGTTTGTAATGGTTGAACGGCAGCTATAAATAATAATAAATAAAAAAATAAAGAAAAACAGTGACTCTCTAACCGGGCCGAAAGAATCACTAAATATTTTAATATATATAGAAGAAATTCTAATTAATTTTAAACAACAATTAAGTTTTTTAGGACTGTAATAAAAGTCTAAAAAAAAATTATTTTGTCTGTAAATAAATTTCTAAAAGTTAACCCAACAATGTACAGGTCTCTCTATTATTTAAAATTAATGTCAATGTACAACACACAAATTGAAAGAAATTGTTTTTATTTAATTATATGTCTGATCAAAGTTAGTTTTTAATGGCAATCTTAAAAAAAACAATCGAATAAATAAAATATATTTTTACAAATAAAACTTCCTGATATTATAAATATGTGATTTAAATTGAAATAAAAAATTACAATATTTCATGCAGGTAAATATCGGATAGGATCAAAAAATAAATAAAAAAAGGGTTTATTCTTTACATGTCATTACGTCATTACATATCATCATTCAATCATCGTATATCATTATCATTTAATGAATTTTTAATCTCCAAATATATGCATAGATAAGTTTACATACTAAAAAAACTCAAAGTCAATCACCCACTTGAACTAAAAATGGATCGAGATTGGGGCCGCTGGTGTGGGGCGCAGTCTATCGCGGGGGCTTATCTGCCCTCCGCGTTGAAGCTGTTATTAAGCTAATGCCACTTGCCTGCACCCCACTTTTACGGCAGCCTAGGTAGCACGTTAAGCTACTAAAACAGCACCAAGCGTTAGCGCTTAGCTGTCTAGAATAATCGTCTCTGCATCTAAATCCCACTCGAGAATGTGCACATGAAAATTGTAATATAAAGCTTTAGTACACAAATAGTCATAACTTTCGTAGTAGAACAAGCTTTGTTCAGTTTGGGACTAGATATTGTAAATAATTTGTCCAAAAATAGTATATTACTATTTACTTATATACATTTCACTCATCCGTTTTGATATAACACAACACTTATAATTCGAACAAAACCATCGTAATAATATTTTTAATACTTTTAAGCTCTTATATGATTTTTTGAAATATAGTTTATAGATCATATTAAAATTGTAAAAAGGATCATTTGCTCCAAGTTATATTGAATTAATAATAAACACTTTGTTTTAATTATTTAATCTTTCATGAAAAATTTACAATACTTGTAATAGCTACTTTCAAATAGCTTCAAACCAAAGGTATTAAATAATTGTAAATTTGGCATTATAAATATTTTATCCTTGAATAAAATCTACACGAAAACAGTGTGAATGAGATTTTAGTGAATATGTCATTTTGCAAGTAATGGTGAGTTACGAGGAGGTTTTACGTACAAATTCCGACACCACATCGATATAGCCAGAAGCGTTTCCATCAAAAGCCGTGGAAATTGGACCGTCGACCGTATTAAGCGTCACGCCGTAAAAAGCCTACGTCACTCTTGCGTTGTATCGTCATCGCTTTGCAACGCTAAGCCCCCACTTGAACAGTCCCAACTCCTTTATCGTCGGCTTTAAAGCGGTTATGTGTAGCCGAAGCTACAGGACTTTAGGGGTTTATCAGCGCTTTGTGCGGCCAAATTACATTGTCAGCGGATAATGCCCTTTTCATGGAAACCGCTAGAAAACGTATCGTGCTCGATAATGTCTTTAGTAACATACATAGGTAATTTGTGTTTATATTAAGGTATTAGAGCAAAATAATAAACGTAAAGAATTTGATGTTATTATCTTACGCGATTATGTAATAGCGTCCCTTCTATTGATAGTTAATTTGTTGTTGTTTGTGCATAGTTGACTATACTTGTCAATTAAGTTTCAAATAACCATATAATAGTAAGTCAAGTTCCGTTTCTATCTTATCAATATTTTAAGCAAAATCTATATAGACACAGTTATCTAAAAAGGTGCAAATAACTAGTTTTGATTAGATATTGAAATTAATTATTTTAAAGTCTATTAATATAGTTCTGATTAACGTTGCGGTGACCAAAACTGACTGCATTATCTGATTAATATCTATCACATAATTAGTGGTTTCCATTGAAATAATACAGTAACAATAACAGTAAGCACTATACATAAAAGCAAAATATTCCTATACAAAGTTGCTTTTATAATTCAGAAACATTCTTTGAAAATGATTTATTCATTTCAATACGTGAATACTACGTTACATACGAGTAAAAATAAAGATAGGATTAGTTATCTATGAGAAAAGAAAAATAAAAAGAACGGGACTGCTTTCAGATAAACGGATTCTCGTATTCTTAGCCCGAGAGAAAAGCGTAAATTAAATTGCTCTAATTTCTCAGGACGTCGGACACTTTTCAAGAGTCTACGTGACGCTTTAGTAGAGTCACTCTTCATTTCATTATTCTAACAGAAACCTTAAATAACTACACTTGTCACTTGGGTTTACGAAAATTTGTTTTCCAAAGGTGCACCCTTTATTATTGTAATCCCATATTTAAAATCGAAAATGTAAATTACAAAGAAATAATAATCTAAATAAGAATCTTTTTTATAGTTTCAAATATATTTTAGCTCCCTATTTCCTTTTAAGTCAAAAAAATATATATCTTTTATTATAATTTCACTCAAAGGACTGTTTAGAGATTCTCAACTAAATAATTTGCAAATATTTATAAAGTTGTTTATAATTATGTACTTATTGGATATATCGTCGATGTCACTTATATTTGAATTTTACTTGAGTATCTCCGCATCTATATCAACGTAAAGTGAAGATAAAAATATCAAACATATTTTCGGTACGTTTCGTTTTGATAATCTAATGTTATCTCGATGAAGGACAACACTTTCCATTTTGACTAATTTTCTATTTAACGGTATACTGAATATAAAGTTAATGAATGATCATGTGTTAGGTTTTATAAATAACCACAAATATTAGCTTACAGAGCACAGCTAATGGCCATAAAATGTTTTACACAAAATGTATCTTTAGAATTTTATTAATAATTAGTTTTTTACTCTTCAAAATATTCTATTTCAAAAATTATAAGGTTAGTGTATTATTTGTCAATTACAATTCTATTAGGAAAAGTAAAAGTCAAAATAAATGTGGATATTCTGGTCCCATCAGTCTGTACAAGTAAGATAATTAACAGTGACATGAAATTGTCGCTCGAGACGCCTTTGGGGTTACTCGCCCATTATGAATGTTACAGCACTGAAAGCTTCGCTACTGCTACTTAATTACTGGAGCTATCGCGCTGTTTCAGTTAATTCAGATATTTTCAATGGGCTTTACGATATATATTAGATGTATTTCAAAATATAAACAGAAATATGTTTTATTATTTTGCAAAGACAATTTAGGATTATATCTTAAAAAAAAGTTACGTGATTAATTATTTAAGCAAATTTAAACATAGGATTAATCAATATTCAAGAAATGTATTTTATTACTATCGACTGATCCATTTTCACGATATAATTCGTAATAATATATTCATTTCTATACATTTATTAGTTTTTTATTTAATAAAAACCCGCTTATAAGCGTATTTTACGCCTAATATATAAACTTTACATGACCTTTGGATTGGAAGATATATTTCCTAATACCAAAATTAAAACCACTGATTTATATGACACCTAATCAATAATTGACTTAAGTAGTAACCAAATAGATTAACGTTGATGAACGCTTTCCACAGTAATGGAGTGTATTTTTAAAAAATATTTTGTCAGCAAACTACGTCGAACCTGATATTTTACGATCCAGTCCATTCTCACCTCCCATTTAATACATAAAGCAGCTTAATATAACACATCGAGACAGTTTTATGCGGCACTCTACTAAATTGCTCGTACATCGGTACATGTCGTTTTATGACTCTCGTTTCGTCATAAAATAAGGGACCTATGTCAGTGCAGCTTAAACATGAACGTTCTTTTAATTTGAACTTAATAAAGTTTATTGATTTTTATCACATGAGCTCCTAATTTTTTTTATTGTTTTTAGCCATAATACGAGCAGGACGTTGACCTGACGGTAAATAGTACGTCTTGCCCATAACAAAAGCAACGTAACATGCGACCACACCTCTCACCGCCCTTAGGCATGAGACGTTGCGTTTCATTTACGTTGTAATAACAACAATAACAATATTGTACTCATTGTAAAATTATAACCAGTTTTAAATTTAATTATTTTTTTATTTAGAGCAAAATTAACTTAATGATTAGCAAAGGCATATTTTATGCGCGTGCTATCAACAGCCTAAGTGGCTTCGCTGACGTAATGTTTGGACAGAATTAAATAACGAATAATAGTCGTATGAGAAAGAAAAAGGGGAACATTTATTTAATTTTATTACGTGTTATAATTTACCTTCAATTTACATTCCTTAAACTTTCCTAAATTAATGAAAACTTTTTACTGACAGACTGCCACTGAAAGTTGTTTTGCTTCAAAATTGCAAGTACTGCAAAATTAGTCTATCTGCAACATTAAAGTTAAACTTTTAAAGAAAAGGAAAAAGAAAGATTACTTTCAAGTTAAAATATCGTCGTAAGTCGGCAGGACTATTAAATTTTAACTTTTACTCTGAAATGGATTTCCGCAACATTAATTATAGATTTATAGTCTAATGAAGAATATCTTTGTTACTATTTATATCTAAAAACCTTATCTGTTTCACGCGGCTGTTAAGATTACAAACAAAAGAATCGACTGAATTTATAATTAAAATAACTCTTTTGGCATATTGATCGTTATTAAAAAACATCACAATTTAAACATAATTATAGAAACGCATTCATGTGTGTTCAATGTGTTGCGTTTAAAGCTCTATAATTGAAGTTATTTTATATATATTAAGTGCAGTTATTTTTACTTAAATAAGCTCTTTATGCAAGTTATTATAATGACTGTATGTATAACTCACTCCTTTGTTACAGGAACGAGAAATTCTACACGTGCTGCGATGAGCCGTATTTGGATATAACGTTCAACATAACTATGAGAAGGAAAACGTTATTTTATACGGTCAATATAATTATACGTGCATGGGTATCTCATTTCTTACGGTGCTCACGTTTTACCTGCTTCAGATAGCGGAGAGAAGGTAATACCATTAACTTTAAAGTTACATTGTTACTTTGATTCACTTAGTTAATAAAATTGTCTTTTGATTTTGGTTTGCCGTCTTCAAAATAGGCAATATTTGTTAAAAATTGATTCTTAATAATGTATGCTATATTACTACTTGTAATACAAATTATTTATAAAGAGTTAACTAATACTAGTAGTATTTTTAATGCGAAATTAGTAAGAATGTATGGATGTATGTTAGTTACCCTTAAATACAAAAACTGCTCGATGGATTTTATTAAATCTATATAATAATATAGATCCCACATGAGAGTAACTTATAGACTACAATTTATTAATATTTGATGCGAGTTATCTTATTTTTATATATATTTTTATATAGCTATAAGTGTCAAGTATATAGAAAAAATCTAACTGTCTGATTGTGTGTAATAGTAATACGTATCTAACGAAGATCATCAGCGTGCAGTGTTAATCCACTGCTGGAAATAGGCCTCTACTAATGCACGCCTTCTCTATTAAGGATTTTGGACCGTATCCCACTACGCTGGTCCAATGCAGACTGGTGGGCGGATTGACTTTTTACATGCCCATCCGAGGCTTTGATCATCCTTATATTCAGACAATTTGTTGATCGGCCTCAATTGTCCTAATCAACCAGAAAACAACGATAACACAAAGTTGATTTCCCAGACGGGATTCGAACCCACGACCACCGGTTAATAAAGCCAGGACCAATACCGCTAGACCACAGAGGTAGCTTCAATTATACACGAACAGTATTAATATCAGTTTTATTGCTATTTGAACTAATATTGTTCGTAAAATATGAGAGAGAGATAAGTCGTACCTTTGATATACGAACAAATTTCCTTAAGCGAGAGTATAAAGTCGGTGTTAACCTGAAATATAACAAGGAATTTATTGGCTCCGTCTTTCCACACCTTGAATACTAAATTTAGGGCAGATTATAATATCCATCTATCAAGGCGAAAACCGACTCGTCTTATTACAGACGAAATTACTTTGCAGATAAGATAACGTGTTTAACGATCAATTTTATTAAGTGTTAATTAACTTTGAATTTAGGCGAATCGTAAATTGCTTTTTAATTTAAAACTTTGCCATCGTTAATATATTCTTATAAGAATTAAATATTTGGAATATGGACAAAATAATGATAATATGTAAATATAAATTATAATAAAAAAAATAAGATAAAATACAAAATAAGATTATAGATTTAGTAATTTGAAAAGGTAAAATAAGAAAAAATATAGAATTTTGTGAAAAATACAACGAAACCCAGTGAGGGTGTTGTTTATTTTTAAAAAAAGTTTTACCGGAATGAAACATAAGTAAAGAAATATGATTCAATTAATTTACAAAGATCATCATCATCATCATCATCAGCCTTTAATAGTCCACTGCTGGACATAGGTCTCCCCTAATACACCCCTATCCATTAGGGGATTTTGGACCGTATCGAACCACGCCGGTCCAATGCGGGTTGGTGGGTGGACCGCCTTTTTACACGCCCTTCCGACGCATGGATCATCTTACTTTTCAGACAATTGGGTGATCGGCCCAAATTGTCCTAACCAACTAGGAAACAACAATGAAAATTTGTTGAGTCCCCGCAGGATTCGAACCCACGATTCCTCCGGTTTCTAAAGCAAACGCCTATACCACTAGGCTACGGAGGCAGTAAATTACAAAGATACTATTCTGTTATTAATATTGACGGAATAGAAATAATAATTCACTAACAGTTATTATTTCAATTATTACTGTTAGTGAAATAAAATATATTATGAAAATATATTGGCATTTGCTGTTTGTTTATAATTTATTAAATAGTATTTTTTTATTTATGTTAATATATTGCATTGGAGACTTTTTATTCAAAGTACCTATATAGTATTATTACTATTATGAAATATATTACTCTGTCTTTTATTTGAAAATCATCTTTTCTATCCTGTTTTTAAAAAATATAATAATAGAAACATAAGACAATATACCCACTATATATAAAGGACTATTTTCCCATAATATGGACCTCAACATCAGACAAACACATTTTTGCACAAAATATGTTTTTAATAATGATAATGTATCACCAAAAGGAGCAAATGGGCAGTCGGACTATAGATAAACGGGAAACGTGCCTTTTACGGACCGATCTTTACTCGAAAGGGTCTGAAATGGGGACTAAATATAGTAAACATGAATAAGCTTTAAAACAACCACGCATAAAAGGAAATTTTACGAGTTTGACTTTTATGGAGACTACAATGCATGGTACTTAATAAAACCCTATTAAATTTATATCAAAAGTAAACTTACGTACTACGTCTATTGAAATATAAAAAGCTAAAGATATCCTTTTCATTCGTACAATGATACTTCATTACTCAAATAATATTTAAATAGTATTTTAAAACATAATTAAACAGCATTTAATATGGATGTATCCTACTTCTAGTTCATGGAGACTGCAAACAATCAAGTTCTTTCTGATATGCTTTAGGAACAGAAGATTTAATAAAAACATATTGAAAGTAAATTTGTGATGATTCTGTTTGTATAACACCAACTACACCAACAAAACATTTTATGTTATACATTCAATGTTTATTGCTATACATATAATATCTGCATATGTTTCAAGTGCTATATGAATCCAATATGCTGCTGGTAAAAGTGATTTAATTATTTAAGGTAATAATTTAAAAAAATATTTTTTCTTACAATTCAGTTACATTTAAAACAAAACAAAACGTAATAAATCTTGCAACTTGTTTTAAATGCTCACCAAATACTTTGCATAATTAAATCCCCTTTAAGTTTTGACCAACACCCCGACTTGGCTTAACAAGTTGAGCTACGAGGGAACTTTGCAACAATAATCTTATTGTACCCTCCGGCCCGGTTTAAATTACAGATTACTGTTTTACGTTCGTACAATATGTGATCAGAAATCTTAACCCGCTAAATTGTAAGGACTATACAAAGAACTGCAAAACATTTGTTAAATTAAGTTTTTATTCTCCTTTTTAAATATATCGGCTCCATCAAGTTGGAAGAAACGCAAAGTATTTAGTTGAAATTGTAAAAGATGATATTATGTGCTAAAGTTCACTTAGGCAAAAATCAAGTTAGTTGTCCTTTGACATAAAAACGAAGTTAAGGCGCGGTGTATAGAGGAATATAATAAACTACTTTTTAAAAAAAATATATTTTATGTAAAACATATATCGAAATTTCCTTTTTGCACAAAAATTTCCAATTTGGATATTTTAGCCGATTTAAAAAAAATGTGCCAAAAGTAAGCGCTTTTTTTGGCTCTACGAAAACAATTAATATCATAACTTTTGTTCTAGGTAACTCTGTCAATTTCCATACTGATCAGTCTTCACGTGTTCTTTTTGCTGGTGGTGGAGATTATTCCACCCACATCCCTGGTTGTGCCGTTGCTGGGAAAATATCTCATATTTGCAATGATACTTGTGTCTATTAGGTAAGTGGTTGTCGCATGATGCGTCCAGCATTATTTCTGCGTTTTACCTAAGTTTAAATTGTATTGGTTGAGTTAAACAATTTAATACATTGAAGAATTGTGCGGCGGCCGGTGGTCACAGGGCAGACTGATGAACTGGTTCAGTCATCGAAAGTTTAAATATTATTAAATGTATGTTCGAAAAACTTCGTGATTTATTAATGTGTTGTATTCGAGCGGCGCAAATTTAGCAATTAATTACAACCAAGAGATTACTGGTGTCATATAATAGAAAATATTTTAAGTACCAGTTATGTTAAGTTTATGACCATTAGCAGCGTCAAACTACCTCAATAGTGACGATATAGGCTAAGACCTTTGCCGTGGCGTAAGTGAAGTAGTAGTTAATTTTGTAAAGTAGACGCGTACAACCCAAGCAATCGTTTAACGTATAAATTAGTTAAAAAGATTAGCCAAGTTTATCGGTATACAACGTCACATAGCCTCAATATAACTGAATTAATACGTTGCGTTTTATCCGCATAAGATACAAAAATTATTAAACATAAAATGGTTCCGTAACTATTTCAATTCCTTACAAAAGACGAGTAAATTCACATTCCTTTTATATTGCTTCAGCACGAACCTATTTTTACTTTTCCTCTACATTTTCCTGCCCATAGATCTAAATAGAAAAGCAATTTAAATACTTAAGGCTAACACTGACACGGTTACAGGGCGCGGTATTTCCATATAAATTAAAATAACGCTTTCCAAACAAGATTTTAATGTTATTATTTTACATCTCAAAAGCAAATAAATTACTGGTGGAACTAAATTGCCCGTTTTATGGTATGGACGTAATAAATTATGCGATATTAAAGCAATATTGCTTCATTATTCGCTTACAAAAAATGTAACAAAATATAATTTTAATAAAGTAATACAAAAGAGATTTTATAAGTTGATATTTTCTTTATTAAAACTAAAATTATGACCGGTGTATATTAAATTAGCTTCGGAGCTTTGGCGTAAACAAAAACAACAACCAAACATTTTAGGGGTCGCATCAGCTGTTTGCTTCTATATTAAGGCAATTATCTCCCTTGTGTCGAGGAGAACTTATTACGTTAACTGAAAATGAGGTAAGGAGCAAAACAAGGCCGCATTAATCTGGCGGCTTCGTTATTAGCTCCGCCACTGCGTAAATAACGAAACTGCTTATTCAGGGACGCACACCCACCGCCTCTCACCCTTAGCAATAAATAGAGCGACCATTGTACCTAAAATAATCCAAAATATTGACTATTCGAATAAAGTTCTCTCAAAGCAGCAAATTAAATCACAAACGAAGTAAAATAATGTATTCTATTTGGGCTTAGCCATTTTCTGTTATATTTATTTTAATAATAGTGTATTTTCAAAACTGTTTGGTGTTCAAATTAATAGTTTCTTTACGAAAAAATGTCTTATATCAAGTTCTATTAGTACAAAACGTATTCTTCATTGATTTGTTATTAGCTGACAATCCTATGTTGATAGGCTATGACGGAGGCCCACCGATAAGAACTAGATTTTTGATCTATTAAAGTTTGTCATAACACTTTGATCATACAGATTCGAGACTTATTCTATTTGTATACGTTTACATAGATTAATGTCCTATTTTATTTATATTATATTGTTACATAATTGTTATACTATATAATCAGTTACTGTATCTTAATTTGTACTAAAACTGTAAATATAATCCTATTACAATATAGCCTATGTATATTGCAACCCTCTTGAATCACGAGATAAATCTTGATTAATTAGTGTCCTTAATGGATGGCATGAATTTGCTATAATGCGATTATTTCCACAAACTCATCGCCTTGATTAAACTCTTTTGTCTACATTATGTACAGGTATACAATAGAATTAGATTCTCTTTTTTTATGCGTTCATAATTAGATAATACATTTTAAGTTTAGATATAAAATTGTATTATCATTTACAAAAAAATATAAGTCGTCAATAATTATTTCACTAAAAGCAAATTTTACGAGCCGTATCTAACGGAACATTCCCGTACCTACATATCGTTATTATATTAATATTATTTTTTTAGTTGGTCCTAAGTACTTTTATTTCTTTTTGATGCTGAATAATAAATTTCTTTTCTTGTATTTTATGAATTCCGATTTAAATTGGAGTTGAATCCACATCTAAGGAGTTTTAAAACAAAAATAATATAAGTAATTGCAAATTTTCAATATTCTTCTTATATTTTTGTAACATTATTTTTCAAAGACTTATCGAAGCTCATTTTTCTTTACTGTCCTAATGTCCCCAGAGTCACTCGTAATAGGTTTTTATTTCGAATACAACGGACTATAGAGATCGCACAATACAATGCTACTGTATCGATAAATGGCTTTCTTAACCGTTGCCTTTTATCTATTATTGTCTTAACAGTTAATCTAATAGTTTTGTTCGCTTGATTAAGCTGACCCCAATTGATGTTCTTTGTTTTAGCTTTAAGGCATTTTTTGATTTAGATTGGCTGGAAAATTTCCTAAATTTGCCGTCTTAGATCATTCTTAAAAAAATGCTGCATATTTAAACATGCAGTAAAACATTTCACCTTCTTTTTCTAGCTATCAAATTTGAGCCCCTATTTTTGGCAGTAAAGTGAACGCCTTGTTTGTAGAATCAACACTGATAAAAAAAATCTAACTGTAATGTTTAAACCAAATGCGTCAAATAAAATAATAAATATTTCAATGATTTATTGATTATTTAATGACATAATTCTCAACTGATGAGTAGAAATAGTAGAATAAAATATGTTCGCTTCTAGCCCTTTTAATTACTCTAGAAACATCCTTGTAAGAGAGTTATTGCCTGCTTTTATTGCCTTCCGGTTATTTGCTCGAAGCTACTTATGTGCACACGCGGGTTTTTATTTCTAGTTCTTGTTTCCTATGTCGTTATACTTTTAACGGTTTACATTGGACGTTCGTTAAAGCGTATTTTATATAATCTAATTGCACTTGGGCTACTTCTACCATAAATTCTTGAATACTATACAAAACTTTTGCATATTCATTTGTCTTCAAAACTTTATTTAACATAACTATTTTTACAAAAACAATACATATGAGTCAAGAAAGATAAGGCTTCTATTACACTACCACTACAGGTAGAAAATTATTTAAAACGGTTTCTTATTTTGTAAATTTCTATGTAATATTATAAGCATACCAATAACTACAACACAAAAAAATATTCAACGCGATTCTTTTTATTGGCCTTAGTAATATTCTCATACAATTGCTTGGGTGTAATACAAATCTGTATCGCAATCTATACCCGTAATATCGTGATTCATGCTCGAGACAATTAATATAATAACTATAACTTTCTTGGGTAGTTAAAACATAAAGTTTTAATAAATTATACGTCAAAGTCTATTTGCGCCAAAATATCGGCCGCTCTTATTGGCTAAACATCGTGGGATTAAAAAGGGCCAGATGACGGTCCACTAATTAAAAAGCAATTTCAGTAGGCAGCTTTAGGGTTTGATTTGAGACCTCGTTTTCATAGGTTCAAAGTGGTATTCTGCTTTGGTATTATATTAGCTTATATGTATGAAATATAATTAAAATAATTTCTACATTTCTTGCAGTATATGCGTGACGGTCGTGGTGCTAAACGTCCACTTCCGGTCACCCCAAACCCATCGGATGGCGCCTTGGGTCAAGAGAGTCTTCATCCACATCCTGCCGCGGCTACTATTCATGAAGAGGCCGCAGTACAAATTCGACACCACCAGGTACACAAAATACTTCATAAAAGATATCTTTAATGTACACCTGACATTCAGTAAGTAATTTTTTTCGAGTAAGTGAATATTTTACTGGATTATAGGCGTGAGCGTTCTTTCATATAATCAGTTACAATAACTGGTTACGCGATATGAAACGCAATAACCGTTTCGTGTCAAATTAAAGTAGTTATTTTTGTAAACACGTTATTCGGCGAACTCTACCGTCGTCGTCTTCGTTCGTCAGTTGAGTGAGCGTAAAGCGCTATATTTCTTTCGCATCTTGCCTACCGAGATGGCAGATCGAGACTTGCCGAGTAAACGAGAGTCGACTTAATGTGTCACTCGCTATGAGTTTAGTTAAATAGGTTAATTTTCATAGGTATGACTAATACACATAGATACCACATTCGAGTGACCTCTGTTGGCAAATAATGTCTTGCGATTCCGGGAAACCAGCAGTTATTTAAATCAAAAGTAAAATAAAACAAAACAAAGATTTTTATTTAATTAGCTGAACAAACAAAGTAACAGAACGGTGTATATTAGAGTGAAAAATAATTATAATAAAATCGTTCAAAAGTGTAAACAGAACAAAAGTGAAAATAAACAGTAAATATTAATCATCGTCACTGTAACAATAAAATTTAATTTTAAATACGCCAGTACTAATATTTTTATTCCTATCATAGTTTAATACTAAACACCAATCAATCAATAAAACATTTTATAATTGTAAGCCGGAGTAAAGTATGCAGAAAAGGAAATATATTGTTTTAACTATTGGGCATCAAACACGAAACCGTTATTTTCGTTTCGTATGTAACCGTATAGATGAGAAACGAAAGTAACCGTATAGTCGTGAAAATTATGTATGCACAGTAGCTGGATGAAAGTAGCTAGTTATAAAAATAAGTAGTTTTAAAACAAGCGACGCCGTCCACGTAACTGGTTATGTTTCGTTTAAAAAAAGTGACTTAACTACCCACGTCTACTGGATTATCTAATGATAGTTCCATAGAAACTTTAAATTTAACGTTTCCGCGGAAATTTGCGAATAAGTCAAGATTAACATAATTTAAAATCGCAAACTCTTAAATTTTAATATTTGAATGAGTCAAAAAAAGTAATCGCTAAAAGAAAAGAAAACGTATTTGAAATTTTGATAAAGAGTTAGTCGATTGTGAACGGTTTATTCTATCATCATCATCAGCCTGTGATAGTCCACTGCTGGACATAGGCCTCCTAATACACCCCTATCCATTAGGGGGTTTTGGACCGTATCCCACCACGCTGGTCCAATGCGGGTTGGTGGGTGGACCGACTTTTTACATGCCCATCCGACGCATGGATCATCTTACTTTTACTATCGGCCCAAATTGCCCTAACCTACTAGGAAACAACAATGAAAATATGTTGAGTCCCCGCAGGATTCGAACCCACGACCTCCGGTTTCTAAGCCACACGCCTATACAACTAGGCTACGGAGGTTTATTCTAACATAAAGGTTTATTTTAGGATTCGTGATTCGTGTACACTTAATAAAAAACAGGAGCATGAAAATAAATATCATCAAGATCCTTATGAGACACGACCTGAGTGGGATTAGCGAATAGAGGTGACGTTATCCGTTAAAGTTGGATCTTTAATGTTCCGACAGTGTAAAATACATTTATTTATTTCATACGTTATAGTAGTATACGAAATTTTTTGCTAGTATATTTCTAATCAACTATATCGCATTACTGCTTCCATGGAATATCAGCATTTGTAAAGTTATCTTTTGTGTATTACGTAAAATACTTTTGGTGGATCGAGATATATTTATTTCTGTAACCAATTGTTAGCCATATTAATATATTATAAATGAGTACCCAAGTTGATTATAATGTATTTTTAAGTTGAGTATTTATATTTATTTTATTACTACTTAACTTTATTACTTCCAGTGATGTTGACCATAAGATCAACGATCTTTTAAAATCGATTAAACATAAACCGTAAATTATGAACATAATTACGAATACAGATTAAACTTTCCAAACTGCTATCTACATAAATGTTAAATGCTATGAATATTTTACTATACAGCTTAGGTTACGATTTCGGAGCCATTACTCGAACCGATGACGACTGTAAATTAATTATAACTTTGCCGTGTTCCCTTTTGGAAGTTATTTGCTTACTTGTTGTCGTTGAGAACCTTATAACATCAATATTGATGATGTTTAAAGTTTGAAATTAGATATGACACCAACTTGAATGTTCGCGCTAAAGTTGATCGGCAAAGTTATGTGTATTAAGTCATGACTTGGTTATCAACTTTAAATTAAACTACAATTGTATAATATCTACACATTTGACCAGTTTTTACACCACCAAAGTATTACCGCAGTAGCTATGTCTGCCGCAAAACTATATATTTAAAAAAAAATACTGTGTTTCCTTAAGTATTATTTTATAAATCGGATGTATATTATTGAATAAAAGGATACTTTACGGATCTTATCGCGTTTATTTACATTTTCAAATTCAGACGTATCGAACACTTTCCAGTGGCCTTGGTCACGGGTTAGACTGAGATGTCATCCGTCTGGTTGCATGTGCTGAAGCACGGTTTCCAGATCTTAATTGTTATAAAATATTTTTAGACTGTACTCCGAACTATGCAAAATGAACTTATTTTATCATTACAGACGGCTGAAATGCTTGGATTTTAATTTATTAATTATGCGGTCCCAAGCACCTGCTTAAACCACCACCACTTGGTGCAACCCAACAATCTTCTCTATTGAAGTTTGGATGTTTTCTAATCTCAATAGCCTCACGGATCATCCTTGGTAGGAATCGGTGTTCTTTAGCGAGGATTTGTGGTCAATCAAATCTGATGTAATGGTTTGGGTGATTAAAAGTGTGGTCACACACTCCTTTTTATTTAGTAAGTGTAGTATTCGTGTAAACAAAAGAATTGATAGGATGTATAGCTTACCAACAGCTGAACGTACTTCTCGTCACTACCTTTACTAAAAACAAAAGAACCTAAAGTAAAGGCTGTAAAGGCAAAAAAATATTGTTAAATTAGTTGACCCGGCAGACTTCGTACTGCCATCCATCCATCGATAAATAAAAGATCTAAAAAATTCTATAATATTTATCAATCTACATATACATATAAATGGAAAGGGGTGTATTAGGGGAGGCCTATGTCCAGCAGTGGACTATCAAAGGCTGATGATGCATGCATGATGCATATACATATAAAATAACCTGATATATAGTAAACAATTTTACTAATTCTACCTATTGTAGTTAGATAGGTTGAATCTTCGATTCGATTTCTAAACGACACATAGAGATTTTTCATATTTATTCACCTTTAAAACTTTTCCTTGACCTTTACAAATAATTTAAGACCAAAATTAGCCAAATCTGTTAAGCCGTTCTCGTTTTTAGCAAAACTTTCGTTAGTTTAGCTAGCTATTCATTTTATTTATATAGATAAATACACACGATCCTTAACAATTTCATTTAACGACCCATAAACATAATATGATGTTAAATTAACATCAATAGCAGATTTTCTTACGCATCCCTTACTCATAAAAAGGTAGATTAGGTTTGCATAACAGCCATAAATATTTAATTCCGAGATATCACATAAACGTGCTCAACCCTCATACAGGCATGTAGTATAAAGTATATGTATCTAATAAAGTATGGTAAGAAATGTCCGAAACCTGATGCCCTCATAAAATAGAAGTAGCCTATAAAAGTTATAGGCCGCGCCTCCTTGGTTCGTAAACGAATTTCTCCACCGTTATTCTCTTCCGACCTTGTACAACGGAAATCTTCAATTTGGCGTTAAACAATACGTTAGATAATATGAGGATTTTATTAACCTATATCCTATTTTACTTTAGGCTTACTGATGTTTTCTCATTTCAGATATATTTTTTTAGTAAATAATTTTATTACTTCAGTATTAATTTGTTGGAATAGTAAATTTACATTTTTTGTAATCTTTGAAATAGTTAGTCTTGCCTTACTATGTAATATTTGAAATTACCGGTATGCTTTATTTAATTATTATACATAATAGAACAAAACCAAACTAAAATTTGAGAGCAGGTACTCTTAAATTATATGCACTAACTTACTCCCTATCATGTATATAGAATAAAGTATAACAATAAAATGTTTATTTAACATCCTTCATTATGTATCATATAGATCTAACGCATCGTTATTGAAACCACTTTTGTATATTTTCTGTCAATACATCGATTTTCGTGTTTTCGTTTTCTTTTGCCGGAATGTAATGACTATAAAAATATGTTTTCACCGCTGGTTAGGTGTTTATTTTAAAGCCGAATAATACACAGTATATCCGTTTGTAACGAAGAAAGTAATTAAGAGTATGGTTCAGGGTAGCCAGTGGGTTTGCATTATTAGGCTCTATTTTATATATATTATTAGGCTATATTTCTTATGAATGCTGGTCCGCTCCACCATTAGGATCCTGCTTGTCACTTTACCCAGTAAAGTAAAGTGACAAGCAGGGTCAGTAAAATTCTACAAACAATAAAAAACATTTTTTTAAATATTTATATAGAAACCCTAAGGTTTTTTTTTATTGTCAATTATGTATACAATAGCTCCTGATTACATTTATCTACTAGATCACAAAGTCAAAGCCAAAGTCAATAATTGTTTATTCAATTTAAGCTCTACTGAGCACTTAAGACCCTCAAAAATTGAATACCGGTACAAAAACTCAGTCCACTAAAATACAGACAAACTTCATGCAGTTTATATCGATTACGTACGACGTATGTTCATAACTATCGAACAATTTAACATCGGTGTGGCTATAATAACTAGTTCACTGGGAACTTGGCGAGTTCTCGGTGCAGTAACTTTGAAATTATTAAAGTTGTTCTCTTTGATCCACTCTGACTTGCTTGATTAAGAACTTTCCTGCATTCTCGCATTTGTTTTTATTGGATATTATCGAAGTAAATTTATTTTTGTATCTAAAATATAGGTTTGTGTTCTAGACATAAATAATTAAGTTCCACCCATACACTAAACCATCACTAAATGACTGGAAAAAGGCCTTAAGGCAAAGTTACACTTTAGTAGATATTGTTTTTGGTTAAATTCAAGTCAGTAGTAAAAGTAGAGTAAGTCGAGAAATTTCCGAAAACTGGAAGTTACCAAATTTCCATCGCTAGTACGCTTAGAATTATGTGTATACATATATATACAAATGTATATTTATATATACATCAAGCACTTCTGTCATGTTTTAATGGCTCCAATAAAGTTATCTCGTTTCGATCAAATTAAGAACTACTGAATATAACTATTTTTATTACTCGTATTAATGTGTAAATGGAAGATTTTTTGTTTACAAGGAGGTTTAGATATAATAAATCACGAACCAGATATAGAAGTAGTAGTTTTTTATAACAGCTCTAAACAGGAAAATTCCTGGTATCATAAATCAAAAGCCAAAGTGTGATCTTGCAGTATCCTAATTTTCGTATAATATTTTAACTTACTCATTTTTTAAACTTAAAGTCATATTACAGCTAATATCTACTACTGAAACTGAACGTAGATCCTAAATTCAATACGAATTATTAAATAGGACTAATTTAAAATTGTACCAAGTCTATCAGGTTACATTTTAATGATTTGATATGACGTCAATTGACTGTTGTAAAGTTTGTCAATTAGCCTCGGTAACGGTACAATACGCTCATGTGCGGTTTCGGATCGTTACGTGAACGAATAGCATAGATTAGATCCCCCGCTATGCGGACGAGTAAGGGCGCGTATACACTAGGCGTAGTTTTCATTTGAGATTTAATGTGTTGGTTCCAGAGCTTTGGTTTGGGGGGATTACTAGATTAATAAATTATATAACATATGTAGGTTTGTCAAAAAATGACTTTGAATACTTATAATAGTACGGCAAAATAAAACCTTACAATTAATTTTAATTGAAAAAATACAGTCTCATATTACACGGACCTATAGTAGGTCTACATGATATAACTACTGAATGCATACCCTTATGAAAAAACATATAGAAAAAAAGAAAGTCTGTTAAAAGAAATTCTATCCCTCAGACTGACGAATGTTATTGGTTTTACCTTAAAGTCTGAAGATTTTATGTGGGCCAGCTCTAGATTCTAACTTAGATGGGCTGATGAGCTAGAGGAGAAAAGTGCGTATACACCTATATACGCACTTTTCTCCTCTAGCTCTTCACTCTGCGAATACAATGCGCTTTAAAACTTTTTGATGGCCTTTTCCACTTTGCGTTTTCCGCTGTTCTTATACTTTTAATCACTGTCGTTGAATAGAAGTTATTTAGTAAATACTGACGCTAAGTTCTAATTTATTCGATTAGAGCTGTTAATTATTAAAAAATATTTTTATGTCCATGTGCCGAATATTATGACTCTTGAGATTCTGTCTGAGCTACCCTTCCATTTGATTCATTTATTTTACTACAAGACCCGTGCACGTGACTAATTTCTGACTAAAATATTCTATGTACCTTTAATGACTGTTTCATCACTTTGGAGGCAAAATGCGCTTTATCACTTGATTGATGACGTGTTTTTAGGGTTTTTAAATGATTTTTGCTTTATTACCTAGTCTTTTACATTTAAGCTGAGTCGTCGAGTGAAAATCGTTTAAGCAGTAGATTCTAATGCTATGGCCTAATTTATTTGTTCAGATTTAAGGTCAGTTAGTAACATGTAACTACTGAAGTTGTTCCAACTTCTCCTCTTATGGGGCTATCTAAACTTTCACATTAAATGGCCTAATTGGCTCCAAAGGAAGTCTCTAAGGGTTTGTTTCGGTTTTATTTTGGTAATACAGTTTGATATAAACTAATATTGTGTCATTGTTTAAATTGTTCTTTATCTTTGTAACGTAGATGAAACTATTTTATTTGTATTGTAACATGTTGGAATCAGTTGAGATACAATATTTCACTGCAATATGCCATTGCCATATGCATTTTGTATACCTCTCTTCATTGAATAAACAATTGTCGAGTGAGATCTATTTTCTGACTTACTTATTTAATTAGGAGAGATTCTTTCTTCTTCTCATTCAAAATCTTTCTATTCAAAATAATGTTAATAATTAATCTCAAAGCAAAGTAATATTTATTCTTTACAGTTCTAGCAATAGCAATGTAAGTTAGTATTTTGAATGGTATTTTTGCGATATTTGAAATATATATAAGATATATCGAATATTGCATTAAACAACAGTACCACTTTAAAAAATCAAAAAGATTATAGAGTAAACATTTCATAATATACTATTTCAAAAAATCGTAAAACGTTACGATAAAAACACAAGAGAAGTTCGACTGTTCCTGAATGAACGTGTGAGAACGTGTCAATCAATGTCATGTATTTCAACACCAAGTAAAGTTCTGAAACGTGTTATCCCTCATGGAATAAGACCCGAAAAGCTATTTTTATAAAAGGATATTTTTCTTGCATAAGTAAAATAACACATTTCCAAACAAAAGTGTATTATTTTATATGTTCTCGACATTTTGTCATCTGCACTATATCGGATATTTATGAATAACATATTACGAAGGATGAAAACGTTAGAAAAGAAAAGAAATAAACACATAATAACTAGAAAAGAAAATATTTTTAGCCTTACTCTTCTTAAATGTAATTTTAAAATTATTGTTCCCGAAAATTTGCTAAACAAGGAACTCTTAACTATTACATGTATAATTTTGAATAAGTCAACAAAAGTTAGTTATTTTAATAATACGTTAGTAGTCAATCACACCCGGTTTTTACAGAAAAAGGTTTATTTAAGGACTTAGGTAATTAGTGTACTCTAAAAATAAACTAAAGCGTGAAAATGAATATCCTCAAGACCTGATTAGGATTAGCGAAAAGAAGGCATATGTTCTCCTTTTAATACATCGTTCGTTATTGTTTCGATAATATACTTATTGTTTTAGTATATACGTGTTTGTTTGATTATAGTTATCGTATATTATTTATTTTGCGGTCTATGACGTTTTGTGATAGTAATATCCAGTCATCTATTACGTATTACTGGTTCGATGGAATATCAGTATTTGTAAGGTTCTTTTTATTTATTTTGCTAAATTTTTTCGGTCGATCGAAATATATATTTTTTTTATAAAATTGTTTAGCATAATTATATTCTAAATAAAATTATCCAAGCTCATTGATATAAGTATAATAGGTACTTACGTGCAGTGACGTTGAACATGGTTATGTCGATCTCTCTTAAAAGCCATTAAACATAAACCTTCATAAATTATGAACATAATTACAAATACAGATTGAACATTCCAAACTGCTATCTACATAAATGATAATGCTAAGAATATTTTACTACACTGCTTAGGTTACGATTTCGGAGCCATTACTCGAACCGATAACGACTGTAAATTAATTATAACTTTGCCGTGTTCCCTTGTGGAAGTTATTTGCTTACTTGTTATCGTAGTGAACCTTATAACATCAATATTGATGATGTTTAAAGTTTGAAATGACATATGACACAAACTTAAATGTTTGCACTGAAGTTGGTCGATAAAGTTATGAGTTTTAACTTATGGCTTGGATATTCAATTTAAAATAAATTCATTATCATCAGCCTGTGTTAGACATAGGCCTCACCTAAATCACGCCCCTTCTCTATTAGAAGGTTTTTGGACCGTATTTCCACCACGTTGGTTCAATGCGGGTTGGTGGACGTCCACCAACCCGCGTCAAGACAATACCGCTAGACCACGGAGGCGAGTAAAATAAATTGCAATTGTTTAATATCTGTACATTTCGGCAGTAGTTATAGTAACACCAATGTCACTTTATCGGCTGCAAAGCTTCATATGGTAAAAAACATTACTGTGTTAGGCTTAAATAGCAACTAGTATAATGACTAGATAGCCTCTCGAAGACGGCGAGCAGTCTTAAGCTGCATTTTTATAGATCGGGCGGATAGCTTACCACCAGGTGAAGGTACTTCTCGTCTCGCCACTACCTTTACTAAAAACAGAAGAAATTATAGTATAGTAAAGGCTGTAAAGGCAAAAGAAAATATTGTTAAATAAATACACAAGAGACCCATGAACATAGTGTGACGTTAAATTAACATCAAAAACAGATTCTTACGCTTCCCTTACCCATAAAAGGCAGATGAGGTTTGTGTAACAGCCATAAATATTTAATTCTTAGATATCACAAAAATGTGACTAACCCTTATAGACGCATGTAGGAGAAAGTACATGTAACTAATAAAGTATCGTAAGAAATGCCTGAAGCCTGATGCCCTCATAAAATAGAGTAGCCCATAAAAGTTACAGGCCGCGCCTCCTCCCGCTTATTTCTCCGACGTTATTCTCTTTCGACCTTGTTCGACGTAAATCTTCAATTTGTCGTTAAAAAATACTTTCGATAACACTTTCTTGTCCGTGGAATTTGAGGATTTGATTAACCTTTTTCCTTTATTACTTTATGCCTACTGATGATTTTCATATTTTCCATCTATATTTATATCCTGTATTAATAGTAAATGTAACGTTGTTGTAAATTTTAAAAAAGCCGCTTTACACTTTACCTGCTATCTAATATTTTAAACCACTGGTGTGGTTCTTATACCAACAGTACGTTAATAGAAAAACAACCTGACAGGATGGACTTTTGAATTAAATTCACTTACTTATTTTAAATTGCTATGATGTATACAGTAAAAGTGTAGACATAAAATTTTTTATTTAACGTCTGTCATTACTAGTTACTACTGAAAAACTAGTATATTACGCGTATTTTCAAAGCCTTACGTCCAATGGATTATTATTGTGGGGATCTGTAGCCGGTTTGAACACAATATTTATGCAACGAAAATAGGGTGTTAGGGCAATCTACAATCAGGGTTCACGGGAATATCTACTTTACCCTCGCTATACATATTTGAAAATATTATGTACCCACGTGAATAAATTCATATGGTCAAATTTTGTAAATGCCAATATTTACAAAAATATAATCATATTAAAAAAGACCACAGAGTTTCTTGCCGGTTCTTCTCCGGACGGGTCTGAGTTTGTGAACCGGAGGTAAATGGAAAATATTTGACGTTCATAAGTGCTCAGTAGAGCCTAAATTGAATAAATAATTTTGACTTTGTCTCTTTAAACTTTTTATTTATACATCGATTTCAAATTTTTTGAACTTAATATTTAAAAGCCCCAGTCCTCCTTACTATCAATAGTGTGTAAAATATTCCATCGCAAAGCTACAACAAATGGTTCACTCATTTTTTGTCGGTATACAATGCCGTTCCATTACTGATGTTATACCATATACTCAGAATAAGAAACTTATGTATATTACTTCTACTATCTTCCATAATGCGTACAATTTAATATCGGTCTGTAATAATAGTTCACTGGGAAACATGATTTACAAGAACTTTGAAATTATAAACTTGTTCTATATTGATCACCGATTGCATAGAATTTGATTTTCAGTTTTTCTTGAATGTTTATCAATTAGCTTTCGTATGTGAAATATGTAAAGTATTCCATATATATGCATGGTTTCAACTATTACTAATATCATAAAAACTGGAAAGACTTCACAGACTGCTAATAAATCAACTTATAGATATAATGGAGTAGTTAATTTTACAGTTTGTTTAGAAGCTCATGACTTACGAACAATTGTGGAAAGTTTTCCATAGCATAGCTGATCAATCGTTTCAAAACTGCTTCCTCATTAATTTAAGTTACAATTCTCACGTGTTAGACTTCAACTCTGAGTACGTAGATCTAATTCCGCAATTATTAACACGTTATTTCTATGTACGAGGTATAATTTTGAATGATTTGGTGTGACGTTTATTGACAGTTGTAATGTTTGTCTATTAGCCTTGCAAACGATACAATACGTTGCCATGCGGTTTCGGATCGTTACGAACGGATAGCATAGATTAGATCTCCCGCTATGCGGAACAATAAGGGCGCGTATACACTAGGCATTGGTGTAAGTAAATTGTTTGGCGTAGTCTACATTTCGGATCTACTGTGATGGTTCCAGGGCTATGATTTGACTTAACTCCAGTAATGTTATTACTGTACGTTAGCTGCCGCTATTTTCATCACTTCCCTTCCGTTATCTTGGAGTAGGTTTTCAATTTATAATTTTCTTGTAGATTTATGACCGATTTTTTGCTTTACTTCCCTAATCTATTGCATTTAAGCAGAGTTGTTGAGTGAAAATCGCTTAAGCAGGAGATACTAATGACATGGCCTTATTTATTTTCTCAGAGTTAAATTTAGTTAGAATTACTTTACATAGAAACATGTAACTACTGGAGTTGCTTCGTAACATTTCCTCTTATGAGGCTATCTAAACTTTCACATTAAATCGCCTAATCTACTATAACAGGCCGATAATGACGATGAACTAAAGTTTGAAATAAACTAAAGGTAATTGTGTCATAGTTTTAATGCTTACTTATTGTTAAAACGTAGAAGAAACTCTTTTACTTCTCTAACATGTCGGAATCAGATGACATATACTATTGCAAAGCAATGCGCTTGCTCCATTTATTATATGCAAATTGAATTTTGTGCTCCATGGAATGAACAAAAAAGTAAGTCTTCGTATTCAAAAGAATCTTAGAAAACAATCTCGAACCAAAGTGATAAATATTAAAGTACTAGCAATTTAGTAATTTAAATTGCATTTTATGTGATTTTTGAAAAATATATAATTTATATCGGATACTACAGCTAAGAATCCCACCACTTTCAATAATTTAAAAAAAAATCGTTTATCATATTATTATCGTACATCATTCGTGTTATCGTAACACTTGAAGATAAAAACTTACAAGGGAATTTCGAACATTCGTGCAAAGAACGTGTGAGAACGTGTCAATCAATGTCAGGTATTACAACACCAACTAAAGTTCTGAAACGTGTGATCCCTTATGGTATAAGATCTGAAAAGCAATTTTTAAAAGAGGCTATGTTTCATCCATAAGTAATGTAACAGACAGGTCTGCCGAATAGAAGTTTATTATTTTATATATTTTCTACATTTCGGCATCCAAACAAAATTGGAAATTTATGATTAAGACATAGCTTAAGATTAAAGCGTTAAAAGGAAAAACATATACATGATAACTAGAAAAAAAAATTTTCGTTACACTCCTCAAATGTACTCTGGTTTTTAAATCACCCCATTAGCGTATTTAACAGACCTCGTGATTCGTGCACTACAAGCTGAGGGTTCAATTCATATTTAATACATATTGTATAAATGCAAATAACAATACTTCTTCATAGTATATATACATGCAATGAAAAAGTATTTTACTTTATGTATATTTATCATTTGGACATTATAACCATATCGAATATTTATGAATAAAATATTACTAACGATTAAAGCATTATATAAGAAAAGAAACATACACATAATAACTAGAAAAAAAAACGATATTGAGCCTTAAACTCCTTTAATAGAATACATTTTAGAAAATTAAGGTTATTATACAACTTAATCAAGGTACTGCACAGAGCTCGTACACTGCATTCTAAGGGTTTAATTCCTATTAAAGATATAATTATGCATTATGGATAGTTTCTACGTGTCTTAAATTTTGTTTGTATATATTTTTACAAGGAATAGTTAAGTGATTATTATTTAATCAAAAAAGTATATAATTTTTGTTTGTTTCAACATTAAGTGGAGAAGCTTTTCTATAACGCTTTTTATCGCAACGTTAGATGCAGGAGATTGAGTCAAATATTAACTTCCAACAGCCTAATGAATATTATATCCGTAATCAGCAAATTTCCTGAGCATCTTTTACTAGTATAAAAAAAGATTATGTTTTTATAACAGCAATTAATGTTTAATTCCAAGATATCACATAAACGTGACTAACCGTTATAAAAGCATGTAGGATAAAGTACATGTAACTAATAAAGTATCGTAAGAAATGCCCGAAGCCTGATGCCCTCATAAAATAGAGTAGCCCATAAAAGTTATAGGCCGCGCCTCCTTGCTCTTGGTTCGTAAACGAATTTCTCCACCGTTATTCTCTTTCGACCTCGTACGACGCAAATCTTTGACTTAGCGTTAAACAATACGGGTATTACTTGCCAGTCTGGAATAAGGGGATATTCTAACCGTGTTTCTGTTTTACGTTATGCTTTTTAATGTTTCCAGATTATTATACATATAAACATTATAAGACTGTATTTTTTTGTATCTACTATAAAGATACATTCAGCTTTAAAATAATCTCTGAAAAGTCATTATTCTGGTGTCATAACTTTTAATGCCATTTAATTATAACATGTGATCTTATTCAATAGAACGTACGTACTTGCTCATTGGTAGAGTATAAAGGCAGTTACTACCTTGGAGTTACCTTGGTCCCCTATAGCCCATAACCAGTTTTTTTGGTAAACGTCCACAATTACACAACATGCTTTCCAAATTCAACTTAATTGTAGTCAATTGATTAATAATGGATTAATCACCATTGCATAGAACAAAATGACTAACTTTTTTTTTTATTTTTACTATTTTTAATACAATATATTGATGTAAATTTTTCTCATTCTTTAGCCAAAATCCGAGGCCTACAAACAAACATTTTACGCCCTGGTTAGCATTTTATTCCTTACCCAAATAAGCTTCAGTTTATCCGTATATAATAAGACCAAATAGAACACAAAAAACACAACGTAACCTTTTAGATTTAATTTACAGGCATTGCACATCATTAGATCAGAAATATGAATATAAAACAATAACACCTAACTTAGTTTCTTTTATCGAAGCTTCTTTTAAGTTGCATATTCATCAGAAAATAAATTATAGGTTACAAATAATTAAAAAGGTATTTATTTGTACACTAAACCATTTTTTATATTTTTATCGATTTCATTTAATTTTTTAAAACAATTTTTTTTCTCGTTTTTAACGAGAATAGATTTAGTAAGAAGCGAAATATATACATTAAGAAACAACGTTTTATATACTACTAGCGGAGTCAATACCCGGAAGTTATCCTTCATGATTTACCAAGTGATAAGGATATTAAACAAATTAAAAAATTAAAGTTCAAGTTCGTTCTGCACTTTACTTGTAGTATAAATTAATAACCTAGATATTGACTGCAGTGCCATCTGCCAAGCTTATTAATGAATGTAAACCATCCTCGAATCCAATTGAATACACACAAATACATTCATTCAAATCAGTCTAGCCGTTTAGGAGGAGTTCACTGTCAACAAACGTACATAAAAAATATACATGTAGATTATATACGTTTCTCGATATAAAAATAATAGTTTTACATCAGATTGATGTATATGACGCTAGATAGTAGCTCTATAATACAGAGAAAATTCGCGCAGTTATTAGCTGATACCCATCCACGCATGTTCATAACTTCCGTATAATTTAATATCGGTGTGGCCCGCAACTACTCTGGCCGCAGCACTGGGAAACTGGCGAGTTTTCGAAGTTGTAACTTCGAAATTATTAAACTTGTACTTATTATCAACTCTGACTTTGTGGATTAAGATCGCTCCTAGTTTTTTTTTCGCATTTTTCTTTATATTCTTGCATTCGCATTTGACTTTATATTCCATAGATATAAAATACCATACGTTTCTTTTATAAGATATCATGTTACATTCGTAGAGGTCAGCTAAAACATGGTTTTTACAAAACTTTACAGACAATAGGTGTAATGTCACATTTATACATAACTATCTGTTACCCGCGACTTCGTTCGCGTGGAGTTGGAGAAATGTCAGTGAGGTGTATTTATATATTGTATATTATAATACAAATGAGATGTTTTATTGTATGTGTCTACCATTAGATTAAACTTTAATGGCTTCTGCTTCAACGATGACTGCTTGCTAAATGAATTGACTTCCCCTATTTGAACCCTTAACTGCCTCCGTAGCCTAGTGGTATGGGCGTGTGCTTTAGAAACTGGAGGTCGTGGGTACGAATCCTGCGGTGGGACTCAACAAATTTTCATTGTTGTTTCCTAGTTGGTTAGAACTTTGGGCCGATCAGCCAATTGTCTGACAAGTAGATGATCCATACATCGGATGGGCATGTAAAGTTGGTACCACCAACATCCATTGGACCAGCGTGGTAGGGATTCGGTCCAAAACTCCTAATGGTGAGGGTGTAAGGGACCTAGGTCCTGACGTGGACTATCGTGCTGGTGACATGATGATGATGTTGATATCAGTACCAATATGTTTTTTTTTTAACTTATAATTAATATTTTAACACAAAAGTGCATAGGAAACAGAAAGTTAATGAATTAGATTTTAACTCTATCTCAAAATCTACTTAGTTAACTCAAATAAGAATCTAAATTCGGTACGAAATTAAGTAAAGTCAATTTAACATGGTATCAAATCAGTACACTTGATTAATTTGGTATGACGTCAATTGAATGTTGTAATGTTTGTGTATAAGCCTCGCTAACGTACATTACACTTCATCGTTTTCAGATCGTATGAACGATAAATGATTAGATCTTCCATATAGGAAACTTATACTGAGTGTGTATAGTGTATACAAGACACGGTGTTCATGTATATTATGCGGCATAGTTTCTATAGTGAACATTCTAACACGAATCAATTTACTAATAAAAAATTCCATCGCACAAGTATTTCTTATTTCAGACTTAAAGATGCTGAATGCCATTTTATTGAAGTACTATCTATTCTGGTCATTAAAAGTTTATTTCGTTTGTGCGCGTTTATACTTCATTTTGTCATCTCGACTTTTAATCAGTCATTTGTTAGCGCTTGCCTCTAGCATCAAAGAAAAGCATTCTTAGTTTAGGGTTTAGGCTCTCAGGTTAGTTACTGCTAAAATACCACTGTGTAGAAAGGTAAGTAGATGCTACTTTATATACTAACATCAATTACAACTATATTTTGGTTTATATCATCATCATCAGGTCTGATAGTCTACCTGGAACATGCTCCTTAAACACCTATCCATTAGGGGTTTTGGACAGTATCCACCACGCTGGTCCAATGCGGATTGAGTGGGTGGACGACTTTACATGCCCAGATTTAGTATTAGATTAGCTACCCATTTCATCCCTCCGCTCTACATTTGCGAATATGTCTACTTACTGAAATGGCTTGTGTATACGCACCTTTATTCTCTGCCGCATCACTTTGCGGGCACAATGCGCTTTATAACTTGATTGATGACGTTTTTACGGATTTGCCACGATGCTTTATTTCGCTGGTCTTTACTACATTTTAGCCTACATTTTAGGACAGTAGTAGAGCAATAATCTTTAAAGCGGTGAACGCTAAAGCTATAGCTTGATTTACTTTAAGATTTATAGTATGTTTGAATTACTTCATATCAAGCCATCCAACTATCGAGATATTCTTTATATTTTCTCTTAAAAGATTATCTAAACTTACACATTATATATAGCCTAAATGCTTCGTATAGGAAGCATGTAGAGTTTTGTTTCAATAAAGTGTTTATCAAGCATTTCTATATAAACTTATGGTTAATAAAACCTATTTGTATCAGTATTTTTTTATTCCGACTTTTTACATGCCCATCCGACGCATGGATCATCTTACTCTTCAGACAAATGGGTGATCGCAAATTGCCTAACAACTAGGAAACAACAATGGAAAATTTATTGAGTCGCATAGATTCAATACACGACCTCCGGATTCAAAGTCAACGCCTATGACCTACTAGGCTACGAGGCAGTTAAAATAACATACAAGTTTAAAATACCTGTGAAATGGAAAAAATCAATTTAGTGCATAAGAGTTGAAAGCGAAAATAAGTAACAAACTTTTTTTCGTTTTAACTTTAGGTTATAACATCGTGGTAATTATTAACACGATGTTATAACATTAGGTTTTAAATATCATATAATAATTTTGGGCACCCCTTGTCTATTTTATAAGCACTACACCTACATGTCTTCTACATGTAAAATTGACTGTTTGTGCCAAAATAAAATAAAAAAAAAAAAATAACTTTAATGGAAATGTTAAGTTTAAATTAAAGAAAATAAAACATACAATCCTGTTGATGTACACATAGAGTAGGTTTATTATGTTATTTGAGATATAATCACAAAACATTCACTAACTATCTATTAGATTTGCGTAAAATTAATATAACATTAATAATGTCGTTTATCAAGATGAAAATTTTAACATGTTACCAAAAAAAAATTATTAGCTTTTAAAGTCAACACACTGTCTACGTAAGAAAATAACTTTAGCATACTGTATCTAATATAAATGAATACATTTTACTGAAATAACCCTGACCATAAACAATTTCGTAATATTAAGGCAAACTGCGCAAAAGATCGCGGCCTCTATTGATTCCCATAAATAATTCAACGCCGACCAACTTCCGCATAAATCGTTCTTCTAAAATTGTTGTTTTATCTGACGATAATAGTTTCAGTTCTATCTGTTTTGAATACTTTGCATTCTTTTAAGGAAATAAACGTCTTTTCTTTGTAACAATGATAAAAAAATATTATTGGCTATTTGTGTTAATTCTAATTAAGTTAATCCATTACAATAACACGTTTTATTTAATGTAGATTGTTGCATTTATCGTTTATCGCTACTAAAGAGCACTATTTAGCACAATTATAAATTCTAGTGTCAACAAAATGTACGTTCAATAATTGAAAAAGATTCCATTACTACTAATGTCTCCTCAAGAATAGCAATAAACTTTGTAATTAAATTTTAATAACTTCTCATGGCTTTTACAGAAGAGAAAAATTAATAAAGCTATGAAATTATTAATGTACCTAAAAATATTATAATCGTAAAACTTTCATGCTCTTTATAGTTTTCATTTGTATATATTAAATGTCGGTCTAAATAGAAAAAAAATGCAATTCCAATGCAAGGTGAAGCTGGCTCGAACATATCGGTTCCAGTTGACATATGCTATTGAAATGCAACATGCTTGCTGTAAGTTCTTACCATTTGCATATTGTTATTTCTGCTCTGCGAGAAAATAAGAGAGTTACGCTGCATACAAAAGAATCGCATTAAATAATCTATTCACATCAAAGGACTCATTACTAGCTAACTGGTAAGAAATTATATATATAATCGTTTGCATCAATTTAAAGTTGTGGAATTATCGTTGACTTTATTTAACTTTATTTGCATCGAAGAATATACCACTATAAGTTGACAATCGAAGCGGTTGCTTCTTTATATGCAAGGTAAAAAAAATGTCCATTATTAATTAAATTGTGTTATAGCAACATGACTATCATCATCAGCCTATGATAGTCCACTGCTGACACTGCCTCTAATACATCCATAGGGGTTTTGACCGTATCCACCGCTGGTCCAATGCGTTGTGGGTGGATCGACTTTACATGCCCATCCGACGATGGATCATCACCAGACAATTGGGTGATCAGCCCAAATTGCCCTAACCAACTAGGAAACAACAATGAAAATTTGTTGAGTCCCCGCGGGATGCCACCTTATATGCCTTTAATTATGAACTTAGATCTCTCTCTATAGATACTACTATATATACTCGCTATAGATATATTAGGGTTATGTATACTTAACAGTGTTAACTACCATTTAAATTTATTTCAGTTTGTTCCCCCAAATATAATTACAATCCTAGAATTTCTAAAATCAATAAAATTTTAACCTCGTATATAACAATAATTATATTACGGTATTATCTTAAACTTACTAGAAACTAATTGTTACCCGAACAAAATATTTGAGTAGTTGTATTTTTTTTTTAATGTTATGGTATCGAATAATATCGTCAAGTGTATTTTAAATGCGCAGTATATGCGTCTAACTTAAGTAACTACTTTTTATCCAATTAAAATTCAAAATGAGCATATTATTACTGTTGATTAAGTTTGATGTATAAAAAATAAAGAAATATTCCGAACATTGTTTCAGATGGGACATATGTATATCGACGTGTGTACCGACATTTAATTTTAAAATAAGTATTTTTCAAAAATAAAACAACTTATCAAATCCACTTATTTACGGATTTTTCACGTTACTTAAAAATATATTTATTCCCGACGTTTCGGATTCTTTTCAGCATCCATGATCACGGGCAGACTAAGTTGGTATATGTCTGTATCTCTGTATGTTTTTCGAAAAACATATGATATGTATAATCGCGTAAATAAAAGAAATAATTAAAACAACTTAAATAAAATACGAAATGAAAATACAAATATTTTGCTACTGCGATCATCATGATGCTGATATGCTCTTTGAAATAACATAACAGAAATTATGGGTGGTAGGTCAGCTTTTCCAAGGAGCCGCTTGCGGCGGTCCCACCGGATAACACTTCTGTGTTACTGTTGAAAGGGCACCGTAGACAGCGTATTTACTGGGTAAACGAGACGTAACAATCATCAGGATTGCCGATGTACATGCCTGATGTCCGATCCACCGGTTCGTCTGCCTTCGATGCCAATAAAATAATAATACCAGATTATTTATGAACAATAAGTAAATCTTAGAAATTCTATAGATAAATCTTAGAATTATACATTGTTTGAATAATCATTCTTTCAGATCGCGTTACACGGCATGCGGCGTGGTGGTAAGATGCGGTGGGGCGGCTCGTCCTCTCTACCCGTATAGATTGGCCGCTGCAGATGATGACTGCTGTGCCCCTGGTGCTTGGCCGCCGCCCGTAGTACCCCCCAGACCCTTAACACGCACACCGAGCAAAGAAGACTTGACTCACACCACGTATGTCAACTCAGGGTAAGATTTAATTTAACTTGTACTCTGTTATTTGATTTTCCGTTAATTATGTATTTTTAACCGTTTTATCTTTTGTAATGTTAATTTTCTTACATATTTGTCGTTTGTTACAAGCCTTCGTCCTAGCTTGAGTAGTTCTAAAGATTCAGTAAAGAATAATGTTATGTGTAAATAACTTGACACCTATTTTTAAAATTACAATTACTGCATGGGTCTTTTATATTTTTTATTAGCATATAAAACCAACAACTAAAATTTGAACAGTTAGGCAAAAATAAAACTCTCAATAGCTATCACATAAACTGAATAGCAACATGAAAGGTTTTGCAAATCTTTCTTAAATGGAGATGGGTTAACTCTATTTTCGTTAATGTAAATATTAACGAAAATAGAGTTAACCGTTAAACGTCCAATTAAACTTGTTTCACGACTTTCGTTCAATGAACATCGTAAAAAAGCAACATAAACTATTAACGTTATTGCTACGTATATAAAAATCGAATTAAAACTGTCAGGCAAACTGACCAGTAACTGTTACGGTACTGTAATCTTTTCAGAATGGGTGACAGCAATCGTTTCGGCGGCAGCTGCGTGGTGCACGGCTCCAGCGAGGGCGGTGCTTTGGGTCCTGGCTCCGAGGAGGAGGCCCTCAGCCCAGTGCCAGACCCACCACCTGGCTTTAGCCATTCCACCTGCCCCCCGGAGATGCATAAAACCTGCTTCTGCGTGCGTTTTATAGCAGAGCACACGAGAATGCTAGAAGATTCTACGAAGGTTAGTTTCGTAATCGTATAAATCTGCAGGTTTAAAGTTTTTTATATTTATCTAATTAAAAGCGGTGCCTAAATCTATGAAACTTGGAAACTTTTACAGTTGCTGCTTTTTTGGATGGAAATAAGTAATAATGTTTAGACGTGCACTAAAGCTTGCACGTTTAATTAAACTAAAGGAAGTTTTTATTGCTACAACGTTATACATTGCATAATTTCCTAAAAAATAAATTATCACTAAAGGAAACTAGAAACGTTCACACAACCTCTCCTTATATAATTATGATTAATAATAATATAATATTCTGTATGATTGTACGTTATGCATTTGCGTATTAACATCGATTCGCAGGTAAAGGAGGACTGGAAGTACGTAGCGATGGTGTTGGACCGGTTGTTTCTCTGGATCTTCACCTTGGCGGTCCTGGTCGGGACGGCCGGTATCATCCTGCAGGCACCGACGCTTTACGACGACAGAGTGCCCATAGACAAACACTTCAATCAGATCGCGACGTCGACGCTAGTGCGGTGTCCACCGCCCAATTAGTCATTGCCGAGGAGGAGCGACGGTGTCTACTTAACTGTGATTCGTCAGTGAATCGGGTTGTGGAACGCGAGAACTTTTGTTTCGGCCGGCGTCACCCTAGTACCTTCTTTAAGCTGTCATGGACGTTATCAAATACGGAAAATTTTACTAGTTTTGTTTAGTTTTAAACCCCTTTTTGGCAGTTGGTCGCGGGATAATGACATGACAGAAGTGGCGTTGCGGGATATTGCTTATGTTTATCATAATATGAAATAGGTTCTTATTCCCGTAATCCTTTGACCTTGTCTAATGATACTAGTTTTCCCTTTTTAATTTTGAATCCATTACAATGTTCGTGTACACAAGATATTTTAATGACCAAAATCGCAATGCTATGTCTTGCTCTCGTTTATCAAAGTATATATAGAACTGTTCAAAAATAACTAACTTCATTTCGACCTCTGGTTAAATTTATTTTTTAATATCCCTTAGTTGTCATGTATAGGAGATGTATGAGGCGATGATGCGTTAAAACATTATATGTTATCCTTTACACTGTCCTTTGAATTAAGCTTATGTATCCGAGTGACTTACGAGCCAGTTCCAGTAGAACCGTAAGCTGCCGTCGCTGCGACCGGAAACACCTAATGCACACCCGTCCTACCCACGCGTGTTCTATTCCACGACACGTTTGTACTAGTGTAATTTATCTTATCCTACTTCTTAAACTCTGCACCCAACATTAACCTATAAGCCACTTCTATTCACTCTTTCTATGAACTATGTAACATCTTCATCACTTCTTTCGCCCTAGTTTTACTAATGCGTTTTCCAGACGCTCTTATAACACGATGACAATAAAATGTAGTAAACTCAAAAGCCAAATTCGTGTTTGCTATTAATTTTATGTGGGCTTCGTGTTAATTAATATATTTAACGATTTCCTTTAAAACGATTGACGATCGGTTAATGTTAACTGAATACTGAAAGTTTTGAAGTTACTTTTAAATAAACTAGAGCTAAAATAAATAAATAAATGAAATGTATTAAAATAATAGTTAATTAAATGTATTTCTAAATTTTAGACAGTTTGCAATAGAGCGTAATTAAATAACGGTCGTAAATAGTTGTTTTGTCTAAACGTAACATTAAAATTAAACGAAACTAAACTATGTATACTGCGATTAGTTAAAATTACGTAGTTAAAGCTTAGATTTAGTGTTAAACGACGAAACACCACCAATTTTATGCTGTCTGTGTTCAAAATGATCGGGTAGTTACTAAATATAGTATTAGTGTAGCATGCTACCATAGATATATCTAACGATACAACTCGCTTCTCCTAATAAACTTTATTTTAGCTTTCATTATTTGTGTCAGAATTCTAATGATACTATTTAGGTAGTCAAAATGGACTTATCGAGCACTATCTTGCTATCTTTAAATTTGGAATATCTCTCACTCTTAATCTAGTCTATGTACCTACATTCAATTGTCGTAGAATAGAACATGTACTACTATTTAATTAAATGTAACGATTTTAATATTTTTAAGAGATTCATATATTTTAAAAACCAATCATTCTCAATTATACATACATCAACATATCTTTTATTTTCACTATTGCAATAAATTAAAACGAATCACATATTCACTATTAATCATATATCACTGTCCCGGCATACTAAATTTCCCTTATGATAATAAGTACAATATAAAGATTTACTTTTAAGTGATAATTGCTCAATTTTACGAGTATTTCTTATGACGAATGAGGATAAGTCGCTGGTTGTTTCCGTAATAAAAAAGATATACAGACATTTATTGCAATTGTGAACGGTTCGCTTCGACAAAATTATCGAAAGATCTTAATATGTCTTACATTAAGATCTTTTTATATATCTTTTTGGGTATATCTATCTAGATATACCCATTACGGTGAAACAAACTTGAATTGCGCACAGAGATAGCCATCTTGTCTAAGCTGGCATCAAAATATTTTATGTCTTTAAATGTCAAGGTTATATGTAACAGCAATAATGTAAATAACGAAAAATTTTTAGAAATCTTTTTACTAAAAATAAAACCAGTAAATAAAAGATGGACCGGAATTGAAACATTAAAGGGAAACCTCAATTCGACATACGTAACTAACAATTCAAATAAAATAGAAATCACGATTGTGTATGAACATGGATATTGGTGTATTGCATTTATAAATCGCTTTTTGTGTTAATGTAAACGTAAGGATAATTGATAGATTCGCACTCGAGTAGTGCCAACTAATTGATAGCGTCGAAACATTTAACTATGATGAAAGTATGTGCAAGGAATAGGAAATGTACTGGTGCATAGTTTAGGGTACCATTTGAAAAGTAAACGGATGATATTGTAGGTAATTCGAATAATAATTAAGCACATTGGACTGTTTGCAGTAGAGTAGCGCAGCTCAATTGTAGTAAATAAATTTGTAATTTATCTATTTATATTGTTAATAAAAATGTTATAATATAGAAAGCGATGTTTTATTTTGTTCTGTTAACAAGTAACTTGATCTTTTTTGCGCAACCGCTGTATATTGGAGACATTTCAAAATAAGAACATACAAATCGATGAAATATATGAGTATAGTAATGTAACGAATGTTGTAGTTTTTATATTATAAAAAATAATAAAGTAATGTAAAAAATTTAAATATTTTAAAGTTTCAAAAAAGCGCACGTAAAATGTGTTTAAATTAAACAGCCGAGCCGATATTGGTTAATTAAATGAATTTAGTACAGAAAATTCATCCTAAAAGTTTTGTTTTGCTTTGCGGTTAGTTTTGTTATTTTTTAAATTTACCCGATATTTACAGGACAAAGTCGCATAAACTATGAGTAAATCACACATTACAAACCTTACATAGTACAACTATGGCTTATTAATTTTAGATTTAATAAGATCTCTGAAGTTCTTTTTCATAAATGAGACTTTAATTTAGAATGTAGAAGTATGATTTAATAAAAATATCTATTGCATTATTATTTCCAATGCATGCATATAAAAAATTTACTTTTTGATTATTAAAAACATTCTCTTAATATCCGCATAATTTTTGCGAATGCAAGTGCGAATGCGAATATTGAAAAACATGCGGATATTCGCGAATGCGAATGCGAATATCCGTTACAACACTAGTATTGATATTGACCGATAGTACGTCAATAGGTTTTTTATCACCATTTTTAAGAACAATAAAACCTGTGTGCCATGTCTCAGGAGTTCTCCCGGAGAGAAGTGACTGGTGCGTGCTGGATGAGAAAAGCCGAAGATCGGAAGCGGTGCTGTGTATTACGGACTGATACAGGCTGATGATGATGATTAGTAAACCGGATGTGGCGAAAATAAGTTGAATACTAATATATTTTGATATTATACTTTATTGATAGTGTTTTGCTCGCTCCTCAATATATTTATGTGTGGAGTTTTATAGTGTATTGCTGGAACTTGCATAGTGGATATTGGTCAAATTTAATAACGGTTATGAAATAATAACCTAATTAACCTAACCCAAAAATAGAAATACTGTTATCGTGTTTATAATTGCCCAAAGGTATACTTATTTTTTTATGTTTATAGGTCTTAAACACAAACAAGTCAGAGTAATTAAATGCCATTAAAATAATTTTACAACAATTAACGACTCGTAACAACTAATGTCCATTTGATCGTTTTAAAATGAGAGACGAACATAATTATACAATTATAATACCGCTAACTTTAATCACATTATAATATTTCGCCATAATCGTTATAAATGAACATTGAATGGGCAATTTGATTCAAATTAAGATAGCATCACGCGGACACCTCGTGTCAATATTTATGTATATTAAAAAGTAATAGCGGTCTGCAACTTTTAAGGTAAATCGAAAATATTTTTGCCCGATTTCTCAGCTTTCGCAAATAAATTATTTACGATTGAAGTTGTGCGCTCACTGTCTTTTAAAACTCTTTGGCTTGATTTAAAACTTCTTTGTACGATTCTCCGCTTTGTGAATTATCGCCAAAGATACTGTTCAAAGATTGAGTATTTCCTTCCGAATTACGGTTGGACGAAACAATATTTTCTTTTTTACTGTCCTGGATACCAGTGCTCAATCTTTTGTCAGACACATCTTTGAAACTGTTTTGGTGCGTCTGCGAGTGTTCGGATATATCAGATGAAATTTTGTCTTCGAATTTCGAAATGGAAAATTTCTCTTTGTCACTGGTTTGATCTACTTCCGATTTTTGTCCCAAGCTTGTCAGAACGGACTGGATGCTTTCATCATTTCGTCTGTAATTTCTATACTTTTCATTGACGAACTTCGAGGCTCCCCTTAAAACATTTTGAAGGTGTTCTACTTCGGATCTGTTACCACTCGTACGTTCTATATTGTGAATATAGCTTATGTATTGAGCAACAGAATCTTCAGTTGACTTTTGCTCATCGCTAATTTGTTTCACTTCTTCACTAATAGACAACGATATTTTCTCCAACTCATCTTTCAGATAAGCCTGTAGGCCGTTCAAATCTTTTTCGTTTTGCGAAATAAGTTCTCTGTTATTAGATATGATTTGTTTTATAATATCAGGATCGGAATCTTCGTGTTTCTGGTTGTTATTGAGGATAGTATGTGACTGTTTCTCGCTACTGTATTCGTTCGCTTTTGGAGATGATACTCTCGTACATTTACGATACGTCGCATTGTTTATAACTCCTAGGGACAATGCATTCTCGACAGCTACAACGGTACAATCTATGGTTTCCTTAACATCGGTGACGACGTCCGAAATGAGCTTCTGAAAGCCGCTTTGCAAAGAGGACATGACGTTCTCAATATCACCAATGAAGGAACTATTAGTCTGAAAAGAAAAGTTTAATGTAATATAAAAATAAACTACAAAAACACGCATTTGCTTACTTAAACGCAAGAATTACGTAAGCTTACTTTCCAACACTATTTTTAATACAGAAGATTGTTCCCGTTTTGAGAATCTAACTCACAACCTCGACATGATGTTCCATTTTTGCAAAATAATAGTTGATCATTGTTTATTGTTCTACCATTTAAAGGTAGACTTTCAGATAAATAAAAGCAGAAGTCACATTTAAAGATACAATAAATGTTTACAAAAATGTCATTAATAACCTATTAAAAGGCATAAACAGAGCGTTGCACATAACGATATATAAGTTAAATACTTACCAGTGCGATAAATAATAAATATATCACTAAAATTCTCATCCTCGGCGTTAAAATATCAGCAACATTAGAAAACTTTATTATTTCCTTTGCTGGAAACAAAGACTGACGCTAACATTCTACTGGAACCTACTAATAATTTACGTATGTTTATTTAAAGCCACGCTTTACACGCTTCCCCGTCACCTGTTCAAATATTTGACATGTATAATACGGGGCAATATACGCGCACTGGATAATAATATAATCATTTATATAACTATTTCTATAATTTACGCAATTACGCTTTTTAATAATTTCTAGTGTTCTTTGTATATATTTCATTTACCACGTTTCGGCCTCTCTCCAGTGTCATTTCTATGATCTCGGCAGACAATTAAGGTATATCCTAAATGAATGAATAAAATATATACAAAAACGTTAAAATAAGTAAATATTGCAGAACGATAACCCAACACCAAATTCATTCATCAGCAAAGGTTTTGTACTATGGCTATCTATCACTGATAAATACATAAACTTACTTTTATTTTGTAAATAAATACATATAATATAGACATGAACATCCAGACACGAGAAAAACACAATATTCATCGCAAAATATTTTTCCCGTGGTGGGAACCGAACCCACACCCTTTGGCACAGTAGTCAGGGGCGCTAACCACTACGCCAAGCGGGTCGTCTAAAAAAAAGTGTATTTAATAATAGTTTATCGCTAAATAAAACAAATTTAAAATAATCGTAAAGAAAGTTTATTTCATTTTACCTTACATTACAGAATATCACATAATAATTACGGCATTCTCACAATATGTTGACAGATCAAGAACGAAAACAAACTATAAATAATTTTATATTAACTTCTACAATACGTGACACACCATCTTATTCTATAATATTTTACAAAATGTTGATAAATAACATTATTGTCATAAAGTTTCAAAAGCTGCATACTTTACAATGTTATTCTAAAGAAAATTTTCATTGACAATCAATAAATGAAAAATTACAAAAGTTGTGATTGATCTATTCTGTACGTTTTTGCACAATAATGTGATTACTTAAATACAAAAATATAAACAAGTAGATAGAATACAAATGTTTAACAAAAAAATAGATCTGCATTAATGTTTTCAAAAATGTTGAATTGAAAGGGAATGTCTAATCTTCTTTCTAAGAAACTTTTATTATGTTTTTTCTCTCTATAAAAATTACGTATTTAAAAAATGTACATAATTGCGTTTTAAAATATCGATGTTTCAAAATTATTTATTTAACTGAGCAACATAATATATGCTATATGTCTGACTTTGGTTATGGATAATTAAGAAAAGTTTGCAATTTGCAATAAATTAGGTTAATTATGGCACCTTTTTGAGCTGATCTGAGCCACATTTTCTATATTTCAATTTTCTAAAATTCACAACTCACACACTATTTGAATAATGTAATACAAAAATTCTTGTTAAAAATATTTTTATTTTATACCTAAATCATGTAAAATATCACCACAGTTCATTGCTTTTGATAGATTTATAGTAAATACATTGAAACTTTATAATTTTGTTGTTTGCCTCATATTCTAAAAAAATATATTCTAATACAATATTCAAGATTGGAAAGTTAAAATAAAATTTGTCAAAACATACAACACTTACTATAAAATATATAAAATAAAGGATTTATCAAGGGCATAAACAAATTGAATTTCATGTGGAATGTTAGTATGTATCCACAAAAAGTTATACAATACATTATTTTTTAAATTACCTTCTTGAAAATGGTCCGAAGGCACATACTGACATCAAACATTTTTATTAGTGTAAATTTTCCTTTTCTGATTTTTGCTTTACTAACCTTAGTGACTGTCATAGACACATTAATTGCAGTTGAACTAAATAAAATTAATAACATGGTCATTTAATTATATATTTACAAAATGTATTAAAAGAGTCACAAATGCGCAAACATATTGAACACAAATGACACTAATTTAAATATCCTTTAGTTGCATTTCGTTAAAATCTAAAATAACTCATAAATTTAACACCAAAAATCTATGTCTAATATGATATGTAGCCAAGGGGTACTAATTGAATGTGAGATTTTACAACCTTAAAATATGTGTGATTTATATTATAAGAATAAATAATATACAAGTGAGTCTAATAATATGATAAAATGCAAGATTTAAAAAGTTGGCTTAGCTGCTTTCCTATAATAGCATTTCATTATGAAAACTATAATTGATAATACATTGTTAGACACAAATATTTTTCTACCTAATACTTGAAGTGAAAAAATCCTAGAAAATATTCAAAATATCTATAATAAATTATAGTTAAAATAATAGAATATGATTTGAAACAACTAGCAAAACAATTCTAAATCATCATCAACATAATTATAATTCTAAGCTCAATTGAGCATTTTAAAAGGTGTATCAAAATATTAAAGTATTTTCTTAAAATTAACAACTGCTTACCTCAGCGCTGAATTGGATACAGATACTTTGTAAACACTAATCTATAGCAAGTTCATTGTGCAAACAGACTACTATTTGATTACAGCTGAATAATCCAAAAACAAGAAATAATAATGGCAATGCTACGGGTAACTGTGTTCTAGAATATTCTTTATGTTTAATTATTTTTATAAAAATCAATTATTATTGATTTAAAAACAATCAAAAGGTTTTTTTGATAATATGGGTGAGTTCTGATTATCTAATCGGTACAAGAGAGTCTAATTTGTACATTATTCTTTTTTCCAAAGCTCTTTTGTCATCAAACATTTGAACGTTATAATCTATCACATAGTAGAATTAAACGTATCTTAGAAAAAAAAATTTATTCATCATAATTTTATCCACTCGAACTAGTGTGTGGTCTATGGTTGATTCATTTTACATAAGCGGTTATAATATATAAATTTCTAGTATGCCGATCTCTTATACTTCTTCGCTTTATTTCCCTTTGAAAGTGGCGCTAGAAGCGTTATTTATAAAAACAATAGAAAAACACGTTGTAACGATACAACTCACCGTACATAGTATTCATTTATAGCGTATTTGTAGCGTCAGGGCGTCTCAACCGCAGGGTCGCTGATACTTGAAGCGCCTTCCTCTCTGACTGGAGGCACTGGGACATCCAGTTCCTCTGTTATGGGAACGGAGGTGATGTTCAGCTTCGGTAGAGGAGGTATCGGCGGTGTCGGTGTTTCGTTGCGGGTGGCTAAGCCGCCCTGGCCCTGTACTGGGGCGATGCCATTGTTCATGCGCTGATAGTGTGGCTTCCAAGTGTTCGCTGGGGGAGTGTAGTTCAGGTGGTCGTATTCTCTCTCTGGCATGAACAAATGATGACTTGTATTGAAAATATACAGTGTATACTTGATACGATTATTAAAAGAGAAGAAAGAGATACATATATTAATTTGGTACGAAAAAAAGAATCTATAATTAAAAAGATACAAAACATTAATTAAATTAAAACATTGTATAACCAACTTCTTCTCGTCTCGTGGTCTCGAAAATTATTCAAATTACGATTGTCAATTTTATTTTGTTCATATTATAAATTTAAAATAAAGCTTATGAAATAAGTTTATTGCGTATTGCACCTTTAAGCACAAATCTTATTACAAAGTGGAAGTTATATGAAACAGCGCGTCCTATGAACGATAAATTTCAGATAAATTCAGTCATTACGACAATCAATAATTGTACAGAACTTGTTGGATTTATTCTTTATTACTTCTATAACTGTTAAAAAAATATTATACCGTATCCCTCTTTGTGCTTAATCTCGTCGTAAACGTGATCCAGTTTGTCGTCGTCGATGCAGTGATAGAGATTTGGATTGGTCGCGTCGGCGTCTTTGTTCTTCAAGGACGAGAATGGGTCGTAATCTGAAAATAAAACATTCATGTAAAATCTTTGTTGTTTTAACTGCCTCTTGGGCTTGTGCTTTAGAAACCGGAGGTCGTGGTTAGAATCCTGCGGGACTCAACTAATTTTCATTGTTGTTTCCTAGTTGGTTAGGGCAATTTGGCCCATCACCCAATTATCTGAAAAGTAAGATGATCCATGCGTTGGATTTATAGAAAATATGTATTTTCAAAACATCTCATCACATCATGACAACAATTATAATATATTTACTTGTAATGTGAAATAATATATTTAATTAAAAATAAATATCAAATTAATTATAAGTTAAGCTAAACAAAATCAAAAGGGATTCTTGTGTCGATGTTACCGATACGTGGCGTACCGACAACATAGACATTGTGCGTATATCAGCGTCATTACACTGGACTATCAAAATTAATTAAATCGATCATTTTACTCTCTTAAAATATAAACATTAACAATGAATACTAACTGTCACTAGAGCTCGTGGCCGTCATCCTCAACTTCTCCAAGGTGGCATTATTCAATTTGCTGCCCGAGCTCAGGTTGTTGATGATCTGCGTGGCGTTGTTCAACAGGGTGGCGCTGTCGTCGCTGCGCGTCGATCCTTGGAACGAGTACACGGGGTTGTCGAAGTGCTGTTGGTCTGCGGACAAATGTTTATTCATTATTTTATCATTAAAGGTAATTTTCATACAAGAAAATAATGATAACATATCCCGGACGACAAACTTAAAAAGCTTGTACTATGAAGTCTATGTTTTTATTAGTCGTCTAGGCTTAAAAATACAAAGACTTACTTTAAATTATATATATATTATATGGTAATTAATATAAGTAATTACCTATATAATATATAATAAGTAATAAAATAATAAGTAATAATAAGTAATTTTATATATATTATATAGATATATAAACACCGAGACACGAGAAAAACATTATATTTAACATACAATATTTTCCTGTGGTGGGAATCGTACCCACACGCTTTGACGTAATGACGACGGAAAGACATCGGAAAATAGATAGTCAAAATTTTAGCACGTGCACGTTGCTGTAATATTGTTGACATTCAATCCTTCCATTTCAATTCCATCTTCACATTGGCAAATAAAAAAATTAACAATTAGTATAGATCAAACATAATGCATTCCAATTCCAGTCCTAAAAAATAGTTTCGTAGATAAAAAGTGTTCACCCAAAGTATTACAATGTTCTCTTACCTGGTTGCTGGTTGGGGTCGGCGATGTAGTGTACGTGCGCTATCTCCCGCTTCAGATTGCGAACCCTCTTCCTGTAGTACAGCAGCACTAGGATAGCTGCTGCCGCGCACAGTAACGCCATTATGACCATCACCGTCGTCAAACCGACGTTAGATGATCCTGCTGGTAGAAATCAGTACTTTTATACATACTTCCACTTACACTGGTGCTTTTTTGAAGTCGCAACCTACAGAATACTATGAACGAATAGATTGTCTCTCTTGAATTTATTTTAATAATAGCAATAAATAGAAGATTCGCTTTTAATAACTTTTATACTATATTGAATCGATCAATACTTAATTTAAAAACTACATTTCAAAAATGGCCACTCAAATGTTGGACATTACACTTTGTAAAGAAAAAAATTATGTTTTTTTTAATAAAGTCATAAAAAACAAAAGAGGGTATAAATAGGAATGGAGGAATACATAGATATATATGTTAATTATTTCATAAATATACCCTTCAGGCCCTTCCCAGTTTCCGTAGCCATCCGACAGACTAACACGTTGATTATAACATTTTAAAATGAATCCGGCTGCTAAAAATACATAGAATTATAAGCTAAATGATATTTTTTTTCATTAATTCTGAAAGTGGTGAATCTACTTCTTAACGAGTTAACGAGACGTAAACGTCTCATGTCTCTTTGCCAGTGGACTACATTTCCACCTTACCTGTTGTGTTATCATTAAAAAAATTATTTATATTGTTATACCTTTAATACACAAGATTTTAAAGTTCATTTAAGATTAAATTCAAAACGTTTACTGGGTTTTGTCGAAGCATAAACATTGACCTACGAAATTACACTAACTAGAGAACAAACGAGAGAATGTTGATATAGAAGAGGTAACACTAGATTAAAGACTGATCTATTTGCAGCAAATGAAGTATAAATAAAAACGTACCAACGGCTTGATCGATACGGATGGCTTCACTCGCGTGCGTATCGCACTTCTCCCCTATAAAGCCCCTGTGGCAGATGCAGCCTTTGACCGGATCGCACACCCAGTTGCCCTCTGACGAGCAGTTGCAAGGCTCCATGCAGTGGTCGCCGAAATATCCCTCGGGGCAGACTAGAATAATAAAAAATGCATATAACTTAAAAAATATATACTCGAGGCGAATAAGCAAATAATAATAAAATATATATAACTGAATTTAAATTAATTAAAAAGCAAATTGCATTCGCGTACAATGTAAATCGCGAGATTTTAATAGCTAAAATCCCATCCGTCATCCATTTCTTACTACACCCAATACCTAGATTTCAAAAATGATATTTTTAAACGCATCTTTATTTGCTAATGTCTTACATGATAATAAAGAACATCTGAGTCAATAATAAAAAATAAATGTATCATTCACAATTCACACACTTTCAACAAACACAAGAAGTTATTGTCGTATATGCTGCCGTTCAAGTTTATTTAGCAAATGTATTTCCTGTTTATTTATAAGGTCATTACCCATAATCCTTTTTCAAAAAATAGAAAATCGAATCGAAATCGAAATAATGATTATATTAAACTTTTTTTTCCGTCAGCTATCTTTACGTCATACCGTTGCCATGGTAACGTCGAACAGACCAACGCAAAGGTGACACACATTCGGTGCAGTACACGCCGGTGTCAGACACACGTCAACCAACTAATCCTAATACTTCACACCGTTGCCATGGTAACGCCGAACAAACCAATACAAAGCAGAATTACACTCGGTGCAGTCCACGCCGATGTCCAACACACTACAACTAACAAATCCATAGACTATACCTACATCGTTGCCATGGTTACGTCGTACAGGCCAATGCAAAGCAGACTACACCGTTGCCATGGTTAATAAAAAACTACCAGCTGTGTAACAATAGCAGCACACTTACAAACAGAGCCTAAAGCTGTCACGCCGTTTCCATGGTTACGTGGTACAAACAAATCCAAGACACACTCACACTCGGTGCAGTAAACGCCGGTATATCCAGGCTGGCATCGGCAGTAGCCGTCATTCGGGCGGCAGGCGGCGCCGCGAGCGCACCTGCACGGCTGCGAGCACCCCGCGCCCCACCAGCTGCTCGGGCACGCGTCCGCGCAGAACGCACCTCTCCAACCGGGCAGGCATTGGCATTCGCCTGGGGATATTTTAATTAATATTGCTCATATATCGATATGAACATGGAACTGTTAAAAGTAGCTAAAGATACTGGGATTTCGGTAACCAAAGTCTAGTGTTATACTATTATCGCGCTGAAACTACGACCCCTACAAAGTTCATTGAAGGAAAACCATGTGACACATATATTTTAGCATCATCGAAGGTTGCTATTAGAATTTGCTTATAAAATTCACAGTTTATTAAGCCGTATGGATCTGTACATCCTGCTAAAGCTTGATGATTAATACAGTGACAACCATAAGTTTTACGGTGTCTACATCTACTTCAATACAACCATGTGTTACACTAATAGACTGTAGCTAAGTAAAATTTTGAAATTTGAGCAAATTATGGCCTAAAAACGTATGGTAAGATTGAGGAACGTTTATCATTCTTACTGTTTAGGATATAAGAACTGGAACTGGCTGGCTAGTATAAAGGACGCCGTAGTTAGTGTTTATCACTCAACCCGGTCAAATGATCAAAAACAAAACTCCATAAGTTTTGGCACATTCGTTTAATGATAGAAAAGCTTAAAATCAATATCAAACCATATATTTCGGCACTTCTTGCGTGCGTCCAGATCTATTTTTTAAGTAAATAGTAACATCAATGCAAAATCGGTGATAGGTCCCCTTTTTACAGGAGACCAACTGGGTGGGTACCACCGCGGTGCCTATTTCTGCCTCGAAGCAGTAGTGTGAAAACACTGTTGTTTTCCGGTTTAAAGGGCACCGTAGCCAGCGTATTTACTGGGTAAACGAGACTTAACACCCTGGCTCACAGTAGGCAGCGCGTTGGCGATACCACTGGTATTGCCAATGTCTATAATAACATATAAAAAAAACATACCGGTTACGTGGTGACAGTCAGCGCCATTCTTACAATTGCACTTCTGTTCGCAACCGACGCCGTACGTTCCCAAGGGACAGGGATACTCGCAAGTACACCGGTATAACCACTCGGGCAGGCGTACTTCCCGGTCACCGGATCGCAGGTTGTGTTACCTGGAAATTGAACATGTCACATGTAACTCTATGTAGCGAGACGGGCAGAACGTTCACCTGATGGTAAAGTACACGCCCAGGCTCATAAGAAAAGCACCGTAGGACCATTTTTTTTTTTAATTAAAACTTGGCAAAGTTTATTTTATAATGTTCATTTTAAAAGTATCTAAAAAAAGTACACGAAAATTTTTGCTTATTAAAAGCGAACTTGCATTATTTTCCGCATTGTTTACGTCAACTCCTAGCACTAATTACCCATGGTCATGAATGTTTTCCAAATTTACGGGCAATTGTATACAGACTATACAACGCAACAATTTGATAACATTGAAATTTGTATTGCATAATACCTTACTATTGTTCAAAGATCGAGACTTACTTACTGCACTACTTATGCGTAGAGATAAGTGATACAATTTATTTTGTTGGATTGACAAAGTTAAGGATTTATCAATGTGTTTTTTTTAATCTAATCGCATGTTCATTTAATATGTAAGGTAATCTATATTTTGTTTTACCGACCTACATCTCTTCTACTTTCTTGCCATTCTGATTAACTAAAATCATAGTGTGGTAAAAAGCGGCGTCGGACATGACGCTAGATGACGACACTTCATTTCCATGCGTTACATTTATACAATTTGTTACCTATACATATAATAAAACAAACTCCACGGCCGCATCTATATGTCTGCTTGTTCGCGATAAACTCAAATACTCACATATTTTCACGCGGTTTTGCACTAATCGATAGAATGACTCTTCCGGAAGGTTTAGGTATATAATTTGTGGGGTTTCTGTGTACATTTGAGTAAAATATATTAGTATTTGCCAGAGATGTCGGAAAGAAATTAAGCCGTATGAGAACGTTTAGCGAAAACGCTGCCTAAACCCTATTAGATATAACGAAATAATGTACGTTGGATTTTTTTTCCTTTCTAGATCTATAAAAAGTACCGCGATGACAACCGTAATAGCTGTTCCAATGTTGGAGACTTATTTTTTTCAATCTTACCACGCGGACGAAGTAGCGGGCAACAGCTAGTCTTACAAATATAGTAAAACGAAAAGTACTCGAAAAAATAGATAGATGAAATCCCACCATCCGGCGCCTCCGGGCATATCTGCGCGCAGCCCGCGCCGTAGCGGCCCGGCTCGCAAGGCAGCTCGCAGTCGGGCCCGCTCCAGCCGGCCGCGCACTGACACCGCCCGCTCTCCGCGTCGCAGGACGAGTTGTTCGCGCACCGGCACGGCTTAGAGCACGTCTCGCCGTACAGCCCCGAGGGGCACTGGGTCTCGCAGCGGACGCCTGCGGGCGCATAAACGCTTCTATAAATATTGCTGAAGACACCTTTATGGGCTAATTGTGCATGAGTTAACCTTTTGAGGGCTACTGTGTGAAAATGCCTTTATAAGTTAGAACTATTATAGGTACAAGCTCTGTGAAGACACCTTTATGTACTAAATGTGGACGTATAAATACTTTTTGGGGACTATTATATAGATAAAGCTTTGTGAAGGCATGTATCAATACGTTTATTAGAAGGACCGCGGTGTGAAAACGCCTTTATTTATAAGACACAATACCTATGTGCTCAGTCCTTGTAAAGATATTATATTAACTAAGTGCGAATGTTTCAATACCTTTATTAGGACTGTAGTGTGAAAACATCATTATTTACGTAGTATTAGTACGAACTTTTATGTGTAAAGCTTTGTGAAAACTTTTTTATCGATTAACAGTGCATGTTACTATACATTTATTAAGAAAGAGTACTGTGTGAACACGCCATTATTGACATATATAGTGAAAACCTTTATATTAGTACTAAACTAAAATACACTTGTTTAATAAAAATACAGTGAAAATATTTCGTTATGATACAAACCATAATTAAACAAGTTTTGGGTCAAGGTTTCTAAAATTGAACAACAACAGTTCATCTATCAGCCTTGATAGTCCACTGCTGAACAAGGCTCTAATACACCTCTATCCATTAGAGGCTTACGATCCACCACGCTGGTCTAATGAGTGTGGGTGGACAATACTTTTCTGCCCATCCGACGCATGGATCATCTAATTTCAGACAAGGTGATCGGGCCAAAGTTGCCTAACCAACTAGGAAACAACAATGAAATTTCTTGAGTTCCCAGATTAGACCAGACCTCGATTGTAATGCAACGCCTATAGTATTGGCTAGGAGGCATTAACAAAACATAGATTTCAGAAAACGCAAGAATTTTAGACATGTAAGTATTTAAAACGCAGTATTATTTACAAATGCGTTTTGTACAAAAATACGCGTTGCCAAAGTATGTAACTATAGTTAGAATACAATAAAAATACTGCATCTGAAGCCAAAGAAAACACGGTATTAAAGTAAACAATGTAAAGGTGTAGTGAGAAATTATTTTCGTTCGGTATACCTCGGATCTTTATCGGAATATTATTTAATGAATGACATTATGATATGAAAAATGAAAAAAATATTTATCAAATATCAAAATGGACAATGTCAACATAATAAAGAGATGTGCCGGTCCTGAAGCTTTTTGAAGGAGCACGATCAATACAAACTTTTCCCAACAGTCACGAAGGAAAATATATTTACACTATATCTATTACCCAGGGATGATGAGACGAAGTGACGTTATACGTCTTACGTTGTTATTAACTTATTTTCCTAAATATCAATCACTAAGCGACAAGCCTCTTAAAACAAGGCTAAGGGTAGACCATTTCGTTGCTAGGAGTTACATTTTTTGTATTTTTCACATAAAATGTCTGTATAATTACGCACAGTAATCGTAGTAACTAATTTATTCGACATTAAAGTAAGATTTACGTAAAGAAATCTAAATTTTAAAGTATTGTAAGTTCTGCATAAGTGTTCTAATTGTATTTGCAACATCTACAATAGTCAAAACTGTTTTATTAATAAATCGTTTATACTAATTAGACAAGTTTAAGAAATCTCAAAAAAAGTGAGTAAATTGTTTTTTTTATTGTCAGTCGTCTATAATTTAATTGTAAACATATCGCAAAACAATGTAACAAACACTATTTAAATATAAACAATGTGGTATGAGGATCAATATTTTGATAAAGCCAAAGACTCCCATACATGTTAAATATATTTTAATTTATTCAGCTTATTATACCATAAATAACCTTTAATGATTTCTAAAATATATATGAATAAAGTAAACATTTAATAATAATTCACAAAAGCACTTTATTGACATTATCACACCGCATTAAAACGTATTAATAATAAGGCAAATAACCCGAGACGAAACTCTTAACGTAGACCCTCTCATTCCTGAACGATATCATCCACAGCATGTCTCTAGATTTCATAGACCCGCTGTTGTCTGCAATCATTACGAACGCTCTCGGTTGCCAGCTCTCAAATTTCCTTAACGTTTTCACTAACGCCGTTAAAATCAAACGCGAATCGGATACACTACTTTTGACATCCCAAGTGTAACATTTATCGACGCTGTCTTTATCGAACTTCATTAGTTTCCTTTCAACCCCGTTGTGATATCGTTCTGTGGTTCTTTTAAGAAACATCACTTTGATAGAGTCTTCTTGCGAGAAAATGCCGGATTTAAGAGCGTCGTGTCCCTCTTGTGGTATCGACGCGTTGTCACAGTGGGTGTCGTAAAAGACCGTTTTCCCGAGGATATCTGTCGCATATACATTTAAACGAATTTAGACTGAAAGTATATGTAAACAAAGTATTTACTTTGTTTCTATCAATGAAATTGCCTAAAAAGTCGCTGCCACTTAGTGATAAAGCTGATAATTTTTTTATAAGAAAGATACGACGGCAATAAGTAAAGGTTTTGCGGTTTTAATCAATATACGCGTGCAAATTCGGGGGTGGAAGGCTGAATTATTATAAGGCTACAAGGAAAATGAAATAAAGGGACATTGTTATTTGCATTATTTCAGGTTAAATACACTACAATTTTTGTTTTTGTGTGTTAGTGGTTTTGTCTAATATAGCCATGGGATGTGGACGATGAAACGCCCACTTAGATGGTCGTCCACTTACCTCTCTTCCGAGAAAGACCTGCATTTATTAAAAGTGATGAATAGATAATACATGAAAATTTACATTATGTACGATATTAAATGTATATTATCCTAGCAAAATATCCACCACGTCACCAAATGTACTACTGCTGAAATAAAGTTACAAGCATGAATTCAACTAAGGATTTTAGCTAATGACAAGTCGGAATAAATCTTTCACTTTTCGCTTCTCAAATTTAATGTTTTTCAAGTTGATTACCAGGCTAACTACGCAGGAGATATTATAGTACACAAGTGTAAATGCAAACACAGGCGCACTCTCTACTCTTAATATCCGATGGGAGGAAAAAGCGACACGATCGGAGAGAGACAAACCGCCTTTTTACATGCCCGTCAGATGCATGTATCGTCTGTCTTTACAGCAACCGGAGTTTCACCGGCATCACCCTAACCAACTAGAAAATAATAATAAAAAATTGTCGAGTCCGCGCAGGATTCGAACCCACGACCTACGGCATGAATTGAATTAACGAATATCAATATAATAATACCTCGCCAGCTGCTCTCGCAGATGCACTGGCCGGTGACGTGGTGGCAACCCAGCGCGTTGCTTGAGCAGTCGCAGCGCAGCGCGCAGTCCGCGCCGAACGAGCCGGCCGGGCAGCGGTGCTCGCAGCGCTTGCCCGTGTACCCGGGACCGCACACGCACTCGCCTAAAAGAATACGTTTTGTATTATAAATAATATAGATTTTTTCTTTATTATTCATGATCTAGCGGTTATGTATAAAAAAAGTTTTTTTTTTATTGAAGAAAAATGTATACAATTTTTTCAAACATTTTTATGCTTAGAGTTCAAAGGTCATCTATTTTTAATACTAGCTTTTCAATCCGGATTTTTGGAAGTGGCTTGAATTCGTCGAAACAATGTTGTTTATTTTTCCTAATGGTATGAGTAAAATGTTCCATAAAAACACAGAATTAAAAACACGAACTTAACGAAATCATTATTTTTTATAATTTTTATCATTGCAAAATTGCTACAACCCAAATTGTTATTTGTATATCTTTGAGTGTTACTACCAATGAATATTATATTATTGATACTGAAAGGATCTCAATACTGACGGCATAATTAACAAATGGGTATTTAAAATTGATAGTTAAAACCACAACTTTACCGTTCACAGGGTTACAGGGCGCGTCGTTTTCACAGTTGCAGGGCTGGCGACACTTCAAGCCGTAGGTCTTTCCGTCGCACGGCCGGTCGCACTTTAAACCGTCAAATCTGCAAAACAAATATATCCAATTTCACTTCTGACCCGACCAACCAAGGATGGTGGTATATCCTTAATATAAATAAATAAAATAAAAATAATAATCCTATCAAAGTGTGTGAAAACATTTCTACGTAACGTAGCCAGAAATTACTGAGTAATTAAAACCCAACATACATTGTTCCTTATTATAGCATTAACCAACAGTAAACGTATTACGGGTCACATCGCATCTTCCACTATATTCTATCCGAGGTCGTGATTTTAGTCAGAAAGGATGCTGCTGAAAAAATGTAAAAACGATGAGAGGCCTGAATGATAGAAATAGAGATCCGTAAATGAAAAGAGTGATTAAACGAGAGACAGAGGATGAGATAAATAGAGGAAAAAATTCCTCCTTTTTTTCAGAGAAAGAGAGAAAAAGAGACTGAATATAAATAGAAGAGAGAAAGAGAACGAATATCCATTCAATCATAATATTATACTACTTATCATATAAATTTCATACGGTAATAATAGATGTTACTGACACTAAGCGCTTTGGCGAATTAAAAAATAGGGGTCTAAAGTCGTGGAAGCAAACTCACCCCGGTGGGCACTCGCATTGCCCTGTTTCGTGGGAACAAGTTGCGTTGTTGTGGCATTGGCACATATCGGAACAGTTGTCTCCGTACGTGGGGAAGGGGCACGCCTCCTCGCAGCGGAGACCGCGGTACCCGGGCGCACACAGGCACGAACCTGCAAGGTATATCGGTTATGAGTCATTTATACAAATAAGCACTATTGGAGTGTTTATTTCTAACATAATAATAACCGTCTTTAAATGACTACATTATGATATACAACCGGTACATATAACAAAACAACATTTTTTTCCATGTTGTATGTCTGTTTTGGCTAATCTCTGCAATGGCTGGTCCGATTTTTACGGTACTTGCACTAGATGATAGCTGATGGACTAGGGGTAACTTAGGCTATTTTTATAGAAAAAACATTATATTACCAAGCGGACGCAGCCGCGAGCAACAGCTATATTACATAACAATATTCTAAAATTATGCAACACCGTGGCCTAGTAACGTTATTTATTGACTTACAATGCAGTTCAAATTTGCGGGAATGGGCCTTTCGAGTTACCTTTACTTTAAGGGTTGGTCACGCTTTCTATGCATAAGAACTGTTATTCAGATAAAATTATATGGTTCAGAAATTAACTCCATTATAACTTAAGAAAATCGCTACAATGAAAAATGAATATTTTTTGAAACAAACGAATTATTGGTTTACTTTGTTCCTTATTTAAAGCAGTGGATGCGGCAAAAACTTTTACCGCTTTGTAATATGTTTCAATAACACGAATTAAATCATGTTTAACTTGGTTTACAATTTTCCTGACGTTTTAGACACTTGACAGGATCTATGGTAACAGGCAGGCTGAGGTGTTGTTCGTCTGTCAAAATTTTTCATAAACTACATAAAACGGAATAATAAATAAAACACAGAAATAACGATGGCCGGATAAAAAACTTAAAACCCTTCAATCAATCCATATGAATTCTAATCATTATTATATTTCGAGCGAATATAAAAGTCTGACCGTTGACAGGGGAACAGTGCCCGCTGTTCTCGCAGCGGCAGGTGGAGCGGCAGCCCTTGCCGTACGTGAGCAGGGGACACTGGCGGGAACAGGTCTCGCCTCCCCAGCCGGCGGCGCAGTCGCACGCGCCCGTCCAGGGGTCGCACCTGCCCATACATTAGGTTATTTTAATCATATTATAGTCGCGTGAAATATTCAAAGTCAAAATAAAAGTATAGAGAAATCGTAACATTCAACGTCATTATCACAAAACGTGACGATCGGCCGCCGAAATCGACCAGTGCATTATTATTTCTTCTTCATTCATTCGTTGGCTTCGGCATGGTTTGTGCATTTGCCAGCGTCAAGTTAAACAATTAATTATCATCATTTAACATTTCGTGGCCTATTTCTTTCTAATGAATCAGAAAAAATTACTTTACATCTTTCTTCTATATTCCATTTTCTATTAGTATACTTTTATATTTTATTTAGAATATCAAAAATAAGAGCAACGTTAGACAGTCAAAGAATATTATATGTGTTCATTTTCGCGGCAACCCGCTCAATCACTTTCATTGTTATTTAAAAATAAACAAAAAAGAACGGAACAGTAATTTAAAAAAAAAATCATTCAAAAATGGAACGCCACCGACATGTCAGTGGTGGAGGGGTTGCACTCGCAGTCGCGCTCGCACCGCGCGCCCCACCGGCCGTCCGGGCAGGCGCGCTCCTCGCAGCGCTCGCCGCGCCACCCGGGCTTGCACGTGCACGAGCCGTCGTGCGCGGAGCACTCGCCGCCGTGCTCGCACGCGCACACGCCCTTGCAGCCGGCGCCGAACGTGCCGAGCTTGCACATTTCCAGGCACTGGGAAATTGATGCCATTATATAGTTCAATGTTCAGGGTTTCCTTTTTTTTATTGTGGTACAAGGGCAAGCATTATTGTAAAACTGTTTTGAGATGACCGAATATGACAGGAATTCGGACGTTAGACTTTATCTACGTAAAACCTATTTAAAATTTTGTTTGGGTGCAAAAATGGATTAAACCGAATTTCGAGTATAAACAATTACGATTCAACTCAGATGTTACATCCGACCCCTTTTTTGGCGGGCATTACACAGGGTGTACTTTACCTCTTTGTTTTGTTACAGATACATCACAAACATACAAGTCTATTTAAGTCGTAAATAAAACGTCTCTACCCATGAAAACAATCAACAAAGGTGAATTGATTACTTAAAAAAAAATCGGATTATTTAAAGCCCTCTAACTAATGAAGCTCTGACTGCCTCTGTAGCCTAGTGGTATGGGCGTGTGTTTTAGAACCGGAGGTCGTGGGTTCGAATCCTGCGGGGACTCTGTTGTTTCCTAGTTGGTTAGGGCAAATTAGGCTGATCACCCAATTGTCTGAAAAGTTAGATGATCCATGCGTCGGATGGGCATATAAAAAGTCGGTCCACCCACCAACCCGCATCGGACCAGCGTAATGGGATACGGTGCAAAACCCCCTAATGGATAGAGGTGCATAGGGGAGTCCTATGTCCAGCAGTGGACTAACCAACTGCGTAAATCCCTTAGTTACCTTGGGGCCCATGAAGCCAGCCTCGCATTGACACTGTCCGGTCACGTGGTGGCAGCCCGCACCGTTGGCGCATTCGCAGCTGTTCGAGCACTCGGCTCCCCATCGACCGGTCGGACATCTGTAATGCAATGAAAATTTGCAATCATATATTTGCGATTATATCGGTGCTAAAATAGACTCCGAGTCAATGTTACTCATAGCAACGAAACGAAATGATGTTGTTATGATTACGTTTACGTCTTGTATGGTATGTAAGTCTCAATGAAATCTATACAAAAAAATTAAATTGGAGGGTCGGGTTTTAACATTTCAATAACTGTTTTAAATTATTAAACTGTTAGAACCAAAACGATTGTTTTTTTTTTGTACGTCTGTCTGTTGGACTGTCTGTTTTTTCTGGCTAATCTCAGTAATGGGCGGTCTGGCTATTAGACTTTTACTGAATGATACCTGATGTAATTGGGACTACCAAAGGCTACCTTTTATTAGAATAAAATCTAATCAAAAATATTTTAATTACATATTACCACGCGGCCAAAAAAGCTTCAACAAAGATCATAGATAAGCACACAACGACTTTTTCATGCAAACTGTCCCACTGCATTTCCCTGTTTTAACTGACTTATTTATAAATAGTTGCTATTAAATACATTACAAATTTCTTGACATACCTGTTAGCGCACACTTCACCAGTCCATCCTGGTCCGCATTGGCACTCGCCGGTAACTATATTGCAGGTCCCTCCACTCTGGCATCTGCAACCCTGCTTGCACGGCTCATCGGTGGGACATTTATCCTCGCACCTGAAAAATAATATTATTTATGACAAATGTTGGTATTTCTTACTATTTACAATCATCTGTTTCACACCTGTAAAGTAAGATGATCTATGCGTCGGATGGGCATTTAAAAGTCGGCCCTGCGCCTTACCCTCTCCGGTCGTGTCCGTTTTGCGTCCCATCGGACTATGTGTGTGTATGCGCGTACACATGTGTACTCTCATGCCTTCTGCGCTGATTGATAATATAGACGGCCGCCGTAATCTAACCAACTTGGGGGACTTGTTTTTTATGGCATACGCAGGCAGACGAGCAATCGGGCCACCCGATGGGAATGTTGGTCACCGACGCCCATAGAAATTGGCAATTAGGATGGGATCGCCAACGCGCTGCCTACCGTGAAACATAGGGTGTTAAGTCTCGTTTACCCAGTAAATACGCCGGCCACGGTGCCCTTCAAACCGGAACACAGCAGTGTTTTCACACTACTGCTTCGCAGAAATAGGCACCACGGTGGTACCCACCAAGACGGCCTACGCTATAAAGTGGACCTACCACCGGACTAAAATTGTTACTTAGGTATAATCTTTAACCTCAGGCCGTAACCAATGGCCACTACAGCATACTCACAGCGGGCCCGTGAATCCAGGGGCGCAATCGCAGGCGCCGCTGGCCGGGTCGCAGGAGGCTCCGTTCTTGCACAGGCACACGTGACCGCAGCCGTCGCCGAAGGTGTCCGGGGGGCAGGGGCGCTCGCACGCGTCCCCGCGCCACCCGGGCCCGCACGCGCACTCGCCCGTCAGCGGCTCGCAGACGCCGCCGTTCAGGCAGCGGCACTTGTTCTGGCAGTTCCGCCCCCAGTAGCCCGCGGGACACGCTGTATAGACGACAAGATTTTCTATACATACTGTATGTGTTACTTTTTTGTATAAAAACACGCTGTATTGTCTTACTGGCTTTTTATACATACTGTATAGTGCAATGTTTGTCTTTCGTAATAAGAACACGCTGTTTTATGTGTTAGTTACTTATAAAAGAACTCCATATTACGAGAATGGTTTTCTATATTAGCTTTATAGTGTTATACTACTTTTCAAAGTGACATTCTGTCTTACTATGTGATATGTAGCTAGAATAACCTCAAACGTCAAATACAGTAATGGTGAATTAAATTTTTAGTAGTAAATAAAATATAAGCTGTTAAAAAGTAAGGTCTTGCATCATTTAAGTTAAAACATGCAAGTCCACACAATCCAATTTCTAGCAAAAATTCAGTAGCGCTAATCGATAAAAGAATTCCATAGCAACTGAATACAGTCACAGCAGCAGTTTGAGATCAAAGGTCAAAACTGGAATCAAATCGTTAACCTATATATTTAAATTTCTTTTAAGTCCTAGCAAATGCAAGTTTTGGACTTAAGTAATCGTATATAATAGTGCACGCTTGCATTTAATGAATGTTTACTCTAGAAATTGAACAAAATTAACAAAGAAACTCATGATTTTATGATTCTATAGCTCAGTGTTCTTTTCTTTCTCTATTCTTCTCTCAAAGTTCTTTTTAGGTTTAGTTATGTTAATTATTCAAACGAAATAAAAGTTAATCACATTTATCATTTTTCCCACATGTTTTCCGTGCGTGAACTTCCTAATTGGCTTCCTATTTCCTATTTATTTTAATCCAAACGCTTACATTTTACCACCATTGACTATGTTGTCGATATCAATAGATAGCTGCTCGTCTTTAAACTGAGCATAAATTTTTCTTGCTACACGTAGACCAGAATTGGCAAATAAGTATTTGCTAAACGATAAAAAATATTTGTTATCAGTTCATTTTACATACATTATTATATGGTTAACACGGCTCCGGAAGCCTCGTGGTATGGGCGTGTGCGGTCGCAGGGGATCGTCTCACAGAATTTCATGTTGTTTCCTGTTGGTTCAGGGCTATTGGTCCAATCGACCAATTGTCCTGAACAGGTCAAGATAATCCATCTCGTCGATAGCGGCATTTAAAAGACGCGCTTAGGCAAGGCCTTGTTGCATTCGACCATCAGGTCCAAAACCCTATAGAACATTTTCTAATACACCTGTATTGTAGAGGCTTATGTCAAAACAGTGGACTATGCTACTGGTTATATAATACGATGATCATGTTATGTCAATCTATGGTAATAAGAACGTTATCTTATAAAAACTTCCTCATACAGACATGGCATTTTGGTTGTAGTGTATACATACTTTTAAATTATGAATCTGTTTACAGAAATAAAATCAAAATACTAAGAATTAAACTTTTGATAATTTAATGTTTATAGTCTAGTTCTTCTGCTATTATCATTAGAAAAGAATCATTTATAGATTTCAATCGTATTCATCTGATTCCACTTCAAATACAATCAATTTGATTTTATACCCAATTCATTGATAAGGTTAACGGTAGAACAAATTAATCATCGAGGTCACTGTTTATTAATCCAAACGTTACATTTTACATATTGACATGGTGTCGATACTCATGATTGATATTCTTTTACGATTTCTCTTAAGACCGTTGTCAAATTAGTAACAAATTTGGCTTATCATTGTGTTCAAAACAAAAACATTGAGAACACAAGTTGTGTTGACGCAGCTAGACGAATAATTTGCGAACAAAGAAAAAGAGGAAACGGCTCAATGATAACGGAACAGCGGGTTGAATGACGATTGTTTTTAAATCGAATTACGAGGGCAGACGGGCATCGTGATTGGCATCAATTGACTGCTGCACAGTGTAGGGGTGCGGGCACAAATGACGAGCCGAGCGTGTAACAAAGTGTATACGCACTAAAAAAGTTTGTGTTCTTTGTTCGCGGGTAAACCACTAAAACCCGTCGGAGACAAACAAAAACCCGGCGGTGCTAAGCTACGACCTGGCAATGCTAAGTTACGACCCGCCGGTGCTAGATTACGACTCGGCTGTGCCTACCTAATTAAATTTTAACATCCAACATGTTCACACATGCAAGATTAGAGGTGTTCTGATACAACTAGCTGACCTGCGAAGTACACAGCGGTGCACACTTCTGCTGCAAATAAACAGTTTGCAAATCTTTTTCCACGAAGCTTGAAGGGCGAGATATGAAGTGGCAACTAATACCTAATCACTTTCAATTTACAGACAAGCTTGCTAGCGTATCCGTACCTTAAGCCTTGATTTACGCTACAATATAAAATATATATTACGCACAGATATGAGCATACTTCCAAATGACTCTACATATATTTGTTTGCAGAAAAGACTGATATATAAGCAATAGGAGGAGACAAATAATACCAAAATTTGTTTTAAATTGATAATTAAATTGTAACCAAAACTGCTTAAAAGTATGCATTATCCGCATGATTCGTTTCTAACTCAATGTAAAAAAAATACTAATTAGTTAACTAAGCGCAAATGTTACTATCAAAACATGCAAAAATCTTGGCTCACCGAGTCTACGGTAGAACCAAAGTACCATCTAATAAAATTTTCAAACGACAAACACTTCTTCACTAAGACGAGTATCCGTCAATAACTCTTCAACTTTCATTTACGCGAACACTATACATGATAAAATATCTGTTTTACAAGTGTCGTCCCCGTGACAATCGACCCTGGGAAGACGTCGGTTGTAATTTTTAACAAATGTAAAATATTTCAACGCAAGATCATTAAAAACTTAATCTTTTATACAGAAACCAATGGTAAACACGGCCACTACTCACATATATCGCAAGCCGGCCCGCCGTAGCCGTGCTCGCAGGAACACGTGTTGGGGGCCACACACTTCCCGTGAACGCAGGAGCCGACGCACAGCGGCACGCACTGGACCCCATCAGGGTCGGGGGCGTACCCCGCGCAGCACTCCTCGACCGGCCTATGCTTCAACAAAACCTGGTCCCTGTACACCTGACGGAACTTGATCTTGTACTTGGAGCAACGCGGGGGCACGTTGAAACACCACGCGTATTCCTTCACTTGATACGGTTGGTGCTCGGAGACGCGTACTTTATGCGTATATCTGAAGAGATATCAGTCACAATTATTATTCGAGAATTCTGAATAATGGCAGAAGCAGTTTCATGCGATAAAAAGGCGGAGAAATTATAGCAACACGAGTATTAATTTATAATAAGAAAATGTAAATGTTTTTTATACATATTTTCAACGACACCAGCTACGATGAGCTTCAAAAAGAAACACAGTAGTATTTTACACGCTACTGCTTTGCGGCAGAAATAGGCACCGCGGTGGTACCGCCTCAGACGGCCCCCTCTGAAAGGGAACCTATCACCTCCTAAAATATATGTGGCAGATAAAAATGTATGGAGGATAACTTAAAATCTTGTTTATTAATATGTCTTTCTGAAAAGGAGCGAATTTTACAGCTATTTTATATCAATGTAAATACCAAATTATTAACCTTCACCATATTCACTATACAAATATATAATATGATATTAAATTACTATTTATTTATTGATATTATATACAATAATGATATTTAATACAAAGTAAATGTTCATTCTAATAAATGTAGGTGTGTCTAAAACATATTGAGATATTTTTATTGAAACAATAACTTTTCTAATACTATAAGAATAGAACCGCCGTTTTAATACGGGCATTAGTAATAGAATAAAATGTTTATTACTTTCACCTATCGACTATGAATTTGAACTTCTTATTATATCTATTATTTAATCTACATCTAAACTTGAACTAAATGAGTCATGTTCAAACAGGCTATTCAATCCGAAAGCAATCCGTTATAACGAGAAACCAATATATAAGAGTCCATAGATGTTTCTTCTAACGTAAATCAGCTCTTTATCTCGAAACCTAAGACGTGTACAATATAATAATCAACATCTACACGAATAAAATTTCAATTCAGCTAAAGTAGGAAAAGTGGTCACCGCAGTGAAAATTAACGCAAAGCCAAATCACAATTAAATAATAAGAGCCTTAAAAAGTCTATAAATTTCTTCATAGACAGTAAGAATCAGTTATTTTAATTTTTTTCTCGAAAAACCATAGTCGTCTATTATAGAGCGTCTATTATAATGAAACAATGCCCACGCAACATCTAACGCACAATTAAAAATATTCTACAATATATTTAAATAAAGCCCAATCAAAACATGCTCTCAACTAGTTATGAATTTACAAGTCGAATGGTGATCGAAGATGGCGGTATTTGGCAATTGTACCATGGTCATAAATTGTTAAGTGTAATCATAACATATTACATACCATTTGTGTTACGTAACCTTTTCAAAGAGCATAAAATCTTTAATTTGTATATAATCAAAAGATAAAAATAATATAGTGGAGAAGCAATAAAATATTTCATTAAATTTGCATTGTTTTTTTTATTATAGTAAAAGTGTTAACCAAAAAGTAACCTAAAGAGTTTATACCAAATCTGAGACAGAACTGACAATTGGCTATGAGTGAATGCTTTCTTATTGGTAAACCGCGGCCATATTTAAACTCCACGCTATCTTTGACTAATAGGAGTGTCCAACTTTTTGGCGCCAATGTGACGTTAGAATTGTGTACAAAAATTCTATATTTCAATTGAGTTAAAAACCTGCTTTTGACCTATCTTTATTAATTGCAATACATTAGTATTTAATTATTTTCATTATATTCCATTAGGAGTGCTAATGGTTTTCAGGGGTATAAACCACATTACTGAGAAGTTTTACCAAAACCGTTAAATACTTTTTCGTAATAGGATTAGTGGGATGAGTCCTGTTAATACCATATGGCGCAATCGACTTCCTACGCCGTGTGGTTTCGGAGAAAAAATAGTAGAAGCAAGTTTTTTGCGAGTGTCAAACACGTGTTCTCTAACATTCTTCGTGGGATATATCTTAAATATTTTTAACTGACAGGAAGCATGGTGTTTGCAAAATTACTAATCAAATCTTCACATTTTCTCCAATAATGTCCCCTTCAATAACCAGATGCCGACAAATTAATAAGGTGAAAAGGGTTTTTTGTTACAATATTTTTCCTCATTATTCTTTCTATTACTTCTATAATTCGATATCGTTAACTTTTGCTACAAACCATTTCGTGAACAAATTGGGAAAATATGTGAAAAAATATATAGTGCTACAAAATGAATATCGTTCTAAGCTGCAGATCCAGCGTATAAGCAGCATAAAAGCAACAATAATATATCCATCCATATTTAAAAAATACAAACACCAGTAACGCAAACTTATACATATTCACTGTAGAACGTCTGTCCCTCTTGGGCTAAAGTCACCGACCCCTTAGGTATAACATCAGGTATGTGCGTTGTAAAAGATAAAAGATATTTTTATCGCAACAAGATTCTTGGAAAACGAATGATAACGTTCCCACTATTTACGCTTGTACCGTACAGGAATGCATTATTAAATCTTGAAATAGCACGCCCGTGTGTAGGTGGATATCTTGTTTTCAAGTGACGCGAGCGTGTACCGACTTTCAATACGGGAGTTTCTTTAGATTCAACGGTTTCATGCCAACACGAGAAACAGACGATAGTCTGCTGCATATTATTCTACTATTTGTTAGTTTAAATCAGTTTCAGATCAAAAATCTGATTAAAACTTTGATATTTAACAAAGAATATTTAACAATAAACATTTTAAATGTAAAGTAAAAATTATCTTTATAAATATCTTCATTGATTGACACTTTAGACCGACCAGATAGGGTTAACTTGAAGCTTTTGCAGTGATTTAAGTGTTCAGCCTATATTGGCTTGAACAGACCGAAAACAACGGTAACACAAAACGAGTCACGAACCGGCCTGAGAATACGACAGCAGTTCAACAAATGAAAAGTTTTAATCGTAAACTTTTTAACTCGTATGAATTAATGCTAGTAATGATATGAAAGATGGTGTGTCGACATTGGCCAAGAGGCCGGTGTGGGCTGAATGAGAATAGCCGAAGATCGGAAGCGGTGGCGTGCATTACGAAAGGCCCTGTCCAGCAGTGGACTGACCCAGGCTGATGATGATGATGATGATGATGTTGATGCATGAATGATTCCCAAAGAATGAAATATAAACACGCACCCTGTTACTGGTCTATCGAATACAATTACGTAACGTGTGAATTATTAGTAAAATCGTTTCAACGCACCCCAACCCAAACACGCTTAATCTACTTAAAAGTACAGCGTTGCATTCGCAAAAGTACTACGTGACAAAATGATAAACAATGTAAACAGTACTGAGAAAAGTAACTCAAACTTCCGTGATAAGGGCTGAACAGCACATTGTAACATGCAATTGTCGGTTCAGCTTTTTTATTTCAGGGTTTACATTGCTAGTCTCTTAAAATTCTTGTATACGTGTATTCGTAAGTGATTGTTGCTGTAAAACCCAAAAGAGCTGTTAATTATCTTATATGAAAGTATCAATATCATGGACGTAAATCACTTAAAATATGTAAGCAATTCTAAAAACGTGTTTCCTTCGTATTCTTTTATTAAATAAACACAAAATAATCGGTAAAATCAGTTACATTTTTTTTAAGCAATCATCGCGTGAACGAAGGCAATAAGCGTATGCATGTTACAATACGGTTTAATAGTACAAAAAAAGTGCAATGCATACAACACACGGCAAGACGACGGCCGACCCACTTCCATAAAGAGCAAACAAGCAAGAATACAAAGGTTAGCGTGAATCAGTACAAATACTAATGAAATAAATAATAGTTAAACAAGATTATATACGGAAAATATTACGGTCGCTACCGTGCGAATGCATTGAAGTACGAATTCAAGTGTGCTGATAATAAACAATGAACAATTAAATAACAACATTAGTCTGCAAATGCTAATAAAAATAATACACTATGCCAAACAGTCTAATAACATTTTAAATTTACGCAAAGTGTTATTATAAACTAATAGAGTTTGTCATCATTTATAATAAACATAAAATATTAAAGTTTCGTACGGGTATAAATTTACGTTCAAGATCACGGGTAAAATGTTGGCAATGATTCAAGTCGAGAAAACAAACAATTAGTTCACAAAATCTTCCAAAGTAACAGACTAAACCTGTAATCTCCAACAATATAAATACATTGAACATAATAACGATATTGTTGTAAAGTAACACCCTGAGAATATTGATATTATTCCGTAACAACCCACGTAATAGCTAAACGTAACAAATCAGCAGCATCACTTGTAATACAACAACAATTTCCACGAATACCATAATAATTAACCGATAATGTCCGCGAGACGTGCTTACAATCTCATTCATGCTTCCTTATGAGTCATGCTATACGTCACAGAAACATGACTACCGTATGAAGCGCAAATTTAATGTTATGACCCAGTGAACCTACGGATAAGAAATATAAAACTCAATTAAAACATAAATAAGACAACTATTGCGCACTTGATAGCCTCGCAAAAAATAAGCGTTCATCATCATCATCATCAGCCTGTGATAGTCCACTGCTGGACGTAGGCCTTTCTTAATAAACCCTATCTATTAGGGGGTCTTGGACCGAATTCCACCACGCTGATCCGATGCGGGTTGATGGGTGGACCAATTTTTTACCACACGACGCATGGATCTTTTTACTTTTCAGACAATTGGGTGATCGGCCCAAATTGCCTTGACCAACTAGGAAACAACAATGAAAATTAGATGAGTACCCGCAGGATTCGAACCTTCGACCTCTGGTTTCTAAAGCACACGCCCTTACCACTAGGCTACGGAGGCAGTAAGTCAGTAAGTCAGTAATACTGTTAAAGGTCAAACCTATAGCAACAAAACTGCGTTATAAGAAAAGGGTTCTTATTGAAGAGCTATCAGGTATCGTGCGACAATCCTGTTATATAATCTATGGTTCACATTGTTTACGTCAATTTCATGTATTATTTGGCGAAGTATTCTGTTCGAGTAATTAGACGATTAGTGTACGTCTAAAAACATTTTCATGTGAAAGATTCAGATATCCATCTCGGAACAACGTCACGTTTCCGGTACAAACGACTGAATTTGGCACGCCTTTGCAATATTTAGATATATGTATAACAAAACGAGACCATTTCGACGCGTACGTAAATTAACACGTAACAAGTTTTAGCGTAACAATCAATACAACAAACGATAATAAATAGAAGAATGGATACTATTGCTAGCTCAAATTTAATTGCTTCTATTTTATTGTTTTCCCCATATAAACTAACAGGGGTTAAACAGTATCTGGTCTTTTTATTAGACTTTTTCATTCTGAACCTACGGCAATCTACGGCATTAAAATAGTCCCCCATTGTCTTCTAACCCTGATATTTTTTAAGTTATTGTCTCCCTTTACGCTGTAGTATTTTTTAAGTTGGTTAATAGTAATAACTGTACAATTAGTGCGAGTGTGTAATAGTAGTGAGATTATAAGATAGGCAGAAAGACGGTCCTTCTTTTATTAAAAAAAATAATATATAGCATCAGAAATCTCATCCGTAACTCTACTATAAATACGTTACCAGTTAACCGCCAACCTTTGGAAGTGAGTTTCTGTAACAATTGGACTAAGAGGCAAATCGGAAACAATCCCATCGTACACTCTTTGACTATAAATAAATCGTCGATATAGTAAAATAGAATGGAACATTGAAAATTTGTAAGGAAAATAACCCAAAGCATCATAACGACGTCATACCACACGCATTCCCATTGGGTATTCTGGCCTTGATCTACCATTTGTGACTCACCTCGACAACGTCGCTAGTGGCTAAATATTTCACAAATCAAACAAGTATTTTCGGACATTGTATGATCGGATGCGGCGGAAAGAACGCATGTCTGAGTTATCAATTCATCATCGCCCTGTGTTAGTCCACTGCTTAACATAGGCCAACACTAACGCACGACATCTCCATTAGGGGTTATTAGACCGTATTCCACCACGCTGGTCCATGCGGGTTGGTGGGTGGACCTACTTTTCACATGCCCATCCAAAGCATGGATCATCTTACTTTCAGACAATTGGGTGATCGGTCCAAATTATCCTAACCAACCAAAAAACAACGATAACACAAAGTTGTGTCACTGCGGAATTCGAACCAACGACCTCCCGTTTATAAAGCAAGGGTCAATACCGGTAGACCACGGAGGCGGTTATCAATACTACTCGTCTATTAAAATAGTAGTATAACAAATTATAAATCCACTTCCCAACTAAAACGTGAAACGCGTGACATGTCTCATTCACTCAGTAAATATTTAGGGTACGGTGTCATTCAAACCGGAACACAGTAAACAAGAAACTATACACCTTTTAAACGAACAAGCCTTTCATCAAAAAGTTACCATACCTAGTGTAGGGTACCTTTAAATACACGAAGCTTAGCAAAGTGATCCTACATAGGCTAGACTTGTATGCACACAACTTCAGACATCGCATTACGAAGTATGTGATGGACAAAGAAGGCCTTTGTTCTGCCACAAAAACAATGGATTAGAACGATCGCGTTGTCGTTAACGAATTTTGAGTCACCAATAACGAAAATATGCTATTGATGCGTTGTTTTGCTACATATTTAAACTTAAATCTTAACAAACACTACGCCAGAGAGAAGTAATTTGCTATACGTGTGTCTCAAGATTGTATCGTCCAAAAAATAATTACAAAATTCAGTAGAATACTCAGCATTTATATTATATTCCTATTCATAAACCTGATGGATTTGCAACAAGTTCAAACAATTAAAAACCATGTGTAAAAGTAAAAAACAAAAGAAACAAGTTTGTAAAATACTGTTAGGGGAAAAACAATACAATCATGTTGTATTATGTAAACACTTTGTTACAACTAGTTGCCAGCACACGTGCAAATAGTTAAATAATAAAGAAGACGATCTAACGATAAAAATGCAAGAGGATCCATTACATAAAACTAATCCTGCCGTCTGTCAGTGTGGTTGGTAACTTGATACCAAGTTATGCCACGTATGTAAACAAAACTAGTGTATGTAACGTGTTTATATAAACAAAACGGCTTAATGTTCAAACGGCAAATTAATATTTAGTTTTCAGCGAAATAGCAACCACTTCTGCAACGTAACTTATATTAACATCGTCACTATTGGCTATCTAATTCATAGCCCATGAAGCTTATCAAATTCATATTCCATGAAACTATTGGCTATAAAATTCATTTTCTATTAAATTATTATTGTCTTTCAGTTTTAAATCAAAAACGCATTAATACTGCCTCCGTAGCCTAGTACTGCCTAGTAGTGGTATAGGCGTTAGCTTTAGAAACCGGAGGTCGTGGGTTCGAATCTGCGACTCAAGATAGATTTCATTGTTGTTTCCAGTTGGTAGATAATTATGGGCCGATCACCCAATTGTCTGAAAAGTGAGATGATTCATGTTGGATGGGCATATAAAACCGCTATTGACCAGCGTGGTGGGATACTGCTTCTAGAAAACCCAATGGATAGGTGTCATTGGGAGGCTCTGTGTCCAGCAGTGGACTATCAAAGGCTGATGATGATGATGATTAACAATAATACTCCGTTCAGATACCTCCATAAACCGTTTATTTCTTTCACAATACATTGAAGTACTAACATTGCTGTGAAGGAAATAGCGCAATTGTTTTTATTATTCCACTTCGTAACTCTGTTTCCTAGTTCAAATTTAGGTCATTTACTATGCAGTATGAGTGGTAACAATTTGAATTTTAAATGGCTCAGACAATTTAACGACAGAGTACGTTAATAACGGTCACAATAAAATCATCGCCTTTATGCCTCGTCGTTATCGCTAAGTTCATAGTAGATATGTATGTGTTTGTTCTTAGTGGATTCCAAAGAATAAGCGATGAGTAATTTGTCAATACTTGCTACAGAGTCTGAAGTATTATAACGTACACTATGTGCGAGATAACAAAGGTTATTATTACAATGGAAATTGGATAATGTTTAAAACGATTACCGATATAAAATTTATTGTAAATTTGAAATGTAAAACAACAATGTCATAATCTATAAAAATAAATAAATTATAGTTCTTCTAATAACATCAAAATAATATACTGTCAACATAAAACATGTTTTTTTTAATTTTGCTGTCTTTATTTTGATTAATCAGAGATCAATAGATAGGATAGCTTGGCTCTATTAATTAGATTCTTTGCTGAAAAACAGCTCGATAGCTATTTTCAGTGGAAGTACTAGTAACTGGAAGTGACTTGGATTGAATTTTATCTCACAAAAAAGGAAACATAATTTGTTTTTTTAATTACCACACGGAGGAAGTCGCTTGCAACACCCAATTTTGAATAATTGTTAAAAGTTAACAAACATATCAAGACCATTCGTTCAACACACAGAGTCATTAGAATTTAAGACTCATTCCAATAATTACACACATAGTAAGTAGTGTTTTAAGATTACTGCTTTGCGGCAACAAATATGCACTACGGTGGTTGAAGTCGCTTCTTTAATTTTTTTGCATGTCCACTGGCCATGACCAAACCAAACCATCCGTTTGCCTTTTTTCACAATGAAAAATTTAAAAATATTTTCTTATCAGTGACAAAAGACACGAAATACCTATTATTGCCTATATTATATGCAATATAATAAATAGTGTTCTTACAATTCAATCAGTGTTTAAATTGATTTGAATGTTATTAAAATTATTACAAATAAGCTTCAAATGAACCGTTAAAACTCAAAGTTGGCCAGTTCAAATTTCTGAAAACATCCATAGCGTCGTATTAATAACTTTTAAGTAGGACAAATAACGTCTTGAATATTTTTCTGCTCTAACTTAGTGTAAAAGTGTCACAGTCTAACGGGTTAGTGGAACGCTGTGACGTCACTTGTATACGAGTAAGAAGTCAAATATTCGGAAAACGGTTCACGAGTTTGCTTTCTGATTATTTTTCATGCGCTTATTACAGGCGGTTTTTTTGTAACTATGTTGGGTTTTCGGTTTTCTCATTTTTTTATTGTAAAAATCATCATCTAATTTTTTACGTAGCGTTTATTGTCAATAACACAGCAGCCGTTACTAATGTAATCCGATATAAAATAAGAATATAAATAACAAATTTAGTCAATTTCAAGAGCAATTTACATACTTTAAAAAAATATAAGTGTATTAACAAACTGTTAAACATTTTACTGTATTTGTAAATATCCATAAAACGTAATTTCTAATCTCCGTCATGAATTACAATTACTGCGTACCTTTATTTATCATTATTACGTTAATGCCATTACTTCAAATGAAATAAAAAGAAAAAAACCATTAAACAAATTACTGGCCACATTGGTTTTTGTCCAAAAAAGAACTTAGAAAAAAAAACTTACGCCTCCTGTCTTGTGCACACGTTAGGACCGTCGAGAAGAGCGGCAGCCGAAGCCGCCAGGGCCAGTACCACTATCGTCCGCCACATATTGCCCACAGTCCAATCTAATCGGCAATCAACCCCATAACAGGTCTATTGTTCCGTCAAGTTGGCTGCTAGCATTTACGCGCAATGCCCCGACAACAGTTTACCTGCGAAAAGAAAAAGAGTTCAGAATACTTCAGTGTTACATAAGGATTATTAAGGCTTTGTTAAAGTTTACAACGACTATACAAATGTATAAAGCTGTGTATAATTTGAGAAATATTTCTCCAATGTATTGATTTCATCAGACTCTATTTTTATTCATGTTCCATTAGACCTTACTAATATGAAACAATGAAATTTTTCAAGGTCATTTATTCGTTCGTCGTCGTAAAACCCCTTTTAATCATTTGCTTAGCACTAGATTAGCCTTTTCATTGAGTTGTATAGGCATAAGATATATTATGCAACGGTTCAGTTCACTTTTATATTATTTATGATACAAGTAAATAAGAGAGAATCCGAATGTTCAAAAAAATCTTTAATGGGTACAACGTATGAACCTCTTATTTCATAAAAAAAATTAAAAATATTATGACATTATATAGTGTTTCATTTTGACATTTTATCATGTATAATTTTGTTTACAATTTCCCCGACGTTTCAGATACTTCCAAGGTATCGGGCAGACAGAAGAAAGGTCTATTTGTCTGAATCAAATTACATTACGTTTTTACACCATTAGAGTTTCATATTGTATTTTATTTGCATATATTTGTTGCATATTCTGTTCAGATGGATTCCTAGCAATTATAGTTTTCATTGTCAAGTGCAACAGATAACGTATGCAATAGAAACGTTTCATTGACTCATCGCACGGGGTCAAAATGATGAAGAAAGTTCACGCGATGAATGGGGAGCCACATCCTGAGCGCTGACCAATAAACAAAGCGTGCTGGTAACGGTTCCTTGGTACACTTTTTTAATACTGTTTATATTTGTCTTTATTTTTAAATATTAGCTACACATTTTTACACTACAATTCGGCCTCATAGAGCATGGGGCCGAATTGTATTGTCTAAGCAAGGTTCTTCTTTCTGTCAATGCCAAACTCTGTTAGCAACAAAACATACAGATTATATGTATAGCAATGGCAATCTAATATCAGCGCCTATAATTTCAACGCTATTTATGTAGTGTGCTTAAGAAACCGGAGGTCGTGGGTGCAAATCCTGCGGGGACTGAACAAATTTTCATTGTTTTTTTCTAGTTGGTTAGGGCAATTTGGCCAATCACCCAATTATCTGAAAAATATGATGAGCCATGCGTCGGATGGGCATGTAAAAAGTCGGTCCACCCATCAACCCGCATTGGACCAGCGTGGTGGGATACGGTCCATAAACCCCCTAATGAAGAAGGGAGCCTATGTCCCGCAATGGACTTACACAGGCTGATGATGATGATTTCTGTATAACTTTAGAAATTATTTACATAATTTTCGTGTTATATTTGTGGACACAAATAGGTATAACAAATAAAATTTGAAGACGGCTTCAACTTGTATCCATTTCTGTTAAATGATTAGTTAAGCCGAATGCAGGTCAAGTCATATTTAAGAATAACTTTCACATATCCTCAAAACGACGCCTACGCCGTATAAATAATTTGTTTGCTTAAACTTTGAAGCAAATACATAGCTTAGTACCGTTTCTTTCAAAAGCAAGGATTTGCTAGAAAAATTGAAAGATTACACGGTAATAATTCATATGAGATTACAATTTAAAAAAAAAGTATCTGTGAATAAAAATATTATAAGTTAAACAAAGTAACAAATGGACAACGGTAAAAATATGTATACGCCGAATTTTTACAGAATCTTGGAATAAAACGCGATTTAAAACGGTTTTATTGAATTTTGTAATTACCAAAACTTAACACAGCATTTGATGGTGTGTTGTACCCACAAGTAACAGAAAAACCATCGCAAGTACGATTTTTACTTATATAACATATTATAATCTGTAATTGCCCCATAAATTTTACTAACATCGATACCCTTCACACGAAAACCTATACTCGAAGTAGAAGTTAACAGTAAGTTCCCCTTAACGCCTTATAAACAGCGGATGGGTCATCCTTAAAGCTTAATAAACAAAAAGATCGTATAGTTTTCTTTTAAAATCGAAAAAACTCGAAGTAACGTTCAACCATTTACCTACACTGTTTACCATGACCAGTGATTGAGTTTCTACGAATCAAGCAATTAGCGAGTGCGCGAGTTGTTTTGGCGGCTTTAATTGGTGATACCACGCACTGTTAACGAAGTCTATTAATACGCAAGTGCGTTGCTCTATAAAACCGACTATGTATTTGCGGATACAGTAAATAACATTTGATGGTTTTACATTGCTAAACGGTTTAAGAAGAAAAAAAGTTAATTTTTATTTATTTAAAGCAATTTACAAATATTTATCGTTCAATTAATATTGAATTACAAAAACTCTGTTGAGAAATTATGGGTGTGGACTTGAACAAAATAAAATAATTTCATTTCAATCGCTTTGTCACGCAATGTCATATTTATTACAAGTTATTGTATATAACGATTATTTATCAATTTAGTAATAGCTAACGAAGCTAAAATCTATAAGGTTACCCTTAATTAATGCCTGTTTTGTAAAATACCTACTTCTATGAATTAAACAAAGGTGCTTAACATAGAAGAATAATATGCATTATTTTAATTATTAGAATTTTGGTTTATAATTAGCATTTATTTAATAAAGAAACTAATTAATTATTTTCTATTTTCCCAATACAATTACCAAACAAAATGAATCACTGCATTGCAACTCATCTGTGATGTGATATATTTATCAAGCAGGATGCGTCCAAGGGCGTAAAAAGTTAACAATCACATTTTTGTGCGCTTTTTTAATACAGTCATTTATTTGTTGATTTCAAAAATTGGTAACATATAAAACAATGCAAAAAACTTCGTACGAACAAGATACGACGAATTGAAATCTTAGATAGATGATATTAATACTGTGACGTAACCTACAAAGGTCATACAGCACTTTAAATGGTCTTGACATACACATCTGCATTTGTAATTGCGCGAATGGAAACGAACACATATTCAAAGACAAACGGAATTATATCTTTTAAAACAGCATACTTATAAAGTTTATGTTCATAAAAGTAAAACCGTTGGCCTTTTACTTTATAACACGGTGTCCGAGGAATATGGTTTTCAACTTTACCGTTAGCAATCGTGAATATATTAAGTGAATTCTACATTCATCGTCGACCACACGTTTGAGATATTGTAATGCATACAAATCTTGTAAAAGGTTGCGTGTTATCTCAGTCATAGAAAGGAATAACGTCGCAATTTGATGGCACTAAAAACATGGACGTCACTAAAAGTCAATAAGTAGGTCATAAAAAAAACTAACACAATATGATTTAAACATAGATGAATTAAATAAAAGCTTAGTGGCGAACTTGTAATTTACGGATGAGTTTGAAAGCTTTCTAGCCGAAATATAGAGCTCTATAAAGTACAAGCACGGTAACCTACAGAATTTTGTTACTGTAGATATCATATTTTGTTTAAGTATAGTACGGCCCAAAGCCCCCTAATAAATAGGGGTGTGTTAGGGGAGGCCTATGTCCAGCAGTGGACTATCACAGGCTGATGATGATGATGATGATGATGATGATGATAGCAGGATTGATTAAAAGGTTCTATGTATGACTGCATCTTTCTCATGAGTGTCATCTAAAATGCGAGGATTGTCTGATATTAACTCGAAAACAATCGTTCGTGTTTTGAATATTCACTCTAACTTTTATACGCCCTTATGGTAAAATGCTAAATGTTTATTAACGAAACTATAACAAGAATTAAAAAAAAATAATAGCGGCTTCAAGGCATTTTAAAACATAACTACCGCCACAGCGTGTTCTAGGCACTTATTTTTCATCATAATAAATATAAAGCATACAAGAAATGTTCACTTTATATGTTTTCTTAGTGTTATTTTAAATATACTTTAATATTTTTAAAAATCAAGATAAAACTTTATAATTAATCAACATAAATAATCACTTTTAAAGATTATCTTCATTCGAAGATGGATAACTTTCAAATGTTGTCCGTGGCAAAGTTACTACTAAGTCTTGTACAATTCACCGATAATTGTCAATACCGTAAAATTCTACGCTTAATATGGAGTCTTTGTTCAGACATCCCTTATAACTACCGGAAACAAATTCAATTTAAAAAACAAGAGACAAAACGTTGTACTTTATCGGTAGTGGAAATAAATAAGAAATTTTACGGCTGTGTTGGAAACTTCCGGATGTCTTCTTTCAGTCATCCTTTAGCAGGAAGTTTTTTGATTATGTACTCAAACCTTCCGCTTTCATTAAACAGTAAAACTGTTTAAAATTAACTTAATCTACACTACCGGAGTACATTACCGGAAATTTTTCATAGGTCAACACCATCACATTTAGCATCATCATCATCAGCCTGTGTTAGTCCACTGCTGGACATAGGCCTCCCCTAATGCACGCCACCGCTTTCGATCTTCGGCTATTCTCATCCAGCCCACACCGCCACTTTGCGAATGTCGTCACTCCATCTTGCCGCAGGGCGTCCTCACTACGTTTGCCGAGCCTCGGTCTCCACTCCAGAACTTTTCGACTCCAGCGGTCGTCAGTTCTGCGGCTTATATGACCGGCCCATGCCACTTCAGCTTACTAATCCGGTGGGCTATGTCGGTGATTTTGGTTCTCTGTCGGATCACGTCATTTCTGATGTGGTCCTTCAGAGATACTCCGAGCATAGCCCTCTCCATAGCTCGCTGAGCGACTTTAAATTTGTGGACCAGTCGAACCGTAAGTGTCCAAGTCTCGGCACCGTAGGTCAAAACGGTAGGACGCACTGATCGAAGACTTTCGATTTGAGGCTTTGTGGGATGGGTGACGAGAAAACTCGACGAAGTTTATGAAAAGCTGCCCAGCCCAGCCGAATCCTTCTGTTGGCCTCCCCCTCAAAGTTGTTTTTACCTAGTTGGAGCGTTTGCCCTAGGTAAACGTACTCCGAAACAACTTCGAGGAGGTGCCTCAATTGTGATCGGTTCCGGATCAACGTGCTCGTTAAACATGACCTTGGTTTTACCCAAGTTCATCCGGAGACCGATGCGTGCAGAAGACTCAGCCAGGCTTTGCACCATTTTTTGCAGGTCCTTAGCGGTCTCAGCCATGATGACGATATCGTCCGCAAATCGAAGATGTGAGATGTACTCGCCGTTCACATTTATGCCGTGTCCTTCCCAGTTGAGCGTCCTGAACATGTCCTCAAGCGCGGCGGAGAACAATTTCGGAGACATGACGTCTCCTTGTCTCACACCGCGGTGCAGGGGGATAGGCTCAGTTTGCCCACTTTGGACTACGACAGACATAGTGGCGGCGTTGTACAGACATCTCAGCATCTCGATATATCGCCAATCAATTTGGCACCGCTGTAAGGACTCGAGGAAAGACCAGGTCTCGATGGAGTCAAAAGCCTTCTCATAGTCCACAAATGCCATGCACAGGGGCTGGTTATACTCCTGTGTCTTCTGTATAACCTGCCTCACTGTATGGATGTGGTCTATGGTGCTGTAACCCTTCCGAAACCCGGCCTGTTCTCGAGGCTGCGCTTCGTCGAGTTTTCGTGCAAGACGATTCGAGATGACCCTCGAAAACAACTTATAGACATGACTCAGGAGCGATATTGGCCGATAGTTCTTCAAAAGGGTTTTATCACCTTTTTTGAAGAACAATACGACCAAACCCCTATGCCATGCCTCAGGAGTTCTCCCGGAGAGAAGGGCAGAGTTAAATAGACGGCGGAGTCTTTTCAGCACCGGTTTACCGGCGGCCTTCAGAAGCTCCGTCGTGACTCCGTCCTCTCCCGGGGCTTTTCCATTTTGAAGTTGCTCAAGAGCCCCCTCGATTTCGTCTAGGCCGATTTCTGGAAGATCCTCCGACACATGGCGGGTAAGAGGGCTCGAGAATCCTTCTCATCTGGCCGGTGTGCTGAATGCGACGCGTATAACTGGCTGTAAAGCTTTCAACCTCCGAGAGAACCTCTGGTCTAGAAGCGACGACTTCTCCGTTCTCTTTGGTCAACTTCGTTAGATGGCTTCTTCCAAGCTGTTGTCGAAGACTTTGGACCCCGGTTTTGCTCAATAGCTTTCTGTATTGAGAGCGTATTGGAGTGACGGAGGTCGCGCCTTACCAGCTTGGAGATGGTCTTGTCAAGAACCCGCTGTTCTAACGAAGTGACGGTTGGATCATTTCGTCGTTTGCCATGAGATCTAGTGTTCTCCGAAGTTTAGACTTTTGCCCGTACGTCGCAGACCGCAGAGTTTGCACCGTCCCGAAGAATTTCTACCACTGATCGAGTTCCTCGTCAACGTCCACGTCGATTGTATTTTCCAAGGCAGCAAACGATTTTCCAGATTGATCTGAAATGTGCCAGGATCAATGATAGGCTGGAGCAGATTAGCGAGCGTAGACTTCATCAATCGGACCGTTCAGCTTCAAATCTATATTCAGGGTGCCTCTCAGGTCGGTGATCACTCGGTCTTGAACCTTGTGATCACTAGACATCCCTGAATATGCGCTTTTGTCCGATATAATGAAGTTCATCTCATTTTTGGTTTATAGTTCCTGCCACGTCCATTTTCTTTGGGCTGTTTCTTAAAGAACGAGTTCATTAAGAACAGCCCTCTCGCTCGAGGAAATTGACGACATTTGCCCCTATGATTTCTATTTTCAAATTTAGCATTACGATCTTAATTTTAGCGTACGGTTCAATTACGTGGTGAATGGTATTTATTTTAACCGATCGTACGCATTACTCATTTGCCTTATTTAGCCGTAGTCCATGAGATTGACGTAAAGTGGTTGTCAAGTGGTTTAATCCTAGCTCGTGGGACGAGGCTTCCTCAGAACCTATGTTGATGATGCTACCAAGTGTCAAAGTCAAATATCTTTATTAAATAAAGCATTACACTTTCTTATTGATTGTCAAAAAACTACCACCGGTTCGAAATGGACGCCTCTGACCTGAGAAAACCGGCGTAAGAAATTCAGTGGGACTTTTTTTCCTTCTTTCATTAAGTTTTACAAAGTTTTACAATAAACATCACATTTTAATAGTTTGAAATAGCCTGGAGCGAACAGTTCATTACCAGGGTGTGTTATCTATCAATTAGTCATTACAGGAATAATATCCTTTAACACACAAACGTTCCTTTACAACTTTTTTAAATTTATTTAAAGATAATAGCTGAACGGTTTGAGGGAGTCTGGAAGCGCAACATCCGTGTCACCAAAAAGTGGCTTAATAAACAATTAAACAGTATGGAAGTATTACAGTCAAACTTAAATATTTGAATACAGGTTAATTGAATAATTAATATAACGATCATATATTTTACCTAAAATATATACACAGGCGGGCATAACGCCTTGGGCTTTTTCTAACAACCAATCTTAGGTTACGACAAATTAGTAGTAGTTAGCATTCGTAAATAAATAACAGTCATAAAAATCTAGTGTGAAGTTTCACTTAAAGTAGTGTATAGGATATAGCAGGTCTAAATTAGACTGGGAATTTAAGTAAAGAAGTGTAATGACATATCTATTGACATTAAAATTTCGAGTTCTCTGATTGGTTAAACATCGCGCGTGTTTTACATATAGCAGCGGTGTACCAATAAATGTGTGCTTGCATAAATTATTTCCTATTCGTTTTAACTTAATTTAAATAAGTACAAGTATTAGTTGAAGAAATTAACAATAAAACACAGAGTGCAGACACCTAAACCGCCTCTTATTTATCGTCATGGTCTAATAAAAACGGCCTCAGGACATTTAAGGAGGTGAAATCTGATGAGGTGTAAATTCTAAAGCCCAATATGCCCGCTTAATGCGTAACCCGAGTGTGCGAGACGCAACTTGAGACGTTTAATGCTTGAATTTCGCTAACGAATCAAGCACTAAGTCTGCGTTACAATCATTAAATATGAAAAAGTAACGAATAAATATTTGCTAAGCGACAACCACATAACAGTAGGAGAATTACATTTCTATATCTGGGCTAAATGAATCTGATAAAACACTGCAATGAAGCATGCCCTTCCTGATGATAATTATTTATGGGATATTGCATAGTAAATTTTGTTCAATTTTTTCGAAATACTTTTAACTTAAACGCACAGGTTATTAAAATAACATAAAGCTTTTTTTAACCAGCCCTTATTCCGGTTGTGCAGGGTCGGCGCAACATATTTTCCTCTTCCATTTCTCTAGTTTTTGTTATTTCTGTACTCTTCTGTACTCTCTTTTCTCATATACTCTCCCAGAGTCCATCATCATATCTCCCAGTCTTATCCATCGCTTTTTATGTCAACCTATCGCTCTTCATCTATCAACATTCATTCCTAGCATTCTTTGATAAATATGATATTTATCTTTTCTCATTACATCTATAAGCTATCTATACTTATACTACGCTAGCCTAACATTACGAGTTTGGAAGAAATTTAAATAGCTAAAATCCAATGTTATAAAAACAAAGATATCGGTTCCACATATCCTGGATTATTTCTCGCGCCATTAACAGCTTTTAAAGCGATTGTTAAGTGCTTGCGGAGCGACTGACATCCGACCCCTACAACCCGATTTTAAAGGATTTGATCATCTTACCTTTCAGACAACTGAGTAATCAGCTCGTAAACAACTAGAAAATCTAAATAAAAACGGACGATGACACCAAGTGGTTCCGCACAAGATTCGAACTCAGATCTCCAGTTTGCAAAGAAAGGGCTAATACTACTAGGCCATGGCGGTGATTTAAGTTAACATATGAAATTCTTGTAGGTAAAGTCTCATGTTTAAATTAATTGAGAAAACGTCGCGTGGGGATTAAATATAGCGACGAACTTTCAGTAACTACACACGTACTGTTTGATATTACACTATGTTTTACTCGAGTTACTTGCTATTTATGTAGTACTGGCATAGTAGTAAACACAAATCAAAAATATCGCAGATTATATAATAAACCCAGAGCAAACATTTCCCTCGTTTCAAGGATATAAGATCAGGTTAAAAAGGAAGGTGGGCGTTCTGGTTCATTGAGATTTTTTGAATGTTCGTCTTAAATGTCTAATTCGTACAGTTAATACACCACGTCCTAATAAGATCTAGCATTTGTAAATACGATGTCTGAAGTAAACAACCATCAATGCGAATCGACGTTTGGCATTATTCCAAGACAGCTAACACATTTGAGCTATTTTAAAAAAATGCCTCCATAGCCTAGTGCTAAGGGCGTGTGCTTTATAAACTGGAGGTCGTGGGTTCGAATCCTGCGGGAACTCAACAAAATTTTCATTGTTGTTTCCTAGTTAGGACAGAGCGGGCCGATCACTAGTTTGTCTGTAAAGTAAGATGTTCCATGTGTCGGATGGGCGTGTATAAACACGGTCCTGCGCCTGATTTCTTCCCGATCATGTCGGTTAACCGTCCGATCGGACTATGAGAGTGCAGAAAGAGGGAGTGCACCTGTGTTGCGCGTACAGTTGCGCACTATATCTCCTGCGCAATTGGCTGATCTGTAATATAGATCAAGGAGGACATTATTATTGTTATTATTATTTTTATTCATAAAATACTATAAAGAATAATGCGATAAACAAAAATTAAAATACATAGTTTACCGCTTATATCGATGAGTATCAAACTCGTTTCCGGGGATAGGTTCACGTTACCAAATTCGAACTCACACGCAAACAATCCGATCCAATTGCTAGTACTAAGGAAATAATAACACTATTCGTATGGCGATTCGAGGAGGTTGGTTATATTATCAAAACACGACCCGACGCCCCGTGTGTTGGATACTAAAACAATTGCGCTCGTTATTTGAATGAACCGGGTCAAACCCAACGCTGGCGAATAGGTACGATTCAGGTCAGACGGGCTGCGGCGGTACGCTCGTTACGTTTCATGGTAAAAAAAATCAATACGTTAATTATTATGCATAATACTGATTTTTTATATCTGTAAGTAGAATAAAAAAAAATATGTCTATACCAAAAGAAAAGATTCTACGTACTACATTATGTAAATTTTCAAAATATTGCAGATTGGCAGATGTCATAGGGTTAGTAGACTATATGCCAATGTACATAAACATACATACATATTGTGATATATTTTATCAACTGTATAAACAAAGAAGGTTGTACTTTACCATGCTTTTTCTATTGCTATTTTTTAACAACAACAGAATTTCACACACTATTACTTACAAATATAAATATAGTATATAGTTTCGCTTAAAAGCCAACATGGTGTGAATCATACACTATACGAAATGGTTAAATATATGGATGCCGCCAGACATCAGTACTTGTATTTGTATATGTTAAGGTGTGAAATAAATGTTGAACATATTTTAGCCGATTTACAGTCAAAATTAACTTAAAACAAGATTACGTCAGTCACTATGCGCGGCAGAAGTCAACGCGTTCTTATTACTAGACAGTGGCCTTTTCTAATCTATTATTATTTATATTATCTATAGTAGTGCCTGACTTTTTGGCTTTGACATTACAATTTGTTTACATTTTACTGAGTCTAAACTGCCTGATTATTTATGTAAAAGATTATCAAGCTGTGTCTTTCACAGAACTACTTATATGAACTGATTAACAAAACTCAATCATAACGAGATAGTCCTATTTATTTGATTATTAACATTAGTAGGTTATAAGATTTGGCACGGCATTTTATAAAGGTTCTAGATCAGTATGCCTCAGGCAAAGCTGATTAATCCAGACAAGGTGTTACATAGAAATAAAGAATCAAGGTGCCTTATAACCTAAAGCAAAAATGGGCTATCAAAGAGTAATTTTTTTTCAGTTAAAAATAATTTTAAATTCGTGCAGTTAAACCTTGCTTAACTCTGATTTGTTGAAAACTATTTTATTTGAATTGTGGAATTTCCTGTAAACAAATTTCACTGTGTTTGTTATAAATTATTCAGAATATGCTGGTGTTTACAAGAAAAAAAGTTCTGTAATGAATATGTGTGAACAGAACTGAATAAAAGTATTCCGCCACTCTGGGTGTAAATGATAGTCAATTCCAGGAAAAAAGAGAGTTCGCTTTAAGACTCTTATCAAACCACAGGATGTGTGACTTACAGAGAAAACAATGAGTTATAATTTCTTTTATGTATCATATACAATAAGCATTACAAACTTTATACAAATAAAACAGAATTCATGTAAACTTAATAGAGATCCCATAAAAAGGAAGTGGCATCATAAGAGAAAATTGTTAAATAAGTAATAGAATTTACATAGACAAAGCTTAATGGCAAAGTTTATTGGTGCCAAAACATTGGCAACTCTTATAAGTTAAATAATGTGTGGTAATTGGACATCCCTGGTCCAACATGGACAATTAGATTTGAGATAAAAAGGAGAACAAAGAAACATGATCTGATGATATTAAAAGAAAAGCATGCCCATTGTTACCTAGAACTGCAAGATTAAGATGAAAATAGAAACAGTTAGAATACACCATTGTGTTGGAGACACAATTATCATATAGAATACCTTGATGTGATGTTATGAATTTAATAATTTAAATATTACTGTAATATATGTTTCACAAATTTCATTTTATTATAAAAAACTATTTATTTTCACAATAGCAATTATATGCTTATCAATAGAATGCTTCCGGTGGTGTATTAACAGCACATTTTTTAGTTAATTTGGATACTGCAAGAATAACCTAATTCATTATTTACAAAAACAAAGATATCGAAATCATGCTAATAAGATATTTCTCTGTGTTTTTTTGTCCTGACAAATATAGAATGTACAGAAAGTAAAAGAAATCTAGTACTACAAATAAAAGATACTTGTAAATCGTAAAAAAGTGACATTCATCGCAATACGAAATATCTATAAATCACTAAAGAGCACGGATATGAAAGTATATTATTTGTATTTATTAGTAATGCTTACCCAAATTCAGTATTGTGTCTATCCTACATGCACTCTTATTCACTTTATACACTTTAATCACTTCAAGTCAAATCAAACAATCAAAATATAGAACAAAGTATTACGTCCAATTTACAAACAAAACTCATGAAATGAAATCGGAGTTTTAATTTTGTATCTGTTTTATTTCGTTACACAAACTAAACTAAAATCTGTATTTATGTACGAAATTTGCAATTACAATTAAAAATGACTGAGATTATAAAAAATACTTATGATATCTAACTAAACTTTTAAGACCACTGTGCACTGACACTAAAACATGAAGGTATGAGCATTAAATAACTGGTTGCGTTAAATATTAAACAATGAAGTAGTTATATAGCGGTTATGGCTAACGCTTAACGTTGTTTGCGAACATTTAACGATAACAATAAAACTATTATTCTAAGATGTATTGTTAGCTCATTTTGTGATAATTAATAATAAACAATTTCTGTTAATGCTGGAAATTCGATTGTCTTTACCAAGTAATATATTATAATAGGTATAGAAATAATGCTAAAATATTCGTCAAAAATCTTGCTATGTAAATCGAATGTAACCGCTATACGATTTTGATATTACTTTTTGTTTGAATAAATTAAGGGCCATTATAGGATATTTCTGTCATCCTAGGTACTTTTGGAGTTTCTCCGGGGACTCTACGAAGGAAGTGGGCTTTTTGTTAAAAAAGATCAATTTTACTAGATTAAAGGCCTATTAAAATCATTGGTCCCTCTGAACAACCCTTTAATCATCAATAATTTTATTTTTATCATAGTGGAGCTCATGTTGTTTCCGATAGGTGGTAAAAATTACTCGATAATGACAAGTAATATTAAAAATATTTAGGGTACAATTTGGCACACTAAGATTTTTTATTTGACTTTGACTAACAGTAATGTAACCTATGACAGTACAACATAATAAACTTTGTTTTTATAGATGAAAACATTCTAAAAAAATTTAAAAAACGGGGTATGTAATCTACTAAATGAACTAAGCATTTTTTGTGAATTAAAATATAATTATACGTATCAAATCATTTAATTTATTATGTATTTCCATGGATTCGAAATAGGACGCCTCTGAGAAGACCCGGTGAAAGAAACTCAACGGGGTCATTTGTGTTATATTTTAAAATAATCAAAGACAATTAAATTAAGTTATGTAAATAAATACGTAGAGTTGTTGTATAAACAAAGTTCTGAGTTCGTATTAACTATATTTGTATAAGTCAAAGTATTAAAAATCTATTGACGGTAGGTTGGATCAAGTAAAACTTCGTAATATGAAAATGGAAATAGGAAATGGTAGACTATATCAGTCCCGTGCCGTGTATCAATCCTCAATCCCTCTTGCGTTAGAATATTGGATGTTCGATGCCTTTTTTATCTCGCTCTTTATCTTTCTATTCCCCCTCCCTAGGAGCGTTAAAGTTTTAATGCACTCTTTTTGGAAGTCACATTAGAAGTTTGTGTTGATGTATTTTATTATTATTTTTATAATTATTCTGATATATTATTTAATGATTGTCTATATATTATATAGTTTATTATATAGTTCCTTTTACTGAGTTAATTTTCTTTTCGTTTGAAACTGTTATTTTCTTTCATTATTTTTGTGCACCCACATTAACATCTCTGAACCACCCTAAGGTTGGCTGGTAGAAAATGCCTAAGGCATTAAGGCAAATAAGTGTAAATAAATAAAAATAAGTTTTATTTTTAAAAATAAATTAAATAGTCTAATGGTCAATTCATTCTTTTAAAGAATCCAAAACATAATTGACATTATTCTTTGTATGAAAACTTCACTAAATAGCGCATATAAATTCGTATAAAAAAGAACAACTAGAGTCGTACGGTACCTATCATACAAAACATAAATGAATAACATTGTGGTAATGGTTACTCCTGCGCACCCGTTACTTAGTAACGAAACGTACCGGTTGCTTGCTGTACTCCTTTCTACGCAAGTTAGGCAAAAGTCAATGTCATTTCTCGTATGAACTAAAGTTATAAGCTAGCGTGTGACAGATAGTTTATGTTATACGTTCTTCAAATACTTTTTAGGGCTTCTAGATGGTTATTATATATATTACTAACAGTTTAAAGAATGGATTCTTCATCAATTGTCAGCTTCAACAATGATACCACTTTAAAAAGCGACTACAACAATGTAAGTGTTCATGAATTGGCCTTACATGCTATGCGAGACAGATGTTTACTGTTACAACGAAGAATAAATACGTTGGAAAATGATAATATGAAGTTAAAATTAGATATATCTAAAGTTAATACCTCTTATTTACCATTGCAAGAGGATGAAAAGAACGATCTCCAACAAAAAATAGCAGAACTTAATAAACAAAAATCACAGCTCATACATCATGTTTTTATGGTTTCGTGTGAGAATAAGAACCTATGGAATAAAATTTCAACTTTCAAATCGAAAGAAATAACGAACAACCTTTGATACGCACAAATACTTACAGCACGCCAAAATTTAGTGCAAACTATCAGGAGAAATATTCAGAGTCAAGTTTAGAAGAGATATCATTGAAATTAATCAACAGTTATATACAGGAAAAGTCACAACTTGTTGAGCAATATGAACAGATGTCACAGCTTCAGAATGTGGAAGATGACATATTAAATGTAGACTCAATAGGATTTACCTATATGGAAGATACTCCATTTGATTCTTTGAAGGAGATCCACAGCCAAACTGAAAAACTGCAAAAGTTAAAAAAAGAACTGTTCCAGCAGGAAAAGGATTTGAAAATAGTTATATCAAAAATAGAATCAGTTTTACTTGGTAAATATTGTTTACTTATTTTTGATGGACTTGTTTTTTTTTTAAATAATAATGTACACCAATTTAGTTAAATGTGAATGCAATAATAAATAATAACATATATAAATTTCATTTCATATTGACATTATTTGCCAAGCAGTATAGGGCTTATGATGTGAAATAAGACTTCAAATTAACTTACAAACATTTTATATTAAAATATTGTCTCCAAAATATCAGGAGTGCCATAATATAGGGAGCAAGCTTTTATTACTTTAAATTATTGGTTTTTAATTTTATTGTATTAAATAACTTTGCAATTAAACACATATAAACATATCTAATTCAAAATTATATCATTTTCAATAGCTATTATTTTTGTATAAGCAACAGAAAGTACTTTTATTACATAGTAGAACTTGTGGTCATCATATAACAATTCCACCACTATGTTATATTTTAAAATGTTTTAGAGTAGAATATTTGTAACATACAACTTTTACGTCTGTTGTTGAAAACTGGTTGTTAAACTGTCATAATGCTCAAAGCATCTGTTATGTATGGTGATTATATTATCAATTAGGTACTACTATTCATAATATTTTTTATGCCTTATAAAGTAAAATATGTCATTTATTATTTTCATAATAAACAAAAAAAATAATTGACCTTTCCAGAAGGCTTCAAGTGTCCATCCGTGTGTGAGTAACAATTCAAGAACAATATCGACTGAAAACAAGGAAGTTGAAACTAGTGGTAGTCTACTTAATTTAACAACACCAATGGAGTCTACAAATTACAACAACTTTGAAGAACCTTGTTCATCAGTAGGACAAAATACACCAGAAAATATTGATATCAACATTGCAATGGAGCATTTCGACAGAATATGTCCAATGTGTGGACAGACATTCAAAAAGTGTATCGATTTTACTGAATTTCAGTCTCATGTTGAACAACATTTCATAGGTGAAAATGAAATAGACTCCTTAACAGACAATATTCATAATAGTCCAGATTCATTTGATAATATCAGTTAAATACATTGTTTATATCAAAACGTAGATAATGATGTTATTTATTTATCTGTGTATTTTAAAATTAATTTATGAAATGTATAGTAAAAAAACTCTTTCTAAATGTGTAGATTTTTATTATCGATTCATCAATATACTAAATTACAACACTATTGAATAAGAGTGGCTTATTTAATAATTAGGCTAGATCAGGTGGGTTTAACATCAGTGGAATTAGAAGGCTGCTGGGTAGTCTTCTGCAGCAAATTCTTGCTAAACCACTGTGGTCTTTCTTTCTTCATCTCAATTATTCTTTTCCCCTCCCAAAACTCATTTGGCTGAGAAATATAGACATGTGAACGGTTGTTGCTGGTAAGAATAATTTGTAATATTAACTCAAAATAATATTGAAATGAATATAACCAAAACATTTGCTTCACATAAACATATGCCAAGAATTTGTTCATTTTTTAAAATGTCGTGCTGTTGATCCTAAAATAATTATTTTATTATCTAAGTATTCATAGTGATACCTTATATTATTCAGGAGCAATATTTTCGTATCACATCATCAGCCTTTGTTAGTCCACTGCTGGACATAGGCCTCCCCTAATACAATGGATAGGCCATTAGGGGGTTTGGACCGTATCCCACCACGCTGGTCCAATGCGGGTTGGTGGGTGGACCGACTTTTTTACATGCCCATCCGATGCATGGATCATCTTACTTTTCAGACAATTGGGTGATCGCCAAATTGCCCTAACCAACTAGGAAACAACAATGAAAATTTGTTCGTCCCCGAGATTCGAACCCGACCTCAGTTTCTAAAGCACGCCCATACCACTAGGCTACGAGGCAGACATATTTTATAGGGATTTATAGTTTTGGGATATTAAATTGTGTTTTTCATTTAAGAACAAAATAAATTAAACCTTTTAGTAACTATTATAGTAAAATATATATTATTGCTCTTTCCAAATTGTTGATTTATTACAATATTCTAATAAAAATAATTTTATAAAGTTCTGATTATATATTGACAGATAAAAAATAATTAGGAAAATAAGTTGTTATTGTTTATGTTGCAAGTAAATTATGCAATAAATATGTTACTTACTGTTTTTGGAACATTTTCTCCTTCATAAAGAACAATAACATCTTGTTCAATAGGTTTCTTTCCTAATTTTTCTTCTATTTTAGCTTGGATCTCTTTTGATTCAGTTTCTACTCTTTTGTAGCATTGTTCTAGAAATACAATTATTCTTTTAATATAATGAATATTATAATGGTATTATACATAACTTTTCTTTTAAATTTTTTTGTAAAGTAAAATTAGCCACAAAATAGAATTTTCAACTGTCAATCATTGCCAATTGTCTCCGTAGCCTAGTGGTATGGGTGTGTGCTTTAGAAACCGGAGGTCGTGGGTTCGAATCCTGCGGGGACTCAACAAATTTTCATTGTTGTTTCCTAGTTGGTTAGGGCAAGTTGGGCCGATCACCCAATTGTCTTGAAAAGTAAGATGATCCATGCGTCAGATGGGCATGTAAATAAATGGTCCACCCACCAACCCACATTGGACCAGAGTGGTGGGATGCGGTATAAAACCCCCAAATGGATTGGGGTATATTAGGGGAGGCCTATGTCCAGCAGTGGACTATCTACTAACACATTGATAATGACAATGAATCATTGCCAATCATAATTGACAATATGGCAATGAGGATATTTCATTTTTAATTTTCTTTTTTTATTTAATATGGTGGCATGACAATCAAAACATTCACCCCACAGCAAGTGACATGCCTTACCCATAAGTAATCTCATCACCCTGGAAAAAGTATGTAATGCCTTGTTTAACCAGTAAATACACTGGCTATTATGCCCTTGAAAACAACTCTGTAGGTTTGTTAAACTACCACTTTGTAGCAGAAAAAGAAATAACAGTGGCACTGCACACCCAGATGGCCATTTATGAAAAGGGGACCCATTACCTCTTTAAAATATGTCCCTTTATGTTATGTAGTCTTTGAAGATTTAATATTGTTTTGACAGTGCTACTGAGTAACAAATCACACATCATCAGCCTGTTTTAAGTCCACTGCTGGACATAGGCCTCCCTAATACACCCTATCCATAAGGGGTTTGGACCGTATCCCACCACGCTGGTCCAATGTGGGTTGGTGGGTGGACCAACTTTTTATATGCCCATCCGATGCATGGATCATCTTACTTTTCAGACAATTGGGTGATCGGCCCTAATTGCTTTAACCTACTAGGAAACAACAATGAAAATTTGTTGAGTCCTCGCAGGATTCGAACCCACGACCTCCAGTTTCTAAAGCACACGCCCATACCACTAGGCTACGGAGGCAGTCGAGTAACAAATACTTATGTTCAAACATTTCATCCTAAAATTTATTTATTCATATTAGTACCACAAAGTCTTCCTCGCTCATGATAATGGCGCAATCATTGCAAACTGTTATATTATTTTTTGGCACTAGCATTTTCCACACATACTCAGGAGAGCCAAATTTCCTCTTAAGCTTTTTTTCCAAGGTCCTTCTAAATTTAGGAACTGCTAGCAGGAATCCATCTCCTACAATATCCTTAATAGAAAAAGGTTTCCGACCACTTGGAGTTGGTCTTTCATATACTTGAACCACAGCTAACTCTGAAACAGAAGTAAATGAGTAGACATTAGAAAAAGAAATCAATAATATAAAAAATTCCCGTTCACATTGTATTATCCCTAAACTCAAACTCTCTCTTGTAAAATTTTGTGCAGCTTTTTAGACTATTTTATACGACTTCATACGTCTTGTAAATATCTAAAATAAATCAGTTTTATACATTTTGCTTTCATATAGAATGGTGATTGTACAAAACGAATAGTTTCGATAAAAAAAAAAATCTAGAATGGTTACAGAAACTTACTGGGGAGGGATCAATACGTATTTATTAAAATGACAAGTCTTACTATAGTATGGGTAATTTAAACTCGAAGTAAATGTAGGTACACAAATCTAATGTCAAACACTTTGTTTTGTTTTTTCACATCAATTTTAAGTGTTATTTTATTCTGGTTTCCTACGTGTGTATTGAAGAAATAACATATAATCTGTAACATACCTCTTGGTGGATGTCCTAACAGATTTAACAAATTCCTTTCAAATTTTCTCAGCTCGTTAAGAGCCGATCCAAACCTTCGTAACATTTTTACGTTGAATCTTAACTCTGAAAACTAAAAAATAAATGTATACCTTTTCAAATTCATAGGCTAAATAATATTTAGATATTGAAAACATATATACATAGAAAAAGTTTAACAGCCCAAACGGCATACCTTTTAATAAATATAACGAAACGTTTAACTCTCGTTCTGTAAAAATAACCTCAAAAAAAGGATCTGTCAAATTTGACAAACAAAAGGAATTTTTAACAGATTCAAAAAGTAAATTGTAGTAACTATTAAATTGTAAAAGTTTTTTTTCCTATATTTTGAAATTAAAACAAATGTTTAAACATATTATACTTCATTTTAACATCTTGTGATTAAATTGTTCTAAGCTTCATATTATTTCAGTCATTTTCTAACCAATAATGTGTAAGATTTCTTTGAGACTAAGAAATCTATCGTGTGCTTGTAAATGTTGTCGAGTGCCTTTATTATTGAGTTCTATCGTATTAATTGAATAATTCATCGTGTAACTCTTTTTTGTCTTGAATGAGCTTTTTTTTTGTGGCAACATTTATTGACATGGCCGATGACAATCAGCTGGTTAAAGTGGGGAGAAAAAGGCACAGCGCCTGTGTTATGTGTGTTATGTAGTTCATGTCCGCAAGCGTCTCGTAGCAGTTGTAGCTATGGCGTGTTTAAGTCCGAGTAGGCTCTGTGCTCGTGTTCAAGATAAGTTATTGTGTCAATTCGGACATAAAGTTCGAAGGCAAACTGTATTTGTGAAACTGAAACCACCGGGACCAACTCCGTTGCGAATATTTGGACGGACATGTCAGGTTAGAAATCCTGGTTTTGGACTATTTATATGTATTTAAAAGAATAAAATATTTTTACCGCACTATAATATGCCCTAAATATATAAAACCCATATTTATTTTGATTATTGATTAATTTTTTATGTGCTAGGAATATACCGAAGTATTTTTTACATAACATTATGACATTTAACCTAAAAGTCAGCTGATCTATATTTTTAGCTATTAAATATCGAGACAAATAAATAAAAGAATATAATAGAAGGAGATTTTAAAATAGTATTTGTGTTTAGAAAGCAGCTTGTAGAATATGTTTGCAGAAATGTTAAAAGTGAAATCTTCGCGAGTCTGTGGGTCGTCGGTTCCCTCGCGTTACAAGTTTGTTGAGTTTGACAAGCGATTTTCTCTGTATTCATAACTTTTACTTTAGCACTGGCCCTTTGAAAAAGTGCTTTTTCCTCCCACTTAAATTTCTTGAAGGTCATAAAATTGAAAGGGTCGTCAGTGTTATCAAAAGGTGTTAAATTTTCGCATTAGATGTCGCCAGTGTTTTCAAAAAGGTTTCGAACTGATAAGCGTTGTGTTATTAATTATATATGTATTATTATTGATGTTATTTTCCGTGTTTTAGTTTTATTCTGATTTTCTTTAATTAAAGCCATTCGTTTACCGCCAGTGGCTGGCCTTTTGCCGCGTCGTGCTTTCTAGCGCAGCGTGCGAGCATGCAATGTACAATCTCGACGAGTCACACAAAACTTTCTAAGCAACAATTATTTTTCGCATTAATATTTCATTTGCACCTTCAATAGCTATTGAATTACCAGTCGATTTCTTTGCAGTCATGCTCCCGTTTGCTTTGTTGAATTGTTTATTGTCGCTACAAGGAAATATTACTTACTGTACTTTGTTTCCTGCTAAACGAACTTTTAATTACATACGGCATATTTTTCAATTGCGGTACTTCGACTAATGCCATATGTCATCAGCTATTAAATATCGATTTCGATTATAGAATTTCCCGTTAAAATATTAATTGAGTTAAGGAAACCACATCATTAAGAAATATTAATCGATTATTAATTCATGACGAGTTTTTGATCGATAATTTAATTATTACCCATACGCGTTTAGGTATTTTCACTGTGACCTACAACACGCGTAGAATGAATGAACGCTATTTGTTTATGTGGTAGTAGTATCCGAAGAATCATACGTTGACCGGCTCTCAGTGAAAGTTGTGAGAGATTCGTTGAATTTTTAATAGCGCCAAAACTGGGTAAGTAACCTGTCGTGCCAAGGAGCGCTGCGGAGCCTTTCTTATTTTTATGATAGTCTATTTTCCGAACATTGACCTCCATAAGAAGCAGTATACTGCTGATCTAAATCTAGGCAATGAGTGTGCGTCCTTGACTTATAGATAAAATACTTCAAAGTCGGATCTTCGCTTTTATTGGTAGTTGAAAGTTTTAGTTCATTCACGTGTAACTTAGTTGTTATATCAAATCAATCGCTTAGCATATCGCTGCTTTGAATAGTTGTGTAATTTTTCCAATTATCAAATCGATACTTAATGTACCATAATAACAATCATTAGGGCATTCGTTACCCATTTGAGTAGACTTATCGCTCGAGCGCGCACTTGCGCACGTAACCTCTAGCGCAAATGAAGCTCACTAGAAATGCGGAACGCACAACTATTTGTTCGGTCGACATCATTGTATAAGAGTTTGCGGCAACGCTAACGCCGTGGCATATGTTATTTTTCGGCTTACAACATTTCCTTCATTCGTCAATTACGTGATGGAAATACTGAAAGGTGAAAAACCTCCACCCTTTCTACTTCTTTTGCGGTTTTTTTATTTTTTTTTAAACCGCTTCTGTGTTAATACCGTGTAACGTTCTTGCCGCCTCACGTTTCCCAATTTCCTAATGAATTTCCAAACGTTATTTCGCAATAACACATCGCATTATTATTCACACAACTAATCTCACGATTTTTACTATAGTTCGGACGTCGGCTTGCGTAAACCGTATGGGTGCGGGTTATTGATTGTGACATTATAAACTCGTGTCCACAGTGGTTGGAGCTAATTCTCAAACTGCTACTTAACAAAGCGATTCTCTGTTAATGAAAACTGAATCTTATTTGGAATGTCCCAAGTGCCACAGCAATGGAATCAAATTATTTTTAGATCTATTGTGAGTTCTTCTCGTTGTTTCTCGAGGCTCGTGAAGTCGATGTCTATGGGTCGTATATAGCTAGGGTGTAAGCTAAACGTGTCAAATATATTCTCATGTTTAAGTAGCCGACGCTACACCGCTTACTAGGCGTCCTTGCCGGCTGAATGTTTAGCTTGCTACACTTGTGCAAGAGCGTTTCGGTCGGCACACGCAAACAATGAACTCATCAGCCACGGAGGCAATATTAATTGCAGACGCACGATGTCTCTCTTTGATAAGTGCACAACCTTTACTCAAGTATTGACCAATTCGTCCTTAGCGGTTCAAAGTAAATTTTGCTTTGTGCTCTTTAATAGAACTTGACGTAAAACGCAAATTTAAAGTTTTTTTTACACGTCGCTTGTTTCTTTCCACTACAATAAATGTTAATTAGCGTCACAAATGCAAGATATACTAGTTTGTTATTAATTATGTACAAATTAGCAGTCGGCTACTCGATTTATTATCTGTACATTATGTTACACATTATGAGTGTGATATAGTGTACAATACCAATTTTGTGCTACAACATATTTATCAAATGTCTCCTGTAATGTGGACGTGGAACGCTTTTTTGTTTTTAAATTAATTATATTAGGCTGTATATATATGTTATCGTGCCTAAGTTGTTTTTAATGGGTCTAGACTTATCTCAATTTGTTTTGAACTTTCGTGCATCGACTGCAAATTTAATTTTTTCCCATATACGTACGCAATCCGAGCTTTTCTGTTCTTAGTAATGGCGGCTGAAAGTTCACGGGCGCCTTCATTAAATATATTGCCGTGTTATAAGTGAAATGTTTTCGGGTTTTGAGACCGTAACGAAGTTTTGCAACATGTCGAGAGCGAATCACACCGCAATACAAGTGCGATGGTCGGTTTTATAGTTTGTTTGATCTGTATTCAATGTGTTTAAATATAAATTTGTTATTCTTAGTAAATTTTATAATTTATCAGTCGGCTTGTATAAGTGGATAGAAAGATATGCCTAAGTATAATGTTGTATGTAATGAAATCAGGATTTCTTTTTATGATATAGTTCCTATATATGACAATTGTTCCTTAAATAATTATAAATTTAATTTATGTCATTCTATTTAAACATAGCATTATATTTTCTTACTATAAAGCTTTATTCTTATTTCTTTTTTATGATACAGGCGTACCAAACTAATGAACTCCAGTCAAAAAATTCCCGACTTTAAATTAAATACAATACTGTGACATAGACTCGATTAAGTAACGGATTGAAATTGGAGATTTTGCTCAATGTTGACAAACTCCATTGTTTACTTTGTCACATGCTACGGTTAATTCACTCTTAACAAATTAATAGCATTTGCATAATAGATTATACCGTAAAAGAGTGTCGTTTTACCAGCAAATTTCAGCATTGCTAGTCTAGAATAAATGACGATAATAATTATATAAATACATTATTTCTGTTGAGATATCGGTTAAAACATATTTAGAATAGATTTTTAGCGTAGGTACCATATTCCATGACAAATTTTCAATACCTGCCAATTGCAAGCACGTTACATTTAATTTAACGTTATAAATATTACAACATCAAATCGCGCAAAATGATTATTATAGTGATCACAGTCATAATACAAGTTCATCAGTATAACAACCCAGTTCGCTGTCTATCATTTGAGCGCTAAAATGGTATGCATCATAATTAGAAAAATTGTTTACACCAATCGGGCTTAACGATTAGGGTTTTAAAAACCACACATCCGCCAATAGCAAGACGCCCTTGAAAGCTAACCCGCGTACGGTGTCGCGATCTTTGTCCCACTTGCTTGTACTCTGCAATTAGATGCAGTTATTGCCACGCGATTGCAAAGAACTCGTATTTGCATCCGTGGGAGGGGGGCAGTGGCAGTTTTTTGTTGCCTAACCAATCATCTAGCATAAGCTGATCCGACAAATAATAGCGTAGTGATTTTTTATTTTTGACTTGTAACCCAAGTCGGTGCTAGAATATTTTATATATAAACAATGTATAATGCAGAAGTATAACGGTGCCGAATGGTAACGCGCCTTGTTCTACTAGTATGAGCATCTTAGAGTCATAGTCAAAGTCGATTTCTAAGCCATTAGAGTTATCATCCACTACCAACCAATTCGCATTGGACTGGCGTGGTGGGATACGATCCGAAACCCCCCTAAACACAGAAAGCGTGGTGCATTAGGGGAGACCTATGACTAGCAGTAGACTAAAACAAGGCTGATGAAAAAAACTAGAGTTTTATTTGATTTTATTTACGCAGCTTGATCATTTAGCTTATGTAGAGCTTTCTAATTGTAACCAATGTTCTATACAACAAAACAACTGTAATGAATATTGCTTTAATTCAATTGTTACTGATAACATTTAGTACAAGCACATACCGACCTTTACCGGTGGTAGGTCCTCTTTTTACAGGGGACCGTCTGGGTGGGTACCACCGCGGTGCCTATTTCTGCCGCAAAGCAGTAGTGTGAAAACTTGCGAAATATAGTGTTTATAGGTATACACCACTACTGAACTGACTGAGAATAAAAGCCTATGTATGGATCAACCCTAACTCTCGTAGCATTTACGATTTCTTGCTGCTAAATTTTGTAATTACGTACAACTTATCCACCATTTCTCACGTCCTTGTACATCCTTACTGGTCGGATATAATTGTGCGTCATAAGGGGGTTGCATCGGTCCCGGATGTGGTCGAAAAGACCCGGAACCGTTTTCAAGGAGCTCGCAACAGGTTTCTTTTCTTTGTGCTTTCACGATTTACGCGAATAATAATCTTTCATGTTTCGATGCGCCGCGGAAGATATACGGTTCATTGTCTCGTTTTAAATGGCATTTTACGATTTAATAATGTCACCCTTGACATCGGGATTCGAACCCGGTAGTGATTAACTACCATTTCACTGAAGGTCGCGTGGTGACATTCCGGGACCGTTGACTCGCCCTTTGGTCATGTTATTCCCCGTGTAATCGTTTTCCTTTTGGTAATATTGATTGTGTGCAGAGAGGAGAAGACCGTCTTTATTTTAAAATGGCATTGCCCGAGGCTTATACAGGTACGCACCTTATAATTACTAGTTGCAATTAAACAAATAGATAGTTAACACGGTTAACTATTTGCAATCTGTGGAAAACGATTAGTTTTAATAATTTTGTTTTTAATTTCTGTCATGTTTTTAAGAGCAAATTTTAAAGGCTGCAAGGGCTTCTAAGTTTCACATAAATATTTAAAATACGTTTTTTTTAAATAACAGTTATTAGTTTCTTTCTTAATAAGTTCTTTTTATTATGACTTCTGTCTACTCAAATACTCACCTAGTGGTTAACGAAGTTACGAAATCACTGTGTGCAAACAGAATCTTGGAACGCTGGTTACAAACTATACTCGACTTAATATGAAAAGTAGTTTTATTAGGTATGATTCTTGGTAATAATTCTCTTTAACCGGTAACATATGTATTCATGATGGCCGCTCCTTTGGTTTTTAAAGTATGCATTAAAGCACACGCACGTGGAATTTAATTCTTATGGTCCCTCTGCCTTGGTTGGGGAATTCCCTACTATTTTTAGCACTGTCGTTAAGGCTTTAACATGTCATCAATATTCTTGGTGTAAAGAAAAGTTTATAGCCATTTCCACATAAAAAGGTTACCGATTCAAACTGAGGTCAGAACAAAAGATATAGATTTGGAAGAAGTGTATATTGGAATGTAGGTCTCTTTGTCGTTATTTATTGGAATAAAATATCGAAGTCGATAATACTTTATTTATCTTAGACTCTGACTATCCCTCACATTCGTCAATAAAAAATTTTGTTACTGGTTATATATTACAGTAATTAGTTGTTATATCTCTTGGTGTTTCCATTGCATTTTAATTATTCAAAGTTATAATGCTTTACGAACTATAACATATTGGACATTAAGACGCGTCTTATTTGAGTAGAGAATGTGAAAAAATCTTTATTTTTATTATTGCGTCATCAAATGTCAAGTGATAATGAAAAGTTTTAATTAGTAATGGTATTGTTTTTATTATTTTAGAGCTTTCTTAATCTCTTATGAGCTTTAAATTATATATTCGTTTATTTAGTCTAGATTAAATTTATTGTACACTAAATGCGTTTCATTTTAGTATCTTGAACTATACTGACCCCTTATGGCATTGGCCATTACAAACACTAGATGTGTTTGTTAGTGTTCAGGCATTTAACCTTGTTGTTTTTGAAAGGCTTGAATGTTTAATTCTAAAATTATATTTAGAGTTGGGTTTTATTTGCTGTTATGGTATAATTAAAGAAATAACTCTGTAAGAATTACTGTACAATTACCCAAACCTTACTGTTGTGACTAGCGAGTGATATATACATAGATAAAAAGTCAAACAGGTGATTTACCTTCAATATCCTTGCCTTTGCCTTAAATTTTATATGAAATGGATAGCTAATATACAAAATAAAACACTATTATCCGTCGATTATCTTTTTTAAGACTGACATATTTTTTTGTGTATAATGAATGAGAATAACCGTGGTCTAGAGATGTTGACCCTTTGCTTATAAACCGGAGGACGTGGGTTCGTAATCCCGCAGGTAATCTTTTTGTTTAAGACGATCCATGCGCATTAGACCAGCGTGGTGGGATACGGTCCAAAAACCCTCTAATGGAGAATGCGTATATTAAGAGAGATCTATGTCGACGAATGTGGAATAACTCGAGCTGATGATAATGATGATGATGATAGAGAATTTGGCTCCGATGTCTCCCTTTAGTGGTTCGTTTTCTCTACGAACATCGATCGGACCGGACGTATGTTACCGAACAATTCGTCAAGTGAAAAGTGTCGACTTACACCCGCGGCCCGTGCTAAGCAATCAGCCCATGGATAATTAATGAGCCGGTTACGTGTCTGGTGACGCGTTTGGACGTGTCGATAGGCGCTCCTCCATTTTTAAGAGGCGCTCGCCGTACTTTGGACGAGCGGCTCTCGCTTTCTACTGGCTTTAATTGTTATGTGCGTTCGGGTGCATGCAACTCTACGTGCGCATATGCTGTTCAGTCTGTTGTTTCGTGGCTTGTGGCCGCGAGGTGCGGATGCAAAGACGAGCCAGTAATGTAGTGCTCGTAGAATGTCTTTTGAACTTTGCCGACAATATGTTGAACATCGAACAACGAACACGGTAGAGTGGGAATCGTTTCTGTGTAAGACGTATTTACTGATACAGTTTTCTGCGAGCATGCAATATTAAAGGTTATGCTCAAGCTAAATTAGAGAAGGATTTCTCGTTAATAAAGTCATGATACAATGTCATACTCTTATTACGCCAGAAGGGAACGTGGACCACCGCCATGTTTAATCCACACGCGAAGTTGAACTTATAAGAACTCTTAATTTTGTTGCGAAAATTGAGTTTGACATTGGACTTTGTTTACGTAAATACTAACTCTCATTTAACTTAAGTACCTACAATCTATTTTATCCGCAACTTTAGCAATCGATGATCGCCGTACTAGGTTATTTAGTAACTCTCTATACTAAGTTCAGTGGAGGTAAATAAAACATGATCTTAAAGTGGATCACGCAAAAATTGCGCGATCTGCAAGTTTTGCGTTTCGTACGTAGGAAATAGCAATGATTTCTTTTAACGGCAATCGTATGTAGGACGTGAAAATACATTTGCATTACCGGTAATTGATATTCTTGCTTCGGCTGTTTACCAGTATGCCGCTACGTAACAAGCATTATGCCTTCAGTGCGTTGAGTAACGCGGCATAACACCGATTTGTGTAGTTTTTGTCTAAGCTTCAAGGGTTATCAAACTTGGCGGTATTAAGTTCTACGCAACTGTATCTTCGGTGCTACGGTTCGTTTTGCATAGTCTACGCGTCGCCTACGACGGATTATTTGCGTATGAATTGTATGCATGCCGTAGCACTCTCTATTTATGTAAAGAATCAGCGTTGATATGACATATGTAAAGACTTGTATAATACTTGTTAATATCCGAAACATCGTATTGACATTTTCAGTATTAAAATGGTTTTTATACATGTAACTACTATATTAGAAGTCGATGACTACATATGATACATACCATACAATGCTTTCATAACTTGGATTATGTTCCTGTTCTCGTTAGTAGTAGATCGATTTTTTGTAATATATATAAATACTGGTTCCTTTTTATAATACCGCCTACTCGTTAAATGTTTTATATGTAAAATCGATAATAAAGCGATTATTATATTATATTCGTTCATTATAATTATTAAATAACTCTTAGTCACCGGTCAATCGTTATTTAAACACGATACATGAATCGATCACTCGAACTAATAAGGGCGGTGGGGGGTTTTAAAACTGGCAACACATCGCTATGACGCGCGTGAAATCGTATGGAAGTAATTAATATTCACGTCACGATTAATTAAGGATGTTGCCAAATGGCATGTTCGAGTTTTACTTCGCATTTCGATACATAAATATACTAATCGCTACTCTTTCTATTGCACGCTTAAAATTTTCATTGCGTATAAAAATTCTTAGCCTTTAATTCTTACTTAATATTTTAATCATTATTTTATATTTTGAAATAAGCAATAAGTTATTATGGTTTTATATATATTTATCGTGTTTCTATTTCACAAACGCTTTGATAAAATGTTAACAAGACATATGGATGATGAGCGGAAATGTTGTATTGTTTCACTGGTACTGGTGGTTTATAAAATTAAATTTGATTTTAATCAGACCGCATTATTTTGTCTTAGACTTGTGACTGAAGACGTTCTTTTCATATGGTCCCTCAATGCGAGTAAATGGTATATCTAGACTTGTGGCTAACGACTAAGGCTCTTTCCAAATCATTATCAGCAGCCTGTGTTAGTCCACTGCTGGACTTAGGCCTACCTAATACACGCCTTCTCCATTAGTGGGTTTTCGGACCGTATCCTACTATTGCGGTTTGGTGGGTGGACCGACTTTTTACATGCTCATCCGACGCATGAATCATTTTACTTTTCACCAGAAAACAACGATAACAGAATGTTTTCCCCGCGTGATATGAACCCACGCCCTCCGGTTTACCCACTACCGTTAAGCCACGGAGGCGGTCTATCCATATGGTTCCTCAATATAACTAAATGGTGTATCTAGACTTGTGACTAATGGCTGTTTCCATTCGGTCCCTTGATACGGTATTTATAATTTATTTCGCGTAACGCTTGTGACAATTGCGCCACTTTATTACGAAATGCGTATTACGTAACGTTAATCGATTCTTTTAATGTTTATTGGACTATTGTATACCAAGGTTCGGCTTTTAATTTTCCGAGCGACCTCTGGGGTGAATTTGTTTCGTGCCTCGGGTCATTGTTCACGTTTGGGGCTATTAACGTGTGTTGCTCTACCATTGAATAGTCAGGCATTTTTTCATCTTAATATCTATTGTTGGGCTTATAATATAATTAGTTACATTGTGGCCGTTACTCTAGGTTTGGACGTTTGATTGATTTGTGCTTATCAAAGTTTTTGCTAATAGATAATTCTATTAAACTGACTCCGTAGCTTAGTTATATAGGCGTGTGCCTTAGAAACCGGAGGTTATGGGTTCGGCCGATCACAAAAAAAAATGCGAAAATTTTAGTTTGTGATCGCGCAGCCACCAACCCGCATTGGACCAGCGTGGTGGGTTACGGTCCGAAAACCCCCTAATGGATAGGGGTGTATGTCCAGCAGTGGACTATAAAAGTTGATGATGATGATTATGTGATAATGATGGCGCAGGCCAATTGTCAACCTGTACGTAATTCTTATTTCGCGTAATATCATAAAGTGGGGCCTATTTTCGGAGTGGATATGTAAATTAACATTTCTCGATTGTGTCAACGGAACGTTTTATATTTAATGGCAAGTTGAAGACGAGAATAAAAAAATTGCCGCCTTTTTGTTGCCATAATTCAAGTTGTCATCAATCACTTTTTTTTTTCGTGCAAGTTTTCGCTTGGCAAATTCTCCGCAGCGTCATTATGGCGGATGGTACATACACTGCAATAAACTTTAACGTTAAACGCTCATCGACACAACCGAAATCAATTATCCTTCGATGGTAATTTACATTCCTATAGCCATAAATGTTTTCGCATACCTTTGTTCATGTTAATTTTTATGTGCGGCGCTTTACTATACGAGTAAATAAATGATAATTCAGTGGCCTCCGAATCCTTTGTAACTGTCTGGCTTCCTTTAGTGTGGCTGCGCTTCTTAATGCATATAAACGTTTCTATTAGGAAAATGAGATTGTCTCAAACAATGACTGTCAAAATTTATTCTGGTCGGATTTTACTTGGATGGAAAACCCTGTTTTTCGGTGGTGTGATTAGTTTTTGTTTCTTTAAAATTATTTTATTTTATATCTACGACAAGTTGGCACGTAACTTAGGGTCGTGTGTTTCCAAAATGATAAGGTTTTCCAGTTAAAAAAAGCTTCCGTCGACAGCAGCGTAATGTACCTTTAATCATCACTTCGTACATAAGTTACCTAACCATATTTTTTTTATTAAAAAAACAAACTGATTATGTCATCGAATTATCAACAAAATTTTCCCGTCATCATGCATTGACCCATTCGGCCAAATATAGCAAGAGCCGAAGACGATTCGAAAGCTTCATGTGTACACGAACCGAATAATCACGGGGTGTCGGCTCGCTAATCGTCTCGTTTCCCCCCGTGTCGTTCGAGATATGTCGATTGGCGAATCGCATTTAAGTGTACGTGCCGCGGCTCGTTTTGCAACACGCCTGCCCATCAGGTGGCTGCACTTGCAGTTGCATAAAGCGTGTTGCGACAGGCCGATCTCGGTCACTGCCGCTAAGGGCACCCGGCCCTTCCCCACTCTTTTCTGATGCGAGATATGTCTCACTTTACCTCTATTTCTATGAATCTATTGAACATTCATAGTACTTCATATACCATAATTTCTATTTCTCTGAGCTCTTTTGTATGTTTAAAGTATAGTTTGAAGGGTGCATTGTTTCTACTTTGATGTTCTCCGAGCCGATTTATATTAGGGATTAGCCAACTACGGAGATGCACTGTGCAGTAGATGACTAGTAGTGGAGATGTACTAGTGCATTTAAACGCCGATTTCCAAAGTGCAATCTCTAACCAATAGGTAACGGAGGCAGTTTTAATTTAAATTAATTGAGTCTGCAAAGAGTTCTTTATCGAATTTTGAGAATATAGACAAGATTTTGATAAATCTGTAATTTTGTGTTTAATTAAACTGAAATGGTTCTGTTCTAAGTCCGTATTAAGTCCGTAGTAGTAATCTAAGTAAGTAGAAATAGTCTAAGTCCGTCCATCTACGATATTATTCTTTAAAACTTACCTATCTATAAAAATAATGTAATAGTTATTAGACGATTGCTTGGTTAGTGTTCATTTCTAGTACTATCACTCGGATTTAAATGTTATTTTTCTCTGACTTCAGTTTTAATTTCAGATAATTAATGTCTATTTTGTAAATCTTGACACAGACGCAATGCGTTGTTGCGCCCAATCTGCCATTTCTCTCGCGTACAAAACGGTTCAGTGTATAGTTAGTCTCGGTATTTGACTCTCTTTGCTCATCGTATCCTCGGTCTACCGATTATGGTCCTCCCCTATCGTTACTTAATGCTGACTTCATCTGTCCGTAGTATTGTTGCCAGGTGTATGTTTGATATTGCGGTCACTAAATTAATAGCAACATAAGACCTCTAAATAACACATAATCTTTCACAAACAAGCATTGCTGCCTTTTACACGTACATATAAATTCTTCTTAGTATACGTGGCAAAATATTTTTAAAACCGGTTTATGTAGATCCATAAAGTGTGTTCGTCTGTTAGCTAATGCGGTCAAACCGCGCCCTTTTTAAAGGTTGAATAAAGCTTTGCCGTAAAACCATTTGCCGGAAATGATTTGACACGGTTGTCGAGAACATCATCCTAAAGAAATTTTTGAAGTTATAGTTCTTTTGGCGCGTTAGGAAAAAATTATGAAAGTAAAGTTTTACGAAGCTCGCGCGCTCCATCTAAAAATCGACACCCTGAAGTCAGCTATAGCTAAATAACAACTGTATTCACAAAACTTATTAATACAAACGTAGAATAGGGTAAGAGATAAAATTAAGTAAAAAAGGATTTTTTTTTCATGTTACACCAAAGACACACATATTTTATTTTTATTTTTAATACCTTTTTAAAAACCATATTCGTAAATTAAAAGCAGAGATTTGTTTTGAGTTCGAATAGTGTTTCGACGCTAGGAAGGTAACCGTATAGAATTGATAGTAACGTCCTTGAGTGAATAATCGCAATGACTGCGCTTAATGGCTCAAAAAGTTACAAATGTTTCGCTAATGTTTATCGTTGCACATCGCAATAATTCCTAAACGATATGGCAGCAATCGGTAGAACGTGTTAAGAGCGATTGTTACGGAAAATCAACGAGTACATTATGATAATAATGCTAAAGAGCAACGGCCAACTGCAATTTGACGTTTTTAGTTAAGACTCGATTGCGAGATTAATGCATTGGCAATAGTGGGACAGACCGACTGCGAAACTGGCCTTTATAAGTTTACTTATTCGCAACCTACCCACAATGAAGCTCAATAAAGCTGCATGTTTATACACGTGTGTGTAAGTCTCGATTCATTTCTGCTCACAAATTGTTTGTTTTGAACATGACTTTGCCCGATTTGATCGTCTCGATAATTCAAATCGATCTGTTTTATTTTTAAAACTGGTTTCATTCTCTTTTTAAATATTACTTGGGCTTAGTTACTTAGTTTTATTATGCTTTTACTTTAGTAAATTTCGATTATCCTTGGGGCGTTAAGATCGACTTTTGATTTGTTTATTTCCGAATAAGAATTTATCGTTCTACGAACTTTTTATTATTCAGATCTTATAGATTGTTTGTACCGGAGGCAGAACTGTTAAAAGTACTGCTCAAACGCTTCTGTTGGCGACTTGATACAAAACTCGTGAGTCCTTATTTATCAACGTGCTAAAGCCTTTTCGTAACGTTCCATAATCGATTGTTGCAGCGTGTGACGACATGCGGCCCGGTGTGCGGTTCGGCCGGAATGGGCCCCGCGGCGGCCGGCGCGGTTCGTCGCCTAGCCTCAAGCCTCCAAAGCACCAGCACGGGCTCACTCCCCGACTACGGCACACAGATAGTCGACCCCTACCGCCTGCTGGAGGACGACCTCAACGGCATCTACGAGGACATAAGATCGGTGAGTCGCGCGGACGTTCCTAATTTAACTTTTGTTTACTTTTTTTTATGTTAGAATGTGGCCAGTATTTGACAGTTAATTAGGCAGAAAGTGAACATGGTCTTATCTGGCATGTATCAAATGTGCATTATAGTCTCGGGACAAATCAATGAACAAGGCATATTGCTACATCGAAGAACATCTTCGTAAACTTTTCTTTTATCACATGCATGTGAATCTAAATTTTCTAAATACTTTTTACTTGGTTATATTTGAACATATACCAACGCCGTTATAGGAGGCGTTTTTAACTGTTCCAATTTAAAAATTTGTATAATACGTAAATTGCTCTAACATCTGATAAATAACTTCACTTACGTAAAAAAAAATTAAAGCTACGAAAGCCCGCATTTCTAATGTGCCGTGTGAAACCACTCGGGTGTACGTGAATCTTTCATTGTGCAGTTTTTGTCTGCACCGCTTCCATTTTCCATTGTGAAGGTCGGCGTTTGAATTGAATATCGTTTATGTCACAGTTCTTTCTCACATTTTAGAGCGGGAAATGAGTTCTCACCGTGACCCAGTTAGATGCGTTAACAATCGAATATATCTTATCGCAACGATATAAAAGTAACCGTAACAGCTACTTTAATTGTGAATTTTGTTAGTTTTTTAGCGCTTAGCGTCTAAAAATACAAAAAGAAGTCAAAGTTCTAATCAATATGACTTATATTGAAGAAGTTAAAATTCATATTTTATTTATAATTATGCCACGTTACATCTTTACAATTTTTTTTTTGTGTTCTAAGGAAAGGTTTTTTGATTTTAATAGGGTCTAATGTTACTAAATTGATTTGTAATAGTCCTTCACTACATGAAAGCTATATAATCGTTGAGTAAATCGGGCTACCCCAGGAAAATTCATTCCAAGAACTAAGAAAATAAACACTGGCGGAACCGTTGATGGACTGTTAATCGATTATATGCATGTAAAACTATCAAGACAATTTATAAATTACTCAGTGTTTCGCGTGGTCATTCACGATTATTGTGATTTTTCGACTGTATAGGTCACTGTGGTGTCCATTGATCTGCAAGTGTGTCAAAGACACGACGTGACAGCACGCGAGTGGGTGTCTGTCCGCGCGGTCGCATCTATCGACCGATTGTACTGCGAACTTGTGTTGTGGCTTTACACTCGCAGTTGTATCTTAGATTTTATGTTAGCCTGGTACTTTATTTTTGTTGACTTGAAAATAATCAGAATTGTGTTTAGTATTATTAACTTTGTTAAAATTTGACACCTCAAGGTCGTATTCACGACTTATTTTTATAATTTGACCTGCTTTGTTACCATTTATTTATGATTTTTGTACTTAAATACAATCTATATATAACGAATGTGATTATTCAAATTGGTCCGTTTATAAATTCATGCATGATAATGTCCTAAGAGACCAGTCACTAAACTGTTTCATGTTACATTACTTTTTTTTTTTTGCTGTAAATATAAATTACTCGGGTCTCCCATAAACATGTTCCGTGATTGCGATTACAATCATTTTGGCATGTCCATCTGCATGCTGTTTTCTTATTAGTTATTTCAAAATGTCAAGGCAATTGTTCAAGGAACTTTGTTTGGTATTGCATATCATCACTCTAAGTTCATATTAATTTATTTAGTGTTACTTAAATTTCACTATAAGAAGGCACTTCAAATCGATGTTCAGTTTAATTATTAACAATTAGAAATTTGTTGGGCTTCGTTTTTAATTTTTTTTTTCACAGAAAATATCGTATCAGAAAATATATTCGAAGAAATCCCTAGCTGTGCAGGCGCACATTGCTTTTATGATCGTAAATAAAGTATGCAAGCGAAAGTTTAAAGTATTGTTCGTTTCTTTGCGGTAGTTCTCCTCCACTTGTTGCGTCATTCTCGAAATAGCCTATAGAAAATTTCGAAGAAATTATAGCCGTGAATGAGTATTGTTTGTAGTTCATAAACTGTGTAATTTAAAAGCTATGATAGTTTGATTGCATAAACATTGATGTCACATGTCTTCAATTTTATGTTTTTTCTCACATCTAAAATAGTTATGCTGCAATATGCTAACAACGAAGTATTTTTCGTACCTATCGCATTATTCGACTATGTCTGATTCTCCTGCGTTTCTGATATCTGTTCTATTGAGTTAAGAGTGTCTACAAAAAGAGGTGTATCTGTGTCAGGTAATATTCTAGTGCAGTATAATATTATTCGGTGCAGAATTTTGTTTATAACGACTGCTTCTGCTGCTTCTTCCTAGGATTGCATATTTTTCATTTTCTATTTGTACTGGGTCCAAACGATTTTGTATTTATCGTTGGTAAGTATATTGTAAACGCACCTACGACGAATGCTTGATAAAATTTGGTGCGTTTTCAATATACGCTTCTTGGTTACTCAGAATCCATTCGAAACTTACATTAATAACTCTGTTCGTATTTGTATACCACCTTTGCGTTCGCTTCGGGCCGCTCGCCTACTTTCTTGCTTGGGAAACTCGTCTAAAACTAGGCCCATACGTGGATGGCGCGCTTCACATTTCTAAACGCAACTCTCCCAGTCTACTCAATGGTAGCTTAAAATCGGGAACAGCGTGTATGCCACGGACTCCTCTGTTTTTGGTTTATATGTAGGCTTTTTTACCTCTAGCCTTTTTACTATGTAGCCAATTTTGAACTATATATTTTGTTAATGTTAAAACTAGATGAACATCTAAAGTAATATTGATTAGAACTCTACACGCGTAACACATGAGCAAACCATATGTAAAAATCATAGGAACAAATTACTGCGAGCTGACAGACGGGTTGGGGGAATACCAGTATGTATGCGTTATAGTCACTATACTAACTTGGAAACTACTAAAATATTAACTACTGAGTCAGCTATTAGCAACATAAAATTTATAACCGCAAATCTTAGCAAACTTAACCTCGAGTCATGAACGACTTCTAATTAACATGTCTAATGTTCACTCTGGCGCATTTATAAAGCTCCCAAACATTAATCATGTCAAAGGATTCGGCTATAACTGACTTAATTAGCATTCCATATATTAAATGCAAATAAATTAAAGATCTGTTAATCTAAGTGACTCTCTAAGTTTTATATTCATTTAGCGTTAATTATTACATGGGACCAAGTCACGTACCCTGAGGAATCCTTATAACAGCCGCCTTACTTACTTGGTGGTATTTTATCGACTAAATCATAAATCTCCAAATGGACTGCTGGTTAAAAATGTAGGGTACTATGATGTTTCTAATTGCCATTAGTGTTGTTCGTTAAGTTCATTAATAAGTGTGCCTTGCTTACTAGAGCACAAACTACACGGATAATTATCAACTGTTAGTTTCCCAGCGGGTTTTATTTTTAAATGAAATAGTTATTTTTTACATTATAAATACTGTCCTATTTATTTACATAGCGTATAAGCTATCTCGCTTCTCTAAATGTTATTAAATATTTAATAACTTATGCGCAGGTGCTTCAATGTTACAGATTGCTCGTTGTTATACTATAATTCACATACACCGTATTTATTTATTAAACAATAGTAAAAAATCGCGAGAAGAATCAATCTCCGAGAACATATTAAGGTTTGAAAACAGTTTGCGATTTAAGAACGTATTGTCAAATGCTTTATGTCTCTCGTTATGTGCATCCGATTCTCAAGATTGCATCCGGCAAAATAATTACGCTCTTGTGCAATATGTAATAATTTACACGAAAACAATGGATATACGCCGCAGTCTTTGGTCGACGCAGCACCTCTTGTGAAATAATTGTTCGTCCTTTGTAAAAAATACATTTCTGCTAACAAAGTTCAAATGAATAGGTAAGTTCTACTTGCCCAAAGATTAATGAAGATGCATGTGTAATTCATTTATGACATGCAACTGGTACCTATAAAATAATGTTTGCACAGTTTAGTCAATTCCAAATTAGTTAGTTAGGTAGACTTTGCCTTTTTTATTGTAAATTAAACGTCTCAAACAATTCTTCGTACCGCTTTCTGTTTTAAAATGAAGTGGGTTATTATAGTTATTGACCCAATGAATTTATTTAAATCATCTTTTAGTTTAAAAGAAAATTCACGTTTAGGCAAGAGCGCGATAGTTCGCGCGTTGCGTTACATCGGGCTAATGGAAAGTGTTGAAACCAAAACATTGACCTTCTTTCTGGATATGGAGTTTACGATGACGCGGAAAACCTTATTTGACCTTATTATAAGGGTTAGATAAAGTTTAAACTAGGTTCACAATTTAGTTCTGAACAACCCGAGAGATTACACACAAAGCAACTAGCTCTTGCCACGTAACATCTTGTATAACATATGTATGTGTCTAATCTCCTATGTGCTATAACATACATCATTTTTTTGTTAAGCTGTGTATTTTTATATTGTTGTTTGTTTTACTATTTAATAGTGTAATATAAACTTAATAAAGTGAGGATTATGTCGTTAACACTAAACTCAATTGTGTATACAGCGATGGTTGAAAAAAAAATAGTTGATGGTAATCGTGATTGGTAACACAAAATGTAATCGCAGCCTCGTTATTGTAGATAAATGACTTTATTATTACTACTTACGGTGCTTTATGCACGGGGAAGTAATATTAAGTTACTTACCCAAGAGCTCAACGTAAATATAAAATAATGAAAATGGAATGGCAATTTCATTGACTAAAATATAGGCGAGAGCAACGCAATGTCCATTACGTAATAATGTATCACCACAATAAATCAAATGTGTATATTGTTTAATCAAGCATTACATACCACTTTTCATAACCTTCTAATCCAATTTTCAAACAAACGCGACGGTCGTCCTACTGAGAGGCGCTAATAAACGCGTTGTACCGCAGTTTAGCACTTTGTGAAATTGACATTGGGTTTCCTTATTACTACTGTCTTGGCTCGCGGCAAATTGTGTCTGTTGTGTTAAATCATTTGAAAAGGTTGTGCATGAAGGAATGTGTCATATAAATATCAGTGCTAAAGTACAGAGGTGATCTTGTGTGTAAAAATTGAGGAACTGTTCTATGCTCTCTTTCATTCCTCTCGGTTTTATGCTTAACAATCGTTGGGCTTCGCTACCGATTTAGTCTTGTTAGGATTAAAACATTTACTTTAATATCCTGCCTAATAGTCTAGCCACATATGGAACGTAATGTTCTATTACGAAAATTACGTTATTTACAAATTGCATTGGCACGTCCGTTAGTAATAGTTCATTCCTTACAAATGTAATGAATCAATATCGGTTTCGGTTATAGTATCTATCGCACACAAAGCTTATTTCTACACAAGATTATTATACATAAATTATATGAACGCTATGCTAAATATGCATTATGGCAGCTTAAAATGCAATTACAAGTAGTAACCTATTGCGAGAAATTCACAAGTTTTCATCAACGGATACAGATAAGTGGTTTATTTATAAACCCTGTATCTCATAAGTCAGCGCTCACCTTATTTCACACGTTTTTAACAATAAAGCAATTTAACGATAAAGAATATAATTGCAATTACACTCAATTGAGCAGTTCGTGCGTTCGCAGCGTTTGCAATTAAAGTACACACACGGCCCGTACGCTCAAATAGCAAATGCACAGCTGAGGTTTTCTTCATTTATCGTGCTATTAATATTATCGTCGTTATTGCACAAGCCGATGAGCGGCCTAACGTCAGTCTGACCTCGAGTTTCGTAACGTCTTGTATCCAGCGGCGTAAAAACACCGCATCCTCATTGTAATCCCCATCTTCCTATCAGGATTCGAGAGCTTTCTTTCCGAAATCAGTGCCTTTATCGAGGTTACAAATTTCACCTTTCAAGTTATCGAAGTACAAGACGAGAAAGGGTCGGTTTGTTAATGTCCTTTTCGTTTTCTTTCAAACAATACGATCGTACACAAACATGCACTCGTGTGCTGGTTAATTTTATCTTTTTACAATTTTTTATTGTCGGAGGAAGGGAAATAAATGAATTGGCGCTCATTATTTACACGTTTATTTTAAGGGTTAGACAAATTGAATGACACTACCTTTTAGTACAGGTTAACGTCTGCTTAAAATAACTCTATATGCCTTTTCGTTGAGTAATATAGCCTTGAGTGCTTTATTAAACTTAGTTATAAGTACATATTTGCTTTTGTTCGTCGAAAGTATTCTGGTTGTATCAAATACTTGTATATAAAAACCTTAGATATGTCGCATTATTATTTAGAAAATAATTAAATCTGCATACTTTTATAATCTGTGTCAACGATTGTATTAGCCTACATAGTTGAAGTTATATTTTCATATTTCGATTCAATAATCACGGATGTAGTGTTGCACACTGTTGGATTTGAATTGGTAATTCGTTCCTCAAGGGGACAGCTGAATGACGATATGTTGCAATGTTAACTGTATGAACGGTAGTCGTTACATCCCTAACATCTGTAACATGCTTTTGATGTGAATAAAATACTAGCTTATTTCTTTGCCACCAGACTATTGTCTCAGAAGTAGCCTTAACCCTCTTAAAATAGTGTACATAAAATAAAAAGCTACCATCGATCCAATTTTTAGATAAAGCGTTCAACTTTGCGCTTAACATATTAATATATAACCGAATTAAATAAGATATAGAATCTGTAAAGTTTAATAACAAATTGTAATGGCAACAAAACACAGTCACAAGCCAATATGTTTGAGCACTAATAGTATAATAAGGGTATAATAATATAAAAGCTAATTAACGTGTACATTTTAATTAATCTATTTTGTAATTTGACCTGGGTACTGTATAGCTGTCCTTTGAAGAAATTTAAAGGATGGATTTATGTTAACATTCATCTTTCTATTGTTATTAATGTTCAATTACAGATTCAATAACAACACCTTTGGAAAATCCGTTCACTTACTAGGTTTTGGTGACACTTATACCACTGCCTATGAAAAATCAGATTCCTTGTTTCTTCCCTGAATTAAAATTTGAACTGTTTGCTCGTACTTCAGCTTTTCTATTGCGTATTACGACGTTTTACCGGATTCGCATTATGTAATTTTTTTGACGTTCATTAATGTAATTTAAACAAACATTAGGTTTTTTTTTCGCTTGCGTATGGCAAGTAATTGTACGCATGTTATGTCGGAGGGAAGCAATGCCTCCGGGAAGCAAGTTATCAGTTTTACGCCTTATTTATTTCTTGGTAACAGGATTCACCGATTCTTTTATCTGTCAGTTTGTTTCGTGTATAATTTTATTTGTTAACTTACAAATAATAAGACCGACTTTATCATACCACTATGATCCTAGTTTTCACAGCTTCAGATAGTTTGTGCAGACTGTGAGATCTAGTTGGATCAGCAATCAAATAATCAGCCCGCATTGCTCTAACCAACTAAAACGTCAAACAAAAAAATTGTTACGTGCCCGCAAGATTAGAACCAATGACCTATGACTGCTAGGCTTAAGAGCTGCCTCTGTATGCAATGAGATTGCATTATAGTTGTCAATTTTTAAGCGGTGTTTACATTGAATTATTTTCAAATTTGTGCCGTAATTGTTTCAATTAACACTCTAAAGTTTGCGTTTAACTTGAGAACCTTGCAAGCCTTAAGCAAATGACAATTTCAAAACCTTTGATTGCCTTAAAGTAAAATCTCTGTGAGCGCCACAATTTCTAAATTAGGCGTTACGGAATTCCCGAGGCCGAATTCGGTAAGTCTGTAACGTCCAGCTTAGACAAGTACTTGTTGTAGTATTTGTAAAACAAAACACTATTCATGTGATGAGGAAACAGTTTTTAGTACGCCGACCGCTTTTACTAGTAGATATCTTTTAATAGATCACCTTTGCGTCTTAATGTTGCCATTTTACGTTTTAGTGTGTTATCGAGGTCTTACTAGATCCGCTGTTTTTATGGCGATAAAGGGTGACTGAACTGTATACGAAATGATTACCACGTTTACTTTTGTACAAAGTTTTAGGTGCTCATCTACTTTCTTTATATGACACATTTTATAAAGCATTACTTATTTGGCTTTGAATTGTTAGTGACATATTGAACAATCGAATGCTTGTATGTATTGAATGTATTGAGTTTTTAAATTGTTTTGAATTGAAATGATATTTCTCGAAGTTTCTGGAATTTTATTCGATGCATATCTAACCGTTGTTACGCCTTGTCCATAGGAGCTGGAAAAGAACACAAACCAAGCGGAATTGAACACCATAGCCACATACTACTTCGACGGACAGGGCAAAGCCCTGAGGCCGATGGTGGCCATATTAATGGCCAGGGCGGTCAACTACCACGTATATGGCGAAAATAGGTAAGTCTGACTCGATTAAACTTTTTTTATAACTGCCAAAAGTTTCATGACTAGCGGGATGTTAAACTGATCGTAAGTAATATACAATGTTTCTTAGAAATGCAGTTTAAAGCACTTCACAACAATGTACAAAAAACATACACTTGCGACTCTGATGATCTTGCGTTTTGATAGTTTTGTATTTTCATCACGACACTTGACACGGTACTAATTAAACTGGAACACAGTAGTTAAAAAGCACTTTAGGTACTCCTCAGTTTTAGATGGAACAAGAACTTAATACAAAAATGCATTATTAACCAGTTCAATAGATAGCAAGGATCATATTTATCTTTACTTAATTTATTACATTCTCAACATCCCTAGTCACGCAGATTATAGCTTAAAGTTAAAGTGACATTTTTATTTAAAAAAACAACCCTTTTTCACAATAAATTCTCAACATTCCTCAACTGACGTGTTTTTTTATAAATAATTTATATTTTATATAACCATGAGACATCGGTCTGATCGTGTGATAAGTGTTACGCCCTACTCTTAAGAATGCCGGTGACCCAGAATTTGGGAATGCCAAATCCTTTTTAGAATCCGAACCTCGCTGTTCACTTGGATGTAGTATACTAATATATGTGTTTGTATTATTTATTTATATTTGAATACACCAAAAGTCGGTGTATTCATTCGCTTTTAACGAAGTTAGATCAATCGAATATAAATATTATGAATAGCGTTTATTAATTTTGTTAAAATCTTTGTTAAACGGTGATAATTTTTTCGGATAAATATGGACAACTTTTTAAATATACGTATTAATATATATTGTACATTCAGTCATACTTTTGACAATTTGACAGATAAAATATTTTCTTTAACGTTTCGATCTTCATATTGGATGTAAATTCTCACCATTATTTGGGTTTTAAAAGAATCATCATCATCACTAGCCTCCTGATAGTCCATTGCTTGGACATAGCCTCCTATCAATGGTTTTGGACTGTATCCCACCAGGCTGGTCCAATGTTTTATAAGGTAATGATTGGATATAATCATACAATTATTATTATAAGCATAAATAACTTGAAAATTATCTCAACTTAATTATTTACCACTATATCATAACCGCACAATTATGATTACCAAGAATTTATCACTTTGAGATGGTTTCAAAACGATCAAATAGCAATTTAAGTTTTATTAATCATTTTTATATCATAATCAGGTAAATGAGTTAGAGCGGATGTTTAATACCTTTAACGCTTTTATTAAAACGATTTGTTAATGAATATAGATGGACTGTTAAACTGAGCTTTATACATTTAATTTAATCGTTGGTATTATATATATTAAGTCTATGAATAATTGTATTTATATTAAATAGTAATCAATTAATCTTTTATACTTTCATAAATTTTATTGGGTGTATTCATAGATTAATTTATATTTTAACCCCCGATCAATTAGCAGCGCCAAAGCGTAGTATTCTCGTAAATAGATGCATATTCTTTAATTTTTCTAATGTGAATTTATTACATAATATTTATATTTTTATATCAATCTAGCAGTTCCCGGCGACACCGTCCGTGTGGTAATATACATAAAAAATATTTTTCTGAAAAAGTAGACTTAGTTACATCAGTTATAGTATATAGTATATACTTTATATGTATATAGCATACTCTTAGTTAAATCAGATATATTTCAGTGAAATTTCATTCAAAATCGGACTTTTCAAGATAATAGTTTCAACAGACAGAAAAAAAAATGTTTGTTATATGTACCGGTTATATCTTACAATGTAATCATTTATAAAACGGTTTTTTATTGTTATAAAAAGACACTCCAATTTTATTCATTTCTAAAGATTACGCTACAAAGCTCGTAAGTTCGGGTCGTAAATAAACGGATTTGGAACTTGTCCGTCCATCGGCTTGGGCACCAAGGTCGCACTGAGCACATTCAATGAACTCATTGCACAATATCAAGTCCCCGCTGTCTGTTCGCAATAGACCATCACGTCCAAGTGCCATAGTTCAATGTCTAACGGCACGGCCTTGAATCGAAACATTTCGGCTATTTCCCATAGAGCCTTTGATGTGTCGAAGTCAATATGGTTGTGGGTTATATGCTGCAACGTTTGTGGCGGATTTGTCGTTGCTTGTATATGATAATTGTTATTGTGATGTTTATTATTCTTGATTAATATGTAATGGGTAAAGGAAATGTGTTTTAGAGCCGAGGATCGACGTGATTATGCTTGGATTTTTATTTGATCTTAATTTTATGTACCTTTAAGATCAATATTTTAATAATTATAATGTCGGCTTCACTTTCTAATGCTTCCATTTATATAAATTTCTGAAATAAGATTCAGCTATTTGTTGATACAAATATCAGTAACAAAATTTGCCTTAACCATATTACATTGCTTGGTTCGTTCCCACGTGTTGTTTTATTAGGGTTGAGGAAAATGTGCGTGTTACTAACTACGTGCACTCATTTGCTTACAATAAAAGTGAGAGAGGCAGATCATTGATTGTTTATTAGTGCTTTCACGTATTGCAATAAAATCTGATCTGAACTTATATTGAATGTTAAGTTCTAGCGAATGGTTTGGTTTAATAGATTTAAATGCAATTGCTGCTGTAAAGACACTTACTTTTTGTGGTATGCACATTAACTTACACTTCTTATTGGCCGTTGTGACGATCTTTGCGTGTAAATATGTACAAGTTCCTTTTATTAAGATTATTTTTGATTGTTCTTATAATCTTTAGTGTCTGAATATCTTCAACTATTTCTGCTAATCGGTTTTCTTGTTAATATCGGTTGAACAGCTCAGATACCGATAGCACGACTTAAAAACTACGTTACGGTTACGTAAATTTTTTTAGGAAGATTTAATTTGGCTATTGACTCTCTATTGCACTCCTATTTTTCGTTAGAATCTTGTACATTCTCTAACCGGAAAAACTTTCAAAACGGAATTTAAAAAAGTGTTCGAATTATGTAAACAATATCTCATTGCATATGCTCATTGCAGTTATGCTCTGTTTATTGGAAGATGCGATTTGTTAATAATGCAACAGTTTTAATTATTTTAATTCTTGTTACATTCTCTCATTGCATACTACATAAGTACAAACATTCAAATTTGGTCCTAATGCAACACATAGCCAGCAGCAACGTATACGGCCGACCCAAACGCTTCTAGTCAAAAGCCTAGACCGCAAAACGTTCTCCGCTACCCGGACAAGGAAGGGGTCGCTGAGACTCCGGACCCAACGGGGGTCCCGACATCAGACCCTACACACCACACGAGTAGGGATAGCACACCTCACCTGTAGTTCGCCCTCGCTTACGAGCACAGGCGACACACACACCGCGTATACTAGAAACACCCGCGTTCTGGGCGGTTCTCACCGCCCCAGCAATCGATTAATACAGTCGTCAGACCGTCGGCGTCCGGTCCGTAAACCGATCGTCGACGATCCTTAGGAGACATAACCAATGCCTAACTCACGTACCTTCTGTACGTGTGGCCTTCATTTTAGCAAAAATGGGCCACCTAGTTCGTGGGGACGGGAGCTTCGCAAACTCTGTGTTAGATGAAGCTTACAAAAGACATAAGTCTGGAAGCATAACTTCGAGGATAAAAAAAAAAAAATAAATTGCAGTTCTACGAGTATGTATTTCTTTAAAACTGTCCCTGTTCTCGTGGCTCTACATACTTATGGTGAAATAGTTAGAATTTTGATAAGTCAACAGTAATTATGTACTTTACAAACAGTACAAGTAGACATCAAATATTTAACTATCATAATCAATTCAGTTCACATGGAGCATGATATAAATGGCCTTAACGTACGCACGTCTGTGGGATAGAATAAATACAAGTAAAAAAGGATATGAACAAATATGAGATGCGCACTTAATACGCTTATATTAATATTTAGTTTGCGATTCCCTTTGTATAGTACTAATATTATGTTAACGCTATTAATTTATCTAGTAGTACTATGTAAGTTCACTTACAGGGTTTTGGGTCAGGGAAGTTATTGATTGAATAGTCAATTTTTTTTGCAAAACTTTACTATTTTTTGCGTATCTTCAGCATGCTTTTATGTATATGAAATGCAGGTATTATCTTCGTATTTCAAATATAGAATGGTATAACAGATTGATTAACCAGCTATTCATCAAAATTATGAAGAGGTATAGTAAAATATGTAACGTTAGAATCTGATTAGTTCTAAAGTTAATGGACCTTAAGGTCCGGCTAGTCGCCGTATTTGTTAGAGATAATATCCCCCTGTTCTTACGAAACTATGTCGATAAATACTAATGTTGTGAAGTGTTTCTTTGTTCTTTTGTTTGTTTGCATAGACTCTGAAAGTAATGAACCTATTTAGAATTATTTTATATTATCCTTGAGCACCATACGCTACTTTTTACAACAAGTGAATCCATTCCAATAATCTTTATATAATACGGACAGAGCCGTGAGCTGACTGCTAGTTTTAGTAATATATAAAGAATTCCAATTTGTTACGTAACCGATATAGTATATTCGTAAATTTGCAAACTCCCTTGATTTTGTTTGATAGCAAAAACTCTTAATGTGATTATCATCAGAACTTCAAACATTTGAGCATTAGTTGGTTTAAGTAAATATTAGTGGGTCAATAGTTGATTTCAAAACCCACGCGCCATTCTATATGATACTTTGCATTGAGTATAAAGTTCTAGAGGGAAAATATTCGTATTTAGTTTTTATTTTCAAATTTCAAATTCCCTTTTAAAGCTAGGGTTTAAATTTGATGTTATTAAGTAATATTATTAATTTTTAAATTACATGAAAATGGCTATACAGTTATCTTACAACAATTTAAAACGGATATTAATTATATAATTAAACATTTTTGTAAGATAGAAATAAGTTACACATTTGTTTATTTAAATATCTTAACGCATTCACATAACCATTTAACGTTCGGCAATGAGTTTATATTTACGAGTTTATGTCATAATCAATATATAATTTTGTAGGTAAACAATGGGTTGTTCATTCTACATGTAATGTAATTATACTAAGTTATATTTTACTAGCAGTCCGTCCATGTCTCTGCCCTTGTCAATTCTTTTAAATGGATTTTCCTTGAGTAAAAAGTAGTCTATTTTACTCAAGGTGGATGTAGGATTTTAATGGTGATAGACATTTATTATAAACTTTTACTCTAAAATCCAAATCTTTCTTCTATATAATGTCAGTTAAGATGAAAATATATTGTTATTCCCATAGTGCACTGCTGCCATCGCAGCGGCAGGTGGCGATGATCAGTGAGATGATCCACTCGGCGTCACTCATCCACGATGACGTCATCGACCAGAGCGACTTCCGGCGCGGAAAACCCTCCGTCAACGTGCTATGGAACCATAAGAAGGTAGGCAACATCACAAAGTACTGTTCACGCATAGATATGACCTAACTATGTGTGAGATTATATAATTTTAACATTTAGCAAACATATAAGGGCGTTTTCTGCTTTAGCTCTTAGGCAATTTAGATTTTCGTTGTTAGAAAAATGATAGGTACCTAGTTTCAGTTAGGCTTTGTTAAGCTTTTATTTAGTACTCTATTATCATTCAGTAGTTTAATATTAATCTATTTAGTAGTCGTACGACATTTGGCTTTAATTCGGGTAAATATAATCGGTCTCAATTTAGGCAAATACAAAATGACTTTTTTGTTTACAATTAATTGAGATGTGTCTGAATTTCGTTTCGTTCTAACTTTTTGTGCTAACTACACTTATCTACAAGATAAGTATATTCACTTTGTGCTTGTGCAAAGTCTGTTATGATTGTATATATTTAGACATGTTTCAACTTCACTGAAACCTTTGAGGCTTGTTTTTGCTATGTGCTTTAACTTTGTCACTTTTGCTCTTATTCGTAACGTTTACGCTTCGTTCACCTTGACATAGTGGCCAGCTTCCTTTTTTGAACTAAACAATGATGGAGCCGGAAGTGGAACGAGACTGAGACAGATAAAAACGTCTCTACGTTACTGGAATGTTTGTGTAGATTTTTATCGCTAATATTTTCTTAAATAGTCTCTGCATTTTCTGAAGTGTCTCTCTAAAATTAACTTTCATTGAGTTACTGAAAGATGTATTACACCTTGTCGAGTTTTTATTATGCAGATTTAGGGCACCGTATCTAATTATTTTCGACTACCCAATTATTTATTCTTAGCAAAATAATATATAGAATTTTGACTGAAAGAAGACAAAGCCTATAACACAACATTTAACGTGATTTATATTTTGTAAGAATCGAAGTTGCGCTACGAAATTTTGAAATTAATTTCTGACTACTACGCTGATCCGGTAATCGTCGATCTAAGATATGCAAAACAAAGTGTCATACCTGTCGTTTCATATAGCGCGTTGCCCAATGTTGTCAATCAGCTCGAACATATCGGCTCATGCTCATGATTTGAATACTTTATTTAGTTGTTAATACAATATTAAAGCGATTGTCGTGTCTATTGCTTACGCATGATTTTTTTATTTTGCGTCTAATATCGATATTAACTAGATGTTTTTACTATTTGATTGTTGAACGTGTCGCCATTAGCGGTCTCGTCTTGTTACCCCGTTTGTTCTTGTTTGCACTTTCGTTTCTATTGCGCAATCGATCTCGGATTCGAATCGAAAGCTCAAATATTTGTATTCGTCTGCTATACGCCATTAAGAAGATTAGATGTTTAAACTGGACGGGTATTTCCGTTCGTATTTTTGCTAAGAAGTTACATTGTGTGAGAGATTTATTAGTTTTAGGCACTTTAGTTTTTTTAAATGGTTTTACGGTTGAAATGCGACATGTGGCACATAATTTGTTTGATAATAAGAAAATACTAAAGTTAATTTATCGAAATGTATTTTATCTAAATATTCTACTATATAATATGTGGATATGATTTACGATTTTATTGATTTTATTTAAATGATTTTGATGATTTTATTTAAATTTTATGTCTCTAAGTTCCTGTTCCATCCCTTAGTAATAGGTAATTATTTTATTCGGTAATTGGTTTTGGTTACATAGCAAAGTACAAACCATCGCTTAGCAAGCAACGAAAAATATTGGATTTAAATCTAAATATTCTTCGTGTGCGAAACGTGTAAATTTTCAATTAACAGTGATTCGCGTATGTAGGTAGGGTTATTACTACTGTTGGGAATTAACGGTGACATATAAAATAAACTTATGTAAACCACGTGTAACTTGTTAATTAAAGGCACAGTATACATATTAATTGTCGTCACCCAGGGATTGTTAATGCACTCGGCATGAGGACGTCGCGACATATCCATACCATTGCATTGGAATCCCGATTTGCTTACGATTAATGGTGACATACATTATTCAGTGTCCCATCTCATTTAGTGTTATCACAACCGCTGTATGCATTTGACTATTCATTCATTGTTTTGTTCTCTTTGTTTATTTGTAACGCATAATATTTCGAAAGATTTTAAGCTCGGAATACACATTTTTTCTTCGAATATTCTTTCTTTAATGAAAAGTATCTGGTAAAGTTATTTTGGTAAATTTATTGACGTATGACCAATTTTTATATTGAACATATAATTGCTTGTGTTAATTATTATAAAACCACGTATTTTATTCAGGGATAAAAGGCTAAAAATTACAAACAAGCTATGCAGTTAGCTGGTAATAACAATTGCACTGTTCCAGTTTTCTGTGAATTTTTGATTTCTACTAAAGAATAATACTGTAACAAAATTATTTTCAAAATAAATATTTTTTCAGTGTCAGTGCTGTTATCGAGAATAAAAATTTTCTGCTGCAAATTCAGTATACATTCATCTGAAATAAAAAAGCTGTAGCGTAGAAATTCGTATAACATTTTCGTTAGCGTAAAAACAGCTAATTAAAATTGAAGAGATTAAATGTCTGTGGTTTTATTTATTTTTAAAGTTTCCAAAAATTACGCGTAATGGAAATTTAATTTAAAGTCTCCGTTGTATACTCAACTTGAAATGAAATTAAGTTTGTTGGTTTGACCGACATTCTCTTGAACAATAAACCCTTCATAAAGTTATAATGACAGCCTAGTAGCCCGTGGAAGCACGAATCTGAAAATTAAATCTTTAGCAATCAAGTCGTCGAATTTTGTATGCCGTTTACTCGTTTATTGCGTAAATATTGATTTGTTTAATTGGACAATTAGGTATTGGACATAGCTCTCGCATGTTGCTATGTCCATTTTTATCCTACATCTTAAAGCAACTACTAAATTACAATAATTGTCGTCTTGTTCATATAGACACGTGGTCTGGGCATTATAAGCTTTTGTAGAGTCTACCAATCTCGATTTTTTTTCGTAATAAATATGTTTATTGACGTTCAATACTTAAATCATAAAAATCCAATAATCCATCGAAATAGTTTCTTTCTTGTGATCTGAATTGTTCGTTCTCGAGATAAGAGATGGCGTATTTAGGTCAGTGAGTCAGGAACAGGTTGTCGCTCCGCTTGTGAATAAAAAAAGGAATATCATAGCCCGCGGGAAGTAGTCCGTATCGTTCTTACCAACAATAAGGCATTCAACCTTTCTCTCGCACGTTCGGGGAAACGAGACGGAGCTAAGTTATCGTATTATAGATGTATTGGCCGCAAGCTAGTGAGAAATTGTTGAAACAAAGTAAAATGCACCCTGGCCAATAGTTAATAAAGCCCACGTTCGCTTGTGTAAACTCTTTTTTACCACCACCCATAGTATGTGAGGCCCGAGGTTAGCGGTGGCCGAAAGCTGGCCGATCCTCCGGTGAAAGTTTTCGACCTCACACAAAACGATAGCTCTCTTCATTTCCCTGTTGGCTCTCGTTTATAGTATAAATGTCTCGTATACAAGTTTATGAATGACTTGGCGAAACGAATAATTACCTCTATTCTGTAAATGGTTAAAGTTTTTTACTAATATTTTTTGTATCGCGAGAAAGTGTAACGTTCACCTATAAATACTTATACTTGTTTTAAGAATGATCTCTATTAAATATTCTGTATGTCATATCTAATTATATTTTTATATATCATTATCATCAGCCTGTGTTAGTCCACTGCTGGATATATGCCTCCCTTAATACACGTCTTCTCCAGGGTTTTCTGGTCCAATGGGTTGGTAGGTGGACCGACTTTTTACATGCCCATCCGACGCATGTTTCAGACAATTGGGTGATCGGCATAATTGTCTAAAAAGGCGATAACACAAAGCTATTTCCCCGCGGGATTCGAGCCCACGACCTCCGTTTTAAAAAGCAAGGACCACTACCGCTAGGCCACGGCGGCTGTATTTATATATACTATTAAAAATTACGTTAATTGCAGTCCATTAACTTTCAAAGAAAGAGAACTAAACTGCAGCATAATACTGCATTGCCACCCGCGTTACTCGTTTAAATCGTCGTCATTACCCCATTGTATAATCCCTTGATGCTCAAACAGAACTGTCATGCAAATAGAATACGTGCACGTGGCATAACGCTAGAGACACGATCGTTGTGCAACAATACCCTGCTTAAATAAATATATTTGTAGAACATATTCCATCCATTAGTTTTGTCAAGGCGGTTTTCGTAAGGCACCCACACACAACGGGGTCACAATTATTTAATAATACCACAAACATTTGTTGAAAAAGTAGTTACACTATAGCCTACAAGCTATTTCACTTGTTACTCCCTATTCTTACGCTAAGAGGAATCGACTTTCTTCAGACTTTAATAACAATGTAAACCTTAAAAAATCACATTTATTGTGTTTGTAATGAAAAAATACTTTAAGTTTGCCAATCAGGCATGTGAAAATGACAGTTTCAAATATTCATTTATAAGTTGGCTCCAGATTAGATCGAAAATGCCCGAATGCCTACCGTTCATTGGTATTCCCCGTACCGAGACTGATTTGAATAGAAACGGTACGAAACAAAGCGTGGTACAGAGGCCCCATAGGACCTCATTGCATTTCAATCTCTGCGGTTTAAGGCAACTTGTACGCGCCCCGCGTTGCCTTGCGTCCTTCATCGAACCCAGTACTGAGACAAGATCTCAGTCGTCATACGAATGATTGTCATTACGTTCACGTTACTTCCTACGGCTCCTGCAGCCCTGGTACATTTATGGCGGTTTTATTTATAATGGTCTCTGCGTCATCCTAGCATCGCCCGTAGTTAGTCGCGCTCTATTATTATGGATTGCAACATTCCGTCACCTTATACAGCCTGATGTATAATAAAAATCTATTCAAACCGAACGTTTAATTTTAAACACCAAGAACAATCAAAATATAAGTGAAATTATCCTGCATTTATCATTAAACGTTAAAACAAACTTAATATTTTGGGTTTTTCAGCGCACCAATGTTGATCAGACTCTTAAATTTATTTATTAATTTTGAAATTCGCTGGAAGGGATGAGATAAAAAGCATTTCTTTATTAGAAATGACATAAACTGAAATTACTAGAGTACTCAACAAGAGCGCACATATGTATGCATACTACATTTCTTCGCGGCAATAATATTTATTCTTCCCTGTAACCAGCAATAATTTTCGCTATTTTATTTAAACACATCTAGTTAGTCTTAATCATTTAAGTCATTGAAATCGAGCGTCATGTGTGAAAATTAAACCATTCCGGCACACGGATGTTGGCATACAGCGTCCACCTCAGAGTTCTAATAACCCGTATTTGAGTTATGTCACACAAACATTCGCGCGTTGATTGTTCAAGGCGCTGTCTATTTGATCCCGCCTTATACGTATCATATGTGCAAACGTTACACGTTAACTGGGCGTGTGTCCTCCGTTTCGCTTATTTGGACTCGTTGCTAGGCGCATCCTAGTTTGTTTTAACTTTAAAAAAATTGTCGTATTTCACTGTAAATTGGAAGTTGTCTGATCGGAATTTGAAAAGCACGGCAAATTTTTGGGCACTGTAGTGTTTACCTAGGAAGGATAATTAACTTTATTTAAAAGGTAGCAGTAGATCTTCCTTACATGGTCGAACAGGCAGGACACGTAGCATTTCAGATATATGTATTTTTCTGCCGCATTCCTACTCGTCCCCTTGCTTTAATAAAATCGTATTGATACGAGAACTGCCACCGAAAAGGTTGTAGTACTCCGTTTTGCCCCATCGTACCCTGTGTCCTGGAAAGCCTTTGGTTACGCAACACAGAAATAAAAGACGCTGGTCATCGAACCGCCACCGCTTCCAAAGCGATTCAAATGAAGGAATGTCACAATGGGCGATGTCGTTTAGGATGCGCCGACGTCAGATGTATTGCCGATTCGTATCGTACGCCCGGGCCATTGTTCAGAATATGTCGCGGACTTATTGTTCCAGTGGCGCGGAATACCAGTGTATTAATTGAACCGCACGCGTCTGGAATCTAATTAAGTGTGATATGTTGGTGATGTCTGTACAATGTTGCGGGATTTTCGCAAATTTACGTGACGTCATCGCCTACGGTAGCAACCCGAGTAGATGTTGATTTTGGATGTCTTATGTACCGTCGATGGTCTTTAATCTTTGCTTTTGATTGCAAACATTATATGTGTTACTTCAAAAAATATCACGAGTTGAACAAAAATAATGTTTTATTACTCATTTTAAATGACAGGATTTCTTTTAATCTGCTTAGTACTTGTGTTCATAAAAGACAGGTTTGATTATTCACTACTTTAATATATCTGTCGTATTACAAAAAAACGATTATCGTAGCTATGTCTATGTAGTAGTATGGTTATTACAAATCGCCTGCAATTATCTTTATTTCAATTATGATACCTTTAATATATTTAGAGCGGCCTAAGTTTTCCAACCCGTAGTTTAGTTAATTATTATTAATGATTGTGTGGAAGTCGTAATGTCAGGTCGGTGCCGCTTTGAAGGACGGTCATCGCCGCTGCTTTCACCTCGTGCACGGTGATACGCTCGTGTGGGGGACGACGGTTGGCTTTGTAGTATCGATTTTTATGCTCGTAATCGATTTTGTTATGTCTTGACGCTAAAAATCGACACATTCGAATTGTATTTGTGTTTTATCGTAAGAATTCGAATGATTCCATCCGTATAACAACAGTACATATTATCTCTGGAATTCGGTCCGCGTCATTATATTTAAATATCTAGCAACTGCACCAAAGCTACTATCAACAAAAATAAATCATACGATTTAGATAAATAAAAAATAATAATCACATTTCTGTCTATTATGATGATAATTAAGTCCAAGCCATCTCTAAACCTCTACCTCCAACGGAACCTTTATAATTTTCAATAATTTTTAATTAAACTGAAGTGATTTATCGTTTTAATTACTTATTTCCTGCAAAATCATCCTAACTGAGGCTCATGAAAGACTTGGCGTGGATAATTAGCCTATCGACGAATAAACGGTGACTGACTTTTAGTATTTTCTTAATCAATGGAACTGCCTCTGCAAACTGTCGCAACCCTTTCGCCGTCACTTTGGCGAGCAGTTTCGCAGTATTGTCTCATTTCGCTCATTACGATTTCGGGAAATCTGTGTTGGGGAATGCACTTTTGCGGGGCACTGTCGCAAGTGTCATTAAAATGTCATAAGGAATAAGGGCAGAGATATTTTCCTTATGACATTATTTTTTTTGCTTATTGAGATGTATATGTAGACGTTTCTACACCGTCGTTAATTATGTTCTTAATAAAATGCCGAGTGTCGTTTCTTTGTAAGTTATTTTTAGTTTTATTCATGATGATATAATTATAAATATATTGTAATTCTTATAATTAATTGCATAAAATGTAGTATTTCCATACATCGGAATGTAAATTTAATATAAAATAATCTATATTCCAAGTTGGAATTTTATGATGTGGCGGATTTTTCAAAGATTTCTATAAGTAAATAATACAATAATATAACTGCATGTTTTATTTTACTAATTACTCTTACCAAACTTTAATTTTATTTACTCCTTTGGAATAGTATAAGAAATATTTACCAGTGACTATAATCATGGAATCGTTGATGTCTTTTGTAGCAAATATTGAATCGAGCTAACTTGTGAGATAAAATTTTGAAATATCGAATTCAGAAAATATGACATTTAATATAAAATATTATGTATAATTCATAGAAAACGTGGCGTTCACAATATTTTTAAATCGTTGTTAGTATTAGAAATCTCAGTTCTGAATCATTTTAAACGTTTCTTAATCGAAATTTGCACATCTATTAGAAATCTAGTTGATGGATGTTACAGTTATTTTGACATTTCATTATAAATAATAGGTTAGACGGTATAAGAAATTAATATTCTTTGCATTAATAAAATATCAGCATTCATAATGTATTCGTTTGTTTGAAATTGATACTATTTAACTAAAAATATTAGTTTTCGATTCGGCTCCTGTCTCTATATTCCATTGAATGTCGAAACTAATGTCAGATATTTTACAAATGTTATAAATTCCTAATTGATCGCTGACAAAATTTAACAGCATTTTTATTAAAAAATACTATTCAAGCAAAATTACTCGCTTTATTGCTCTTTTTAGTACCCTCTCCTAGAATCTGACTTAAAATAAAGCTAAAGTTTTTAGGTCTTAGGTCTTATCTTTAAAAAACATCATGTTGCCATTACCCTTATTAATTGTGCATGATTGGACGCTATCCGAACTTTTGCAATGGTTTTTAAATTTGCGTTCATATGTACATATCACAGTGAACATACATGTGACAATTACTCTTTTAAAACATTTACTTTTAAAGTATAAGTTATAATTTAGTATCCTTCCTTTAAAAAGCTCCTAATATTATCAATAAACGTTTTTTATGACATACGCAGGCAGACGAGCAATCGGGCCACCTGATGGGAAGTGGTCACCGACGCCCATATACATTGGCAATATCAGTGCAGCGCGTTTGTATCCCAACGCGCTGCCTACCGTGAGACATAGGGTGTTAAGTCTCGTTTACCCAGTAAATACGCTGGCTACGGTGCCCTTCAAACCGGAATACAGAAGTTTTTTCACACTACTGCTTCGCGGCAGAAATAGGCACCGCGGTGGTACCCACCCAGACGGTCTTCTGTAAAAAGGGGACCTACCACCGGTTAAAAATACTGTACGATTATTACGTGTATTTGATGATATAGAATCAAAAACGTAAACAATCCACTCATTTCGTTAATTTCTGATGTTTCTATTAAAGAGTCGATTAGTATTTATAGTTTTAAGGTCACATAGCTCAGCTGTTGTATCGTAAAGTGCCACTTAACCGGTATTTAAATATTTAAAACAGTTTTCTCCAATAATACTAGCTAGCATAAAGTAAACAGATACCATTAGACTATGCTATTTGTGAATAAACTACGATGTTTTCGCGTAACCGTCCTCATGTTCACCGCCATTACTTTCTATTGGCATTCGTATCGACGAAAGCAAAATTCGCTCAACACTTTCCTCCGCTGACCTACCTGGCTGTTTAATAAACATCGCGAGGAAACTGGTCTCGCTAACAGTACTCCGTCGCACTAGGTCGCCCGATTGACCGTCGACGTCGAATGCGACGCGGCGTCTTGTCTCCGTGTGATGCTTGTTATTATATTGCAAAAAAATATATATTTGTGTACGCATGATGCTTTTGTTTAGTGGATGTTTTGCGTTTTGCTCTAAAGTGCTTTGTAGCGGTAGATTGTTTGGTAATGAAAATGGAAAATTATAAATCGACCGTTAATTTGAATGACATTAATGAATATAACGAGCGCGTTATCATTTTGCGAGTCCCGAACTCTGTATAGTTTGCAGTGTGACTCTCGTGGTCAGCAATACGTCAAATGAATGTTGATGTTGTATGTAAATACCTATATATATTCTTACTTGTTGAAGAAGGAAAATGTTCAATAAAGATAGAACTTTCACCTTTTTCCGTTTAGGTAATATTGTTTACACATTTCTCTGACCCAAATGAAAAACACGCTGTTTCGCTATTTTTAGTACTTTTGACCATTTAAATCAAACCCAAAGTCAGCATCACGCCGTTATCAGTCCTCATTAAGTGTACAAGAGTTGGAACTTATCCGACCTTTAGGTGTTCGGTTAAAACTTGTGAATAAATTATATTGTTTACATATTTCTCTAGTAAAGCGAAACTAGCCGCAGTCTGCCGCAATCAGTTTCACCACGCCGTTGTGAAAATACCATTTGACATCTTCGTGTCAAGGTCACACTCCCGTCCCTCCCATTTTCCAGTTTAATGTTTAGCAACCACTCGCACCGGCTAAGATCGCTCGCGCCGTGGTATTTATCAATGTGGGACACGCTTAGCGATTATCAACGCGCATTACGCGTTTACTACGAACAACTTGTTTATACGTGAACGGAGGCAAATCTACGATGCGAACTATTGCAGGCTGTAACACGAGCTGTGAAGGTTTAACATTTTGTGTACACACCTTGCCCCAGCCGCCTGTATCGTCACTATCGACGTTGCGAAGCTTGGTTCCTATCACATAGTAGTAGTAACAATGCGAACAGAATTATTATGTGAAAGTAAATTTTTGCCCAATAACATAGTGTTGTTTAGACACAATCGTAACATTACTTGTTTCGTCGTTTAAAAGAGCCACCTATTTTAAAACTAAATCCATAGCGCTTGGAAAGCAAAGATATTTTTCAGTGTAAGTTCTCGCAAAAATTGATCTGCAAAAGATAAAATACACTAATAATTGACACATTATGAAGATTGACACATTATCACTTCGAAAAGTTTTAATTACGCTTCTTACAGGATACTAACATCCTGACGAGTCAAAATGTTGTGACATACAACACATACATATATAAACATCGGTGGTCTCAAAGGTGGAACTATCTCTCATGTAACAAGCTCTAGCTAGCATTCGATATACTTATCGTAGGAGTAATCCTTCTCAAATCTAGTCTTCTAGATCAACATCACGTGGTGGTCGCTTTTACGTTGCGCGTTTATTCGACTCAACCAGATTGTCACCAGCACACGTCTGTGTATCGAGACAGGTGTGTTGAAACGATGGCTCACTCGTTGGCCCCTAATCGTCGGCGTGCCTGCAAATGTCGCAATATCGCCGGGTCGGCCATTCACTGTACACGAAATACTCGATCAACGGTCATTCCGATATGCCCCGAACGTTATATTATCGATTTATATTTATTGTTGTGTTATTATTAAACTGCGCGGATGGCCGACGTTGCAGACAAGAGGTTGCCGTCCCGAAGGCCGGTGAATGTTCAATCGGTAACGGTGTATGCACTTGTGACTGCTTTGAGTGCATATCATATGCTTTGAGTACATTCATACGGCGATGTAAAAATGTGCAGTAACAGTCTATTAGTCAGTGATATTTCTTTGTGCGTTCTGTTCTGATGATGTTGTCTGTGACGGTCACGTAATGGTGCTTGATTTGTTACCAAAGTAGTGTTTAGGAGGGGGATGAGAGCTTGAGTCAAGGTCGTCCGCGTGACACACATCCCACCACATTCACCTTCTGTTCGCCGCCATCTGCCTACCACCACTGTCAAGGCTAACTTGCGAAACACCACTCAGGCCCCGGCACTCACACTTTGTGTAAGATCCGCCTCGGAGTGTCGTAAGCGTTTGAGTTCTAACTTGCGGCTATTGCGGGATTCTTTCGTCTGAATTTGATGCCGCTATTTCGCAGCTAGGATACTAAGCACTGTGCAGCAGTGCATGTTCAAAGAGTAAAGAAGAAATGTTTAATTGTTCGAATTAGTCGTTATGTTGTAGAACTAACGTGCCTATAAATTTAATGATAGAAAGGTATTGCATATCAGATAATTGTATATTACTACCACTCATTGACCCTTCGCAACCCTTTAGTACTTTGCTAGATAAATAAAAATTACAGGCACCTCGACGTTCTGCCGCATCGTCACACCACCCGTACCTTCGCAATCGGCGCAAATGTATTACGGAATAGAAAACCTTGACGCATTCGGAATTAAGTCTGCGTGAAATCGTAGAGATTTTTCTGGTAAATTATTCATGTGGCTCCGCGTTAGGCACTTTCGACGCGTTCTCGTTGGGGCCTTTCACTCTTATCATGTGTCATGGCGTGCCGGACGCGTGGCCATCGGCCAGATGATACGTCATTTTCATCAACTCGATGTACTAACAGATGGGATGACATGAGATGTTTGATGATGACTTAGATACGTTCTTTTACCTTGTTAGTGTTGTAATTTTCGTCTCAACAACGGTAGTAATAGACGAGATTTTCTATTGTCGTTGATTTTGTTCACTTAACGTCAATTGTCAAGTTATCTAAAAAGCTCCGATTTAGTTTGCCACGTTAAACGCGCTAATAAAATAGCGTTCAATAACTCATGTGTTGTGGGATTAAGGATATATAAAATTTTCTAACGATAGTCGGATAAAGAATGAAAATTTGGATATGTGTTTACATTCCGTAAATAAAATTGCGCGTAATAGCTGTCCTTAAGAGAATAGAGAATGAGAAAAGGTAGATTTAGCCATCCATCAGTGAACTATAATCCCTAGAATACAGATCGACAGGTACCCACTAATTTATTTGTAAACAATATCACGGTTCGCCTTGAGTAAGGACGACGACGAGGTAAATTGCCAAGTTGTCAATTAACACATAAATTCAGGCTAAAGTTTCTAGACAGCAGATTTGGCGAAGTCTTCCGAGGTGGACCTAATCACGAGACCTGTAGCGTTTTTTTGTTATAAAAAATCGATCTCTTCCTTTTTAGTTGACCTTGTTTTATTAGTTAATTGATTTTGCGATGTTGATTTTGGTTCATGCTTTACAACCGGTGTATATTATACATAATGCCCATAAATCTATTAAAGATAATAGATAATAGATTTATAATGTAAATAGTGGTGAGTATACATCGAGCGTGTCGTATTCCTGTTCCATTAAGAACCGGTACGGTTGGCATCCGTATTCTCTGCGTTATTAGCAAAAATAATATTTTATGAATAATTCAAGACTTATTTAATTTATAGAGATAATTAACCAAATGAAAGTTGTTTCACTTTTTTCTGCACATATTAATAGATCAAGAATGGCTAAATCAATACGATAGAAGTGTATCTTTAAATATAAGCGCATAAAAATATTGTATAAGTGATGTGTTTTTATGCTGTTCTTACCAGATACTTTCAATGTTACTTATAGCACTTTGTATATTGCTGGAATTTCCAATGTAGATATAGCAATACGATAAATCGATAGCTATACGCATATCGATATCTAACATCGATGGTAGCTTACACGTTCGATAGTTTGCGATTGTTAATGGCTTTTTTTTTCGTATATTATTTGGTGCACCGTCACGTTAGTTTCGTGTCGGACGAGCGCACGCGCGTAACGGCACCGTTTTTATTCAGACAGTAGTGTGTGAAAGAAAGTGCGCAAATGCATGCGCTCTACGCACCCGCTAGCTACGCGAGTTTGGCTTGCGTCCATCACTAGTATTGGTTACTTATCGATATGCCATCGATATAGCAGTTGGTCTTGAAATTAGAAACCCCATTACTACTGTATTACCTATCGATATACTTAAACGATGTGACTTAGTGTAGTAACCGTATCATAACCAAACTTCATATATTTTTTTAGTTTTGGTTTTTACGACGGTGGTATAATTTCTTGCGTTGGAAAAGGAATGTTCATTAGTTAGAGTGGATTTGGCTTCAATTGAGTAAAATGAGATTGAGATGACCAATTCGAGCTTCATATTGTTCATATGTATATGTAACACGCCTTATTTTTTCTGAGAACTTTAGTTTTAATTGTGTTTCAATATTTTTTTAAAAGTTTTTGAACCTGTAGCACAAAAAACGAAAACTTCCTCGGTTTTCTTATATCGGTGTGTAAAAAGTGAAATATCTTGGTTTTTCAATGCCAGTCAGAACTCGAGACCTCCGTCGGTAATTTTCACTATAAGTTACGCGTGCAAACGTTCTTAGCACGGCAACCCATTGTAGTAATTAAGTCTTGAATATCTTAATGTGTTGATTTTCGTGTTAGCGCTCGCCTCTTATGGCAACGTAAACTTACGGTTATGTTGTGCTAATGTTTAATTAGACATCGCGGTCCGCGGTGACGTCATACCGGACCCGGATACGCAATCTCCCAACGCTTACGGGCTGTCTAGGAAAAGCGCCATGCGACATGGGCTTTCACTTTTCATATTAACGTTTTGACGTATACCGAAATGTACATCTTGTACTTTTTTCTGTTTTACTTTGGTAGAACTAACGAGCTTGTTTAGTTTTAATGACAAGTCATGTTGTGGTTGATTATGGAATTGTGATAAGACCAGAACTATATACAAACCTTTTATCAATAACAGCGGCTAAAAACGCACGGATATGAGCTGTAATAATTTACCCTGAACTATTTTTCATTGTATATTTTGTAAATATCGATGGATACAAATAGCTTGTAATAGCATGAGGTGCTTTATAGATAATCGCGTGTTTCTCTGCAGTTAAAGATTTCCATTGCTAATTTCACATAGCCGTGTAGAGGAAACTTGTCGTTCTAATAAACACGGGCGTAAGTACAGTTCGTTCATAAATAGCGAAGCTTCTCTTGCGGTAAACTTTTTTGCGTTTATATTTTTCATTGAGCATGGATAAGGATGCGTAGGCACAAGGTGATGTTTCATTAGACTTTATCTCCTGTAAAAACTTAGATTTTAATACATTTTATACGCAAGTAATTTTAAGTATGTGTGTAGTAATAAATAAAGAACGACTATTGCAAATCAATGAAAACACAGTCTGAATACTTAAAGTAAATCATGTGTTTGTATTTTTCCGTTTCATGTTTACTAGTTGTTTGTACGATCGATTTCGTTTCTTTATATTAACAAGGAGAGATTGTAAAGAAATGTGCTAATTATTGTTGTCGTGAAAGTGTGTATACATATTTCACATTACTTAAATAATTTAATTGAATTATTCATACGAGAATGTGCATAAACGATTGCTTAATTAAAAAAATTCGATCTAAAATGAACAGTAAAGTTATTCTTTGCATTGAATTTAAAAAAATACTCCTTTGTACTTTAAATTGATGCCAATCCGGCGTGCCGTTGAATGGATCGTGTAAATTAGGCATTTCGAAATCGGCTAATGACATCGTAATTGCGCTCGTAATGAAGTTCTCGATGATCACATGCGATACAACACAATTGTTATGAATCGAGAGGAAGTTTACCCAAGGGCGTACAAGGTTCGAAGCCAACTATTGCCCTAAGCGGGCCAAAGTCGTGCCGGATTCGCGGAAGATTGCTCTTTGCTATTCTCACTACTCTCTGCAACTCCTTGCGTACACATACAGAAACATCATGGGGTTTTTGTTTATTTAGAGGCTAAAGAAAATATAGTTTGTATAGAGACAAATAAATAATATCTATTTTACAGTTGATGTTCTGTTTTATTTGTTTAGGTGCGTATACACGAGCAAACCGAGCGTATTATCGTGTAAATTTTGAGTAATTTTAATCAACGAAAACCTGACAAATTCTTAAAGAAAGCAAAGATGAGAGATATACGTTGTTTGCGTTTTTAATGTGTTAATATACATTGGACGATCTCCGTCGTACAGTATATACGCACGCAGTTGAAACGCACCTGTATTACCGTTAGGGGTGTCCTCTAAAGACAAAAATTCCTCGCAAGGCTACAGGGTAAGTGGGTCGAGTCGTAATTTGATTTAACGCGTTCGATTCCCGCTGGTCGGTAAGTGGGCGCCGCATAAGCCGGTCATCGGATGTAGGCTAACCAGTGTCCAGTGTTTGTTAATGGGCAACGCGCGCGATTACTGTCGCCACGCGTCTATGGGAATGCGGCGGACAAGTGCGAAAGTTTGTTTAGTTTAGTGGTATTTGTAGTATAATTAATAGGGGTATCTTTTTTGATTCGTATCAAGTTGAAACTTATGTTAACATGGGAATTGTGTCCTATATATTTTTTCACACCGCTTGTTGTAACATTTATATGTTACGTCACTTATATAATGGATTATATCACAACAAAATTGTTATTAAATATGTTATAAACATTGTAACGCATGGCAACGAAATGGACGCCATTTTGTCAATCACTGAGTAACAGTCGACTTATCACAACACGCTTCGTTGTTTTCAGCACGCGTCTTATTTGGCTCGGATACAGGCTTGAATTAATATGATACGTCACGATCGAGTTTGTTGACCTCTTTATGATTGCGATCAAAGTTGTGTAGTATAGAAAATTTGTGGGACTGTCCGTGGTTACCATGCGCCCGGACACCCTAGCGCCGTCCAACGGCCCGCCGCGCCAACTGCGAAACGGCCGCACTGCATTAGTATGCCGCCGCATCACAACTTTCTACACATTCTTGATGGCAGCCGGAGAAATGAGCTCCACCGGTACACATAACAATTATTTATAGTGCCCACTTGTTGTATCGCTAAGCGGCCGCCGTCCCGTTTAGTCGACTCATTTGAAGTCTATTTGGCGGTGACAATGGATTTATGACGTGTCGTATGATGGCTGATAATGACTGTTATGTTCTTTCTAGACAACTTTGGAATTCTCGCGCGAAGTGATGTTTATTGAGTATTAAAAGTATTATCAATAGCTAATAAATACGTTTTGTTTTTAATTACTGCGATAGCGCTAATAGACTTTAATTTTAGTTTAACCAAGCTTTCTGTGAAATATCACAACAAACTAAAGACAAGAAAAGGACTTAACCTAATTATCTAACTTTCTGGCATGTTGTATTCGTAATTTTTATTTCTGTTATGGAATATAATTGTCGTAGCCCCTTGTGCTAACACGGTAATCGCGTCAAGTGTAGGTTAGCCTAACATTACTTAATATTTACGTTTTAATTCTAGGCCAGCTCAGTCAAGTCGTCATTGAACTGAATTTAATGACTGTCCTAGAGCATTTAGTACGTACCGTTGCATAGAGAATGTTCTGACTCATTTGAAACGCTGGCATTGAATCCGAGTGTTTGGATTATTATTTTTAATTAAATTATTTTACTTTATGTCTCGTTCAGTTCAGTAATTTTACAATTTATACCTTGCTACGTTAACTTTAACGTATGAATTCGATTGCACCGGCTGTTGTTGCTTTTTTCTTTAACTATAACCCCGAGGCTTATTTAGGTGCCGTACAATTTATTTCGATCTATTTCTAGAAGCATTTCTGTTTTAAATAGCGGTGTGAAAGATTTGCGTTTCGTAACACTTTCGGCTTTTGACATTTCCATAATTATTTTTAATGTTTAATCTTTTTTCTATAATAAATGTATTATTAAATTATATCATTTTAATTAATGCATATTACTTCGTTCATGAATTGAGATCTTAAGACGTCTCAATAATTGTAAGCAAATGTGTGTGATTACTTATTTCACATGCTAGTCAATTTGCGTGTGCGGGTTTAATTAAGTGGTAACTAAATAATCTCAAAATATTTAGATCAGAGCTCTGTAATTTAACATGAATAGATTGTATTTAGTTTGTCTGGTCTTAAATTAAAGTGATAGCGGAGAAATCTTACCGAATATTCATAAATATTCATTTGTTTACTTTCTAATGTTCAAGCGTTCTGGCTGACTTCTGAGTTGCGAATATATGTATAACTGTTACGTATTAGCTGGTTTCGTTCAGCTTAATTTTTGGACCTGCTAAATATTTAACTTTTATAGTTTCTACGTGGTCAAAAATTGTCTATGTTAAATTCTTTGTAAATCAGATTGTAAGACAAGAGTGATTTATTTCGGAAGAACATTAGGAACACCTGGTAAAAAACAACGACATTTTACTGTCACGATTTTGAAACACTTTACATCAGATTAGCTTATTGAATAAAGGACTCACGGATTTTATCGCGGCCGTGGTCATGGTAGTTACCGCTGAAAGTGTTCGAAACGTGGGAATTTAGTTATGTAAAATAAACGCGATAAAATCCGTAAAAAAAGTCCTTTTATTCAATAATGTGTAGTATTCGCGTTAACCAAAGTAAAAATCAATTAGTAGTTTGCATACAGCTACGAAGTAGCCTCGTACGGATGTCGTTGTTATTTGTTGATTGTCGTTTATCAATAGCCATCTCGGTGACAACTCGTTAATAGGTACGATTCTATTGTATTTGATGTAACGTTTCCAGATTCCTGTCTATGATAAGCTTCATCTACCGTAGAGTACGAAGAAAGCTACCGTCCCTTAGAACTAGGAATAGGCGCGCTTAATGATGACGCTACTCTTTCGATATGGTTTAAAATTCACATCAATTCCATATGATGTTTAACTCTGGTAACATTGAATATAATTGTCTACGCACAGATAATTAATTGTATCACGTTTTACGTTTCCAGGTGGCGATGGCCGGCGACTTCATCCTCGCCGTGGCGTCGATGATGATAGCTCGCTTGCGCAGCGACGAGGTCACGCTCGTACTCAGTCAGGTGAGATATTTTCTTCCAACCCCTCAATGTTTAGTCTTAACTCACGAGGGAAGACACCTTAAGAAACTGCCTTCGCTCTCTCTTATAATCGAGGGAAAAATGAGACATGAAGTTGATACAAGGGTTGTAACATGTAGAATTGGATAAAGCAATTTCTTGTAATTTCTATAAGTTAGGTAGGAATGGTAAAGTTATGACTAAGCAGTAGTATAGAACTTTGTGTCATTTGTGTCTACTTGTGTAAAGTAGAAATATTTCATCTTGGGATTGTAAATCGTATTAGTCAGCAATGGACAAGACATATAATTGCTAATCATGACGTGGAGTTGCAGGTATTCGTAACCTTTTAAATCAAATTAATGTATATTATGAAATCGTATTGTTAAAAATCTCGTAATTTCGTTAATTTTTAATAAAGCAAGTAATAAGTTAATTAAATATTTCTTTTAACGGATTATTAACATGGTCCCGGCCTATACTCTGCAAAGGGTCTAAAACATAAGAAAAACAAAATTAAAATATACAATAAATACGTATAAACTATTGAAAGAAGGAAGTTTATTTACTTGTAATTAGTAAATATACTTCAAGTAACGATGTTATAAATTTTTCCAGTGGCCATGGCCATAGGTCTGTCTAAGATACAGACTGTTGCCATTGCTAAAGCGCCGATAAAATCTGGAAAAGTACATTTATATAGTAATGTGTAGTATTCGCGTAAAAATAAATATATCGTAAAAGCTAGTTTTAATTTATTATGTACATTACGGGCGTAACAGTTATTTACATTTTTGAATTTTTCTTATTGCTAAACGTTAATGTATTATTAATGATAGCTAAAATAACATTGAAAGTAAGTTTAAACTCACTTTAAGGCTCAGGAATATAACCAATGATTTACATATTAATATTATAGAAATCAAGAATACAAATAGATATAACGGTGTATATTTTATTAATCGTTCACGCATTATGCTTTTTAGCATTCAACAAATGACTATTTTACTTTTTAATACATTCTGTATGGTAAATGCACACGCACTTGTAGTTAATTTGCGTTACTTTCAGAATAATTTCAAACGTAAAACATTAATTTAACTTATTATTAAAAGAAAACTGTGTACTATAATTGTGTAACACAACGCGCCGATTGTATTGTTCTTTATTTTCTCAATATATTGGTTATATCGATACAATTTAAAGATTTTTGTCAACTAGGCTTTAGAAATGCTTATTTCGCTAGAATATTAAATGTTAAATATGCGGGATAGTACGTTATGATTATTATCGTTTTTCATAAATCATTGTACTTACGATTACGTATTTAATAACGATTTATTGTTAACAGTCTTAGTTAATTAACGATAACAAACTGAACTTGTTTATTAGCTTAATCTTTGCACTTGGTTGTTCATTGACGATGTCACACGCAGAATGAAGAATTATATGGGTTTGCATAAGCTAGGGATATACTAAATGCACTACTATCTATTATTATGGTACTATTTAAAATTTTATTAATGTCTTATAGTATTATAAAAAACTAGAGTCCTAATCTTTTAAATTATTTTAAAATCTAAACTTGTAAAGCGAAGTTACGTAGACGTACGAAGAAGAACTTGTAAAGTTAAGTTAAATATACATGTACGTGTCTCAAAAGACACTTACTTTTTCATTATAAAGCTTATATTCATTGCAAAAAAGTCCTTTAAAATCTATACTAAAAATACTCTTTTATAACGTGTAATGTAAGGTATTAAAAAAAATGTCAGTGTTAACAAAAACAACTATTCTTGCGAATTAGTGACGGACCGCTAGTATACAAGCAAGGCGATTGAAATTTAAGCCTTTGATTTAAATTTAGCCGACCTATTATGATAATATAACCTACTCGTGCAATAAAAGCGGCTAGGAGTTGAACCAGTAATTAAGTTAAAACATCTTTGCCGTCGATTATAACATCCTTTTAATAATTACGGCTGATTTATCTACGCATAAAGCAATTCTAACGAGGTGCTAAACGTTTTTTAACGGTTCTATAATTTTATTATCATTTGCCCATCCATAAAGTAGTTAAAAACAGTGTGTAACAGTTTTCAAAAAGAGTTACAATGTAGTTTTTTTTTCACAGATTACTAGCGTTGCCTCAAAGGTCTTTATAATTTTATAAAGACCTTTGAGGCAACGCTATTTTATATGAGTAATTTTTTTTACAAAAATTACTAATATTTCTTATATTATTCCGACGCGCCCTGCTAAAATTTATCAAATGTCAATATATTACATGAACTGATGTCAGAGCCCAAATTTGAATGGAATATATAATGATTCCGCATTGTTATATTAGCACGTTTTTTTAAACGTGTGGTTAATTTATACTTAGTAAAAAATACTAGTTTCCATTTGCGATTTGATCACACGAAATTTTCCAATAAGCTTTGTGATAAAAATTAGGACTTGTTCGCACTACACTTTTTTGTGGGAATTTTCCCAATGTAATATATTCGCATTTTTCTTGAGGAAAATAACGATAGTGATTCATCGAAACTTAATATTGTACTATAAACTGTATATTCATATAACTAAATAAAGTGTGTGTCTTTAGTTGGCTCAATTTTGTTCCAATTAAATTACAAACATAAATGTATTTACTGCGCCTTTGCGAATACAAACAATATTTCCTTAATTAATTAACAATTTTAAGCGTTTAAACAATTAAATTTATATTTAACTATATAGTTATTAATATTAAACAACACATTTGTTGGTTTATTTAAAGTGAAGTAATAAAATACGCCCTTACTATGGCGAAAACGACCTATACTTCGCGTAACCGGATTATTATATGCGACACGCATTAGTATTCAAGGTTTATTAACGGTTTTTTTTCGCTATTAGAAAAGCTAATTTTTATAGGCTTAGTATAAATCTTTCTAATAGTTTTGATTAACATATTTATTTCTTTTTTATTCTGAACAATAAAAACTTTATTGTTTTAATATATTGTGTGATATATTTATTTAAAAAATATTATGTATTGATCAAATTTGTTATATATTTAAATAGTATGTCGGTTGTGTTTATTTAGTGTGTTTTTTGTTAGTTTGTGTAAGGTTTAAAACTATTGCTTTCTTAAAGAAAATAGTTATAAATATTTTATTATAACGGATTTTATAAAGTTATCCATCATTTTGTTTCGTAACAATATTAGACGTTTTGTCAAACAAGTTTTTTTTAATGTTACGTCTAAAGTATTTATAATATATTGATTATCCAAATTAAATTTTAAAAATTAAATTCCTCGACAGGGTCTAATTCAGTATCGGCGTTAATTTTATCGATGGCTTTACAAGCGACATTACAATACACTAGTTGTTTACAATTAGTAGTTATTACAAAATACTAATTAACTTACACAACCTCGCATGTCTTTCTTTTTAACTACATTGGTCGTGGGTTCAAATCCTGCGGGGACTCAACAAATTTCCATTGTTGTTTCCTAGTTGATTAGGCAATTTGGGCTGATCAGCTAATTGTCTGAAAAGTAAGATGATCCATGCATCGGTTGGGCATGTAAAAGTCGGTCTACCCACCGACATGCATTGGACTAGCGTGGTGGGTCACAGGCTGATGATGATATTGAATTAAACGAATTCAATCAAGCGCGTTGTTTAATACTATATTAGAGCTGGATACAACTCGGAATTAATGTTATGAATGAAGCAATTTGACATAGTAGCGAGGTGTTGTTAATCGACTGCTGCCTGGCATCATGGGAACAATTCATCAATTAGAAACCATTGACTTATAATGCCACTTTGCTTGCATTGGTTATATTATTTCGGTTCGTATACGTGATACGTTTTCAATAATGTTCTCTGACTAAATACCGTGTTCATCTTCTCTGAACGATCATGAATTCTTTGCAGGTGGTGACGGACCTCGTGCAGGGCGAGTTCATGCAGTTGGGAAGCAAGGAGACCGAGAACGAGCGGTTCGCCCACTACCTAACCAAAACCTACAGAAAGACCGCATCCCTCATCGCGAACTCCGTCAAAGCGGTAATTATGGCAAACATTTGAAGTTAATACTTATTCAGACAACCTGATGTCTATTTCAGCGGATGTGCAGTAGTGTGGAAACACCACAGTGTTTCTGTTTGAAGGGCTACGAAATTTCTGGATTAAGAAGGCGTAACGATTAATGCCGGCCAGTGTATTTGCGCGTTTTTTAAAAGTGAGGGTTCACTTATGACATGAACGTCCTGCGAGTTCTTCGCTTAGTCAGAAACAAATCAAGCACACGATATTTAGAGAGATTTAAAAGAAAAATGATAAATAAATATATGTGTGGTCCAGTAGATACCGTCATCTAACCTTAAACTGAACAAAGTTGAACTGGAACCGTTAGCAGATAAAGGCATAAATTTCCTTTTAGTTATACAATTTATGACAAAAACGTGATATATTTAACAGTCAAAATCGAATCGGCGCATACTTACGAACCCAATTGTTCATATATTTTTAGAAACGAGACGCTATTCAATTAACACACAGTCTTCTAGCACGGGTTATTGAATAACTCATATCAAATATCTAAGATTTTTAAGTACTAGATGTACTTAGACGTACTACTAGAATTACCCATGTCGTAATGACATTAGTACTACTCGCCAAGTGTTTCACATTTCTTCTAGGCTCCGACTGTACGTTGTCAACCGATAGCAGAAAACTTTCCAATCGTGTAAATAGATGGCGCTTTACTTCAAACTGCGATACAATGTGTAAAGCGAGCTCACTAGATGGCGTTGGTTAGTTGACTGCTAGGTAGTTTCAATATGAATTTTGTCACCAGGTGGCGCTGTTAAGTGGCGCCGACGAAGCCACCAGCGAGCTGGCCTACCAGTACGGCCGCAACCTCGGACTCTCGTTCCAGTTGGTCGATGATCTATTGGACTTCGTTTCCTCTGCGCAGGCGATGGGCAAACCGACCGCGGCGGATCTGCGCTTAGGATTGGCCACCGCACCTGTTCTGTTCGCTTGCGAGAAGGTGATTGATCGTTTTATGTTTTAATTGTTTTTGACTGATCCATGTATGAGATTGGATTGTGTAATAATGTGTAAAATTAGGTTTAGATTGTCGTTCGCTGTTGTATAAAGTTTAGGTAGCAGTTGATTATAATATAGGTCGTTCTCGAACAATAGTTGTTTATAAGAATTAAGAAAATAAAATAACTTTTATTTAAAATTATATTACATCAATATCGATAACTAGTCATAGTGTACAAAAATATTTTTTATTTTAGAATTCAAAAGATGATGTAAAATATAATATCATTATTCTACTTCTACTACTAGTTCCCAGTTCGATCAGTTCCACCACGTGCCCTTGTTCGTGAATATTATCTCCAATAAAATCTTAAGTGTATATGCTAAAACAAGTCAATAAAGAAATTGTATTGTTATCTACAGTATCCGGAGCTGAACCCGATGATAATGAGGCGATTCCAGGAAGCCGGCGACGTAGAGAAGGCGTACGACCTGGTACACAAGTCGCGTGGCCTCGAACAGACGCGCTTCCTAGCGCGCAAGCACGGCGTAGAGGCGGCGCGCCTGCGGCCGAACTGACCGACTCGCCGTACCAAAAGGCACTTATGGTGACCACCGATTTAGTCCTCAACAGGATCAAGTAGATGCCCAAAAGGCGTCCAAAGTTACCAGCGAACCAATGGCTTATTACTTTCCTAACGCCCTTTGGTCCGTATAGCGGTTAACGCTACACGCACCTCAAGGTCGTTCCGAAACTGCGCGTCCGTACTTGTACTCTGTACGTGAACTTTGGACCCCTTTTTTTATTTACTCTAGTTGGCGTGTAGCGTCAGTTTTGAGGTTTTTGCAGTTGTTTTCTGTTTTTTCGTATCACAATTCGTACTCGGTCACCGGTGATCGACGGACTTAGTGATCGTACGAATTGGTCGCGTGAAGATTTGCTCTTTGTAAAATTACAACGACGCGTTCGATGTTACTATCGTAGATATTTTACGTCAAGTTGAAGGTGCCCCCGATTATATACATTTAGTCTATATACATAGGTATTCGATTATACTTAAACGGTGTTATTTATATATGAATGTTATAGTTGTATTGATATATCTCTTTCTGTCTCTTGTTATATTGTATACTTTTGGTTTTTCGTATCTTTCACTTGTGTGACCTGATTTGTGTTAAGTTATCGCACGGATAATGATTTAACACCGTAAACTATCTACGACGATTCTATAATGCTTAACATGAGGCGTGCGTTACACCTCGTTACCAAATACCGATGTACATAAATGTACAATAATGCTCAACCGTTTATTTCGTTCGCTTGACAGCGCGTCCGACCTTCTCTATCCCACTTTATGTATATATTTTGATATATAAATTCGTACCCTTACTCTATAATGTCGTGCAATTCGCGTAGTTTTTAGCCTTAGTGATGTACCTGTATCGCAAATTGATATGTTTCAACCACCCACTAAGTGTCGAACCGTACAGTACCGTCCAATAAAAAATGTGTGTAAATAACCCCGATTTCGTCGGTTAAGTTACCCGTATTCTTCAGAACCAATTACCTCAGTTTCTTTAGTATACAGATGTCGTATCGTTCTTTAATAGTATTAAATTCTTAGTTTTATTATTTTTTGTCTTAATACGAACGTGCACAATAAAATGTTTCAGACGAAATAAAATTTGCGAAGCTACTAATAACCGATGGGGAATGTAGCGGATTAATTTAGATGTTAGTTGTTTAAATTGTAAATAATACAACTTGTATCGGACTTAAAGTGGCCGACTTTTCTTCTTATATTATCGAATCGAAAAGATTTTTACATTGACATTGGGAAATTATACGTGGAACGCAATATTTTGACGGATTTGTTGCTGCTTAAATGGAAAAAAATATATATACAATATTAGTCATTAATAAAAACGATGTGCACAAACCGACATAATGACCAACAATTGATAGAAAGCGGTGACTAACATTTATTACTTAGAATTAAAAAGAGTAAATAACTGTGTAGAGGAATTGAGCCTTTTTATGGTAAACATTTTGTCGAAAGTTTACCGTTTTCGAATAGAGAGAGGCTTTAGTTATAGTTTGTATGTTTTTTTTTAGAAACCCATCGTGTTATGTTGTGTTGTTTACGAATATGTACTTACGGTGTCGGTTTTTTTCTTGTTGCGTGCGTTTGATTTTTTTATTTTTTGTTTTTTTTTTCTCTTTTTATTTTTCTTTTTTGCCCTCCCTCTACCTGGCTCTGGCCATTGTGTCGGATTCTGCAGTTGAATTGATATAGTGTTGAATGTTACATGTACATTGAAATGTTGAACAATGGGAGTCAATGAATTTTATTTATATACGTATGTAGTCATGTATGTAGCTTATACTGTTTGTAAATATTATTATTTTGTAAAATGCTAAATCATGAATAATTTTATAAATAATAGTTACAGATGATTGTTTTATTTACACACTCCCTAGCCAGTAAATCTCTTTTTGGTCAGTGATACCAAACAGAACTGCGATGTGTATATGTAACTGTGTATACAGTTACATGGATTATATACATAATGGAACGTACATAGAAATATTTTCGGTCTATATTTAGAACAAAAGAAGGATCAAACCAAAAATAATTCTGTTCTTATTTTACTGCCTGCACTGCCTCGAAATCTTTCTAAAAAGTTCACAATTTATTGGAATTTACGAGTTTACTTATACATTTTATTTTCAAGTGCAATTTCGATCACACAAAATACTAGTTCTTGAAACTTTTTACAAGAATTAAAACTTCGGTAAATAATTAGTAGTGTGTTTTGGTTTCTAATTTCTGTGTCGAAGATGAGCCGATTTATGGCTTTTTACATCACAACTTCTCAAAGCAAAGGTTCTTGCTCTTACTTTATTTAATAAAAAAATGTCTTTCTCTTTCCCACAAATAAATTTTCGAACTATTTTCCATACAAAACTACACGAATTTTAACACAATCTTAAAACCTGTATCCCAAAAAAAAACTCCGTCGACGCGGAGTGTTAGTGCAGGATCTGGTAAGGATTATGTATAATTGTTCATAGCTAGTAAATCATCAACAGATATAAATCGATGAATACAATTGCAATGTTGTTTTAATAACAACGGGGAGATTTCATAAATGTAGTGTTCTGATTGGCAAATAGTCACAAAGTTGTTAATCGCAAGGCAAAAATCCACTTAACTGCGCCATAAATGGGACGCTTTTTCCCTGCTATTTTTTCAATATTTATATCAATTATTTAGTTTCTTTGGCTTCGGTATATATGTGTGGCGGTTCTCAGCTTCTATTAAACAAATCATATACCATGTTTTTACCATAGATGTTATGCTTCCAGTCAGTCTTTGGTAAGCTTCATCTAAAGTGATCTACCACATAGTCAGTTGAAAGATAGACATCGTGATGTTGGCACATCTTAAAATTTACGAATACTTTAAATGTATGTGAGTAGCTACTTCGATCAGTCTTGCAGTGAGCCTTAAAATACGTTGTTAGTGTCTGAAATATAACTTCGTTTTTGGTAAATCCAGCAACAATTCTCCGAGAGAGTGTTGTTGTGCTTCACGTTTAATATCCTGTACGTACATTGTAATCTTCTCACAACGTTAGTCAATGGAGGCCAATAGCATATCTGTTTAGCCAATTTCTTGACCACAAAAATTTAATAGCCATTGCCATCGACATGACGTTTCCTGTTTAATAAAAATGGTAATTTATTATTGATCGGTGATTACTTACACAAGCTAGTCTTTAATACCTGTAAATTTAGGTAATAAGCCCTTATTAGATTCATCCGTTAATACAAATTGTTGGAAAAAATGCTCTCTTAAATTCATTACTGTTCTCAACATTTGCGCAGTGTTATAAAACCAAATCAATTAAAGTATGAAAGTAACAAAAAGCTGTTGCAGCAAAAGTTTTGAATAATTTAAAAAGCGCTTCAATTTGTGCAATATTTATCTACATCTAACGCTTGTGTCATTTTTTGTATAGGAATAACCCATACAAAGTATATTCGGCAATTATACGCGTCAAGATTTTATTTATGGAGATTTTTTAAGGCGTCTTCAAAATAATAAAAAGAAACGAAAATAATACCAATTGCCTCAAACAATAATTATCATAAAATAGTTGAAATGCAAAATTATTGTTAATAAGTAAATTTTATGCCCAAGCTTAATGCTAATGTTAATGGTATGAGTATTTCTTTACATAGTACGTCTTTAAGAAAGGATATATAGTTACGTTTCCCTGTGCAGAAAGCAGAAAACGAAGCTCATATACTTCTGTCCATGCGAATAATATTTTTATCTGTACTAATATATATAGCTGAAAAATTTGGACGCGGAATTCAAATATTGCTTTTTTGAGCAGTTGGGTTCAATGGTGATCACCTGATGAAAAGTGGTCCTCGACGCCCATGGATATCGGCAATACCATGGTCCTAATAACGCGCTGCCCATCGTGAGACATAGGATGTCATGTCCAGTAAATGCCAAGTCTATTTTTAAGAATACGTAACATTAGGCTACGTTCAAAGCGAGCAAAAAGGATCAGATTAGAAAAATGTACAAAAAGCGCATATCCGCCTCTACCGGTCTATTCATTATTATAAACTAACATTTCTTCATCATCATCAGCCTGTGATAGTCCACTGCTGGATAAATGCCTCCCCTAATGCACGCCTTCTCCAGTAGGGGGTTTTGGACCGTATCCCACCACGCTGGTCCAATGCGGGTTGGTGGGTGGACCTACTTTTTACATGCCCATCCAACACATGGATCATCTTACTTTTTATACATTGGGTGGTCACAACAATGAAAGTTTGTTGCGTCCCCGCAAGATTCGAACCTACGACCTCCAGTTTCTAAAGCACACGCCGTTGCCACTAGGCTACGGAGGCAGTACAGTAACATTTAGCATTCAGATTTTAAAAAAATTTAGGTCACTGTATCTAGTCACTGATAAATCTTATTCAATTCATTCATCCCACCTACTCTAGATATCAGCTCATCTACGTGAATACTCAGATAAAGTTAACTATCTCCACAACCAAATATATATCAATAGCAGACTTCTAGACCATAACCTTCTGTTTCAAAAATAAAGTTACTCTACAAACTATTATCAGCAATTATAATAATGAAATATAAGCTTTAAAGCTATGTAATAATAAGGGAGTTATTAGATCCTGTGTAAACAAAAGCATATATTGTGAAAATATTGTCTAAAAAAAAAAATCATGAAACTTCACTGAAAACCTATTGGTTCAGGTTAAACCAATAAGGTTTCATGAAGTTTCATGATATTTTACTCAATACTAATTGACGAAACATTGTTGAACTAAAGTTGTCTGCGCTGTCGCGCTCACATCAATCGATACTATGATCAGCTTGTTTCATTTAGAGGTTGATATGGTAAGCAGTTCGTAAAGATGTGGCAATTATATGTCATCCTTTCGGTTTTGCACCAATACCGTGGCTCTTAGCCAAAATCATTTTGACCTCCCCACGAATATGTCATATGAAATTTCCTTAAAAACGCAATTGTATTTGACGAAGCACTTGTCATAGAAAGTAAAGAAGCCTGTTTGCGGCAATCGATCGGCCCGCGCCCGGTACCACCAGGACACACTGAACGCCAACACAAAAATGACATAGAAATTTTAGACGGTACCTTTAACTAGGGCAAATCTCCTAAAGGCGAATAATGGAAGTAAACCTTAAGTTACACGGCTAAAGTTTATTTTCAAATGAGAGTACACGAATTCTTTTCAAGCAATTAACGTGTACTCGATGTTAACTTGAACCTTAACTTCCTACTATCCTAATTTTCAACACCTTTACACCTATTTATTATATTTAATAAAATAGTATAATCCTTATTTTATACTATAGTGTAATTATATTTACAGTACAAATTTGGCGTAGCCGTGGCGTGATCAAAGCGATATGCAAAAAAACGAACGGTAATTCTGCATTTCAGTTCTTCGAGCACGCAAACATACTGTACGTAAAGGTTAGTTATGTAATAAAAATGTCTCTGTCTGTAATGTTTTTTAAGATCTGGTACAAAAATATTGGCAATTATCCAAGAGAAAAATACGTTTTACTCATTAATAACCTTAGTGGTATATATTAAGGGTTTTATAAATGTCTCATACACATAAAGCTTCAGTAACATTAATTTTAATGTTTTTAAAGCGTTTTACAACTTTAAATTAAGCTGAGCGGTGTGTCGAACAGCCTTAAAGGTAAAGAATAACAAGCGTTTGCTATAAGCGTTAAAAGCCTTGTTTAGTAAATATCAACGGTCGTTACTGAAACATGTATCCTATAGATAAAAACTTTTACTAGGACTTTTTCTAATTATGTGTACAAAAAGTGGCTAGTATTTATTATTGTTTCAACATTAGAGTTTCATATCACGATATATGTATACATTAATGTGGATAAACTGGAAATTCTACGTGAGTAATTTGATATATTTTAAGTTTTTACGTTTACGAAATAAAAGTTAGTCGATAAATTTATTACTTTATTTATAACTAGTGGTTATGTTGGCGATAAAGTAGCGGAATAATCGTAAAAATAAAAGTGTTAGTTTAAAGCACTCAGCAATTTTACTTTTTTAACACATAATATCTTCAATTCTTATTCAAAGAAAATACTGCATTTTTAAGCTCACCTCTTTCTACTATTTTATGGATTCTTTATTAACTATGAAATAATATTTTATAATAAGTAATATTATTTTTGTACGCAATTTGTCGTATCGTCGTATTACATTATAATGGAAACGTACACTTTGGCGTGCATGCCTTCAGGTTTTTACACGGGGACGTTTCAGATTCAGAAGGTCGTTATTTGCGAATGCTCGCTCTGTCAATTCAATGTTACTTACAAGTTCTTTGCATATGAAACAACTTTTTATTTCACTTTAGCTAACTGTGTTAAGCAAGGGTGGTTTAAGGTTGTACTTCCTTCACTTCTTTATATTAGGTATTTTGATGTTCTATAAGTATAAAGCTATAAAGCTATGTTAGGTTAAGTGAAATTGATGTTTAAATGTTTGCATTAAACACACAGCGGTTACGCAGGTAAGTGACCAATGGCTTTATTTAAAGAGCAAAGTTCTGAGTGTTGTAAAGGAAAAGTTTTCTATTTTTTTCTAGTTTCTATTACCTATTATTAGTTTGTAGCTATTTGATTGAATAGATAAAACATAATAAAAATAAATTGTAAATAACACATTAGCAATACAATAACTGCTGTATTAAATAAACAAACCGGTGAAATTAAGTAAGCGTGTAAATCGATATCGTCCAATTTATTCTCACCGAATAAATTAAGGATTAATGTGATAATAAAATTGATTCGATCATCGTTTTATTGCGTATATATTCTTGAATATCTTCGGTCCCGCTTAATTTGCAACTTACGTGCCCTCCACTTTCACGCATTGGATAAGATCGAAGGGAGAAATGAAATGAGTCAGGTCTATCTGTGTGTTCAGGGAGTGGTATTTTACGACTAGCTGTTTCCCGCTTTCTTCTTTGTCAGTTTTGTAATATGGCATATGTTACTCTCAGTTACATCGGCCATCTTTCGGTAAAAGCCCCGCCAAAGTCGATTCAACTACTCGTGAGATAAGGTAGAAAAAAAAAACAAAGAAAAATAAAAAAAACAAAAATTATATGTATCGGTTATATATCACAATGTAATCGTTTAACAAAAATTCACATTAACTTTACGATACGATAAAAAATAATAATATGATAACATCACATAAAACCCATCATACTGCTGCATAGCCTCTGCAAAAGTCAGTTAGATATCGCATGTGATAAGCATTGGTTTATTATAAGAATTAAAACATTATTATAGTGAGATTGAACTTTTTACAGATGCCTTTCAAAAAAAATATGTACGTTACTAAAAAACGATGTTCATATTGCTATATTTACAGTACCGCACTGTATTAAAATGATACAAAGTTAAATTCGAATGAAAAAAAGTGTGAGAAAATCCCTTATTAGATAATGTAATTTTTAATTGGTCCTATCAAACACAATATTTTTTAAAGATATAATATACTGCTTCCTTATATTAATATCTTAAAAGATATCTCGATACGTGTCGCAGAAGGCTGAGCGTACCTACTTCCGGCTCAGCTAGACGGAGGGGTAGGGAGCGAAGGCGGGCTGAGCGTACGCGGATAGAGGGAGAGAGACTGGCTAGAGAGCGACGGGAGCAGAGACGAATAGAGAAAATAGAACAGCAGAAAAAGGTCAAAATATTCGATAATTGAAATATGATAGCGTCACATCACATTTGACTATTTGTTAAACCGATGAAACCAGCAAGACGTTTACCTGGTGGTAGGTAACAAGCCACTAGTAGCCATGAGTATTTGTGGCTTCTTCCGTTGGCTGTTCCCTGGCCACGGTGCACTTTAAATCAGAAGACAGTAGGGTTTACACACTACTGATTTAGGCCGGATTTATAAAAGGCACCGGTGTTACTACCGAGACGGACTTACCATCTATTAAAAAATACAAACAAGTCGCCCTAATCTCGATACGAATTTTAAATATTGTTGAAACTTTTGCACCTTGGCACATATGAGTTTTTTACTATATTTTAGACAAAACAAAAATAGTGTGTACAGCCTACTTCACTGGAATACAATTGTATTTTCACTATGCCATTTACTTGTCAATAATTTAAAATAATTAAATGTTTTTATAGTAAATTAAATAACAATAAATATAATGTTGAATACGACAACTTGGGCTTTAACATTCTCGCCGTTGTGTTTCCTTGTTATGTAAAGATATTAGTGTTTAGAATAAACAGGTTGTTGGTTTCGCCTATTCCGAGATCATGTAACCATAGAAATTTAAATATGCACACAAACAAAATATAAAACCTATTTTAAGAAACATATTATTACATCAACTTTCTACTTTATTTGTCTTCTGAAATCAACCATTTATTATAAACATATTAACAAGAAGAGATGTTTGTATTCTGCGTTGTTCAATAAATTGCATTGCTTTGTTTTCTAGTTGCTTAGGGCTCTTGAGCTCGACCCCTCATTCGTTTTTGATTACACTTCTTTATAATTCTGAGAAATGCATGGCAAAGTAAGCCTTATCTCTTATACAAACAAGCTATCAGACCACATTGTCCCAAAGAACTAGAAACCAATAACGCAATATTGATTTCGTACCGCGATTCGAACCAACGGTATTTTGTTACTATAGCATCTGCCAAGATTGCTTGTCTATAAAGGTAGTGAAAATATATGTATGTAAATACTTCTAGTTTTTTTGTAGGCTCGCGAGGAACTGGCGTCCTACGAGCCGTGGGGCCGCGCGGGTGGCGGAGCGCCCAACCCGCATGGCTTCGATTTACCGATCTACGCTCAAAAGGCATCTATCCAGAGGATGAACTGAAAGTATGCATAGATACTAGATGTTTCATAAAATTGGATTCACAGAACTGTTTTCGTACCTGTTTTTATCCTTGGTGCAATTAATATTATATATTGAAGACTAGCTGGTAGCCGTGTCTTCGTCCACGCGGGATAAATATCTGTATTCAAATATAATTTATAATAACATAAATAAGGCGTATTAACTGTATGTGGCAATATGATTATGGTAAAAAATTATGGTCCTATCTTCAACAATGACAATTTTTTTTTTCTTTCATTCCCTATTTTAACTCTTTCAACCACTTTTTTCGCAATAATAGGTTCATTGGTTAAGACGGACAGACAGAATTACTTTCGCATCAAAATATTAGTTGGATTGATTAAAGATTGATTGATAATATCTCATATTATTCACAAACACCGAAGTTTGTATTAAATATCAAAACATTTATAATTAGTTTCCCTATTTTAGGCATTTGTAAACCAATAAAATTGTCCTTTATAATATAAATCGGAATTTATGACTTTAATAACTAAATATTTAATCTTTGATTCCTGGTATGGGCACTTTGGGTTGATTGTCCGACTAACATAAAATACAAAAAATATAGGAGTAAAATAAGGCTTTCGCTGTATATTTTTTTCTACCATTTGAAAACAACCGCTTTATATTTTACAAATTAAACTATGTAATATTAATATCTGTTAATATTGGAAAGGTAAAAAAACAGAACCTTAAAAACTTTGCGATATGGCTATAAAAATAAGGATTTAATATTTTTTAATATTAGTTTATACTCTTAAACATTTTTACTTAAACTATATTAGGACAAATATGTATGGTATTTATATTTATATTAAATTAAATAGAGTCTACTATCGAACTGTAATTATGCCTCCACATATGATATGACAATGTAATTTATTGTGCACGTATTGCTTGATGGTCGAATCCGTGCTTTTATAGCAAAACATATCATTCACAGTAAGTTATTAGTATCGACAGTAAAATAATAGTCTTAAAACTTTAAATTTTACAATAATTTTCAAGAAATATTGTAATTCTCTTTCTTTCCTTCGCCTCGACACCAGGCCACCTACAAACACTATCTTGTAACCGGTCACCACATGAGTTGTGCAATCTTAAGGCAAAGGGTCAATCGACACGCGTTTTAAGGCAGGATAAAAACAAGTGACGAAACAAGAATGATTAAACATTATCGTTTCAAAAGGCCATTCCAGTTGCATTTTGGGAGTAGGTTATCTCTAATAATGTTTTTATCAGACAACGCTGCGCATTTTCGCATCATTTTATATTACTGCTAAGCTACATTTTAAGAAGATAATCAAGATTAATAACTGAATCAGGTCTAAGGTATTTTTTTAATAAGATAACAAAAATAACATATCAAAAATGCATGACAAATTTTTCGATCTACTATTTTTAAAATAATTGTAAAATTAAAAAAATATATCACCAGGTTAATTAATAATGTAATAGTTATTATCTATTACATTATCAAATAGTTATTTATTATTACATTATCAATTAACCTGGTAATACCTCAAATAAATCTATGTTTAGGTCGATGTTATTCAGTGAAACGAAACAAAAACTAACCATCGATTTACTATTTCGCCTATAATACTTTTATTTCACAAACTTTTCTTAACCAAATTTAAGGTTTTATCCAAAACAAGCGTAACTATAGATAATTGCTGTACAAAATGTTGTTGCAACGATTTTATATTTCCTTAAAAATGAAATAAAAATTGGCGTACCTGATTAATACTTTTATATACATAATTTAATTGCCCCCCAATGATAAATTGGCACATTGCTGCTGTGTAGGTGTCATTGCTATTTTTAAAGTGACAAGTGACAATTAACGAGGCATTGTCGATCGAAAACTTTTAAACGGTAAAGTAACATGTCGCAATCGGTTCAAGCCCTTTTGTAATTATGCAATAAAATTAATTGTAGCGTCCAAGATTACACACGTTTCGAGTTAACTTAATAAAGTCAACGAACCACTTGTTTAATAATTATTCGTACCTGATTCAATCTCACAGCTGTATTTACACGTGTCGTTAAATATTTCAATTTATATGTAAGGAAATATAAGTAACGGATCGTAAAAGGGGCTAAGTAAGTGTTTTTAATTATACAAACATGTATATACCGAAGTTTTAAAAGATATAAATAAAAGGTATTAAATAATAAGCCTATAAATATATCCAAAACGAATATAGTTAACAAGCTTTTTGAATTTTCTGTTTCGAATAATATTGAAGTTTTTAGTAGCTAACAGAAAAAATTTGCCATTGTTTAAATAGCTTCGTACGCCTTTGTAATAACATTTAACAACATTTAAGCTGCATTAAACACTTGGTTCGTGATTGAAAACATAATATCATAAACAGGGTACACAAATATTCGAAGAATGGAGGCGTTGGTCTGAGCCGAAGAGAAGACACCCACGGACGCCGTTGCGTTTGCGTGAAGATCCGCAGTTGTTTTTCGCGGAACAATTGAATCGTGCGGTAGACAACGACATACGGTACAGACAGACATCCGATCAACAAAGGATGTACAAAGAAATTTTAGGTTAACGCCTAATCTATTTACAAATCATCGTCGCATTTACCACAGAAATAAATACGACATTGCATCCATGCGATACAATTCGTGTATTTTGTTAGTTGTTTGTGTTCTGTGAATTTCGCCGCTAACTTTTTTATAAATGTATTTTTTATAGTAAAATAACTATTATTACTAAAATATTAATTAATTAATTTGACTAACCGGCTTTTGCGGTGATATAATCTTGTATATGAGAAAAAAAAACATTTGTTTATTCTAAATTAGGCTAAATACCTAGGATCATCTTTTCTAAAATTGTAAACTATATAACTTTAATACATCGCAGTAATTAAAATAACTCCAGCTTTCACCAAAAACAGAGGGCATTTTATGATTAACCTTTATAGACGCCTTAAAGTTATAATGTCAAAATGCTAAATTACTAAACTAACACAAATTATTTAAATTTGTAAATTGTGTTTTGGTATATTAACAAATTTTCAGATGAGATGGTAGAAAAGAGAAAAAAAGCTATAAGAGATGAAACCAGATGCAACTTAGAGTATGAACGTAAAATGGTAAGCAGACATTTAATTGTAATTATTGAGTGTGTGGTATTAAAAACCTTTTGTAAAATTTAGCATGCAATGGACGGCCCTTGGGGAAAACCTGGACCAGGTGGAACAATATGGAGGAACCCCCGCAACATCGGATTAAATTTCTCTAAGTCTATGGTATGTTGGATTGGATAGATATCACTTTGCTTTTTATTTCAGGTTTTAAAAAATTAAGTCTAACATGTCCCGCTTATTTATAATTCTTGATTTAGCTGTGCTTGCAAAAATATCTGTTTCTCCGTGTGACAGCTGAATAGCCTTTTTTAATACAATTTTTTTATTTTGTAAACTGAATAAAAGCGCTTTCACGTAGTAATAAGTAACGCTCTGTCTGGAATAAAACGTTCGACGCAATAAATTCGGACGCTCTACCTCTGGTAACTACACTTCACCTTCTAACGAGCTTCACTTCTAACCAAATAACCATAATATTTGTAAATTATTGCCTTTGAAGAAGAGAAGACCCTCTGTCGGTAATTTATATTAATCAATGTGTAAACATGAAATCAATCAGATTAAAAAACTTTATGTAAGCTTATTAAGTACTTTTAAAAAGAATAGATAAGAAGAAAAAAGGTTTAGCATCAACGTTTATCTTATTCATGTTTTGCGAAAATAACCAAAAATTCTCTTCTTTTTTTTAATTAGGTGTACTACGTAATTATAAATAAAATTAGGTACATATGTGATTTATATAATTGATAATAGTTTAATACTGATTTAATTAGTAATTCAATATTCAGGGTTGGACAACCAACGAAATTTTCAACAACCTGAAAGGGGAACAGAGGCGCTACAAAGGATCTTCGCTTACTTTACCGGAAGTAAAGAGAGATGACGATTTAATGGAGTTGGAACAAACAAGGATAAATTTAACAGTTCGCATTACGATAAACTGCCACGTATTCAGAAACAAAGTACAGTTAACAACAATAACAATAGAAAACGGGTAAAGACGACAGTGCTCTTAGCTTAAACCAATTGCACACTAAGCAACAGAGTTCGAAAGGAAAATCGGTTGCTTTGAATGAAGATGAGACAGCGGCATATGTTAGTATAGGTTCAGACTCGAAGAATATAATAGAGAAGAAAGTAACCCCTGAAGGTGCTATACTGAGATTGACAGGGGGTATTGAGTTGGTACCCCTTCTAGCCAGGCGAAGGCGGGTAGGGGCCCGCACTTTGCCTTCGAGCGATGTGACCCGTCCCCCGGAGCAGGCTTGTCAGTGAGTATTGAATGACGTACAAGTTAAATGTTAACAAAGTAACAAGAGACGATTATCTTTTGTCACCGCACCCATGCGAGAATGTTAAGCAACGCATTCTTAGTTTTCGTAACGTTATTTTTTTATCGCGAACGTGTAACGTACGAGAGAATAAACGTTTTTAATCACGAGGTCCTAACAGATGACCTTTGTGCCTCTAAATTAGCTGCGAAACATCTCATTGTATGAGTACGGACACTGTATACGTACTTTTAAGATAATTTAATTCAAATTCTATTGTTACTTCAAATAAGCAAAGAGTGTGAGAAATTCTATTAATATGTATTCCAAACAGTAAGTCTTTATCGTCCTTATGCAATGACGATAAATATAAAATGCATATTAATAATTAAGAAATTAATAATTTCTGTTATCAAACATTTTAACTTTTGAAACGTACTCTATATAAAAACTTTGGCAGTAATCCAGATGACATAAACGTAGATATATCACATAAATAAAAAAAAGTTTGTTCATCATTTTTCTTTCACACTATATCGCAATACGTTATAGAACAAATTACTTAATCTTTGTACTCACGTATAAAAGTTACGTCCAAATTGTTTTACTATTGTAAAAGACTATCAATCAAAACTTAATCGTGACATTCGAAGTAATTACGATTGATCACTCGGGAGAATTGGCATTGTTATTATGTTATACACAGCGTATAGTAATTTAACAGACTAAGAAACGATTAATGGCTTTATCTTATGTAAATACCGATATTTACCCGCGTCTTTGCTTGTGCTGTACTATAGCTTAGTGATGTTATCCGGAATAGGTGATTATTTCAAAAATATTTAAACTACATAGAAGCAAACAAATTTTCTTTCTAATTTAAAAATGTTTCTAGGAAAAATAAAAATATATTTCATCTGTCGATATTAGTTATTACGAAAGAGCGTGGGATTTCGTGCGTGATGTGAGCCTATAACTCATCAATACCTTCCTCTTCTTAATGTTCTGCAATAATTAATAGAAATAGCTTATGATAGATACTTTTACATTCATTTCTTTTAAAATTCGCATGTAAAAGATGTAGCTCCAAGTGTAAAACAGTAAATAAATAAAGTAACTTTAGGTAAAATATGGTAATAAAATAATTTAATTAAAATAGTAACGAGAACTTTAAAATAGCCAATTTTGTCTGCTCTTAATACATGTTTCTTATTCAGCCATTCTTATAGCGAATTGAATGAGAGAAAAAAAAAAAATTACTAGAGCGCATTAAAACAACAGGAGCTATTTTATAAATTGTATCTGACTCTTATGCCTAATAACTATCCATAATGATTCAAAGACAATACTAACTGTGCAATATTAGTTACAAATATACTCAATAATAGATCATGTTTAAAACAAATCACTCTTACGTGGGAAGTGTCGGTCTTAACAATGATTCGTTATTTTCATTGCACGAACAATGTTCTATCTTGTGTGTGTGCGTGTGAATGTGTGTGTGTGATGTGTGTGTTGTGTAGGTTTACACATACGTTTACCTGTATGTGTATAGTTAAATTTGTGTGCATTCATATGTCCGTGAGGAGAACAATTCACGGGCCCAAGAATGCCGAACGACGGCCATCCATCTCCGTAAAGCCTCGTTGCATCACCGTGCTTTCTATGGGTTACGTGTAATACGTGTTCATTAGCCCTAGGGTGATACGGTCGGAGACAAATTTGCTTACTGATTAACGCTAATATGTCGTCGCATTAATTAAACGACGCTTAGGTCAATAAACAACGTGTTTTTTATATAGAAAGTGTACTTAACCATGAAGTACTATTTCTATTGCAGTATTACTTGGTATTAGTGGGATGTTTTTTTTTCAGGTAACCGAATCTATATTCTAACGTTTATAGACTTATAAATATGGTAAGAATTTTATGATAAACATCGTATATACGATGGGGTATGAACTTATAAGGTGTATACACATTGAAATAATATCAACAATAAAAGTCAGAAAAGTGCTTATAAATCAACTAAAATAAAAAAAAGATATTTATTTAATCAAAATGTCGTGTATGACACATTTTATGCACGTGTAATGAACAGTTTTCAAATGCATTCACTTTTATGTGAACTTACGCGCTAAGACCTTAAATGAGCTTTAAAAATGCCTCATTTCAATTTAATAAAAAATGTTAACATTAAAATGGTTATGATAGGTTATTCTTAAAACAAATTTATGCTACCCTGGTAGGCCAAATCAAGTAGTACAATCGAGATTGAGCCAGCGTTTGCAATTAATCGCCGGACGTTGTGATTTTAAACGCGGTATTTTTTTTTTAACTATCTGTTAACTACTTATCACAAAATGATTTAAAATAATAGCGAATAATACCTACTATAAAAAATATATTGATCAAAAACGGAGCTCTAGGTGCGGAGTAAGATACCATGTGTATTAAAAAAGACGTACGCATCGAATTGAGTACCCTTTTCTTATGGGATTTTGATCTAATCTTTTTCTATTAATCAAATTCCGATTAATTTTGAATTAAATCGCACAAACTTTTAGCAACATGTAAAATAAAACTTCAAGTAAGTATCTGCAAATTTTATAAAGTATAAGTAGGACATTAAATTTTAAGCGACCAACGCCTACATGACATTTTGCATGTATACCGATATGTATGAAGAAAGCTAATTTTAATTTGAGAAATGAGAAGATTATTGAGACGATGTATGAAATTATGTTGTGTCATGTTTAAAACATAGCGACATCTTTGTCCGTAGTAAATACACACGCATAAATTTCTAGCGTTAGAGATTATGCAATAACGGACATCTGCGACTTTCTTTGCCTACTTATATATGTATTTTATAAATAAAAGAAACTTAAATGTTGATTGATAAAGACGCTGCAGAAGAAATTTATTAATCTGAATTAATCTACGTTTCAATGTGGATTAGATAGCTGATTAGAACAATACAAATCGTTTATTTTGAATTTTAATCGCAGGAATACAGAATTATTACGTTATTTAAATGTCATTTCCTGTAAAAATATTTGTACTTTTAAATAAGGTAATAATTTTAAATAAGCATCCTTAAATATATGACATGCAATAAAATAACACACTTTACTAGTTAAACATATATTTTATACTTCTTGATGCTTTAATTAAGTATAACTTAATTAGTATTAACATTATTTAAGGCACTCATTCTCATATTTTTCGGCAGATGGCGCGAAATGGTAGACGTTGATCATTTAAGCCAATTAAAACATCAAATGCGAGTGAAACGTGAACAGAAAGAGGTAATTAGATTCTGTCTGGATTAGATTATATTATTTTGTGTTCTATACATGAACATGGATTATTTCTATGGACTCTATAAATTTTACTAACAATAAGATGTACATATATTTTTTGAAAAAAAAAATCAAAATAATACCTTGTACGAACCGTACACAATAAGTATTCTACTATTTCTAGTCGCAGTAGCTTAGCAGTCACTTTAGGACACGTCATCTATTATACCATGAACCACACCTTTAACTCATCTTCGTCGTATCTAGTCAGTAATCTTTTACAGGAAAGTCGGCGGGCGTCGGCGGAGAGTGTTCGACGACACCACGCCACTTGGTCCTCTCTATGGGGTCGGCCAGGTCACGGGGCCCCACAGCAGCGTGGTCGCTACGCCAGAAATAACCTTGCACAGCTTTTATATGTCCCTCGATTGATCGACAGACGTACACATAACTAAATGTATAGTTTGAATTAACGAGTATATAATTAGATTTTATTTCTTATATGACTTTTCCGCTTTATGCTGAAACTTAAATGAAGCTTTTGTTGTATATGCTAATACTATTATAACCAGTTTTATGATTTTATAGCGTTTAGTTATTTTAAATTCGTTTTCGGCGATCAGTCTGGCAAGTCGGGAACATTGAAGTATTATTTTTATATAAAACATTAGTTAGTGACACTTACTTTTGCCCTAGTAGGTCCGACTCCTACAACAGGAGAAATGTAGATTTTGTTTTCGTAGTCTCTAGGTGTTTACCACTTATATAATATGTATTTATTAAGTAAATATATATGAGATTATGTATATCTAGCCCAGCCCTCTAGACTAGGTATATTGTTATATTTACAGGATTCCTGGAATCCATAATTTTCGTTTATAAGTAAATTTAGTGTTGATAAGTCACAGTTACCATGCCGCTATAGTCATTCGATGTGTCATTTCATCTGCATATGGACGGTACACTTTATATTCGGAGGTATTTAAGAATTTGTTATAACTATTTGTCATTACTGAAAAAGACTACAATTAAACTTAAAGAGAAAATATTCTTTTGCGGCGATATAAACCAACAAACACCCTTAGAAGAAATATAATAGTAAGGCTTATAACTGTTTTACTTTATTTTTTTTATTATTGATGTATAAAATATTCATTTAGGCTTGGTATGGCTTTGGCTTGGATACAGAGGTTTCTCAATCCTTGGCACCGAGCGTAAACAAGAAATACTCGTTAGACTTTGCCTTATCAATGCTTAAGGAAAGTTTAAATCTCGTTGATTTATTACTTTAATGCAACAATGAAAGATAGAATAGAAAAGTTCTTCTTATCTGCGTAAGATGTCGTTTTACTATTTACATTGTAGTGGAGTATTGTCGTAAGCAAATCTATTCATCACTGCTTATGGATAGAAAATAAAGTTGTTTTATTTAGTGAACGTTATAGTAATATATTTGATGTATATAATGGATATGATACATGATAAAAAAAATGTTCATGTAACTGTAAAAAATATTGAATATAATTAAATGTCACATAACAAATTACTTTTTCAGTATTATGTAGGTGAAATTTACTTTTTAACCTCCAAGCAATCCTCCTTGTCCTATCCGTTTTCTCATCTTATTATGCGATTAGTTTTAAATCCACCCATGAATTACCTAAAAACATTAATTTATTGATCATGTAATCATTGTAATCCAAATGGAAAAACTGCACTGCATTGTAGATTTGATATATATTTAAAAGCAAAAACATGACATGCTTAGAACAAATATATATAACTTTTTTAAGTGTTCCTCAAATATAATAATGTGTAGAATTTAAATTTGGCTTTACTTCTTTTCAATTAAACTATTAACATACTATTAAAATCTGGTTCGAACACTCAGCTTTTATAAAGTGCAATATTTTTTAAGAATACTAACTTGATTTTGTATATAAAACTGAAAAGTTGTAGAAAAGTCATGCTGAATTTCTGTGTATTTGAGAACAAATACCCTACATTTAAAATATGTTAATAAATAATAAGAAAATATAAACAAGTAATTTTTTTAATGGTATAATTTAATTGTAAATCGATTATTTAATAATAATGTATCTAATTATATATAATACGTATGGATATAGTAAAAATATTTGAATAACAATAGAAAAAAAGCAAACAAGAAGAAAATTTTACACGATATGATATTGGTATCTAAAATTGTAAATCACATTTAGAAAATGCACACTACGATGGGTAAAGTAAGAATTGCCTGATAATAAAAGTAAAATGATTTAATACTTACAAATCTACAATTTTAATTTAAGTAACGTTATAATCAGATTACGGTTTAATTTATGTTTATATTTAATAAATTTATTGAGTTGTAAAAACTGGTCACAACTTGTTCTTGACATGGCGTAAGCACCGAGACATTATAAAATATCGTCAAAACTTTATTTCTTAGTGAAAATAAACAATATTTAAATATGATTTATGCCCGCCGTTACCGTTAATTTTCTCTTTAACATTCATATTTGATATAATCTTAGGTTGTTGAGTTATTATAATTTCATACGACGATATTCATTATAACAGACAAACGCGGCAGCTATTTTATAGTTTAATATTTCTTCCGTTTATGTTTTTTTAATTTAGATTAACTAGTTAAGCAAGATTAATTTATTTTACGTTTAATAAATTAAATGTTTCTAAAGTTATTTTAATAATAACTAATTTAATATTATTAGTACGTCTTGCCCTTAAAATGTAACACATCACTCGCATGCAATCAATTGACAAGGGATAGATAAAAGCACTACCGTTAATTTGATAGCTGTTGTGTATCATACTTTACACCCGAAACCGGTGATTTGAGGCTGCAGGAATTTAATGCAAGTAATACTTACAATACAGTATCTTAGATTTCGAACAATAATATCAGTTACAATTTGTTTTTCATATGAGCAACTGTGTAACATACATTTCGTATAACTTAATATATTAGTACTTTAAGTTACTTCGGATAGCTAGTAATGACTTATAAAGGTTAATTCTCTTTATTCAGCAAGAAATACTTGAAGCAAGTAGGCCAAGATGCGGGTAAAAGCATTTCCATTAGCACTTGATGGCAAAGAGTGCCCTTGGGCATTGATGCGACAATTGCGCAACACATTCCTATGGACCACCGGCACCGAATCTACTGTAATTGACAGAGAATTATACCCGTCCGATTCACTTTACTTACCTATGCTTTAATCAAGGAATTTGTTCGTTCTTTCTTTACAGAGGTCCAATCAAAGGGAGTGACTGGCTATAGATGCCATTGCTACAGAATGTACTGTTTTAATTAAAACTTTGTTGATAGTACCTTGTCTTATAGCTATAGGTTATATGTTAGCTCTTCGTAGAAGTAGATTTTCAATAACATTTCAGTTAAATATTTTGAGAGATAACGAAGGTCGTGTCGTCGTCAAAAGTTGTTTGTTTCAGAAAGGAAACAAAATATTTTTAATGGGTAACGAAAAAAATTTATAATCGTATTTTATATGTCGAATAGTATTTTTTTGGAAAATTAATGTGTCTTCTGACTATGTTACAAAGTTATAACTATGATGATATCATACAATTATTACATGTATACAATTATTTATGTTACTCAATGTTTTCATATTACTGTTGATTTGGGTTATCAATGACATTCAGCATGACATAATTTTATTCGTTTCTCTGTTTGTTTGTTCACAGACAGCTCTATGAGTTTAGTTGCACTTGGTGTCATGTTCATTAATTTTTTATAGTACCGCATGCCATCGGTAGTTTCGTTATAATAGTCATTCCAAGACATCGGTGTTCTAATCTCTTTGATCAGTAGATTAATGATACCATCACCTTACATCGTACACACTCGCGTACCTTATTTATGTTCCTTATCCCTGATCTATTTGAACTGGCTTTGTAGCTTAAGGTGCCTTCAACACTTGATCAGTGTTATTTGATCGACTGCACCTTGAATGCAATAAATCTGTATTAACAAATAAAAGGGATAAAAGCAGCGTTTGTTTGTTAAATAACCGTTTTTAAATGATTTCATTGTGATATGTGACCGGTCCAATTGAAAAAAATCTTTTTAAATATTTGTTGTCTGTCTTTCTGTATGTTTCTTTTTTGATTAATCTCAGGACTGGTAAGCCCAGTATTGACTGAACCATCTCTAAAGAATAGCTGATATAATCTGTAACTTAAGCTACTTGTTTTGGATAAAAAATTTAATATTTTTTCAACACCTCTTTATTGAAATAAATTTTATGACTTCCGGTATATCCTTACATATAACGTGACATCGAGAAAAAAATTAAGAAAAAAATTTTCGAATTTTTCAAAACGTCGGGAATTTAAATATGTAAAATAAACGCAATAAAATCCGTAAAGAAATTTTATTTAATAATCAATATACCAAAGTTAAACTTTTACGTTCGGATAGAAATTCAAGTTTGTATGCAACATGTACTGTAAATTTATTGTTAAGGATAAAAATACATATTAATTTCACAGTGTTATAAAAACATCTTAAAATATATTGTATACATGCTGTGGCTTTTCAAGGAAAGCCTTTTACAAACAAAATTATAGCCGTAACTAAACTCAAATAAATATTATTCGCGTTAAATAGCTAATGAACACTCATATTAGAACATCTGCAATTAGGATGTCCGATCGCGAAGAGCAAACCACTTACTTAGTTCAATAACTAACAATAGAGTAGATGAATTATTACAGAGGCATAACTAGAGTATCCGCGTGGGCGGCGAGAACTTCATTATCATGAGACAATACTTGACATATTCAAGCCGAACAAGAGATGTACGGTATAGATTATCATCATCATCATCATAGCTGGTGATAGTCTACTGCTGGATATAGGCCCTCTAATGCACCCCTGTCCATTAGGAGGTTATGGACCGTATCACACCACGCTGGTCCAATGCGGGTTGGTGAGTGGACCGGCTTTTACATGCCCATCTGACGCATGGATCATCTTAATTTTTTAGACAAACTGGTGATGACCTCCGGTTTCTAAAGCACACGTTGACACCACAGGGCTACGGAGGCAGACATAGTGTGTGTACCATACACACACAATGTCTAGTGTCAAACACTAATGGTGTGAGAAAGGGCGCGATATTATTGGTGGTATGCCATCATGTTTGATTGCCACGCGATGTTTAACCAATGAGAGTGCCGCTGAGTTTCTTATGCCGGCTCTTCAAAGGTCAGCTGTGGCTTCCATCTCCGAGCCGCTGGTATTTCATTTGACGATCATTAATAGAGTGTATGCTTATATCCATAGCAATATTATACAATTCGAAAGTAGCTCTGTCTGTCTTTACTGTAAACCATTGAATCGATTTTAATGATATTTGGTACATACTTAGAATAGACATTAAAGGAAATTGCGATAAAATTGGTGGAAACGGTTAAAATTTGGTGATAAAAATTTATATAGAAATAGTCTCTGTTGAACAAAATCATTAAAACATTGAGGCTATATACTTGAGAGGAGCCATAAGTAGTGTTTCTCCTAGGGGTTAAATGGGGATGAAACTCAATATATAAATTCGTCATCTTTGAAGCAAAAGCCATAAAATTTGTGCCAAATCATAGGAATATACAATAAAAACAACTCATTAATATTATACTATACAGTATATTTTAGCATACGTCGAGGACATCTCTCCATTTCACGCGGACGAAGTTGTGGGTAACAGCTAGTACCGAGAAAATATTTGACTTTGACTTTGTTAATGTTTATTCCACCTGTAATTCAGCTGGGGTGTACGGGCAAATATTACGTGCAGTAATAAATAAACATTAGATTTAGTAAATGCGACGCGTTTAATTAAGCGCTATGGCTTTGAGACGGTGAAATTTTTCGAACAAACAGAAATGTGCGTGACGCGGACGGTGAAAGCCACTGAGTCAAGAGAGAACCAGCCCACGATGCGTCGGATGTGACACCTGCGTTAGAGGACGTAACCCTGTTTGTTCTGACGGTGTTTATGTTATTTTTACGTAACACCACTTTTTTGTGAAGCCTAAAAATTCATAATCACAGGAATCTTTAAATTTTAGCATAATCAAAAATTGTTTTCGCAAGTTTTTTGTGTGATTTTAAATTTTACATACATTACACGAACATTTGGAACAGAGATTAATTGAAATACTTATTAAAGGGAGGAAACTGTTCCTCATTTGATATCAAAGTTGCTTATTAAAAGAAGCGTTGCAGTGGTAAAATAATGAATGAAATGAATTTTCATTTCTCAAGTCCTATTTATTACAGTTTGACATTTAAATTCTCTTATGCTTTACTACAGAAAAATCTAACTAACGTTACTAATATAATCGAAGTCTACCTTGACAAACGTCAAAGATACCTTTAGTTTAATTGAATAGTTTTTAAATTACAGTTTACATATTAAAAGTATGATTTGATTCAAAGCTTTTTTTTGCTGCTTAGTGCGAATTAGAAAGTAATTTAACGCCTCCCTTTGGGTTAGAATAACGTCCATGTGTCCTTACACAAAAGAGATGATGCATTACCCATTAAATTACTAATTTTAATACGACCCCCGTTGACCTGTCTGTCTGTCATTTGAAATGACAACGTACGTTACGGTCACAGGTTCAATACAAAAGGTACTGCGCATAGAGATATTGATGGTTTGTGATTGGCGCCTTACAGCTATTATGAATGAGAGAAATAATTGGACACGATAACACCTATAGAAATTTTCACGGTTCGTTTTGTTCTTTCTTTTCGATTATTGAATGATGAACAATTAATTAATGGTGACTGTTGTGTAATAAGTTTTGAGTAATTATTGCGCGGTGTTAAACGTTACAGCAAAAGTCAAGGTTATAAAACAATGAATGAATGAAGAGATATTTGTAATGAAAATAATACGCAGATAACAAGGGTTGTGACGCCAATAATTGTAAATCCACGAATAAAACGTCTAGTGTATTTATAACACAATTTTTTTATAATGTAAACTAAAAAATTAGGTGTAAGCATTTTGAATACTATACGGCCTATAATTCGTCCTAATATAAATAATATTTTCTACGCAATAATTTGTTTTAATACACTAAACTGCAAAACTTATGGAATTACTTACCTGATGATTATGTCGTTAATTCTTACAAAATTCAACTCTTTTAGTTTTATTTTTCTATTAAAAATCAATTAAATTTATGGGTTAACGAGATGTTTTTTTTTAAATGTGAAATCAAGTAACGAGATGGAGTGGATGTCCACATAAGCAATACGTAGAAGGTAAACGATACATCGTATCTATAATATCTAAAAGCGTCATACGCTGCCATTCTTTTTGTTACCCAAAACCATGTATAACTAGTATCAGTAAACATCTTGCTCATGGCATCACTACATTGTAGTGAATATTAGTAACATTTTATAGACACAAAATGTTAATGTCTTGCTTTCTTTTTATAGCAAACAGGTAACCAATATGCCCATTATGATGTACCGCAATTGAAGCCAATGCACTCGTCGCTATGAAAACAATTGAACTAGCCACGCTTTCTTGTTTGGATATTGGATAATGCATTTGGGTAACAATGGGTGTACATTATTTGTGTACTGGTTATGTCGTGATTAAAGTTGTTGACAACCTTTTACCAACTTAGTTTACTCATTTTTTGTAGCTCCTTAAGTAATAAAATAATATTAGTACTTTTAACGGATTTTATCGCGTTAAATAACATTTTTAATTCCTGTTTTCTTTTTTAACATTTTCCAGCGGCCGTGGTCACGTAGCAGACTACCAGTATTAGTTTCTCATATTACATTCAATAATTAGTATCTATTAGATGAATTCAAATTCTGACATGTTGCACAATATTAACAATTTTGTAAACTGCCGATTGAAAGGTGAACATATGAGCATTGCCTTCTGTTTTTCGCAAAGTTTTCGACCCATTAATAGAATAATCATAATTTTTAGCACGTATTAAAGTTCTACACCTTTATTACTACAAAGCATCTTCTCCAAGTTTTGTTCCCATAGATTTTTCTTTTTAGAACTCTATTAAATCACTGAAAATCAAAGTAATCAAACTCACTCTTCACGCACGATATTTTCCAACAAAACGTCGAGTTAAGTATTTATTACAACCTCAAAAAATCTATTTGTGACCACTCTTCACATAACGCCTTTACTTTGATTTGCGCATAATATACTTATTTTGTATTGTATAACGGTTATCAATACAATAGTGGTAGAATATGTGAATTAAATTGCACTTGTGTGCGTGACGCCTCACACAAGCACAAGCAAGGCAAGCTACGCAAGTTCACGGAAAAGAAAGTCCTCAGCTCACCTCGTGTCCGACCGGTATGCAGTTTGACCCCCGTCGACTGCGGCTCATTATTCTATATAGTTCGACGGCCGGTTTGTGGTCGCCTAATGGAAATGGGGTGATTTGCTATTGATGCATTTCCTCACGGGCTGTCTTTATGTCGGCACTCGGCAATACTTTATGCTGGTAAGAATGTTTAGATACGGAAAATAAGTTTGGAGAAAGAATAAATTTTGTTAGTGTACTATCGATGAGATTGAATTAATCTTTTTTTATATTTTAGTTAAATCTTGAATAAGTGGCTTCCGTTGGAGAAATGCATGGTAAGTAATGAGTTATATTAGTAGTTATATGGTATCTCAATAAAGATTTTTTCGGTGCGTTAGTGGACTATGTGGTACGTTATTAAATATTTAAAGATATCTGCAGCTTTTTATACAAATTAGTGAAAGTTACATTGGGTACATAAATATTGTACGAAACGACTCGAAGTGACAATAAAACCAGTTTTTTTTTTATAATTTATAGTATTAGCAAAATAATATAATTATGTTTTCGAACTGATTATGTAGTGTTGTGTACAATAAAATTAAAGATTCATGTTTTGGTAATTTATGTACAACTACAGTAGGTAGGTAATCTTTCTCTTTAATTGTAATATAAAGATGACTTAGTCGGTAAAAATACGCACGCGTTGAAGTCTTTTTAAAGAGTTTAACTTATTACTGAAAACATTAAACTATATGTAATAAAGTAAACAATTACTACTTTATTGAATTTTTAAGATTATATCAAGTTTCAATATCCATTTTGTAACCGAACATGCGCCGAAAATTATACAAAAAATGAGCATATAGCGTCCTTAGTATGTTAATTTAGCAAGTTCATGCGCCGAAAGTTATACTAAAAAATAGCATATAGACTCTTTTGTCTGTTAATTTAGTAAGTTCTTTCTATTGAACATAGAGAGTGCACGTAGCAAAGTGTATTGTTATATGTAAATTGTGTAGAATTTACAACCACGTAATATCTACAATGCCTGTTGTCGTCTAATTGGCTTCTTCGATAGACAAATTCAAAACACTTTATTGCTTTGTGCAAGCGATATTCAGTATTTTAATATTAATAGATTAAATTTAATGAAATCATTGTAGCGGATTGTTGTTTTTAATTACTATATGTATATACCGATGGAAATATAAAAATCGTCAAGTTATCTTATAACATATTATCAACTCCCATAATTAAAATATTTCTTTATTTTCCAGTAATAGCGAGATCTATAAAAAAAATATTTAAGTGGTTTTTTATAGTACAAATACGAATTCCAGAGTCTTTTAACCAGTAAAACAGAATAACATTACATTACATTTTTAACCATATGTCACCATTGCCTAATGTGTAGTATTAAATTTATCAATAAAATGCGTTTATTACTTCTGTGTTATAAGGTAAAAAACTTCATTCATAAACGTATTTGCAATATAACATCTTATTTATTACTGACTTTAACACATTTAAGCAAAGAATATGCACTCTAGCATATGTGTTTTAGCATCTAGACGTTTATAGATAAACAAAAGCCGTTGCAACAACTCATTAAACAGAGTTAAAAGATGCGTCGCCGAATGACGTTATATGGGCGTGAAAAATTTCATTGGCGAATTACGTTGCACGTTTACAAGAAAGAGATTGCGCAATCGCGCTTGTCTTAAGCCTCGGATGGATTCCGTAATTCATGTATGACAGATGACGTGTTGCAATGCGTTGACATAGATGCTCCGACGAAAAATTAAACGCGGCAATCAAAAAATATAAAAGTCAAGACATTACGTTTGCAATTTAAAACTACATAATATACCATGAATAAATTACGATTTTGTAATACAAATGTGCTTGTACGCTTTTTTTAAGACTTGATAAATTTTAAGGAAAAAGACGCTACCGCAACGATGAAATATTCAGAAATAAATATAAGAAATCATCCACGAACTTTTTTACAAATATATAACATAAACTATATAAAAAGCGACATTTATTTACATGAATTAGCAAATATAATGACAAAATAAATATATATTTAATTAAGTTAACGTTATTTTACGAATTAGTTTATCCGAGAAGTCTTTGTAAAGCAAAGTTATCCCATTTCCTCTTGTAACTTGCATTGTGTAATTTCGAGATGACAATAATGTTTGAGAACTAAAAATTTTGAAATACACCTTAAAACCAAGCGAAAAAAATAAATTGCATACTTAGCAGAGTTTTGTAATTTCTCTGGGTTTGTTTCAGTTATAAAGCTTCATTCAAATTCTAACGAAAACTACGTAATGTCAACTAGGTTATATTGTTATGCAAATATGCTGTAATTAAAACCGTACATTTGTGGGACTTCTGTCGTACTTATGGTTCAAATTACTTCCGTGAACACTACAACTTTGAACTTTGTACGGAATTGTTTACTTTATATGCACTTTTCGCTATTTACAGTTTTTTTAACTTCATATAAATTTTCTGTCAGTTGTAACTTATATATTGATTATGTCTTGAGCATAAACTTAATTTTTTTTTAATAAGAAAACAATGGATCGTACCTGCAACCTTTACATAAATTGATCTTCCTTCTTTATAATAGTAATAACAAACTTTATTATTTTGACAGGCATGGGATCTGTTCTACAGGTCTAAAATTCACGTTGATAAAATTTTTCCTGTTATGTTGTGTGTTTCTGTTTAAAACTTACATTCTCGAAAAATCATATACCATTAGCATCATAATCAGGTATACAGAAGTTTATGAATATTGCGATCTAACTATTTTCAATCAAAAAATTTATTTAAAACAACGAAAATAATTTTTACTTGTGACTCTTTCAAACATATATTTCTTCAACAAACCGGTATACTACAAGCGTCGCATCGCGAATATCATTCGTAAATAATGGGCGGGCGGGTTGTAAACAAAATTTATGTAGTACCAAAACATCCTTGTTTTACGTTTTACACAATCGCTCGTTTCCGTCGGCGGGGTGCGAACAACTCAGTGTCAGTTTGTACCGCGTTGTGAACGCATGTGCGCAGGCGACTCTACCTTGCTCTACCTCTATCTACGTGCTCTACAGTTTACCTAAGGCCGACACGATGCGTGCAGTGAGTAGACGTGCTTTATATTAAAATTTAATAATATACGTTTAATTATATATCTTCAAATAAATTGTTTACATTAGTTATTTAAAGTCGATTTTAGAAAATTATGAGTAAGCTTCATCGTGCTGTTGGCTTTAGAAAATACTTAAGTAAAATTGTTATTGAATAATTATTTCGGCTAAAATTTATTTATTAATCTATTTTGTAAAATTAAATGTTAGTTTTTAAAAGATAAAGCAGGTGTTGTGCAATGAAAGTATAAACGTGCTTTTTGGTTTTATTGTTTAAAAAAGGTATTTTTAATACATAATAAGTGTAGTACAATTTTTCCAGAAATGGAGATTATCCTTATTCTATCATTAGACGTCGTTACTGTGGTCATTATGAACAATTAAAAAACCGTTCCACTCAGAACAACAGTATTATTTAACATTAAACGCTCTCGAATTGGCAATGTTCCCACACACGGATAGACTACAAATTACTGTCATCTATGTGAATCGTCGAAAGCAAACGCTTTCTCCACATTTACCTCACAAATACAACATATTAGCGAATATAAAACAAGTCCACCAGTGATAAAATCAAGTCACAATTAATTTATTGCAAATACACAAATTCAGAACGATACATGTATAATTATTCAACAATTAACATAAATATTAGTTTTGAATAAAACCACTTTCTTTGATGTGACGTAAGAAACGTGCGTAAGGTGATCAGATAGCCGCGTATTCACTGACTTCAGGATTTAATTATCTAAGTAACCGACTTTCGTATAAAGTAAAGAAAATTAAAAAAACGTAATTACAAGAGTTTTACTGACTAACGCTAACCATACCAAAACATGATCATATTTTAAGTTTGAGCTGTTGTCTCAGGAACATTTCTGGATAAAAAGTAAAATAAAACTGTTGCCCATTTAATTTATGAATAATACTTAATTAAACATAATTATACCACGGCAGAACCTTTTAAAAAAAATCTAACTTCCAAAAAATTGTACATTATTATATACACTGATAGAAATGGGTATACTATAATATATATAATAGACAGGGCAAAAATCTACTTGATATTAATTTAGGCATATTCACGCAAGTACAGCCTAAAAAAACAGATAGAAAATAGCTCAATATCTTTAAAGTAACTAATCAATGCACATATAACAAAATCATGCATATTTATTAAAATATCGTAAAGTTTGCTCAGTAGTCTGCCGAAGAGATTTCCATGTCTAATAAATGCAAATATTTAATGTGATTAAAAATTCCGACTTATAAGATGAGTTCAGCAAACGATGTTACGAGATCATCTCACACTTATCAGAATATTTTCTCTAGATATCGAACGCATATCCGCTATAAACGAGTTACGTAATAGAAAAGTATAATATCATGACCAATCGAAATCTCCTAACCTTTGGGATTGTATGAAACAATTAATGTCCATAATGTTTAATAAATCCATTTTTTACGGATTCTCGCGTTTTTTCTTGATATTTTAGTTTATAAGTGAAAAATTTTATAACTTCAGTTATTTTACAGGTTAAAAGTTTAAGCCGGGTAAATATAATAGATAATTGCGTAGATGATTTGAAACTGTTGTTATTTATATTTAATACTAAATTTTAACTTCATTGGATGTGATTGCTTCATTCGGAGTGGTGCTGTAGTGTGACACTTACGGAGCTAGTTAATTAAAAGCTTATAGCTAGTTAAATATTTTTATTTTTTCTCTAAAATAGACTTCACTCTCAGAAAAAAACGCTATTATTAGTCATCGATTAATTGATTGTTGAGGTTCTCAGCTAAATACATTATTATATATTTTTCGTTTGTTATTTTTTTTTCTCTAATTATAATTTTTTCTACCTTTTAATCTAGGCTAATCACTTTAAAATTTATGTAAACTATTTGTACTTAAATGAATATATTTAAGCAGAAAGATATATAAATCTATGACTGTGGCAATGTTGACAGGCTAGGTAAGGTAGAAGAGGCTGCAGCATCCGTTGGTGTTTATAGTTTTAGGTCTATAAAATAAACAAAATAAGAATAATCAGCATCTACACGAAAATACCAAAACATCTAGCTTATAATAGCATTAAAAATCAGTTTAACCTGATATACAATTTATTACGTTATGGGTTAATTTACTGTGATTTAAATACTAAAGCTGTTTAAAGAAGAATATTTTCCATATACGGGTAGAGTAAAAACAAAGAATAGACAACTTTCCCTTACTGTTTATTTCCTGTGTCCATCTGACCCGTAACCGCTTGTAATAATCGTATATTTAATTAATGGTTCAACAATAATATTTAGGAGCTAATTAATGCCTAACGCTATTAAATTAGAAAATAGTCAATTCACACACGTTACATCGCACCGTACAGTTAAGTTTACGCGCAATAAAATTTGTGTTAACTATCTTCAGACATGTAACTATAGAGCATAAAATTTACGAGCATGAATGAATAAAAGGTTAATGTTTTAATAAAACCTTAACATTTTTAATAATTATATTTTATTCTTTAAATACTTAATCAAGGAAGTCAAAATTTTGCATTTATTAAAAATTAAAAGAAGGACTTTAACAGATTTTTAAGTAATCACGGACAGGACAGACCGCTTAAAGTGTTCTAAGGGTCGACGGTTAAATTATAATTCAATACGTAAACAAATGCAATAAAATCAGTTAAAGTCCTTTTATTTAACAGTTTGTAGTATTCGGGTAAATCTAACAAAGTAAAGTTTAAAATATTACAAACGGTTTATTATCATAGTAAACGTATTTTTTATATTGATAATAATAGTAGAATATTATATCAGGCAAACTGTGTATCCATTTTTATGAATTAAGGTCACCACGAGCGTTAATCATTATAACACACATACAATAACTAGGAAATTGAAGACTCCGTAAAACAATTACATCAATAAATCTCCGAGAAGTATTGTATAACATGAATTCTGATGCATTCATAAACCGTAAGTCAATGGCCGAGCTTAGCACGAGTGAAATCTCAGCAATCAAATTGTTAGTGCTTAAAACATGCAAGTAGCTATGATCGTTTATTTCATGTTGTGTCTCCCTTTAGGTGATTTATGTCTTTATTTTGTAAAAAGACAAACGCCAGATAATATCTTAATTATAATTAACTGCCTCCACAGTCATATAGGTTTGCGATTTAGAAAACGGAGGTCGTTTGTTCGAATATCTATATTCAACTTTTTATTGCTGTTTTGTTGTTTCGACATTGAGAGCTGATTCACCCGATTGTCGTAAAGTAAAATAATCAACGCATCGGATGGGCATGTAAAACGTCAGTCCTGTGCCTAATCTCTCTTTGGTTGTGTCGATTTTTGGTCCCATCGCACTATTCGAGTGAAGGAACAGGTAGGGCACCTGTGTCTGCGTGTAACTTGTGCATTACAATATCTCCTGCATGTATGTAGTATAAATAGGCCGCCGTAGTCAGATGAATAGAAGGACCTTATTTATACTAATTGTACTTAAATTTGATACAAGAAAACATAACCTATAAATATTTATTTAATAATCGTATACACATTTATTTCATTTATAATATTAAAATGGTTTACCCAAACTTTCTTAAGCATAACTGTTTTTACAGACATCGATTAAATTTGACCTTATTCATAATAACCTTAAGCGTATTTTACATTTTAGATATTTAAAAGGTATACACCGCTGTTCACTTTTAAAACAAGACACCCATTGTAAGTCTAAAATAATTTACCACCGCTGATGGACAATTCATTAAGAAAGAATGAACACCATTCATAAAATTTATGGGAATACAATCTACTAGCGCATTGTTGTTTGCGGCGTTTTGAATTCTATCTAAAAATCAGCTCTAATTAGAACGTTGAGGCAGAACAATGCATGTTTGTATTTATGAGTGCATTAACGAAATGTTGCACCGTTACATTTTGATACTATGGACCTTTATGCTTAATTAAGATGGTCTATGCAACATTGTTGTGACGCCAAACAATGCAATTCACAACTAGGCCTCAACATAATGAGATGTCGCAAAGATTCGGCGTTCAAACTGTCTTCTTTATCATAAGATTCGATGAAATTACTTCATTATAATTCCCACAGCGCGAAACAACCCAGTTATTAAATGATATACGAGAATCTCCATTAATTAAAGATGCTTAGAACAAAAGAACATTAAACTGTATAAAACTGAAATTTTATTGAACAATATTCTGTTATAATTATCTATTTTATGAAATAATCAAAAAATTTTAGTAGTTTTATTATCATGCACAATTTCAAAGTTGAGCTTTGATAGGTTTAGTTTCCCGTTCATTTCGAATTTCATTACAATGTTAGTTTTATGGATTACAAGATCCAATTACAAAAAAACCCTTATATGTTATAAAATAACCTTTTAGGGTCAACTTATATTGACACTGTAGCGTACAGTCTAAAGGTCGGGATATATGTTGGTTAAAATACAACTGCCCTCCGGCGATCTCAACTGAACTGGTTCAAAAGTTCAAAGTACTGACTTTCTCAGCTCACATCGTATCGAGAACACTGGTCTCCAGTATGCTTTGTTTACTTGGACTTATCTTTTAATGACAATATGCGTCAATAAAACGTATTCTTATAATTTGTATTCTTTGAAACATCATCAATCATTAGCTTTAATAAATGTTAATGCAATTTTCATTATATAACCCTTAACCAGTTCTATTACATTATAATAATAAACCCTTGCAGAAACTAAAATTAGTCACATTATTTATGAAACATTTAAATATTATGTGTTTGGGAAGGTATTTTGTTTCTGCAAAATAAAAGTTAAATTAAGTGCTTTTTTCTAAAATTTTCATATTTTACTAAAATGGCTACAAATTCTACGGCAAAACAAATGCCGGTTATAATGTTTTTATGCGCGCTAATTACATATATCATTTAATTACTGGGCAATAAGGTGATCTATGCATTGTATCGGTTTTCATTATTTAAACAATTGCAAAATGCTATGTTGCAGTTGAATATGCAAATAAAACGCGCCAATCTGCTAAACACTCATTTATTCAAATAATTCATAGTGGATAATCCACTTCCAATTGGACTTTGACATTGTACATAGTAATTTGCGGAAGATACTAGAGGCTTTGAAATCAATGTTTAGGAAAATTAGGAAGATCTAACTGTTATTGCTTTAAAAATCATTGTATCACTTAACCTCCACATTTTAACAAATTATACTGTTATGAAACGTGCTTACCGACGTATTCGCCAAGAATTTTTTACAAGAAAAGTAGGATGCTCGTTTCATAGTAATTACAAGAAGTAAGGAAAGAGCGAGTACACTCATTATTGCTCTGTAAATGCTTCTTAATTATTTTAATTTGAATTTTCTCTCTGTGTCTAGAACTAGATTATTTCTAATCGACGGCCGTTTACAGTTCATTCCGAATTTCACTTTTTACCTGTTTAAATGTTCACGATATCAAATTTTGATTTCATAACGCTTTATACGCATCTATACGATACTCATAAGCATAGGCGCAGTACATGTTTCTATACTAAATCGTAATTGATCATTAATAGTCTTATTTTAAATTTAATTCAATATTTATCAAGACTTCCTTTCCTATAAGCCTTAGGTCTCCTCGATTGTATCTTGTTAAATACATTTTTTGCCTGGTAACTGGCAGAGATACTGTATCTAACAGTTTATTTCAAAGACTTTTACATTTTTTGGGGCCGTACTAGTAGCAAACACTTTCATCCTATCCCACGTTTTCCCTAGTCGAGTGAAAGGTGAATCTATGTCCATTAGGCCAAAGATTAAAGATAAATGAAGAGCATAGCGAACTACTATTGTAACTTATTACTTACAACATAATAACTTACTACTCTATCATATAAAGGTAGAGTTACAAAACGAATGGTAAGGTTGCTTTTATCTTTTCGCGAAAAACTATTTAAAATGATTATGACACAGATCATATAAAGATGATGCATCTTATAATAATAGTTTTGGAATGTCAGTAGACAACGAAAAACAAATAAATAACACAAGCGAAGGTCTCTAGGATAATATTCTAATTTTTTATAAAATAATTGCAATGAAAAGAACCAGTAAAAGTATGTGCGAAAATATATATTTTTAGTCTCATCATAACTTATTTTTAATAATAATCTTCAGAGGTTATTGAACACAAAATTCATAATAAAAAACATAATGCTTTATTAAAAGATAATAATCGCATTAATTTTACCTTAATTTCTTATCAGAAGTTCATGTTAATGTTACTCAAATTTCGTTTATTATGTTGATCGCTATGGTTAATCACAGGCCTTAATTAAATAATTGTTGCTTCTACTTCATTATTTCACAAGCTTAACTAATGAAATTTCCAAAAGGACGTCTAAAATATATTTCTTGAGTTTGCCTACAAAGAATGATTTTTATTTTCAAAGTCCACGTATAATAGTTTAAAAAAAAACAATATTTACCTTAAAAAAGACGTGGATAACATTACGACGTAAAAGACTTTTACCGCATAAAATTATTATAAATTATGGGTTAAAAGTTTTAACCAAAAGTATCGAAATGATATCTGGTCGTAAACATATCAATATAATGTTTTAATAAATAAAATAAATTATGGGACCAATTACCATTTAAATGTTTCGAAGTATTATAATGTAACTGAGGCTGTAACTTACCGAAATATAAAACTTTGTTAACAATATATAAATTACCTACGACTCGATCTGGACTACCGCCACCGATCTATTATCACTATCAACCATATTATGAACAATTTCATTTTCTTTCTCTATCTCATTGCCCGATGCTACGGAAATCCTGCACGATTGGAAAGAAATGAAGCTCGGGACCTAGTTTTATTTAGCCACCCGGCGAAAGGATTATTTTAATATGCAAACATTCGAACAATCAGCCCGCACTGCCTAAGCCACCACAAAAACTTATTCAGTCCCCCCATATTTCAAACCCACAACCTCCGTTTGTAATTAATTTTTAGCAGGCTCATAAATTTAGATAAAAATGATATTGCAATTTATTTGTTGAGAAGTTTCATTACATTGGAACCTTATCGATCCAGCATCGTTGTATACGTCAACGAGAACAAGAAGGGTTCACGTAGTTAAAGTTCTTTGTATTGTTGTGTTCTTTGATGTTTTTTATATTATTATTAAATAGTGTTTTTATTGTAAAATATCGTTTCATGTTCTCTTTTTTACTATGTTACAATAAGTAGGTCTAACCCTAGATAGCCCTTGTTCTGTACTATTTACGTTGTTTGTTTGTTAATTAGTTAGTTATTGTGTGTATTTGTTTGTTAATTAATGTGCTGGATTGATTAAATGAGTTATTATTATTATTATTACTTCCCTTCGTAACGCCGCAGAACGAATAACTCAAACAGTATAAAGGAGTTTCAGGAAAATACAACCAAGATATTATACATGCTGGCTTAAATATACACTGTTATGAAATACAAAGCGAACTGTCCATTCACGGAGCTTGTATGCAAAACAAGAGATCGCCACTTTCCGTCACGAAGTCCGCTAACACACGTCGTTGCAGCTATTTCAGGTATACACGTCGATTCTTCGTAATTCTGACGAATACGAAACGACAGCGATGGCGTAATCGGGACGTGCATCTCATCCTTTGATTATGGTACTTTCGCAAAATTTCGTTTGTCAATTGTTTAATGCGAATGCAAACTCCTTAAAGAAATATAGATTTGAGTTTTAGTGACACTAAAACTATAGGGCAATGTCTTTAATGCAATGAAGAAATTAAGGTAAAAGACATAAAATTACGGGAAATGTTACGTAATTTTATATCCTTTACTAAAATATTTATTATTTATATTTGTTTCACAATGTTATTTACCTTATTTCACGTTTTCTCCAAATTACTTTTAAGTAAATATTTGCTAATCTCACAAAAACTTCAACAAAATTTCTGACACACTGATTTTGTTTGTCGGTCTGCAAAATTGCCATAAATTGTTAACATTTTTGCGTTACTAAAATATTTTCTTACTTTATTTATGTCAATATTTCACGTTTATGTTTTTTTTTTAATTATTTATCTACGCATGTACCTAAGTATATATTATAGAAATCTTAGACATTTATAATAACTATTGAGGCTAGCATAAATACTCAATAAAAACGCCATTTAAAGTAATAAACGGATGTACAAACGCCAATTAAAAAATTTAACACAGTAAAGTAACCAGTAAGAAAAATTATTGGGAACAGGAGATTAATTTCCTTTTAAAGAAATCGGTAGATTACGTTAAATGTCGGCGCGTATGTGAAATATGGCGTCACATTACAAACATTTACGTAAGCAATTTCGTAAAGCATGAAACGTAACCCAAATTGTCCATGGTGGTTATATTGACTTTAGCAAAAATACAATAGGGCCCGGCATGCGCTTTACAATTCAACATTTACATATCGCATAAGCGTGTGGTTTTCTAACGGTTTTTTATTAACTAAAGCTATTATCATGTTACAAGATTTAACGTGAAATATGCGCGATGTATGAAATAGTAGTTTACACTTCTTTAGCCAATATTTGTGTTATTATTTGTAAACGTTAGCAATCGACACTTGCACGCCCCAATCTATTTTGTGTAAATATGAAAATGTCCTAATTATTTTTGTTTAAATATTATTAAAACACGTTTAGAACAACTATTTTTTATTAATTCAAGTGTTGAGACAAGGAGATTGTTGTTCACAATTATACAGTGACATTTGAACCAATATACATAAATATTGTGTTTGTGTACTTCTGCTTTGACTGGAGGATAGGTCCAAAAGTTTGCCGTAGCTCAACGGGCTATGGAGTGCGCCATGCTTTCTTAGTTGGATAAAGTTCGTAACGAATTCATCCGCCAAAGAACTAAAGACACCGACATAGTGCAAAGCTCGTTAAAGTGGCAATGGGCCGGTCACATAGTCGAAAGAACGGATGGCCGATAGGCCGACAAGGTTGCCGATTGGCCGGAGCGTTGGTTGAACCGACCAGGTTGATCGGCCTTCTTGGCCTTCATTAAAAAGGTCTACGTCCAGCAGTGGCCGGATAATGATCATGATGTTACTTCTGCTTTAGCCCTTAAAACAGAAAAATAACCAACACCCTTTGTTTTAGGAGACATCCATAATATTCATACTTCTCATTTATGTGATAAATGTTCAAAATATCTTAGCTATTTGTTTTGGACTTTCAATATAAAAAAAACGTTTATACAATATGTCTTGCATGCAATTAGTTTTACAACATGTGAAAGTTCAGAATTATACATTCCATTGGTTGATTAATGAATACTTATGCATCGTTTAATTCATAGAATCGATATTATGATTAATGGCTAAGGAATAAGCATCGTGACAGATACATGTGCTCTCTTCCCACGGTAAATCACCTAACTATAGTTGGATAACTTTAAAATATTGGATGTGATAAATCTTTATAAAGTCATCTAAAATATTTGTTATTTTTATTGATTGAGTGATCATAACATAAATATAAATAAAAAAAGACCAGATACCATCTTTTATTGTCTTCATTGACTTCATCTGTTGTTCATACATTAAAATTAAGTGATTTTCATTTCTTTTTAAAAACTACTAGTATAACGATGATTCAATGTGACCAACCTTCTAGGGAATCGATAGTATTTTTGCAAAAGCATGGAAACTTAGGCTTCGTTGAGTTAACCTACCATTAATAATAATAATGTTCTCCGATTCGATTTCGACGGCGGGCGATCTGCATCTGATAAAGGTCAGCCAACTACGCAGGAGATATAATAATGCACAAGTGTACGCGCAAACACATGTACACTCTCTCTCCTACACCGTCATAGTACGATTTAACGAATAATCGATTATTACGTCTGGAGAGTAATCAGGCCCAGGTCTAACTTTATACATGCCGTTCCGACGCATGGGTCATGTTACTTTACAGGCAATCAGGTGATTAGCGCGCATTACTCTTACAAACTAGGAAAGAACAATAAAAAGTTGCCCGCTCGATTCCAACCCGCGACCTTCGGTTTCTTAAGCGCGTACCATACCACTAGGCTACAGAGGCAGTCGGTTTTACAATATGCACTGCTACAACGACCGCAGGCAATCGGCCATTGTGTTTGTTGAAACGCCTTAGAAAGCTCATATCTCGACCGCAGGTTATTGAGGAAATATTGTTTTATCGCCCATATAACGTAAAATAGCAATTGGACGTGGAAAGCGTTTTCATTCTTACTTACCACGCACATTGTTTTGTAAATCTTTGTTGTAATCGTATGATGAAATTTATACAAATATTGTAAAAGTAACTGCCTCCGTAGCCTAGTGGTAACGGCGTGTGATTTAGAAACCGGAGGTCGTGGACTCTAAACCTGCGGGGACTCAACAAATTTTCATTGTTGTTCCTAGTTGGTTAGGGCAATTAGGGCCGATCACCCAATTGTCTGAAAAGTAAGATGATCCATGAGTCAGATGGGCATCTAAAACGTCAGTCCACTCACCAACCTGCATTAAACAGCGTGGTGAGATACGGTCCAAAAACTCCCTAATGGAGAAGGCATGGAGTAAGGGAGGCCTATGTCCAGCAGTGGACTTACACAGGCTGATGATGATGATTGTAAAATTTTTAGTTTGCTTAAATTCCTATTATAGAAGTAGTTTTTATTAAAATTGTTGAGTCAATGAAGGAAGAGCATATGGTTTACAAATAAATAATATCCAAATAACTCAGCGATTAATAATATTCACCTGGGAAGGTATACTTAATTGGTTACTAAATGAATACTACGTGACGTTTAACGTTAATTTAAAATTGTATTATTATTAAGATTTATTTTTTATATTAATGTTCATCATTAAATCAGTTTGTAACTAAATTTTCTTTGTTAATCACACACCTTTCTTTTACCTGGCCGTTTTCCAAGGTCTGCTTCTAATTCATCGAGATTTACCTGACTGCCAGTTTTACTGACTGGCATCTGACCTCTACAACCCAAAGGTTTACCGGTCGTAGGTCCCCTTTTTACAGGAGACCGTCTGGGTGGGTACCACCGCCGTGCCTATTTCTGCCGCGAAGCAGTAGAGTGAAAACACTGCTCTGTTCCGGTTTGAACGGCACCGTAGCCAGCGTATTTACTGCGTAAACGACACTTAACACCCTATATGTCACGGATGGCAGCGCGTTGGCGATACCACTGGTATTGCCACCGACGCTTATATACAAGCGTCGGTGACCACTTACCATCAGGTGGCTCGACTGCTCGTCTGCCTGCGTATGCCATAGGAAAAAAGGTTAAACTGCATTCAAAGGATGAAGTTAGTTTTCTGTCAATTTGAAGGCACTGACTTTCGATAACGACTGCCAGAGATGGTGACTTGACAACTGGCATCGACTTGATACATGCCCATACGACGTATGGATCATCTTACTTTTCAGACAATTGGGTGACGGGAGCATATTTTTCGAACCAATCATAAAACAACGATAACAATAACTTTAACGTTGATTCGAATCCACGATCTCCAGTTAAATAGATAAAAACGAAGTAAGCAATAGACTATGTAACAATCTTTACATCTGACGAGTATCCTACATTCCATTTCATTTTGTACATACAGTCATATAACTGAGATTGTTTTAGTGACCTCAATAGTATTTTGATATTATATGTTAGCATCGATCTCCATAATCAAACGTTAGAACCTAAAACGTCACACATTTTTATTATTATGATCTTGTTTGCTCCATATAGTATTATTATATATAAGATTATTATGAATAAGAGATATAAGCAAATATATCGGAAGTTAACAAATCAAATAAGACAACGTTTTAAAGTTATATTTTGAAACAAGAACTTAATATAGTGAGTAAAGATTCGTCATTGACAATTGACAAGTCATTGAAGAAATCGCCAAAAGTGTGACTCGAAACCACACCTTTCGGCAAGTGCATACCGGTTACCGTTTACCGTTTGCCATCTCCTCCTTTATCCTTAATTTTAGTATCATTGACACTTTTGTTATTACTACACAAAATAGAATTACATAGAAATTTCTTTTCAATATAAAACAAACTACACAATTGTAAAACCGAACCTTTAAGTGCCTGCGTAATTTACGAATCAGCATAATCTAGTATTGAATGACCCAATTTTGCCTTATATATCCTATAATATCGTATATATATCAGTATAATAGACATATAATAATTTCTGAACTTACTATTTCGTAAACTCATCGAAGCTAGACATCGCTGATGTTATAATCAATATATAATATGAGATTTCAAAAAATAATAAATATTATTTATTCTATTGATGTACCCTACTTTGAATAATGTCATGGTGCTTGAGGCGGTATATGGTCTTGTAATTATCAACCAGAACCATCCAGCCAACTTACATAACACGCTTCGGAATCATTACCTTACACCGTCATTTCACACTGCGGTAAGCGTAATGTGTGGCGTTGTTTATGAGTTGTGAACCCGTGATTATATTTCAATATGCAAACACTTAAAACGAACGGCCGTCGGAAAAACTTTCTAATTTTTCGACTAACATGTTTCTGAGATTCCGTAATACTTGGAAAAAATTAAAAATCTAGGTTATGAATAAACAATTCAACTAAAAGTTAATAATAATAGTAACGTAATATAATAAAAACGATTTTAAAGTTTCGCTTGATAGTAATTAAACATAAAAAGAATCTGTGTTAATAAGAAATGGTAAAGCAAAAAAAAACATAAATAATAGAATCACATGGTTTAATTTTTCGCAACGTTATTTTTTTCCAAATTAAAATAATTTTTGGTACTAGCGTCATATATGAATTGAACTGTCACAAAATTCTCACGAAACACTTTATTGAATCGCTTATTAGATTAAAAGAATTCTTCACAATTACACAGCAGATGATTACGAAGCGAGTCACAGAAAAAAACGAAGACAGGTATTAAATGAAATGATGCTGCCATTAAAAGCTTACACAAAAAGCTCACTGCGCAATGATTAATATCGATCCACGGCCCATTATGTTGTCCGGATCTTCGTAAAAGGCCGGATTACGTGCATGGAGCCGATTCAACTGATTATAGTGTGAATGTACATCGTTTTTATCATTTCAATACTCGCTAAGAAATCTGTGAAATTTATAATTTCAAAAAATCAAAAACTTTGGTACAACACCAATTTGGATAACTTAATGTAATGAACGGATTTTTCGCTATGAATTTTACAAGAAATAACGAAATTTGAATTAAAATTGATTCAATATCTAAGCGTTACTTTAAATTTATATTCTTGCAAAATTAATGATGCAAGACTGATTCTATTATCTTACACAGAGAAATCTACGAGATATTTACGGAAAATATTTAAGGTGAAATAAATGTTCTTCCCATCTTATTAAATTCATTGATTTCCAGCACTGTACCGAGTTACATTATACCACTACTCACTGTGCGTCAATCAAATCTCTTATACGAGACCTCATACACTCCGACTGTTGGTCTCGTAGAAAGTGAAACGCCCCCCATGTTGACAATAAAACCTTACGCAATTACGCACCATTGTGCGCATACGAAATAGCTGTCTGATGTCAACCGTTTAGCGAATACCCCACGTTATCTTGTCGCGCCGGGCATGAAATTTAACATCTAAGCAGTCACCATAACCCGTTCTGTACACAACACAGGCGTTCTCGTAAGAAACAATACAAAGTTCCGTGTACTTATCCAACAAACGGCTTATTCGTTAGCACTTTTAAATGGAAACATATTTGACGGCTATGCGTTCGCGTTCGCGTATGCGTGTTTGTTATGGATCTGTTGTTTCGTTTTATGATTTTGACCATTATTTCAAAATGCAGAATCGTTATAGAAACAAAAAATATTTTAATTAATCACTCGATAACTGATCGACATTCAATAAATAAAGTTGTTATCAAATCCGGAATCAATATTGTTTACAATCTAAATGCATTATATCGGTACTTACATAAAGCAATGTTAGACAACAAAATAGAACTCTCAAAGATGTGTTAAAAACCCTTTTTTTAATAGCACCGGAAGTGAAGAATGCTTAATTATAATCGAATTAAACTCGTGTAGTGAAACAAGATCATATCAAAGTGTCGCGTTTCCTCTATAATGATATCGTAGAAAATAATTGATTTATATCGTTAATATACTTATAGGTTATTCACTTGTGCGCTGACAACTTTCCGTTGGAATTTCTCTCAATACAAGTGCGAAGTGTAAATGCAATTAAGCTTCCCGTTTTCACAAGACGCTACGATGAAAAAAAACGGTGACTTGTGTACTAAAATAGACTTTCGTGAGACAATTAAAACAAAGTATATTGTTAATAACCGCCTCCGTGTTCTAGCTGTATTGCCCTTTACATTATAAACCGGCGGTCGTGGGTTCGAATCCGCAGGGAAACAACTTTGTATAATCGTTGTTTTCTGGTTGGTTAGGACAACTTGGTCAATCAACTAATTATCTGAATACTTTTCAGAACAGAGGTGGTCCATGCGTCGAATGGACATGTAAAAAGTCGGTCCAACTACCAACCCGTATTGGTCTAGTGTACAGGTTATCCCCATATGGTTAAAATGGCGCGCATTACTCCAGCAGTGGACTGACACAGGGTTATGAATATGATAATGATGATTTTCTTAATTCTCTCAAATGAATATTTACATTGGAAGATGATAATTGTCTTCCTTACGGGGGAGTTGCAGGAAATTATTGCATATAAGTAGTGTTAATTTTAGCTGCAAAACAGTAGTAAGCATACACTAGTGTATTTTTACTACTGCTGCAAAGTAATCAGCGTAATTACAGGGGGTAAACTAGACTTAACATTTTATGTACCTAGATGTCCTTTGAGCAGGGCGTATTTTGTACTATACGAATCTAATCTGTTTTATACTATAACTACTACAGTAGATATAGTATACCATAGACTAGACAAGGTCAAATAGGGGTCAGATTAATTAGAAATATATTTGACGTACATACTAGCCTCACACTAGGTAAAGCTTGCTTTGCAATTTTAATACTAATTTTTGTAACAAAATAATATAAAACATAAAAGAACCGAAATAATAAATATATTTATAAATAACTTGCCATAAATAGTTCAACCTTAGCATTTGTACTAATTAGAAGGAGTCTTCGGTAAGTTTTTTTTAGATTATAAATTAAACAAAAGTTATGTTGAATGCATTCATTTCGAAATTTCTCACGATCAACACCAAACGCAACGTTACCCAATCATCAATTTTACATGTTAGCTTGCAACTTGTTCTGACTTATTCATTTTTATAGATCTGGTCGATGCTTGCGCAACTGCTTTTGATAGAAAGGAACATAACAGTGCAGTATACCTGACGAGAGATATGAGAACGAGAAAAACTAATGATGCAGTAGAATGTTTTAATATAATGTAGGCAACCACTTTTTTTGTATATCACTTCCAAAGATTAAACGTATGAAAATTATATTCTAGTGGTAAAATAATATTTATAATACTTCATTTCATATTGAATCTATGTCCAATAAGGCTTATTTAAAACCAACCTAAAAATCGGTTACGGCGAAGATCAATTTATATGCTAATTAGTAAAACAGACCGTTTTAAAAAGTTCTGAAAGCATATTTTTAAAAGATTTCAGATAAATAAATTATTATTATATTAATTTAAAATAAATAAAATTGTTTCGTAAAATACTTTTTGAAAGCTTTTTGTCGATAGTAATTGTTTTAAAATGTTATGAAGTGCTCGGAGCAATGTCAAAGGCCACGTATCTCTTTTAACACACATCACTACATGTTATATCATCTCATTGTATTATTATTTTAAAACAATGATGAAATGTACCAAACCAAAACTATATAAACATACCAAGTTATAAAAGTAAAATGTTATTGTTATAACATGGCATAATAAACATTATTTCATTTCTAATACGTCACAGCGAATATGACCTTAGTCATCTCACGATTTCTCTTGACCGATAACTCATTCGCACTAATCTGATTATACATTTGAAAGTAGAGCTTAAATGCAAATCTAGAAGCATTAGGACTTTAGCATAATGTTAATAACAGTTTAATGTCGTAATAAAAAATGAATCAACTTGAGATTTCGGCCGGATTTCGGGCAGGTATTGAGTTGCCATTGAGATTTTTATGGCAGTCATTAATTACTTTCATTAGTAATCAAATAATAAAGTTATATTTTTTTTTATTCTTAATACCTATTTAAGAAATCTAATTCTAAAGCATTAAAATAAGTAGAAACTAGCATAGCTTAATTCTTACTGCAACTGGACTGCGAAAAATAAGTAAATCTTTTCTGGGACAACAAATTATTTAAATGGAGGGAAAAGTGAATATATTATTCGCTTTTACAACAGAACCTCAGAAAGCGTTTGAAATTAATAAATTTAAGAAAAGTTGTAAAGGAGCTGTTGTGTTTTAAAGGTTTATTACAATGTAAACGAATTCTATTCTAAAGCATTAAAATAAGTAGAAACTAGCATAGCTTAATTCTTACTGCAACTGGACTGCGAAAAATAAGTAAATCTTTTCTGGGACAACAAATTATTTAAATGGGGGGAAAAGTGAATATATTACTCGCTTTTAAAACAGAACCTCAGAAAACGTTTGAAATTAATAAATTTAAGAAAAGTTGTAAAGAAACTGTTGTGTTTTAAAGGTTTATTACAATGTAAACGACTTTTTAAATAATAGCAGAATTTGGTAATACAACGCACGCCAGGTCTTTTTTTCAATTATAAGACATTTGTATTCTTGAAATTGTTTGTTTAATGTATCAATGTCATTGTAAAAGATGACAAAAACATAATCCCGCTGAATTTCATTCGCCGGTTCTAACATTCTTGACAATAAATAAATAAGTGTAATGCTCTTATGTTTAATAAAGATATTTGAATTTGAATATCAATACAGAAACATTCATTTGTAACTTGCTCGATAAGGCAATCCATTGATTAAAACTTACTTATACTTTTAAGACCTTTAACATCTAATAGCTTTATTTGATACTAAAATTTTAAATGAAATGATATTTTGTAAAAAAAACTGATTTAAATAAATACAATTTAATCCATACTTCAAATGGAAGTCTCTTATTGTTTTGTTTAGTTATATTGTAACGATATCTATTGTGTATCGTGAACTGTAAGGGCATTTAGAAATTACCTTTGACATTTAAGTTGCTTCCCACCGTAGAGTACACGGTGAAAGCGGTGATTAAAAGCCGTCCGCTAAACTTCAGAGAACTGGAATGTACATATGAATATATCCTTGTAGACTATACATTATGTGCTTGTCTATAAAACTACAAAGTAATAAGTTTAGAAAAAAAGAAACCACATTAAAAAAAAGAATTATGTATTAGATACTAGGAAGTGCTGTAGTTCATCATTACCAAAACAAATTACAAACGTAATTTAATTTGAACTTTTGACAACATTGATTACAATTTAAATTATCACATAATTAGCCGATCGTGAAGTATTTTTCCCTAATAAATGATCTTAGATCTGATCAATATGGGCACTTACAAATCACATAAGGCTTTTTATTTATGTAATCGAGCAGTGAACAAAGAACCTTTAAAGCCTACACCTGATATAAGTAAAGTACTACATCTGTTATCAGTATCCTACAAATTGTTTTATAATAGAAGCTTTATGTTTTTTTTCTCAATTACTAAGTGTCTGTACATTTTTTTAAACTTAAAAATTTAACACCACTCACAATTGAATGGTTTACATTTAATGACAACAATATAAGAAAAATAAAGATATACTGCTTAATGATAGCGCGTAATAGCGGTCTGGTCAGAATGGAAACCAGATTAGGTTTCTCCTAGGTATCAAATTACTACTAGTAGAAAATAACCCAAAAGAAGTACTGAAATCAGTAGCAAAATTGTAATTCATTAATATTCACGCTCCAAACAAATAAACCAAGCCAAGGACAATTATATATACGTGCACTCGGTGACATTTTGCAATATTGGAACAGATAAAAAGATTTATTAGGCTGACATTTGTAACGGCTCATCTAATTGGATAGCATGCGATGTCACGCTTAAGGCGGTGAGTTGCGCAATCGAGTCACAAGAACACATTGTTCCACATAATACAAAGAAGGCAACTGGAAACGTCTAAAAACATTGCAACCGTGGTAACGTGGAAGTATGTGCTGTTATGATAACTGTTTGACGCATATCCTACCAACGTTGTAAATATAAGATTCACTGTATTATAAAAAGGAAAAAAAAAAACAATTTAACGTATAATAATAAATATTGACAGTAATATAGCTACAATAACGTAAAGGCTAAGATTAGAAAAGAATGTTTAGATTTGACGCGTGCGAAACCGAGGGATAAAAGATAATTTGTAAATAATGTTAGAAATCCTATGTGTTGATTTGTATATAAATTAATGTCACGAATACTACTATTTGGTATATAATACGCCAAGTATTTGGCCACTATTTTTAGTTTTCGGTCGAATAGTACATATTATTGGGCCGAATATCTAATACTACATCATAAAAAAATGAAAAGATTATATGTATTCATTAGAAAATTACAAACCTATAATAACTAATATCGATCAGTGATAAGCTGTGATAGAAAAGGATAAGAATTTCAGCATTTTTTGGTAGCAGACGATGTCGCTTACCCTCATAAATGATACCAACTACCGAAAATAATCTGTCGCTATACACCTCACTCCCGGGAGGAAAGAGTACTTTAAGAGAATATACTTTAGGAAAACGTTGTTGTGATCGGTTGCGAATTGTCTTAGGAAAATTATCGAATGTGGCAACTCTGATATAAACGACTTTCTATACTTATTAGTGACTGCTTAGGTGTTTCATAAGGGTTTTAAAAAAATTACTATTATTCAATACTGAACTATATCTGTATTTCACATTTCCGAAAATGCTTATCTAAAACCTTGCGGTTAATATTTATCTAGACATTTTCGTATCCGATAACATTACCGGTAAATACAATTCCAGAGCCAAGTATTAAACACGATAAAATATTTATCTAATATATTGATGAGTCATAATGCGTAATGTACACGTTCGGATACACGCAACGTTGTTACTTTTTTATTTGATTTGCATATTATACAATCATGCACAAACTAATTACTTGCGGTGGCAACGCGAATTGGAAATAAATATTTAATTTTTATTTTTTATGCAGAACTTTATTAACCAATGATATTTTTCCTCTTTAATATTTATATCGTGTGTACAATAACTGGAAATATGGTTTCTGCTCTTTTTGTGTTAATGTGTAGTTTGTAAATATTCATTTAAATTATTACATAAATATTTTTTCTTTTTTTATTGTCGAAAATAATGCAAAGGTAACTAAATCTTCGAAATTTGTTATATTTAGCAATTTTTACAAAGATGATTTACAAAGTATCAACCTAAGTATTAAAAATTCTCATATCATAGCCATTCGATACGAAGTTATTAAATCTATTTCCTTATCTGTTTCAGGTGCCGGTTCTTGTCCTTTATGCTATATTTACTATGAGCATAGCATTTGCACAAGTACAAACTGAAAACTACGGAACTATAGATAACAGCTTAGAACCAAGACCATCTGTAAGGTTAGACCCTTATATAAGGAAAGCTCTCCTAAAAGCGCTCACTGATTTAGAAGAAAGCGATAATGTAACCAATACTGAAACAACCGATGTACATCCAACTGCTGAAACTGAATTTTTAAGGACAGGTGAAGATATATCAACAGTGGACAGTACATCCAGGGATGGTATACAAATACACTCGTATGTTGTTAATGGACAGTCGGCTTTCTCTAACAGCACAGATGCTACACCCACTGAAATCGACAGCAGCATATCTATTTTAGGCACTACAGTTGGGAACGTCGAGAACCAAGTGGCAGCCACTTTACCGACCCAAAATCCCTATCCAGAAATATTCGAGAGCAAAGAGACCACCAACCTTTCCTATCTAAGAACGAAACAGAGTCCAAAAATTGATGGTAACAAAAAGGATACCACAATCAAATCTCCCACTACAACTACCACGACCACTACGACAACAACAACTACGACCACACCCAAACCAACGCACGACAACGACGGGAAAAACATCGAAGAAGTCGACAAAAAAGATGTCCAGGTTTTCCAAGCTCCATTAGTCGCAGCCTTTACTGTGCATCAAGACGCTCATGGCCTACCAAAGAAAGTCGTGCCAATTTTCCAACAGACAAATGTACAGGATGCTTTGAAATCACAACCAACATCGAACGTGCCCACAGGAGTACTACCACCACAGATATTGTCACAGAACTTTCCATTAGAACACAGGACCCTGAACAAACCTCAAAATAATTTCATATCTCAACAATTCTTATTACAGAAACAGCTCGAGGAGAAACAGAGGATACTTGAGGAACAACTTCAGTTATTACAACTCCAACAGAGACAACAAGAAGAACTTCTACGAAAACAACATTTCATCTTCCAACAGAAGGAAGCTCAAGACAACAACAGTTATTTGAGCAGAGCAATTAAAAAGGCAGCAGTTTCTCATTGAACAACAAAACGTACAGACTAACCAGGTTTTAAACAATTTCCAAGGCCCTAAATCCGTGCAACCCAACAGATTTCTAAATCCCATTGCTGTGCCACAGAATCCTAATCCTCAGGTTTCAATACAACCGAGTGTACACTTAGAACAAGTTAATGTATTAGCGAATCAACAACAACTCCCTAATAGAGAGGCAGTAGACTTTCTGATCCACCTGCGCAGTCAAAGGCCAGAACAGTTTCCACTTCAAGAGAATCATCTTCCACAAGGAATCAGCGGTTTCTTGCAGCCTAATCCGAGTCAATCACCATTTCATTTAGGTCCAAACTTCAACCACTTAAGATTACCCGAGGAGCAAAACAGGCAAAAACAAAGCAATCGCGTGTTTCGTCAGGAGAGTGGAGTGGGCAATTTCGGATTGAATAACCCAGAGTACAATCGATTTAATAACTTTAGCCCGATTTACACGAACAGGTTTTTTCCACTTAACAGACAAAATCAATTTAATGCGGACGCTCAATTAAAACAACTACTGGTACAAACAGGTCTTAACGGAAAAGCACACGAGGATTTAAATATAGTCACGAAAGTATTGTCACTGAATCACGGTATACCACTAAACAATAATGTATCAAACAGATTACATTTCGATAGTCGGAGGCATGTTAGAACCTCTTTATAGAATGTATGTCACTAAAAACTTAAGTTCATTATTCACTTTTAATAGAAATGATACACCATTACCCTCGTATTTTAGCACATAAATAAAGCAGTATAAATTTATTATAATAACATGCCATTTTAAAAATGGCAAAGATTCAATTTTCTCTATTATTACGCAACCAAAGAAGTTATGCAAGATGTGTCTATACGATAACCCGCTTTTTATTTCCTCCAAACCAGAATATCATTTGTAAAACCCATTTATTATAAATAAAATGATTATTTATTTTTAATGTTTGGAACATTGCCATAAGTAAGTAATTAAATTTAAGTAGATTATTTTTGTACCTTACATTTAATAAGAAAAATTTAAAGGTTACAAAATTCGAAATTACATACAGAGGTTATTGCTATCTAATGTAATTTGCTTGTTTTATACACTATGTTAAGTGTTTGTTTTTAAAAGTAGGTTTAAGTGAAATTACAAGATAAGAAAATATATATGTGACATATTTATTTTTATATAATAAACAAAGATCCTTAGAGTAAAAATTATTTTACGGTTCTTTACAACTACGCTAAAATATTTTTTCCTTTATTGACTATATTTATGAAATGATATAAAACTTTTGTATTGTATCCACAGTCACAGATTTTTACCGAAATACAAAAAAATAAAATATGAACGCCTTTTATTTCAAATTTTAACGAAAACCGTTTTTTTCTATTGCAAACAGATCTTTTTGTGGTTTATTTTTTGGTATATGCTTAATGCTAATTTAAATTAATAATGAAATTTTATTCCATAAATGTTCGAAAGAAAATAGAGTTACAGGCTTAAAACAGTTGGAAGCTGTAATGATGTAATGATTAAACAAAATTTTCGGTTTTGCATTTTCTTGTTATACATGGCTTATTTGTATTTTCTTCTCGCAAAATACGTTATTTTTCTATTAAATGTCAATCGTCTCCTCGTCCTAATTATTAAAAAAATTCAAATTTTCTGTACGTTAGATAGACATGAAACAAAGGTCGTTTTTCTAGTTTCTCTTCGTGAATATAATAAATTTTATACAAATTAAATTCAATTTATTGCTTAGTGCCTTAACTTTAAGGCCTAAGGGTGTTTTTTTGCCATATGTTTTCTGTCCTTATTTGACTCCTGCGAAAATGTTCTAGAAAATATTTGTGAATTTCTTTCATCAACTCCCACTCGATCCTATAGTCGTCCTTCTTTTACGCAGGACAAGGTTAATTATATGAGCGACACGCGGCAAATGATCGTAATTCATTATCCTTATGGCCGCTTCGTAACGCACATAAATATTGAAGTAATGTAACCAAATGCATATGGAACTTTTAAGGCGCACTCAAAAATCAATTATAGGTCTTGGGTCGTTTATAGCATTGAAAACAGTCAAGTACAGCAGATTTAAGCTGTGCAGTAACACACTATTTATTAAATTTGGACCTTTCGTATAATTTTCTACATTATTCACAGATTCTTACCGAAGCTCTTACAATCCTACTATAGGTTGTTATCGGTACATTGTTTGGAGTATTATTTTTTTTTAATTCTTTAGGATTTTTATATCATGAAATTTAATACTGTTCTACATATTACCTATTTCAAATGCATTTTATAATTTGGTTTAAAGAATGGGAACGTGTTGGGCCGTCTCCTCGGCACATACGCCATAGTGGTGGCACTCCTCTGTAGGCTCCCTACCGGCCACGCGGCACAGGTACCTCCCGAAACAGCCGTGTCCTGAGAGAACCTGCGTCGCGCGGAATGTTAGGGAGCCGTGTCCTCTTTCCAGCCACCACTTAAGAACAGGGCGTATGGCTTCAACTGTTTGAGGGCCGGCGCTGGGGTGCTCCAGCCGCAGCTCCCACTCCTGTATTGTAAGGGAGTGCAATTCGTCTCTGCGCACCCTTATTTCTTCTGGGGGATCCAAACGCTTCCTGTCGCAAGCGTAGACCGCGTTACGTCCTTCTCGATCCGGACGGGGAAGGAGTCGCCGAGACTCCGGACCCAACGGGGGTCCCGTCATTCACACAGTCACCTTCAGTTCACCCTCGCTTACTAGCACAGTAAACGATTAAAACAGTCGCCAGACCGTCGGCATCCCGGTCCGCAAACCGATCGTCGACGATCCTTAAGGGACACCTAAGAATGCCTAACTCACGCACCTTCTGTACGTATAGCCTTCACTTTTAGCAAAAAGTGTCGGTTACCTGGTTCGTGGGGACGGTAGCTTCCCGCGTACTCTGTGTTAGATGAAGTTTACCAAAGACATGGGTAACATCATTGCTAAAAAAATCGATTAAAACAGCCGTCAGATCGTCAGCGTCCCGAATCGAAACCGATCGTGATGATCTTCAGGAAACACTAAAGAATTCCTAACTCACATATTTTCTGTGCGTGTGGCCTTCACGTTTTATAAAATGTAAAAAAGAGAAGAAGTAAGCGAGTGAAAGCAAAACAATGTGCAGAAGGTTATTTATTCTTAATACTTGTTTTTAATTCTTATTGTATTAATTAATTAAACAAATAGTTTAAAATGAAACGGACTTTGGCGGGTTTAAAATCTACAAGGGGTTATTATAAAAGAGTTAACTATTTTTAAAAAAAAGCAGTAAGGATCGAATAACAGAATACATTGAAATAAGGCAAGAGCTATTACAATTGTTACGAATTTACCCAAGTTAAGATAAAACATTTTAGTTTTATTTTAAGATAAAAATCAAACGAAATCAAAAAATATAATTGGTAATAATTATATTACCTAGATGATTCATACGTAAATTCGATAATTTAAATCTTTACCAGCATCACTTTTTGCAAAAGTAACAGTACAATTTTAAATATTCAATACTAAAATGCTATGTCACTTTAAGGTTTCTTCATTCATTTATTATTTCGTGTAATTAATATACAATTTTCAATAAAATATAAAATTCTAAATCGAGAAATCTGACCTACACAACCCAGAGAATAAACTGCATTCTAAGGATAAATTAGTTGTCAGAAACTTTGAACAATCAGTTTTCTTATAACGACTGTCAAAGATGGTCTTGACAACCTGGACCGACTTTTTACATGCCTATCCAATGCATGGATCATCTTACATTTCAGATGATTTGGTGATCGGCCCGTATTGTCGTAACCAACTAGAAAACAACGACGACCATTATATAAGATAATTATTACATAGTTCAAACATTTCAACGGTGTTTATAAAGCAGGGGCCAATACCGTGAAGCCACGAAGCCGTATTATTTTAATGTTGCAAAAAAACTTTTTAAAACAAAATTACTACGATTTATATTGTAAATTAAGAAAAATTATGGAAATAGCAGTTGTTATTGAATTATTTTAAGGGCCAAAAAGTAAGACGTTCCGTGAAATAAAAATAACTTCATAATAGTGATAATATTAAATAAATAAAAAAAATAATTTTCATAATGAATTTATAAGATATATAATTAGATTTATCTCATTTTAATTATTCCAATTTTATTTATCTTGCCCTTGCTTCTGTCACTCGATAACAAACAATCTTCATTGATAGTCTCGGCAAGAAACAGAGAGTAAAGACTGTTACTCGTTATTAGGTGGTGCATCCATTAGTCAGTACGAATACTAATATATATATTGCTATATCACTAGAGTGTTCAGTATCTGCCTAATCATATTAATGATTGGGGATTAATGATTAGATATTGTTAAAGTATCCTACCAGTAATAATAGAGTTGAGTAAGGATATTTTTGTAAATTCACATGAACAAATAATACAATTTTTTATATCACTTGTCTCTATAATGGGAAAATAGATTTAAACTGCTGACATTTTGTTAATGAATTATCACCGATTTAAGTCATAACAATCATCATTAAACATGATGCATGTTAATTAATTTTATATAAAATAATACATCAAAATACTCAATATTTGTAAACCGTTACAAATACTTTTAACTGCTACTGCAAATTTCAAATGTAAGTGACGAGTAAATACTAGTAATAACTAATAGCTCGCATCGGCCATCCCTATTTATGTTACCTCTGCCTGTGTCAAAACAACCTATTTTAAAAGTAGTATTTTGGTTATTAAAACAGTTGTTACAGGTTTTTGTTATAAAATTTAAACAAAAGACAACAATAAAAAAGACGGCTTACATATTACTGTAGTATTATGGTTGTTCTTGATACAATGGAAGGTGTAGGAAACTTAGAAGAACAAGCTTTGAAAAGGAAAGAAAGACTTAAAAATTTAAAACGTAAACATCCTTCAGATGAAAGTGCTGGTTCAAATGAAACTAAAAATGAAGCTATTGTACTGCCTAAGTAAGTATGGTTGTCTTCATCTATTCGTTTTGTCTTTTATTTTAGGAACGACTAAACTTTCTTTTTAGAATTTTATGCCTATCCTTGACTATAATTTCGTTATTTAGTATAGATAACAACACTTCACAGCTTATGTCGGCAACACAAAACACTTTTTTTTCTTCTCCCAATCTAGATCTCGGTTTTAATATGTAGTCTGCATTGGACAAATAATATTTGATTTCTCAAACATAATAATAATAGAAAGCATTATGATAAATTTTTTTTTTAGGCCTAAATTTAGAAGTTATAAACCGCAGGATGAAACATTACAAGAAGCCAAACTTCAGGATGCTGAACCGGCTGTAGTGGACAATGAAGTTAAAGACTTGCTTGAAGCTGGCAAAGAAAAGGTCTATATCACAATATTTATTTGGGTTATTTTAGAGTTTATTGATTTCCTAGTAAAAAAAATAGGTGTTACACAATTAGAGAAGAATAAGATTTTGAAAGGTCTGATTCTAATGGTTTTTAAACATATGACACTCATATGGTCTTTCAACTAATAGTTATATGTATGGTCATGCAATCTTAGTCTTACCTTAGTGGTCACTTTAATGTTTGAGTTTGTACATTTAAATTTTAAGTCTGATATGTTTCTGGTATAAACTTTGTTTGGCAAAGTTTTGAGACTTTTATTTTACAATAGAAGGAAGTGTGTTTAGAAGACTATAAAAACTTTGGATCTTGCCTTTGCTAGCTGTGTTTGCTAACTCTCCACTAAATTCTTTGAAGTCAAGACTCATCTTCATGTCTTGTTAGGGGCTTAACAGTATTTTTTCTTATCTCTTTAAAATCTTTCTATCTATGAAAACATCATCCTATTATTTTTTAATTTTGTAGGAAATTTGATGTACTTTACATTAAAAATGCTCTTTGTTTTAATCAAGTGATCCCATGATTACAATGTTCAATTAATGAGTGATAAATGTCTAAGCTATTTAACATACGGAATTCAATGTTTATTTCCAAATATTGCCTTCCCATCTAAAGAAAATTAATTTTATAGTGCCAAATTGCAGTAATATACCTAGTGAGCCATTAAAAGGAGAAAACCTTACTTGTACAGAAGAGAAAAACTTCTTGCTTTTCCATTAAAATGGACTTTTTAACAGAATATTTTGTAGCCAGTTTTCTGTATTAACTACACAGGAACTCTATGGTACATTTATACTCCAATATAACACATTTTTGTATCCATATAATGAAGAGAATAAAAAATCTAACTTTACCAACTAGGATTTCAAAAACATTTTATTCATATTACAGGTCGTACTACAAGATTTAGACATATCCAGTTTGGCTCCAAGGAAACCGGACTGGGATTTAAAGCGGGATGTGGCAAAGAAATTAGAAAAGCTTGAGAGACGAACACAAAAAGCTATTGCTGAGCTCATTTGGGAGCGATTAAAACAGGGCTCGGAGGACAATCTGGGTGCAATGGTAACAATGAATGACAAAGTGCCAGAAGATGACTGATAATTGTTACATATTAGGTGTTAGTTTAATATGTAGGTACAAAAAACTTAAGAAGAACTGAACTAATAGAACATTACTGAAAATGACAAATAAAATCATATTATTATTAGCACAAGAACATAAGTTTTACAATTAATTCAGTATGTAAGTTTAGTCTACCATTTCATGTAAAGTCATAAGGTCATAACAATGTCAAATGTAAATTTTATAGGCTATTTACTATATAGCTATTTTTGTCCTCATTTAAAACTATTGAAACTTTGAAGTTTTAAGTGTATAATGCATTTCTTTGTAAAGGGTACTCAGAAAGAGAGGACTTAAAGAGATGGGTATAAATTGATATAACCACGCAGGTGGAAATAAACAATCTATAATATAAAAATGGTTCACTGTATTTTTTTTTAATTTATTTCTTTTTATTCTAAAATAAGCAAGACACAGTTTAAACAAATTTATAGATGTACTTGATTTCTTCTTGCCCTTTAAGACTAAGAAGATACTTTACACCTAGTGATAGTTAAAGTGTATTGCCTCCGTAGCTTAGTGATATGGGCGTATGCTTTAGAAACCGGTGGTCGTGGGTCTGAATCCGAGTGGTTTCGTTGTTGTTTCCTAGTAGGTTAGGGCAATTTGGGCCGATCACCCAATTGTCTGAAAAATAAGATGATCCATGCATCAGATGGGCATGTATAAAGTCGGTCCACCCACCAACCCGCATTGGATCAGCATGGTGGAATATGGTCCAAACCTCCTAATGGATAGGGGTGTATTAGGGGAGGCCTATGTCCAGCAGTGGATTATCAGAGGCTGATGATAGTGATGATAGTTTAAGAGTATTTCCAAATGTTTCTAGCGATTATAGAAATATATATGTTGGAAATGGGATTGTCGATAAAAAAATACATTCATACTTCAAATATAAGACTTTCTTTAGTCAAAGTGGTAAATAATATTTAATAATTGTAATAATACTACTGTATGATGATAGTGAAACAACTCTCAATTATATTAAGTTTATACATCATTTATGATAACAGTATCAATTTTAAATATTCAATATGCACTTGTTTTAGATTTTGTTCCAAAATATATAATAAATAAAAGACTATTAATTTGTTATATATTTATTATTATATTGTATATCATTACAATGCAAGTCTCAAAACATGTTCATAAACATACTTGTTCTTTTTGTATATTGGATGTAGTGTAAAATATTTTCAAGAATATAAGCTTTCTCAAAATACTAGATGAAGAAATCGGAATTGATCAAAGAAAATTATTACCGTCTTATAACAAATTAATGAACTCAATTATTTTTGTTTAACACTAATATCAGTTTAGATTTTTTTAATATACCAATATATACAAAAGTTTATAGCTTCCAGCTTAACATTTTAATGTAGTTATAAAAAAAAGATCATAGGTTCCCCATCCTACAAAAATATTATGAGCATAATTTTTTATGTTAAGTGTTTATCTATAAATTCAATATGAAGTATATATAGAACATGTGATAAAAAAAACTTAATAATTGATTCAAATTAAAAATATAGGGTAGTTTAAAGGAAGAAACTCAGTAATAAGTCTAACATGTTTTATTAATGTCCCTATTTAGGGCTTTTATTTTACACATTTAAAGCTTAAAAGCCCATACTTAATTATAATATTACATTTAATTGTCTTCAATTAGCAATTATATATAAAATTCAAAATATTACCTTTAACTTTAAGAGATTAGTTCAGTGTCATTTTATTTCTTACCTTGAAAATGTTTAATTAAATAATTAACCATTACATATTGTTAATCTAATATATATCACAGGTATATCAGCTAACCAGTTAGTTCTAATTACATCTAAAATACAATCCAATAATAACTTCACCCCTTTACATTATAATGGCTCCTCCGAGAATATTTTGGTAATTCTGCAAATGTTACAGGTTGGTCAGTTATAATTCACTATTGTACAGTAAATAGGACAGTCACATTTTATATGTAACTCTAGACTCTGTTTACTGTAGACATATAATGATATAAAACTGCAAATATATAAAAATATCTATAACAACAGCAAATATAAGTTTTTTTAACGAGTTACATATATAATGTATACTTAATATCATATTATTGATACAGTTTACAACATAAAAATAACAAAGCTTAAACCAATTATGCAGTAAATACTGGCTGAATATGTTGAACTTTTGTTGTGACCACGTTTTTTTCTTTGCGGGTTTTCGTCGGGGTCGTCGATCTCATTGTAGCCGAAGTATTTATTATCTATGTTGTAGAACACTACGCGGTCGCCAATTGGCTGAATGGGCCTGAAATTGTGACGTATTTTGCCAGTCGCTGATCTCAGCTCTCTGAATGCTTCGATCTGAAATTATTGAATAAACATTGAATAAATTACTTATTACGGATTTTATCATTTATTTTATTTAACATTTTTAATTTCCCGACATTTCGAACACTTTCTAGCGGCCGTGGTCACGTCGTGACAAACGCGATCAAATCCGTAAAAAGTAATTTTATTCAATAATGTAATATTCGCGTAAAGAAAAGAAATAATTAGGTGAAATAGATATTATGTATTATCACTTTGTCCCTCCGTGGTATTGGCCCTCGCACTACAGACCACCTACTTCATGGGAACAATAGCTTCCCGCAACATCTGTGTTAGATGAAACTTACCATAGACAAGAGTCTGGAAGCATGACTTCATAGTTAACAAAAATCGCAGACGTGGCTTGGAATCCTGCAGAGAAACAACTTTGCGTTTGTTGCCCTTGGTCGGTAAGAATAACATGGGCTTAATACCAAATTGACCGAAAAGTAACATGATCCATGCGTCATAAAATGATGGCCCCAGTCGCATAAGATGGCAATGCCTTCAAATTTGCTGATAACTAAGTCATTCTTTGAGTGTAGTTTGCTCTTAGGGTTGTATAGGTAGATGTCAGTCGCCCTGCTTAGGAACTGATATTAAGGTAAATCTGTAGGCATTAGAAGCTGACCCCATTGTAACTTGGCAAATGGCTGGGGTAAAACGAAAACAGTAATAACTATTAATTAGACCGGCGTCACGGGGGCTGGGTGGTATATGGGACTGTCGCTACATAGTTAAGTTACTATCACTCCACGTTTACATTTCTGTTGTTATTGGCTGTTGAGTTGTAAAATTCTGTTTCATTTATTTATATAGTTCTAAGAGATATTGAAAAATTAGATGTATTTATCACAAAATATTAGAACCGCATATTAGTGTAAAAGATATCAGGTAGTTTTTACCTGGTCGTGTGCCAGCCTGATTGGTTGTTCGAAGTCCAGCCAAATGACCACTTCAGAGCACGGTGGCGTTGTTAGCGAGCCTCTGTACGTGAAGTAGCGGTTCAGGTCAGTAGGGCAAGATGTTCATGAACGAGAACGGATGGTTCATGACAACGCTGGTGTGTGCTGGTCACGTTGGATAGTGCTCGAGTGATGTCGTCGTAAGCCGGGTGCTGGTGGCGATCTAGCTAGAATTTTAATATCTATTTAATATAATATCCTTCATATCGATTTCGACTACGGCCGCTGATCTATGTTACATATCAAACAACTGCCCTGGAGATATTATAGTCCACAAGTGTACGCGAACACACAGGTGCACTCCTATTCCTTTTACCTCAAACCCTGATGGAACGGATAACCGACAGGAGATAAGGCGCAGGACCGACTTTTTACGCATGGATCATCATATTATACAGGCAATCTTCAGACTGATCAGCCCGCATTGCCTTAACCAGCTAGGAAACAACAAAGAAAAGTTGCTGATAGTCTCCGCAGAATTGGAAGCAACGACCTCCGATTTCTAAAGCGCAAGGCCATACCTCTAGGCCACGGAGGCATCTATCCTATTTAATAGAACTACTTACTAGCTGTGCAGGCAGACGAGCAGTCGTGCCGCCTGATGGAAACTGGTCACCGACACCCAATAACATTGGCTATATTAATGGTATCCCCAACGCGTTGCCTATCGTGAGACGTAGGGTGTTAGGTTTCGTTTACCCAGTCAATACGCTAGCTACGGTGCCCCTTAAACCGGAACATAGTAGTATTTGCACACCATTGCTTTGCGGCAGAAAGCACCGCGGTGAACGTCCCTGTCTAAAGGGTACCTACCACCTACAACGACAAACAAACAAGTTGACAAACAGTTATTAATACTCGAGATGTAATTCACGTAAAGTGGTATGTTAAAATCAATTGGCGCTAAAAAGTCGGCCATCTTATTTGTTAAACGTGGCCTCGGTCCATTAAAAAAACGCGGTGGCCTATTGTATACTATAGTATATATATATATTATAGAGTTTGGCGTTAAACTTTTCCTGACTTCCATTTCTTACGTGGCTTGTTTATAAGCGCAGTGATATTAGCTTGCAGTAAAATCAGAAGACGGTTTGACACAGACGACGGTTCAGCTTTTCAATTACATATATGTATTACAAAAATATGCTTTTGAATCTCGCATTTGTATTGTTTCCTGGTTAGTTAGTAGTTAACGGATCATAGAATTATAGTGATAATATTTCTGGACGAATAACTCAACATCATCTAGTGTCTATTAATCGTGTATAAAATTTTACTTTTTCTTGTAAATAAAAACATAATATATAGATAACAACAACCTAGACAAAAGGAAAACACTGTTTATCACATAATATGTATGGTGGAATCGAACCCACACCTTTCGCGTAACACTCACGGTCACTAAACACTACACCAAGCAGGCCATCAAAAAGTTAGGAAGAAAGATTATCCATGTAACCAACGGACATAAATCTAGTCCTGGTAAGAAAATTTTGCCTTAAAATTTACGTTATGTTACATAAGGCCAGGCTCAGAGCATGATGCAAATTTAAAAAACAGTGTGTAAGATGTCACGTTGAATGTAAATCGGTAATTTAGTGAAAGTATTAACTACAATTTGCGTATACTAATGTTGCTCATTCACAAGCTATATTCATATTTAAATTGAACGCTGTTGCAACGACTACTAATTTTACATTTTTAAAAAATAAATATTCAAATAACTGGAAACGATAGCACAACACAATTTTTAACCCAATCAAGCAATAGTTATACTACAACAGCTACATGAAAGATGAATATATCCCTTAATTTTGTTCTTAAACCATTATCATCGAACCTCAATTGATTTAGGCATAAACTAAGAACCGAGAACAATTTCAATAAGCTGTGCCTTTGTTGCGCGCCATATGCTTACCGTTTCGGGGAAAGTGCATGAGCATTATAAAACTCATTGGCTCGGATCGGCAGTCACGCTAATCTGCGCGGTAGGTCTCCTTGCGAACGAATTCAGGTTATATTTTGAAAACGTAAAAATTAATTTTATTCAATAATGTAATATTCGCGTATAGAAAGAAATAATTAGGTCAAATAGATATTAGTATTATCACTTTGTCCCTCCTGGTATTGGCCCTCGCCTACAGACCACCTACTTTATGGAACAGTACCTTCCTGCAACATCTGTGTTTGATTAAACTTACCATAGACAAGAGTCTGGAAGCATGACTTCTACTTAACAAAAAATCCCAGACGTGGCATGGAATCCTGCAGAGAAACAACTTTGCGTTTGCTGCCCTTGGTCGGTAAGAATAACATGGGCTTAATACCAAATTGACCGAAAAGTAACATGATCCATGCGTCATAAAATGATGGCCCCTAGTCGTAAAGATGGCAATGCCTTTAAATTTGCTTGATAACTAAGTCATTCTTTAGTGCAGTTTGCTCTTAGGGTTCTATAGGTAGATGTCAGTCGCCCTGCTGAAGAACTGTTATTAAGGTAAATCTGTAGGCATTAGAAGTGACCCTATTGTAACTTGGCAAATGGCTGGGTAAACAAAAAAGTAATAACTATTAATTAGACTGGCGTCACGGGCGCTGGGATGGTATATAGGACTGTCGCTACATAGTTAAGTTACTATCACTCCACGTTTACATTTCTGTTGTTATTGGCTGTTGAGTTGTAAAATTCTGTTTAATTTATTTATATAAGTTTCTGAGAGATTAATGTATTTATCACAAAATATTAGAACCGCATATTAGTGTAAAAGATATCAGGTAGTATTTTACCTGGTCGTGTGCCAGCCTGATTGGTTGTTCGAAGTCCAGCCATATGACCACTTCAGAGCACGGTGGCGTTGTTAGCGAGCCTCTGTACGTGAAGTAGCGGTTCAGGTCGTAGGGCAAGATGTTCATGAACGAGAACGGATGGTTCATGACAACGCTGGTGTGTGGCTCGGTCACGTTGGATAGTGCCGAAGTGATGTCGTCGTAAGCCGGGTGCTGGTGGCGATCTAGCTGGAATATTTAATATCTATTGAATATAATGTCCTTCATATTGATTTCGACTACGGCCGCCGATCTATATTAGATATCAAACAACTGCCCAGGAGATATTATAGTGCACAAGTGTACGCGCACACACAGGTGCACTCCCTATTCCTTTTTACCCTCAAACCCGATGGAACGGATAACCGACAGGAGATAAGGCGCAGGACCGACTTTTTACGCATGGATCATCATATTATACAGGCAATCTTCAGACTGATCAGCCCGCATTGCCTTAACCAGCTAGGAAACAACAAAGAAAAGTTGCTGATAGTCTCCGCAGAATTAGAAACAACGACCTCCGTTTTCTAAAGCGCAAGGCCATACCTCTAGGCCACGGAGGCATCTATCCTATTTAATAGAACTACTTACTAGCTGTGCAGGCAGACGAGCAGTCGTGCCACCTGATGGAAACTGGTCACCGACACCCAATAACATTGGCTATATTAATGGTATCCCCAACGCGCTGCCTATCGTGAGACGTAGGGTGTTAGGTTTCGTTTACCCAGTCAATACGCTAGCTACGGTGCCCCTTAAACCGGAACATAGTAGTATTTGCACACCATTGCTTTGCGGCAGAAAGCACCGCGGTGGTACCGCCCTGAACAGTCCCCTGTCTAAAGGGTACCTACCACCTACAACGACAAACAAACAAGTTGACAAACAGTTATTAATACTCGAGATGTAATTCACGTAAAGTGGTATGTTAAAATCAATTGGCGCTAAAAAGTCGGCCATCTTATTTTTTAAACGTGGCCTCGGTCCATTAAAAAAACGCGGTGGCCTATTGTATACTATAGTATATATATATTATAGTGTTTGGCGTTAAACTTTTCCTGACTTCCATCTCTTACGTGGCTTGTTTATAAGCGCAATGATATTAGCTTGCAGTAAAATCAGAAGACGGTTTGCACACAGACGACGGTTCAGCTTTTTCAATTACATATATGTATTACAAAAAAATATGCTTTTGAATCTCGCATTTTGTATTGTTTCCTGGTTAGTTAGTAGTTAAGCGGATCATAGAATTATAGTGATAATATTTCTGGACGAATAACTCAACACCATCTAGTGTCTATTAATCGTGTATAAATATTTTACTTTTCTCTTGTAAATAAAAACATAATATATAGATAAAAACAACCTAGACAAAAGGAAAACACTATATTTATCACAATATGTATGGTGGAATCGAACCCACACCCTTTCGCGTAATACTCACGGTCACTAAACACAACACCAAGCAGGCCATCAAAGAAGCTAGGGAAGAAAGATTATCCATGTGACCAACGGACATAACTCTAGTCCTGGTAAGAAAATTTTGCCTTAAAATTTACGTTATGTTACATAAGGCCAAGCTCAGAGCATGATGCAAATTTAAAAAACAGTGCGTAAGATGTCACGTTGAATGTAAATCGGTAATTTAGTAAAAGTCTTATCTACAATTTGCGTATACTAATGTTGCCAATTCACAAGCTATATTCATATTTAAATTGAACGCTGTTGCAACGACTACTAATTTTACATTTTTAAAAAATAAATATTCAAATAACTGGAAACGATAGCACAACACAATCTTTTATCCCAATTTAAGCATACCCCTTAATTTTGTTCTTAAACCATTATCATCGAACCTCAATTGATTTAGGCGTAAACTAATAACCGAGAACAATTTCAATAAGCTGTGCCTTTGTTGCGCGCCATATGCTTACCGTTTCGGGGAAAGTGCATGAGCATTATAAAAATCATTGGCTCGGATCGGCAGTCACGCTAATCTGCGCGGTAGGTCTCCTTTGCGAACGAATTCAGGTTATATTTTTAAAACGTAAAAATTAACGCTTGCTTTTAAATTATTTGCGTGAATCTATATTGTATTTTATTTAATATATGTACTTTAATAACACAGCCTTCTTTATATTAGACGTAGCTTGTAAAACGATGTGTATGCGAGGTATTAGGGAAAATACTTCATGGAATCACTGTTTTAGAGTAAAGTACTCAAACATTATTAAGATAAATGTTAGTGATAAATAGCAAAATGATTAAACTTATTTGTAAAATATAAAATATACTCAAAATATATATGAAATCTATAATATTTTACGGTTAACTATAGTCAGAGGACCTAAAACAGAATTTAGAATATTGCAAGATAGTTTAAAATGACGAATAAATATTATTTTTCAAAGACATAACTGGTATTACACATCGTACCACTTAACATACCAGTGTTAATTTAAGATTTCGTATTTGTTTAACATAGATCGGATGAGCAAATACTTAAACTATGCCATTTACTATTTTAAAAACGATTATTTTTTTTTTCCTATTTTAAATTTATTATCTATAAGTAATGTTATGTTTGGGTTTAAATGTAAACTGATATTTACATTTAACACATCTAAAAGGACGAATACGACCAAGCCAAATAAGTGACTTAAATTTCGTCAAACAAAGTCTAATGGCGCCTGAACTTAGTGTTCTGATTGGTAGACAACCATTATAGGCACTCACCGCCCGTTATTGAACCTTTTTGGTTCAATAAGGCTCCCATGCGTTTTGATACTAAAACCATTTGACAATATAAGAATAAATCCGTTTTAGTAATATTTCTGGACAAATACACAACACACAACGGACAAACTAATCTAAGCTTGTTTTATGGAAACTAGTCGACTGATAGATATACATAGTACGTACTATAAAAACATAGAAAAAACAAAGTCTTAGTTTTATTTGGTAAATATATACATATTATAAAAATAACAAACACTATGTTTATCACACGATATTTTTTCCGAAGTAACAATCGAATCCATAGCCTTTAGCGTAACAGTCCCGGTCACTAACAACTACGCCAAGCGGGCCCTCAATACGTATTTCTATAAGCAGGAAAGTAAAATTTCTTCATCGAATTGTATCATAATCGGTTACACATCACACATACACATCATCAGCCTTTGTTGATCCACTGCTGGACATAGGCCTCCCTAATACACCCCTATCCATTAGGAGGTTTGGACCGATCCCACCACGCTGGTCCAATGCGGGTTGGTGGTGGACCGACTTTTACATGCCCATCCGACGCATGGATCATCTTACTTTTCAGACAATTGGGTGATCGGCCCAAATTGCCCTAACCAACTCAGGAAACAACAATGAAAATTTGTTGCGTCCCGCAGGATTCGAACCCACGACCTCCGGTTTCTAAAGCACACACTATACCACTAGGCTACGGAGGCAGTTAATCAAATCAATTAATAAAATTAATCAATTAATAAAATCGGTACCATTCCATCAAATATTTTTAAGCGTGTATGGTATATATATTGAGAGTTAAGATTAATTGAAAAAAATAAGTGATAGACTAAAGAACGGCTAAATTATTCGCTATTACATATTTATTATTTTATACGCTTTACAATATGACGAAGACCTATTACCTTTTTCTAGGAGGACGCCTAATGATTTAATAATATCTAAAATATCACATAATTATCATAATAAGCCTTTATCGATCCACTGCTGGCCTTTTAATGAAAATATCTAGTTTAACTAATTGACCTTATCGTCGGTATGAATACTAAAGGCAAATTAAACAAGGAATTGATATGAACAAAGTCAAACTTTAAACCATTATGGCGAAAAAGGTAAAAGCTTTTATTACTTATTTATTTGTTGACTTTCGTTTTTTTTTAATACCCACATGATTTTAAATTTTTAAGACAAACTTCTGTTTGTCTTAGACTGTTGATAACAAACATTAATTATACGCGTTACTGACTCCGTTACGTTACGTTATTATTATGTTTGTATTTACATCAGATTAAACAATTGTATTGCATTCTGGCTTATATTCTAGTATTGATAGTAATTAAAAATAAAACAAAGAGGGCTCATTTTTATTTGGTCGCACAGAACACCTATAAAATTCTAAGTACGAGCATTAATTTCTTGTAAATGTATTTAACAAGAAAATTTCAAACATTGCATAATAACTTATCTGTAACTTACAAAATAGTTTTTTAAAATATCATTTCAAACTAATGTTGAAGGTTGATGCTTGTTACTAAAACTCCAGTTGTTATAGAAGCGAAGTAAGCGTAGCATTGAATAGTAGCGTGTTTAGTAAATAAAGTTACCTAATTATATACAAAATCTGAGTTGTACAATTGGCTACACAAGTAAAGTGACAACTCAGTACATAAGTGTGTTAGACAAGGGATGCACGTGTCATGCGGAGGAAGTTGCGTTGCTGTACGAATGAATTCGTAGCTGCCATCATCATTTGTCTTGATATAATCGCATAAAAACAATACGCTCCACTTGAGTACCGACGTAAAAGGCACCGTTGTTATGCAAACAACTTTAAACCGAAGACAACGCTTTTTATATTCGAAAATATATGAAAAATTACCACACATTCAACGTCAGTAACACATTAGCATATCTTTTCATAAACGAGCCGCATATAGTATGAGTTTTAATTTTAAATTTGGAACGTTTTGTTTTTTATTTTAAACCTATTAGAATTTTAAATGGTTACCTCGTAAAAGAACGCCAGAACTGTCAGTCCGTCTGAATGTTTGACCGCTTCCTTGGCGGAGAAGTATTCCTCTTTGAAGAACACCATGTGCAGTTCCATTGGAAAACTGAAATTGATATAATTTATAAATAGTATTTATATAAATGTCTCCGTACCCTAGTGGTAAGGGCGTGTGTTTTTGGTTAAGGCAATTTGGGCCGATCACCCAATTGTCTGAAAAGTAAGGTGATCCATGCGTCGGATGGGCATGTTCAAAGTTGGTCCACCTAGCAACCTGCATGGACCAGCGTGTTGGGCCTGGTCCATACGGCCCAGAAACCTATTGGATAAGGCGTGCAACAAGGAGGCCTTTGTACAGCAGTGGACTAACACAGGCTGATGATAATGATAATGTGCCTCAAAACTATCCTTCTTAACATGTTTCGAATAGATGTTTGATGACCTAAAACGATATTATATAGTGATTCGCAATCAGTTTTAGCACAGATTTTACCTCCTTACATTTTAAAAAATATTCAAAACTTCGTACATTAAAAGAATATTTGATTACCTAATTATATTTTTTACGTTTTTATGTCTTCAATTAAACTCGGGCATTACATGCCGGACGTCATTTATGTTAGGTTCGTATCCTGCAGGGACTCGCTACCTTAACAAAATTGTATTCACTGCAATTTGGGCAGTTCTCCTTATATTCTGTAAAATTATTTTTTTAATTTATGCATCGATTGAATGAGACATAGAAATCAAGGTCCGCTCCATCCCCAAAGACAAGCGATGTTATATCTTGTTTAAAATATGCACATATACAATGTACCATCATAATCAATATGTATAATTTTTATGGAATATTTTAATACATTATTACACTGTATTACTATCACAATTAACCCATCTTTGGATTGTCGCACCGCACCAATTATACTACATATATACTACATCAATTATAATACAATAACAATATATCAAGGCTTTGATATAAAATGCAACAATTTATTGCACATATCAGTAGTGAGGTCACGTGATTCCGTGACAATGGACATCGCGTTTCCCCAAACGTTTTAGGAAAAGGCGACGCGTGATAATAATAAAATGCTATACATCATTGAGCTCTAGGCCGTCGGCTTATCTTAACGTTTGATCTTGAATGTTATTTGTCTTTTATTATTAAAAACGCTGAAGGCGATGGACGGTCACGCGAGTGTGAATTGCCCAAAACCGTGATGTAGTGTACTTGTGACATAGCCGAAGTCATGGGCGTTTGTTACACATTTCCTTCATAAAGTAAAAAATATTGCTTTGCTTTCGCGTATTTTAATACATTTTTGACAGTAACGCAATCTAAATGCTCTAACGACTTCGAAGAAGAATTCGATATGCTTCTTATTATTTTTTTTTATTTATCACCGGCCACGACAAATAAAACATCCACCTAATATCGAACATAACAGTTTTAATGCAAATTGTTTGAGAGACTTGATACCCAAGACTGTCGCATTTGCTACGTTTATAAAGTTTCAATAAATAATTGGCACTGACTCTGTATCTCCTATATCGAATGCCAAATATTATCCTTACTTCTCAGGGCAATAGGCGATTAGCCCATATTGTCGTTCCCAACCAGTTATACACATAACAATACCGATAACAAAGTTATTTTACCGCAGGATTCAAATTTATGACCCCCGGTTGATCGAGCAAAGGCTAGGAGCACTACTCCATGAGGGATTAACAATAGCCGATGTACTTATAATGTTTTACACTAAACGTTGAAATTTCGATACGCTATACACATTTAAATATACTAACTTAGATCACAAATAGCGGAGAAGGGAGTAAATTGCATACTTTTTACCGTTACTCGCTTCCTTTGTCGTATTTGAATGGAATGTTACAGTGATTGTTTTCCTTTGTCAGCGACAAAAGAAAATTCTAAATAAAATACCGTTCCACAACCATGGAGTGCAAAAAAGTGTATTTTTCATTCGACTTTAGGTACATTTGGAAAACATACAAGAACATGTTTATTTTAGTCTACTAAATCAACCCGTTCAATGTACAGAAATGCTCTTTCAAAATGTTTATATTTACGAATTTCTAACTAGGTAATTTTTTTAAACATTTAAACATGGTTTATTTTTTAAGGTAGAAATAAGATTTTACCGTCCGTAAGTACATATGCAAATACTTATACTCTTTTTCTTCTTTGTTATTATACAATATTTACACCAAAGCACTACTACTAACTGCCTCCGTAGCCCAGTGGTATAGGCGCATGCTTTATAAGGCCGATCACACAATGGCCTGAAAAGTAAGATGATGGGCATGTAAAAGTCGGTCCACCCACCAACCCGCATTGGACCAGCGTGGTGGGATACAGTCGAAAATCCCTTGATGGATAGGGGTGTATTAGTAGAGGCCTATGTCCAGCAGTCGACTATCACAGGCTGATGATGAATGATAACTAGAATAGGCACAGATCAATTTCAAGACTCACATTTTACTTTCTACATTAACATATGGACCAACTTACCTTTGCGTCAATTCAATCATGTCATAACACCTTATCTAAATTAATCCAAAATTAAATAAAGTATGGAATTGAATTAAACAGTGTTAAACTTAAGAACCCAGAGGTGTTGTATAATAGATGTTAATAGTTCAATTTCGCTCAATGATTGATATGTGAGAATATTAATATCTTGGTAAAAATTTGCCATAGGAGTGCTCGAAGCCTAATGTCACTAGTTGTTTCGTTGTTTACATCGATTCCAGGTCCAATTGGGTGTGATATAGTTAACAATAAAAAAATTAAATTGATGCAAGAAGAAAAGCAAGACCATCGAACTTATTAATAAAAAAAAATGCAAAAAGTTTTTTGGGATGATATGACATTTTATTCCATATCCAATTGACGACCATAATAAAGTACAAGAGTAATGCGAAATATAAAAATATCCCGTGACCATAGACTCTGGGAAGGGTCTCAAACGTCGAGAAGAGTTTTAAAATAATTGTAAAGTAGTTAAACGCGATAAAAAAAACAATACCTTCTATGGTTGATCTTGTCCTCGGACCCGAAGGTGTCGTTGTCGCCCCAATGGAAGTGCATCTGACTGAAGATGTAGTCGCCGTCGAGGGGCCCACCGCTGACGCGCGGGTGCGGCTCATTGTCGACCTCGATAAGAACTGCAGATGTAACAATAAATTTATATTCTGTTTAATTCACATACCACCTTATATCAGGCCTGAAAAGATTTAAAATTCTGGTACGCAAACGCTTATGTCAATCCGTTACCGCCAAAAAGTGGAGTTTAAACATGGCGACGGTCCAAAATTTCATAGATTATCTGGTTCTGTTTTAGGTCCCACGACATTTTTGATGCTGAAGCGCATACGAAACTGACTAGTATGAACGAAGTAATGGTAAAAGTTTTAAGACGTTTTTTTCACTTTATTCGTAGAAGATTTTTGCCCCGCTCGTAATACACTAAAAGCGATATGAGAAAAATTTACTTTTAACTTCTTGAGGTAATAACGCTTCCACTAGAATCAAATAACAAATAGCTTTAAAAAGTTAATTAATTCGAATATTTCATGTTTAATAATAGGATGCAGAATAAAGTTAAGCAGTTCTATTTGGTATGGCTATATGAGACTGAAAACAAAATATATTTTGTTTCGATCTTTAATATGTTTGCAAATAAAAGACAATTTCAATTTTGTTACGAGTTCTAATTGGAAATTTTTGACACATCTCATTGGGATTCTAAATTACCGATACTTCTACTTATACGTGACACTTAGAATAACATAAAAAATCTATCACGATCAACTTATATTTAAAAAATTACACCGCACTGGTTGGAAGATATATATGCTAAAAGTCCAAAAAAATATAAACATATATTTTAACTTATCAAAATGTACATAGCATCACTAAGGTTATAGTAATTAGAAGTTATTGCAATTTCCAAACAGAGTGTAACGGGTAAGCCGCTCAACTGAAGGTAAGTGATAAAGTACGCCCATGGACACCCGCATTACAAAACTGACAGTTTTCATCACATCTCTCATAGTCGAAGTTAATCCTTTGATCGCATTAGATCAACACTAATTTCCGTTCTAGATACTACCGTTTAAACTTTAAAATAAATAAAATAAAACAATAAGATATTTGCTTATTGTCAAGAGCAGTTTTATTACTGGCAACCAAAGAAATACGTTTAACTTATCTAAGCTAGCAATATTTCCGGAAGGAAAAAGCCGGAAACCCCAGTCCAAATGAAAATCCCTTTCTAACACCTTATATACCGCCTGTTTTGATGTAAACTACGAGATAACTTGGAAAAGATGTTAACAATGTACTCCATAGCAACGAAGTGACGTCATACGTCAAGCTACCAAACTTCTGTATAGAAGGCCTATCATAATAAAAGATCGGCCGCCATGGTTGGAATACTCAGAGAACATTATCATTAAAATTGCTTATTGATTGTCTAAATTGCGACGACCTTCGAAAAGTACATATCTGAACAGACAAGAACCGGTAAAACAATTCAGAATACATTTACTCACCTGTATGTCCATTGTTTGTTACGTGAACATCGTCGATGGAGTCGTCGAAGCCGACGAAAGTGATATCGGGCAAGGCAACCTGCTTCACCCTTAGGACGTTGATATCTATGGGGCTTTGATGTTTTCCGGCACATTCCTGGTAACGTTCACCCCAATGCGTTGGACCTGGAAGAAGACCTTACTTAAAACCTATGAAAACCTGGGGAAAGGAGGGTAAAGGAATTATTAACCCCTAACTTAGAGCAAAATTCACTATGCACTCTATGAAAAGATACCAAGTTGATTTATAAGCTTTTTGTAAGATTGGTATCGACTATGAGTTAGTAATTGTTTCTTGAGTACTTCTAATGATTCAAGATAAAAAACTAACTCACCGTAAGTCCCCTTAAGTGAAAGAAAATGAGTACTGTATGTTGACTCGATGAAACCATTTTATATGTTTACAAAAAAAGTTTTATTTTGTTGTATAAAAGTACTAAAGTAATAAAATTTATACTATCTATTATGTTAGACTTAATCATACAATTTACTGTGCATATTATTTAATATGAAATAAACATCGTAAAAACTCTCTTTGCTGTAAACTCAAAAACACAAATAAAGTGGCAAAATTTTTACGAAATCTCAGGCTATCTACTAAGTAAGATCTAGTTGTTTTCTCTAAAATGCAGCAGATTTATTACACTCGCAACAAAGAGAAAGTGGACGGTCGACTTTATTTAGGTCGCTATAGTGTCTAGAGATAAGGACCTAACATCTGGTAACGAAGCCAATCTAGCTCGATTTTCTCACAAATTGACGTAAATGTAAGCAGCAAATGATAGTGCAGCACTGATTGCTTCCACGCACTGAAATCTGCATCAATCTTGTCCAGCGTAATTGAGGACTTGTAGGTAAATTTCGAAACGCAGATATAAAAAGACTTAACTGCCTTTTAATTAATACTATCTCTAATATTCTTAACAAAAACTGAGGAAGTGAAGAGTTTTTGCAAAGTGTATTGTGTTCTTCCTTTTTTTTGTTCTGTCTACGACTTTTTTATCGATTATTAATTGATATCAAAATAAAACATCGTTTTGTATTCATTGCCGTGTTTAGATATTTATCATTTTATTTTACTTACATTTTAAACAAAAAGACGTAAATATAGTTTTTATACGACAAAGGACATCGAATTAATGTCAGTTCAAATATTAAACAACACGAAAGGTTTGCACATTTTTTATTAACTCTCATTGTATGTGTGTAGGTCATAGACACCGCATAATTTAGATAAAGTTTTATTGCGCTTTAATATTACGCTAACCGAAAAAAACTTAATTACTAATAGTCACGTACTATCAGCGACTTGATTGGAAATCGTCATGATCGCATGTGACATCACAATGGACATTATGTTTACATAAACAAATTCACAATTATCTTGAATGACTAATATTTTTTTTAAATACTGTGACAAATTTTATGCTAATATATATTATCATATTACATTAATGTTTTCATGCTAATTAACATTAATAGATCCTGAGGTTAACGTTAGTTGTTTTTTATCTTTGGTAAGACGTATAGATTCAAGAAACAAAGAAGGCAACACTTTGAATTGATGATGATAAAGTAATTACAGCATAAAATATTTTTTTAGTGTATTTCGCTTATACCTCAAACATCGAACGAGCTTTTATTATTTATTTTAAAATTTTAACAAAATTTCGAGTCAGTATAAGTTATTTCCTAACCTAGAGATCTTCTAGGTGTAGTGGAACGTGTAGCCGCGAAATGTACCTATATAAAATAATCATCATCAGCTTGTCTCGGGCCTCCTCTAATGAACGCCACCACTTCCGAACTTCAGCTATTCTCATACAGCCCACACCGACCACTTTGCGAATATCGTCTCTCCATCTTGCCGCAGGGCGGCCTACACTACGTTTGCCGAACCTCGGTCTCCAATCCGGAACTTTCCGACTCCAGCGGTCGTCAGTTCTGCGGCTTATATGATCGGCCGCCATTTCAGCTTACTAATCCGGTCTGAAGGATCACATCATTTCTGATGTGGTCCTTCAGAGATACTCCGAGCATAGCCCGTCAATATGTATTAAGATAAATATTTATTTACGTACCTATCACTCCTTAATCGTATGCCAAAGTTACTTCACATTTTGTCAACGTAAGGCATCAGAATTTATTATTAATCGTACTTGTCCTAATCAATTGAACTTATTCTCATTAGAAACTTACTAAAAGTTAAAAACATACAAATTAATTAGAACTCAAAGATGCACACACGCTTCTGTATTTTACAGTTGAGTGTCATTCATGTATATAGAAGCATTAACTATATATACGGTATAGTTAGAATTGTATTTTTACATAGATATAACATATTTAAAGTTAGTAGAGAAACATGTTGCGCTTACATCTAATAATTCATATTACAGTAAACAAATTACATTATATATTAGATTTTATACCATAACAGCAATGATATAGAGGTAAAAATCCTCTATAATACAGTGAATTTAAAACTGGAGAGAAAGGTTCGAACTGTTTCTTGAAATGCCTCTGCTAAACTTCTATTATTATCTTCTATTATTCTATCTGAAGGTCAGGCTTATATCTTTTGAGCCGCAAGAAAATGACTATACAGTTTTTATTAACAACCACAGAAAATTCCTTATTGCAAAAGAAGCTATCTGCCGAATGACTCTATCAAGTTAAGCAGCGCTATAAAAACGCATTGCCTCAATGTATAGTTGATTTTTTTACCTTATGATTACGAGCAAGGTGTGTATTAATCTTTCGTTTTTATGTTACGAGTTTTTACTTCACGTGACGTTGACTTAACGTTCTTCGTAAAAAGACGAAGCTAAAAAACATTAAATGTGTAACAAAAACCCTTGGGTATTAATTTAGCTATCGGTATAGCTAAATTATTATCCAATAATATACTAGTAAAAATAATTAAAAAAAATTATTGCTAAAATGTTATTTTGACTAACGAGCCGTTTGAAGCGGAAATTTCTTTAGCCGCCTCAGGCACTCATTTAAGAAAAATTTAATAGATTTAGTTAAAAGTATAATGTTAAATCTAACATTTGCACAAATGATAGTAGAGATCACATATTATATAATAACTCCTATATGCAATATGATTTAAAACAGTAATTTTGCAAATTGTCTTTATTTGACGCAACATACTTGCGTCATTGGAAGACAAACCGCAGGGATAACGGGAATCACAATTGTGTAAAACGAGCTGCGATCAAAAGGAAATTCATATATTTATTTGACTTTAAAGTGTTGTTTATGATGTATAGGTGTTACAAAACATTTTAGCGGGAAATAGCGGCAGCGACATTTTATAAACCGTATGCTTCGCTTTGGTTAAAAAATCTTTACACCATTTATCCATAAATTATCTAGCTAAAATGCCCTTAAAACCGGAACACATTTTGACTATAGAGCTTTCTCAATAGCCTATCTACTCGCGGATCGATCGAAGGTGCTTTTCTTAGTTTTTGACAGAAAAGCACCATCACATTTATAGTTATAAAATAATGCGTTGAACCTTTCTATCGCAGTAATCTAGTGTCGTGCCATACATTGTTGCATCTCGCATTACGGGAAGCGAATCGCTCTGCCATTATGAGCCATTACCGATGCATGTCTTACGATAACATCTTACGAGATTCCGAGCGAGGGCCATTAAACTATAGTTATTGCCAGTTCGAACGCTCTACTTTCGAATTCTGTTTCGTTATTACTGAAAACACAATTCAGATTTTACATGTCTTCAAGCTATAAAATTGAGACTGAAAATTTTAGTACAAACGTATTATTTGGTATGATTTGTTAACCGACCACTGTGTTCGTTTCATAGGATTTTTGTATGGTATGTAGCATCAGTAGCATAGTGGTTTAGCTTTTTGCTTAACAGACCGAAGATCGTTAGATCGAATCAAATGGTAGGCTATCAAACCGTTGATATTCCACGACTCTCTCTTAGTTCAGTTGTTTGCTTTTGACATTAGTAAATAAAGTTAAATATAGATAAGTTTGCCCGGCCTTACAGTAGTCGGCCGGGCAAGCAGCGGTCAGGATGGTAAGATCGGTATATCATCTAGAAACACACTTTTTAGTATATATACCGTTTGTGAGGTATGGGGTGATGATTTTACACCATATATTTGGCACCACTCGACCTTTGAAGGCCTCTTCTTAGCTGGTGTGTGAAGTCAAAACATTATTAAAAGGTACCGTACGGGAGCAAAAAATTTGCCTACCGCCTATAGGCTAGTTGAGTCGGTAAACGCTGACCTCATTGCTGATAAAGTGGGTATTTTGATCTGTCCGTTTGATTAGCATACTAAAAGTTGTTATTAAAAGTCAATAACCCTTGTAAGTTGTTATAAGAGATCAGGGCCTTTGGATATGCTGACATCCGATAAATACATTCGATGGATTATTAAATGTAGAGTCTAATAATCCTTGGTTTCGGATGCCAATGGTTTTAGGTAGTACTGGATGATTTGGAGACTGACCCCCTTTCATTTAAGGTAGAAAAATTTGTAGTGCCATAACATTTATGATATCAGGAAGAGGTTCGCAACAATAAGCCTGATGGTAAGATAATAGGAATAATTCTTCCACCCGCAAGAGGTATTTAAACTAGCTTCCGGTTGCGTTTTTTTTGTACGGCTTAGTGACATAATTAGCGGTACGTACAACAGGTAACAGGCAAACGCTTTGGTTAAAAATATTATAAAACACCTTTAGGCACCGCTATTAGCTTCATAGACAATAAAACGTTGTTTTCCTTAACCAAATCGTTTAAACCTAAACTAATAATAATAAATAAACAACAATAATATAATAATATATTAATATCATTATATAACATTATAATGGTATAAAATACTTGTCAACCATAGAGGCTGACAAGTAACGTATTTAATTCTTGCCAAATTTTCTAGACATTTGCAATCAAATAAATTTTGTTTATTTCTGTTTAAAACTAATTTTAGGTTGAAAAATATTTCTATCAACAGGAAATTCCCTTAAAAACATCATTTGTGGTATACAGGCTTATATTATTCCTAAAAACAAAACCAGAATATTTATTGAGGTTAATTTTAAGTATTGGTACAACAATTTTTTAATCAGCATCCTCCCTCCTAATCTCTTTAATTTAGACTTTATGTTTAAATCGATTTAAATAAAATTCAAAAATAGTTGTAAATTTCTATTTTTACAAAATAAGTACGGTTTTAAAAAAAATTGCATATTTTACGAGATTATAAGTAACCAAAGTCTAGACATTCCCATCATTAATTTATAGAATAACTACCTATTACATCTTCGCCAAACTGTCAATCTCAGATTAAGAACTAGTACTAAAAAGATTTATTTGGAGTATCTAAAAGAAAAACTTTAGGCATCATTTAAACTACCCATGCGAAAACTACCCATCGATTACACCTCAGCTTTTAATCACAGCTTTGCGAAACAAACCGAGGCCATAAATCGCAATCGGTCTTAGAAACTGTCGCATAGAAAGCGTACTAGGTCCGATCAGCTGCCGACACCGTGGCCTCAAACGGTGGCAATCCATTCAATGTCTGCAACAGTACAGCGAGAAGGTTCAGTGAGCGTCGACAAATGGAACGGTGCAGATAAATTGTGCCATAACTGTTCACTGGACTGTGACAGGTTCATTGATAAAGTTGAATGCGACGTAGACTTAATGCCCACTTGGTATTGACCTTATTCACACATAATAGGCACGTTTGTGCGAGGTCCGTAAATAGATCCCTTTATCGGGTGAACAACAACTGCAAGATACATCTGATGAACAATGAAAACGATAAACTAGCTGACCCATGCAGCTGCTTCTGCGTCACAAAGACATCTTCACTGATATCGGAGCATTTATCTTCGCTATTTTGCTATTATCAGCCTTTGCTAAATGAACGACCATCCTAATTGCTCCTATCATTTTGGTATAAATAAAACAAAGGGACTCTTTGTCTTTATTTATCAGAATAGATTATTGAATACTATTTTAAAATGTGTACAATATCTAATAACAATATTCCTACGCAAAGACGCAACCCTTTAATAAGGCTAATACAGCGTGAAAGGTGCGCCAAGTCACGTACGTTGAAACTGCCCCCTAAATACGTTTGCTAGATATATCTACTAAAAGTTATGATAGGGTATAAATATAAGTACAAAAAGTTGTGTACAACGCACAAACTTATTTCAACATCTCAACAGGTATTAAACAATGGATTGCCATTTGAGACTCTTCCCATATTATTTCCTAAGCTGGTAATATAAAATAGCCCTGCTAGAAAAAGTACACCACAACAAACATGAGACGGTTCAATGACGGCTTACAAATACATCTGCACTATAAACGGAAGTTGTTGCAGCCAGATCAATAATAAAACATCATTGGATACGCTCCAAGAATGATTAGATTAAGCGCCAATTTCTAGCGGCTTTCGTTTTCGTACAATGACGCCAAATAACTAGCCATATTGCGAATTACGTAAGGAAGATCATCAGAAAAAGACGATTGTTATCCATAATTCGCTGTGAAATGCGTCGGAAGGCTACACATTGTTTTGGATTGGTTAATTAGAAGCAAGACGAACCTACGGCATGACGGACAAGTACACAATGCACAATACCTGCGCACATCCGAATGGATTTCTATAAAGGCCTATTACACGCTTCTTCGTTGAAGGCGTTTTAAAATAAAACATGAAAAAACTAATATTGACATTTTAATCTTACATTATCTATATTACTTCCTAGCATGTTGCCTTCCAAGTTTCATTGTCTTAACTCTATCTAACATCTACTTTACCACCAAAGGCACAACTAAAAGCATTTTCTTGTTACAACTTAACAACAACAGGTTAAATGATAAAGTGGCAATTGATTTAAGCAATACAGCAATACAGTGAGTATAATGAATAGCCTAAAGGTATCCATACTACAAATTATGAGTTTTAATTTGTCTTTAGTGGTTAATATCACTACAGCAAATACATTAGAACACTAATGTTAGATAAGCCTGGTGAATTTAATAATTAATAATTCAGTAAGAGGTATACATCAAAATTTTCGGACTGTCAAAAAGTTGACTCTTCAATTGAAAACATTTCTTAGATCAAACTAACAAATAGCAGTGAATTATAGTCATTATCCAAAATTAGTTGTTTTTGGACGAACTCTGATACGTGACGATATTATCATCAGATTTAAATCTCATTATATACGTTTTGTAGATGTTCAATTTACAGGAGTTTTTTTTTTATTAGTGCTATTGAATCGCTTTGTGAAATAAATAATAGGACAATGCCATCACGCGACGTCCCCTCCCATAATTTACATAATTCAGGGCGTAATGACCCAACGTTGCCTTTGAACAGTTTTCCGTAATGTCGAAATAATTTCTATTTACATCGTTTTGATTTGTATGATTGTTCACAACGAAAGTGGAAGAAAATTGTAATATTTCACGATATCATTTATTAGGTTCTGTCAATTCTACATTAAGCACAACCGATATATATCTAAATGTCCAATTGATTTGCTTGCAACCATTAATTAACAGACAGACAAATCGTTATTATTTATTATATATAATTACCACCATACTCTTACTCTCTTCCGAATTAAATAACTAAAATACCCGGCGGTAATCACAGACTAAGACAGGTAAATCAAAAGGAGTTCAATTAAACAATCCAATAAATAATCATTAATAAGCGGAAAAAGCATCTGATGAACTGAATATTAATAACCTGGGTATTTGTAATAATCATATTCAATATAGATACCTGACTTATGTACAAAAAAAAATATTACAAACTTCAAGGCCTAACAAAAGGACAAAAACGTTTATACCCTCATAATCAAATCATTGCTTCGACTGGCCGGCTTCCGAAAGATGTCTACATTTTGTTTTACTTAAACCGTACTAACAGACAATTTATACACAAACAACGCAATGTACCTTAAACCTTTGCTCGTCTTTTGTTTTATTGTAAAAATATTGGCCTTTCAGGCTAGTTTTTGTTTTAAAGGTCACACGGCATAACTTATTAGATTAAAAAAATATTAAACAACATAATATAAGCTTCAAAAACGTATTACTAAGTACTAACTCTATAATATCTAAATTCTTCATATCTTGGTGCATTAAGAGAACAATGTTGTTCCAAGTGCTATTTTAACTACTGTACGTCGGTGAAAGCGGAAGTTATTTAGAGCACTTTTGTCTATTTGCCTCGTGACGATCGCTGCCTTTTTATAGCGAAGTCGTGAAGTCCGCCTTTATCTTACAAACACAGATGTTACTTTACTGTTTTAAGTAGCCTAAGTTTTAAAGCTGTTATTTCAAGAGCTGTTATACAATATGTGCAAGATTTTATTAAATGGCGAAAAATAATTTAAACGAGCAAAGAGGCGAAGCGAAAAAGATTACTAGTTTTTACCTAAATAAAAAGCGATCGTTTTTTATCGCCCGCGGTTATGTTCACTTGAGATTAAAATTAATTACTGTGTAATTTTTGTTTTGCATAAAATTTTTACCATTCGCATATCGGTATATCTCAAAATTAAACTATACAACTAAAGCAAATGTAAACATACGAAAAGGGATATGCTTAAATAAGGCACAAAAAAAATATATTTTTGTTCTCGAAGTATATATAAAAAATATTTGTATTTATGAATAAACAAATCATATTTATTGTGTGGTTATTGTTATGACAAAACAAGAAAACGTTGAATGTGATAAGATGATCATGACTTCACACAAAATAATGATTTTATAACACAAGCCAACTAGCAATGTAAAATCTCCACAGATGTCCTGAAACTGGTATTGAAATTGAAGGATAAAACTGTCATAAATGAACATTAGCTGTATTGTAATCTACTAATACTGTTTGGTATCTCATTAAAACAGTTCATTACAGTTATAAAGCGCTGCATGTGTCCTATTATACGTATGAACAGACGAAACTCAGAATGATAATGTTGAACGGAATCTAAATCATCTGAATTCTTTTTAATAAAAAAAAAACTATTACATCTAAAGTTACAAATTCTTCTTAATTTAACACCGAATTTAAACTAATCACAATATGCCAAACAAAAAAAAGCATATATTACCAAACAGCTAGTTTTCTATTTTGACACTCTTAACATGCAATTCGTCGTGAATATTTCTTTGTCTTTATTGCATTGCACTCGTTATGTCTTCAAGATTCAATTGGTTACAGTCCAAGTGCCATAAATACTTTTCAACTGAACACGTGGATATATAAAGTAAATTGAACTATTATGTTTAGTATACTAAAAGCGGATATTTAAAAAAAAATAGTATTAATGTGTTAAGTGACAATTTTTTATTAAAAAAGGAGTGTTAAAAAAAGGGCGAGGTCACTAGTGTAATTACTAGGTAAAATCCGTATTAGTCTTAGTAACCGTGAGATTCATAACAACGTCTAAAGTTGTTTATAAAACAAAAAAATATCGATGTGACACCAGCTAAAATTGAGATCGAGGTGATTTTTAATGTGTAAGTTTTGAAACGGCACCCATATATTCCATTTAATTATTCATCAATCTAATAAATATGGTGTTAACGCAGAAAACGGAGGCAGTTATTTCATATATAGACAAACAGGCATATTTGTATAGTTTTATGTCACGAAACTTACGCTCTAAATTATTGATTGAGCAATATTTTTCCTAAGAATCAAAATCGTACCGTGTTTTGAAGCAATCAATACAAATATAACGTCAACACGAATAAACAAAATAGTTACATTATTTTATCAATTGTTACGTTTTGTTATAATTTGTATAAAAGCAAACAACCATACATTTAACCCAGGGTTTCTTAACCTTTTGCAGTCACGGACCACTTTCACAATTTAAACTATTCCACGGACCCCAGCCATAAATATTTTTGGAAATAAAAAAAGTCTTATTTGTATTAATCAAAAATTCTTTTATTGGCACTTTTAATACACTTACAACTATGTCAATGAGAAGGTTGCCTGCTGTTTGGCCTCAATGAGAACGTTAAATTGTGGGACAGTCTTCGACAAGGCAAGGCGCATGTCATCTGCGATGTTTTATCGGTTGCGACTTTTTGTTTTTATTGATACCAGAACCGAGAACCCTGCCTCGCAAAGATACGTAGTAGCAAATGGTATCAGAACAGACATAGCACGCTTGACAAGAAGAGGATAAGCTTGACTCAAAGAGCACCAAAACTCGTCAAGATCTTTTGCATGAAATTCAGCTTTGAAAACTTCTTTAGATCTCATGTCAATTAAGTCATCTTTAATAAGATCGTCGTCGCTGATATTATCAATATCGATTAAAAATGGACTCCGCACGCACGTTTCTTTTTCAAGCGATTCTGAGCTAAAATAACCTTCAAAAGACGTCTGCAATGTTTCCAGATGCTTACGTACCTCCTGTACCATTTTTGTCGTATTTACGTCACCTTGTTTTATCAACTCTTCCAGCATCGGAAAATTTGCTAAGTTACCTGTTTCCACTCTCCTTTTCCAAAGTGGCAGTTTACCTAAAATCCTTTTAACCGTTCAGAGGCATCTACAATGGTGACAGCAGGACCCTGAAGAGACTGGTTAATTTCGTTCAAATGAGTAAAATATCTACAAGTACGCTAGCCCTTGTACAAAATCTTCACTCTCAAGATATTTATACAATGAATTTTGTTTGCCTTTTAGAAAAGTAACACTTCTTCTCCAACTGGAACAAGCGCTTTAGAACTTGTCCTCTTGACAGCCAACGAACTTCTGTGTAATAAAGCAATATTTCACAATAATCACATTCATAGGGCGGAAGGAACTTTCTTGGAACCGATTGTTTTTTCTTATTCGCTTTTTATATTGATAGCTACCGACAAAGTCTCGTCGAGTTTACTACACAATTTCCTAATAAATATGTTTAGTTTAGACCAAGACTGACTGATCTACTCGGACCCCTAACACATGCTACGGACTCTAAAGGGTCCATGGACCTACGTTAAGAAACCCGGATTTAACCACTCACAGAACATATATATTTTTATACATATCCATGTTGTGCTGATAATTTTTTTTATTTATGCAGTTTTAATAAATTGTACAGTCACGAAAAAATCAGTATTTAAAAATAGATATAATAAAGATTAGTACATTATTTTAATTAATTAAAGCGATAAAACGACCAGGGCGTTTATCTAAAAGTTAGTGATATGACCTGCCCTTAAATAAACCTAGCAGTAAGCCAAATAAAACCGCCCTCAGACATATGATATCATGTCTCGTATACCCAGTTTCATTTAATTGCATGGTGCCTATAAAACCGGAAGACAGAAATGGACAGGGGGGTGGAGTGTACTTTTTCAAACGGTCCCCTCTAAATATGGGGGATATTTAGAGGGTACCTCCTCTAAATCCAATTTAAGTTGACCAAAAGTTGATAAAAAATATTAACAACTAAGCATAATATGTGATGAGCTACACTAAGCTATCTTATTAAGTCCAACTTTTATATTTTAGTACAGTTGTCACATAGTGTATTTTTGAAATAACTGTTTAAAGATTATTATTTAAAATTATTATTTAAGGATTTAAAGCATTAAATAAGAATATCTTAAAAGGTATTTTCTATTTAGGTATAAGTCATTGACAGTACAGAGGCGGTTGCACGGAGATGTCATCTACGTGACTGTGGATATCGAAACAATTATTATGAAAATTTTACTTGTAAATTTTAGGTTTATTCCAATCGAATCAGCCCTCATTTAAAATCTTTGACATATCTTAGGCACATATCAGTCGGTGCAACCGCTTAGGTGTTGAACCATAGCAAACAAGTAAACCTATGTATCTGTATGGATAGAATTATTACATAATGATCTCCTACAGTGGTTGGTGTATATTAGAGATTGTTCATCTACGCAAGACCGTGCCCGTCTTTCCTTCAATCTCGAAATACGATAGGACGAATAACCGACACTACCGGAGAGAGATCAGGCGCAGGACCAACGTTTTACATGCTCATCAGACGTAAGAATCATCTTTCTTAACAAAAATTCTGATGATCAGCCAGCAAATCAGCTAGGAAACAACAATGAAAAGTAGTTAAGTCTTAGCGATTCGTTTCTACGATCCCGGTTACTAAAGTGCAGCCCTTACCACTAGGCTACCAAGGAAATTAGGGATAGACATATATCTATGAACTTACAACATTTCATACATTGTAGATGCTTGTGATCATCCTTTAAATTGTTTATGCACATACCGGCTACATGGCAAAAGATAATTTAAAAATAAATATTTCTGCAACTTACTAACGAATCGTTTGGACCTTGAATTTTGTTTCGTAACAATGAACCTATACAATTTTCAAATTAGTATTCTTCCGTCAACCGGTTGACACGCAAAATGGAGATTTTCATGTAACAATTAGTTACGTTGTCCATTCAACGATGGTGACGACGATGATTATTATGCTAAAATATTGCGCATTGTATATTCAATATCTCAATAGAGCGTAATTACTATACAATAATAAATAAAAGATTAAATGACGACATTCACAAAGTGGCCGGTGTGGGCTGGATGAGAATAGCCGAAGATAAGACTTGAATAAATGGAGGCCTATATCCAGCAGTGGACTGACACAGACTGATGACTAATGATGATGGTGATGAAAAAATAAAACACTTAATAGGTAGATGTTACTAACGCGTGAATCGATACCGTGTCCTATAAACGCTACCAAAAGTTGATGAATGGGTATTTGACTTTTTTATAAAATTAAGTTAAAAGTACGGAAGGGTATTGCCCTTTATACGAGTGCGAGAACATAGTAAAATCTCTTAGGTTTTTTGATTCAATATCAGGTTTTATTTTAAGGTTGGTATTTGTATGTGGTTTTTCAATTTTCATTAAATGATATTTTTAATTTCAATAAAATGGTATTAGTCAATAAACACGGAAACGTGAGTTAGTATTCCAATTTTTCTGAAATTAAAAAAACGCAACAAAAAAAAATACACTTTCCACATACTTTATATAACTTGCTTAAAATCATAGGCGTAACTTAAATTTGAACACCAACAGTTTTATCATTTCAGTTCTCTTCAAATAATTTTCACCTCGTAAAGCTATACAAAGGAAAATCTTACTTTTATAAAACAAAAGATATGCAATAATTCACATGCAAGATTATAATTATTAATCGCCTCGAATAAAATTTTACAATAAGACACAATATAAAGCAAAATTTGTGCAAACTGTTACAAAACAAGCATTGCGGCCGCAGCCATTTGAACCTTATTGCATTTTCTTGTAATTCAAAACGGAAAATTATTACTCGTGTACTCTATGGAAGTAATTACTCATAATCGCGATCATATCTCCGTGATCGCCGTATTCAAGACAAGAATGGAGGTGTGAAATAAAAAAAATGTGGGAAGTACGAACACATTCGTAATGAGCGCAAAATAATAGCAATAATCAACTCTACGATATTCCCATTTTATATCTAAACTAGTTTTTTTCTATATTCCAATGAAAAAATTACCACAAAACCACTACTTGAGGAAAAAATTAACGGGTATAGTAAAACAATATTAATAATGACTACGCCCGATGAAACTGTTTAATGTTATCCTTGCAGATTTAATTATAGAGACACGTGGCATATATTATATGCCACAGTAAAATAGATACACGTGGAAGTTTAAGCAAAAATATTTAATACTTTAGGAAAATATTTAAAGATATATCCTGTAGTAGGTACCTAGTGTGTAGTTCTATACACAATGAATAGGAACTACACTATGGAAGAGGATTTTTATTTAGAAAAAAAGTGTAGGGTAGAAGAGATAAAAGTATATTATATTGTTAGATATTAGCTTACTATTTGGTTAGAGACTAATTCGTCTGTTTATTTCATATAATAAAAAATCCTAAGATAAACTTTGCTCTGTAAAACCAATAACACTTGAGCCAATGGTACGTAAGTCTCATATTACTTTCAATATGAATTTATTAAATTTCAATACTAAATATTTATATAATTTTTACAGTACAATATATTTATAAAATGTTTCACAGACATCATTTTGCAATCAGATGCAGTTTCACTTGTCGGTCATGGAACAGTCCGTGTCACCAAGAAGCAATACTTGCGGGTTTATTGTCACGTGCCATTTCGAAATCATTTTTATAATGCTATAACACGTGACGTTGACGTGCTAAAGTCCATAAATGGAGAACAACAGTCTGGAACGAGTCTAATTCGAATGAAAATACATGAAAAATAGAAATGGAAATAAATACTTATACCTGATGGAAAATCTATAATTGTAAATTAGCAAGTCATAAATGATCGTAATTTTTCTCTACTTTTATCATCCATTATAGTTTGGATAGTGACCAACGTACTACGTTGCTTCTACTTTAAGGTCTAGTGCTAACAAGGCATATGTCGCTTCGAAAACATTAAAGCGTTGAATGCATTACTCAAAGTAACTGAGATTCGTTTTACTATTAAAACTAGTAAACTTGTCAAAGCACTAGAATGTACATGAATACAAGTTTCGTATTATTCAGTGAAGTTTTCTATCTAGAAAGGCTTATAGTTTATATCCATAGTTCTTACTGAAAACTTTGACTTCAACTAGGACCACGAGTCTTATAGCTCAAAGGCATTGAATAGCTAAATGCTTATAACAACCAGTCCGATGATTGGATGAACACAACCGTGTTTGGTAATTGGGTGAGCATCTTGTTACCTAATCAACTGTAATATATAAAAATAGAACCTTGTTTCGTATTCGAACTGACATCCTTAGGCTAATCAACTGGCTATAGAACTACATCACGCAGTTTTATAGAGTTTACTCATTTCATTTTACTGTAGCTTTAAGCGCCTTAATTTAAATGGTTTAATTTTATTACAAAATATAATCAACGTTTATAATATATTAAAAATTAATTCTAATGATATTTTAATATAAATAATAGTTAATAAATTAAGACTTTTAATTAAATCAGTTTTATGCGAAAGAGATCATCTCAGAGTATTTTATCCATCAAATACCTCTGTATAAATAAAATATTTCGAATAACTTGCAATCACTTAAACTATCTATAATCCATATATCAATATAGGATACGGTCCAAAACCCCCTAATGGATAGAAGTGTATTAGGGGAGGCCTATGTCCAGCAGTGGACTATCAAAGGCTGATGATGATGATAATGATCTATAATCCAAATTTCAATTAAATAAGATTAGGTAGGCATTACAAGGTAGAACAAGAGAAAGATCCATTTTCACATGTCATCACGTATACATCAAACACTCCTGTAACCACAAACAAAACAATAATTAAGGAAAACTGTCGTGGTATCGTATCTGCGCGGTAAATTTTCTCAGAAAGATATGAACAATACATTTACTAAACCGCTTTGAAGATTTCAAGTACTCCTTTCCGGATATACAAAGGAAGTATTCAATAGAAAACGAAACTATCTATTTGAAGCACAATCTACCGTTATCGAATAATTGTTGTGATTCAAGACACTTGAATTGTGCGTAAAGCTGACTGCATTCATACATTTGGTTACTTTGATTATTTGAAAATAGATTTATTGTTATATAATTGAATCAAGAAATAGGGCAATATCGGAAAGACTAATAGTTGCGAAATAATTGTCGAATACAACCTGAGTGAAGTCTTAACAAAATCTGAATAAATAATTCTGCGTAGCAAAATCTATATAAATAATGATGATAAAATGTTTTTTGAAATGATGGAACATTTCAAAATACAGTTTATAGGCAAACATGTGTCAAAAGCTTCTTCGGCTGAGAAGGGTATAAAGGTGAGCTACCTTTAGTATTCTATTGGAATTAGCATGGTATATGAAGGTGGTAAATCCCTCTTTTATAGAGGATCGATTAGGCAAATATGCCGCGATGCCTATTTCTGCCTCAAAGCATGAAAAAGGGTACTAGAATAAGAAATCAATAATATCTATGAGCAATGCGTATTGATTACCACCGGATGATAATTCTTCTCATTCAATTGCTGAATATATTTTTTTTCTGTAATATTGTTTACTGAAAAATAATTAAAAAGCATCCAAATTTTCATGCGAGGTATGGACTGGTATTGATAAACATATAATTGTTTTGTTTGTTATTGAAGCTTGTTTTAATAGATTATTTACAACAAAGCTTAAATTTATTCGTGTGCTAAATTATGTTGCATATAATTTGCTTAATTCCTTCCTATGAGTATTCAAAGACATTAAGATCCTTTCACCCATCCATTAAGGTCGATAGTGGGTGGATTCCATAATGCAGTACTACTTACGTAATAAAGCATATAAATCATATTCCTAATACAATGATTATAATCAAATCGTTATTGATGTTTTCAGTCAAATTTCTTATTCTCCTAGAACACACCAAAACCGGCTTATTTTTGGAGAAATAAATATCGAAATATTACGCAGATTAGGCAGCGTTGTCATTAGGCCTATTTTACTAACTTGTGTCATCTGCCTGCTGTGTTCCGGTTTGTAGGGCGCTATATCTTGGAAGTTTCTACTTATATTCTGTTTTACAATCGTATCGTCGTGTGACGTTTGTTGTATTCCAAGAACGTTTCAGGTGTTATATATAACGCTAATATTGATCGCGTACTTATTGGTAGACCGTAGCCGCAAGCAAATCAAACCCGATATATAGTGCACGTCCTTTCGAGGACAGTACAATTTAATATCAACTTTGACTACGTATGCTTTGCATAAAACAATCCCTAAGTATACAGTTTAATAACACAATTGGGTCACCTTTGAAAACCAGAGGGCGTCGGATTATTGCAATAACTAAATTATAGAAATAATAATAAATAAAACATTTTTTCCAGAGAATACATTTAATGTGAATATGTAATCATACTAATTAACTGCCTTCTTAGCCTAGTGGTATGGTGTGTTGGATGGTTAGCCTAGTGATACGTGTGCTTAAGAAATCGGAGCTCGTGGGTTTGAATCCTACGAGGACTCTGACTGGAGGAGGATGAAAATTTGTTGAGTCCTCGCAGGATTCAAACCCACGACCGCATGTGCCGCATATGCCCATCCAACCCATTCATGCGTTGGATGGGCATGTAAAGTAGGTCCACCCACCAACCCGCGTTGGACCAGCGTGGTGGGATACGGTCCAAAACCCCCTATTACATCCCATTAGGGGAGGCCTATGTTCAGCAGTGGACTATCACAGGCTGATGATGTTGATGTAATTACAAAATTTTGAAATAATCCAGTTGCCTCAATGTTTTATCAAACCTTTATTTCTCTACTTCTTCAAATAGTTCTCACAACTTAAAAAACAAACGCTCCGAATTGATTACCATTTTGGGACCCGCTCAAGGAGCATTCAAACACAAAAACTCAAGTCTTTTTGCCACAAGCAGCATATCAACTGAGATGTTTTGATTAGACGGGTTACGGTCTGGCTGCTGCGCGTTATTGTTGAGGATAATAAATATGTTACGCTTCGGGCGATACGTTTAGACTGTCAGATGGTTCGCTAACAACAAATATATATAAAGCGCTCGGAAAATACGTAATCGTATAATAATTATAGACTATGAACAATATTGACTCAAGAGTATAAAATATTTTTATAAATACACTGTTCTATTTTTTCTTTTTTGGAATTATTTTATCAGAAAATTTTATTAGAAACTTCTTATCTACTTTTGTTTGATAACGTGTACTTTAAGAAATCAAATTTCGACCAGAAAACAACTTCGTGTTACCGTTGTTTTCTGGTCGGTTAGGAGAATTTGGGCCGATGACCAAATTTTCTTAAAAGTAAAATGATCCATGCGTCGGATGGGCATGTAAAAAGTCATTTCGCCCGCCAATTAGCATTGGACCAGCGTGGTGAGACACGGTCCAAAAACCACCTACTGGAGAAGGCCTATGTCCAGTAATGGCCTAACACGGGCTAATGATGATGATGATGAAAAACGTACACCTGATGGTAAGTATTACTTCCCGCCCATACGAAATACAGCGTCTACTACAAGTCCACTTATCAAACTAAGATATAAGATGTTAAACTAAGGCAACTTATGCCTAATTAACCTAGTAGTTACGCTAACACTGGTAAAGGCATCCTTTAAACTAGAACACAGTAGTGTTTCCCATTACTGCTTTAACGCAGAAATAGGCATCACGGTGGTGTAACCGGTACGTTAGATCGCCAGTTGCTACCAAATAGTGATTTTTAAACTAAAGTCATTGTCACAATAAAAAGTGTTTATACTAATAGATCTTATATACGTTTTTGTTATTTACGGATATTTTAATACTTAAGTAACATATAAAATCAAATAACATTGAAATACAAAATATGTTCTATTCGCTCGTTAACTTTGCTAAAAAATGTACAGAAAACGCTAAATTAAACAGAGAACGCTATAAAAATATGTGTCTTATGCTTATCGAACAATATCAGCTTTGACTAATAATAATCTGTGCTAAGCAACTTTGATTTTAAAAACAAAAATCATCTTAAAAATAAAAGGACTTTATGCATATAAAACTAAAACACCAAAAATCTAGTTGGAAGGAATGGCAGAACTTAATTTTTAGTATCTTTACACTTATAAGACAATCGCTCAAAAAAATAACATGTAAATAACGAAAAAATGCAATAAATTAAATGACAGTTTTTGTCACGAAATAAATTCATGTCATTGCTAAAGATTATCAGAAATAACAATTCAAAACTTTTATTCTTTCTTTGATAATTTTTTTTTTAACTTAAAATGTATTTTATAAAACGTAAGCTATAACCGATTTGTTTAATTAAACGCGATAAAATCTGTAGAATTATACTTAAATAAATTTTAGTCTCATTTTATAATGTAACTTATTAGCATAAGGCAATTGTAAGTATTTAAAATAATACTGAATATTTTTTCTACATCGTTTGTCCTAAGATGCATTCCTGCATACATACCTATGTACAAAAGCATTTGCTTTTATAGTCGTTGTCTGGGAAAAGGAAAAGTAAAAATTTTGTTAAAATATATATAACTAAAATACCTACCTTAGTAAGAAAATCTAGCATAAAAAAATAATGTCTTATAGTTATATACAATACTTACCCTGCAAAAAGGCAAATACGATCATCGACATAAACTGCATAGTGTGCGTCAAAATTAACTGCATGTATTATTTCCAAACGCAAAAAATAACTATCCACTTCTACGAATGAAAATCATTCTACGACATTTTCAAATAAACGCACGAGCACGATGAAGTTCACACAAAATATAACCTAAATGCGCGCGACCCGACGCTAACGCAGTACCAAGCCGCAACTGTTTGACGCGTCAGTTTTCCCGCGCTTATAAGCGTCAAACAAAAGGGCAACAGCTGCCTGCCGCTCGAAGTTTTCCGAAACGAAACCGACAACTGAGCTTTAAAGTACCACATTGTAGACTGTAATTTGTGTTACATATACAATTATGCCACTTTATTATTAATAAGACTGCCTCCGTAGCCTAGTGGTATGGTGCTTTAGAAACCGGAGGTCGTGGGTTCGAATCCTGCGGGAACTCAACAAATTTTCTTTGTTGTTTCCTAGTTGGTTAGGGCAATTTGGGCCGATCACCCAATTGTCTGAAAAGTAAGATGATCCATGCGTCGGATGGGCATGTAAAAGTCGGTCCACCCACCAACCCGCATTGTGGTGGGATACGGTCCAAACCCCCTAATGGATAGGGTTGTATTAGGGAGGTCTATGTCCAGCAGTGGACTAGCACAGGCTGATGATGATGATGATTATTAATAAGAATGACCGGTTCTCGGACTAGCGCCAAACAAAATTGATGTCAATAAAGTATAATGTAAAACTTTTATGACGCCAAAACGTTTCTAACTATACAACGCATTGTTCGAAGTGAGGATTTTATTTTACATTATGCAACTTTTACATAAATTCGATGCCCTATCTAACTCTGATATGAACTATTTTTGCGTGTTTATGTTCGTAAAGTTCGTAAATAATAATGTTCATAGGACAGGCTGTGCCTAGTGTGAGGGATAGGCTGAAAAAATGTTAAACCGTTATTGAACAAAACATCTTATTGTTGTTCTTTATTTAATAATCAATATAAGTTTAGCTTGTACCGTTTTACTCATGAATAATTTCTTAGCACTATTATATAACAGCACATATAGATGTTTTGTGTTTACATATCATACATTACGTCCGAACAAGTACATATTAGAGGCGCACATACAGACGTTTTGTAATTACATATGTAATGTTTTAAGATTTTGACAAATCCGACAAAAGCCTAACAAAGCAGCTAATGGCGCCAAAATGTCATACGCCATATTTGTTAGTCAAACGCCGCCAAACGCCATTGCCAAAACTTCTTTGGCATTATTTCAGAATGGGTTACATTATTTCAAACTGTCCGTAACTTATTCGGCTCAAGTACCTGAGCAACACGCTCACTTTTCTAAATGCAAAATAATTGCAATGAAAAAGAAAATTGCCGTATCGCTCCACAAAACGTTAATATCATATCCACTTTATAAAATATTTTTACGGTTGATGCAATTAACTTGCGCAAAAAATTGCTCGTATATAAAATACATATTATCTATATATACATATACCTTCGTAAGACTTAAACCCATACCCATATCCATATTCAATATCTCTGCAACCAGAAGGCACCAAGTCTTAAAACTTGGTAGGACTTTACTTTTATTACTTAAATTTAAAATAAGTCAACTAAACAGTGAAAATTTGTTGATTAACCGCAGGACTATAACCCACGACCTCCGGTTTCTAAAGCACCCACCTTGCCACTAGTCTACGGAGGCGATATTTAAGTACCAATATAATATAACAAAGAAAACATTACATAGTAACAGTTCGCATGCATAACGAAGCAAAATAGAAACGGGAATTTATTTAAACAAAGCATAATATCAAACTGCTACAGCACAAAATCTAAAGAACTTATTGTTTTCAGCACTGTAGTGTGATGATGGGTGGAAGGTGATGGACACCAAGCGATGTTTAGAATGCACGTATGTATGTATACGTTTCTACCTTACGTTCTAGCGCCATTATAATTAGAATTTGTATTAATTTTATATTTTATTGAGCTCTCGCACTTAAAAACAGACCGGTAGGACTTCTTTATACGGTAACAAATGCCTAACTAAACTATGAAGTGAAAACTCCTTGCATTTATAGTACAATAAATGATGTAAAAAGAAGAAATAATGCAATGTCGTAAGTGTTTGTGTCTGCTTTGATTGATAGTAGCAAAGGTGTAATTTAAAGTAAGTCATTTCGTCTGGATATATAAATAAAAATAACAGTGGTTTAAATACTCTTCTTCTTAATACAATATCCAAAGCTATACAATATATAAACGACTACTTTGCAAGGAATTAAAATTATTACAAAGATAAGCATTTCTCACATACTGTTTAATTGTCCGAGTGTTGCGGTATTTGAATAATTGTTTTAATGTAACCAGCAAAAATGTAACATTCCAATTGTTCCCATGATGTTCTGCTTGAATTATTGTTAATAAAATAGATCCTTTTACTATAACTTTGTAGTACAAATTAGTATCATCTTCTTACTTCATTTATTGCAAATTGAGAACCCTTATTTTAGACGATAAGGTTTCAACCATTACAAAATGCGTAAAAAAGGTTTGTAAAAGCAAAGTGATAAAAGTCATGTATAAATGTTATGATGTTGTACAGCTGTTACACAAACGATACGATATCGTAATTTGAAATTTTTCTTATGTCAAGACGACGGTTCAGAGAGCTTTACGTTAAAATATATAATTTTGCGTCATTAGAGTGATATTAAATTCTTTATCTTATTATTATAAGTTGGGTTTATACTAACTATAATTAATAAAGATGCCAGGACAAGGACCGGCCTTTTCACATTCCTATCATTTTAATTACCCCCACTGTTCTAACAAACTGATAAAATTTTAACAAAGAACAAACCGACTTCATATCGTTTGGCATGATATTGAGCTATTAATTGTCCATTTGTTGAGCACATAGTTAATGTAAATTTCAGACTTATTCAGTTTTTCATCTTGCACCAGCTTTCAAAAAAAATCGGTTCACCCATGCGAAAGTTCTGAGGTAACAAACAAAAAAATACTGAGGAATTGAGAACCTCCTCCTTTCTTTGAAGTCGGTTAAAAACAAATAAAATTTTAAATCCTCACAGAATTTTAACCTAATTGAGCCTACTCTGAAAGTATGTAAAAAAAGCAACGAAACGGCGTCAAACATTAAATGCTCCTTTCGTGCTACCAACCCCCAATCATTATAATATTCTATCTATAAATAAGGTCTGTGTAATCCCATTTTTTTTTTTAATTTTAGCATGTTCAATTCAAGTATAAAATAGAATAAAACAAAGTATCCAGGCGCTTCCTTTTCAACGTCTAACATAACTGGGTGAAAAAGAATCTTATTGGTATAGCAATTTTTTTATTCCATGTACTATTAAGCTCTGGAATTAACGTCCCTCCGCGCCATGACATACCTTCTTTCAAAACGAGGTATGGAAACCAAAAAGGTAGGCAGCACGTTGGTGACCACTTATCAGTTAAGCTTGATTGCTCATCTGCCTTTGTCGGCAATAAAAAAAAATTAAAAATACTACGGCATTTTGTTTTTGCTGTGCAGTACTGTAAAAACATTATTTCTCAATCCGGTTTGAAAGGCGACATATCTTGTGTAATTACTGTGTGAAAGAGACATTACATTCTTTCATACGACGGCGAGCGAACTTAAGAACTAACTACTACTATTGTATTGTACTAATGTAAGCCATACACTAAGGGAAATGTAGTATACATTTCCTTTAGAGTATGGTTTAAAATCACGTAAAAGTTACTGCTTTTTTCGTCATTTTATATAGTTCGAAGGTCGTGGGTTCGAATCTCGCGAGGACAATTTGGGCCGATCACCCAATTGTCTAAATATTGAGATGATCCATGCCTCGGATGGGCATGTAAAAAGTCGGTCCACCCAACCTGCATCGGTCCAGCGTGATGCGAGGCGTGCATTAGTGGAGGCCTATGTCCAGAAGTGAAATTAATGGGTTTAAACAACAACACGACTTATCAAAAGTTAACAGTTAATTTCAATTCGATTTAGCATTCCGAACAAGTTAAATTGCGTACTTGAATGCACAATGCACTTTTGTTTGTTAACATGCCATGTCCTGTGTTCACATATACATATACATTTAAATGAACAACGCTTAGACAAACAAAGGATTGTTACGGAAACTGTTTTCTATGACTAATATTATAGATAAGTCGTTGTTGAACTACATTCAGTCATCTTTTCCAATGAATTAATAAGTCTTTGTACAAGAAATAAGGGCAATTACTCAGATTACCTGTTATTCTGAAAGATGTTTTGGTGATTAACCTATAAAAGTACTTGTAAATAAAAGTGAAATAAAAATCATGTCACTTATTAACTGGTTCTGTTTGTAATTTCAAACTCAATATATATGCTAATAGTATATCAGGATTATTAGGTTTTTTTTTACCAACGTTTAACATTCAGTATATAAGCTCTAGGCAAGACACCTTGGTTTTGCTCATTAAGTATTACATTATTAAATAAAATTACTTTACGGATTTTATCGCGTTTATTTTACATTTTTAATTCCCGACGTTTCGAACACTTTCCAGCGCCGTGGTCACGGGTAGACTGAGGTGTCATGCGTCTTGTTGCCAGTGATGAGCGGGTTTCGATCTTAATTTTAATTAATTATATTTAATCTGTACTCCGATCTATGCAAACGAACTGATTTTATCTTTACAGCCAGCAGTGGTATTATGCTTGGGTTTAAATTTTAATTTATTAATTATGGATCCCAAGCAGGTGGTAGAACCCAACCATTTCTCTATTGAAATTTGGATGTTTTTAATCTCAATAGCCTCACGGATCATCCTTGGTAGGAATCGTGTTCTTTAGCGAGGATTTGTGGTCGATCAAATCTTATGTAATGGTTTGGGTGATTTAAGGTATGGTCACACACCGCCGACTTGTTGGGTCTTCTATGTTTGATGTCAGCTATATGTTCCTTCACGCGGGTTCTTATTGCTCGCTTTGTTTGTCCAATATAGAGAGGCCGCAGTCACAATCTAGCTTGTACACTCCTGGGTCTTGTAGAGGAATATTGCACTTGACAGGTGGTAGGAATTGACCAATCTTCTTCAGCGGCTTGAAATAAGTTTTGATTGAAGCCGCCTCAAAATGTAGCCAATCTTGTCAGTTACGCCTCTCACAAAAGGTAGAACAGCAGTACTCGCTCCACTGTGGCTGCCTTCACTGGTCACTGTGACGCTGCCGTGGCGCAGCGAGCTTGTTGTGTCGCAGTACTTGCTTAACATGTTGTAGCTCAGCCGCCAGGTGTTCATCATCACAGATCCCTCGTGTCTTCTGAAACAAAGATTTGCCCAGTAGCTAACTGGGATGGATGGTGGTGTGAATTGCCATTTAAATATTTATTTGTATGGGTTGGTTTCCTATACACAGTATGGCTCAAGGTGTTATCAGGATTGCGAATAACTAAAACATCAAGAAAAGCTAAAGAATTTTATTTCTAACTCCATAGTAAACTGTATTTTGAATTAATGGAGTTAAGGTGGTTTAAAAATGCATTTATTTTATCATATGGTAAGATGGTAAATGTATCATCCACATAGCTTATAAAATCTTGGATGAATGGGAGCAGTGAGTAGGGCCTTCTCCTCAAAGTCTTCCATAAAATGTCAGCAACAATAGGAGACACGGGCAACCCATCGCTACACCATCCATCTGCATGTAGAACTCATCTTTCCACAATAAATAGCCAGATGTTAGGCAATGTTTTAGTAAAATGCATATTCTATTGAGATGTTATTTTCCTCTAACTTTCTTGTTACAATATTGATGCAATCTTCTATAGGTATAGATGTAAACAAAGATTGAACATCAAAACTAACCATAGTTTCATTGTCAGCAAGATGTAGATGTTTACCTCGCTAACAAAATGGTATGAATCCTTTGTAAGCGCTTGTTTGTCCTCTGGTGGTGAGAGGATTTTTACTAAATGTTGAGCCAATTTATAAGTAGGTGAGTCAATTTGGCTAACAATAGGCGCAATGGAGCATTCAATTTGTGTATTTTAGGCAACCCATACAATTTTGGGGCTTGGGACATGAAGGTATTATCAATTTTACGTCAAGATTAAGTTTTCGGAGTGCTTTTTAATAAGATCGCTAGTTAATTTGAGCGTTTTAGTAGTAGGGTCAGTTTTGACCTTCCTATAAGTAGTTTCATCCGATAACAGTTGTTCTAATTTTGAATTATAATCTGATGTCCATGATCACCGTAGAATTACCTTTGTCTGCTCGGAGAATTGTTAGTTCTTTGTTGTTGCGTAAGTTGTTAAGTGCAATAAGTTCATCCTTAGGAAGATTAGGTTTCGGCACTTTGCTTCGACGCAACATTGACGAAATATCTTGTCGGATAGCTTCCAAATCTTCCTTTTGCAATTGATTTTGAACAAACAATCCTCCACACTACATACAATTTGCTCATACGGGATTTTTCGCGGTGCAATTGCGAAATTTAAACCTTTTGATAATACTTTCAACGTCGATTCATCCAGTGATTGTTGTGACAGATTACAAACCGCGCGTACGTCATTACTGCTGTCACTTTGGGAAAGTTGCGTTCCGTTTGAACGTTGTAAAGATTCTTTAGGCTTAGATTTGTTTAATAATTTTTCGAATTTTATTATTTGTTTATTTTTGCATTTATAAGTAGTTAGTTCGCGTTTATTTAAAGTATTAATGCAATTTTCAAAATCGAATGGCGTTAAAATTGATTTAATATCACTGGATGAATTTTCAATGTGGGTATTTATGACGCACAGATCGGATCGGTGTTGTTGGATTACCCTCCTCAACAATATAATACTTGCCTGGTTTAAGATCTGGCGCTACCACGAATGTCCTTTTAGGTGATATCCGGACACACGTGGGACGAGCTCGTTGTCCCTGCATTTCTTCATGAAATTTAGAGATGTTACATGTCTTGCGCGTTAGTCATCAGACCTTCCAACCGGCGAATTTTGTTTGCGGTTTCAGTCCGTACTGGTAATATAATTATTTCTATTGCTTGCCGAATATTATACATTATTAAATAAAATTACTTTACGGATTTTATCGCGTTTATTTCACATTTTTAATTCCGACGTTTCGAACACTTTCAGCGGCCGTGTCAGGGTAGACTGAGGGTGTCATGCGTCTTGTTGCCAGTGATGAAGCGGGTTTCGGATCTTAATTTTAATTAATTATATTTAATCTGTATCTCCGATCTATGCAAAACAACTGATTTTATCTTTACAGCCAGCAGTGGTATTAGCTTGGGTTTAAATTTTAATTTATTAATTATGGGATCCCAAGCAGGTGGTAGAACCCAACCATCTTCTCTATTGAAATTTGGATGTTTTTAATCTCAATAGCCTCACGGATCATCCTTGGTAGGAATCGGTGTTCTTTAGCGAGGATTTGTGGTCGATCAAATCTTATGCTAATGGTTTGGGTGATTTAAGGTATGGTCACACACGCCGACTTGTTGGGTCTTCTATGTTTGATGTCAGCTATATGTTCCTTCACGGGTTCTTATTGCTCGCTTTGTTTGTCCAATATAAGAGAGGCGCAGTCACAATCTAGCTTGTACACCTCCTGGGTCTTGTAGAGGAATATTGCACTTGACAGGTGGTAGGAATTGACCAATCTTCTTCAGCGGCTTGAAATAAGTTTTGATTGAAGCCCGCCTCAAAATGTAGCCAATCTTGTCAGTTACGCTCTCACAAAAGGTAGAACGCAGGTACTCGCTCCACGTGGCTGCCTTCACTTCGGTCACTGTGACGCTGCCGTGGCGCAGCGAGCTTGTTGTAGTCGCAGTACTTGCTTAACATGTTTGAGCTCAGCCGCCATGGTGTTCATCATCACAGATCCCTCGTGCTCTGAAACAAAGATTTGCCACGGTAGCTAACTGGGATGGATGGTGGTGTGAATGCCATTTAAATATTTATTTGTATGGGTTGGTTTCCTATACACAGTATGGCTCAAGGTGTTATCAGGATTGCGAATAACTAAAACATCAAGAAAAGCTAAAGAATTTACTTTCTAACTCCATAGTAAACTGTATTTTGAATTAATGAGTTAAGGTGGTTTAAAAATGCATTTATTTTATCATATGGTAAGATGGTAAATGTATCCACATAGCGCTTTATAAAATCTTGGATGAATGGGAGCAGTGAGTAGGGCCTTCTCCTCAAAGTCTTCCATAAAAATGTCAGCAACAATAGGAGACACCGGCAACCCATCGCTACACCATCCATCTGCATGTAGAACTCATCTTTCCACAATAAATAGCCAGATGTTAGGCAATGTTTTAGTAAAATGCATATTCTATTGAGATGTTATTTTCCTCTAACTTTCTTGTTACAATATTGATGCAATCTTCTATAGGTATAGATGTAAACAAAGATTGAACATCAAAACTAACCATAGTTTCATTGTCAGCAAGATGTAGATGTTTTACCGCTAACAAAATGGTATGAATCCTTTAAACGCTTGTTTGTCCTCTGAGTGGTGAGGATTTTTACTAAATGTTGAGCCAATTTATAAGTAGGTGAGTCAATTTGGCATAACAATAGGGCGCAATGGAGCATTCAATTTGTGTATTTTAGGCAACCACATACAATTTTGGGGGCTTGGGACATGAAGGTATTATCAATTTTACGTCAAGATTAAGTTTTTCGGAGTGCTTTTAATAAGATCGCTAGTTAATTTGAGCGTTTTAGTAGTAGGGTCAGTTTTGACCTTCCTATAAGTAGTTTCATCCGATAACAGTTGTTCTAATTTTGAATTATAATCTGACGTGTCCATGATCACCGTAGAATTACCTTTGTCTGCTCGGAGAATTGTTAGTTCTTTGTTGTTGCGTAAGTTGTTAAGTGCAATAAGTTCATCCTTAGGAAGATTAGGTTTCGCACTTTTGCTCGACGCAACATTGACGAAATATCTTGTCGGATAGCCTCCAAATCTTCCTTTTGCAATTGATTTTTGAACAAACAATCCTCCACACTACATACAATTTGCTCATACGGGATTTTTCGCGGTGCAATTGCGAAATTTAAACCTTTTGATAATACTTTCAACGTCGATTCATCCAGTGATTGTTGTGACAGATTACAAACCGCGCGTACGTCATTACTGCTGTCACTTTGGGAAAGTTGCGTTCCGTTTGAACGTTGTAACGATTCTTTAGGCTTAGATTTGTTTAATAATTTTTCGAATTTTATTATTTGTTTATTTTTGCATTTATTATAAGTAGTTACTTCGCGTTTATTTAAAGTATTAATGCAATTTTCAAAATCGAATGGCGTTAAAATTGATTTAATATCACTGGATGAATTTTCAATGTAGGGTATTTATGCACACAGATCGGATCGGTGTTGTTGGATTACCCTCCTCAACAATATAATACTTGCCTGGTTTAAGATCTTGGCGCTACCACGAATGTCCTTTTAGGTGATATCCGGACACACGTGGGACGAGCTCGTTGTCCCTGCATTTCTTCATGAAATTTAGAGATGTTACATGTCTTGCCGTTAGTCATCAGACCTTCCAACCGGCGAATTTTGTTTGCGGTTTCCAGTCCGTACTGGTACACATAATTATTTCTATTGCTTGCGAATATTATACATTATTAAATAAAATTACTTTACGGATTTTATCGCGTTTATTTACATTTTAATTCCCGACGTTTCGAACACTTTCCAGCGGCCGTGGTCACGGGTAGACTGAGGTGTCATGCGTCTTGTTGCCAGTGATGAAGCGGGTTTCAGATCTTAATTTTAATTAATTATATTTAATCTGTACTCGATCTATGCAAAACGAACTGATTTTATCTTTACAGCAGCAGTGGTATTATGCTTGGGTTTAAATTTTAATTTATTAATTATGGATCCCAACAGGTGGTAGAACCCAACCATCTCTCTATTGAAATTTGGATGTTTTTAATCTCAATAGCCTCACGGATCATCCTTGGTAGGAATCGGTGTTCTTTAGCGAGATTGTGGTCTTATTTAAAAATGTAAAATAAACGCGATAAAATCCGTAAAGTAATTTATTTAATAATGTATAATATTCGGCAAGCAATAGAAATAATTATGTGTACCAGTACGGACTGGAAACCGCAAACAAAATTCGCGGTTGGAAGGTCTGATGACTAAGCGCGCAAGACATGTAACATCTCTAAATTTCTGAAGAAATGCAGGGACAACGAGCTCGTCCCCACGTGTCCGGATATCACCTAAAGGACATTCGTGGTAGCGCCAAGATCTTAAACCAGGCAAGATTATATGTTGAGGAGGTAATCCAACACACGATCCGATCTGTGCGTCATAAATACCCATTGAAAATTCATCCAGTGATATTAAATCAATTTTAACGCCATTCGATTTTGAAGAACTGCATAATACTTTAAATAAACGCGAAGTAACTACTTATAAATGCAAAATAAACAAATAATAAAATTCGAAAAATTATTAAACAAATCTAAGCTCTAAAGATCGTTACAACGTTCAAACGGAACGCAACTTTCCCAAAGTGACAGCAGTAATGACGTACGCGCGGTTTGTAATCTGTCACAACAATCACTGGATGAATGACGTTGAAAGTATTATCAAATGGTTTAAATTTCGCAATTGCACCGCGAAAAATCCCTGTATGAGCAAATTGTAGTAGTGTGGAGGATTGTTTGTTCAAAAATCAATTGCAAAAGGAAGATTTGAGGCTATCCGACAAGATATTTCGTCAATGTTGCGTCGAAGCAAAGTGCCGAAACCTAATCTTCCTAAGGATGAACTTATTGCACTTAACAACTTACGCAACAACAAAGAACCTAACAATTCTCCGAGCAGACAAAGGTAATTCTACGGTGATCATGGACACGTCAGATTATAATTCAAAATTAGAACAACTGTTATCGGATGAAACTATTTATAGGAAGGTCAAACTGACCCTACTACTAAAACGCTCAAATTAACTAGCGATCTTATTAAAAAGCACTCCGAAAAACTTAATCTTGACGTAAAATTGATAATACCTTCATGTCCCAAGCCCTCAAAATTGTATGAAGGCCTAAAATACACAAATTGAATGCTCCATTGCGCCCTATTGTTAAGCCAAATTGACTCACCTACTTATGAAATTGGCTCAACATTTAGTAAAAATCCTCTCACCACTCAGAGGACAAACAAGCTGTTTACAAAGGATTCATACCATTTTGTTAGCGTAGGTAAAACATCTACATCTTGCTGACAATGAAACTATGGTTAGTTTTGATGTTCAATCTTGTTTACATCTATACCTATAGAAGATTGCATCAATATTGTAACAAGAAAGTTAGAGGAAAATAACATCTCAATAGAATATGGCATTTTACTAAAACATTGCCTCAACATCTGGCTATTTATTGTGGAAAGATGAGTTCTACATGCAGATGGATGGTGAGCGATGGGTTGCCCGGTGTCTCCTATTGTTGCTGACATTTTTATGGAAGACTTTGAGGAGAAGGCCTCTACTCACTGCTCCCATTCATCCAAGATTTTATAAGCGCTTATGTGGATGATACATTTACCATCTTACCATATGATAAAATAAATGCATTTTAAACCACCTTAACTCCATTAATTCAAAAATACAGTTTACTATGAGTTAGAAAGCTAACAATTCTTTAGCTTTTTCTTGATGTTTTAGTTATTCGCAATCCTGATAACACCTTGAGCCATACTTGTATAGGAAACCAACCCATACAAATAAATATTTAAATGGCAATTCACACCACCATCCATCCCAGTTAGCTACTGTGGGCAAATCTTTTGTTTCAGAGAGCACGAGGGATTCAGGATGATGAACACCTGGCGGCTGAGCTAGCAACATGTTAAGGCATCATACTGACACAAAAGCTCTGCTGGCCACAGCAGCGTCACAGTGACTGAGTGAAGGCAGCCACAGTGGAGTCGAGTACTGCCTGTTCTACCTTTTGTGAGAGGCGAATCTGACAAGATTGGCTACATTTTGAGGCGGCTTCAATCAAAACTTATTTCAAGTCAGCTGAAGAAGATTGGTCAATTCTACCACCTGTCAAGTGCAATATTCTCTACAAGACCCAGGAGTGTACAATGCTTAGATTGTGACTGCGGCCTCTTATATTGGACAAACAAAGCTGAGCAATAAGAACCCGCGTGAAGGAAACATATAGCTGACATCAAACATAGAAGACCCAACAAGTCGGCAGTGTGTGACCATACCTTAAATCACCCAAACCATTACATAAGATTTGATCGACCACAAATCCGCTAAAGAACACCGATTCCTACCAAGGATGATCCGTGAGGGCTGAGATTAAAAACATCCAAATTTCAATAGAGAAGATGGTTGGTTCTACCACCTGTTTGGATCCCATAATTAATAAATTAAAATTTAAACCCAAGCATAATACCACCGTTGGCTGTAAAGATAAAATCAGCTCTGTTTTGCTAGATCGGAGTACAGATTAAATATAATTAATTAAAATTAAGATCTGGAAACCCTGCTTCATCACTGGCAACAAGACGCATGACACCTCAGTTCACCCGTGACCACGGCTGCTGGAAAGTGTTCGAAACGTCGGGAATTAAAAATGTAAAATAAACGCGATAAAATCCGTAAAGTAATTTTATTTAATAATGTATAATATTCAGCAAGCAATAGAAATAATTATGTGTACCAGTACGGACTGGAAACCGCAAACAAAATTCGCTGGTTGGAAGGTCTGATGACTAAGCGCAAGACATGTAACATCTCTAAATTTCATGGAAGAAATGCAGGGACAACGAGCTCGTCCTCCACGTGTGTCCGGATATCACCTAAAAGCGACATTCGTGGTAGCGCCAAGATCTTAAACCAGGCAAGTATTATATTGTTGAGGAGGGTAATCCAACAACACGATCCGATCTGTGCGTCATAAATACCACATTGAAAATTCATCCAGTGATATTAAATCAATTTTAACGCCATTCGATTTTGAAAATTGCATTAATACTTTAAAAAACGCGAAGTAACTACTTATAATAAATGCAAAAATAAACAAAAATAAAATTCGAAAAATTATTAAACAAATCTAAGCTTCAAAGAATCGTTACAACGTTCAAACGGAACGCAACTTTCCCAAAGTGACAGCAGTAATGACGTACGCGCGGTTTGTAATCTGTCACAACAATCACTGGATGAATCGACGTTGAAAGTATTATCAAAAGGTTTAAATTTCGCAATTGCACCGCGAAAATCCCGTATGAGCAAATTGTATGTAGTGTGGAGGATTGTTTGTTCAAAAATCAATTGCAAAAGGAAGATTTGGAGGCTATCCGACAAGATATTTCGTCAATGTTGCGTCGAAGCAAAGTGCCGAAACCTAATCTTCCTAAGGATGAACTTATTGCACTTAACAACTTACGCAACAACAAAGAACTAACAATTCTCCGAGCAGACAAAGGTAATTCTACGGTGATCATGGACACGTCCAGATTATAATTCAAAATTAGAACAACTGTTATCGGATGAAACTACTTTATAGGAAGGTCAAAACTGACCTACTACTAAAACGCTCAAATTAACTGAAGGATCTTATTAAAAAGCACCTGAAAACTTAATCTTGACGTAAAATTGATAATACCTTTCATGTCCCAAGCCCCAAAATTGTATGGTTGCCTAAAATAACAAATTGAATGCTCCATTGCGCCCTATTGTTAGCCAAATTGACTCACCTACTTATAAATTGGCTCAACATTTAGTAAAAAATCCTCTCACCACTAGAGGACAAACAAGCCTGCTTACAAAGGATCTATACCATTTTGTTAGCAGGTAAAACATCTACATCTTGCTGACAATGAAACTATGGTTAGTTTTGATGTTCAATCTTTGTTTACATCTATACCTATAGAAGATTGCATCAATATTGTAACAAGAAAGTTAGAGGAAAATAACATCTCAATAGAATATGCATTTTTACTAAAACATTGCCTAACATCTGGCTATTTATTGTGGAAAGATGAGTTTCACATGCAGATGGATGGTGTAGCATGGTTGCCCGTGTCTCCTATTGTTGCTGACATTTTTATGGAAGACTTTGAGGAGAAGGCCCTACTACTGCTCTCATTCATCCAAGATTTTATAAGCGCTTATGTGGATGATACATTTACCATCTTACCATATGATAAAATAAATGCATTTTAAACCACCTTAACTCCATTAATTCAAAAATACAGTTTACTATGGAGTTAGAAAGTAATATTTTAGCTTTTCTTGATGTTTTAGTTATTCGCAATCCTGATAACACCTTGAGCCATACTGTGTATAGGAAACCAACCCATACAAATAAATATTTAAATGGCACCACACCACCATCCATCCCAGTTAGCTACCGTGGGCAAATCTTTGTTTCAGAGAGCACGAGGGATTCAGGATGATGAACACCTGGGCGTGAGCTACAACATGTTAGCAAGTATCATGACAACAAGCTCGCTAGGCCACGGCAGCGTCACAGTGACGAGGAAGGCAGCCACAGTGAGCGAGTACCGCTGTTCTACCTTTGTGAGAGGCGTAACTGACAAGATTGGCTACATTTTGAGGCGGGCTTCAATCAAAACTTATTTCAAGCCGCTGAAGAAGATTGGTCAATTCCTACCACCTGTCAAGTGCAATATTCTCTACAAGACCCAGGAGGTACAAGCTAGATTGTGACTGCGGCCTCTTATATTGGACAAACAAAGCGAGCAATAAGAACCGCTGGAAGGAACATATAGTGACATCAAACATAGAAGACCCAACAAGTCGGCAGTGTGACATACCTTAAATCACCCAAACCATTACATAAGATTTGATCGACCACAAATCTCGCTAAAGAACACCGATTCCTACCAAGGATGATCCGTGAGGCTATTGAGATTAAAAACATCCAAATTTCAATAGAGAAGATGGTTGGTTCTACCACCTGCTTGGGATCCATAATTAATAAATTAAAATTTAAACCCAAGCATAATACCACCTGGCTGTAAAGATAAAATCAGTTCGTTTTGCATAGATCGGAGTACAGATTAAATATATTAATTAAAATTAAGATCTGGAAACCCGCTTCATCACTGGCAACAAGACGCATGACACCTCAGTCTACCCGTGACCACGGCCGCTGGAAAGTGTTCGAAACGTCGGGAATTAAAAAATGTAAAATAAACGCGATAAATCCGTAAAGTAATTTTATTTAATAATGTATAATATTCGCGCAAGCAATAGAAATAAGTATTACATTGCTTTAAATTTGCAAGTGCCCAAATGAAAGACTATTTGGTTTAGAAACCAAAATGCGATTAAAATAATTAATTATACTTTACCAGTTTAGGTAGCGTATATTTCTTTATTAAACTAATAAATAACAGCCGAACAGGCATAAGCGGGGTATGGGCTAATGAAATAAAATAAGCTAATATAATTATATTCAATATATAAGACACCAAACCTGTGAAGAACGACGCAATCGATGAAAACTGAGGGTTGGAATAAAAATAAAATGCTCCAATGGACTTCACACATTTATTGTATTTTTGTCTAATAAAAATACTATATCGTATAACTATCATAAAGTTGATATCTACAGCAATTGACAGTCTTGCTCGTTGCACACACTCGACAACGGAGCACAACATAATATTTTCAATGCGCATAGTGCACTCGGATTTTTTATTCCCTATTGAAAAAACAGCTATCTTAATTTACAGCCCTAGCTCGAATATTTAAAACTAAAAATGAACGAAAAAATAAACACTACAATCATGTGAAAACAGATACCATTCGATGGACTTTATTTCACTTATTGCACTATTGAAACAGAAAAATTGTGGTAAGCCTTAAAATTGCCAAGGACATTGGGGAGATGAGAAAATTTCGAATTCACGACGTCGTCAAGCGTTAATATTTAAAAAAAGACGACACAAATCGTAATGATGCGGTATATTTAAGTACTAAAACATGTTTAGGCACGAAACGTTTTGCAAACAGTGACAGCTCTCTAACCATTTTGAACATTGAGTACTAAGTAGTCCCTAAATTACATAGTATTTCCCAATGGGTCATACAAACAAGAAAACTCTTGCTAACATATAATGAAGGTACCATAAGGAATTGCCATCTTACAAAACGTAAAAGGAGCGATAGATCGACACAAAACAACACACATCCATTTCTTTATATATATGGGCAAAAGCGCTTGAAAATCCGTTGCAATCCACAGACGAAAACATAGCGCCTATTCATCGTGACGATTTAAGAAGTAACTACTAATACTTAGTCATTAATATGTACACAAAACGAAAGTAATCGGCTAAACGGTATGACAATAAATTTGTTACATTCACCTTTACTAAACGAAATTGTACAAATGCCAAGTTTTAGTAAAATCAAAAATCGTAAGTTAGGACATGGAATACACGAAGTTCACGTAAAAAACGTAAGATATTGCAACAAGTCGCAACTAAGTAGCAAGCATAGCTTTCTTACTTACATAGGGCCAAATAAACACGCACAGAATTTACTTCAACAATATCTACTATCAAGCGCTAATAATTAATGAATAATTAAACCACAACGAGCGGCTGATGTTAACAACTTGACATAAGACTTGTTTACTTCAGGTCCATGTGTATGTCATTTTCAAAAACTCCATATCCTATCCAGGTCGGATACAGATGCACCGTTCATACAAAAGCGACACGTCACTTGTACCAACACTATCATAATCGTCAACCGGTAAGCGTAATCAACAATCGTGCGTCGTGACGTCACACCCGACACTACTAGCTAGCGCAGCGACAACACTACGGTCCTACAACACGGCATACACAGTATGTACAATGGGCTATATACAGGGAATAAAACATGGCGGGGAGTACCTAAGCAATAGTTCTCTACTCAGACGCGTCCTATACTAGTCCATCGGATGGAGGCAAAGGTCGGCGCGACACTGGTAACTAACGATCCTTATTGTCCAAACAGGTGAAGCGTAACCGTTCATGCGCTTCGCACGTTCGCCTGATACATACATACATACATACTTGTACAGCAAGTAGCGGACATTTACATTTACAGGCTACAAAAATGTGTATCTATACCAGAGCCTAAAAAGGTAAAGAATTAATATAAACAATGTAAACCGTAACGGCGGAGAAGCCATGCGTCTAGTTCTCACTGCTCGAGTTCACAGGGATGACAATGACTAAGCGCTAGTCCGTCACTTGACACTAGTTTACATTATCAACATCAACTCTGCATCTTATATAGAAAGTATTGTATATGTCAATTCAAAAATTCGACGTGTAAAGTTATGATACGTATACACTTAAGCAGTGCCGAGTAATATATAGAATTTTAAAAACGCATCAATACAAAGAGTTTCTATTGGTTCGTTATTCGCCAATCTTTAATCACAAGATGTTACAACAATTGGAAAGTCATACATTTTGACGAAATTTTATCGATAGAGTTTGCGTTATTTTTAAACATTCCAAATTTTAGCCGGCAGAGCGACAAATGTAAGATAGTAAAAGCCTTGTACATTACAAGCTTATCTCATAGTGTATACGCATCTTTATATTCTGCTGCTTTGACTTTCGTCACAAAATTTACAAGAACAATATGCTCAATGGAACCCCATACGAATCGATTCAAGGCGCAACTTTTACAACAGCCGACGAAAATACTACACATCAACTATCGTTTATTAATGCCACAAACATTCATTCTCAAAGGCAGCTCGTTTGAAGAGAGAATTCGATATACCTTAACAATATACAGTTAACACGCATCCGAGATGAAATTCAGTGACAAATAATTCATAATTTCAACATTTAAGAGTAAAAGATCGACTAATCGATCAACAACACTTGTCTAATCAAATAGCAATAATTACACCATATCAAATACAAAATGGATCAAATAAAAGGTGAATGATTCACAAACATTACAATACAGACAGGTTACAATTTAAATCGTTACTTATTTACCTCTCCAACATCTAAGGATAATTGTGCGTCTCCAAATACATACATACATGTTGCTTACACGGGTAACCTGTTAAAATGACTCAATGATCTCGGTTTGATATGTTATCATTTGTTCAGTGACATGATGCAAGAATTGTGTGAAATCCTCCGAGCACAATGTTCATACAAAAGTACATGGGCTCTAATACATATTATTGTATGGAAAATAGCTTCTACTGAATGGTTCATAGCCAAATAGGATCTTTAAACTTATAGAAATGCAATTATTAGCGAAACTAAACGATATTTTGTCAAGTTCCTCCAATAAAAACAATCATCTTTCCATTAGCACTTGATCCGTTTGAGAAGGTTACAGACCTTATTCAGCTTGGATTGGTCGCGCTTGTACACCATGTCACAAAAATATTTCACTTTACACAGAGCTTTGTATATTTATATAATCATAAATTTTACGTTTGTACATTACACAAGAGATTTTTCACTTCTTTATCCTCATCAAGTTTATTTACAAATTAAACACAATACGCCAACCTCCCCTCGCGTCGCTATTCACAATGATATCTAAGCTCTACCAACTACAATGGATTCTATTAAGGGCTGCAAAAACTTATAAATAACTTAATACAAATAATGCTATTTAGAATTAACATAAAATTAAAACTGAACTAATATTGTGTCCAGTGTACAGTACACCTTTAAAAAATTATTATGAAGCTGGTTTGTGAACATATAATGATGGTTACAATATTTACTGATATGTTAAAAATTGTTATGCAACAAAGTATAATTATAGAAAACAGAAGAAGAAGTAATGAACACAAATAAATTTCAAAATAACTCTTTAACAAAAATTACAGATAATCATTCTTGTAATAAACCAAAATTTTATTATGCTGTAATAACTGTGTGGCTGCCTATTATTACTGTAATTCATACATTAAACATGCTATGTGGAGGAGTAATCGTCAAGAAACAATCGTTTTTCAGTTTCACAATAATGTACAATATGTAAAACTCTAAAAATCTCTAGAACGGTCACAACTTTAAAACTTGACACACTAAACTTACAACACAATACAGATTTATATATATTAGCCATTTGGTATACAAATACTGCACTGAACAATTTCTGCGTAGCATCTAAAAGTGACCAAAAACATTATACTGAACATACAAAAATGTTAAGTATCAGAATTGAATAATTCTCAACATTGACAACGGTATTTAATTTTAACATTGGGACACAGAAAGCATTGAAGCAAATGTAATTTTAGAGACTTTGAAATTATGTTTTAACTATAACAGACAGACTAATGTATTACAGATAATTAAAGTACATTCTAACACATCTAGATACAATAAATATATTCTCTACCTTTAATTTAAAAATGTATTTGTTTTTAAGGGCTTATTGTTGAATTTTATCAGTGTACAGGCTATATGTTTACAACTTCAGTATAAAAGTAAATTTTTAATATCAATGCCGTTAACATTTTTCACAATAATAAAGGATTATTTTAAAGTTGTTACATGTTACTCTAAATAGAATCGGACAGATTATTATTCTATTGTTTTACTCAAATGAAGTACAAATATTGATAAAGAATAATAATATACAAACAAAATTTAAGATGGAATTGTAATCCTTGAAAAAAAAAATTTGTAAATTTTAAGAACATTTTTTCTTGTGTGAATATCTTTATGTGAACAAATTGCAAATGTATCCATATAAATAAATAATATAAAATCCAAATAAATAAATAAATAAAGCTTGAATTAGTTGTGAGAAAAGGATTGCAAAATTTTATGTATTGTTCCATGACACATGCAACAATACGATATTTACCATATAAATATATATATTTTCAAGAAAGTATTTAAATAATTATTGCAGGCTATGAGTGGGAGTTGATGTTTTAAGATTGAAGTATAAATTATCAGCTTTCTGCGTTAAAAAAAAACATTTAAACTACATTCTAAATGGCTGATTATACAATAGGTGATAGAAAACCGTAGAATACCACCTATGGTTTATTACAAAATATTCTAATTATTTTATAGATCTTTTAGTAGACAATAACTTATTTAGTTCTGAAATACATCAAGTACCCACTTTAAAATGTTGATATTAAAAAAAGCAAATTGATAACTACACTCTAATATATAATACAATCTATCAATCATATGAAACTGTTTAATCAAACTATTTATAACTCTCTCTTCATTTACAATTAATTTATATTTACTCTAAATTAAATATTTATACAATATAAGTGGAAATTACTAACCCAGCTGAGTTTTTTAATAGTAATACAAAAACCTAGTCGCAGAGAAACTTTAAAATAAATATAGCAGAAAAAATATAAATATACACAGATAAATTGTAATAGCTTATCATATTCAACCAGGAATATTTAGAAATGCCTCCTTATTTCATACTTATGTAGTTATTGTATTTTTATTACTAGTTTTCTAGGTGAATATCTGATTTAATGACAAAATGATAATGTTGCATGTATTTAATTATTTCTTTTATTTACGCGATTAATATACATATCAAATCCACTAATTTACGGATTTTTCGCGTTACTTAAATATATTTATTCCGACGTATATTCGACCATGTTTTGGAATAACCGTCAGAGTTTTTATTTAAAAAATGACATATTTTCGTATTCTTAAAATAAAACTTATAAAAACTCTGACGTTATTCCAAAACATAAGATCAGACATATACCAACTTAGTCTGCCCGTGATCATGGATGCTGGAAGAATCCGAAACGTCGGAATAAATATATTTAAGTAACGCGAAAAATCCGTAAATTAGTGGATTTGATATGTTGCATGTATTTCTTTTTATATTTCTGTAGTTTGTAGATTAAAGAGTGAAACTGCTGCTTTAAGATGTAAAACTTAATACCTAATGTGAATTAACTCTACTACACTTCTTGAGAAAACATTCTTTTATATATTCACATGACATGTAAGACATTGAAACAAAGCCTAAGTCATGCTTTAGGAGACATTTCATACAGTTCAAAATGAAAACTAGCGACATCCTAACACAAAGACTTCTGATAACTAATATCAAAAATTAAAATAAAGTATGTTACATCAAAGTAAAACATTCCGCCTGGTTGCATTGAAATATCCATCATAACTTATTTAATACTGAGTTGTAATCCAGTTCAATCGGAAGTTGAAATGACAAGAGGTGTAAACAACATTATAACATTAGACAGTTTGATAATAGACAAGATAAAATTTTCTTTTATAGCTTAATTTAACATCTTTGACAAATATGCATGTGAAATTGCAACCAGCCCACATTGAGGTTGTAAACAGAATACTGTTCTAAGCGCGGCCCGCACCGACGAGGCAGGTAACAAGTCCATTATAATCCGGTAAAAGTGCCTTCCCTCTACCAATCTCTAAACCGATAGCTTTACAATGCTTAGAAGCATATATACTGGCACAATATTTCCCCCAAATTAAACTCGGAATTCATACAAACATAGTAAACTATTGCAATAAAGGCGTCATACATCTAGTGTTCTTAGAGATGAACTTTCACCGAGATGTCAATCACTGAGTGACAGTCAACTAATAAAAACACTATTAGCTATGTACGGCTGATGCTATTAGTTACTTATTTTACATCAATTCAGAGTCTATATTGGCTAAATTATAGCTGTAGTAAGCCTTAACTTTACAACAACTAATTACAGACATCTTCAAAGAGACATGGACTAACCATAAACAGATTTGCACAGAGGTTTCGGCAGAGTGGTGTATAAGCAAGTAACCTCTTATACAGAGCCAAGTAAGACATGGTATTAAATGAAAAAGAAGTCTAACGTTTCGTTCCGACATTAATGGCGGCAATCGTCAACGCGTGTTGACCGCCCCATGCAATCACCAACCGTTTGTTGACACAAACGCACGGCTTTTGTACGCGAATTGGGGTTATACAAGACTTTGTTCACCAACTCCACATCTTATTCGGCTGGTGTACATATTCAGAGTTTCCTCGGGCGTGTGAGACGGCGTTTCTTGCGGTCCGGTGTGACGGACGCGTCAGCCGAGGCCCTTCTGCGAGACGGGGGAGTATGGGAACTCTCCTCGCCGCTACTCGCCTCCGATTTGTGTTCACTGCGTGGGGGAATCTCCGTCGCCTTCTCTGGCTCGGGCGGTGCGATCGTTAGCACGCAGAAGGCGAAACGTCCTTGCTGCCACCGGCTGTTTCAACCTCGCTCGTCTCCACGCTGCTGTTTGAAGCCCACTGTAATGGTAGTTGACGGCGAATTAGTAATTTTAATAAATATTAACTATGTCATTACCAGCATATTTCAAATGGCATGAAGTAGAAGAATTATGCCAGATAAGTGATAACTTTTCTCTCTCTTTACTGCCGTAGCTAAAGTCAGGCAGACATAATTAGTAGATAGTTTAAAAGGCCTGAAATTGATCAAGGGCAGGAATAATAGAGTCCTACTACTTTATTGGCAATCTAATGTTCAGCCGAGATTATTCTAAAAGTTAAGCAATCAATCACAAAGATATATGAATAAAACAACTTTTTACATATTTTAACGCTTTTAATTCCATATTAAATCATATTTTAGATTTTAATGTTAAAAACTCTTTACAGTTAGGTAGTTGGGTTGTGGTCGCGGAAAAGGCAACTTTGTTCAATAATGTACAGTATTTGCCAAAATAAAAAAGGTTTAACAAAAATGATAATTAATTTTCAATAACATAAAATTTTATATGCTTGATAAATTACGTTACACATTGGGAAAATATATTAAATCTATTGTATGTACTACTGTTCAACTTAAAGAACGGAACGACGCTAGTAGCAAGTCATAAAATATCCCAAGTTATTTTCCTAAACTTACCACTAACTACTCGCTTAACTTAATTGGTAAATATAGGGACTAGAATAGACTTATATACATTTTCCATCTATTTTTCTAGACTTTACCTGAGCCAGGGCAGGCGAAAGGCGCAACGAAGCGCCGCACTCCGCGCACAGCGGTGGCACCGCCGGTGAACGAGAGCGCCAGTACTGTAGCTCCGTTTTACACTTGTTTAACTCCTGGAAATATAAATGTACACCATTAACATAGATCATTTTTTAGCGAAAACAAATGTTGATCAATAAATTAAAAAAATATATGTCTGTAAAAGGATATTATTTCCCCGATGACTACATGAACTTTTTGAGAGGTGTGAGGTCCCCTAGATACTGGGGGGTGGCCTGGGGTAATGGCACCTCAGCGTCTATTTCTGCCGCAAAGCGGTAGTGTTGAAACACTTTCGTGTTCCGGTCTGAAAGGCACTATAGCCAGTGTGTTTACTAAGTTAACGAGACTTAACATCCTTTGCCTCACGGTATGCAGTGCGATGGTCGGCAATGAATAAGAAAGTGTAATGGTTCTATATTGAATAAATTTAACCGATAAATTAATAGATTAGGATGTTTACATAACAATTTATATTTAAACTAGCAAAAGCTTGTGCTGTGGCGGCGGAAAATAGATAACCTAATAAAAGAGACTTTTGTTTCTTTGAATTTCAATGTATACTCTTCTACAATAAAATACCAGAAAACGTTCAGCTTTTATCTGTAAATAAATTCAAAAAGTTGTAAATGAACGTTTGTGTGTTAAAGGATATTATTGTTGTAATGACTACTAGATTGACAATACACCCTGGTAATGAACTGTTCGCTCCAGACTATTTCAAAGTGGTAAAATGTAACGTTTTATGTAAACATTTTGTAAAATTTATTGAATAAAAAGGAAAATGAAAAAGTTCCGCTAAGTTTCTTGCCGGATCTTCTCAGGTCAGAAGCTTCCATTCCCCAACTGGTGGTACCTAGTATATTTGACAATCAATAAAAAACTGTAATGCTTCCATACAGAATAAAGATATTTGACTTTGACTTTCATAAAGATATAAGAAATAATAACATGTCATAATGAGTATATCAAAGAATTATATTAAGCGTTCTTTTGTATTTCTCTTGAATCCTATGATAGTTGATTACATGATAATAAGTTCAAAAATTAAAGAAAAAAAGTAACATGAGCGTTGATTAAGATTTGATAAAGGATTAATCGAACGTAACGTAAGCAAATAGGCTCTAATGAAGCTGAACTAATTAATATAACGGATAAAATAATAAACCACACCAGGGACAATTTAACTAATAGCATCACATTTAAATTCATAGAGCCTTGCCTATCTATATTTATATGTCCTGTACAAACAGCATTACCTGTAGTAGAGTTTGAAATTTCCTACTGGTCTCCTCGTTCTTCTTGTCATAATCGTCCAGGCGATTGGCATACTCCAGGGTCTGCTTCTGCTGCTCGGCGATCTGTTTCTGTTGTTCCGCAATCTGCTTCTGCTGGAGGGCGGTTTTGCGTTTGCAGCTGCGCAGGTCGCTGCGCAAGGCGGACAGCTGATCGTTGTACCTGTAATGCATAGGTGTACATGTTATCGTGTGTGTTTTTTAAATTCTCACTACAACATAACAATGGCAATGTTTATTTATATAATTTTGGCTCTTAAGTTTCATTACGCGATCAGTTCATAAGATTGCCTTTTTCTCAAGACAAAACTAAACGTCGCTACAATTTTAATTAACCAAATATAAGCAAAAATTGTAGACAATAATGGACCAAGCAAAAGCTTGAAAACATTGTGATTGTATATTTATTTGAATTTATTCTACATTCAATCAGTGTTGCAAATGCCTGGGCCTATTTAAGTATGCGTCCATTTACCAAAGAAAAGAACGAAGCTGTATTTGCTACAATTTTGCTTAGACAGAAACTGGAAGGTGATTTATCGTTTCAGATTTTTTATTTACTAACTGCGGCCCGCGGTTTCTGTAGCTTAGTTAAACATTTTAAAATCCACATCACGAACACTACCGTCAACAACCTCTGCATTCATGCACCAAAAACCTACTTTTTAATATTATGATATACACACTCGACATCTATTGTTATATGATACAAAATTTACACTATACATTCATCAATGATTATAGATAATACATTGAAAAGTGTAATTAGAATTTATTGAATATATTACGAGTAAAAGTTCTCGACATTTATACGTTCTTACAAAATTTGCCGATACAATGTCAGTATGAATTATTTATCATTCGATTCGTCTCAAGTACAGATGCAATCAGCCTCACTTTTTCATTCCTTGCTTGATGCGATGTATCCGTTTCCTGAGCACCATGTTGCTCTGGGGCGGCGGGGGCGGCGACGGGGGCAGGCTCTCCTCCAGCAACATGTTGATGTTAGATAGTTTGCAGTCGGAAGGAGACAGACCACCGGACTGTTGTTGGCCGGACTCGAATCCGCTGGGCGGTGGAGAGTCGAGGCATATGTAGGACTTACTGCTCTCGCCGGCTGCAAGTGATTGAACGAAATCATACAAAAACTGTTCTATAGTTACACGAAATAAGACTGAATAGATGTAAACATTGTAACCCTTAGCAACGAAGAGGCGTCAAACACATAGCGTTTTCATAGATTATTACTCAATGATAAGTTAATTGCTGTAATAACAACACCGTATGTACGACTCCGTTCCGTTGCTGCAATACTCTATTTATATTAAATCTAATTTGAATAAACTATTGATTGTTTTAGTTCCATTTTACTTTTGTTATTAATTTTTTTTTACAGAAGAAGAAAATGACGCAAAAATTGTATAACCATAGTAATGAAAAAAATACACCATATAGTAGGTGATTGCCTTTATTTAAAAAATATGCCTGGGCCTACTAAGGACGTGTTTCCTAGGCACATATTCTTACCTTTAAGCAGTGTTGTAACAACACTACTCTTTAAACGCAATTTTTAATCTTGACAGAGAGTAGAGCAGTTTTGTCTTTCTCTACAAATACGGCGTGAAGATTTTTACGTTATGACGCTACTTTTATATACGAAAGGCGCACAAATTTCCTGCTCGTTTGTTTGCGTTTTGTTTCTTTCATCAATAAAAACAAAGTGATTAAAGTTATATAAGTTATACACCTCAAGATAGTCCTGATCAAATAGACCATTTTCATACGGCCGATTTCTACCTTATACCTAAGCCCAAAAAAACCCCCTTGACTTTTCATCTCGACAAATGACCAAAATATAATAATGACATTAGAATTGTGAACAATTTTAGAATCAACACTATCGAATATAAATTGCAGAAAAATAGAGACAATTATTTATGAGATATTGTTTAAATCGGTAAAAGCTTATATTAAAATATTTATAACTTGCATGAGAAATAGTTGCCGATGTATTTATTTAAAAGTTGTTTGTGGTTTCTCATTGTGCTTTACAGTAGAAAGCCAACGTAACACGTATGACTTACGTGACCATTTAAAATGATGCTATAGACGTAACTAAGTATACTAAACTATTTTCCAAACATTCTTAGTTACGTTTCGATAGTTATATGATAAAATGTTTTTAATGTTTATTCGCCTTTATTTTAATTTTGTAACGTATTCAATATGTGATAAAATCTTAACCTTATTACAATATGAATGCAATTTTGGTTACCTAATTTTCAAAAACAGCAAATATTTAGGCGTACAAACATGGTTTAATTGTTTAACTTCATGTGAACAGTATATTATTTTATGGAATAAATAATATGAAACAGTTATATTGAGAGGCATTACATTTTTAACATGTATTAAATCTTTCTTTGACTTAATGCTGGTTTAACAATTATTTGTTTCTAATAGTACATCTTCGCTTTTAAATCCTAATATTTATTTATTTTTATGAAAGTGTTAGTTATTATTATTAAAAAAACAATAAATAATACTTTCGTTCGAAGGGTGTAAAATAACATTGATTATTAATAAAAAAAATCGCAAGAACGGTACTATAACTTTTCTATCCAATACAAGACAAACTTGTGGAATAATAAAAAATTGTATAAGGTAATGACAGTATCAGCTACCGATAAAATATAAATCTTCATAACCATAACGCTATTATATTGTTGTAGTGAGTTTCCAGATTCATATGATATTACTAATATGACACAAGAATTGGCATCAGTATAATGTATGTATGTATTAAACATACACTTTTATATGATGCCTCAGTATATTTTACATAAAAGAGCAAAATTTACTGCTGGACAAAGACCTTCTCTGCTGCCATTAGGGAGTTTCTGGCCCGTAACCCACCACGCTGGTCAGATGCGGGTTAGAGGGTGGACCGACTTTTTAAATGCCCATCCGACACATGGATCATCTTACTTTTGAGACAATTGGGTGATCGGCCCAAATTGCCCTAAAAAGATATAAATAATACATCAGAGCAACGAAGTAGCTTCATACGTTTATTTTATTATTTTTTTGTTAAATAATTGACATCTCAGTTACGGTTACATTACTTAATAACAACATTGATGCAATTACGGGTAATATTCTTTACACTAATTCATATCATCTTTGGATTTTTTTTAATAAATACAATTACCGTGTAATACATTCAATAATAAACAATATAATTGTTCGACAACTTTCAAATGAACATTTTACGAGAGCATCACAAACTGTTTAAACACGCTCGGTAAAAATGATATCGATATATAGGCAGGATGTGGTTGGAAAATAACACCTAAAAGTTCCGACCTCTCCGCTTTCGCACGGGCGCGTTTCCTTTTTGAACAAACTGTAAGTGAAATATTGATATGGCAAGAATTGGTTCGGAATAATACAAGTAGGCGTCATTGAAAAAGAAGAGGAAAGCAATGGAACATAAAATCATGACAATGGAAGAAATTATTAAACATGTCGGAAAATTAAATTTTTAAGAACTTTTCCGAAACTAAATAGCAGCTAATAAATTGAAAGAAAGTTTAAACACTCAAGATATATCTGATAATTCTTGAGTAATTAATCTTTTTTTATAATAAGCCTCATAATTTGTTACAATAACTCGGAATCATTTAAAGAAGTATTATTATTTTTATATACTCCGAGTTTATTTTATGATTAAAACTATGTTACAAGGAAAAATATTTTAATAAGATGTAACTTACTGTTTAATTATAAATTTCAAGCATTGAAAAATTTTCAATTTACCTAAAGCATTAAAAGAAAAAGGTGTAGCTCAATCCTAACCTAATAATTTAAATTCAGGATACTCAACAATTTAAACATACGATGTCGTCTTACGTAATGGAACGTTAAATAGTACAAATTTAAAGAGTATTAATCATAGAGGTGGTTTTTCTGTATTTCAAAACTTTCGTTATGTTATGTGAAACAGACGTTAGTTAAAAAAAAGTTATATTAGTGGTCTGTGGTAACAAATGCCATATACACATGCCCTCAGAAAAAAGTAAAACAACGCTATTGCAATTAAAAAACAGGACCGACAATAATACCACTTCGGTAACTAATTCTGACAAAGCATTAGTGTGTTCCGGGTTGACGGTCTTCAGAATTGATGGAAATGCTCCAACAGCAATGGATCAATAAAACAATCGGTGTCGTAGTTTTTAGTTAATTCTCACTCAATTATTGACATTTCTTTCACAAAACTTATCGTTAACCGTCACGCGAATATCCTGTTCGTTTTTTCGCTTCATTAAACCGGGTGTTGATTCAAAATAAAATTTTCATCAACAAAATCATATTCTGTATTAAAAAACTGTTAAATCACAGTATGTATTTCATTCGTCATTGTAACTTGTATATCAAATAATAAAATGTTCGAATACATCACTATCGCTAAAATACTGATCTTATGAATAAGTTTATCTGTTACGAAGCAAATTTCGATTACATCACGATAATGTAAAAACTACAACGCCAACAGAATAAGAAACAATTTGCCCTTCATCTCTTAGGTATAAATAGTACTGCGGCACATTGTTTTCCATGAAAATGTGTAAAGAATGTTTTAATTTTTACCATTTTGTACCACCTCTGTCAAGGTAACGCACAAACTAAATTTATTATGCCGTATGTAAACAGTTCCACTAAGTAACGTTTAAGACCAGCCATTTTAAAGTTTTATTTTAAAATAAATTTTTCGTCTAAATTTTTGTGTGTACGTCTAAATTTTAATACTAATAAACGATTTTAACGGATTTTACCATTAATATAACTTATATCAATTTATCAATACTGAAACGCATAAGACGTTGAATATATTAAAAAAAAAAAGGCCTCCCATCATAGGACGGTTGGAGAAGTACCCTTGCAGTAAATATTTCTGCTGCAAATCAGTAGTGTGAATACACTACAGTGTTCTATTTGAAAGGCCCCGTAACTGGCGTAATGACTGTGTAAACGAGACGAAACATATAATTAAGGCGACAAGCGGACATGTGACGTCACACGGTACATATTCTATGGGCAGGGCACCATCAAGTGAGCGTCCTTTTCGTCCTGTCTGCTACATTTAAAAAGATCATTAAGAAATGAGCCCACTAGAGCTGCTTACTTTAAAAACTAGTTTCGTAATAGACAGTGTAGGGCTAAATTATTAACGAAACCTAAAAAAGTATTGCTACACGTGCTTATAAAATGGTTAATATGTTAGAAACATTATTTAAATTAATTTTGCTCATAAAACTAAAACTATGTCTTGCAGTGTTTATAAGAGTATAAAAATTCTTTAAATAAATTCCATCACAAAATTTTTAATTAATTATAAAAAAGCACATTATACCGACTCCGCCGAGGTTCATCAAATCAATAAAAATAAGATTCCTTAAGGCATAGTAATGCGTTTATTAAAAAACTATTTTTTTTTCACCTCCAAATTAAAGTCTCTAAATTCAAAGCAAAGAAAATAACTCCAAATGTGGCGTTATTGCAATCAAAATTATATTATTGCATACTCGTCATCATTCCTAAAGACACATTTGTAATTTATATGACAAATTGCGACTATTTTATGACAAATAGCTTATAATGGAGTATTATCAGGGCAAGCGTCGACAACAAGGAAATCCACAAGTTTATTTGTCCGAACCGGGTCTTGTTTACGTTCAACAAATTAGTCTCAGTATTTTAAAAACAATCAAGGTGAAAAGGTCATTGATCCATGTCGCATTCAATTTAACTGTACTTTCATCGTCATAATAAAAACACTGGTTGAATTAAAAAAGCTTGTCATCATACATCGCAAATATAATTTGTTTGGTGGATTAACTAACAAATTATCTTGAACGGACAGGTTTTCAGTTAGCTCTACTTTGAATAATAATTTCAAGTGGCATACTATCTTACTTATATTATAGGTATATATTACACTCTTTTACGCAAAAACCACTTCGTAGATTTTAATGAAAGTTTGAAAAAACTTATAAGCAGTTATAAAGGTAAAGCGGGAACTCTTTAAACTATGAAAAAGTGACATGTCAGCTAAAAAACCGTCACCACGCGGGTGAATCCGTTGAGCCAACCATGGTATACAAATTAAGGCCAGAAATTGACGCAAACGAACCCATAGCACAAAAACAGCGTCGCACGAATTGGCGTATTTTAGCCAAATGTCACTCAGTGGGTGACATCTGGGTGACAATTCACAAATAAGAACGTCACATGCATTATCCAACTTTATTACTATCGGCGATCCGCTAAGCGCAGTGGTTAGTAAAGCTGACAGTTAGACCAACGGGTGTGGGTTCGACTCCCGCTACGAGAAAAATATCTCGTGTCTGTGTGAGTCTGGGTGTTTGTATCTATTTAATATGTATTTATTAAGAAAATAAAGTAAATCTACGTATTTGTCAGTTATCTAATTTCCATAGTACAAGCTTTGCTAAGTTTGGGACTACATGATGTTGTATTATATGTCCAGATATATTATACTATGTTACACCACCTCGTTGCAAAGGGTTACATTGCTTAAATCTATTTCTAGTCCAAATTTGCTACAATACTTGAGCCATAGGCGCAGTTGTGAGTTTTTATCGCAGGTCCGTTATCGTTATGACGCAATACTTAGTGCCTGTCCGCTTTCTCACAAATAGGGTGTAAGAGCGACCCGAATTCGTACGCTATTTACGACGACAAATGATCAAATACAATAAAAATCTAATTAATAACAGTTCAGCCAAATCAGGCTTGGAATATGTAAACAAGTATACCTATAAAAAAATCTTAGGATGAATTTTTCTTCCATACTTTCAGTGAGTAAGGATGGTCTTTGACTAAATCAATGCCAATATAATTTGGACGCACACCATCTAGATGATAAATGGTAACCCGTATGGGTATGGGTATCGTTATTGGTGGAACATCGCCAGTCTGACAATCACTAATGAACAACCACACGCCCCAAATGCGAAGTCAGTACGTTGCTATTGGTTACCGTATGTACATAAATTTCAAATTTTACTTGTAACACGTACGTATTGTTTCAGAACTCTTAACTCGTCGCAAGTTGCCATAGTTTTTAGGGCAAATTTTAATGTAATTCAGAAGAGAAACCCGTACATCTCAAGCTCTTACAACATACACTTAAAACTGAGCGATGTAACAAGAAAATGAGCTGACCTATTTGCTCGTCGTGACTTTGATGACATGGCATGACCTCTTTGTCGACTTACAAGTAGCGGGTTAATATTCATATGGGATAATGCAGAGATCCCAAACATCTTGATATAACTAAAGAGATTAAATTTAAACAAGATTGTTATTCGACTTTTTTATATGCCCTTAGCATAAAAAAAGTTAGAAATTTAACAGATTTAAAACGAGCCTTAGCGTTGTTCACGGCCATATCTAAAATGGTATATATGTATCTAAAAAAATTGTGAACACACATTAATACGTTACAATTTTAAACTTCCTGTTACTGATGGATAGTAAATTTATCGAGGTAGGCTTTAGGCTATACAACGTTACGATAAAAAATCAGGAAACTAACTATATACTAAATACGAAAGCGATAATAATCTAGCCTCATCACCTATTAGACTTTAAGCCTAAAATTTTGATGAAATAAAACGTGTGCTTTTAATAATAATTCTATCTCAGTAAGTATGCAATTTAAAATATTAAAAACGTGCAATAATGCAAATAGAATAATAAGTTAATTTCGTACATACAAAATGAATCCGCTATGAATATACCACCGTCTCTGGTCTCACTGGTCTCACCAAACGACAATTAATAAACTCACAATTTTTAGCTTGTAATTGCGCTAATAACAAAATGTATTTTAAGAACGTAATTTAATAAAAACGTATACCTATTATCTTTTTTAAGTAGACGACACGTAGAAAATAATTTATACCTCGCAATTGACAATTAAGATTTAAACATTCGTAATCAACATAACCTAAAACAGCATGGCGTCTTACATCTTTTATAAGAGGGACCCGACGCCTAGCTTTCGTTATAGGCGTCGTTGAATTAATTAAAAACGCCATAAGAAACACCAAGGCATTGTTGATGCCACAGTCGCTAGAACGATTACATATTAGCTCTTTTCGGAATACTTCTTACTATATGGGACCTTTCTGGCAATATATGACCCTATGGTATGGTGTTCCCTATGACATTCCGATAGTTATATAACTAATTGTTACAATAAAACGACTCCAATTTGCAATGATATGCTGTCTGAACAAAAAAGTGTATGGAGAGACCGCACTAAACGACGGTGATTTTAAAATCGTAGCTGATGCTTAGATTGATACATCCTTATTTCTTTATGATAGCCTAGTGTTTTATATTATCTATTAATTATATTATTAATTTAAATTGGTATTAATAAGAGACGTTTAAATTAAGAATAATATGTTTTGTCTCTAGGTTTAAAAGCTAAGATATTTTTCGATATAAACCAACTCAGAGTCATATGATCCTATAGTAGAAACACGCGGTTCAAGGATATACTAAAATATTAAACTCTGTAACCTACGTCGAGGTCGCGTAGTGGACCCTTATCTCATACATTCACCGAATAAAACATATATGCAGCATATAAGTTTTTAAACATAACTTCACAGATAAGCACGTCGCATAACAAAAAAGTTTATACCTAAATCAACTTCGACGAAGAACGTTTTTTACCTCGAAAGTTGCGCAACAAACTTGTCACTTACTTTTTTTCTAGTTGTATACAACTTAGCTTCTCTCCTCTCATTCAGACGTTAGAGCCATTGCACTGACTATATACTCTTTTGATGACACGTAAACAAAACCTAACCTTCCAATTTACGACAAAAACATTAAAATATTTGTACGAGATTAACGTCAGTACTATTATTTTGTAAATTCAGTTTAAAAGAAGTCTATAATAAGTAAGTGCGGAAACACAAACGAGCTTGTATTACAAATTAAATATTTACCAAAGACATTTTACTTAATCTCACTACAGAACAATTCGCGAGCCGTTCGTTGTTTGTTCGCGAAAACAATTATAAGCCCTAGACGTGTTTTCCACACCCATTACATGACAGAATCAGTGCAAAATTAAAAGTAGCGCTTTGTTTTGTCAGAAAACAACGTTATATTCCGCGGTTTAAAAGATTTATATAAATAACTAGCGACCCGCCAATGCTTCGCACGGGAGCTATGCTGATAGAAAATATACCTACAATATTAAGCATCTGTTATTCATATAAACCTTCCTCTTCAATCACTCTATCTATCTATTAACAAAAAACACATCGAAATCCGTTGCGTAGTTTGAAAGATTTATGCATACATAGGGATATAGGGACAGAAATAGCAACTTTCTTTAATACTATGTAGTGATAGGTTGCGTGGTGGGATGCGGTCCAAACCCCCCCAATGGAAAGGGGTGTATTAGGGGAGGCCTATGTCCAGCAGTGGACTATCAAAGGCTGATGATGCAGTGATAGGTTATTCACAAATAAGTCTAATTAAACGACAAAATATAGTCAGGTCATATAATCAGAAGAACGGATGGCCAATGGGCCAATAATGTTCTGGAGTGGAGGCCGCGTTTGGGAAGACGGAGCGTTAGTCGACCCCCGACAAGGTGGGATGCCATCTCCGTGCAGTAGCCGGATCAAGTTGGCCGCGAGTAGCAAGGATCGACCATCTTTGCGTTCATTGAAAAAGGCCTCTGTCCAGCAGTGGACTGATGGAAGCCGATTATGATGATGAACCAATAAAACGCCTTAAAATAGTTTACGATTCTGCTAGTTTTACCATAATAATAATAAAACCGTAAATATTCGGACAATTTAAAGTTATAGTACTATAATGTTTATAGTGAAGTAAGTGATACATTATTATTATTTTTACCTTTCAAAGATCGAGTGGTTTAACGTAAAATCAAGAACTCAGAAATAGAACGCGATAGAAAAATTCGCGATAAACGCCTATCGAAAAGTTTAAACTACTACATGAGCTCTATCGCAATATAAATCGATACGAAAAATTCGACACGACTCAACCCAACACTATATAAATTTAAATACTTACGACTTGACGTAAGTATTTCAATTAACCATTTTTTCATTACAAATATGAAGCTAAAATATTTAAATGTTAATGTAAAAATAATCAAATTATGGTTATTAGTTTTTAAACATACAAAACATTTTATCAAATCCTTATTGAGGAAGTTTATTAAATATGTTTTTTTAGTGTTGAGTTTATATGAACAACTTTTACTGTCAAGAAACAGTAGTTTCATAAAAATATTTGAATGAAAAAACACTTACGTGAAAAAGCATTTGTAATGTCAAAGAAATCCGATCCAAAATATGTAATCTCAGGCAAATTGGGTTCAATGTGCTCTTTAAAATATTCCATTGCCATTGTAGTCAAATCAAACAGCTCATCGGTTACTTTATAAGGTCTCGCTAGCTTTGTAGCAGTTTGCAGATAGTACAATATACTGTACACTTCATCCAATATCTGAAATAGAAAAAAAAAATAAAAACCAGGCACCAACAAATTTAAAAAAATACACAAAATGTATTCCAAATTTAAACATAAGTTTTTAAAATTTTTAAATTCCAATAGATCACAAAGTGCATCATCACCTCTCCAGGAAAAAAACAACAGTGCTTCCTTTCAATGTGCTTGCCGAATGTCATTTGGAGCAGGCTCAGCCTCATGTGTAAGGTTTCAATTATGTCCGATTCACATGCTAATGGATGGCTCCTACGGGCAGATTCCGCGTGGCATTTTAGCCTTGATTGAGTGGAATCTATGCAGCATCTGATTTTGTAAGCGTTGGAATGTTGAGTTCAATAGGTTGCTGCATATTGTGTTGAATTGCCTGTTGACCTGCAAATATGTTTATGATGAGTTAAAAACTATTCTCAATATTCTGCTGCATGTAATACTTATTGATTCAAGTTTTAATAAAGCAGAAGGAAAGAACATAAACCAAAACATAATTAATTTAAGATTTTTATTCAACCTTTTAGTTACTGATTACATTAATCAAAATATCGGTAAAATCGAAATATCCTGGCATAAAATACCAATTATTTTTCACTTAGAAATTAAAAAATCACTAATAGCTAATTAAGTAGATTTATTTAACACAATTCGTATAATGTTAGGACACGTCGCAACATATGGCATTTAAATGCAATAAGAAATTCAAAGTACCAATCTTAGCTGCGACACAGATTTGAATCCCAAGTAGCTGAAAATCTTCTCAACCACTTCGACGGGCATGTCGAGGAAGTTTATAGCGAATGCTTTCGGAGGCGGTATCAATATATTTTTAGAAGAACCGGCGTGTGGAGACGAACCCCCCGGGAGCAAGGCACTCGAGTGCCGTGTCACCCGCGACACAGGGGCCGGTTCCGCATGAGATGGGACTGCGCCCTCTCCACCACCACTACCGCCTCCTATACTACTCATCTGCCTCGTCGAAACCATATTGATCAGTTATTTTTTTATCACTTCTGAAAAAAAACTTTCCCTGTATTCAACCGTCTATGTTCCGGGCCATTTATTTTATCATTTAATGAACAAAGGACCATTTAACGAAGAAATTAGTAAGTACACACATTTATCAATAAATCACGTAGCATCGTTTATTATTATTATACGGAAGTAATACTTAATACTTTAAATCACAATCGAACAATTCTAAAATGGTGGCCATGGCAGGCTAGGTCACTTGAGCATTCAAGTAGGTACCTACGATATAATGCATCGTGATCCGATAAACTATTTTTATTCAAATAAATCACTCACTCAAGAGTTCATGCACATGTTTTATTTCTTAGTAGAAGATTTTAATTTAAAATAAATTTTAAATAATGAGACGCAATAGCTCCAAGTGCGCTTTGCTTTCACAAAAAAAAATTTTTGTTTGTTGGTTGGAGTCGGACTGGAGAGAAACGTTCAGAGTTCAGCGCTACAGCGCTACCAACACAACAGATTAATGGATCTATATTTTTTTAAATGGGCAAGCCGCAGATAAAACTCATATTTAATTATGTTTTAATTTGCAAAACAAATTAATTGGAAACACATATTTTACCTTTGAGTTTTAGAACCTGCATAAAGATTAAATTACTGCATTTCTATCTTCTGTAAGCAGTTATATTATGTCCTTATCGCTACATAACATAAAATAGTTTCATAAATATCTATTCATAAATTTTTCAAAACACAAGGCCATGTTACTTTTGTTAGTAAATTAGTTACATATAGCCGGCTTACCAAAAAATTTAATTTTTATAATTTTTAAATAATAACTAAAAGTAGCAAATAAATATTTATAAAGATTCTTCGTTTTATGACATAGACAATTGATATCGTATATAAATAAAATTCTAATACAGAAACAGGTTTGGGAAATACAAAATTGTGCAACTTTTAAATCTGTTACATTACTTACATACCGGTATGCAAGTTGAAGAGGAAGCATAAAAAATAGTTGGAATAATACTATATATATATCCTGTGATAAGAAAGCATGAACATACTGTTTATTTTACTAATAAAGGGCAATTTCTGGTTTAGGGTTTTGAAGTTATTATTCTTTTGGTGCGTTAGCAAAAAATTATGAAAGTATTTTTTTTAGATACGCGCTCACACCATCACGAAAAATCGACATCCTAAATTTAACTATATTCAATCAACAACTGTATTCATGATATTTATTTCAACAACCGTAAAATAAGGCGAGAGATAAAATTATGGAAAAGATATTTGTTTTGTTACACCAAAGAAATGTTAATTCTAACGTTAACTGTTGTGCGTAAGTACAATCACACTTTTAATGAGTGGTCATTGCGGACTTATTGATTACAAATTTGTTCGTAAATATAATGTAAAATTTTTACCCTAGAAAAATATTGTAAAAAAATATAAAACGAGAATCGTGGCTCATGCTAATATAATAATAAATTAGATTTTTCTGTTTTTTTTTTTATGTATTATCGATATGGTGACGTTAAAAGTAATATTACTGCATATGCATACCAAACCCTATTTTAATTAAAATAATATAGATAAAACACAATTCGATTATTTTTCCACTTTCTCTACCTTTAAAAACTCTATTATTTGACACTACCAGAAACATTCGAATTGTTACCAGAACTGAAAAATATGTTTATGATATAATTCTATGTTTCTATGAATTTTTAGTGATTAGTAGCTCATGTGTCAATTTTATTTATTTTTTGTTTTCCTTTATTTATAATTTATTTCATAAATACCATGTATCCTCGATGTGGAAGCAGTGGATCCCTACAAAATATTCACCAGACACCGTCGTCGTCAAATCACAATTCAGGTTAGAAAAAAATCTGATTAGATTATTCGAGTTATGTATGTTGATTTATTGCATTAATATGTAAAGAATTTATTCGTTGAAACCCTATAAATAATATTCATATTCCTATTTATTTGTATTATTATAATAGAATTCATTTAATCATATTTAGAATGCTGATTGTTTATCTTCTCACTTTTTTTTTAGAAGACGAAGATGATAGTGGAGATAACAAGGCGTCGGCTTTAAGTTTTAAAGAAAGACGAAGGGAAGCTCATACTCAGGTCTCTATCTTTTTTGCAGCTTATAAACATCCCATACTTTGATATTTAATTTTTTTCCAATGTGAATTTATGTTATAGCTTATGTAGAATTGTATTGCAGGCTGAACAGAAAAGAAGAGATGCAATTAAGAAAGGTTATGACTCGCTTCAAGAATTAGTACCAACATGTCAACAACCTGAAGCCTCAGGTTATAAACCAAGTAAAGCTGCTGTGAGTATGCAATATGTTAAATCATGAAATACTGTTATTGTTTATTTGTATAATTTGTTTCCTCAAAATTTTAGATAATACTAATATCACTCTTTTTATAACATTAAAATTATTTGAAAAAATATATACATGTATATATCAACATACAATTTTATCTGATGTAAATATAAAATTTTCAGGTACTACAAAAATCAATTGATTATATTCAATACCTACTTCAACAAAGAAGAAGACAGGAGGAAGAAAGGAATGCCCTACGTAAGGATGTTGTTGCATTACGAATTATGCAAGCCAATTATGAGCAAATTGTGAAAGCTCAACATTCTGTACCTGGGCACAATGAACAGAGATTAACAGACCAAGACAAGTTTCAAGTGGTTAGTACTGTAGAACTTAAATGTTCTGACAAATTATTTTAAAACTATAATGTTCTGAACTCTTTGCAAATTGCATTGTTTTATTTTTAAAAAGAACAATTTGTAAATTTAACTTAATCAATGCATTGACCTTGTTATTAAAAAATGTATAAGTCTAAATGATTTCCAACAATGAAATAGTACATTGTTTATGAATATTTGTTATTTATTAGTGATTTTTTTAAATACCTCAATTGATGTACACCCATATGTGCAACTAATTAACACCGTGTAATAGCTCATTAAGATACATATAAAACATTTTAGCTATGTTACGTCTTGACATTAAATATGATCTAAAATCTTGGAAAACAAAGTCCAATATTATACTCTAAAAGCAACAAAACATATGGCTCATCCATTTTCCAGTGGATGATGTTTAATGGGGGTGAAAAGATCAAATCCACTTTTAACAGAATCCTAGAATCCATGATGCTGGAAAGAGTCTAAAACATTGGGAATTAATAAAAAAATAAATACATTAAATCCTTAAAATTTGCACTTGATGTGTTTAATAATAGTATAAAAGAAGGAAACAATTGGGAGATCAACACATTAAAAAGTTGCACAATATGGCATCATTCTTTGCTTTGTTACAATAATTTCATCTCCTTGGACATGACTATTCTGTATTCAAGTAACATCTAGGATATAATTAATGGGACCAATTATAGGGCACTTGGTGCCATATTTTGTATTCAAAGTCAAAATCATTTATTCAATTTAGGCTCTATTGAGCACTTATGAACGTCAAAAATTATCCATTTACCACCGGTTCACAAACTCAGACCCGTCCAGAGAAGAACCGCAAGAAACTCTGGCCTTTTTTTTTAAATATTAGTATTTACAAAATTTGACCAATACATTTTTTAAGTTACCGAGGATTTGCAAACGCAGAGTATAAACTATTTCCACACATCTTGGTCCTCAATATAATTTATGACAGAATAGTAGGCTTTTCTATAAGCGTTGTTTTGACAACTTACGAAAGCTCAAATCATTCAGTTGCGTTTGGCAGGCATTTAATTTATTATACATTCTTATACTATTAAACATGAAAGATTTTTGGTTGGGTCAGTCTAAATCTGGGTAGCTCTAGGCTCAATTGACCCTCAGCGGTCTAATATCTTTTTAGCAAAGATATGAATATTTTGACGCGTACATAATATTTTCAAATATGTATACTTCTTTAGTTTCAGGGTATAATGGATAGACTGTTTGAATTATATCATCATATTATTCATAAATACTTCTTTAGTTTCAGGGTATAATGGATAGACTGTTTGAATCGTTTGAGTCTGTGCCGACTAATAACTTTGCAGAATTCTCTGCTGGAGTGTTCAATTGGCTCGAAGAATACTGTAAGCCACAGTCCCTGAGGACATTAGTTCATGGGGTTTTAAGGGAACAGAATTATACACCTTAATATTTGATCAAATAATTTTTAATGATATACACATATTACATTGTATTTACATTTATTTGAAATGTAAAATGTACATTCTGTCCATTTCATATTAACATATAGCATTATCAATAGAAGCTAAGTCATTTCTAACATTCAATTCTTTGCAATACTTTACAATATGAATAGGTTAGTATGTATATATATATATATATGTAGAATATTAAATTTTATACAAATAGAATTACAATATTATATGTAAATAGTATAAATGTATATCAAATTAATATCATTTGTGAAACTGGGTTTACTCATATCAAAATGTTGTTTTTTATAAATGTCTATTGTATAAAGTTCTATTATTGTTTAGAATAAAATGGGATAGTCTTTTATACATATAAATATAGATTATTGTTATTTTGTTTGTTAACCGGCCATTTAATTAAAAATATGCAAAATCAAATGTATACAGGGCTATAAATAAACATTTATTGTTGTTAATAGTTTCTTTTTCATGTATATTTTTATTCTTGCAACTATTCCTAATTATTACTCTACAATAGTTAAATAGCTACTGAAAGTAATATATTTACTTGTTTGGCACCACTGCTAATACTGATAAATGGTTATAACCGAAAACTATTATAAGTAGATTGAGATACACCACTCAAAATCTTTTATTTATAATAGGTACTAATATAACATAAACATAATTTTAAAATAAAATCGTTATAAATTTACTATACTCGATTCAAAATGTTCGCGTTGCAATCGAGCTCACACTATGAATGGTTTGCGATATAGTTTTTATTATTACAAATTAAATTAATGTATTTTTTATATATGATGCATACAACTGTTTTATCAATATATATTTTATTTCAACAAGCTATTTTTTATATTGATTCTTACAATGCTTTTGGAAATACTACAGTCATTGTAAAATATTTTGATGAATGTGTTCAAAGATAAACATACATATTTTTTTTTATTTTAAAGTTTTTAATACGGATAATGCATGTGCCGGATGAGTATGTAAAACTTAAACACCAATCAAACCTAGTAATTGGTAATAAAATTACCTATCAAACTTATTACACAATGTTCAAATAAGTTGATAGAACATTGTCAGAGTATCTGGCACAATGTTCTACTATAATCTGTTGTACCTATATATTCGGGCCAAATTTTTTATTATTTTAGTAAACAGTTTCATACCCGCTTGGCGCCATAATTAATGGCGTTCATATTGTTTAAAAATGGCAAGGTTATTGAATATTGCTGTATATGATTGTATTTGTGCGCAAACACTACATCTTCCGATTTCAAGGGCGCCGTAGCCAGCGTAATCGTACGTAACATATCTTGTCTTTAGGTGTTAAGCGGATTTGTGGCGTGTTATGATGCTTTTATCATGGTGCAGGGCGTATCTCTAACCATCAGGTGAACGTTCTGCTCTTTTGCATAGGTTAAACAAAAGAAAAAAAATATGGCAACTTAAAGTATTCTCATTGATAGTTTACCAATGAGAATACTTTAAGTTGCGCTATTAAAGTTTGATTTAAAAGTTTTACTTAAGTAAATTCCATCTTTTTTGGTCTCTGGTAAGGAGAGCATTCTGTAGCAGTCAGAGCAAAGCTCTTGAGAATAGTTTTGGGTAAAAGGATGCTTGCGAGGTCAATAATAATAATATTTTCGGAAGATTAACACAATATCTAGTCCGAAACAAGCGAAGCTTGTACTACACCACCACTACGAGGACCACATTTATTAATTTTTTAGTCGCAGGTAAACTAAGAATTTCACCAAAATTGCTAGTCAAATATATATGGATATTCAATTTTCATCACCCTATCAATTAATATATTAAGAAAACGAATGTTTCAAGGTCCTCTGTAGTATTATCTAATAATCATCTTATAAATTAACAAAATCTTATGTGAAAGTGCTTTCAAATATAAATTACAAATTTTACTGGAGTTAATAAACAAATAGTTTTTTTTGGGTCTTATTTAATATTTTGTAGCTTTTATTAAAAAAAAAATTATTCAATAATCTGTAACGGTACAAAAATTATTTCTTTTTATATGTAATTCAAGTTAAAAGCACGAACGCATGCGATCGCATCGTTGTGATATGATAAAAATTAAGTGGCGCTTGAGTAGCAAAAGAGTATTAAATGAACTGTTATACCCCTGTCATGGACAGCAAATATGAAATTCCTAATATGAAAGTATTACTTATATTTGGCGTCAATATATTTTAATTATTTATAAATATAACCTATAGTTCTATGTTCTTACAAAACCTTTCATGGAAAGAGTTATTTTTTTGTAATTTATTAATTGGTTGGGGCAGTGATCGTATTGATCGTACAACAATTCTATCATGGTACGATCGTAATCATGCAGGCTTTGTATATTCTATAGAGGCTAACAAGGCTTGTAAAAGCCCTTCTAGTTTTCTAGACATCTTTATTTGATCGAAGCGTCTTAAGGATTCTTTGATTATTTCCATCCTTTAAATGTAATTGCAGTTGATCTTAATGGCTCTCTTAAACTGAGTAATAAAAATTACTACTGGTAAGTATTAAAACTTTTCTTAAGGTATTAAAAATTAGATCAAAGGCCGATCTCATGTTATTTAGATACAAGAACGCAAATAAAATTTCCTTTCAATTTAAGCACTCGAACAACTTGTTACTGTTACGTTACTGTAATTTAAGGATTTTTGGATTCCGTCATCATACAGTTGGCTCTAAAATACTAAACGAAAAAAGTACATGAATATTGTATAGCATTGTTACTTCTTATTTAGAATAACATAGTTGCAATAGAATGCTCTAAAAAAAATGTTTTGTTCCGTCACTCTATTTATGGATAATTTATAATAAACAAACAAAATCGTTATAAATTCTACCTACAAGTTATATCATTCAAATGTTAATCAGCAATACGTATGTCAACTATTTCTTGTACCACATATAATTTGTTATGTAACTTTAAATAAATATAAAACAAGTTTTCATGTAAAAATTTCGCCCATTAAACACGTTCACTCTCCGTTGGCTGTGATAGGAGTGTGACATCCCCCATTGGGTAGCTCTCCGTTCTTCTTGCACACGCCAAGTTCTTTGATCGTTCCCTCGGAGTACCGCAGCAGAGACGTTTCAAGACGCACGCGTAGCACATCAGCAGTGACAGCATCAACATCAGCCCGATTATAACGGTGACCACCAAAAGTATTCTCAGCTCGCCATTGGACTCCACTCCACCGGAGTTCCGACCCATTCTCGTTTTTATCTGTAACTGAAATATTTTTTCTTATACACCAATCTTAAAAACTCAATAAATGTGGGTGTTAGTTGGTGGAAAGGATAATTCTTATGGTAACATTTAACTAATCTCACACATATTATAGGCGAATTGCTAAGTATTTTAATTTTTTTTTTCATAACTGTAGTTCTTGTGTTGGTATTACGATGTTGATCTATTGCCTTTTAACGCACTTATTACTACCGTCCTTTATAACGCTACTAACTATTCCTCAAACATGTGTAATCAAGATTTTGTTTTGGCAGCTGATCTTACTTCCGGGCGTTTTAACGCCACTGATTTTCGGCTGCTTCAGACCACGATTATTTCTTCAATATTTTTCCCATAAAGCTACATTACATAGCATTACAACAAATTCAAAAATTATAAAATCTGAAACAAGAAATATTTTTAGTATTATATGGTTGGTATAGGTTAAGGTGCCATTTTATTACTCTCACAATATTCCAAAAGCATTTACAGACCCTTAACGTAAGTATTTATCAATGTAACGTTTCCGAATGAAATGATTCATACTATCTGTGTGAGAATAGATGCTCTATAACACGAAGAACGTGTCTGGTTCGTTTTCTAGCCTAGGTTGATCTGTTAACCCGTAAGACATCAATATATTTCCTCCCAAAAATTTAAACTTTGTCATAGTGACGATGCTAAAAAACCGCAGCCGGTGCCGTTGGTAGGAATGGTAAGAGAAATCCTGTCCGCAATCCTTTCAAATCCTAAGCAGCAAGGCAGCTTACAAGGATTGCTGTCCCGCTAAAGCAGACTGGAGAAGCCTGATTCGGTTGCGCCCTAGAGATTCCAGGGGATGGGAAAACTCTGAACTGCAGAAGCTGTCAATAATGGCATCACAAATACTTTGTTTGTATAAATATTTACTGCGCATAGTTTTTTTTTGTGTTAATAAATGTTTATACCAGTTTAAAGCGATTACCAATACAAAACGCAGCTTCTTATTCGTATCTTTAAACAGAAACATAAAATGTTAAAGTAAAAAATGCACTAAAAACCTCCTACAATTTTTGATGAGTTTTATTGCTGTCAAACATGTAATAAATTCATCGAACATTACAGCTATCTATAATGATCGCCTGAGTATATATATTTTATAATAAATATATATTTATGATAATATCCTAATGATTGACTGGTTTGTTTGTTATAACAAAGTTTATTGTTCAATATTAATGTCTTCGCAGCAAAAACTTATGGTTTCTCGTCAGTTTCGTTATTTTTTTCAAGAAGTACTTTTTTTACTAATGTTTAAAGCAGAAAACGCTACTGCCACCAAGAATTTATTGTGCCAAAATGATGCCGCTGGCAACATATCGCACATGAAATAGATAATGGATCGTACTCTTCTTCGGGTCGAAAGGATAACTTCGATATTTAAATGATAGTCTACATTTATCAAATAAGCTATCAAAGAGGAAAAATAAAAAATGGAGATGTGAATGAAAAAATGGGTATAACATTTCACCAATCTCAATTCCTTACTTTTATGATATTAGCATAAGATAGTAGAATTCAAATACCTAAAATATCCAATTGTAGCCCTGACTTTGATACGATAAAATTTCAAGTATGCGCTATATGTTTGTAATAGCATTCAAATTAATACTAGTATATATTAGTTATCTATAAAAAAAAAAGATGCTAGATACTATGTGAATTCCCTTTATTTCAAAATGAGCTAAACCGTAAGAGGTAGAATAAAACAATGGCCCATGTAATTAAATTTATTACATTGATTCACAACAAAGTCGGCGGAAGAATATCAATATTTTACAAATAACAAAAATATAGTGAAATTTTAAGTAAGTTATTTGAAATCTTAATTCAAGCCGTACAATGTTAGTCTTTTATAAATGGATTGTAAATATGAAAGTAACTCTGTCTGGCTGTCAATCTTTACTGTCCACACCATTGAATCGATTGCGATGAAATTTGGTACGTACTTAGAATAGATTTCAACAAAGGGCTAAATTATTGCAAAAAAATGGTCGAAAGTGTTGAAATAAGCAATGAAAGTTTATAAAGAACCATGTTGAACATAAAACGATGAAAATTTAAAAAATATCTAAAAGTGGTGTTCAAGCAGTTTTGTGGTTTCAAACTATACGGGGATGAATTAGGGGTGGAAATAGAGATGAAAGTTAATATGAGAATGCGTCATGGTCAAAGTAAAAGCTATACAAAGTTCTGTCTAATCACATACAATAAAAACTAATTTTTATTATACTATACAGTATATTTCAATACACCTCGCGAATATTTTTCCTATTCCACGCGGACGAAGCCGCGGGTAACAGCTAGTCGTATATAAATACATTTTATAAATTTTTAATTTCCTTTAGATAAGGCATTTTGATAATTTCTTTGTCTCCAAACGTATCGAAAATCCATTTTTTTGGGTTTGGTAATTCTTCAGACATGAGCGGATAAGTAAAAGATACGACTAAGAGAGTAATAGATAAGACTATTAAAAATGCCATGGATTACACCGGCTGATATCACCTTTTTTAATATTTATAATTATAATAAAATCGTTCCACCAATTTTATGGTCAGACATCAGATAAAAAAAACTATTAGGATTTTTCCCTGATAATCTTGGTTATTATAGTAAAGAACAAAGTGAAAGGTTTCACCAAGACATCAAAACTATGAAAACAAGGTACCAAATGGGTATGGAATATGAAGGCTGATCAATAAAACGTGCTATTATTGATGATCCCTATTAAAAAATTACTCCCAGAGGTAATATTAAAGCTAAACGCAAAAGATCTCACTCAAAATAGCTTTATACCAACTATTGTAGATGAAATCTGTAGAAGTTATCAAATATATGTATTTATAACATAATAATAGAATTCTTTTTAAAAAAACCGTTATTCTTGTTTGTAAAAAATCTGATGTGATAAAGTAATTATGGAGGATATTTCGACTCATATCGAAACAATTTTTAAGTCAAAAAGTCTTCATTTGTCGGCCGGTATTGTTCATAAAAACCCGAAAACTGTTTGCTATTAAAACTGAGGTAAAATGTATGTACAGTTCTTAATAAAAAAACGACTATTTTATAGTGAATGCAGTTCAGCACAATTAAAAGGGCTGAGTTTAATTATTGCATTTTACAAATATTTTCAAATTATATTACCATGATTTTCTAAATCGTTTCAAATTACCGCCAAAAGCAGTAATTAGACGCTGACACCAACCATCGAAGAACCTTTGTTTTAGGTTGATTAGTAGATGTCTATTATATTAGACACGAATTTGTAAATAAGGTAAGAAAAAATAAGATTTAAATAAAGGCAAATCAAATTAAACATTATCATTTATGATTAGGAATTTATATTACGAACTCAGAATATTGTTGTCCACCCGTTAGAAATTTTTCATCAAATATTTTTATAGTTCTATTTCTACTAAAGAAGAGTCGCATTATCTATTGGGTTTAAAATAAAACATTAATATAAATTTTCTATGTACATTGTCGAACTTTAATTCATTCGTTAATCTCAGTATGATATCTTTTGAAATTGGTTTTAAGAGAAAGCTTGAATCTAATTACATTTCTAATAACAACGAAAAAATAAAAGTAGCCTATTAAACCCTAATGAAGAAACGACTTAACCTTTAACTGAGCATCGTAGATCGAATAGGATTTCAGTTTTCGTAATACACAATTAATCTCCAGATTAGAAAGACAAAAGTCCCTGCAAAACGACACCAATTTATGGCGAGGTTTATTTCAGAAGCTGTCAGGGGAATACGGCACATTTTCTTGATAAATTTGGTTATGCGTGAGTAAAATTATATATCGTGTGTTTTTATCTTTACAACGATTCCTGCATTTGCAGAACAAATAATTTTTATTTATTGATCAAATTATTACTTTTTTAAACTTAAATTATTAAATGGCAAATTATAGTTTTGGTGTTAAATTTATTTTCTTAAAATGTTTAGAAGAAGTCCACAATATATATTTTTAAACATAAACATACATATGTATATAAAAGTATATCAATATATCACATATATTAAATTGATAGGGAGATATTTATATATTTATAAATTAAGTATTCATCGTGTCGATTGAATTACGCAAGCGTTCCTTAATATCTGTTATATGTAACTTAAACAGTTTATTAAACTTTATTAAATGTTGTTTATTGAGCGCGATGTTTAGTGTTAATGAATTTAATTTCTATTAATTTCTCCTAAATTAACTCTACAGTTGATTTACGTTTGGGTAATCAATCTATATCAATTATTTCTTTAAATATATATATAACTAACGCGAAAAATCCGTAAATTAGTGGAATTGATATCTATCTATATTATACGATAATTCATGTAAAGATATCAAGATGTTAAATAAGTTTAAAATAATCTAATAATCTAATTTAAATTAATCGTCATATACTTACTTCAATCAATAACATAGAACAAGAGATGCGAAACAAAAAAAAACGCGACTTTGTCAGCTTGGTAATACGTAAAGAAACATTTAATTTTTTCATTGCACCAACTGCTATGTTATTTTAAATATATAAACATAAGGTGACGAAATGATTTTAGGAGCCCTCGTAACTATTATAGAATATAGAAGTATTTTTTGCAAATGTATACGCAAGAATAGTTCTAAAATTATTGGTACAGTGCATGTTCTTGTTTATTGAAAGTAGAGTGCGATCCTCCCCGCTGACATACATTTCTGAGTTACTGCCCTCATGGTGAGAAAATAGATATATTTTCATTATTTGTGAGACATAATAAATGGACGTCTATTTGCAGAACGTTATGCAAACCCTACGATGAAAATTGATGTGAAGTCTTCACTTTATAAAGTATCCTTTTAAAAATCTTTCAGATGTTGTTGAACATTTAGGTCGTGTGATTTATTATTAATGTAAGTTATTTTACGAATTTATGATCTCTACAGATGTTTAATCAAAACCAACTTATAATTTATTGTGTTGGGTTAACATCGTATTGGTATTGTTTTTTTTCTTTTAACCTAGTGACAAACTCGTAGGTTATTATAACCCAAATTATCCTTGTTTAATCACCTTGGAAGGTCAAATACAAAATATAACCTACGGAAAAATAAACGGTGTAAAGAAATAATGACAATCATAAAAAACAAATTAAAAAAAATTGTTTTGTTTTGATGAAATTTGCAATGAAGCGAATAAGATGAGGAAAAAATCATTAAAATATATAATGAATAATCGTAGAAAGCAATATCAACAGACCAAACTTTGATAACCAAGCAACGCTTAAAAAAATTATACTTAATTTTTTTAAAAAGAATAAAAAGACAGTACCCAAAAATCATTGTTCACCTGTAAAACTCATATGTTATTTATTTATGTACTTAATTCTCCTGCACACGATGTTATATTGAAATTTTATTACAATACATAAAAAACTTAATAGCTAAATGCACTTCCAAATTATAACAATAATAAAATTAACATTTAGGTATGTAGTAACATTATTAAACACAGCTTACTGGTTATATAATAAAGGGTTGACATAGAAACTAACTAAAAATTAAAGATTTTCTAGATCATAAGTTGTTATTAGAAATGTACAGACTTACATATTAAATGTTTTCTTGAAGAATAAAACAAAAATCGTTACTAAATTAATGTATTAATTTTCGACAATGGAATGGAATGGGAGTCAAAGAAATCTTCTTGGACTCAATTTTATCTGCGACCCCTTTTACTAAAATACGAGAAGAAAGAGGAACTTTGCTAAAAGATCAGGACAATTAATGTAGCCATTTACTATTTTATGAAATAGGCTAAAATCAAGTAGATCACGCCTTTACGACAATTCCGGTATATGGAGATATTTAAGTTTCATATCGTATGATTTCAGCTGACGTTACTGAAACGCTCTTGCAAGATGCCACAAGAATAGCTTTGGATTTTATCCAATCTAGACAATGTGTTCAAATAGAATATAATTTCTTATTAATCTTTATGATAAGGCGAGCTTTTTATTTATAAAGAGTGTAGCGTCTAGGTACAATTAAAACGTATAAACAAAATAATTTATTTGTTTATACGTTTTAATTAATCAGATTCCAGGTCACAAAGCCGTTTTTAAAATCTTGGGTGACCTCGATTTTTTTATTAATATTGTTTATTTATGTAATGTAACATTTATTCTCAATGCTCATGATAAATAGTTAAATAATTTCCATTAGTTCATCATACATAAACTCTTATATTAGACCTTTACAAAAGACATACCAATCTCTTTTAAAAATGTAAGATAACAGTTTGGGTGTGATAACAGTCTCTATAAAAACGAAATAAAAATAGAGAAAAGAAATAAAAATAAAACATAAAGCTCAAATGAAGAAACATATTCAAAGCTTATATCAAGCAGCTTAGGTCAAACAAGACTTCAATTTCGTAATAAACGATAAATCTCCTCAACATTTCATCAGATTAGAAGGGCAACAAATCCCTCCAAAATTACTCCAATTTATGGGAAGGTTTATTCCCGAAGCTGTCAAGGGAAACCGACATACATTCATGATAAAAATCATTTTGTGTGAGTAAATAAATGTTATATACCCTGTATAACTTGTTCTTAGGCTAAAAAAAATATCTAAAAATTTGTTATGTAGTTTCATTTATTTTAACAACACAAAACAAAATGTAGTAATATAAATTTTGTTTTCAAAGTTTTCCACTTTTAATATTGCAGTTGAATTTGGTTTCGTACAAGATTTAGTATGCGATCTAGGTTTTCTTTGCGTTCGGGTGTTTAAGTAAACTATTTAAAATAAAATATTTCTACTTACTATGTACTATTTATAATATTTCGATTCCATAGATTATAACATAATTTTGATTATTATCGTTTAGTTCATAATAATGCCATATAGAAGAGGATATGTTTGTATATTTTTGTTTTATTAATTGTAGGTCACGTCGGTAGTGGCGTAACATCCAAAGCGACATAGCTTCCTTGTCCCTTGGTTACTCATTACCATCAGCCTGTGTCAGTCCACTGCTGGTCATAGGCCTCCCCTAATGCACGCCAGCGCTCCCGCTCTTCGGCTATTCTCATCTGTTGTTTGTTAGTATTAATTACTCATAGTCTTGCGTCACAATTCTTGTATTTCGTTGTGATGTTATTCCATTTGGCTAAATTATTTTAGTTACGTGCTCTGCTTTCTTGATAAAGAGAAACGAAATTGATAAATTGCGACAATTTAATGAAGCTCACTCAGTATATACACATTCCGACCAAGACGGATTATAGCCATAGAGGAGAGATACATTTTATTAAAAATGCAAATAATTGTAGTTTTTGGTTAAGAAATTTATAACATTTCAATAAAGAATCATTTATAAAATGTATTTAATTTTATAATTTTATATATTGTATTTATTTAAATATTAAAAAAAAAAAGCAATTCATTAACATTTTAGAAAAAAAAACCGATCATAATGAATACGCACTTAAGACAATTTTTATAAATAATAACGTATTTCCGCAAAAGTATAATTTTACTGCTCCGGAAAGTTTCTAACTTTTTTTTACTTTCTTGTGTCAGGCAAGCTGTGTTCTCAGCAAAGTTCTACGAAAGAAAACTTGAACGTAAACAATGAAATAACTATTTTATGTCCTATTTAGGGTTAAGCGTAGTTAATAAAAGTAAGAAATTAAACTACATGGCATAATAAGAACACTCAATTATTTTGATTTATTATTATGTATAAACTATTGTATTACATAAATTTATTAAATGACTATAAATTTCAATTATATATAAATCAGTTTTATTAAACATTAACAATTTCTTTGTTCACTGAACAGTACTTGATCCAAAAAAAGCTTCTAATAGGCAGCTATTTTTTAATGCATACGAAGGCTACTTCATGGAAGGTGGTCACCCGTAAGATCGACACTATCAGGGTATCACCAACCCACTGCTTTCCGTAAGACAAAGTCTTATATTACATCTCGTTTACCAAGTAAAAATATTGGCCCTTCAAAACGGAACACGCTAGTGTTTTCGCCTACTGCTTTGCGGCAGAAATAGACACCGCGATGGTAATTTTTCAGTCAGCCCCTGTAAAAACGGGATCTACCACCTCTTAAAATTATCACGAATGGAATAATATTTATACAGTTACATTATTAGCATTTAATCTAGATAAATTTATGAGAATTTGTAAACTCTGACGACTTTTAAAACTTCTCATAAATCAGCCTATTTGGCACAAAACATATAGAAGAAGAAGGGTGTTAATTTATGTAAAACGTAAATAGTGCATTGCATATTTATTATAAACAGCAAGTTTATAATAAAAATGTAGTGTTATCGTCAAATGAACTCTATTTATGACAACCCTCATACCTTTGTGTATTAAAAAAAATTACACGGTGATTTTTTTAAATAAGTTTGCTTATAAGGAATTCAAATTTTATTAGCAAATAGAAAGGATGAACAGTAGATAATTTTTCATAAAACTCGCCGTACGTAGAAGTATTACCCTGTTCAAAGTAAAAGCACAAACATTTTCCGCTCCTCCTATGCATAACAATAGTATTGCTATTTCTTTGAAATATTGCGCCAGTTGTCGGTTCGTTATGTAGAAATTTATATAACACGTAAATAAAAACGGTATGTTTTTCAATTATATATGTAGTTTGTTTGTTTTAATGGATATTCTTGCTATAACTTTATAATATTAACAAAATACCTATAGTTATATCCACAGAATTTCACAAACAGTAATTAATTGACACAATTTAAATATAAATATTTATAACTGTAAACAAAAATGACTCAAGACAATTCGTTCAGTAAGTTTACTCTTGATCATCATCACCCTTTGATAGACCACTGCTGGACATAGGCCTCCCCTAATACACCCTTATCAATTAGGGGTTTTGGACCGCATCCCATCATGCTGGTCCAATGCGGGTTGGTGGGAGGACCGACTATTTACATGTCTATCCAACACATGAATCATCTTACTTTTCAGACAATTGGGATCGCCCAAATTGCCTTTGAAACAACAATTAAAATTTGTTAAGTCCCCGCAGGATTCGAACCACGACCTCCGATTTCTAAAGCACACGCCTATACCACTAGGCTACAGAGGCAGTTGGCAGCAGCTGATGTAACTTAGGCAAATTCTTTTAAAAAAAAAATTATACAATATCTTTTCAATATATTATAACAAAACCGGAGGAGCGGGTGTCAACTAGTAACGAATAAAAAAAAAGGTGCACTTTAAAAAAAATCTCGTACTGATTATCCTCACATTCCATTTCATTGTTATTAAAAAATGTTTTATTTTACTTTTATATATTTAAAACTTTTAACAGAACAGTAACAACTACTACAGATTTATAGACAAATCTGATTTATAAGCAATAAGGATAGAATAAATGCGATTAAAAATCTTCATTTCAATCATAAATAAATCAATATATAAACCTACAGGAATGAACCTCACATTATTGAGCTCGTCGTATTGGTGAATTGTAATTACAGACTGGCCTCGTCAAAATTCATATTTACATAATATGTTAACGTATTTTCAGATACACTGATTCAATATTCGTACAAAAATGTGCCCGTCATGATGATTATCTTCTTAGCTTCTATATATATATAATTATATACTATTATAGTACTATGGTATGTAAATTTGTTACTTTAATGTAAGTAAAGTATCCAATTAATTATTTTTTTCCAATGGTAAGTTAAAAACAGTTGTACCTGTGATATCAAAATTACATAAAGCTAATGGCTCATTCAGAAGTATATTTGTTTTAAATCTAAGTAATATAAGTTTAGCGAAATATAGCAAAATCATAATGTATTGACCAATTGGCACTGCTTCATAATTATATTTAATTCCCAACGTTCAATCATTATGGTAATTACGATATTAAAGACAAGAGATTACGGTTATCAAGTAAGCTTTATACAGCTGCTTTTCACAGATACAACCTAAACAGAATAATAAAATTAGTGTCTTCTCTAAATTGTATCAATATCTTTATTGGCCTATCCGCTTAGCCTGCTAAGCTTATGCTGTAATAATATTTATACTCGTCAACAATTAAAATGGTCAAAGTTCTGCAAATAACTATTATGTAAAACCCTATGGTATTAAAACTATTGTCATCGTCATCAGCCTGTGTTAGTCCACTGCTGGACAAAGGCCTCCCCCTAAAACTCCGTAATGGAGAAGGCATTGAAGGCACATGAAGGCAATTGTGTTAGGGGGTTCTCGGACCGTATCCCATCACGCTGGTCCAAAACTATTGTAGCTTATCTAATATAATCAGTGTAATTAAAAAATGATTAATTTCATTTGTATATTTATTAAGAAACAAAACTACGACGGAGTATTTAATTACATCATGGTCCCTGTGACTGACTTTGATGTTAATCCAATTATCTAAAACGTTATAGTTACGTTCTCTGTTTTCCTGGTATCAGTGTGCGAAACGGAATTGATAGAGTGCGACAATTAAATAAGACCATTTTGACCCAAACGGATTAGAGCCAGATAGGGGAGATAAATTTAATTATATTATTGTACGTATTTATCTGAACTATCTTAAGTAATTTTAATACTAGGACAAAATGACAACTATTTCTAAAAACTTCGTACACTGGAAAACTTAACAATAATTAGTGTGATGATTATTGTTGAAACAAGTAAATTTGTTTTTGTTCGTTATATGTCCTTAATTTAAACATAAAAAAAGCGAGCATTATGAACAGCTGTTTAAGAAATTATCAGTTTTCACCTCTCAAAAGACAAAAACAAAAACAACTACGCACTTCCGTAAAAGTTGGCGATTCCGAGAAGTTTCTTTTGAAGTTTTTCATGTTTTTATGTAAGCCGAGCTGCGTTTATTGGCAAAGTTTTGCAAAAATTACATGAAACTAATTTTGTAAATATGTTATATGCTTACCCTACCTTCAGCAAATAATACTCGGAAAAAATATGAACAAACCAATGGAAGAGTGTGAAACTTTTGCTTTGAAGCGCAAATTCTCTACAACATTGTTATTTAGCCACTTGCGTGCTTAAATTAAGTCTTGTAATCATTCAATCAATTGAATCAAAAAAGATATTTAGACTTATTTACATTTTATGTTTTCTGTCTATCGAGCTTAGTCTATACTTAAGTAATACGACATGTATTACTAAAGTTAAGACTAGGTTCAGGGGTTCGAATCCCACGTGGAAACAACATTGTGTTATTTTCATTCATACATTTCATACGTTCTTTTCTGGTTGGTTAGAACAATTTGGGCCGATAAACCAATTTTCTGAAAATTAAGATGAACCATGCGTCAGATGAGCATGTAAAGAGCCGGTCCACCTTATTCGGCTTAAAAACCCCCGAATGGAGAGGGCGTGCATTAGGGGAGGCCTATGTCCAGCAGTGGACTGATGATGAAGATGATGAGACTAGGCTCAAAACCTGACAAAAGCGGGCTTGTTATATAAGTAAATATAATGTCTTGTTAAGTAAGTAATGATAAAAAACACAAAATATTTAAAAGGACAGAATGAAAATTCAATTGCTCTTGATTATTTAGTATTAATTAGCTACAGTTTATTAACAATTAGTTCTTAACGCGGGATTTTAGCGCAGTGATCGAATCAAGAAATTCCGTAACGAAAATGACACCCCCTCTCCACCTATGTCATATATCATCATCATCAGCCTTTGTTAGTCCACTGCTGGACATAGGCCTCCCCTAATACACTTCTATCCATCAGGGGGTTTGGGCCGTATCCCACCACGCTGGTCCAATGCGGGTTGGTGGGTGGGCCGATTTTACATGCCCATCCGACGCATGGATCATCTTACTTTTCAGACGATTGGGTGATCGGCCCAAATTGCCCTAACCAACTATGAAACAACAATGAAAATACTATGTTACGTCCTCGCAGGATTCGAACCCATGACCTCCGGTTTCTGAAGCACACGACCATACCACTAGGCTACGGAGGCAGTTATGAGTATGTAGTGAAAAATAATTTTCCTCGGGAAAATCTCGGATCTTTTTATCAGAATACGATGACCCGAACTCTCAATGAATACTCGTATTAAATGTTATTGTTTAATATCAAATGTCGAAATGAATATTGTTATTGTATAATATAGAGATGTATAGGTACTGAAGCTATTTGAGAGGGCACGATAAATACGAACTTTAATGATTATAATAGGCATGATGACAATAATTAAAAACTACTAAAATACTATAGAATAAAAATTGAAGATTGGAATATAAAATACGCATTCTTTTTTATTATAAGTGTGATTAATATTTATTTTTATAAAACAAAACTACAAAAGGCGGATTGCCTTATTTCTTGCCGAAGACATCTGTCTTCAACACCAATCAGAGCGAAAGACGTCACGATTTAGTAAACGCATGCGCAATACGCACGAACGTCTTGTTTTTAATATTTTTGTTTAAATACCGAGTACAATTTGAGTGTGAATATTATTGATTTGAATATAAAATAACACGAATCATGGATCAAGGATTTACTAAGGCAAACAGCGCTAATTTGCCTGGAATCGACATAATAATGCTGGGAGAGTTTTTGTTGAGATGAAACCTAACCTCGAAATAGATAGTTTATATTTTTACATTCAGACCTTGTACAAAATATTGTTACCAAATACTACTAACTAGAATCTACAAAAATATGTAAAAATTTCTCCTTCTCCATAACATAAAGGTGAGTACTGGGCAATATTCCTTTTGAATCTCGCCTTGCAAGTTTAAGCTACTTGTTTCGTATTGTTTTATTTTGAGGAACGAATACAAATAACTTATAAGGAGCTTTTATGGAAGAACCCACACTATCCATACACTTTCAAATTTATATTTAATAACACTAAATAGCTAAATTCTTGCACCAGCGCAGCGCGTTTACGTTTTGATTACTCAAACGTGACGTCACAAGCGACGACATGACACTAACAAATGATGGGGAAATTTCAATTATTATTTTAAAATTGTATTTTTTTCTACCAAACTTTTAATTTCTGCAGAAATATCTTATTCTTTGTAAATAGTATATCTTTCAATTATTGTCATCATGCCTATTACAATTGTATTTGTGTGTGGCAAATTAAATATATTTCGACGATCATTGTGTCTGGCAACATTTCTGTTATTTCAGTCCATCCCTATTATTTTATTTTGAAACTACATGTCATTCCCTTCTATTTATTCCTATCCTCTGCTAACTTAACAAATATTCCTATACTTTTATACTTAGGCAATATTTCAATATAATGCTTATTGAGTGCCTCAAAGTTAGCCACAAGATCATTTCACTATCTTCTAAACTTATACCAGTGACATCAATCACTATCAACAGCTTATACTTACTTTAGAAGTTAATGTTTCTATCAATCTTAACTTGGTAGCTTGTGCTGAAAGTTTTATTGAAGTAGCAATTTCCTTACTTGCAGTAATTCTAAAATCCATTTTGATATAAGCGATAGTTGAAAAATGTTCTATTAAGGCAATAAAATGCACACGGTTCCTTTTGTCATAATTCATTTAATACGGCAAGTTTTATCGAAGAACACTAGTTCAAAACTAAGGAATGCAAAAATCTACAGTTTACATCCAGAAAATATAAGAAATCTATGAATATACATGACTTTTCCTAACGTTACGATGTGATGTATATTCATAGATGATTACATCATCTGTATTTTGTAGTAAAAGTTCATTACCATTAAATTTTATTGAAGCACTTTAGTTGAGGCGAAGGGAACGTGAGCAAGCTATTATCAAAATAGCGCGGGAAATGTTTATTGTGGAATGTTATGCTATTTTTTCTTTGATTCAATTACAAATTAATGAAAATAGTTTGGTTTCTAATATGCTTTGTAAACGTTGTCATTGAAGAGCTCAAATAACATATGTAATTTTTTTATGGTATGCACTCGTTGAACTTTACACTTTAACTTTTGAGCTTTGTAGGCTTAAGGCTTAATGTTTTTATGCCTATGTCAAGTAAATTGGCCTTGCAAATTCAAATTCAAAAATTTTTTTTCCAATTGAGTCTCTGTCGTGCTCTTATCCGTCGACCGACACTCTACCACCAGTTCGGAATTTTTGATCTGTCCAGAGAAGAATCGGCAGGAAACTGCGGCCGCCATTTTTTAAAATATATATAGTTGTTTAATCAGAACAATACAATTATCAAAATTATACAATTTAAGCAGTTGCAAGGGGACCAGTGCAGGCATCATCATTTATTACCACAAATCTTGATCCTCAATGTAGTCTCTAACAGAATAATAGGCTTTTTCAATGTTGCCTTTACAGCATTTCGAAAGCCGACGTAATTTAGCAACTTTTCATTTAACTTTTAGTACATTGTACACAGTTATACAAAAATTATTTACTTTTTCTAGCCAATCTAAACCTGTCTAACTCTCAGTGCTCTTTGGGTCCCCTATGCGGTCTCAATTGCTATTTAGAAAGAAAGTGTAAATTTTTTGTGCATGGATAATAATTTCAATTATATATAAAGGCGGTAGCGTTAAAATTCCTGTGTTATCGAAAACGTCCCGTTTTGATAAGCCGTCTATATGAGTCCCCCACTGAAATTTGGTATCAATGGAAATTCCCAAAAATGCAGACGAATCTTTAAATGGAATTGGATTTCTGCAAACGTAAATGATTGAAGAGAGCTCCAACTTTCAAGTGTGAAACGTATACATTTCGATTTATTTAAGTTTAACACTAAATTATACGCAGCCAACCAGATTGACACCTCATTTATGGACTTATTGGGAAAATTTACAATTTGGTCATCTTTTTCACCTTGAATAGCAGAGAAGTGTCCGCAAATAGAACTATTTCAGACATATTTTCTACCACTGCAGGCAAGTCATTCACGTTCACCAGAAATAGAAGGGGTCCGAGTAACGACCCTTGGGGAACTCCCATTCGCACTGTAGCTCCAGACGATTTTGTGTTGTTCCCGATCTTTCAAATAAGAGACAATTAAATCGAGTGCAATAACCATTGGTTATTCTCATATATCTGAATGCCTTTCTTTCAATAGCCACTTGTGATTGTATTTTAAAACGAAATGTTACTTACTATAAAGGAAATGTAAAATACGAGCGTTCGGACTTTGAATGCTGTATGGTGTTTCATTAAATTATACCTAGCTTTATTGTAACTGGCTCGCCAGGAAACTAAATTATATTATCACAACATTGTATTATATTTATGTGAGCACTACGCTCACAAATAAGAACTTCACAGATTTAAGTCATGTTTAATTTATTCTAACCGTATATTGGTAAATCTTTACAGCAATATTATTTTCATTCAAAATAGTTTATTTTTATTACTGGCTAACTTTACTTTTTTTTTTTACCGTGGGGAAATGCCTACGCATACCCGTCCTCGATGGGGCAAAGACGGGTTATGTCGGACTCGCACCGACTAAACACCACGTTGTTCGTACTTGGCGCCTGAGTGATGGGGTCACGCTTGGCAGTCTTCTGCGACCCCACCAGTGCTAGCCGCCGGAGCAGCTCCGTCTCGGCCTTACGGCCATCTACCTCCGTCTGGGGGCGTCGGAACTAGCGCGCCCATCGTCTCGGCCCCTGTAAACAGGTAACAGACTCCCCCGAGTCTGTTACTAGGAGCCATGAGGAGTCAGGAGTTCCCAGACAACTCGCCCGACGAGACTCGCCCAAGCGAGCGGCGTGAATGTTAGCCCGCCACTAGCTCCATTCGCGCTGCTAGATGAGAGAGATCGACGCACGCTCGCTCCGAATCCCTTCCCGGGTCTCCCCACCGCAGATAGCGGAGGCCACGTCTCCGAGTCGCGGAGGACTAGGAGTGCGCCTACGATCTGCCGCCCCTCATCCCCCGACTCCTTTTGGCATCAAGGGTTGAGGCCGCACACCTCCCTGAAGCCCGTCCCTCGAACCGCAAAGGCGCATCCTAACCAGGCTTCTAGCTGCCTCGGAACACCTCCTCACGCCTGGCCTTACTCTTCTCGCCTGCCAGTTTCTCTTTCGCTTGCAAAGCTGGCCAGCTGCAGGTCTGACCCCAACGCGCTGACGACAAAGCGAGAACCTGTTCGGGGGTTTATAGCAACCTGGCTAACCAATCTTTAAGTCGCCACCCATAAAACATAAATCAACACTATTCAAAATCTGTGGTTTGCAGAGAGTTCAAACCTTTACTTCAAATTAGAATTACAATGTTTGAAAGAATTATAACAACGTTGGTTTTGAATACCTAAAACTCTTCTTGTGGTACTACTCTTGCGGAATTTTGTTCTTAGAAATGTAGATAATATATTTTTGCAGCAAAATTAATAAAATTAGTTCAAATAATTTATTTATCACTACGTGATGTTTTCGAGTGTTTTGTCTCACTTGCATTAGTCCGACCCCTTCAAAAGATATTAACTGTCCAAAACGTATACTCCGTAAAGTCAGGCAGGACCTGCAATGCCTTCACAATGATTAATATAGCTAATCAATTTATCAAATGCAGTTCAATCTTGTTGCAGGAATTAAATGAAAGCGCGATATTCTTATTCAACCCAATAATAACTGACAAATCGCTGTAGAGGTTTAACAAAGTTTAAATGTATTGACAAGTCTTAAGACTAATCTGGTCTTAAATGAACGTTCATAAACTTACAATAATTACATGTAGATAATTATTGGACATTTAAATACCTTTATTAGATATTAGTTATTAGCTGTAACTTACTGAAAATGAAATGTTTAGCAAAATTATCGTTACTATTGCTTTATTTCTTCTAAATATTAATATGTAATCTAATTATCAAAATGCAGTTCAATCTTTAAGTGCAGAATAAAGTAAAGCGCGATATTCTTATTCACGCATAGCTCCATTTCGGCCGCAGAATGAGGAGAGATCGACGACACCATGCGGAATGTCCCCTCCTCCCACGGCCCCTCCACACCGTATCAGCGGTGAGTCTCCACCGAGTCGCGGAGGATAGGGAGAGCGGCCTACGATCTACCGACACTCCTCTTCCCCCGAGACTCCTCCTTGGTTGCGAAGGATAGGAAGGGCGGCACACCTACTTCCCCCCTCGGAACCTGCAAAGGCGCATCCAAAGCGGGTTTCTGCAGCCCGCTTGGAACAGCCTCCTCCACGGCCGGCCTTAGTCCTTCTCGCCGGCCAGGTTCCTCTTAGCTTCCTATGGACTGAGCCCCACCGCTGCGACAAAGCGAGAACCTGTTCGGGGGGTTTACTTGTTAACCTATTTTTTTTTTTTTGCCGTTGGAAAAATCCAGCTTACGGATTCCCCGCCGCCAAAGTGAGGGGGCAGCGGGGATATGTGGGGCTCCCCGGACCAAGATGGAGCGGCCGGTATACCCACTAAAAAACCAAAGGTTGTTCCTTTCTCGTGTCGCTGTAGCCGGGGCCGCGAGCGCTGATGACAGTCTTCGGCGACCCCGGCACGACGTGGCCCTCTCAGGCCTCTTCTCTCCGGGTGTGTTGAGACACCCGGAACGTCGCTTTCAGGCGCCGTGCCGGAACAAACAGCACGGCGCTCCCTCTGAGCCCTTCTCTGGGCGGCGGGCACCCTCTTGCCGGCCGCCCAGGGGCTCAGTCAGGGGAAGGTTGCGCGTACGCCACTCTTCGGCGCCCTGGCCTTCTTCTGCGGATACCAGGGCGCTCAAGGCCTCCTCGTCCCTTTCCGCGGCCTCCTTCCGGGCCATCACGTCCTCGCAGAAAGCAAGGACGGCGCCCCACGACCTTTCGCTCTCTAGCATCCTGCGCACTACGGCAGGAAGCGAAAGGCCCCACGACACTACCCAGCTCTCGGCGTTGCTCGACCCAGGCAGGGCACTCTTCCGGCGCGTGTTGGGCCGTCTCTTCGGCACATACGCCACAGTGGTGGCACTCCTCTGTAGGCTCCCTACCAGCCACGCGGCACACCTCCCGAAACAACCGTGTCCCGAGAGAACCTGCGTCGCGCAGAATGTTAGGGAGCCATTTCTTCTTTCTAGCCACCACTTAAGAACGGGGCGTATGGCTTCTACTATTTGACGGCCGGCGCTGGGGTGCTCCAGCCTCAGCTCCCACTCCTGTATTGCAAGGGAGCGCAGTTCGTCTCTGCGCCCCCTTATTTCTTGCCGTTAAATGATTAATATGTAACCAATTTATCAAATGCAGTTCAATCTTTAAGTTGCAGAATAAAGTGAAAAGCGCGATATTCTTATTCAACCCAATAATAACATGACAAATCGCTGTAGAGGTTAAAAAAAAAGTTTTAAATTATTGTACAACAGATTAGTCTTAAATAGAACGTTCAAAACTGAAATATTTATTTTGTAGATAATTATTGGACATTTAAAATACCTTTATTAAGATATTAGTTATATTGAAGTATTAATTATAGAAAAGTAGAAAAGGTTACAAAAATTATCGGATTACTATTGTTTTTAATTTTACTATTCAAACATTTATCATAGAGGTTATCTTGTTTAAAACCGACTTAATTCAAGGTCCTTTTGTGTATTATAAATATCAGTGAAAATTTGTACATTTAAGATATCTTCAGGTTTATTTTTCAAAAGGTTAAAATATGCCCAAATTTATCATCTCATCATCATCATCTCATCAGCCTGTAATAGTCCACTGCTGGACATAGGCCTCCCCTAATACACCCCTATCCATCAGAGGGTTTTGGACCGTATCCCACCACGCTGGTCCAATGCGGGTTGGTGGGTGGACCGACTTTTTACATGCCCATCCGACGCATGGATCATCTTACTTTTCAGAAAATTGGGTGATCGGCCCAGATTGCCCTAACCAACTAGGAAACAACAATGAAAATTTGTTGAGTCCCCGCAGGAATCGAACCCACGACCTCCGGTTTCTAAAGCGCACGCCCATACCACTAGGCTACGGAGGCACCCAAATTGATATGGCGATAAATCCTTTGTTATTACATTTTTTTTATCTGTATAAAATTACATTTTATATAGATTATTAAGACCATTATTTACAGCACAACTTTTAGTTTATACGTACTGTCAATAAGGAATCTCAATAGAGCACGTTACTGAATACGGTCACGAGACGTTAGTTATGCATGTTTTATAAATATCGTAAACATATGTCTAATATTTTAAAGCGATTAACTGGATTTATTTTGACCCAAATTATTTTAAATAACGTTAATAGTGGATCTTTTGGTTCATTAACAATATTTTTACTCGTGGTGTATTTATAAAAATATGTTTCAACTTTTAAAGTTAAAGACAGCTGCTTTATATTAGTCGAGTTGAATGTTCTTGATAATCATTTATTTTTTATGAGTTATCGCGATAAAGGTCAAGACATTTTTTTTAAATGTGAAAGTTAATCAAGTTTATCAGCGACGTACGAATCAAATCTAACATCGAATTAAACCTTTTAACTCTGTCTTGCCCTTGTAACTATGTCAAACTTCGTTCTAAAATGGATTTTATATTTAAGATATTTTAATAGATAAAATTATTAAAACGCATATACATTTATAATCTGTTCATTTACAAAGTTAATTGTAAGACTTATTTTCATAGCTTTAAGTTATTTTTTTTATGTAAACATAAACCTACATTTTTTATATTAATCTCGTTTGAGTGTTACAAATAAGCACGGTTATTATCAAAAGGTGACAGAGATAAAAACTGATAGGTAACACCGGTTATCGATCATTATTTCCAAATATAAATAATTCCTAAGAATGCAAAGAACAAGTTTAGTTAAAAATTATTTAATACCAATATGTACTCACAAAAAAGCATGTTAATCAATTTTGTTTACATAAAAATATTAAACTCCAATAACAGTAACGTTAAGTTTATAGAAAATATTGGAGAAAGTTTTACCTTGCAGTTGTTGACAATGCATTACTGAAAAATAACTAAATAAAGGCTTGACCGTATAACACTGGTTAGTTAGTTTCAGTTGATAGATAGATGATAAGAATAATCGTTAAGCTGGGCCTAAACCAGTAGAAACTAAAACAAAACTTTAAAGCAAAATGTTTTTTTTGTCTAAACTGACCTTATATGCAAATAATAATAACAAGAAATATAACATTTTGTAGTCAGTCTTAGTTTTTCGTTTATAGAAAATCAATAAAACACTATCATCGTGGTGTCTATTTCGGCCAAAGCCGTAGTGTATATAAATTACTGTATACTTTCGGGAAAACAGATATTTCGATATTATAGGTCTTAAATATAGATAGGGAGTAAAGCTAAATTGCAATAATAATTGCAATAAGAGCAGCGTGTATCGCTGACCACTGGTAAAGCTATAGTTAGTCACATTTCCTTATATAACAAAAGTATATTTTATTCTGGTTTTAATACTAATGTCATTATTCACCATTTAACCGTCAGTTGAGTTATCAAAATGGTTACATTAAAAATAACCTTTATATGTATATATATATGTTATATGTATATACGTGTATATATACGTTATTCAATTACGCAAGAGAAATGTAAAACAGCTGTTAAGAACGCAAAGGCGTGGAAGAAAATATTTTATCATTGGTATTTGACTATAAGCTATTGGAAAAGGGTAGCTTTGGCGTAGGCATTATATGAAAAATTCTTTTAGCATTAGATTGAGAAAGATTTCTTAAGATTTATAAGAGACAAAGTAAGATTGGTGACATAATTTTTCAATTACAATATTATGATTGAATTTTTGCTTGCTTTAATGTAAAGAAAAATTATAAAAATTATGTAATATTCTTTTAGACGACTATGAATTTTGTTTATTGAAATATGAGTATATTTTTTAATGTCGATTTAAAATAATAACTTTATTAGGCTAAACTGTAGAATAAGAATGTATCTATCTAAGTTTTTAATAGTTTAAGATGTTTGTTGTGTTCTATTCTAATCGTTGTTTCAAAAAGGAACAGGATCGAAAGGAGTTCAAAAATGTTCCGTAAATTTTAGCAATGGTACTATATACAATTTCCTGATTTCAGTTATATATACAAAAATATATTAAAGAAGGCTAAGGTGATCTTGTGCGACCTATGCGAAATAGAAAATATAGTAAGAATAGAAAATGTTTCTTAATGCTGAGTTTACTTTGCTGAGTTCATTTTACGCTTTTAGATTCGTCCGTTCATTTGGCTCGCTTCCTTTATGTACAGCAATGAATGAGGTACGTAGGCGAATAAAATTGAACAAAGGCGACAGATATGAAAGGCTTGATTTATTTACGACTATTTTATTTCTAAGTCGATAACACTATAATAAGAGTAAAAGCTTTCCCAAATTCTGTTGCTTGAAAGCACACAATACACATTATGGTCTTTATTTGTTATATCAGTAATAAATGTACAAATGTAAATAATGTTTGTTAATAATTAACCTTTTATCTTCTACAAATCCTTATCTTCTACAAATGAATCAAAGCAAAAGCGCAATTTAGTGGTCTAAAGTATAACTTTATATATCTTATTTATAACGCATAAAGTTATATTTAAACTTTTTAAAAACATCGGTTTAGAGAAGTTGTAATAATCAAGTTGTATAGCAGTTTAGCAGTTTGTCCACGCTACGTCCGTCTCGTGCTCATATCCTAAATGCCGCAAGCTTTCAGCTGGAGCTTATTTACCGCTTCCAATGCCTAGACACTTGCAGCACTGTGGACGAAATTAACTTCCAGCTCGTGGAAACTGTCCGTACTGTGGGTACTAGGTTCTATAAGCCACCGCAAGCCTAGAACCCAAAAACTCTCTGATCACACTCTGAACCTTATGGAAACAAGACGGAACATGCGGCTACAGTCTTCTTCTGACATGTTAGCCTACAGGCAGCTGAATGGACAGATCTCTAAGTGTATGCGGCGTGACTTGCGCATCTTTAATACATGTCGTATTAAAGAGGCAATTGAACGGAACCGAGGTTCTAAAGTCTTGGCCAGAGATCTATCTGTCGGGCAAATCTAGCTAACTAAGTTGAAGGCCGATAGTGGGACCGTCGCCTCCGGTAGACCAAATGTTTTTAGATCCAGAGTTTCTATGGACAGCATGGAACACAGGACTGTATACATCGTCGTCGGAACCGCTTACTGAAGCGAGTGAACTCAAGAGCAAAGCATACCCCCTTTTTTTTTTGTTGCCGTTGGAAAAATCCAGCTTACGGATTCCCCGGACCAAGATGGAGCGGCCGGTATGCCCACTAAAAAACCAACGGTTGTTCCTTTCTCGTGTCGCTGTAGCCGGGGCCGCGGGCGACCCCGGCGCGACGTGGCTCTCGCCTCTCTCGGGCCTCTTCTCTCCGGGTGTGTTGGGACACCCGGACCGACGCTTTAGGCGCCGTGCCTGAACAAACAGCACGGCGCTCCCTCTTGAGCCCTTCTCTGGGCGGCGAGTACCCTCTTGCCGGTCGCCCAGGCATACCTGCATAAGCAAAGCATACCCGGCACAACTCCGAAAATATCCCGGAAGTCAGTCTGAGCGAGATACGAATGGCTCTAATAAAAATTAAGGACGGTAAAGCACCTGGCTTTCGACAATGTTCGTCTCACCAGGTGGTGGGGACGGAATTACAGAAGAGTTTCTGAAAGTGGGTGGAGAACCGATACTTGTAGTCCTTCAGAGACTCTTTAATTTCGTCCTACAGGATAGTATTACGCCAGAAGCGTGGAGCAGAAGTTTGATGGTGCTGTAAAAGCCTCTTAAAAAACTACAGACCGATTTCCCTTCTCAGCCACGTTTATGTCCTGTTCTCGAGTTTATGGACTATGAGAAAGCCTTTGATTCCGTCGATATTTGGGCTGTGCTGCAGGCCTTTCAGCGTCGCCAAATTGACAGTCGGTATATCGAGGTTCTGAGGTGTTTGTACAGCAAAGGCACGATGTCCGTCCGAGTACAATCTAGTAGTACGAAGCCTATCCAATTGCAAAGAGGTGTAAGACAGGGTGATGTTATATCCCCGAAGGACCTGGACAAGACGAAAGTTATGTCTAACGGTCATGTCATGCCTACGCCGGGACAAGTAGTCCGATTACGTAAGTCAAACTTCGATGCAGAGGTCCATCGAAGAATCCAGCCCGGATGGGCTTGAAGTCGCTCAGCAAGCTATGGAGCGGACTATGCGTGATAAAGTGCGTAACGCAGCTATACGCAGAAGAACCAGGATAACCGACATAGCCCGCAAAATTAACAAGCTGGAGTGGCAATGGGTCGGCCAATTAGCTCGGAGAACCGATAACCGTTGGGGAAGAACGGTTCTCGAGTGGCAGCCTCGTCCTGGCCATCGCAGTTTCAGACGACCCCCCACCTGATGGAGTGACGACCTGTGTAAATGTACAGGAGGTCGGTGGATGCAGGTGGCACAGGACCGTATCTCGTGGCGACTTATTGGGGAGGCCTATGCTAAACAGTGGGCTCTGACAGGCACAGTCATATTATAAAAAAACACGTATAATATGATGCAGTGTTTAATGATAAAAAAAACCCTGATGTAATTTATTTCCTTTTATGTATGACCATGACAAAATTGTATTTTATTTTTATTATAGTTCGTATTACGTACTTTAGATACTATAATATTCTTAGGTTTGCTGCTAGGGCCGTCTAGGGCGATAAAATGTTATTTTTTTCGTGGGGAAATGCCTATGCATAATACCTGTCCTCGCGGTCGCAAAGACGGATTAAGGCTGACTCGCACCGACCAAAACCACCGCGCTGAGCCTTCCTGACGCCTTTAGAGTGGGGTCACAGGAACGCGCTTATACTCATCTACAACCTCACTAGCGCTGGCTGCCGAGGTAGCCTGTCTCTAGTTTTAGATGACTATGAATTTTGTTTATTGAAATATGAGTATATTTTTTAATGTCGATTTAAAATAATAACTTCATTAGGCTAAACTGTAGAATAAGCATGTATCTAAGTTTTTAATAGTTTAAGATGTTTGTTGTGTTCTAATCGTTGTTTCAAAAAGGAACAGGATCAAAAGGAGTTCAAAAATGTTCCGTAAATTTTAGCAATGGTACTACAATGGTACTATAATGGTATACACAATTTCCTGATTTCCGTTATATATGTATAGAAAAATATATTAAAGAAGTCTGAGGTGATCTTGTGCGACATATGCGAAATAGAAATTATAGTAAGAATAGAAAATTTTTCTTAATGCTGAGTTTATTTTGCTGAGTTCATTTTACGCTTTTAGATTCGTCCGTTCATTTGGCTCGCTTCCTTTATGTACAGCAATGAATGAGGTACGTAGGCGAATAAAATTGGACAAAGGCGACGGATATGAAAGGCTTGATTTATTTACGACTGTTTTATTTCTAAGTCGATAACACTATAATAAGAGTAAAAGCTTTCCCGAATTCTGTTGCTTGAAAAGCACACAATACACGTTATGGTTATATTATGGTCTTTATTTGTCATATCAGTAATAAATGTACAAATGTAAATAATGTTTGTTAAAAATTAAATGCCTTATCTTTTACAAATGAATCAGAGCAAAAGCGGAATTTAGCTGTCTAAAGTATAACTTTATATATCTTATTTATAACGCATAAAGTTATATTTAACTTTTTAAAAAATTGGTTTAGAGAAGTTGTAATAATCAAGTTGTATAGCAGTTTAGCAGTTTGCCCCAGAGGTGGCGTACATGTAGAGCTCCGCTGATAAGTCCATTTCGGTTGCAGACCACAGGCCAGCCAGGTTCCCCGTGAGTGAGCAGGCCGCAGGTACTGAGCCTCACTGCTACGACAAAGCGCGGATAGACTGTAAAAGTCTAATCCAATTTCATCCCACACGCTTGGTCCGAATCCATTCGCATATACATATAGTGATCAAGGTATTTTTTGTATTTTGCTATTAAAATACATTAATTTTATAACCTTCTAGTGAATAAATTGTTTGGACGTGACAAAATATTACGTGCTGGGATTAAGAAGATGAAGCGAATGAAATCGTAACGACATTTTATTTAGATAGATAGTAAATTTACAAAATATTCGATTTCAATCGTTTGAAATATAATAAACTTACATATTAATATCCCACGGATATTAGTCCAGATTTATTATACCAAAATCAATTGTAATGTTAAAGGCGAATCCTGAAACATCACAATAATAACTATTTAAGAAAATTAAATTACAAAATTTGTTTGAAAAAATGTAAATGTCCCAAATATTATTGGACTGGCGAAAAAACTTAGCATATGCTATAAAAAATTAGATCAATAATGGGACTTTGTGTTCGCTTTTACAACAAAATAACTGAAAAATTTAATCAAGTATAATTCTAAATTGTTCTCAAAAATGATTCTGTAGTATTCCAATGTAAATTTAAAAAGTCATTTAAATGATAACACAATATTAATAAAGTGCTCGCCCCATGTTTTTTTACAGTTTTTTAATTGTATTAATTTGATTGTAAAAGATGACATATAATAGTCCCGGTGCATTTATTTCGCTGGTTCTCTCAGGTCAGAGACGCCTTTTCCTAAACTTATGGTAGGATTGTTAACGTTTGATAAGCATTTCTATGTTAAATTAATTTATTTAAATATGAGAATGTTTACCTGTTAGTGACATATACAGGATGATTTGTCGCATAGTACAAACCTAAAAATCGTTTGTTCACAATCAGTATATTCCAATGAATTGTTTTTTCTACTAGGTTAATTTTGGCCCCAAAACTCAGTCAATACTTTCGTCGATACAATTGTGCAAGATATACATTTGTAAACGATAATAACCTTTTTTTTATAAAATTTTTCGTATATAATTATTTCTTTTATTTCCGTGATTATTATACATATCAAATCCAATAATTTACGGATTTTTCGCGTTACTTAATTAGGGTTCGTATTCTTTCCAGCATCCATGATCACGGGCAGACTAAGTTGGTATATGTCTGTATCATAGAGATAAAAATAAAGATAAATTTTTTGGTATATTTTATTTTGAAGTGAAACTCATGTTAGCGTGTATAAGCTTCGTATTAAATGAAAATCACGTTGTACATTTCTCCTGTCGCTGTTAAGGGTCTAGAACGTTGGTACTTTGTTAGTTATTAGTAAGTGTAGTATAATAACCTTGTTACTAAGACAATCCCATAAGGTTTATTCTATTATATATAATTATTATACCATTGAATACGTGCGAATAACATTTCCTCTTTCCCGTATTAACATAACAACGCGCCCTTAAATCCACCGTTGAATTCCGCCCCGAAATACTCCAAATTGCAACACTTATCTACATAGAAGAACATTAAAATAATGTTCGCACACATATTATATAGAGCTTAAACGACGTTAACCAAATGATGTTGCTTTTATAAGAACAGTACTTTACCTTCAACTAGTTTCAACAATACATCGGAATCGCGTTTTTAAGATATCTTTGATTTGTCTATCTGTACACGAGGCTTGTTGGTTTTAAGCAGAACACGTTTTAGTTAATAAAAACAAGTGTCTATGGCAATATTACTAATAAAATTTATAAACTACTTAAGATATTTATGAGTATTAGGGTCTTATTACAATAAAATTAACTTGTTTAGAGTAAATATCTAAGATTCTTTCTAGGAAACCGAAAATTAAAAATAAGGATAATAGGATTATGATTAGGATGTTAGGAAAAGGAAAATGGAAATGGAATCTCCATTGCTTTAGTCTCCGAATCCTTATCAAGCGTCGCATATGCGGAGTTATTTGTCAAGTCGTAGTGGAAAATGAAGTAAACTATCTTCACATTATGACATTAAGTATAGAATGTTAGACAAGTAATTATTTTCATTGTTCGTCTTTCTTTTTACAATGTCTTATGACACCTATAACGAATAACTTTTATATTTGCTAGACGCTTTAAATGTGCCAAATTTATAGTTCAGTAAAAATACATACAATATATCATGTTATATTACTAAAGTTGTTGGTAAATTGGTTTAGTCACAAAATACTGTAACAATTACTATCATATCTTTTGAACTAATTGCATCTTTTAAATACATATCTTAATAGTTTGAAACAAAATGGGTTAACAATATTGTACAAGATGATAGAAGGAGTAGATACACTGTAGACCCGTACGTTTTTATTATATCTAAATATATATGTATGTTTATGTAACCTTTATCGCCCGTTCTTAGTGCTCCGATTTTGATAACTCTTTTTATTAGATAAATACAGGCTGTAAAGTAAAAGGGCGACGTTTTTATTTTTTAATTAGTGGTTGCTAGGATATTAAAGAAATAAAGTATATAATTACTAAACACTAACACTACAAAGAAATAATTATTTTGTAAAAAAATATTAAACGGTTAAAATAACTTTATTAAAATATTTGTCATATTGAAATATTTCAATTATCTGATTATAATCATTTATAATTGAAGTAATCTTGTTTTATTTCTTGGCTTTTTTGTGTTATAAGTATCTGCCAAATCTAATAGATTCAAGATGTCTTTAAGTTTCTTTTTTTTATAAGAGTAAAATATGCCCAAATCGTTAAGGCGATAAATCGTTTTTTTTTTCTATATAAAATTACAATTTATATAGATAAAGTATAAGACTACCATTTACAACACAACATCTTTTAGTTTATATGTACTAACCAACTAGTTAATACGATGACGAAACGTTAGTTATGCATGTATTCATAAACATCGTGAAAGCTTTCCCGAATTCCGTTGCTTGAAAAGCACACAATTCACATTATGGTTATATTATGATCTTTATTTGTCATATCAGTAATAAATATACAAATGTAAATAATGTTTGTTAACAATTAAATGCCTTATCTTTAACAAATTAATCAAAGCAAAAGCGGAAATTTAGTCGTCTAAGTATAACTTTATATATCTTATTTATAACGCATAAACTTTTTAAAATGCTAAAAAACATTCTTATTTAGTGTTTCTGGTTAAATTATAAGGAGACCCAATAGTAATAAGCAAAATCGGTTTAGAGCAGTTGTAAAATTCAAGTTGTATAGCAGGATATCCTTATTTATTACTTAACATATATAGAATTTTCGAAAGACAAATTATAATAAAGTGTTAAATAAATAACATAGAGATTAAGATGTAAGACATATGGTCTTATATTTTTAAACGATTAACTGGATTTTTTTACCTAATTTATTTTAAACCAAGGCATTAGTGGACCCATTTGTTAAATCGACAATATTCTTACTCGTGGGTCGTTTATAAAAATATGTTTCAAGTTTTAAAGTTAACGGCAATTGGTTTATATTAGGCGAGTTAATTTTTCTTGATAATCATTCCTTTTTTAAGAGTTTCGTGATAAAAGTCAAGACATCATTCTCAAATGTAAAAGTTAATCAAGTTTATCAGCGACGTACGGTTCAAATCTAATATCGAATTAAATGCCTTAAGTCTACGTCTAACATCGTTTTAAAATGGATTTTATGTTTAAGATATTTTAACAGATAAAATTATTTAAACGTGTATACATTTACAATGTGTTTACTTACAAAGTTTATAGTAAGAATTATTTTCAGCGCTTTAAGTTATTTCTTTATCTAAACATTAAGTTATATTTTTAATTTAACATTTAATAAAAAATCGAAACTAATCTCGTTTGAGTGTTAGATACATGCACGGTTACTATCGAAGGTGACGAAGGATAAAAACTGATAAGTAACACCGGTATATCGATCATTATTTCCAAATATAAATAATCCCTAAGAATGCATAGAACAAGTATAGTTAAAAATTATTTAATACCAATGTATACTTCACCCACCAACCGCATTGGACCAGCGTGGTGGGATACGGTTCAAAAACCCCTAATGAATATGGGTGTATTAGGGAGGCCTATGTCCAGCAGTGGACTATCAAAGGCTGATGATGATGATGATGAATGTATACTCACAAAAAAACATGTTTATCAATTTTGTTTACATAGAAACACTAAACTTCAATAATAGTAACGTTAAATGTATACAAAATAAAGGAGAAAGTTTTTCTTTGCAGTTGTTGGCAATGAATTCCTTAGAAGCAACAAAATAAAGCTTATTTAAAGGCTAGAGAGTATTAGACTGGTTAGTTAGTTTCAGTCGATAGTGAGAATAACCGTTAAGCTGTGCCTTAACAAGTACAAATTAAAACAAAACTTTAAATTTACACGCATTAGAGAAATAACATTTTGCTTGTCTAAACTAACCCTGTATAAGAAACGTGAGCTTTTTTATAGTCAGTCTTAGTTTTTTGTTCACAGGAAACCAACAAAACAGTATCATCGAAGTGTTTATTTCAGCCAAAGCCATAGTCTGCATAAATTACTGTTTATTTTCGGGTACACAGACGAAATATTGTCAGTCTTGTATAGCTAGGCATTGGAGCTAAATTCCTAATAAGCAATGTGTATCGCTGACCACTGGTAAATGTTTAGTTAGTCACATTTCTTTATTCAACAAAAGTATAATTTATTCTTGTTTTTAATGTTAATGGCATTATCTACCATTTCACCGTCAGTTGAGAAATCAAAAGAGTTGCATTAAAAATAACTTCAATCCTTTACATATCCTATTTTATCAATTTTAGAATATATTTTGTGAAAGGGAAAGACTTGTTCAGGAATTATATACGTTATTCAATTACGCAAAAGAAATGTAAAACAGCTGTTAAGAACGCAGAGGCGTGAATGAAAATATTTTATCTTTGGTATTTGACTATAAGCTATTGGAAAAGGGTCGCTTTGGCGTACGGATTATTTGAAAAATTCTTTTAGCACTCGATTGAGAAAGATTTCTTAAGATTCATAAGAGAAAAGTAAGATTGTTGACATATTTTTTCAATTACAATATTATGATTGAATTTTATAATCCGTAATGAAAATATTCCTTTGTGCTTTAATGTAAAGAAAAATTATAAAATGATGTAATATACTTTTAGACTTTAACTTTTAGACACGACTATTAATTTTGTTTATTGAAATATGAGTATAATTTCATTTTGAGTTAAATTATAAAGAAGACTGAGGTGTTCTTGTGAGACCTATGCAAAATAGACATTATAGTAATAATATAAAAAAAATGAGAACAACTTTTTCTGTTAATTTTTCGTAATGCCGAGATAATTTTGTTAAGTTCATTTTCCGCTTTTAGATTCGTCCGTCCATTTGGCTCGCTTCCTTTATGTACAGCAATGAATGAGGTACGCAGGCGAATAAAATTGGACAAAGGCGACGGATATGAAAGGCTTGATTTATTTACGACTGTTTTATTTCTAAGTCAATAACACTATAATAAGAGTAAAAGCTTTCCCGAATTCTGTTGCTTGAAAAGCACACAATACACATTATGGTTATATTATGGTCTTTATTTGTTATATCAGTTATAAATGTACAAATGTAAATAATATTTGTTAATAATTAAATGCCTTATCTTTAACAAATTAATCAAAGCAAAAGCGGAATTTAGTCGTCTAAAGTATAACTTTATATATCTTATTTATAACGCATAAACTTTTTACAATGCTAAAAAACATTCTTATTTAGTGTTTCTGGTTAAATTATACGGAGACCCAATAGTAATAAGCAAAGAGTTCAGTTTAGAGAAGTTCTAAAAATCAAGTTGTATAGCAGGATATCCTTATATATTACTTATCATATATAGAATTTTCGAAAGACAAATTATAATAAAGTGTTAAATAAATAACATAGACGATTAAGATGTATTAAGTTATACAGATAAAAATAGACATTAGATTTTAAATACCAAAAATCATCCTTATTGTTTAGAATAAAAACACATTGAAAAATATGATGCAGTGTTCATTGCTATATAAAACTCTGATGTAATTTTTTTCCTTTTATGTATGACCATGATATAATTGTATTTTACTATAATATTCTTAGTTTAGCTGCTAGGGCCGTCTATGGCGATAAAAGGTATTTTTTTCCGTCGGTAAATGTCTATGCAGACCCATCCTCCCAGGTGCAAAAACTGGTTATGTCGAACTTGCACCGACTAAAACCATGACGTTGTTCCTTTCTGACGCCTTTAGAGTGGCCTAACAGGAACGCGCTTATACTCATCTACAACCCCACCAGCGCTGGCTGCCGAGACAGCCCCGTCTCTGGTCTATGGCCAAAACCTCTGGGCGCGTTGGAACTTACGTTCCCAACGTCTCGGCTCCTATAGTTCCTAACCCCCAGAGGCGGCGTTAAGCTCTGCCGATAACTCCGTTTCGGTCGCAGAAGGTAGACGCGTCGACGACTCCAGGCCAGCCTGGTTCCTCTTAGCTTCCCCGAGGCTAAGTACTACCGCTACGACAAAGTGAGATCCGGGGTGGGGCGGTAAAAGTCTCCTCTAAATTCATTCGACAAGCCTGGTCCGAAACCAGTTGCATATACATCTTGATAATATAGTGAAGAAGCTCCTTTTTATATATTAATTTTATAATCTTCTAGTGAAATGTTTGGACGTGACAAAATATTCCGTGCTGGGATTAAGCAGATGAAGCGAATGAAAATGTAGCGAATTTTTACTAGGTACCTACTAGATTGATGTCAATTGTTTGGAATATCATAAACTTACATTGAAATATCCCACGGATATTAGGTGAGAATATTATTATACCAAATTCAATTGTAATGTTAAAGGCGAATCCTTAAACATCACAATAATATTAAAGAAAATTAAATTCCAATATTTTTTCGAAAAATGTAAATGTCCCAAATATTATTGAACTGCAAATAAACTTAGCATATGCTAAAAAAATTAGACTCATTTCCTATTTTAAAAATGGGACTGTGTGCTCGCTTTTAAAACAAAATGCCACAAAACGTTTTAAATTTAGTTAAGAATAATTTTAAACTGTTCTCAAGAATTGTTTGTGTATTATTCTAATGTAAATTTAAAAAGTAATTTAAATGATAACTCAGTCTGATAATGAAGTGCTCGCCCCATGTTTTTACGCATACATAGGTTTATTACTTGTATTAATTTTATTGTAAAAGATGACGAATAATAGTCCGCTACATTACTTTCGTTGGATCTTTTCAGGTCCCAGACGTCTTTTCGAACTTATGGTAGGATTGTTAACGTTAGATAAGCATTTCTCTGTTAAATAAAGTTTTTCAATATGGAAATGTTTGCCCGCTAGTGACATATACAGGATGATTTAGTATAGTACAAACCTGAAAATAGTTTCTTCATAATCAGAAACATATTCCAATGAACTGATTTTGGTAGTAGGTTAAATTTTGTCCCAAAATTCAGTCAATATTTTCTCTGAGACATTTGTGCAAGATAAACATTTGTAAACGATTATAATTTTTTTTATTAAATTCTTCGTATAGTTTATTTTGAAGTGAAAATCTTGATTAGCGTGTATAAGCTTCGTAATAAATGAAGATCACGTTGTATTTCAATTTATATTAATTTCTTACTATCGCTGTTAAGGTCTAGAACTTGTAAGTAAGTGCAACATTATAAGTGTAAAATTATAAAATGCGATAATAAGGCCTAAGCGAGCTTGTAAGATAATAACATTCTTACTAAGACTATTGTAGTCCCATAAGTTTATTCTATTATATACAATTAAATAAGTTCGACTAATGTTTCCTCTTTCCCGTATTAACATAACAACGCGCCCTTAAATCCACATGTGAATTCCGCTCCGAAATATTCCAAATTTTAACACTTATGTACGTAGAAAACAATTAAAATAATGCTCGTACACATTTTATGTAGAGTTTAAACGTCATTAACCAAATGATGTTGATTTAATAAGAACAGTAGTTTAACTTTCAACAAGTTTCAACAATACCTATGTTTGTACACAATTTGGATTTTAGTCGTGGCTTGTTCGTTTTAAGCAGAACACGTTTTTAGTTGATTAAAAGAATAAATAATAGAATAAATTGAATAAAAGTGACTATGGCAAGAATACTAATTACTTAACATATTTCTGAGTATTAGGGTTTTATTACAATAAAATTAACTTGTTTGGAGTAAATATCTAAAATTCTTACTGGGAAAACGAAAATTAGGAATAAGGATAGGAGAGGAAAATGAAAATGGAAGCTCCATTGCTTTAGTCTCCGAATCCTTATCAAGCGTCGTATATTTGGCAATGCTGCGGAGTTATTTGTCAAGTTGACGTGGAAAATGAAGCAAACAATCTTAACACGATGATAGAAAGTATAGAAGTGTATGTTAGACAAGTAATTATTTTCGTTGTTCGTCTTTGTTTTACAACCTATAACGAATAACTTTTATATTTGCTAGACGCTTCAAATGTGACAAATATATAGTTTAGTAAAATACACATGCCATATATCAAGTAATATTACTAAAGTTATATATAATCCTTTTGTTTAGTTATGAAATAAGATTAAAGTAATAATGAAATCTTCTAGATTTATTGCAGATTTTATTGTAGACACGACTGAGTGCAGAACTTACGCGCTTTGCTATTATAAATATGTAACTTTTGTCGTATGTTCTCAGTGCTCCGATATTTATAGCTTTTTTTATAATGTAAAAGAGCTACGCTCTTCGGTATTTTTAGAATTAGTGGTTTCTCGGATATTAAAGAAATAAAATAAATTATATCACCGAAAATATATCATGCGCATTGAACACCCTTGAGAGGCATCTACCTCTTAAGGGTAAGCCGAACCATTAAAAGAAAAATAATGTTACTTTTTGTATTAATATAATATTAATGTAAGGGCATATATCTGTGTCTCGAATAAGTAATAGCAACTATTTTAATGTTAATATCATAATAAAACCAATCTTAAGTTAAATAAAAATAATATTTATGGAATAGTACATATTCTTGAATAAGTATATTTTGAATTCTTACGTAATATCAACACATTGCCCGTAGAAATAACTCCATTTAGAAAACATATAAATAAATATATCTTAAAAATGATTATAAATATGGTAGGCCCCATTTTTCAGGGGGGCGTCTGAGGCGGTACCACCATGTTGCCTATCTCTGGCGCAAAGCAGTAGTGTGAAAACACTCTGCTATCCACGGTCACAGTGAACACTTTCTATCAGGTGGCCTAACTGCTCGTCTGCTTTCGTTCGCAATATATTTACTTCATGTAACTGCCTTTTATTTAGATGAATTAAATTGACTTTCTTTACAGTTACATAGAAAATTTTAAAATTAAAGTGTGGCGAACATAAAAGATCTTTAGAGATTTTTTGCATTTTAATTATAACATTCTGTACGAGCGGGTATCAATTAAGCAGAACATCAAGAATATGTATAGAAAATAACAATAAATCCGCTTACTTCTATTTTTAGAAAAACAATATCATAAAAAAAATCGTTAAAACATATAGTAAAAACTCTGAAAGTCTAAACACAGACGATCAAGATTTCGTATATTTATTAGTAACAAAAACAACAACTGACTGTTTAATTGCGTCACGATCTCTGTAATTGCTTGTGATGTTAATCCAATTACATAAAATGCTATTGTTACGTGCTTTGTTGTCCTGGTATCAGTATGTGAAACGAATTGATAAATTGCGACAACTTAATAAAGCTCACTCAGTTTACACAGATTCCGACCGAGACGGATTATAGCCAGAGAGGAAAGATAAATTAATCATATTCTTGTGTATAAATATATATAATAGAAAACGGGTTCAAAATGACTAAGGAAGTTAGGAGAAAGAAAAAAAATATTAAATGTTCTCCCTTTATATACTTTTATGGGAGATTGGGGGATTCAACACATTATTAGTAGTATTGTTACATCAAAATTATTTTAATGTGTATTGTATTTCTTGTACATTGGAGTATTAAAAAAAACAACTATTATAGGAAGTAGTAAAAAGAAATTACCAGTATTCATTCCGTTATATTGCTACGCATTCCTGTACTTCGATGTTTCGAGAAGTTCTTATCGGAGCTTTTTATCTGAGTCAAGCTGTGTTCATTGAACAACTTATAAAGGAAATAACATGAACTAATATTATTCAATTACATTATGGAAGTTATATTTAAGATCCAGGAAAACATGAAAAGAAAGTAATATACGTTATATTTGTTGGTTTTTTGTATTAAACTTTATAATGTATCATAGTATAAGAAACAAAATATTGAATACAGGTACGTACATAGTAATACACATATATTGATTCAATGTATTTTCTATTAAACTTTTTTGTCATTAATGTGTTTTTATTCGCTATTTTTATTTACATGCTTGATTTGTTCTTTTTTCTGTTTTTTTGAGCTTTTTTACTACCTGGTATTGGCGTAATTGCGTTTTGTTTGTTACAGAGGCAATATAAACTATTTGACGCTGCCTGGATCTCACGGATTGGCAGGTAAATAGTTGAATTCATCATCAGCCTGTAATAGTCCACTGCTGGACATAAGTCTCCCCTGATACACCCCTATCCATCAGGGGTCTATCAAATAGATGGATAGAAACTCAAAATTAAATTGGAAATAAAATGTTTCATTACACATTAATGAAGCAGTTAAAGGGAACATATTAAGCCTCTCATTATCTGTTTGCAGTAATTAAAACGGCCAAAAATGCGATTATTGAATTCAATCTCCGTTACACAATGTTAAAAAAGTAAAATTGAAAGTAACAAAAAGCGAAAGTGTGTGTGTGCTTCAACTTAAACTAAAGACACTATCAATAATAATCTTGATGTTATTTGATGAAAGTTTCATCATTACTCTTTGAAATAAGCCTCTTACTTTGCTAAAAGTTGGTAAACTGAACGAGAACTATCGTCAAATTTCAAAAGATTAATATCTTTAGGCGATTACAATAACCTAATGAAAATTGAGAATTAATAATAAAATTATTCCCTTAAAAAAAATCGAAATAAAAATAGAGTAATAACATATTAGACACATAAAGTGAATGAATGAACCTTGATTTCTTGAAAGCATTTAAAGTCTTGAAATAATATGTCTATACTTGTGTTGGATATTGAAAAATAAACAGCTGTGTTAATGTAGTCAGATTAACACATTAGACATTGATATCAGGATTGCAAGTTCAAAACATCTTGAAATAGTGAATGTTATTTTTCTTTTTCTTTTTCTTTTTGTCTACTTGTAATTCCCGCAGTTATTTGTTATGTTAGGTATCCTGATTAAGCCTGATTCTTTGAAAAGAAAAAAAAGGGTTACATATCAAAACAATGTTACTAATACAGACGTTCGATATACACTAAGAGCGCAAAGCTCTTTGACCACCCATGGAATTGACTTTATCTAACTCGCCTGTGTCAACATAAGTGAAGGAAATTTTCTCTAACGCACCTAATAAGTAGGAATTATAACTAGACAAAATCATTTTTTTATAAGCAATATCATATGACCATGAAATTACATAATAAAGTAACCCATACCGTTATGATTAATTGCTTCCGCCAATCGTCAATCACGACGCTATGTTTAACTAATATGAGAATTCTGCGTTTTGCCGCCATTAGAGTATGAAATTACACTTTACTTACATCATTTTATGATCTTACGTCTTTGTGCTATTATTAAATTACCATTCATATCAAAGTTACACTTTTCATCTACACTCGCCTTTATAAAAAGTTTTTGACAGTATAAATGACCTGCCTAGGCATAGGTAAAACACTTTTATTTTATATTTAACGCAAGTAATAAAACAGGCGCTTGAGCTGCTAAGGATTCTTCCGTAAGGAATTTTGATTACGTAACTTAGTGCAGAAAATACAATTAACTTGTTCACAATAACCGTACTTCTTCGTGAGAGCTAAAATTTTAATTAAAATTATTTCAAATATCGAAAATTCTTATATCTGTGGAAGGTTTTAACTTTTAGCTATCAATAAATTTGTATATCAACTTCTAAGGTAGTAGTACTTGGAACCGTCTAGTGAAGTACCACTGTGGTGCCAACTTCTGCTGTATTATTTATTTATTAAAATTTCAAATTTCAAATTTCGTACAATGGCGGGCTTAATACATTTTCTCCAGAGATTTTTTTTGAGTAGGCACAATGTTGTTAAAGATGAAAAACGATACAAATATACACTCATTACAATAAAATGATAATTTAAGATTGAAGAATTAATTTCTATGTACGTAAATATAAATATTTAATATTTTACAATGCATTTATACTACCATATACATACTAATATTGTTGTTATAAGTTTTAAATTTTACTAAAAATCTGTTAAGTATTACGAAGTAAAGGTTTCATACTTGGACTGAGATATCGTGAACATAAATAATCTGACGGAAACACATTAACAACTTATATATTTTATAATAATAGATAGTGAACGACTGAATAATGTATACAACATACATATTTACGACAATTTGCTATGTTGGTCATCAACTTAATGTCATGATTTAATGTGTAAGTATTGGAATATCTACCCAAACACTTATATTCAATAAAAAAAAAATAAAGCTAAATTTTTTCATCTAAGATAACTGTAATATAATGTAATGAAAATGAACTGTGGGTAAAAAATAATTTTGTCGATTTTATTCTAGAAAATGCTGATACTGCCTTCTTTGCCAAGTCATACTCGCACTTGCTTATGAAACCGGATGTGGTGAATTCGAAACCTGCTGAGAAGAAACTGTAAGCTACGGAAAGAAACAATAGAAAGAGTGAATAAATATTTTTTTATTGGTTCTTTGCCAGTAAGTTTCTACAATGCGGGCCGACCATCACATAAAAAAGTAAAATAATGCTTGGGATGGACATGAAAAAAGTCGATTTCAGTTGTCAAAACCATGTTTTGCTAGTTATCAAAGGATGTTAGGTTCATCGAATGCCGTTTACCCGTATGGTTGCAGAAATCAGATGCCTCTACGTATATCAGGATGAATTAGAAGCCGATCTCATTATAACTTGGGGAAATGGGTAGAAAAAGGAAAATACTTATATATAAATTTTACTACAAGAAAACATTTTGATGTATAAAACATGCGAAAATGTTATTTTATATTGTATATTTAATAGTAATTTATTATCTGTTTTTATTTTATTGACATTTTAAGAACTTCATGTGTAATATTATATTGATATAATTTTATTATTCGCTTAAACAAAAGAATCAAAACACTTTTTTTTATCTAGCATTAATGACGTTTTCTTATAATAAGAGATTGAATAAAGTATGATCGAGTTTCAGTAGAGTAATTCCTATTTGGCCATACAGAAAAAATCATAAACAATTATTTTATGATCGCTTGATAATTGATTGATAATATACATAAGTATTTTGTAAAAAATTACAACATATTGCGTTCACGTTTCGCATACTGATCTCGTCTAATTTCATATTTAGGTCAAGGTTATTATTAGATACAATGGTTTGTTATTCATAGCTAAAGCGATGGTAATAACTGATTACATACAGTTTTTGTATTTTATTGCTCAAGGATCTTCTTGTAATGTCTGAATATGAAACGAAATAAAATGGTAAAATATATTACGTTTTAGAACCACCTTTAGTAGATTATTTAACGGATTAGATCGATAATATTATGAGGTATGAATTTGATATTTTTTTAGCATAAAAAAACAAGATGCTTCTGATAATTTAGACTCTATAAGCTGTGGTGACAATACTTATTATTTATTTCATTTAATTGATTCTCATATTTTCGGTTCGAAATATTACACAAATCACTTTTAACAATTAAACTTTGGAGTTCACCACAAAGAAGAATACATGAAAAGTAAGAATGAATCACATGTAAAAAGTCGGCACTTGTTGTCAAAACTGATTTTGGTTAAGTGACGTCAATGCCTAGTGCCTGCAAATTCACTGACAACTAATAAGACCATCGAATTGAATTCGAAATGGATTAGAGGCTGATCTTGAAAATGGGTAGGAGAAAGTGTAAGAAAATTTCTAATTTCTTTAGAAAATACTTATTGTATAAAACTTGTACTACAACATAAAATACAGTTTTGTTAGAAAAAAAATTATGTAAATATTTATTGTTATATTGTATGTTATAAATATATAAATGTTTTATCTTGTAATTGCATATATAATTTTATTACTTGTACTACTAAATTGATAAATATTCTCCAAAAAAACTTCGCGTGAAAGTCATAACCAACTTCCCAAAGTACTTCATTTGGCACGTTTAATGTAAATAGAATGGGTAATAAAACAAGTAGTAATAAATGATCTTCTTAACAAAACTCTTATTTTAATTTAACCATGTACTGAATCAAAATATCATTGGCAGTATTTTAATATGATTGGCAGATGGTTTGATATAAGTTAATTAATTTACAAACATGTTCCGCATACTGATCTCCCCTGAACATATATCAAGGGCAAAATATTCTATACAATGATTCAACTTCGTTAAGTATCCGTATTTAGTTGAATATTTTGGAAATAAGACATAAAAATACACACTTAGGAACAAGTTCATGCGCCGTTACTCGTTGTGTTTCTTTAGGTAATTAACGCGATTACAAAATGTTACATAATTGAGTTGGAGTCCATTGAAATGTAACATGAGCTTTATATTTGTTACAAAACGTTGATGATTGTTGAAATTGTGAAACAAAATGTTATGAGGGGGTAAATAGAAGCTTAACCAAGTTTGTGGGGTTGCTCCACCCGCCGTATTAGAAAAAAGGGGGAACAAATAAAGGAAAAATATTATTAAAGACATATTCTTTAATGATATTTTCGACATTAAAGATATTTTGCAAGCTATGCGTCGTATAAAAATTGTGTTGACATAATTTGTTGCAAGTAGTTTTGCCTACAAATATGTATCTAAAGGATTATTGCCCAAAATTAAAAATTAAAGAAGGTACGAGCAACAATGTAACCATAATAAAATTCTTTTAATACATTCTAATCGCCTCCATGGTCTATCCTAGTGTTAGCGTTGTTTTCTGGTTGGTTATATTATAAATATTATAGGATAATATACCTATGGTCCATAGGACAAGGCGTGCATTAGGGCCGGCCTATGTCCAGCAGTGGACTAAAATAGGCTGATAATGATGATAATACAATAAAAAAAATACATCAGACCAGTCTTGTAGCTAGTCTTTGGAAGAAAAATTCTCTATATTTTTTAATACTCATGAGTTTCCAGTAAAAACGAAAATTTTAAATCAAGTTTTATGATCTTTCTATTTTTTGATCTTTTGTTAAGCCAAGCTCAGAATGTGAAAGTTTTGGGGCTGACAATGATTGGATGAATCAAATTGGAGCACGTGGAAATTAATCTTCAAGTACATTTTCTTTCATTAACGCTGTTATATCCATGATGTTGCTGTTTATTCCGCAGAACAATGGAGGCATTGCCGTGCTTTTCCACAGCTACATGCTTACACAATTTCGTTTATATCTGCATCCGGCTTGGGAGCTTATATTAGGATCCAAATGTTTGCATGCGGTTTCGAGTCTTCAATCAAAGTTTGAAATCTACAGAATTTTAATATCTTTCGAGCAATGGACCTCGTGAATTCGAACGATTGAAGTTTTATTGCAAAAATATTATATATTTGTAGAAACTATGTGATGCTTTACAATTTTTTTATAATGCGCATAGATTCGATATAGTGTAACGCGAAAACAAGGACAAAGGTGGCAGTCTTGGGGTAAAGCTTCTTTTGACCACCCACATTCATCTTAAAATAAAATTGAGTCCTCTAAGTTTTAACCTCTCAACACTAGATCCTTAATAAATAATATTTTATGGACTATTTGCTTCACAGTCAAATTAAGTAAAATGTCACTTTCACTTAGATAATGCATTTGCATAACTAAAAAACATTGATATGGGTAGTACAGTAAGAGAAGCTCAGAGTATACTGTATTTACAATATTTTAAGACATTTTTATGCGTCTTATATAAGATTATCTCGTGATGTAATTAAAAACACTTGTGATAATCAAATAGAAAAAGATATATGGGCAAAACCCTTTTTTTCAATTAATATAGTATATTAAATTGTGTTATATTTATTTAAAACTAACAGCTTTTAATTTCTAATTTTGGAGAAAAAAATTACACAATCTTTATTTTATTTGCTCCAATGCTTAAAAGATTTCAAGTTCAGAAAGACTTCAATTGGACGCAATATGTAACAACTTTATATACTATGCATTCATATCCCTTCCCATCTTACTTATGAAATACTCCCTTACTTTTGCTTCAAGCCTACCAATATGATAAATATTTACTAAATATGATAGATGATATATTTATGAAGTGTCTAAAAGTTAGTCAGGATCATTGCGACTTCTTCTCAACTTTCACCAGTAACATCAATCATTATCAACGGCTTATGTTTACATCTGAAGTTTATGCCTTTCATTCGTAACTTGGTAGCTTGTACTGAATTTTTTGTCAAACTTGCAATGTTTTGGAAAAACTATTAAAAATGCACAATAAACGGTGCCCATTCAAATAAAAAATAATATTGTGGCATTTTTTAACTAAATCTTAAATTTCAAAATTTGAAATGGAATAGAACCGTAAATATTTAACCGCGTTACAATGTGATATGTTACTGTAGTGAGAAATTTTATATTTTTAAAGAAAACTCATTTTTTTGAGAGTTTTTGGGAGGTTATTTGTCTCTAAAAATAAAGTCCTTTTTTCCACCACCAATGAAAATATTAGTATCTTTAGTAACGTAATTTGTAATTTAACTATTTATGCTAGTGTAATGTTCTCCCTAATCGATTTAGATTAGGGCTGCCAACGTACAATAAAGATGAGACATTCGCCCAGGATATCATCATCATTCTGTAAAATCCCTCTGCCTAAATTCACATAATAAAATAGGACGAATAACTGACACGACTAAAGGGGTCAGGTGTAGGATCGACTTTCACCATGCCTATATTACATATATTTATCCTCCTATAGCTATCGGGTAATCTGCTCGCATTGACCAAACAAAGTATCACATCCCAAAGTTGTTGCACTTTTTCAGAATTCGAAACAACGATCTGGAGTTATTGAAGCGCAAGTCAACTTTATTAAGCTACAAAAACAGTATAAATATATATATATATACATAAGTAACATGCATAAAAATATTACCCTTTTTAAAACGCACGTTGATGACTACAAATCCCTGAATAAGTTTTTTCTTGAAAATTGCTGTACTTTGTGCCATTCTAATTTCAAGAGGTAGCCCATTCCAAAGGAGAATAGATTTAATGTAAAGAAGTAGTGCGTAAAGTCAGAACGGTAAATGGGGCAATTGAAGAGCGATAATGTCCGAACGAAGATTTTTGTTGCTGACTTCACATAGGTATTGAAAACTAGACGATAAGAAGGATGGTTTTGATGCAGAATTTAGGATAGAATAGGGAGTGGTTAGGGCTTGGAAAGAGCGTAACCATTGCAGGTGGATGCGGTAATTAGAAACGTGATCATATTTACGGAGATTGAAAACGAATCGAATTCAGTTATTCAGAAGTCGGTCAAGTTTATTGAGTTGATCTGCATTCAGGTCAAAATAGCACACGTCACAATATTCAATAATTGGAAAAACTAGGGCCTGCACGAGCGTACGACGACAGCTTTTTTCTTGTAGACAACGCAGTACACCGGTGGCTTTTGGGCCACATTTGAAATTGCTTTTCCAGCTTAGTGTTATATCAATCTGTAGACCCAGATTTTTAGCTTTACTGATTTTTATTACATTGCCGTTATAAATTATGGATGGAAGTGTAGTAAATCTATTCGTTCAAAGTCGCTATCAATAACGATGCTGGCCTTTGATGGTTTACAGATAAGCCGAATCTATCGCACCAATTTTTATAATGCCAAATCATCGTTAATTGAGCTATTATTTGCGGAGCTTTTAACGTGGTCTTAAGTATATAACTGGATGTCATATGCATATAGATGAAACGCACATTAAAGATTGTTGGTAATAAGATTAATAAACATACAAAATAAAAGTGGAGAAAGTATACCGCCTTGAGGAACGCCAGATCCAAGACCAAGCCAGGTCGATGACGATTCATCAAAAATAACGGACTGCTGGCGTCCTCGAAGATATGAAGAAAACCATTTCAGAACTTCAACAGAAAGCATTTGATGGGAGAGGATTGCAAGAAGAATATCGTGACTGACGGTATTAAAAGCATTGGTAAAGTCAATAAGAACCAGGACTGTGACCTTAGAGCTTTCTATACCCGCTCTAATATCGTCAGTCACTTTAAATAGGGCAGTAGTGGTACTATGCCCAGGTCTAAAACCTGATTGTAAAGGACTTATCAGTTTATTGCTGAATACGAAGTAGGAAAGGAAAGGTAGGGCAAAATAGAGATCGGTCGGAAACGATTTAAAAGTGAGGGATTGGAATATTTGGGAAGCGGACGGATGAGTGCATCACGCCATAATGACGGAAAAGTCCCTGAATTTAAGGAACAGTTAATGACATGTGAGCATTGGTAGGAGAAAGTCAAGGATCGGGACAATCATCCGTCAACCGATTTTGTCAAAGCCGACTACATTGGATTTAATAGCTTTTTATTCTCATCTGAAGTAACTGAAGAAAATTTAAAGGATTTAATACAAGGATGCGCCAAACCATTTAAATAAGAAATAGATTCGCATATAGTTAGATGATCTAACGAAGAAGTGATTTAAATCATATAAACTTATAGGATTAGGAAGGTTTGATAACCGCGACTTACCGATACCTAGAGTTCCAAGGAATTTCCAAATATCGGCGGGATTAGATTGAGAAATATTATCATGGATATAACGGCGTTTAGCATTGCGTATCATCTGATTGCATCGATTTCGGGCCAGTTTGTAAAGCGACCAATTCTCATCAGTACGATCCTTTTTGTATTTTCAAAAGATACGGTCCCTACGTCCGTTCGCCATACGAAGTCAGTTAGCCAGGGAGCTAATGGACGCGTTAACTTAATTCTCTTGATGGGAGCATGAATGTTATACAACCCTGTTATTAACGAGTTCAAAGAGTTAATTTTATCGTCAATGGTTTCTCCTTCCATTACAGATCCCCATTCTATTTTTTCAGCAGCCTTGTGTAGTTGATCAACATTAAGCCTAGCAAAAGAACGCACGTGCAAGTCTTTAGGTTTGGGCTGAGGAGGTTTAAGGAGGTAAGAGAGGAAAATTAAATCATGGAGTGAGAAGCCTGGGGCAATATATACCTGCCTACCTAATAATTGCACCGGGAAAAAGAAGACAACACAGTGTTTGCATACTCTATAAGCTATACACTTTCGATTAGTATACAGTTTATTGCGTAAGAGAGTGCTAGTAATGTTTAAAATTTTTTTTATTAATTATTAATTAATTACACTTAGCATCAAAATTATTTTCATCTCGTAATATTATAGGTGATGGTCGTACTATGGTGGGATTTCCTACTACTAATGGAGAAGGCGTGTATTAGAGGAAGCGTATGCCCAGCAGCGGACTAGCATAGGTTGATGATGAATACATGTTATGTCATACTACATTTAAAGAACAAGACGTTTGCTATAAAATGTTATATAACAATTAAAGAAATATGACATAATTTCTTCTATTCAATAGAGTATTTTATATTACAGCCCTTAACGAGATTTTGTTATAAGGTTCAAGTATGGCTAATGAAATCAGCCAAAAGCATAGTAAGTATGTAACGAAAGCAAAATGCGAGAGTTCTTACATGTATCGCTGTATAGTGTTGCATTAAATCTAAACCGTGCTTTACTGTTACTGGCACGCTGAGGAAACTAAATTACATTAAAGCAACAGTTTATTAAATTAACGAGTACACTACGGTAATAAATAAGCGCTTCACAGATTAATGCCATGTTCACTTTTCTTGGAGTAATTTTTTGAGAATCTGTAGTACAACAATGGTATAAAATATTAAAATGTCTCAAAAGTGCAAAAATTTATTATATAACAACATATATTTTATTATATACAATTATAAAACGATTTCTAATAGGTATATGAATAATAATAGTAACATCTTGGTGCAAATTTGTAACATTTTTTTCACTACATTAATACCAGTATAATTCCGTAAAAGAATTTTTAATTCATAATCAAAGTGTAAAGATGATAAGTGAATCTATAACAGAAAACCAAATTGCAAGAGAGCGCTGTAAGAAATTTTATTTCCGTTTCGAGAAACCACTATAGGATATTAATCAATACGAAACGTTCCGTTTTCATTCTCCGTGTAATCAATGTTTGTCTATTGCCATTTCCACGTGTGGACTAATCTGAGACCATTTCCTTGTGTTTGATTGCATACGGCTAGAGTTGCTCTTCTCGGAATAAATCTAGCTATCCGAAATGAACATTTACAAAATGTGAACTGTAACCGTACAGAAGTAAGGTAAAATAGTTATTATGAATTAGTATTCTATCACATGATTTTGTTTAAAATATAAAAAGCTTTTACACATTTTACTAAATATAAAAGAAGATTTTATATTTTTTTTTCCTTGTAAGAATATCTCTATTAGAAGAATAATATAAGATTAAAAGTCAAGCCATTATTTTTCCGGTGGGGCTGAAACTTACGACAAATATTGGTTAGACATATTCGGGATAGTTTATTTAAAAACTAGCTGTTATCCCCGACTTCATCTACGTTAAATAGAATAAATGTCCGGTAGGTGTATTGAATTATACTGTATAGTGTAATATACATTAGTTTTTACTGTTACAAAACAAAAGCCATATAACTTAGTGTCTATAATTAGACACTAAGTTTTATAGCTTTTGTTTAGACAAAGGCGAATTCAACATTTCAACCCTTAGTTCATCCCTGTACAGTTTAATACTAGAAAATTGGTAGAAAACACCACTTATGACTCGTTTCGAGTATCTTGACACAAAATTTTATCGTTTTATGTTTAACGACGATTTCTATATTAACTTTCATCGCCAATTTCAACTCTTTCGACCACTTTTATCGCAATAATTAATAACCTGTGTCCTTGAAATCAATTCAGAATATGTACCAAATTTCATTGAAATCGATTTAATGGTTTCGACATTAAAGATGGACAGAGTTACTTTCAATCGATTAATTGCAGTTAGATCGCATCTTGGTTGGCCCTCTTTGTAAAAACCGTGTGTGAGTTTTTTAATTTTTATCGAAAGTAACTGAAAAATTTCGTTACAAAGATCAATTTCTTTAACATGGTTTTGAGGCCAGTTAAAAAGAAACACTTTATTTTACATTACGACAAACAACTTTTACAAAATTTGAAGGTCCTTAATTCTTAAATAAAAAAGTGAAACATCTGAAATAAAATAATATGTTGTTATCATGTAGGCGTTAAACTTAATTATCTGCAAATGGTAATTCTAACATTTACATCACAACCTTTCAGCTCATATATGTATATACACTGTCATTAAGGAATTTCATTAGAGCACGTCACTCTGAATACGGCCGAAATGGAAGTTATGCATATATAACAAACATTATGAGCATATGTTATACATTTTGCAACGTTTGACTGGCCCAAATAATTTGAAATAATTATAATAGTGGCTAATTTGTTGATATAAAAATATTCATATTCTTAGTGTGTTTAAAAATATATAAGAAGAACTACCTTTCGTATTTTGTAATTAAAAATATAAAATATTTACCTATACATGATATAGTTCGAGCTGATTTTTTTTCACGGCCCTTTATGGAGGGAGACATTAAAACATTTTTCTAAAATGTGAAAAGGTAATTCAAGATTATTTCACAAGCGAATTATGAACAAAATCTGTGATCGAAAAAATCTTTTAGTATGGTTTAATAGTTTACTACAAGACTAAGTTCTACATATCTAGTATATTTTAAATAGATTAAATACTTTTTAATTTTATTTTTAAAGTTTGCAGAGTATTGAAAATAAACATAAAGCTTTTAGGTTCTTCTATACACTAAACATTAAATTGAATGTTTTAAATAAGAAAAAACAATAACGAAGATAACGTCGTTTGCGTGTTTCGAATAAGCTGACAGAGATAAAAACTGATAAGTGACATCAGTATATCGATCGTTAGTGCCAAATATAAATAATCGTAAAGAGCCCGATAGTGCAGTGCTATCCGATGTTCAGAAGTAGATTTCGGTTTAAAACAATCGAAAGATTTTAATATTAAACCATAATTGATAATAATCATTTTATTTATATTTTAATGTCACTACTTTTTGATGATTTGTTTGTTGGGCTCCTATTATAATAATAACGGATGTATACAAAATATCATGGAAAGCTTTTTCTATGTATACAATATCTTAAAGTTTGCGTCCAAATAAATTATTTTATACATTTAAGACTTAATTCTTCAATCTTTTATTAATTTTAAGACTAAACTTTATTCGAAGACATTGTAAATGTCTTCGGTAGAGTATAATAATAAAAAAAATACTCTTGGCCACAGGAAGCGCAACTGTAAACTTTTGAACTAGAGATAAGTTGTTAGTTTGAACTAATTGTACTTAATCCTTTTTGTGATATAACCTTGGGTTCGCCAACTAATAGACAATTATATCAAAATTTCCCTAAACTCGGTATTCGTCATATTTAAAAAGAGAGAAACCTTTCTTTTTCTTTAAAAACATATGGATGTATGTGAATTTTAAATGTATTTTTAGGCGACGATTAGTTTTGTTTACTGAAATATGAGCATAATTTTTCAATGTCTTCCTAATTGAAATTATAATTCAATGCGGCATAATGTTTAAAAAATAACTTATATAATAACAATAGTTAAAGAGTAAATGATAAAAAAACATACTGGAGTATAAAAATGTTTCGCTAATGTCAGCCACGATCATAAAAAACATTCAAATTTCTTCCGCAATTTATTTCCAAAATAAAAATAAAGGAAAAGCCCACATTTGTTTCCATAAATACGACGTGAGACATTGTTATTGTTGATTTTCGAAATAGAAAATAAAAACTGATAAAATCATTAGCAAATTCCTCACAAACACGAAAATGAACTGACCATTTCTATTCATTTTTCTTTTAGTTTGTTTACTTAGTTCATTTTACGTTTTCAGAATCGTCAGTTCTTTCGGCTCGCTTCCTTTATGTACAGCAATGAATGAGACACGTAGGCGAATAAAATTGGACAAAGGCGTCGGATATGACAGGCCCGATTTATTTATGACTGTTTCATTTCTAAGTCGATAAGACGCTTACAAGAAAAACAGCTTTCGCGTTTCCGTTGGTTTGGAACCACAAAAAATTGCTACATTACTTATTATTCGATATGTAAACTGAATAATCATTACTTAAGAATATTAATATTATTTTTGAAAGGAAAACATTTGTCAATCTTAAATTTACAACAAATTAAGTAAAATATAAACAATAATATATCTATAAATAACATGAAAAAGTAATGAGGTTCGCACACAAAATGACTGAAATTATATTAGAAATAAAAACAAATTGGCTAGTGCTCGAAGGTACAGTAATTTTTTTACCATTGATCCTGAATATATTAAATATTTTATGATCTTTTATTAAATGCCTAGTTTGAATGGCACAAAATATTTTGTATAAGGAGGAGGAAGAGGAAATGTCGTCAAATTGCATGGAAGTATTATAAAAAGAAATATTTGATTTTGATTGTTCAACGATTTGTAAATATCGTAAAATTAAAATACATTTTATGTTAAATATTAATCGCCATCTGCCTCTATAGCCTAGTAGGTAAGGGCGCGTGTTCTTAAAAACCGGAGGTCGTGGGTTCGAGTCCTGCGGGGACTCAACAAATTTTCATTGTCGTTTCCTAGTTGGGGTTAGGCCAATTTGGGCCGATTACCCAATTGTCTGAAAAGTAATATGATCTATACGTCAGATGGGCATGTAAAAATCATCGGTTGATACGGTACAAAAAACCCCTTAATGGATAGGGATGTTTTAGGTGAGGCCTATGTCCAGTAGTGGACTATTACAAGCTGATGATGAATCGCAAATTAACATATCTCACATAGGATTCCAGATGAATATTCTTAAAATTGTACCTTTAAAGTTGTTCCATAAAATGTAACTGGTTTTCAATTAGAGAAAGTAACTAAGCTAGTAGACGATATAACATAAGATTAAACTACTTTTCATCTCTAAAAACATCAAACATCAATGAAAAGAATATAAAACTAACGCTATTAAATGAAGAATTGCTTAAAATGACATTTCACTGCATAGACTATCGCATTTTTTATAACATCTTAATGTTAGTTACGTTTCTATATTAATCAAACCATCGGTATTATGTCCATCTTTTACAACTTGTGCATAAAGTTTTAATATGTAATTTGAAATAATAAAGAGGAAAGATTTGTTCGTTTGGAATAGACTCCGAAACTACGGAACTGAAATCAAATATTCTTTCACTACCAAAAAGAGAGATTATCCTTGAGTAACATTGGCTACTCCTTAGCCCAGGAAAAACCATTCCAAAAAACTAAAAATAACGTTGACAGAGGCATGGTCGGACTGCTAGTCCGGTAATAAAAGTATAGTTTTAAAGTTTTCCAGAAGATCTTTCTTTATAAAACTAAAAATTGGTAAGTTAATAGATATGTTTATGTTGTTAAGTTTTTATTAGTTTTATAAAGTGCTAATAGTATTTCTTACCACATTTGTCGAAAAAGGCTGAATAATATAATGCTATAATCGTAGTTTAAAAGCAACAATAAAGACTGCAATAATGGTAGAAATCTTTAATATTATTTTTTAATTAATTTAATTTCTGAAACGTTTTAACGCTATCGCGTTCCTTTTCGAAATATTTGAAATTTCTACACGAATTCTTATAATCGCCAATAATAATTATCTTCGTACACAAATTGTAATAATACTTAAGTATTATCACAATGTAGGTAAAAGACGTAAAACATTTTTAACTTACTGATGCCGCTATCATGATAAGCAAACCTTAATATTGTTTTTGATATCAACAACAAAACCAATTACAATTTTATTAAAAGAAAAATAACAGACAAGTTTAAAAAATGTTTCGGAATTGTGTTTAAAGATCTCACTGGTTTGTTTACACAATTTTAAATCGGATCGTGATTTTTTCGCTTTAAGCGAAACACGTTTTTCGTTAATTAAAACAAGTGACTATCGCAAGAATACTAAATACCTTAAGACAATTATGAATTGAAAAGTTCTATTACAACAAAGAAAACTTAACATGGTAAATCTCCAAAATTCTTATAAGCAGAAAGTGCTCCCATTGCTTTAATATCAGTATCCTTATCAATTGTCGTATATTTGGCAAATCTACGGACTTATTTGACGAGTCGTTGTGGAAAATGTAGCAAACAATCTTAACGTGATGATATGAACTATAGAATGTTAGACAAGTAATTATTTTCGTTGTTCGTCTTTGTTTTCACAACGACTCGTGACTTACGACACCTATAACGAATAACTTTTATATTTGCTAGACGCTTCAAATGTGCCAATTTTATACATCAGCAAAATTTACAAGCAATATATCAAGTAATATTACTAAAGTCATTCATTCATTTGTTGTTTATGAAATGGCATTAAAATCATATTGAAATGTTCTGGATTTATGGTAGATTTAAAATGCTACTTTTTATTACTATTAGATAACAGTCTTTGTGTTTGGAACACATAAATTTTCATACAAGCTACTGATGGGCCTATATTTCCCAATCAGAAAACCTTTAAGAAAAGAGCTAACTCATTCCCAAAATGCCTACGCTTTCCTAGAAATCAGGCTGGCGCAAGTATGGGTATCAAGGACTTCCTCACAACCCGGGTTGAAAAGCAGGGCACAGACCCTCTAAAAGGTCCTCTGGTGTTGTGAATGTCAATAGGTGGCGGTAATCATTTACCCTGAGCGTCTGCTCCTTTAACTCCTCCTCTTTAAAAAATAAAACCACGGCTACACAAACTTTTTCCCCTACAAAATTCGAGCCGAAAACCTCCGGTTTATTAAAGCAGTTAACCACGAAAGCCAGTTATAATAACGTACTTTTTTTAGAAATATGTATGTTGCGTTATACTTTTGATTCGGGTAAGTCAGTTAATATAAAAACATCATAAATAGTCACAGACCAAACCTGAAATTAGGATATAAGTGATGAAATCATGAACCATTGTTTTAAAGATACATAAACACGTATTGGGCAATAAACGTGCCACGCGCACACGGAAAGGGACGTGATATATTTTTAATCTAAACACGAATGTCCGGGCGCTCGTGTCCTATCAAATTTAACAAACCATCACGTATGCCTTTTGAAATTCATGCGGGATCAACTTGCTCGGGCAATAATGTGCGCTTCGCTTACTCCCATTAGCATTCTTATGTCGGGCTGAGTTTGATTTAATGCGTCATATCGGGACAGACTTTCTGGTGAACCCGACTGACGTCAGACGCCTGGCGGAATGTGAAAACGAAATGCAGATTTCAACAGATAAAATAACCAAAGATGAATTAAAATTGCTTCGTGTCAACTTTAAACGGTGTTTACGATTACGTAATCCATGGTAAAATCTTATTGAATTCGATTCTGCGAATGTTTTTATGGAAAATAAAGTTGCAATCGTTTTAAGATGTTACTACATGTGTACACATATCCGTTAATATATTTGGTATTCCGATAATATAATAGAGTTAGAACGTAATAATATCTTTATTTTCTGTGATAGCCATTCCAATATTAGATATGGTAGCGAAAAATCAATTGGGAGCCGAATTTATGGTGTAATAAGTTACGAGGAACATTTACGTACGACACTAAAAATACGTGCAAGCCGTAAAAAGATTATTAACTCCAATTGACTGTTTCGTTTCGTTTGCCAAAAATTCTTGTACGGAGAACGGAATGTCGTATATGTTTTTGTTGTTACATTAACGTAACAAATACTTTAGGCACTTCCTCTTAGTTGAGGAGTTCACTGATTTTAGTAAGATTGCCACACTCGCCTAAGACAAAGTGCTCCGATAATTGCATTCAGCCATTGCCCGGGGCGTCACCGCAGGCTGCGACTTCACCGCAAATTGTTTTTGGAATCAATTAGAGTGTTGCTAGTAATATAGTAAAATACACTTATAAATTAAAATTATTTCAAGACTATTCTTAAAAGTAGTCATCTGTGGTAGCCTATTTCAAAAAGCCTACTTATTGCATATTCGCGTAAGAATCTAATATCGGAAATTTAATAACTTTCTTTTATAGATCATCGCTTATTTATATGTTTAACGTATTACAGTTATGAAAATTTCTATTATAACAATGACTAAAATTAATCAAAGCCATCATGGAAGGTATTTTAGTTGTCGTATAAACATTTATAACTTGAATTGTTGCAAGTAGTTAAGTGTATGGAAGAATTATGCAGTTTCACGTGAACATTGTATGTAATAGTTTTCACTGCAAAGCTTTCGAACAAGTTTAGTAATGAAAGGAGGTTAATTTAGCAAGTAATGAGAAACTTGAATGTATAAAACGTTTACGTATAAACTAAGGTACGTGATTAATGAATACTAATGAAAGTCGAAGTAAAATTGATTCATATACTTACTATTTTTAAAATTCTAAACAGTTTATATAAGTTAATAATCTTATAAGTAACAAATATATTAATTAGTCTTTAATTCTTAGTTATATTCTTTCCGAAATTATATCATTGATCAATACGAAATATTTTGTAAATGAAATCGGCAGATCTGAAGTCAATAATATAATATAATTTTAAGGTTCAATGAATTATACGGTGATACTCTTAATCTAATATTTCTCTTATAAAAGTATATATAAAGTATTTTTCAATGACGTACGCTCGTATTGAACAATAAATCATATTTTACTACGAAAAATAAGATTAAAGTGAACATATAATTTATGAAAGCTTGAATAGGTTTTCTGATTAAAGCCGATTGAAAAATATATTTTAAATATTTATTATTTCCTAATTTTAATAAAATACATCTTTTAATTATTTTTTTACGAAGATAACTCAACAAGTAATTCCAATGTGATACCATAAATTTTCTAATAAGATATTTTTAAGATGTTTGTATTATGTTCTATTATAAAGATTCAAGTAATAACACTTATGACATCAGTATCCTAAAATAGTTCATGAATAATGTTAAAGTATCGAAAGACGATATTCGAGACGGCTTTGATTAAATTTCTTTTCTATTACTCAAACCGATATTGCTTGAAATTACGTTGAATCGGTACATATGATAAACTCACTTGAAAATTTTGTATCTTCATTATTAATGCGTAGATAAAACGAATTACACATATTTTAATGGCATTGTAGATACTTAACGGCAAGATCATGAAATAGGCTTTCCTGTGTATTTATCATAATAAATTTTTAGTTTATCTAGTTCCCTAGATGAGTCACAAATGTTAGATACTTTAATTTTATTTGAAATAAAATAAAAGGTAGAAAAAAGCAAAACACTTTGTTAATCACACAATATTTTATTTAAACCAAGTTTATATACTCAAGAATCTTTGGACTTTAACTACTTAGTTAATTGGGTCATAAATGAATTTCTTTAGAAAGACATGTTTAAAAAGTTCACACATTTAGTAGTGTTTCATTAATTTCCCATTTCTAATCCTACGACGGTTAAAAATAAGTGCTATCCAAAATTGTTGACTTTAACCAACACGGATAAACCAATTAGAAGATGTTAGAATCAAAGCCATCAAAGATACGTCTTCCATTTGATGGAAATGTCAACAGAAATCGCTTACACAAAAGTTAATCGACTCTGACAGGCAAGTTAAATCCAAAAAGAATATTATTTACGGTTAAAAAAATATCTTTAGAAAAATGTGGAACATTTTAGACTCGGAAATATGTTTTCAGTAATCTGATTCAAAGTCATATTTAAAACAGAAGTGACATTTGAAACTTTAAAATGAAAAAGAAAAAATATTTTTTGAAACGCCATTAGCCTTTTGTGAATGATCTTCAGTTTTATTTATATTAATTATGAACGGTTTTTACTGATCTAAATAATAATTATTGATAATTTAAAACCTTTTCAGCGTTCGTGAATTATATCAACAACCAATCAAACATTCGCTAACGTTGTGGGCCCTTTAAGTCAGAATACTGCACTATTTACACAACCCTATTCAACAATTAATCCAAGAGCTATCGTAGAAAAGTAAAAAAAAGAACAACAAGAATAAATATAGTTGCGCAATACCAAAAAAAAAAAAGATGTTGATATAAATGCTTTTATAATTAAAACATTACCCTGAATGTAATTACCGAAGCGAATATCTAATTTAAACAAAAACATAATTAAAAATGCAAAACCAACTCGGAGAGATATTATTTTAGGACGGACCACTCATTAGTATCTCGGCTAATCCCCCCAAAACCCAAATGTCGGACCCTAATTGAACCAGTGTCCTGTAAGTAGCTGGTCTAATAGCACTTGCTCTCATTAGATTTTATTTTTACGGCAAACCCTCTTCTTATTAAATTTCGTTAATATTTCCCCTACATTCACACATAATAATTTTTCTAATGCCATTTACTACACCCGCATCTACTACGTTTGCGGTCAAAAAGTAATTTGTTTAAGTGATATAAGCTCTACGAATAACCAGAATATACATACTTTGTTGAATACCGTGACAAATTATTCGCGAACTGTTCGTACAATGTTAAAAAGTTACGTTACAAAGGGGTTAATAAAAAACAATAACACTTACCGCATCCACACCGGAGCATACGCTGGAAGAATTCACTTTAATATTCTATTAGAGGAGATCCATTAATCTTTCGTGGTGTGAGCGCTCGAACTTTTTTAATTGTTCGTAAACTTTACAGATGAGCGGAAATCGGTGTAGTTTAGTCGAATTTAATAATTGTGACGTATTGCATACGAAATTAGTAATTATGTTCAAACTTTTATGGAAATTACAAAAGTCGCGACTTAGTAGCCGACGTACTGAAATATTCAACTTGACGGCATGACGTGCGTTCCCCTACAATCCTGAAATATTACTGATCCGCCGACTCCAGTATATCCATAGCTACTCACGTTGTCTAGTAACCGAGCGCTATTATTGCAACAACTTTTCTCGGGTGAGCGTCCATCGACGTCTGGGTTTGTCCGTAGTTTTAGATGCACAAACCAAAACGGCATTGGATTCGTGCAACACGCTACTGCAGCGTGTGAAATAAAAATTAATAGCAGGAAACAATAGCTGGAAAGAAGGCATAAAGCAGATACGGTCATCGGGTGAAGGCGACAAGAGTGAAATTTCACAGCGTTTGCGGACGTGGCTTTTCATTACTGCGGCTATTCTAAGCCCTTTGTGCACGTTTTTACTGGTATATTGGTGAAATCTGGCTATTTCGTTTTACGATGTACGTAAAACACATTAGGGCGGACGGCGTGGAGTGCCTTAAATTTTCTTAGACCGATTGATTGGAGCTGCTCCATTTTATAGTTTATATTTTCGACTTGTTGAGTATTATTCCTTTCAATTGAAGATTAAAGAAATGATATTATTAATTAACAAAATAATTAACGCAAAATATTTTAATATCAATATTGCTACTAAGAGTACAAAGGAAGATTACAAACATATATGTTTATGCTATAGTTTATTTAGTCAGACTAAATTATCTGACATAGTTTAGATTTAAATGTCACAACTTTTAATATCTTATTGTAGGTTTGGATGTCGTAGGAAAATGGTCGTTATTGTATTATTGTATTATATATATTAACCCGAGGCTGAGGATTCAAATTCTATTGGGAAACACAGTATCATATTTTGTTTTACTTGGCTTGACGATAACGGTCTGCTCATCACTTGCCTTAAAGGTAAATTTGTGCATGTTATGAAAAATCAGCCCCGATAGTCCAGATCTTGCCAATGCAAAGTCCCGCTGAATTTCTTTCGCCAGTTCTTCTCAGGTCTGAGGCATCCTTTTCCGAACCCGGTAGATTTTTGACAATTAATAAGTGAGTGTATCGTTTCTATGTTGAATAAAGATATTTAAATGGCTTCATACAAATATCTTCAAAATTGTAGTTCATCTATTGATAGTTTTTCGGTTGCAGGTAACTTTTACACTTCTGTAATAAATTTTTGTATAAATTCCTGACTAATATATTTTGTTAAATAACAACAGCATGATAGTAATAGTAAAAGAAGCTAAACAGAAATAGCAGAATCGAGGCCACTTTAGTACCCAGTATTGCAGACAATATCTCAATATATCAAGTTATTTCCTAGTTTGTTACGACAATTTGGGCCGATTACCTAATAGTCTGAAATAGTCTAAAGTAAGATAGATGATAATAAATATGATATAGTATCGAAAAATATTAATCTCATAATTGGTCGACTTAACTTTCTCGGGGAATGAAATGAAATTTTAAGGCCTTTGGTAGACAACGATATATCCAATTCCCCCATCCAATTAACATTACATTTTTTGATAGATTTTTTTTTTAAATATAGTACCTACAGGTTTGATTAGCAGCTAGCTTTTATCAGCTAGATTCTATCTATGTTGCCAAATGGCCCCAAAATAATCAAAAATACTGACGATGTATTTAAAAGAATACATGGGGTACATTTAGTTTTATTTTTTTCGATCAAAATTAATCAAGAATAAATTATATTATTAGAGTTTTTAAACACAGATTACCGGTGGTAGGTCCCCTGTTTACATGACCACTGAAAATTACAATTCCACATCTGTGTGATTTGAAACAATAAAAATTCTTTTCCGAGGAGATTCAGCACTAAACTATTTACTAATTTGTTTATTAGGCAACGATGCCATCACGATTATGTTAAAAAAATTACTATATAAGAAATTTACTACGGGGCATTTATAAATTTAAACTTACGTTTATCAACTTATTGCTAATTTTTAGACTTTTGCTTATCTAAAAAAAAGAAATAAATAAATATAAACTTTAATTTAATGTCAAACTTAAATACGAACAAAAAATAAATCGATTATTTTTAGATAAAAGCTATAATTACATTTTTTTTCTATAAAGTATTATTGTAATCCTTAATCATTACAAAATTAAAGTATTTTTGGAAACATAAAAATCTTTTTTTAGATTAATAAGACGTTTTTTAAATCAAGAACAAATTGTTTTGTGTCTCCTTATGTCGAAATAAATTCTAAGGCTATGTTAATAATCCTTTTTTAATTCAAAAAATAATTATTTTCTATATTGTAATAAAATAAAAGACTGTATCACAATGTATAAAAACATTATAATATAATACTTTGTCTGTATCAAATAACGCGTTTTTATCAAAGAATGAAACAATTATTTCTGGGAAAATATGTCAAATAATACGCAGCAATATCCAAATAAGCTCTAAATATTTTTAGTTTATGTTGAAGGATAAGATTTTGCAATTATTTATTTAAATAAAAATGGTTCAAATAGGCGATGACGGCTTATATAGAAATTCGTCATTGTTGAACAAAGACAATGACTTTTTTGTCTGAATACTTGACACATAAGTGATTTTTTTGGCAAATTTTTAATTTCTAATTGTACGAGCACGAAAAGGGTTGGAATGAGGATGAAAATCAATATGGAAATTCACCATCGTCGAAGCAAAAGCTATAAAACTTTATATCTAATGAAAGACACCTACAATAAAAACACCTCATTAATATTACTTTACAGTACATTTGCATACATTGCATACACCTCGCGGACATTCCTCCTATTCCACGCGAACAGTCGCGGGTAACAGCTAGTTTTTTTTTTATATTTAACGATAACATGATGATTGCGTTACACATTTGCTGTTAGTATTATGAATTTTATGTGTAGTGTAATAAACATATTTTATATGTGCATATAAAATATGTTGCGTATTGGATCTGGCCACTGTTTTTTGGATGAAGTCAATTCCAAGTCTTAAAGTTTAACCATGACTTGTGGTTACACAAGTGATAGTCATCCGGGGATCGATACCGTATTATCGAGGGTTATAATACTAGCAAAAAATTTGACCATGCAATACTATCTCTGAGATGTGTACTAAAAATCTTGGGTACATTTTCGATCTGAAGCTTCATTGCATATTGTCATTCGCTCATTTGCTGGCCTAGGATCATTCGACCATTGGAAAAACAGTCTTCCACGAAGGGTAAAAGCCGAACTTTGAGTGCGCAGATGGAGCAGCACATTAGTCAATTGATAGGTTACGAAGGCTTTGTATTAGATTTTTTTGTAGCTAGGGCAAGTTCATGCGTAAAACACGACAAATCCACTCACCAACCTGACTCGAACGATGTTATGTCTAGTTTACCCAGGAATTACACTAGCTACGATGCCCTTCAAACCTGAAGACAGTAGTGATTATACACATGTGCTTTATGGTTGTAAAAGGCACCGTTGTTACTTTCCTGTATGGTCCGAAGTAAACACAAGACGTTTTCGCATTGAGGTAAGGTGAAAAATTAATTACAGGTGATGTCATGGAATTACCATGGCCAGTAGGCCAAAATCGTTTAAAGGCCGAAATCATATATTTCCATTCCATGTAAAATTTTACACTTTCTCGACTAGCTAAATAGGAAGCTTCTGATCATAGGAGAACTGCCGATAGAACAACAACAAGTGGATGAGTGGAGTGTTGGTATTAACAATGCAAATCTAATTTGCGACTGAAAGCCGCCACCCCGCAGATACCACTTGTAGAACTCTAAAATTTTGGTTTGACTACGGTGTTCTTTATATCTTACTTACATAAAATCAGGGGCCATTTCCAATGCTTACGGACGTAGAGCAGAATGTGATCCGAAAAGGGTCTGTAGGAGTAGCCTTCTATTATCAATTAAATGTCGTCAGGATTTGTATCATAAGTAAACTTTTAGACTTACTTAACCGCTTTAAATAATCGCAGCTACCTAATTTATTTTAAAAATTATACATGTATAAACATTTAAACGATTTAAAGGCATTCTTTATTATCAAAAGTATTTTTTTATCAAAAAAATCAGCACTTAAAAAGATAATTGCGGAGAATAGCATTGCTACTAAATGATATTAATACAGAGTAACTAATAAAATAAAGCAACCATTACTTCATTTCCAACTTGAAATTGGTCTCGGAATTAATGTAAACAAAATAACTAGTAGCAAACGGGATCCTATGTAAAGTGTCGCTTAGTGATAATATCTCCGGTGATTATAACTGCCTTCGTAACCTAGTGGTATGGGCTTGCGCTTTAGAACTTTCTTTGGTACGAGTCCTGAGGGGACTCAACTACTTTATAACTTGTTTCCTATTTGGTTAGAGCAATGCGGGCTGTAAAGTAAGATGACCCATGCATCGGAAGGACATGTTAAAAGTCGGTCCTGCGCCTGACCTGTGTCCGGTCGTGTCAGTGATCTTCTTATTCTTATCTGAACTTCAGAGTAAAGGAAGAGGGAGTGCACCTGCGTTTGCGCGTACGCTTGTGCACATTTGTGTATAATATCTCCTGTTGTCTAAGTGAACTCGAAGATCCATTATTACATTATATCTCGGGGTCAACTCTTTGATAAGAACACTAATTGTATTAGGCCATTTCGTTGCCACGGTTTACACAGTTAACATAAATTTCGAGTTTAATTTGGCTTATCACCACAACAGTAGACCGAAGTAAATATTTATAAAAGTAGGCCAAAGATAGAATTGTTCCAGCATGAAATGAAATTAGTATTTCATAAACATTTGGTGTATTTCGGAATTAGGATTAACATATTCGATACAAGGTCCCGTGAACGTAAACGGTTTATCTCCACCGTGTCGTTTCAGACATTATTCGTAAACATAACGTCAAAACAGTCTCCTTTCGCACATATCAGATGATTTGTGGCTGGTGTTAGACTGTTAACACATTTAACGCACATTTAATGTGTATCGATTTATTAAAAAATGTTAATTAATTAAATATTAATAGAACTGATAAACATGGATTCTCAGGAATGTTTGTTAATCTTGGGAAGGAAACAAATTTTTCATTATACATGATGTGCTCTCTTCGCTTTTTTAATATAAATATGTTTATTTTTAAAATATTACAAAAAGATTATGTAAATAGGTTCTTTGGTATTTTAAATTTTTTCGCCGACTATTACTTTTGGGTTTATGTAATAATGTAGTAGAAGTCTAATTTTTGTCACATGCGTGGTATTCCTTTAATTTTTTATGGTATATTTATCATAATTTTTTATGGTATGTAATCAAAATATTTAAAATAGCCTCTAGATTAAAAGTCTAAAGACTAATTCTTCGTTCATATTTACATAAAAATATATTGTAAAGGAAAATATCAGTAAAAATAAAAACAAAAATCCTTTCTACAAAGCCAACGATTTATTCACTTAATCCGACCAATACTACGGGCAATATATGTTAGTATCAAATGCTCAGCATAAAACATATGCTAGTATAAATATATAACGTATTCTCATAAATGCTTCACAACTGTTACGTCAAAAACTTTTAAGTATACAAAAATACATTTTCAAACATTCAACACTCTAAGTTATCTAATAGTTATCAATAAATAAAAACGGCACAGTTAATTAGCAACTGACAGTGCTACCATTTTAAATAACACCTAATACATCTTCACATATTGTCGTTAATCGAAGTATGACACGAGAATTCAAATAATAATCGAAATCAGTTACGCTAAGTACATAAACATTTTCTAAAGCCGACAATTATTTGATACAGTATTTATATTTCGCGTCATTTATACAGAATTTTATATCAAATACACATATAAGTCGTAAAACTAAATATTCGGCTATAACAAGTTGGCGGAAACAAAAAAGTAAAATATTTTAATTAAATTACTTCAAAATTGCGCTTTATATGTATATCAAAATCTTTGAGGCAATCTGAAATAGATATATATGTTGACTCAAATCATAACTAATTTTTTCGATTACATATTTGTCCATACCAAAACAAAATACACGAAGTTGTTGTAATTCATAACAACCAAGTAACTTTGTACGTTCATCTTCTTTTAAACAATTGACGTGGTTGTATAATTATGATGAAATGTTCTCTTGATTTATTCTTTTGATATTTTTAATTTTGAAAATTCTGATAAATTTTTAAACGCGTGCTGTGTGCGACAATCAACAACAATCAAACAAACTAATAATAACAGATAATAAAACCATTTGTACAAAGTTACTGAGTTGCCATTGGTTGTATTGTTTACACCAATCCCATATTTCAATTGGCTTAGGTGAACATATAAAATAACTTATATAAACATAAAACGGGTGGAAATTAATACTTAAATTTTTTACTCGAAAGCATATCAAGTAACTACTACTCTTGAAAGTAAATAAGTACATTACAATGGTTTATCATAAAATTTTCCACAGTCCTTTTAAATAAGCGTAAATATATTTAATATTGTAGCGAGACAAAGCTGCAATATCTGTACTGCTGTTTAAAGTAATTCGTAACGAATTCATATTGTTCATAGGAACCCTTGCGTCAGTTCAAGATCTTCGAAGCGATCTATGGATCCTTATACAGAAACTGCCGAGTTTTTATTATTACGCAACTTATCATAGTATTTATGGACAGAAATTTACAATTTAAGCGTCTAAATCAGCAAGTCTTAACGATAATAGAAACATTTTCATAAAGTCGTCGTCTATGATCGCATTGCGTTATAAAGCTAAGTTCGTTGTGTTCAAATTGATATAATTGTAATGTTTATTGGCTTAGTAATAAAAAAAGATATACTATATGCAATCGTTTGTCATCCGCTAAGTTATTTACAAATAAACAAACTTAAGTTCACTTGTAAAATTACAATTTCGATTTCTGGAAAATTTCGAAAATTTATCGTTGATTCATCTAACTAAAAGCGAATAAATAATAGATACCCCTATGTTAATAGAATAGATAGCAATAAATAAGGATTTTATTTCGATAAAAATAGACGAAGAATAAAGCAGAATAAGTTAAATGTATAACGTACCAAGAAGCGATTGTTTTTTTTCCGTCGTCAATTTTCTTTAAATAGATTACTAGCCTACAATAATAACAATAAATAAAATCTTAAGGCACTGTTTTAGGTACCAAGATCACAATTTCATTACATTTTACATAGGTAGAATGTTAGTACATAAAAGATTAGAGCGATGGAATGTCTAGGTACAATTGTAGAATACTTTCGTGTCGAGATTAGAAATAGTAGAGTGCTAAGAAATTTAAGTAGAAGTTAAATATAATTAAATAGTATCATACAACTACTCATAAAGAAAAAAAACATAAGCGCATACATTTAAATATTTCCGCATTGTGCAGAATAACAACACCGACACAATTTACATATACGAAATAATTCGAACGCTAACCAATGCAAAAAAAAATTAATGTCACTTACGCTACTTAAATAAATACAATTTCAATGGGTTAATATACGAAAGACGTTCCGTTACATCGGCCGCACGCACTATTTACAAGTTCGCGGTGTATTTACACATGCATCGTCATATTTACACAGTACGTTGTGAGCACGTCCCGCGCGCATTTCACGAACACTGGCACATCACTAGCGATATTTGTAGGACGCGGGGAGAACGAAATCGCCGAGTGAGTAGAGCGCGTTCGCGTACCAGTGTACGCCGCGGGGACTCCCCTCGGATTCCGTCAGGGTTGCCACCCATCTCAGGGGCGCCATCGCAGCATGGGCGAGCGCGTGGCTGGTGACGAGTGCGTAACACGAGGCGAGCGCATCATCAACTATGATGGTGCCAGCCCTGGTCAGGGGTGCAAATACCCCCCGTTTCGTCACAACGCGCGTGTCCACCACGCGGGACGGACGCATCACGCTCGCGGTCCCCCGCGTCAGTAACACGTCGCCTATTTGCACGTTGGACGCGAACGATTCCCTCCAGTTGTCCGCGCCAGCTAATAGCAGTAGATGCGAAGGTGTAGTCGTCACAGTGACACCATTCTCGGCGGTTATCTCGACGAAATGCCTCGTTGCGTTCGGATCGCGATCAATGAATGTCAGCACCTGTAATAGACGAGATTTGATTGTAGGTTTATTTAACAGGCACGCAATACATGATTAATACCATAAATCTTAGCAAGCGTTATCTGGTTTGATTGTCTAAAAGCATAAATAACAGAAGCTCTGTTATTCATTTACTTTTAAAAAATAACAGTTGCTTATGTTTAAAAATTATTTGAATTGCCAATAACCGATTATCAAAACAGGGTTTAACGCAGTATGCGGTATACTGCCTTACGCTTTCGGTTTGAGGAACTGACCTACAATTAAAACATATTAAAAACTAAAAAGGTCGTAATATCATAACGCAGGCTAAATTATGTTGTGGACATAAATGCTAAAACCTTACCTCTGAATATATCATCTTGCCGTCATCAGCTGCGGCCAGTACTTTATCTCCTTTCTTCAAAGAATCGATATCAATAGGACCCTTCTCTGTGTAAACCACAGCACCAGAAGGGAAGCAGCCAGCGCCTGTGCCGACAGAGGACTCTGAAAATAAGAAAGAGAAAAAAATCAATTATATGAAATTTAATGGCTATTTATTGCTATAAAATTGAAAGTTCATGATCGACAAACATGTGCAACATTAAACAAAACAAATTTTCAGATCCTTTTACAAATTAATCGCTCAGTTTGTCTTTTTGATAATTAAGTAAATTGCTACCTCAAAAGCTATTTTTACATTTATATCGAACACAAGTGAAAGGTTAATTAATTTAACTGCACACCACATACACACATACATCCATTGTAAAAAAGAACAGCTCGTTGCAAAGCGATAAATTAAATGGGCGAATATAAAATCGCACGTGCGTGCAAGCATAAATAAATCGACAGTCGTATCCATTTAAGGTGTAACGAGATTTCTCAACGCTTGTAATTAAAATCCGATAAGATACGAAACAAAAGGATACGTTCCTTCGTCCGCTTCTCGCTTATCGGCGTGCAGCTAAGCTGGAATTTGTTCTATACAGGTAAATCTATTGTTACATTCTCCCACAGTCCGGCCACTTTCATTAGCCAGTGAATCACGCTAAAAAAATATTCAAAGAAATCCATAATCGCATGCCCAAACAAATTTTTAAACGTGTCGGACGATAGAAAAAAAAAAGTCGATCCGTTTTTGTTAATACTTTCACGCTATTGTCCGTTAAAAAAGCAAGCAACAAGTCACAAGTAAAAGTGTGTATCGGTGAACTGTATTTGTTTATTATCTAATGGTATTTATTTAAATCCCCGTCCTCACGTTACCTGGTCTTAATCCGGATAAAAAAGGTGATGTATTTACGTGTGGCTAAATGGCATCAAGGGATAAGGTGGTGCTTGTACGTTATTGTTCGTTGGAAGAATGGCTGGTGAAAATTGAAAGTACTGTTGGCTTCGAGGTCGGCTTACGTGGGCGGCAATTACACGCCGAGCGCATCCGAAGGTGGCAAAGCCCGGTTAGTTTACGCGAGCTCATTAAATTTTGATTTGTTGTGAATCCATGTGATAAATTCGGCCGAACCTTCTCATTGTTGGTGCGTCGGCGTTTTGTATCTCACAATAACAGAAATTAGATTCTCTTCAAAGTCAAGCGTACTCGGCCTGTTTGTTGTGTGCCGATTTTATCACGAATAATTGAATAGCTATCTATTGCCTCTACCTTTTCGCAGCCCGACTTACATCCGTTTGAATAAATGTTAAATGAATATGAATAACTATTTACCGTTTCCGGCAACACGATGCTATTAATTTACTATTTAATTATTACATTTGCCTATGATAATTCCTTGATGTATTAGTAAATAGCAATAAAATGAACAAACAGCGTTTTAAACTAACAATGTGTAAACGTTGCGAAACCACAGAACATGTTAAATATATTTAGAGAAGAACAATACGTGTTTCGTTGTGATGAAATTCGCTGTGGCATTGGTATTTTTATTTTAACATATATAAGAATTTCTCGTTTCAAATATGTAAGCATATGAAAAGTTAGTAAAAAAATATTTCTTCGAAATTATTCGAATAACAATTTCTTAGCATAAAAATTGTTTTAGATTAAAAAAGGGACTAAACAAACAGATACAAATAAGCCTTTGCTTTTCTTTAATTAGTATGGTAGGAACATAGAAGACAGAACCTATAAAATACTTTAAATAGTATACGATACCAAAACTAAACCTTGCATAGTTTCCATCTTTTAAAAAACATTACTTTACCGATATCGAAATTAATAAACGCATGACATTCGACAATAATTAATCTGATATATCCGAGGCAATAAGGCCATAGGCCATACGAGCGGAGTGAAGTTAGCACTGAGATGCGACGATAAGGCCAGCGGTGGAGGGGGGGCACGAAGACGAGTGGCCGCATTGACCCCGCCCCGCGCGGACCACCGGGAGAGCTAGGCGGCGCTGGTACGCCAACCTGCCCCATGGACATACCCACGCGTCAAGGCATCTCACTTGCTGAAGCCACGTAGAGCAGTGGTAGAGCAAGGGAAAAAGAGAATCTGTTACTCTGATATAACGATAGAGCTCTCCTAAAATAGACTCTAGACAACAAGATAAGCTAGGTGTAAGAGTAAGCGCACACGCAGATACACTCTATTATATGTAGACGGCAAGTTATATCTAAGCCTTATTGAATAAAGTTACCACTTGTTTGATATAAATATAGTTCTTCTGTTTTGAAAGTTCTTTCTTTATTTCCTAAGGCATGCAGATAACCTATTCAAAAAAATATTAAACGACACAGACTACTAATCGTTCAATATTTCTCTACTTTTTGCTGAAGAAGAAAAATTAAAACAACTATTATGATTTGACAATGTAGTGTAATGTAATGACAATACGGTACGGTGTAGGGATCATAGAAGAACAATAATCGGTTATATAGATTTACCAATGTGAATGCCTTAAGTGTTGCTTAGCTAGTAAACCTGATTTAAATATATAGTCTGCCACTCTTTCTATTGTTAAAATATCCTGGACTTTACATTTTTGTGTGTAGAGATGTATGTATATTGAACTTATTATTGGCATTAAGACCGCCTTTTGTAAAACTTATTGTAAGGTTTGCAATAAAGAATAAATAAATAAATAAATAATATCAACTGTTTTAATAAGATTAGTAAAATTGTTAAGCTACATGGAAAGCTTTCAAGGTAAAGTATATTTGATATTTGTTACATAGATTAATCTTGTAAAACTTTAGTAAGTAGGTTAAAATATATTTCAATACAATGAAAAAGAAACTGCAGGACTTACTTTTCTCAAAAACATACATAAGAATCTCAAAATACGTGCGCAATAATGATTTATTTTGATATAACGACCTAAATCCTTATATTCACTTAATTCTAATTTACAGCCTGCATCGTTTTGCTCAAATCCACGTTTATTACGGTCGCTTGCCTTTTTTAGTGTGTACATATTTTCTATATTAGTCATTCAATCGCCTCACGTGAATTACGACGAGTAATACGGATAACAATGTTGAGTCGTGCCTCAGGTCCGCGAATCTATCTTATATCTATGTATAACGTAAGGCAATTAGCTAGCAGCGTGGCCATGCGAATGCCAAATCGCCGGCCATGATTCACGCCGAGAGGATTCCAGTTTAAAAACCTACCTACTACGATGTAAAGTGATATTGCGACGCCCTCGGTATCCTATCCAGCCCCGGGGCAACCTCAAGGTGGGTAGAATTAGACGTATTGCTAACTAAATTGTTGGCGGAATATCATAAAATTTTGCACACGGCTTATATAAAAGGGCGATTTAACGAGCAAAGCGTTCAAAGCATTGCTCAGTGGTATCCAGCAATAAGAATACAAAAACGCGATGTACGATACGCACGCCCGACTCGACTAACAAAATGATTTAAAGCACATATAAGCGACATTGGCTCTCTAATATAATATGTATTTATGTTCCAGATTAACATAACTTACACACTGTAAAGATATCGCTTGTGGCGAGTTACGACATTGAATAAAAGATTCGACCGCGTATGTGCCATTTTCAATAGATGAGAATTGAAGTTATTGCAACGTTTATCTGTACTTTTATATGCGGTTGTGAGCGATTGAATTCAGTAAGCAAAATAATAGGAATCTTGACTCTATTGGCTTTTTTATTATTTCTCGATACGCAGATTTAATATTTTATCTAACCATTTAATAAATGCGGTCAAATAACAAATGACGATTTATTTTTATGAGTATGCTAGATTTCATATACAATAAGTTTATATCTTGCTACTAGCTAATATACTAATTTAACTCTGTGCCATAAATAATTACGTTTTCTTTATTTGTTTTAAATACAAAACTATTTAAAATAACTCTTAAACTTTTACCATTTAATAGATTGACATATAAAATATTTATAATTTCTAATAATTCGTTAAGTTACCTCTTAAAAAACATTACATAGACATAAGAATATGTTAGGTAAAGTCAAGGTTCGGTGTAAACCTTTGAGTTTTGAGTTTTGAGCTATGAACTAGGTATATTTAAGTAACATTATGAGCATCAGCTTGTCTTAATATTAATCGATTTAATAGACGCGACATAACCGTGTATGCACACTATGAATGTGAAAAAGGGTGAGCCTGTGTGAACGGAGCGGGATTCCGACCGCAGCCTTCCGGGATGTGGCGTCTCATGTGTCAGTATACTTTCGCACGCATGTCCAACTCGATTTTTTCGTCACGGACCTCCGCAACGTATCGCTCGATCGGACCCCAAAAAACGAAGGACTTCGCGCGGAGTACGAAACGTTCGTTAATATCGCTTTAACAAAGAGAGCAGAGTTTAACACCGTCTAGGAGTTGACGTGTTACTAGTATACTTTCTAGTAAAGAAAACACTTCCTATTAAGACATCCTACGTCAGACAAGAGTTTAATTTTAACTGGTATTTACCCTAAAAGAAAGCTCCACATATTTAATTAAGTATTAGTTAAGCCCTAACTTTTATAGGTATTAATTTCAAAACATTGACTAGACACTAATGCGTAAGTTGTATTTACTAATAGTATCTTAACTAGTTCTTTTTCCTTACTTAACTGATTAATTCTATTACCTAAGAAATAATAAAACTAGTTTTAAAACATTAATTAATTACAATTTAAATAGTAAATCTGTAATAGAAATTATAGTAGCAAACTATTTGCCTTGGACAGAGCATTTTAAGCTAATGAACGAACAAATAATCAGTATCGAAAACAAAGAGTGGACTTTATTTATTATAATCGAAGCTGTAAATTTTAGCGCTATTATTTAACTCAAGTATATGTATGTAACACAATAAATATGATATATTAATGTTTAAAGAATCTTAAACAGCCAACGCCAAGCGGCAGCGTTATGTCTTGCAATTCTGCTTTATTGAATTTCTATTAGCTGTAAATTTGATGGCGCTAAATCAATGTATTTCGTACGTCATCCTTAAGCATGCTTTTATTTGTCATTTCCATACTACGATTTCGAATCATTAGATATGACAAACATATAAAAGCTTGTTCAATACCAAGAACTAGAAAAAAACATATTTATTGATCGTTCAAAAAATATTTCTTTATTCTTTTATAATTACTTTTGCCTGATACATATTTATTTGATAATTTTTAAATACCCGTTATTTTAATAAAAAATATTTATCAAAAACACGACAAAGATCACCATAATAACTATAAAATCGCCTCATCCACCTAGAAATGGAAAACTAACACGGAACGGCAACGAAATGACTTGCAATGCAGCTCTAGCATAACGTAGGTCATTTAGTGACATGAGAACGCTTCAAATTTCACATTTATAACGAAAAGGTCGTTTAGCATCGTGACCCGTCTTGTTCATTGTCAGTCACGCCTCATTTATACATCCTCCATGTAAGACGCTTTTACTGCTTGTCACATTGTTCCCCTTCTTAGTATTATTTCTACAGCTATTAAACGAAAGCAATCGAAAATTTGCCGTCTCGTCTATTCGTACAAATGTTTAATGTTGGTTGAGAAATGTTATAAAACATAAACGTAGAAAAATAGCGTACAAAGATGCTTATTGCTTTTACCACTCATCGTTATGTAAATAAATGCTCTATCAAAACACATTTGTGGCGAGCGCGTTGATGTCTTTAATACCGAGTTATCGCCGACGACGCAAAAGATAACAAACAATTGCGCTATAACATTGTAAAGAGCGATTTTTTTTTCATGAACGATAAATTAATTATTCATATAGGAGCGATTTTGTTTCTACCTTTTTATAACTTACGCCGTCGCAACGCTTTGATACGCCGCTATTAATTCGTTTATGCATATTAAAACCGATGTAAAAAAAAAAAAACAAGACCGACCAATGAAAATCAATTAATTCGACGAGGTAAAAATATCCCGCAATTTTATTGGCGGCCTCGTGTCGAGTGCGATACTTAAATGTACGTCATGCCACAGATGGCTAAAGAATCACGTCTGTACTGAATGCCATTCAATATGACACATGACATTATAGGTTACAGACAACTTATGTAGTAGCAGTCTGTCCGGTTTCCGAGTGCAGTTTTAAATTATAAATATTAAACTTACGAATAATTTTATGTATCGAATGTCGTTTGGTAATATATCGTGATAAGATTCGTGCTGATTTATTTATTACAGTTCATTGAATTTTAATTAGACATTATTAGGGTTCTATTTTAGGTTCGTTTTTCCGTAACATATGTAAACTAAACAAGTTATGTTTCATATTTATTATCACTTTTGATGGACGAAAAGGTATTCCTCGAAGCAAATTTAAGTTTGAACATTCGCAATACCAGAGCTGCGAAAGCGTAACCGGCCACATAAACGGCTATATGGCTTCAATGTACCAACGACAAATCAACCAATTCCCGACCTTGACCCGCTGCACTTAGGGTCCCATTCCCAGCGCACCTATAAAGTGCATTAATAATTTATAAATCCCAAATTAATACTAAAAAGCGGCCCGTTCGAGAGGCATCGGAATAAATGAATAAACTTCGGAACAAATCGACCGCGCCCGATACGGCCGACTATCAGTGGCTGAGCTTTTGGAACAATGACGATGGTTTTTTTACCCCTCTCTCCCTTTTTTTACTCAATGATAAATGGCCATTTAAGGACCCCCTTCGCTTGTTTCGTCCGAAACGTTAAAAATCCACTTAGATTTAGAAGTGACATAAGCGATGATTGTTCGTCCCTTTTTTGTATATAGCTATAAACTTATAATCACATAATGAATAGTTCTATTGCACTAATGTAAGTAAAACTTGTTATATAGTATGCGGAAAACATGTTTTCATACGTATGCTAAAAGTGGAAATAAAAATGGATTGACTCACAAATTATCACTAATTAGTATTACATTGCTAATTCTACGCTACTAAAATTTCAAATCTATGAGGAAAACTGGAACAAAAATATACTTTAAAGTTCACTATTTCCTTCAAACAGATATATTTTAGTTTATATAAGTTATTACCATACAAAATTTTAATTTCTTTGAAATTCTTCTTCCTTAGCGCTGTTAACTTTAAAATTGTTTTTAAAGGTTTCAGTTTGCTATAAAAAATTATTGATAAACAGGACAAATTTTAAATGATTTGAATTTTAATCGAGACGTTATCAAAGATACTGTCTGTTGCAATAATCTCACAAAAAATATAACATTAAAAACGTAAAAATATTAAAAAAACCATAAGTATGTTCCGAGTTTAACAAGTTAAAAAAAACGATAGGGTGCTATTTAAGATCGCCACAAAATATATTATCAGAAAATGTCTTATTTGAGTTATTTTAAAGTAAATTCAATAAAAAGGTGTCATAATAATGGAATTGTAAATCGTAAGAGATTGATTATTTTTGTGCATAAATTTAAAACAAAAGCATATTATATTTAGCTTAAATACAATAAATAAAGTAATTTGGTAAAGTTATTAAGATAACTTTTAAAATATTTGATTAACACATACCAAGTTTATATAGAAATTTTCCAAGTTTAAAATATGCATTACTAACATGATTCAAGATGGTGTCACTCGGATCACCCATTCTAAATTCAAGAAAATTGCCTTCATAGAACGTATCAAACTAATTCCGATATTCAAATATTGTATAATAACGACATACAGCTTATTTGAATATTATCTAGTGCGGAGCCTTGAAGATTTCGCTTTCTTCGATCGATAATCCGAGTTAATTGGAACTATGCGCGTCAGAATGCCATCGTAAAGTCTAACGCGTATAGAGGCTCGTTTCACCCGACGTTACATACATAACTATAGGCCATTGAATCACCGGTGTAATTATAGAAGTGGGGGATTGGCTGCGATGCGGCCACGAGAGAGATGGCCGAACAAGGCCGTGGATGGGAGAGAGAGGGCGGCTAACAAGAGGTCCCACCGTCCTTTTGATCGTCACCGCCTTGCCGCGCGGGCGCGGGAAAATGTCGGTGCATTCTTGTAGCCCCGACTATATATTCGGCTCGTACATTTAATTATGTATCGAATAATATCACACGATATTAGGTCGAATGATAAAGATGATAAATAACGGGTTCTAAATGACGTGATGTATTCCGCAATAGTTGAATAATGTTTGCTTTTAGATTTATAAAAATCGTCCGTTTAAATAGTTTAGGTAGGGTTTGAGTTGCTTTTATCTTTTTCGTATGTAACGTCGAAAATCTACAAATGTATAAAATATGTTTTAGTTCAAAAAGTCTATTGAGGTTTTCGCTATTTATTATGATGACAGTAAAATTGAGTTTGTTACACTGAATCAATTATTCTTGAATTATATAATGAAACTTTCTATATTCCAGGAGTTAATAACTAACATTATAAAACTTTTACGGATCGTGATGAGCAATACATAATTATATCTTTTATTTACGCGATCAAATCCACAAATTTACGGATTTTTCGCGTTACTTAAATATATTTCCGTGATCACGGATTCCTTGCAGCATCCATGATCACAGGCAAACAGCACGTGATCATGGATGCTATACATTTTGTAAAAACTTTATTTATATATTGTTTTTAAAAACGAATTATTATAAATAATAGTAAAAAGTTAAAAATAGATTAGGAAAACAAATTATAAGCACACTCGACGAATGCGAGAAGTAAAAGCTAAGTAAATGGTTAAGAACATGCGTCATTCTAAAGATTTAAACTTGGATCTTCGGTCAACATTACTGGCTATTTGTTTGCGTGAGGAAAACATTCGAAATCGAGTCTTCTAGCTTTTTGTTTAATGACGGCTTGAATATAAAAGTACTAATCACAGTGATGCGATATTTAATTTATAAATCGAGAAACCAAAAAAAAATACTATTACAAATAATATATAACGTTCGATTTGTAGGCAAGATATAAGTAACTAAATATTTTTTTTATTTAGACTCACCCTTAGCTTATTTATTTTTATAATAATGACATGACAACGTGCCATCAAACGTTAAAATTATTTAATAAATTAATTAATCGATAAATGGTTTTTGGCGTTTTAAGACAGACGCTACCGTTAGCACAGTGATTCTAACCGAATCAAGACGGAATTAAGGCATATTTACTAATATTACAGACTCTAATAGAGTTCAATCAATACTTAACTCAATCTTAATGCGGAACTCACAGATATTTACATGTTTTAACGTAATGCTTCTTACTAAAATACTAACTACGTATCTAACATTAGATGTATAACTTTTAACAACTTCGACCTTTTGTCTTTTTGTGCTTCGTGTTGTTCGCAAAATACTCATAATTTAAAAGCTGAGATATCAATGTTAAAATATCATTGCGTACTCACCAGTTTTAACCGAGCAGTGTATATAAGATCTGCTCTCGTAGTACACCCAGTCGAAGCCGGCCTCCACCGCTAGCCTGGCCAGCATGCCGTACTTGCTCCTATCACGGTCGCTGGTGGTCAGGTCCACGGCGCGACCCTCGTAGTGGAGGGAGTGCTCCTGATGAGAGTTCTCCTCATCCCAACCCTCGATCACCCGAAGGCGGACCCCGGGCCACTGGTTCATGACGCTGATCGCCAGCGTGTTCAGCTTCTCCTTGCATCGCTGTGGACGTTACGAATTTTGGGTTTATTATGGTGTTTGACTATCCAAGGGGTTAGACACAATCAATGTATTGTGTGGCTTAGTAGTAATAAATTTGGCTTTTAGTGAGTGACACATCTCTAGTATTCTCTAGTGCAGAGAATATTACTATGTTATGTAAAAGCAATATATGATTTTAAACATAAACGGATAAACTATGTAAGTATCTCACACAGCACCAAAGTAATGAACTAATTGGTAATCGAATTTAATAATCATAAAGTCTATCAAACATATTTAATTACAGATCCTGAATCGATAAGACGCGTTAGTATTCCTCAACGTTAAATTATACCAAATAAGCAAATCGTTTACAACATTAAAAAGGAACGAAACACGTATCAAAGGAGAAGGGCCGGCCGCCGGGCAACAGGCATCCGACGAACGAATCCGCTCTAAAGACGCGAAGAGTTTTTGTTTGCATGCTCTAAAGAAAATACCAATAGACATGCTAACAAACTGACAAACGCCGCCGCCCAGTACGGCACATACACGGGGCCGTGAAAGAATAAATCAAATTAAGAGCCGGCCACAAAAGTTACGGTGTTGCCATTCGTGAAATAGCTCTGTGGGCCAAATAAAAGCGATGTCAAAATATTTATAAAGAAATGGCGCGGCCGATTCACCACGCGCCACACGCTACCATTGTGTTTACATGTCAACTCGCTCTATGCAGATTTATGGGGGGAAAATTGAACTGAGAGATCGACGTAACGAATCATAGCGATGGGTGTCCCGTATAGGTCTGTCCGTTCGATTTGAATGCGACGGACGTCACGAGGCACCGTGCCTAATTGTTTCTTCGAATACTGCCTAGGTGTTGGAACTAATCTACTTTTCCGTTAGGCCCGTATTGAAAACAAACAGATCCCACATACGGAGGGGAAAATAGATTTTGAGCGTTCATCGTTAAACATAAATGTAATATAATGGACTGATATGCAGGTCTGTTTAGTAGGATATTGACTTTATATACAGTCTGGTGACTCAACACATGGTTAGAAAAGCAATTTCAAAAAATGAAGTTTTCTACTGTAATATTCTGGAATTAGATTAAAAAGACAATTGGAAAGAACATCTCGCTTCAAAACTAAGTAGTTTCTAAATCTATGAATAAATATATAAACAAATGAATTGCGATAAAAATCTTTAAAAACGTTTTACATTGGCGTGAACAACTTAGATCCCACTGTGAAATACCGCGATGACAGGTAAGAAGGTGAACGGCGGGAGATGGGCAATGTTTGCCTCCCCGCAGTCATCTCGTACCGCACTAAAACAATCGAATGCTAAACGTATATACAAACACGACGTGCACTTTAACGTGGGAACACGGCGGTGGCGCAATTAGCCTCTCGCAGCGCGGCGGACGTCGAAAATTCGTTGCTTCCACGTCTCAGACTACTCGATTAACGTTGCAATCGATGTTATGAGTCGAGTTTTACTAATTAAATACACACTAGTAATTCGGTTTATGGCTATACTTATGTGTAATTCGCTTCCGGCGAGCGATCGATACGAGGTTGTTTTATCGAATCGACAACGCTCATATCTAAGATGGAATATCGTAGTAACATAAGCGTGGACCTCGAGACGCGACAGGCAACAAGGACCATTATAAATTCATTATGCATATTTTTAGTAAACAAGCTGTCGATCACAATGCAGCGACGCGGCGGGACGCCTAGCCCGTAACACCTCACAGCCCGCCTCTACGTACCCACGATGATACGCTCGTGAAGAATGCAACAACACCCAATAGGCATCGGACGGAACGGGTTTGACACGGAACACTTTTGCATGATCGTATTACACCATAGTAATCGTATTCGCTTAGCAGACGAATAACAATACTAAGCAGCATATCGAATGCCTAAGGTCAAGTTGAAACACACCAGGCTACCTGAACCGGTGGCGAGCGGGCACTTGCGGACGAATAATGAAGGCCGACCCGACTGGAATTGAGGCAAAAATGGAATAAAAACTCTGTGGATCATCGCACTGAAGCAGCCGGTGCGGTAACGTGAGAATATATGCCTACCAGGCATACCTAGCGAGCCCTAATAATACCAACATAAATATATAAGAGATAAAGATCGATATATTACACCAATTTAATATTAAAAATAGATATTAATACAATGAATCGGCTAGCGGATTTTTTTACAAACTTGGTGAGTATATTAACTCTATTAAAATCAATGCTACCAATTTAGGTTAGTAAATAGAAATAGTCGGGTATATACAAATTTCCGTCGGCGTCATCGTTGACGGTGAACGCCGCTAATTTATAACCGCCTCCCCGTGCGACCATAACAATATATTAGGATAATTAAATGGCTCTTTACATTCCTTAACACGTCGCTTTTTTGTAAGGCCCAGGAGTTGGGAAGCAACGGCCAATACTGGCTGGTTCCCTGTGTGGACGTTAAGTTGCTTTTTTTGTTTCCATGGAAACCACAACAAATAGTTTAAGGGCGGTTTTTTACGACGCCGATCGTTCACATTGTTCAAGCGAACTAATCTAATGTTGCTTACGTGTAGTCTTCCATCTCTTTCGCATATTGCAGGTATAATGACTCGATTGGAATATATAACGCACGCTGACGTATTGAAATAAACTTAAAAAATGTTCGTTACATAAATATTTTAAAAATAAAACAAATTTATCTATACTTTGTAATTAAATTTAACCATTTAAAAGAATAATTGCGCATCTAAGCTATGAATAATACAAAATGCTCGCGATACGCGGCTAAAGATGGCGATCGCTGGACGCGATAAATTAAATGAAGCGCGGCATTTTTCATCCACCATTCTGATTAATAGCCATTTGCGTTCGTCGCCCGAGGGTGTTATTCGTAAGCGTGTATTTACAAATAAGCCAACGCCCAGCAAACATTTGCTTACAGCAAGCGGAACCTAGTGTAGGACTGATTGTCGAACACATCATAAATATACATGCAAGGCGGTGCACCTTATAATGTTTATGTTCAAAGCACTTTAATGTTTGTCCACGAAAAATACCACCCTTTGTTGTCACACTGCGGACGGTTGTCGACACCGTTTTAAGCCACCGCTTCCTAAGCCAATCTAAAAGTATGTATATATTTTTTAATTTTTTATATATACGTTCATCATATCACTTGGTTAATTGAATCTTGACAGGACATTGTGAGTAAACAAAATAAGTAACTCTCTATCCTTTCCGTCTTCAGGTAGGTAGGCTAAAAAAATAAAAAAAATCTTCAGGTTTTTCAACCTTTCGATTTTATTGCATACTAATAAGTTACCACAAAAGATCATTTATTTTTTTAAAGATTTAAATGATTATTTAAAAAAGTCCATCTTGATACAGTTTAAGATAGTGCACAAGATGTATTTATATAACTTTGCATTGAAAGTTTATTAAAATACAATTGGTATCTCGCAGTGCGAGCGGCATCTTTCGACATCGGGCATCTGCATCCAACTTGGCATGCTAACGAATACAATCTACAAGCTTTTAAGAGGACCCCAGCGCCTTTCACTAGTTTTAAAGAGAAAAAAAAAACGTCTTAAACAAGATGCCGATACGTGTACGGTTGGGCTACAAGAGATGTTTAATGAAACGCTTAATAAATCAATAGAAGTTACATTTTCGCTTTTAAACAATACAGCTTTATAATCATAGTACAAATTTCATCACAACCCAGATTTTAAACGATTATATAAATCTTGTTAAAATCAAATATTTTTAAGACTGAATTAAATAATACAATGGTGGCAATAAAAGATAAAACGAATTTAATGAAAAAATAAACGTCCACAGAAAATGTTGAAACTTATATTTTTATGAAGGGAACGCAGTTATTTATCCTATAAATGTTATATGTATAACAAGATAAAATTGCCAATCGCAAAGCCATTCATGAAACCAATCACCCACGGGACCGATTTGTCAAAGTTGTTCCACGCGTCCCTGGATACCCAAGGGAAGGGATGTTTATACATTATAGTGATCATTGACGCTGAGGTCAATAGCGATGTCAATGGGAGCATGCCCACAATTCGAATTGCAAGTCACCCAAAGGCACAAATATGTATTGTTATCGACATGATATTGGACTAACCGTATCCAAGATTGGATTCTTGTGCTGTTATATGTGTGTAGTAAGAAAATTTTGTTATATTATTAAGAAGTATATTTATTGAATCTTTTAGGTATATTTATTCAATAAATGATAAACGTAGTAAATTTTTATTAGCAATAAACTTTTTCTTTCATTCTAATTACGCCAATGTCATTATCATCTTAACAATATCGTTATACTATCTCCTGTTATTTCCTTGCAAAATGAGTTATTAACCAAACTAATTCAACCCTTTGTGGCTTTCTATAAATTCTAAGCTTTGTTATATAAATAGCGTTTGTAAATAAACTAAAACGCAAAATAGAGTTTCAAATATTTTGATAAATTGGAACTATATAAACACGAATATATCCATAAGTACGTATGTGCAAATGTGATACATAAATCTTGACGTTACAAACGAGCATAGCCAGTTAACTGTTACAAAATCAAGCCGCGGCTTTCGCATGTCGGACAAGGTAAAAGTGGTGGAGAAAAATCTTTAACGGACGCTACTTAACTTCGGCGTACACTTAAAGAGTTCCCGCGTAATTATGCTTTTCGCGAAATCGCGTGCGAACGCTATAAACGTCGGCCGTGTCGTGCCAATTTGCGGCGTCAACCCACCACAAGCCATAACACGACCTGTTGCCGATCGATTTGCATCCGTAATTACGTCACTTTAAGAGAAACAGGTGATGAAAACGAGACAAGTGTGTAGTTGTTCGCTGACGACGGTGCACGCCCCTTACGGCCAGCTTTTATTTAACGCCCGTTTAAAATGGTACATCGCGTTTCTTGTTTTCATTTTGTTTTTTTCATCTCAGAGCCATCGCAACTGGCCGGTATCGCGCCGGCGATCGGCCATTAAATGGTCATGAAAAAACAAATGCGCATCAATAACGCGCCTGTGTTATCGTTAATAAAATGAGTTATTGATTTATCAGTGTATCTCGGCTTGGCGGGGCCGGCTGTCGCCGTGCGTTTGTCACGAGCGAGCGGGCACTAATCTCGAGGCCCGTACGGTCTGCCGTGGCAACACCTCTCGGCGCACCCTCGACGTCCCATCGTCGTACAAAAATAAACTATATTCGTTACAGCACTCTCGTAATCGCCGCTCTCATTGTTTATCCCTCGCCCCAAAGCCCAGCGACCGCCGTGGGCGTGAGGCACAACAAGCACGTATCACAACATACGTCCTCTTTTGCTGACGCTCCCGAAGAGGCCCTCGATAATATTTTATAAGACAAATAACCCGATAAAGATGTTTTGACGTGAACCCGTGTTCATCGCTCACACTAAAATGCGTCCAGTGAACGCGCATAATAAAATATTTATTAACGATCCTCTGATTCCGACCACAAAAGGAGCGAGACGTATAATTTAGTGTCAACTTTATTGTTGGCGAGCGGGGCATTAAGGCGATCTTACGGGTGTATGGCACGCTGACAGGACTTAGCGGCGCTGCTCAATGCGGACCCATTAGCATTGTTTCAAAGGATTACGCTTTGTGGGGCGACGTGGCGTTTGACACGCATATTTTTATGACACATGCACCCTCGGATCCTACGAATAATCAGTGTGAAACGACTACCGGACTCGTAAGTATTCGATAAGGTAATCTCGGCTGGGGATTGAGAGATTTTTTTTCTTCTTCTTTGTTTACACGTTTAAAAATATTTAAGATTTTTTAAGCTGAAAGAGCAGGTTATATATATATATATATATACTTAAGATTTTTAATTAAAAAAAAGAAATTGTACAGTTCGAATAAATTGACAAATTTAAAATGGAACGCTCCGAGCGCCAACACGCGCGTTTGGCGATCGAGTACGGTGTCGCGTTACACAAAAGGTTTTGTATTGTTTTCCTTACCCAAATCAAAATTGATATCTTTCGAGTGATTTGACGAAATCGTTCGATGAGAGGCGAAACGTTTTTTCTTATAGTTGATTTTTTACAATCGGTACGATTGTGAACTGTAAAACGTTTGTAATAGAGTGCAACGGGGAATGAAATTTGTAACCGCTCAGTGTACTTTAGTGAAATATTAGTTTACTTGAGCTAACACGCATCCAAACGGCTTAAATATTGTTAAAGCGAAATGACACGAACCCGTGGGGCGACAGTTCATTCGCATGGATAATCAGTTGGTATTCGGCAAAAATGCGGCGCGCCTCGGCCGCGTAAAAAACGTCATTCAATCTTCTGCTATCGTGATTGCGCTCAAGAATAACGTATTTTTTGTTATTTAAATTCATATCAGTTTAAATGTTTTTAATCTACACATGTATTATTGTAATACGAATGATAAAAGTGAAGCAATTGCTCGCGTTTAAATGGATAATTACTTAATTGCTAATTGCTTGCTGTAGCTTTTATTACCTCTTGATTTAATTTATAAGCTACTACTCTCTCTGTAGAATTATCAGGATATGACAGAAAAGCTATTTGCTAAGAAAATTGAGGTCAGTTCATTAATCATCATCCATATAAAGTTCAGTTATATGAGAGAGAGTTTTGTACGTAACGGAATAAGCCACTTGTCTTTGGTTGTAGAAATTAAAAAATATGGTCATCTCATTAACGCCATTATAAATATTATACGTATAAATTAAAAATAAAACAATTTGAAAATTCATTAGCACGAGAATCGTTTTGGGAAATAGAAAACCAATTTCAGAACGCATACATTCCGGCTGCAGTGCATCAGTCGAGAGGACCGATTATTTATATTGCTTATCTGTGAACAAAGCGAAACTCGAATCGCATGGCGCTCTTTGTTCGACTTGCGACCGCGCAAGTTCGTGTTATATTTTCAAAACAATTGTTATTTATGCGAAATAAAAATATAAACAAACATCATTTTATAATTGCGATAAAAAACTACAAGAGTTTATAACCATATAAACTTAAGTCGTCTAAATCAATGTTGCCAACTTCCCACCGTACACGACACATAACTCACGGGACGGTGTTTTTTTCTGAACGGAGGTTTTAACGGTAGGCGAGGAGCGCGAATGCACCCGGCGCGATCAAAGTGGCCAGGCACGAAAATTAATTATCAATTTGTCTTGGGTGCCAGGAGGCGACATAAATCGATCGCTCGTATCTCCCCGCGGCCACATTAGCCACGCTCGCCCAAGATAAGGATAACAAATGCTCAGTTTAAGGTTATCTCTGCATCGGAGACACGGGAGGGCTTTTTGCCACCGTCCCTGTGACCCTTTGTTGCCTTCGAATGTCGTGTATTATTACCGCCGCCTTTAATGGCGCGAATAAATATGCGTAGCGTTTTTTTTTAATCCGTCCGGTTAATTGGTATTTGAGCACATGCTACGTTTAATCGGGAACGCGGTGGTATTTTGTGATTCCGAGTGGGCTTACATAAATCGGCTAATGGAGTAATTGGGTAAGATTGGCGGTGTTTATAATTAAGCAAAAATAAAATACCTGTTTAAATGCAAATGCAAAAAGTATGGCGATAAGAAGGATATATCCGTAATAAATAAAAGATTGTACATTCTATAATTATGATATGTTATATCACGTTTTTGTCCATAACCCGTATATTGTTTTATACCTAGCTGATTTTAAAAACAATAAAAAAGAACAAATGAAACCTAAAAAGATCCGTGGCTGAATCATCTGAAACGCATTAGCCGCCCCATCAAAAACGCTCACGGTTAGATCGTTTCAAAATGGCGTCCTATCAGTCGTGGCTAGTGTATAATTATCATGGCGAGGGCATGCGAAATTGGGGTCTCACCTCGTCCGGCTATAAATAAATATAAAACGACCACCATTTGTGGGTGGAACAGTGCGCTAATGAATAATCCGGGTCATCCGAACCTGTGCTTCGCAGCGGGGTCCCGACCCTCGAGGCGAGACGAGCGCCCGATTTTCTCTACATCGATCTCATTGGCCGATACAGATCATGGCATGATATTAACAATCTGTGTCGAAGCACAGATTATCTATAATCGTATTGTTTCTTTTTAACACGCTTCCATCCAGCCTGACCTGTATGTATGTAACGATTTAATTCAACGTTGTCAATTACAAGTTTTATAATTCTTACTATCTCTAATTGCAATCTTGTATCAGTAAATGATTAAAAACAAATTAAGTAATCTAATTATTTCTTTTATTTACGCGATTATACATATAAGTTGTTATATGTTATTATTATTATTTATTCATATACCAACTTAGTCTGCCCGTGATCATGGATGCTGAAAAGAATCCGAAACGTCGGGAATAAATATATTTAAGTAACGCGAAAAATCCGTAAATAAGTGGATTTGATGAGTAATCTATCTTTTTTTATTTTCTTTTTATTTATACTAAAGACTATACACTAATTTTAAGGCACACCCACGAGATCTTAACATTAACTACAATATAGCCTCATTGCCCAATGATCATTCAAGACAGTTTTCATTCATCCAAACAATTCTTATTTATCACAGCCGAGGTCGGATTACACAATTGTAAAATAAATGTATAAAAATTATTCAACACGGAATATCAATTTGAATATGAATAGCTAGGCGCCATGTTGGCAGGTACATGAAAAAACCGGCCCAATATAATAATGGTAGACAAATGTCCCACTTGGTGAACACAATAAACTTTGTGTTCAGGAATGCCCATTTGACAGATGCTGACTTGAGCCACTTTTTATTTATATTTACAGTTCTCTTTGATTACTGTAATAAAGACAAACGGACATCGAAACTTAATAAATTAAAACATTTTAATACAAATTATAATTGGATGATGAAAAGTGGGGGCTTTGAAAAAAATACTATTTTTCTCATCTTTTCAAACAATTTTCAGCCAAAAAGCTTTTGATACAAAATATTTGTTTCCTGGTTAATAAACACAAACGCTGGTTGATGAATGTTTATGGGGCTCGCATAACATATTGCGATACGGTGTCCTATGCATGAACAACCACAATGTTGACGGTAAATTTAGACACTATGTTAGTGTCTATTAGATTAGTGCCTATTCATGTCTGAATAGCTTTTAAATTACTCGGCTATTTTCTTGACAAATAGAACATTTATCATATTGTGAGTAAACATTATAAAGGTAACCGAAAATCAAAAATAATATTTTTTCACTGTTTTAAAATCAAAAAGAAATTAATTTAAATTAATTACATTCTATATGCTTGATTTAATGACAAACCTCATCAAGGCTTCGTATCGGCACACCTAAAGATATTTCTCATCGAACTCTTACATAAAAGCGCACTTAAATCTCCTCGCACATTTTATTACTGTATCGATTTAAATAACAATTAAAACTATATGAATGGCGGACGTAAAAGCGCGTCCGAGCGTCGATTTTCCGCAAATATGGGGGTCTATTAAAAAAGCACGACGTGTAAAGTTTTTACGAGGGTTAATAATCTTGGACGTTGAAGGCACACGATAGGGTCGTGTTCATTAGACGATAATGTGTCTTATTGAGGTAGTAATAAGAGTTACCACTTATAAGAGTCAGGTAGATGGGTGGCGGCTATTATTTAAATTAATTGGACGTAAAACAAGGATCCTGACGACATAAAAGCGCGCTGCCACGGATGTCCTACTGACTTCTTCGCACTAAACAGATGACGCGGTCGCTAATCTTTTGCTGCAACATAAATTATTCTGGCCGGGATCCGGTCTAATTATTCGGTTATAAATGGTATCTTGTTTACGAAATTTAGTTGAGGCGCTTAGTGCTTTTGGGTGGTCAGTTTTATTAAATACAAAAATTAATTGATCCTATACGAATCCAACGTTTATTACGTAGTTTTATTGTTACTTACGTCACAATTTAAAATAAAACCATAATTCAAATTGTCTGGCACATTTTAAAAATGAAATCAGGTATTTTGTAATAGAAAAATTAAAATAAAATATTAAGATATTAATATACAATTGTAAATTGTACTTCACATCATACACATCATCAGCCTGTGTTAGTCCACAGCTGGACATAGGCCTCCCCTAATGCACGCCTTCTCCATTAGGGGGTTTTTGGACCGTATCCCACCACGCTAGTCCAATGCGGCTTGGTGGATGGACCGACATTTTACATGCCTATCCGACGCATGGATCATCTTACTTTTCAGATAATTGGGTGATCAGCCAAAACTGCCCTAACCAACCAAGAATAAACAATGAAAATTTGTGGAATTTCCGCAGGATTCTACATTTTTTTCCTCCGGTTTATAAAGCACACGCCTTGCCACTAGGCCACGGAGGCAATCAAATTTGTAATCAAAATTTGTGTTTACGCCCTAAAAATTAATGCTCGGTATCAAATAATCTTATCCTATGTATGCATTGGAAGCCTTTTTTTATCACATCCATTTAATCTCAATCATTTTTATTTTTTAATGTACCCATTACTTTATTTTTTGGCTTGCAATAAACTTTGAATTTGTTAGTTGGTTAGTGTTTGTTATCAAAAATTTACATACAGCAAAGTCAAAGAAGTCATTATAGTTGAATTGTACTAAAATATTTTTTCCACAATGAAATTAATAAGAACATAACTGCTGTTAGTACATAAAGTACAACTTCCAGTGTATTTAGTGTCCGAATAAGCATACACAGTAAAGTCAACCAATCACTATCACTACATAGTATAAAACAAAGTCGACTTTTTGTCCCTATATCCCTATGTGCGCTTAAATCTTTAAAAGTACGCAAAGGATTTTAATGCGTTTTTTTAATAGATAGAGTAGAATTAAGAGGAAGGTTTATACGTATAATAACATCTATTAAATATTCGGCACTATTTAATACTATTATTTTTGAGTTTTTAATATGATGTCGTAAATAATTTAATTTTTTACGCTTATACATTGCAAACGCAGGTTGAGGCCCTACAAGAATTATCAAAATAAAGTACTAAGTAATGTTCACATTGAAAAGGTCAACAGAAAACTTCGCGATGGTATATGTATATCTCTTATGGATATCCCACAATAACAATTTTTTTTTGTTATTTACTTTACACGACAAAAAATGCCTAATTTTAAGCAATACAGCATTAACCCTTATCCAATCAAAAACCTTTAATACATTGTTAATTTAATGAGCATCTATATGGCCTTTACAGCATATGATTTAAATGAATAAAAATGAAAAAAAATTCGAGGGTATTACAGATTTAAAAATTGCGGAACGTAGCGTTTGCGGTAGTATCGCCCGGACGGGGCGGCGGAGGCGTGCCTACAAATAGCCCGTTGGATGCTGCAATTCTCCCTGAATTTTGCAGAAATCGGACGCATAGAGCGTGAGGCTCGACTCGGTCACCTTAGAGATAGATATAGAGATGAGAGAGTGAGAGACTCTTTAGTAGAGAGTGAGTTTCGCCACAGCTGAGATAGGGAGAGATATGGAATACAGAGAGCCAGAGAATCATCAGCACGAATTACTATTTCATAGGTAAATGAAGAAAATTCTGCCATGAATCAAAATCCTTCGATTTTTTACAAGGACGATCGTATACTATCAATAGATAGTATGTCAATAGTGTGTCAACATTGTAGTGTATGAATTTAGATATTCAAAGATTTCCTGCCACCTTTCCCTACGGAAAGGGAAATTGTTTCACTCCAAATTTAATGCGTGCAGGCCAAGGGCAGTAATGAATAAATCAAAGCGACTGGATCGATTTTAATTTTTTTTTTTCACTGAGTGGCTATATATTTTATACCCGTGCGCAGACGGAGCGGGCCGCTATGTTTTATACAACGTACACAGTTTTTTTGTAGTGTATTAAGTATCAGCATTGCACCCGAGCGAAGCCGGGACGGGTCGCTAGTACTTACTAAAATTTGTCAATTTGATTACAAGTAATGTTTAATACAAGCGTCACATATCACATATGTAAGTGGTGTCAAATATTAAATATGACGCAAAACAGAAAAAAGTACGTGACGCGATGGCGTTTGGCTGTCAGCTCGCGTGAACGCTATAAATATGAGTCGCGTCACACACGCGTCTTAATAAATTTAAACTTACAAAATTGTGAGTTACGTCACGGCTTCAGACTTTTGCAACCGTGACACAACTCATATTTCAACAAAGGGTCTCACCGTTCGATCGCCATCCGAAATGGTCAATTCGACTTGACAATGCCGACTTGTGTTATCGGATACGATTTATTGTCAACGTTAAAGTGTTTTTGAACGTTTGTTTGTGATGGCTGAGTGATTCGAAAGTTAAATTCAACGCATTTTTTTCCAGATTTATTTCGAATCTTTATGACCAAGTTGCTATCTAGATTTTATTGTTTAAAGTATTTAAACAATATCTACTGTAAAACGTTAAAGTACTACTAAACAGTCTTAAAATATAGACCATGTTGATAGACAATGAGGTTGGCTTTGCGATGTATTTTAAATACGATGTAAGTAATATTTAAATGAACGACGGAATGTAGTGTGAAAATAACTCGATGACTACAAAGTTTATACAAAAGCTTCAGCGAGTTTTAATGATAAATTTTATAACGACCCGCTGAAATAAACCGTCATTTGCAACATAATTATTTCAAAGACGAATGAACATTAAGCGGACGCACTGGCTCCCCTTGTTTAATCTGAATTGCAAAACGCTCGCGTCAGTACGGTAAGAAAGACGGGTTCATTGCTCATGTATTGGATAAATAATCGATGAATACACTTTAAATATTATCAATATTAAGGAAGAATCTGTATATTATTAATCCATTACTTGCTGCTAAATATTTTGTTTAGCATTCGATGATTTTTTTTTTATCCTTTAAGTTATGCTTCCAGACTCATGTCTTTAGTAAGCTTCATCTAACACAGAGTTCGCGAGAAGCTCCCGTCCCCACGAACTAGGTGACATTCGATGACTAAATAAATGTAATGTTTGTTCTTATAGAATAAAATTATTCGGGTTCAGTAAGTCTTTATTCCGATTAATAACATTTGTAATGTAAAATAATACTAAATTCATAGATTCTTTTAGGTGATTTTACGTTATTCAAACCCAAAAATGACGCAACAATGCTTGAACAGTAAAATTTAAGGGCAGAAATTGACAAAATGTTACTGCCATGGATTCTCTTAGCACGCGTTGGTTATACTGCAATAAAGTAATTAAATTTTATAACTCATCTATCCGTATTTCTATTGTTTACGTACTTGGATAATAAAATATATTTACTTAGTCAAATCCACTTCCAATAATTTAACGTTTACCTCTATTCGTGGCAATTATATCGTTGTTTACTCGTAACAAATCGCATGCAGGTGTAAATGAACATTGACATGTACTAGGTTCTATTCAGAAAATCGATGTTGGGAATTGATTTAGAATGACATACGCTGATATGTCAGATTTCATCATCACGTTGTTTTACTGTATAATTGCAATTGCTTAACAAGTGCGAAATGTTGATATTTATTATTCTTCTTCGTCAATATATATTAATAATGCGAGGAAACCAATTAGTTAATACCATATATTCGATGTTAAACAAATCGCCTTCTAAGTCATTGTTTAATGTACAGCAGTCAATACAAATTTGTTTGTCAGTACGAAACTTTGATAATTTCTAATAATATAATAAAATTAGCTACGTATCACGGGTCAATAACTGTTTATCCTTCCCTTTTTATATACAAAATGTTCTGAACATTAAATATATATCAAAAAGAAAAAAATAACATATTTTCTTAACGTGGGACGTTAAGTATTCCCGGAGGACTGAACGACAGGGAAGAAAGGAATGTAGAATAAATCCGAGACAAGTCCTGGATATCACTCGGAGCATCCAGGTCAACGCATCTCATTTTAATAGCTACAGCTTGTGCGTCCACTGTTGTGTTAAAACAATGACCAATAACTCGTATTTATGCCTCGTGTGCCAGCGAAAGCGGAATACGAGCGATCGACTTGCCTCTAAGCGGCACTACCGCCTTAAGAATGTCCCGTAGACAAAGATAAACTACCAAATCGTATTTTAAAGGAGTTATAAAAACGCAAATAGAAACACGTCGATTCAATTACGAGAAGTATTATGTGACTCGCAAACTTTAATAATATGACAGAAAGACATGGGCTACGCGACTTTTCCTGCATCCCATAGGTATAAAATTTCTCATGCTTAAAAAATTTGAATAATAGTTATAATAAGCAGGCATAGTACAAAAAGTTATCTAATACCTAAAGAACTATAGAATTCTATTTGTTTTTAACATTGATATCTTTGACTAATAAAAAAACTTTTTTATTCCTGTATTATTAAAAGACTCAAAAAGTTAAAACATTTGCTTTAAAGACTATAAATTTAAGCTTCAATAACTATTTTAAACAATATAAATGTGAACAGTACAGCTTATTATTGTATTTTAGCGAGCGGAAGTTCAAGTTTGTATGACAGTTTAGTTGGCGATATAACAAAAGTGTTATTGAAACGAGCCGTGCCTTATCGGAGTCGAAATAAAAGAGAGGTCTGAGCGTCGCGAGGTAACAGTTTCACAATTATAACCATTAGTTTATTAATTTGAACCGATCCAGGCATTGTTCCGACCTGCCACTAGACCAAATAAAGCTAATCGGCTCGTATTACCAGCAATACTGAGACATAATATTTAGTAAAAGAAAAACCTAGACACGCGGTGTTGCATTTCAAACCGGTATAGCGATGACAGTCTCAAGGTAAATCCACAGCTGTACGATTTGTCCACTGTCACCTCTAAATATTCATTGAAATGTAACATTTAAATTTAATGAATTTATAAAACACTGAAAAAACTAGGTATCAAAGAATAACATGGTTAGAAAAGGGCTCGTAGAAATTGGGGTGATATAATTTACAATACATCGATGCCAAATAATTAAACAAAAAAGGAGGTTAATTATTTCTAAAAAAACATTCTTAATTAAATAAATGATAGCATCATAACAATTTAGTCAAGCACAGATAATGCAAACAAAACCTCGAATAACCGATCATTAAATTTGTACAGATAATAAATGTATCAAAATCGCCGTGAGAATATGTCAGTCGCGGTTAACAGGGCAACCGCTGGAAGTGTTTGGATCATACCAGAATGTTCTATGCTCGGTCGCGTTATAAATCGAGGCAAACAGTCCATTCGACAATCGGAAAGTTCTGGACGCGTGTCATGACGTAAATATTAGTAAGAATGTAAACGACACAGCCCGGTTATTCCTAGTCGAGGCATGCAAAACATATTACAGCGGAGTGAATGCTTCACCTGAACACGTTCGAACGTTACAGCGGTGTATAAACAAAAAACCTATAAAGAAAACGCAATTACATGCTCATGAAATCATTTTCAATCAGAAATAATTGCTCGTAAACGCACCACCGACCAACTTCAGATATGAGTGCATTGAAATAGCGCGCGAAATTCAAATTACTGGTAAAACATTATAGAGAACTGTTCGTTTCTTAATTTTTACAAACCATTTATACTTATAACTGAAAAATAATAAATTGATTATGCAATATAAAAATGTTTATTTATTAATATGGGGTGTTAAAAGGTTTTATAGTACAGTGTAAACGGTTATGTCTTAAGAAGTTTCCTAGAATATATATATAGTTTCCAGAATATAAATTAAAAAATTATGTATGTGTCAGTGTAAGGCAGTGTAAGCATATTTTATTACTTAATCGTATTTAGAGTCACAATGTTACAAAAAATGCAATGTTTCCTACATATGTATTTCTTGTTTCATAATTTTCATAATACAATTTTAATATTTCTAAACCTCCTTTTGCGGAATTATGTTTAACCATTCTATTGTACTCATATGAAATGGATACATGCTATGTGGATCAAAGTACATGTTTAAAAACAAGCATAGGATACCATCAAACGGACGAGTTACTGATATATTTTTGTACATTCGACTATCGTTCTCACCACAGATAAAGAAGATACAAACATTCACACATTTCGTTGCACGATACAAGTCCGCCCGCACTTGTGATCATATAAAAGCACGTATCATAGCGCGAGCTTCAATACGTAGACATGAAAAATATCTATTAATACAATTAGCAGGTTAAACACGTCGGTTTTAACGGTACAACGCAAATGTTTATATTTTAATACGTTTGTTAGCATCTGCAGAAAACGTCGAGATTGTATTCGCGGCTAACCTTTTTAATGTAAGTGCGGATATTCCGGTCGAGAAGAGCCTGTAAAGAGATATTGGTAGTGGATTAGTAGCTATCCTGTTAACACATAGGGTATGAATCTGAAAATGTCTTTTGGTAAATCTAGTGTTAAATAACAGTGTAAGTTTCTGTAATTGTTTCAATATATGCGATATTGTAGCTAATCAATGATGACAACTCCACCAAATTTGGGACTTGACCTCCTATCTTTATGAATATCTAGAAAATCGATAATCATTTTTTCTAAATAAGTAACGAGTAAGAAAGTGCTATGTCAAAATGGCAATAAACATATCTTTTCCTTTTCTGATAAACTTGGAATATCTCGTAAATTACCGCTCTTATACATTACGACTAGATATTGCCTCTAACCACTTACCCTAATTCAACAGAGCGTACCCATAACTAATGCAGAGTATAAAACCATCAGTAAGGTTTAGAAACAGCATTCGCATGAAAACAAATAACGATCATAGTAAAGTAAACAAATGTGCGAAGCGCCTACAATGTTATTGCAAAGGTTAGATATATGGAGATACGAATTCGACCCTTATCTAGTACATGTTTACAGTTGTTTAGTTTTAATAAACACACGCGTGAACTTCTAAACTAGTAAAACCCGCGCCAGTATTGTGCCAAGTCTAACGTACAATTAAAAATGTTAAATATCTTAATTTGATAGCCACAGACAGTGCGCATGAATCACAGGCCGTCATAATTCTACATAGCTCGCACAATAACCACCCGAGCTCCTTTCTCACATTCGCACATTCTCGCGAATTGACTTGGGGTTTAACGTACACAAAAATGCACTTCACCGACAGACTATGTCCCAATCGACGATTTTTTATACGCTAAAGGCGCGCAAGACCTCTGTCACAAGATTTATCTTCAAGGTGGCGGATTGTCACATTAATTTATGATCCGCCATTGTCCTTTGAGTGACATCATTTCATATTAGCGAATAAATCGATTAGATGACGCCTTAGACGGTACGTTTACAAAGCAACGATTCGTAAGTGTTTTCGAGGTGAATAATATTCGGGGAATACAAATGATCCCGTAATGAAATTCCGGAAGAGGGCCGTGGGCGTTGCGTGTTTATTTTATCAACGTATTTATTAATAACGAAACTTGTAGTAAACTCGCACTAGTTTTAACGTGTACGCTATTCTATTAAAAGAACTATTTTCTGATTTAATGATAAATAACAGGAGTTGTTTGAGCGCATATTCATAATCTGTCATTAATACGCCGGCCGCTTTCACTGCGACCGAGTGTTTGTTGTAGCCATCGAGGTTGCGCCGTGACCACTACAATCTTCTTGTGTTACAGACGACCGCAACGCAGACGAGTCAACGACCTATCCGTTCCCTGACCAACACAATTTCTCGTGTGCACGTACAATCTATGAGGAACATTTATAGGCGTTAAATTGTCTCCTAAACGGTCCTTTAAAGCAGATGTAAAGCGGTCATAAAACCGTTAATGCACTATCTGAAATTGACGCAGCGGAAACAGCGCTTTAATCGCGCGGCTAAGTGAAACCAATCTGGCACACGTGTATTCCACGAAAGCCTTAAGATTATCAAGGAAATCATGATTTTGGGTATACTGCTTCAGAAGAATTGATTTACAGGTATAGTAGTAACTTAAGGAGTGCAAGCCACTTCCTATGTATGGTAATGTATCTGTGGTGATGTTTGAGCGCTAAGTATGCGTGTCTTTAAAGGGTTGTCAATGCAACAAAGCGCTGGCCGCCAGCACCGCTGGGTGGAGCTAATAAACTGTTTGAGGAGAGGCCTAGTGTTGACACTGGTGTTTCACACCTGAACAATGCTCCTCGTTTGCATTAATGTAAATTAGGTTAGGCAGTCCGCCGCCGCGCCTACATTAAATTAGACGGAACCGAAAGTGGCGTGTGTACACACGTGAGGGCAACTAATAACGTGTACATATTAAGTTCCACACGTGTAATCACCCCCCCGCATCAGTCGTGGAACGCGAGGCGGGAATATCGATGGCATCACTCTATTGTCTATGGATTTCGGTGGGAGACTGCTAAAGTAGCGTGGAAAGAATGTCGTTTGTCTATGGATGGTGTCGAATGCTGTCAAACTATACCTGTGTACTGCCGGCTAGACTGGTATTTTATATATTTATTTTATACTCTGTGGGAAAATTACGTATAAAGGTGGACTAAATGCTAATGACATGGTCCACCAGTCAACCTTTGGGTGGTGCAGATATAATAAGGTATGCGCACAAGGACATGCAAAAAATATATTTTATTCAAAATATTAAATATACATACATACAGACTCATAAAAATTGAGTTATACCCTGTGTTTTTAATTCTTACTATATACAGTTCTCTAAAGACAAAAAAATACGCAAATTAAACCTCAAAAGTTGTAGACACAACGTTCTATGACGAGGCAACACAAATTTGGCTTTGTTCACGTAGCGCGAATAGTTGTAACGAAAGTGAAATCGCAGACAATAGCGTAAGATAGTGGGTAGAACGAAAATAGTTCGGAATCGTAAGCGGGCTGCGGAGAGCGGTGTCAAAGACTGCGCATGGTCAACGTCCATCATCGCGTACGCCGATCGAGTAAACAACGCGCTTCGGCGCCCGACTGTTCTCCCGAATTCTCCGCTAATTATTGAGAAAGTGAATCAACAGCAAATATTTTAATGACCAGTGCTGTTGAAAACTTATGATTTTGTCCAATTAATAATCTTTTTTGTGTGTCGTCATATTAGTATAGTACAATGCAAAATTAATTAAAATGAATACCATAACTTTATCGAAATGTATTGTTAATATTCTGACTAAATTGTGCACGTATATCGATCGGTCTTTGGACCATAGAGGCTGTAATGTGTCTAGATTGTCTGAAATTAAAAGAAATTCTTCGTTATTTAGATTCCACGCAAATAATCAATTTTATTTATAAATATACAAAAAGCGACCATTATATGTAAACGGAGCCTCGCTAATGATCGTGAACCACACGAGCGGTGGAGGAATGGCGCTGGGGCGGCAAAGGTGCACCCGACGGACGTGCCATTAACGTTTCCGAACGTCACAAATCACACCACCAAAATGCGAGATCTATAACCGAATCGGGATCTACGGCATGGGCCCTTTCCTCCCTCCCCGCGGCGGAGTCGCACGCGCGGTCCGATTGTGGCTGTGTGGTCCGCTCTGGCCACTTTGTAAATAGCGCGGTTTACCTTTTTCCCCGGCCGACTTTTGTGTTTTGTTACCTTTTGTGCTGTTGTACGACCAATATTACCATAGCTATTTAAGCTCGTCGGATAAATAAATACGTCATTTATCATGATAACCGATGCACACGGACGGGCCCGTGTCACTGTTGGTAAATGAAGTGAAGATTTGGATCTTTAGTGCGTCCCAGGATCTCGGCCTTTGGCAGCCGCCCTTTTTCAATTTGTACACGCGTAAACATACAGACATTCCTTGATTTTATTAAGGCTATTAGTTTACTTTGATGTAACAAATTTAAAAGTTTATTTGTTGGGGTACATGTTTGTCATTTTCTCACTGCTACCCTACGAGACAGCTTTAATGAAATTTAACAATGATGTAATTTTTACGTAAAGTTAAAATATGAGTTACATTTTTACATGATTTTGTGTACCGAACGTTTTTTTTAATTTTCTCGAAAGGATGTCACGGCCGTAGCCAGTCATTTACAAATTGTCTAGGTACATTTGCATAAGTTACTTAAAGATTATGACGTTTAACGATTAAACGTATTAAATTTTGCTTCACATCGTACGAGCTAATCTAGCGAAATACTGTTCTATCTTTCGACCGACCAATTAAAACAACAGGGCGAATTCCGACCATAGTCTCCGCGTCCATGAAAAGATCCTCTTATTTACGACACTCGTCACGCATTATTCCCAGCTGCTTGTGTTTTCACGAAACTTGGTGTCTATTTTTTTTTGTTATTCTTTTTTGTCACCGCCGACACTAACGTCAAATTGTAACACAATAAATTCACTCCGACCGCAGATCCTTTCACAATATTTGTATCGGGCGCGACAAAAAGGGCCGAAAGGGCGGCCCTTCGGTGAATGAAGGGAAGGTAAATAAATATAAATAAAGGTGAGGGTGGGTCGCGGGGGAGAGGTGCGCCCCGCGGCGCCTGAGCATACGCCGCTGTGAAATGCAATTAGAAAAAATACAACAAATACACGGATTTAGAAACAATGCGACGATAAAACTATTGGCATGTGACGTTTCTTACATTACATTAATTATTAATGAAAAATGCACTATTTGAAATATCGACATGTTTACAAACTTTTTGATGCACTAGCTGTTTAAGTGAAATTAACTTTGCATTGTTAGGATTTTATTTACGTCTGTTGATTTTGATCTATTATAACAAATTTTCTGAAGTATTGTATAGTAAAGCGTTATTTTTATTAAAACAAATTCTAACAAGTACTTATATACAATTGCATTGTAACCGGAACAAGGAAAAAATTGGCACCGCTGCTGCTTCCTGAAATAATCCTTTACCTAAGCCTTAACGCACTAACGGGTATGCCACGGCGATCAATAATGCTTGAAAGGAATTAAAATCGAAGCTGTTTGAAGTTTCGGCATCTGTGGCGGTGCTAAACATTTTCGATATTGTAAAAATTCAATTACAAGCGCATTGTTCCACGGCAACAGCGTCACGCGTCGTTAAACGGGACCAATGGGAAACGCAAAAGTGTGGTGCCGTCACCAATTACCGGTGTGTATCGTGCGAGGCGCACTTTTATTGGGTGCAAGGTTTAAGTGCTCGCGGACACGGGCATGCCCGATATTTACGGCCACTTGCCTCTTACGGCAATTACGGCTTGCTGAAAACATGTCTGCACCCGCAAAACACGTGAATGATAGAAAAGCAGTCGTCCCATCAGGTGATAGATAAAAGAACCGGTAAATACTAATCGTTTTAAAACGATATAAGGAAAATGTGGGGATACGTAATTATGGTATTGCGATCATACTTACAATTCAAAGAATAGCGAAGAAAAGTTTTATTTTATCAGACGTGTACGTAGTTATACTAAAAGTTGGGATTATAATTTTCTGGATTAAAAATAATATACCTAACTATTGTTACAAAATATAAGAAACGACTGATTACAGTGATAGAAGCAAAATTTAGATTGTACAAATTAATAAAAATATTACGATGAAGCCGCAAAACAAAAACGTATAAAAAGGAAAACATGAAATTTCAAACTCAACGTTTTCAAGTTTTTTCATAATATTGTTGTTCTAAGCGTGAAGTAAAATCTTACATTGCGTTACTCGTTTAAACATTTTGACTGTACTTTGTAAACTGAAGTATAAGTTTTCCTGAACTCCAACACGATATAAGAATGAATGCGAGCGAACCAGTTTATAGCCTCATTAATCGCTTAAAAGTAAAAATAGATATTGGGAATATTCTTTTAAGATTTCATCAACAAGTCTAACCCTAAACCATTTTGAAACAATTTCCGAAACATCAATAGGTATGTTGCAATTTTATCCTCAGCTATAACACTTCGGAGCGTCTATTATGTTGCCCTATTTTAACTATTGCAACAAAATCCCCAAGATTTATAGTCGGTATCGGTACGATCCGTTATAATTTGTGATTTATCTATACATAAAAATAGATCGTTATGTCTGCACATCGAACGTTGTGAATTACGAAGTTCTTTTGATAAAACTAAAGAAACTAGTGTGAACAAATAATGTGCGACGCTAGAATGGTGTTGTAATACCTACAACGCCTCGCGTACTTCTTAGCATTGACTAGGGTTTGACAGATAACAAAAAAGATAAGCGCCAACAGCTGTACAGAGGCAAATATTTGCCGGAATAATTAAAACAAACCAAAGAGACAGAGCAGCAAACAACTGGAGACGCATTCGCAGACGTGTTTTTACCTTTTTTACAGTAAAATGTTAACAATTAGAACAAGTGCTTACTATTTGATCTTAATCATTAATGTTTTTAATTATCCAATGTTAATAATTTTTTTTTAAATATTGTAGTTATAATTGATATTTCGTTCAAATTCATAATTTTCAATAGTATTTGATGAAAAAAGATAGAAAGAGTAAAAGAATTTATTTTAAGGTTTAATTTCCATTTCACGTCTCTTTCGGCACTGTTCTTCGATAGGGAAATAGGTTTCCTTATTTTCTTTTAGTATTATCAATCTTGAATAACAAACTTTGTTACTAATTGTTTACAATTTTGATATACATACAAATGGCTTAAGATATTATTTATTTTAAGGCAGCGTGAATTGACTAAATTGTAATCAAAACGACTAAAATTTTTCAATCATTGCTACCATGTAAATAATTAGTGAACTAAAATAGTGAACGAAACTGTTGTTTGCGAAACGAGACCGAATCAGACTCAATAATGTATTCCAGAAACATTGGAAGTTATAGTTTAGATATTTTGCCTTTAGGGCTTAATATATTTATGTTTTTATTATTTTTCTACTTCTTTTATCATTTTTACTAAACTTTACCGCTTAATTATAAATTATGCAATAATAGGCGGAAAAACGGAACATTTTGTAAAGTTACATATACCCATGGTATTATGCTGGATAAAAACTAAGGAGAACACGATACAGTGTTTGATTTTATTTTAAATTAATAATTTAAATTTTACACTGAATTTTGTTTCACGAACAATATTGTAACTGTGACGCTTCTCATAAATAAGTAAAGTAAAGCCTCGAGAGTCTGTAATTATTTATTCGTAACAAAGAAATATAAAAAAAACTCAAACTTCTGATACGTCATTTGTCAAAATTAAAAAATACAAATCAAACTTATCAATCCGTCTCTCTGTCGCTGTTAATTTTGTTAAGCCCAAAGTTTCACGCTTCACCATATCTCATACACAGGTTACGACTTGTAATAAGCAATCGTAAACTCGGCTTCCTCATTACCGCTCAAATACGGTAACATCGCGCACAAATAGAATACCATCGCCTAACGATAACCAAGTATTAACGCCGTGGAAACAGGTGCCGTTCCGTTCACACGGCACCGAAGGTTCACGGTTAACTATTGACACAATGGAGTTTACATACATCACTAGTGTTTACACAACACGGCGGGATGCAAATCGTTAATTTATCGCCACCTTAAGAGGAGAATATATAAAACAAACCGCAAACACGCCAAAGGTTCAAAGACCTATCACTTCAGTTAGGTCTGTTTGAACAAGTGCTCTTGCGTTCCGTTGCAGGCGAATGGGAAAGGGCCTCCGCTCACGATATCCGCTTCCCACCGAAATACCCGCTGACGTATAGAAATGTTGCCAGTATAACAAATTTGTCATTAATTATCCTCTCGAATAGATTTAAAAAACACATTTTTATCAATGATTCGTGTATTTATACAGTAATTTAGTTTTTAAACTCTATAGGGTAAAGGGTAAGGGTAATATTGGTGATATAAGTAATGTGGTGATAGTTTTGAAACACTTTTGTATGACCGCGTTAGCGAATTGCTACAAGTGTAAACGGTATAAAACCTTTTCACTCGCTCCGGTAATTTGTCTCAGCGTTTGGCGAACAAAGCAATTCGCTAATGCGGTCATACAAAAGTGTTTTAAAACTATCACCATTACTTATATCACCAATATATCTCCTTTACCTAGGTATAATCTTTAACGTGTGTATAACTAATACATGTTAGAGCATACTTTATTTGCAATAAAGTATGCGCGATGCATATGCAAACCCCATAACAAACCTTTGCATAAGAGAACAATCTAAAATGCCGCCAATAATTATGATGTAGAACTTAGATGCTAGACAATGGAAAATAAATTAATGATTATTGCATGATACAAAATAGTTTTGTTGTTTATTTCTTATTGTTTGGTTCGCTTGCAAGATTTCATGTTGTACAACGAATGCAAATGCATATTGACTTCAAACCTCTTCTGCTCTTTCAGAAACATTGCTTAATAACAAATTTATTTATTTATGCATAACTAATACGCAAAAAATCATTATGTCTATATTTGATCCAATTATTAAAATTTAATAAATATAGTTTTCATTTTACTGGTAAGTATCTAACGAATAAATGCTTCATTTGGTTTAAAATCAATGCTACAGCCACGGCCGTCTTATTTTTCTAGGCCGCCGCAACTGTTTGGTTATTTAAAAAACATGTAAAGAAAAAAGTAATTCGCGGTAGGCGCGTGGTTAAAATCTCTTAGATTTTGACCGAGAGCTTCACTAACATCAAAGTCGAACAATTTATTTCCACCAACGTGTTTACTCTATTCAGTAACACAGCCGCGGGTATTCCGAACGCATGTTCTCTGTCAGATGATCACAGATTATGCACATGCATGCGTAATCGATCGTGAACAAATCTATCAGCTGTTAAACACGCCTGTAGATTGTTTGTAAAGTTTATTTCAACTCTCTTTAACATTTAAATGAGAAAAATTAAAGTCTTAAGTAGTTTAAATTTTTCAATAATTCAAAAAAATATACCATTCTAGATTACCTACGCTAATATTAATAATTTAAATAAACAAAATGGCCCGTTCCAAGAAAAAGAAACGGACAAAAAAAAATCACAGACTGGAACATATCAGTGCGGTGGCTGATCTGTTATCGACTAGGTCGTGGGTTGCGTTTGTGTTCGCAAAACGCAGAAAAAGATACAGAATGGACCTGTTTAAAGCGAACAATAATACTAGTAGCAAAGGAGGATAAAATAGGTATTATACTGGCAGAAAATAAATTATGTCATTAAAAAAAAAAAAATAATATGAAAGAAGACCAGAATAAAAAACGTAATACAAATAGCTATCCGTTCTCAGATCCTTTATAGCTAGGTATATTATACACACACTCATTTAAATATACTTGAGTAAACAAGAGATGTTATAATGTGCCCGCTAAGCGGTCTTTATTACATTTTATAACGTTGTAAACCCACCGTAGAATTTAGGATTAATTTGATTATGGTCAATTATTCACAAAGTGATGGGGCCCCATTCGGGTTTTTTATTCAGCGCTAATAAGCCGAAAAGTATCTAATTTGGACGGCGGTGTCTTTGCCGCCAACAAATTAAACCACTTTAGCGTATCGCTGGCCGAAATAAAATCAATATTAACAATCCATAATTAAGTGACCTTAAAACGATTGGATCGTATAATGCCTTTGTTTATTTTGCTATTTCCATTTTTTTTAACAACAAATACAAATAAATTTCAATTGGAAATAGGTGATAATGACATTATTACATATCGATTATAACGTGTGACTTTAGTAAGTTCAAGAACCAGTTAAATTTTAATTGAAAAAGCAGATCGTAAATATCTGCGAATCGTCTCTGTTTCAAATAGCCCAACCTCGAGAACTAAATGCGTCGGCCGCGTCAAAGCCGCGGAGCGTGGAATTAGAAAAAAGGAAGACTGTACAAACGCGGATTAATCCCACCCGTTGGGGACTCAAACAGTCTAATCTGTGCCGTATAAACTCCATGAGGCAAGATAACAAAAGCAAGTGAGCCGGGCCATTCGCGCTATCTGCGCGCGCGCCGCAGTAAAAGCTCATTGTAAAGAGAGCCTCAAATACGAAATTGAATAATGCTGACCTATCCTGCGACCGCCTCGGCCATAAATCACCGAGATATTTATGTCCCCCCCCCCCCCAACGCCGCGCACCTCAGGCCTGCCTCGCCGTTTTGCCCGCGCCATAGGACGTGAAATATCAAATAAAAACTATCATAAAATGGTAAGTAACTCAGATTGGAATCGGAGGAGTGCAAGCGATGTGGTCGCGCGCCCATTCTGCGGTCCGCCGTCCTAGTCGGCGAGACGTCGCTAACTGATTTCCTAATAGAAAAGCGATACTGCCACAGAACATAAATCCAGACGGGATTTCACGTATTGTGCGTAAATATTACGAAGCGCCGATATTGTTCTAGTGAATGCAACTAGTGAAACAATACGTTTATGAGATCAACAAATCGAATGTTATAACAATAAACATAAATTTTATATGACGCTTTTAAAATAATAAACCCAACTTGTGTTTCAATTTACGTGAACTGAATTTGTGACTTTGCAAAAATAAACACAGTTATTGATGATATCAACTTATATAGTAAGACCATTCGGCGGTTTTAAAAACGCACGTGTAGAGTTCAGCCAGTGAAAAAAGTCCAACATAAATCAAAACAATAATTCATTAAGCAAGATTAGAAGCCCGTGGGAGCGGTATTAATCCCGCTGTCGCCGGCCAGTTACTCAACAGCCTCCAATGGCGCGGGCCGAGCGTTTATCTCAGAAGCATGGCATGTAACGCGCCGCTTGCCGTGCGCATTAACTTCACGTATATTCCCCCTTATTCATGAGAAATAAATAATACTATTAGGTGGAGATACCGATTCCCGATAAAAAGTGGAGCCCGAGTTAAATGGGAGGCACGCTGGAGGCAGAAAGAAAGTAATGGAGGAACGAACCGGTTTGGAGATTTTTACGAATGCAAGGCCCCGGGCCGCGGCCGGCTATGTGCCCGCAGTGAGCATATAACGTGACCCGCGGCGGATTCGCGCCGCCGCTTCCCCTCGCCCGCCGATTGTCTGTGCGGCCATAACAATAATCATCGCCACATAACTGGATTCCGAGCGGGCACATTAGGCTATTACAAATATTTGCCGCGCAAACCGCGGCGCTAGTGTCCTCTTACGGATTGCTTGTGTACTCTGTCGCGCGCTTTTTTGTTTTTTAACTTTAATTTTTTTCTGGACTTATGATGTTTTTTAGCAGTGTTCTTACGACAGGTGATTTATTTTTCCTAATTAAAAATTCTTAATGATAGTTTTACAACTTTGCTTAAGATTATTTTTTCACTTTTCACTTTTGTGTATTGAACTCATTGCTGGAACCGCTTAAAACATCTCGTCCGACGGCGGTTAAATCAAGTGAACCAATTACAACAGGCGACGGATTGATATCGCGGCGAACATGCATCCGAAATAGCGGCTCCGATAAACACGTCACTATCGATTACCTACTATGATTGAATAAACATCAGCTTTCGGCATTTGCACTTATTCCTTTCTTTTTTTGTAGCAAAATTTTAACTGTCGTAAAAAACCTTAATTAGTGGTAATTCTTCTATACATACATCAGACCACATTTATATATAAGCGTTATAAAACAATTAAAAAAAAAGATATCGTTAAGCAATCCCTACTAAAAGAATGGCATCGCTAACAAAAAATACCTTCTATTTCAAAAGATTATAAAAAGAGTTTTCACAATGCAAGTAACATCAGTTTGTGAGGAGGACGTTCCGCTTATCACCAGCAACACAAAAGTACAATTTACTTATTTGTAACATAAAGAACTATGTTAATTATTACAAAGGGAATAGAAGAGACCTTTTTCTTGATTACTTTTAAAGAGTCCTTGATTTAACACATCTTATATTAGTAGTATTTTTATATATCTCGTTAGTGTTGCGAATATTTAAGATAGGATACAATATGTACTCATATTTCTAGGTACATTACTTTAGTATGTATTAGATGGGTATTAAACAATACATAAAAAAGCAAGGCTTTTAGAATGTAAATGTAAAACAAGAATAAGAAAAGTTTATAACAAATTTGACACAGTGTAAAATCCTAACCTAGCTCAAGTTGTATCGAATTGATGGTGATTAAATTTTAATAGCTAATTAGCATACGGAATTTGGGCGTTTGCCAGTTCCCTCGAATAGAATCGACCATATACCAACATAAGAACCACTTTCACTATGTATACGTGCCGTAAATTTTAAGACAATACGCTTATTCATCGCTTAGAAGAAAATCCAGTTATAAAACGTTGGAGTTGATAACAATAAAAAAATTATACCAAAAAAACTTTTATAAAACGGTATGCTTATAAAATTATTTATATTATAAAGATTAAATTCTATACAGGCTTTCGCGGAAATGTTTGAAATTCTGTTATTGTGACTGACTTTTAACCTAAAATATAATGCTTTAACCAGAATTACGTTTATTTTAGGTTTCAATCATATTGGTTTATTATATTTTACAGGTATATTTTTGTAAAAGACGAATAGGGTTTAAAGAAATATTATGTACGAAAATAATCGATAAAATACACCTAGATAACTTGAAATGAGATACAAAATTCAAGATATTCGTAATGAAATTGTCAAAACCGTTTCGAATTGTCAGGATTCTTTCGGTCTTAAATCAAAACTTGCATTGCTACATGAAAATCTGGATGACGCGTTTAGTGTGTCGCGTTATGAAATGACCCACTTCCCGCGGGAAATAGCATGGGCTCTGTGGTGAATGTTTGCTTGTTTGTCAACATACGCCCATGTTTGTTGTGCCATTAGAGCGAGGCTGATTGTGAAAACGAAACGTCAAAAAATATGCTAAAATCGCTTGACATTTTATTACATGTCAAACGACTCTTTTGGGCAGTTATATCTTTAAATAAATTGCCTTTTAAAAGTAAATTTAAATATTAGTAACTTTTCCAAGTTACTAGTTAGGTAGTAACAAAAATTTTGCTTTTTACCTATTTGTATATAAATAAAGCAATAAAAGAAAAGATGTTCTTTGAAATAAACGTTTACTTGCCTTTTTCAATATATCCCAAAAATTTACCTACAAATTTAATATCTTATTCATCTTATTACATAATACATTTTATTTTGTAAGCAAGCTTGCATTTTTTTAATTTTGTACTAACGATTGAGTCGTCAATTTTTATACAAATCTTTTAAACCGTTTTCAAAGTTTTATCACCTTTAATATGTTTATGAATTCCCGACCTTTCGACCACTTTACAATATCCATGGTCGTGAAACGGCTTACACTAGATGTCTTTGATATAACTTGTACATACTTACATAACTCATATATTATATTTACTATCTAGAGAATTATTTTATATTACAACAAGAAGACATACATTTAAAGTATTTATTATCGCACTATTAAATTATTTAATTTATAAATTAGATTATAATTCTTAATACAATAGTGCTTTTTACAAACCATCGTTTGTGACTTGGGCTTAGGCTGCCAATTGCAATGGTAATGCTAATCAGCTAGCACTTTTATAATTACGATAAGATAAATAACTAATTTTGAAATTCAAAATTACAGAATGTTAACACGTTCGTTTAAAACATCGAAGCGTTTCCGATAATCTTAAAGTTCATACCTCAGTAGAAAGGGCACAGATAAGATATAAAGAGGCGTGTAAAAAATTCTATGCAACAGGTTGGAAACCTTATCGGAGCTTGTTGAAAATTGCACCTTAAAACCGATATTGGAACGCGTTTTAATAATAACCATAGACAACAGACGTTTATTTTTGAATGCCAATATTTTCTTTAATTATGTCACCCATTATAGCTTTATATGTGTGTGTCTGTATGAAAAATTAAATATATTAAAAAAAAACAACTACTACATTAAAACAATGCAGTCCTCCTAACTTTAATGATTTATTGTTTTAATGTTGCCCTTTTAAATTATTTTCGTACTGTCCGCATTAGAATATTTTACTTAAATCCACGTTTATGGAAGACCTTGGTGTAGCATTGTTTGCTCACTGACTGGTCGGTGTTAGGTTCGAATCAAAGTCACTGGTAATATTTGTTCTTCACAAACATCATTCCATTTTCGTAATCAACAATAGATATTCTATATTCGCTGATCGACGTTTTTAGACTACAAATAATTTAGTTTTTCTTAAATTATTTTTAATGATTATTAAATTAAACTACAATTTTGAAACAATCTGTAACGGTGTTTTTATCCTCTTATATTAAGGTTTATTATATCAACATTCGGGTACAAGTTAATTAAAAATTTATTGTAAATATTACTTGGACGTAGCTTAACTCTCAGTTGAGTGTAATTTGTTTGAAGATTTTTTAACTATTGTTATTATGTTATATGCAGTTTTAACAAGCTTTAAATAGAACATCTGCATATTTAAATCGGTAAAGTATTTAAAAAAGTTTTGCATTAGAAAACAGAATTCAAATTTAGAAACATGGATATCTTAATTTTTTAAGGGTAGAAATCATTGTCAGTAATAAAATCCCATAGTTTCTTGCCTGGATATTGGACTAAACTGAAAAATTACCTTCTGCTTATATTAATAATCGTGTAGCACACGTTTTATATAAAACGAAAATTCCGACCGCTATCAGATGATAATTTATAGATAAATTTAAATCAAACTTATATAACGCAGACCTCCGGCTTTATTTGTTCAACAATAAATTTGTATGTAGTTACGACCAGTGCGTATGCGCACCGCCAATACTTATTTACCGACCACGAATTCGGATTATTTGTGTAAACTCACGTATAATGCTATACGGTAATGTGCCCCGATGTTCAATATTCAATATTGACCGTTTGGAAATCGGACAAAATACGATTTGCAGCGGATATGTGAATAGATCACTTAGCGTGCCTTTTTTCAACGGCTGACGTCCCACAAATCGTATTTCCCCTTTTGATGTAAATAAATATATGGAGCGTGAACGGTGATAAATGTGCTAAATCGTATGTATAATGCTAACACATTTATATACTAATTCGTTAAAAATATTTTTTTCTTAACTTTACATGCCTAAAGTGTTATTTTATTTTTGATAAATCTAACAGCGAAATTCGCAAATAAAATAAAGTGACGTTGCAATTACAGCCATTTATCCTACACATTATAGGGAATTATGGATATAATTATTTTAATAATATAAGTTTCCCTTTTTTATTTCTCTCAACAATTGTCAGTGGAAAGAAAATCGATCTTCGCGCTTATTAACATTTCTAGATGCAACCTAAGGAATACGCATTACAATGAGGTAACAGCGCACAATAAGTTTCCCGTAAGTACATTATTCGAACACAAAACACCCTGAATGACAACGCATGACTCCGAATGCCTTCGCTGTTGGTTTACGACGGTCGTATATCCACCAGAGGGCTGGCATTAGAATTGAAAAGAATTCATCATTCAACCATTAGTCACAGAGACAAAACGTTTGTTGTCGATGACTGCGTAATTGCAGTGCTACAATCGTAACACTCGCTACGAAGCTACCGTAACGGCCGCAATTCCGTTTCCATTGTTCGGCGGTGGTGTTTACACCGGCCGATTGTCTCTACCCGCGCGCTCAGATGTTTTCAAAACAGTGGAAGCCAACGCTATTGTTGACAGCGTTCGCCCGTCGACTGCCAATGGCTCGAGCGTTACGAGAAGTTAGCGACAAGTGCCAAACTTTTCACTTACTTGGGTCATGAGCCGGTCGGCACCGGTGCCTTCGTCGTCCTTGAAGTCGATGTCGGGGTTGTAGTTGGGCACCAGGTCCTTGAACTTGTCGTCGTCCCTGGTGATGCGGCCCTCGGGTGGGCCGCTCGCTGACTTCGAGTTCTCGCCGATGTTGGGATCGTGCTGGTTGAACACAAGGGGGGTGATGCGGCGCGGTCCGTGGCGGCGGGTGAAACCGCGCCCGGGCCCGCAAGCCGCCGCCGCGCCCAACCACAGAAGCAGCAGCCGTAGCCTCATCACGTGGTCATCACTCCGCGCGCGCCCCACGCACAACCAACGCGCGCCGCGGTTTGAGCGACACTGACTACGCTCGCTGCGCTAGCCCACCATCCCTGCCTGCATCCCTTCGCACTGGCACCCGCGCACGGAAAAGTTTCCATTGTCCGAATGAATACTCCTTGCTGCCAGCGACGTTTTAACACACTTTCCCGCTTTATACACACACTATAAGACGGAATAAGATAAGCGAACACCCATTTGTCTAACCATCATACCTATGTGATTTTTTTTAACCAAATAAACCAAACAGGTAAAAAAAAATTTTAAATAAAAAATCATCTCTAAAATTACATAATATTACTAGCATTTAAATATTATAACGAGATAATTTGCTTAACTTACATTATTTAATTTATTAATAGAAACAATAACATAAATGCTAATCAGTTGGCTTTTCGTTTGAAGAATAAAAAAATGAAGGGTACCTGTAAAAAGTGACACACAAACATACCAATATTACAAAAAAACAATAATCAGTTCAGAACTACTTATCATATTATTAAATTTAAGTCCTTTTTCCTTTTATATTAATAACTAATACTTTTAAGAGCTAATAACTATGATAAGTAGTTTATAAAGAAGTACGATCACGCTGTCAAATGTTATTGTAAAGAAAGAAACAAATGGCGGTTATAATGGTATTTTTGTTATTTAAATTTAAACAAGCAGTCTTATTAAGACGAAAAATAACAGTAATTATAAACATATTTTTACACGATTTACACAAAATATGAATAATACTAATATACAGAGTATTTGCCATATTTTGCGCACTAGCTGTTTTTTACGACTTTGTCCTCACGTCAAATTCAAAACCCATTATTGAGTTATTGTGTATACATATCGATTTCCAGGAGCTTTTGCGTTTATAATATTGGACAATTGCAATATGTTACTGAATGGTGTGCATGATAATAGCCCTACAAATCTTTTAAACATGCACGCAACGTTATCTTGACATGCGTATAAACAAGATGAGCAAAATTTAAAATGTAACACGATCCGAGTGAATTCGTAAAGGCGCGCTTTTTTAAAGAAATCTTGCGAGATGCTCGGAGGCAAGCGTAAATCTTAGTTACATGGCTTAATCTTTCATCAACTTTTCCAATAGATACATTCTTACCTTTTAGAACTTATAACTCATCTTATGTGAAACATCTATCTCTGACTAAACTCAATATTGTTTTTGCTTATAACTGAATTATTAGCAAAAAGTTGATAACTTCCTAATACTGCTTAATACTTTTTAGTTTTCAAGTACTAAGCGCTTAACGGTTAGTTCAAAATTTAACATAAAGAACGATAAGAAAACTCAATAGCAGCATGTAGTTATAGGTTACTACCATTACTAAGCAAGTTAAGTGAAATCTACATCAAAATATTATGTAACAAAATAAGGCAGACATGTTTATTTGACAGATTATTTCAGAGTCTTTTATCTACATCAAATGAAAACGGCCAATCGGGCATTGCTATTAATTATGTTGTTTACAAAAATACATTTTATTTGGCACAAGTACTGTAAAAGAAAAAAAGACAAGAGCTTGATAAGATCTTATTCATATTGAGCTCAGCTAAACATTTAAGCTACGTGGCTAGCTAAGTATTTTCCGTCTTCACATAACGAAAACTTATTCTTAACTTTAGTTGGCTAACAAATTCTTCGATGCGGTTGTAAATCGTGCTATCGATGAAACTAATTCTATTCTACTTCAAGGCATCTTTCGTAGAATATCTCTTATATTTGTTTAATAAAATTTGGTAAGAATCATCGTCAGTCCCTACACAAGATTATTCTTCAGTAGATATTTATACTGATACCGACTTACATCATTATTTTTATTTCAAAATCCTGACTTTAATTTCTATATGTATGTCGGCTATATAATATATTTGAAATTTTTTTTGACACTAAAAAGTTACTTAGTTGTCGACTGCAGCCATTGTTAAAATCTTGTTTCTTAATATCATAAATCCTAACTATTTATAAATTTGTACTTTCAAATATCAATCTTTTCAATATCAACCAAAAAAAAACATTTTCAAAGTTGAAAAAATCATATATTCTTGAGCTATGTATTAACGACGATGCCTTTCTGCATTATTAACTTGCCAGTATCGTGTATGCTTCAGTCGTAAGTCAGTCCCGCATATAAGCTATTTCTTATTGTTTAATTTTTTTTCCAGATATAATAATTTTCCAGAAAACACTCACCAACGTGGTGCAATGTACCTCATACCTAACGCTTCAGGAAAAACCAGTATTTGGAAAGGCTATATTATTTTTTCGGTAAATAACGCATATTGTCAAGTGAAAAGGCTGCTAACGCGTCATGTGTGTGCAAACCTCCTACTATAAGTTTTAGAAAAATAGAGGAGGAATATGTTAATTTTTTATTTAAAGAAAAGCTATTGTAATCTCGGAAAAAGTTTATTTTTCAATAATTATTAGCAATCACATTACACAAACAAAATATATAAAACATCCCTTATATAAAAGTGACGGGTCAAATTGCTATGCATTTTACATACAAAATTCAACAGTACTCTGCTGAATGTAAAATAGCGGTTGTAATCAATTTTAATAGCCCACAATCGCTTTTTAAGGTTATAATAATATTTTATTTTATTGAAAAGATGCTTAAAAGGGTGTAAATGAAATAAAGTTAACTTTAAATTATAAAGCGCTTGAAAAGTCTACAGTAACTTTTATAAATTAACGAAATATTACCTTTGATAAAGATGGCTGATAGGAATGGGAAGTCACAGGGATGTCAATTATTATAACCAAAAAAAATACATTATTACCATAAGTTTAAATGAAATTAATTAGAGAGGTAACAAAAATGAGGATTAGACAAATAGTAAGGTGCTCCAAAGAAAACTGAAGACAAATCAAAAGTAGCATAGACACATTAACAGGTATTAGCGTGACAACGCAAACATAACAGGAAACTAAATTTACATTTCAGTGGTTTTTACGCGAGCAACATTATGTATACAAGATTTGTACTGCGGTCGACGATTTGTGCCAAAACACAATTAGGACTTCGACGCTTTTAGTCACGAGCCATAGCTATAAAAACTAACAATTCATTGTTTTCAATTTGATGTCCCAATATCGTGGCTCAAAGTCTATGCGCCGCAAATCGCAACAAACACAATGGAAGAAAATAATTATCTTCATTTTTTATACTGCCTCATTTTCTTCTTAACGCATTTTCGATGCATCAAAGCTGTATTTTTACTAATTTTAACAAATACTCGCTAGTCAGTTGAATGGAAACTTTACACGAGTCTATTGTTTGCTTTCGTTCTAAAAATGATTGCAAAAACCTCAAGGATTGTAAATAAAATAAATATTGCATTGCTGTGTGAAAATAGACATGTGCATGATTATTAATAACGCAATAAATACACATAAATTTGTATTCACAATCTGCATAGGACGGGTTAATGTTTTATGAAAAAAGTATACTCTTTTACAATAAAATAATAGAAACCGTTTAGCGCGTTCTATAGCTACGTTTAAAAAAAATCTACTTTAAATATATTTCTGCTTATTCTATATGTATAATGCAAAACCTACTTGTTAAGTAGGTATCTCGATAAAGACTTCGTATTAATTTAGCTTATATCTCAAAATGACAAGCGGTTATAATTAAATAAATGTTTTGAATTATTAAGAAATACTGTAAGAGAACAAGATTTTAACATCCTTGGTTTTGAAATAACGCTCGGCCAAAGAAACAGTAGAACAGAGCGACCGTTACTTCTTAGGGAGTGGGTACACCGAACGCTTTTCCTTGACCGGGCACGTATTCCGGCTGGTCTATTTGGCGGCAGAAAATCAGTAGACAGAACTTTTTAACGGCGATGTCCAGCTATGTGCGATTTCAAGTCATGTATTTAAAAAACTCTGTGATGAATTTATGCAATCGATCATTTTAAAACGGTTTGAAACTCTTATCAAAATGTTAATAGCATTAAAAGAAAAGACGTACGACAATTGACCCGAAGCGAAATTATGTATATTATCAGTGATATTTAAGTTTATACCCTTAGAAAAGCAAAGTTTTAAGTTTTACCAACACTTGGTAGTTGTGTCCAGTTCTCATTCTTTAATGGGTTCAGTCATAATTTTCCATGGTTCATGTCCTTACGTTATGGTGCCAAATCTTCCAATCTAAACGACCATATGAATATCATTATTTTTAAACAGAATAAATTTCTGGACGATATGTTTTTCTACAATTACATAAATATATTACGACAATCAAATCTCTAAAAATCAGTCAGTTTTGACTATTTAGAAAACAAGAATGCTTCGGCGAAATCACATCTTTTTTTTAATTTAACTTATATTTTTTTTATTAAGCTCAACTCAAGCGAAACATCTTAGTATACGAATAACGAACACGTAGGGTCAAGATACCCATTACTTAATTTACTCTCGACAGAACAACACGACGGCTTCCCTTTCAACTATGACCTAGAAAATGGCCGCTTCGGAGGGAAATTTATATGCACATTTACATAACAGTGACTGCCCGTTTCGGATAATTTGTACGCAATGCGACGACTGCTCGTACAATAAAATGCATCAGTCGCATAATCAGCTCGTAAGTCAAACGGATTCGAGTTTTGTTACTTCCGCCATTCTTACGCAGAGGGCGAAGTGGAGCTTTTGTTTTAGCATAAAATTTGTGATATTTGCTTAGGACAAATGAGGGACACCTAAGTGGACTGAAAATTCGTTTAATTGAACACACGACAGTTTTTTCAATATATTGATATCTACAAATACAAAACATTTATTTACAATAATAAAAAAAAATATTGCCTAATAAAATGGATACAACAATAAATGTGAGCATTTATTGTTATTCAACATTTAAAATATTTTAAAAACATCAGCTTTAACGGTGTAAAGGCTTTTGCGACTATTACTGGCACCCAGTACTTTCTCACGAACAAAATGTTCAGGTGACTAGTGATAGCTTTAAGGATTAAACTTTAGTTACATTGAAGAATCTATGATTTTATTAACTGGCCTTAATACTTTTACACATTGTGCAAGACACCGTGAATTTAAATAAATATTAGTGTATACCTTACACGTTACTAACTATCATTTCTTAGTATCCTACGAATGAGGAATAAATTAGCTTACGGAAGATCGTGCCGTAATCTTAAGGTGCTTTTTTGTGAATGATTTAATCAGACCTATTTGGCCTATTAACACGCCAATATTCTCTTAAATTAAAAATATCGACATGCAATGATGACATAGTATAATCTAGTTGACGTGAAAAGTATTTTTTCCTAGTTATTTGATACAAAACATTATTTATTTATATAAAATACCCTACAGCCTAAAACAAAGAAGATTGTATTTGATTGTGTAGAACCTGTGTTGGAAGGCTAAAAGACTTTCCTTTTCTTTGCGGTCGTATTAAATTATAATTAATTAATTATACCGTATTGTTCTTTGAGAGTTAGGGAATAGAAATTGCCCCTCCGGGAAAGTAGATCACTAATACACTTTTTTCTAGCCATTTGCCTAAGTTATTGTTAGTATCTTCTTATCAATCACAATTTACAGTTTTCAATCACAAAAGGTAAACTGCGTTCTATAGATGAATTAGTTTGTCTGCAAATTTGAAGCACTGACATCTTAAAACGATAGCAAAATACAGTCTTTACAACCGGAATCGACTTTTGAATTGCCCATCCTACGCGTGTATCTTACTTTTCAAACAATTGGTGTTCAGCCATATTGTCGTAACCAAACCTTCGGTTTAAGATCATCATCAGACTTTGATAGTCCACTGCTGGACATAGACTTCCCCTATCACACCCCTATCGATTACGGCGTTTATGGACCGTATCCCACCACGCTGGTTCAATGCTGGTTGGTGGGTCCCCCGATTTTTTACATGCCCATCGGCCGCATGGATCATCTTACTTTTCAGACAATTTGGTGATCGGTCTAAATTGCCCTAACCAACTAGGAAACAACAATGAAAATTTGTTGAGGCCCCGCAGGATTCGAACCCACGACATCCGGTTTCTAAAGCACACGCCCATACCCCTAGGCTAGGGAGGTGTCTAATATATTATGATACAACTCATTATTCATTTACCTACCCTATAATATATTAATATTGTAAATAGGTCGTAATGGTATATTATTATCTATACACGTCTAAAATTAGCGAGAAATTTCTGAAAACAAAGTCTAATGTCAAAGTCTATTGACGTCAAATACGGCTGTCAACATCGGTTAGGTATTGAATAATGGGCATTTAACTCGTAATATGTTAAATTTCTAGCACAGTTATTCAACACTAGACTCTTTACATTCTTTCTGTTATCAATTAAGCTCGGGTATAGCAGGATAATAAGATTCACGGTAAATTAAATATTAAAAAATATTTAATTAATAGCAACGAACAAAAATATTTGGTAATAACAACATTTATGTTCTAATAACTAATTGTTACGCGACTATTACACAAAAACCCAATAAGTATTATTGTTATTAAAATGTTTTAAATATATGTAAGCTAACACTATTGACGAACAATAACTTACAAAACATGTAACTTAATTCATTAGCTATGCCTTTTTAAGCCGGTGTTGCCCCCTAATCGATTTTAAACGAATGAAACGAAAATTGTACAAGTACTTATGTTCGAGTAAAAGTTGCTTATAAGTCAGAATCATACATCCACGCGATATCTAGGTTGTTCTTGCGCGAAACAATATGCTGGAAACCACAACAATCGGTACTCACTTGCGTAAAGACATCGAAATGTGGGTAAATCTGTAACTACGTCACGTCACAATCATGTCGACACATGCGTGACTATATGGGTTGCGTAAATAATACATATTGCATAACATCTATTAAACAATAAATAAGACAATTTATGTAAACAATCCCTATGTGTTTGAAGACTAGTTCGGGAACGGTAGCCTTCCGGGAACTTTGTTATATGAAGCTTACCATAGACAAGAGTCTGGAAGCATAACTTCATAATTAAAAAAAAACGTGTTCCAAAATTAAACTTCCAATGCTTAATAGTTCCTTGCTTGTGTCTTTTTTGTTAAAATATAGTTTTTTTCTATATCTGTTCTAATCTACTTACACAACATATGATAAGTAATATTGACTGTTGGAAACACATTTGGCACGAAGGAACAAAGAGTAAAACTGTTCTGTTAGAAACCTACATACAGCTTGTCTTTGAAAAACTTGTTGTTGTCTTTTTATTTTCATTTATTTAAGCTAGCTAAAAATGTGATTTTTACGTTTTATTAACATTATATAAATTACGTTTGCTGCAATCTATTGGCTACACAGCAGATTTATTTTTTTGAAGTGGCTTATTATCTGTACCTAGTATTTTTACATAGTTCTTTTAGGGGAAAAGTATTATAATTTTGCATAATATAATGAACTACAACTTAATATAAATGTTTAAATTATTAAATAAATTTTATTACATTTACGTCCTACAACCGTTGATTTTTATATTTTTATTTTTAAATTTGCACTAAATTATCGAACCTTGGGAAACAGAACCGGTTGAAAGACTTAGTCGAAATGAGAACAATAGTTATTGACTAATCGTTATCGTTAATACTCGGAAGTTGTCGATCCTATACAGGAATAGGCGAGGCAGGTGAAAAAAAAAGCTGTGAATGACTCGAGCCTGTGAACCTACAATGCGATGAACTGCAAACGCGTGATAAGATTACATTTATGTCTTTAACACAAGCTTAGTCCGCTTAACCGACAAGCGTTTCTTTTCCGTTTAGCTCGTGTCATTATTATCTATATAACGTCAAAACAAGCTGCTCTCACAGTTTTACACACGGACAATATGTAAATAATGAGTAATAACGATTTAAAGGGGAGGAAACGACGTAACAATGTATAAAGGGTAAAGATTATTACATCCTTTTAGTTTTCACACAAAAGCCGGCGCCATGTCGATAGCGGCAAACCACTAAGCAAGTGCACTAAAGAACAATACCTACCCATAATTCACACGCAATAAACTAAGCCAATAAAGATGGGATTGCAGCTTAGATGACATCACCCGTTACTTCCATTCATAAATACAATAAAAACCAAATATTGCTTTTGCTTTCTTTAACCTTTAACTAAATACTACGCATCGATCTCATCGGCATTTATAAAAATATAACATAATTATTTCAGTTACGATAAATCAACGCTCTATTAAAAATATTAGTCACGTGGAGGAGATTTTTTAAATACGACCAAATCTAAATACAATTTTCTGCAGATTATTATTGCGACTAATCAAATACGGTACACGCTGCACAAATATCAAAACACGTGATTCGCGCGGCGTCCATCTTAGAATGGCGGACGCGTCGCTATTGAAGCACCCAAAAAAAAACCGGCGGGAAAATGGACAGCGTCAGAAGCGACCAATCCGTAATACCCGTCACCGGTTCGATCATGTGAAATAACACTCGTGTTTCTGTCAAGCCGCTTAGGGGCAGCCAAAGCAAACTGTACCAAGTGGTAGGCGAGTGTCGCCGACACCTCATTCGATGCATAAGAGCAAACAATATTTTAGAGAAAAGTGCGCCCGAGGTGTCGGCGGTGGCTAATGGAGGAGAGTGCTGTACCAATACGGGCGGGATGTAGTGTTTTAAACTGTTTACACTGCCCTAAAGCTCTCAGGCCAGTCCATACAATCGTCCGCTCATGAGTCGCCTTGAGTGATGGCGGGCGACCGCAGAAAAATCATATCGTATGACCAGGTCGGTATTCAACTATTTACAAAGGTGAATATTATTATAAAATACTGCGTTTACTTTCTTTTAATTTCATCGAAGTCTCTAACGTAATGTATCTAATGTAAAATCTGTAATGAATACTCATTACAGACCTTTGATAGTAGTTTTAAATTATTTTTTGCCTCTCTTCCTAGGTCTCTAATAAAACATTTTTTTAAATATTGTGTTTTTACGGTAACTTTGATTTAATTCGAAACATAACAAATAAAGAAGCAGATTAAGCTTCTAAGCTTGGTTTTGTTTACTGAAGTAAAAAAATCAACGCAGAAATAAATCTAACTAGAAAATCATATTATATAAAATATGCTTGGAAAGGTTAATGTTCCGTATTTTTACATAACACGGGGGAATATCAGTTAAAATTAAAGTAAAAAAATATATTATAGCACATTGACTAAAAAGATTTACTTCTAATCAAAAACAAACTTAGGTTCAAAAACATTTCTTTTTCACAGTACGATTAAGCTTCGAATAATATGTTTCGTCCTATAAAGGTTCTCGGCAAACATTAACTTATAAAGATACAAGGTGTAAAGAAGTCAAACCAGTTCGCTTCATGCGTTGCCCTCTAATTGACAAATTGGAATCTTATTAAAATAAAATTCAAGTTCCCAACCGAACGACGCGCCGGCGCGCCCGCTCGAATTTGATGCCGGCCAGATTGCCTTCCGAATGGGCGCCGAAAACGGCCGAGTGCACCCGACGAACGCCAAGCGGCAAGAGTAAAAAGTAAGCAGCATTCGAAGCGCGTGCCCCGACGTGTGTGGTCCACTGCGGAGGTCTCTTTGCCTTTTTGATTTATTGAAATCCGATTTTCGCACCCTTTCCGTTTAATTTAATTGATACAGGGTTCGAATTAATTTTATGCGCGCATTTTAACACGGTCACGTGTAGTGGTTGGCACGTTTTAAATGTTGGATAATGAGTCTTTTGATCATTTATATAAAAGAAATCTGTTAAACAAAATGTGTGTAGATTTTTTGTTTCGTAGAAGTTACTATTGTACTGTAATTTGCAAAGCATCTGGTTTACTTGCTATATCTAAATTTTTCTTGCCGACGGTTATTTGAATTTTACTTCGATAACAATGACATACATTTATTCATCAAGCTCGTAATGTTTAAACTTATTATTTATCTATGATAACCTTAAATTTATCCCTTTTTAATTTTTATGTTTTCAAAGCTACGAATAATCCACGACCAACAAAATCGCTGATTAAATAAAGTAAATTTATTTTTTATTAAAACCAACTAAATTACGACTATATACGAATATTCGTTTATATTCGTATATAGTCGTTTTATGTAATGTATCCTAAGCCTGCGTTTATAATGATATAACAATAATGTCAAAACTATAATGTTCATTCTAAGCTCTTATGAATTTAGTTAAAAAAATTATGAAGGTATTGTTATTTATAAAATACATTATTTTTAAATAAAACGGCATTAAGATTGCATCTTAATAGTTTTCGAATGTCTCAGTACTCTTTATAATTTCTGCGTCGCCATCTGGTCTATTGATTTCGCTTAATATATCAAAATTCGATTCGGGAAAACGTGGAATCAATTCAAAGCTGTTTAAATCATAGCAGCTATCTGTTGTAGTTTTCCAATTATTAGCTATCATTCGCAGAGGCTCCAAGCACTGGAGACTTTGTTTCACTCTGAAGGAGTTCAATATTACATTGGTTTTCGACTTCGAGAAGTTTCAAGTGAAATGCTTTAGTTAGCATTTGTTTTCTTATAGCATTTTTCTTCTCCATTTGAGCCATGTTTAAAGTATTTTGGTAACGCTGCAGTTGTTTTTCATATTCTATCAAATTTTCATCACAGTTTACACTACTGCTCAAGCAAGTCGAGACAGGATCAGGTTTTTCTACCATGCTCTGAGCATAATGTCCAAAGATCACATATCACGGAAGCAGTTTTTGGATGACAAATTTCTTGCCGAGGAGACTTACTTTTTTCTAGCTTTAATTTTTCATCATGCAATTCGAGTTTTAGAGATTCAATTATACTTCTACATTGGGCTATTCTTTCTTTTAATTTTTCTTCGTTATTATCAATGTCCTTAGTAGTAATATTGTTATGGATTAAGTGTTTGTCGTCCGGTTCACCCATTTCATCAGCTATATTTGTATTACTTGCAGACGCTTGCATTTCTTCCACCTCTTGTGGATTTAAAGAAGAAAGCTTACTAACGGTCTCACTGTTCATTATATAAAAATAAAATTTTTCAGGTGGCTATTTGCATTAGTAAATTACAATATCTATATAAATGGAACTGTCAATCTATTTTTTTTAAACGATTATTGGTCAAAATAAATAATAAGTTTTTACTGTCATATGCGTTACATGAATAAATGTTGTTACTTATTATTGCACAAATCTTACTTTTCCTGTATTACGATTTCGAAAATTAAAGGCAAGAACCTATTATTCGGCTAACGGTCTAATTAACCACGTACGTTATAAGAATTTAAAATTTTGTTGTTCTTGTTAGTTTTTTAGTGGTGTTATCTATATTATGTATAAAATTAAGATGCCAGAAAATATTATGTAAATTAATTATAAACCTCACAAAAGCTGGTATAAATTTCAATAAGTCGTAATTAGTATAAATTAAAAAAATGTTACTTAACGCAAAAGCATCATTTTATGTAGATATTATCTGTACCATAGACAAGTCAGTGGACTATAGTGCGGACATCCGCCTTTTATTTTATCTTTATTTCATCAGATGAAGTTGGTAGCCTTGTCCGCAAAATTTATTTGGCGCGAAAAGAAATGTCGTTGTGACAGTACTAATTTTTAGTTAAATTTGACGTTTTACATTTGTATCAACCGGATTGTTATTGTAAGCCATTTTAATATCATTTTTTAAAGGAAAGTTAAAATTTTAAACCTTTTTTTATATGTTAATGTTTATACTCTAAAAATATTAACAATGGGTCTACTACAGTTGTGTGAACAATACTTTAGCACTAATAATCTTTATGATGTTCTACAAATACCAGAAAAAGCTACGGAGAAAGAAGGTAATTTTAATAAGCTCATTAATTTCATCCTTTTCAAGACTTTTACTAAAGATAAGGATCAAAACTTACTATAAATCTCTGTTTCAATATCATTACAGTTAAAAAAGCCTATCATAAATTGTCGTTAAAAGTGCATCCCGACCGAGTTAGTGAGGACAAAAAACTTGAAGCAACGGAAAAATTTAAAGTTCTGGGCGCCGTACATGCGATTCTTAGTGATAAAGATAAAAGAGCCAATTACGATGAAACTAAATGTGTAGACGAAGATGAAAACCTAATTACTGATCGCGATTGGTCCGTTTACTGGAGGCTCTTGTTTAAGAAAATTACTGAAGAAGATATTATTGCGTATGAAAAAGAATATGTTGGTGAGAATAGTATTAAATTATTTTTATATTAATTTGCTTACAATAACAAACAAAAACTGCACATTGGATTTTTTTTTCTAATATAGTAAAAACATCTTCGCAATATAATAATTTTGGTAGTTCTATTTATGTAATATCACTTTTAGTAGTTGTATTATACTGTAAACATACATTTTGTAAACCAGATAACTATATCATTGCTGTGGCCTCTTTATTATAAAGCTTGTGACTCAATAAATGTAAATGAATCTTATGTCAAACTCTATTGAAATTGTTATTGGTAAACCGCTGCTATATTCAATCACCGCTCTATCTTTAACCTATAAGACCAAACCAAAGTTTTTGATGCCAATTGAGTTTATTCATTAAATTCTATTTCTAAATTTGCTAACTTATAATATGGTACATGCTTCAAAATGAAATACCTCTAATGCCAATAGAACTTTGTTGCAATTGGCATTAGAATATCCCTATTGTGCAGTAGTTCAGTTGTGTGTGCTATTTTCAGTGCTTTTTAATTTCTTGTACACATTAAACAAACTAACATAAAATGGAGAATAGCTTTACACTCTAAAAATTTTACAGTGCATTATGGTTTCTAACATATTTATGTAAAATGTATATATTTGGCTGAGAGCATGTTTAACACTTATACTTTAATACCATATGGAACTGTTATTTATCAAATATTGTTTTGGGTGCACAACAATACACTATTTATTAGTGTAATTTCAGGTCTTATATGGTTTTGGTTTATTAAAATTTTTAATGGATTTTGATCTGAGTCCTTGATGTTGCTTTGTTTGCTTCTTCGAACTCAAGTTAACCCTACCCAGTGAAGATAAATAAATTCTAATGTATTGCTAAGGGTTGCAAAATATAACAAATTCTTGTATTTGAAACCATATAATATTAAATCTCAATGTAAAGATGAACTATAATAGTACTAGGCCTTTGACTGGCAATAATGTTTGATGTGAGACTGTTTATGTATATTCTGTCTAACTTGACTGAAGTACAAATTGTATGTATTGTATTTCATTTAGTATACAAGCTACATTGCCTATAGCCATAATCTTTGTATATTTTACAAATTTGTATTATTTATTATCATTAATTAATGTTTTTGCATATTTTTTAAGTAATACCTTGACACATTAAGGACAATTTGTAGCAATATATGAGACTTAAAAAAGGGGTTAATCACGAGGTTTTTGGGAACAAACCCTTGGTAACAGATAACACATTTTTATTGCAATGAAGAGATATTGTGAACTTCCAAACAGGGTTAAGACCTTTGTCTCAAACTTTTTGCACAAATAACTTGGCTCTTGACATAAATTAAATTATATTTATGCTTTCAAAGTTTAAGCAATCATCATCCAACTTTACAATTGATATTGATTGACTTCTAAAATCTCTTGTTTTTGGGTATTTTCATTGATCTGAAGTTGCAGTTTCATGTTGGAAGATTTTAAACTTTAAAAGCAATTTATGACATTCAAGATTAAGTAAGAACATAAAAAATTAAACAGTAAAGGAACTATTAGTAAAAATACATAGAAGCTTTTATAATATTACCAACTACACTGTAATGAAGTATACTGAAGAACCAAATGTTTGCAAATAGTCTATACTCTTGTTGCAAGTTCTCTGCGAAGGTCTAACTTACACTTATAAACAGATGGTAGATTTAATGTTAGAGTTTAAAATGTTTAATGCTTAATTATTTCTTTTATTTACGCGATTATTATACATATCAAATCCACTAATTTACGGATTAAAATTTTAATAGAGAGGATGGTTGGTCGTTGCCACCTTCCTGGGATCCAATAATCTCAAAAATTAAACGCGGAGTATAAAAACTTTTGGTAAAACCAACATTAAAAATTAAGAAAACGAACGATATGTCAATTTTTAAATAAAAACTGACGGTTATTCGAAACATTGAAATACAGACATATACCAACTTAGTCTGCCCGTGATCATGGATGCTGGAAAGAATCCGAAACGTCGGGAATAAATATATTTTTAAGTAACGCGAAAAATCCGTAAATTAGTGGATTTGATATGTTTAATGCTGTTTAAACTGCATTAAATATTTTAAACTCGGGAAGTATAATCACTTAAATATGTCAGTCATATGTATATCTAACAATGTTTAGTTTAAGGAAATTCTTATTAAGTTAACTATGTAAAAAAATATTTTATATTAGGTTCCCAGGAAGAAAAAGATGATCTCAAACATGCATACCTAACAGGAAAAGGTGATATGGACTATATTGTGGACCAGGTCCAATTTGCACGAACAGAACATGAACCCAGGATTAGAGGGATACTAACTGTATGTCTTATATTTTCACATAAAAGCTACAGAAACTGCAAATATAAATGCTACTTGCCTTCTTATATTGTAATTTATTTATTATAACTTATTTATAGGAAATGATTGATAAAGGTGAGATCCCAGCATATAAAATTTTTACACATGAACCTAATAAAAAGAGGCAAAAACGGATTGCTAAAGAGAACAGAGAAGCTCAAGAAGCTGAGGAGCTTAAAGCAGAATTGGGAATAGGATCAGGTATTGACACTTAATTCTTATAGCTTATTTACAAACAGCCTAAAAAAATTATACTGATATTATTGACTTTTTTTTTAGGAAAAAATAGCTTGGAACTCATGATTCAGCAGAGGCAACAGTCAAGAGCTGCAAAGATGGACTCTCTTATCGACAGTCTGGCAGCTAAATATGGCGGGAATAAGTCAAAAGGGACTAAACGTAAAGCATCACAAAAATCAGAAGCAGGCACAAAGAACAAGAAACAGAAATTGGAACATTGGAATTCTATAAAATTACTTTTAAATTAAACAAAAACTGTATAATCATAAATATGGAGTATTTTATTTTCGAATCAATATATCAGAAACTAATCTGCATCATTCAAAGCAACTTCGAAAGCAGCATTAGAGAAGAATGGGCCTTCCTCCGTATATTGTTGCAATCTTTCCAATATATTAGCATCAAACGCCGGTGATCGTGATAGCCTCTTAACTATAATATATTTGGCTTCTTTCACCTCTTTGGAATCGTCGACGCTACGATCTAGGAGATACTCTATGAAACCTGTAATTAATTTATTTTTAATAATTAAACATAAACATTTGCACAGTCTTGGTTTTGTTTTTTCGAGCTAAACACTCTCCCATAATGTATTAATTAAAATCCAATATTTTTCTAGTGCTAAATATTTTTCGTATTTACTAATTCCTGTTAACAAGCAGATAACAAGACTTTTTTTTTTTAAAGGTTAAGCAAATAGATTCTAAACACTACACATTTCAAATGCGATGTTACCTCTCGTTTACCCAGTAATTACGGGAGCTACCATACTCTTAAAAACAACTGAGCAGAATTTTCATTCTACTTTTTGCAAAAAAAATTGGCTATGAACTAGTAGAGATTATCCAATTCATGTATGATGTACTACTTACAACATTTTACGATTGTATCAATACTTTGAGGGTACTTATACATAAGTAACTCATACCAATATATTTTTTTAATGGCGCATGCGCCATGGACAGCACTTGAATGTTCTATAATATTGAAAGTTACATACAACTTTATACCAGAATAAGGGATACAAATTCAACCATGACCATATTTGTTAGCTTGTCTTAATAAATAATGTGTAACAATGATGATTCAATTTGATTAGATACCAACTACTTATTTTAATAACTCATTACATCTTAATAACACAAGTATCTTAATGTAGTTTTATTTAATATTGACAAAAATACCCTCTGTAGTAAGTCAGCTTTATAATTAGGGGACTGATCAAATTCTATTTCAGAACAAAGTAAGCAATGTTATGGTATGTTTCACTTTAGGCTGTATCGCCAAAATTTTTTCTAATGTACTGTATTCACTCAAATCTAATGACTTAATTAAAAAAATCCTTATGACTGTCTGATTTCTGCTACTAACAAAATTGCCTTCACTAGGTCTTCTTAGTTACAAAAACATTGTCTATACGCCTGTTATGTCTCATGGTAAAATCCCTTATTTTCAGATCAGTTTCCTATGCCAAATAAGTTATGGAAATATTGTTTACATGTTAATTAAAAGTTGTTAGTTTAAATTGTGTATAGAAAGCTCTTTGTGTCCATTTTAAGTTATTGGAACAAAAGTGTTATTTAGGATACGAAATTTTTCTTTAGCTTTTCAAGATCAAAATGTTTATTTTAGAATGTTGCACAAGAAAGTTATAGAATTTTTATTTGTTCATTCATTCATTCAGAACAGCAGGTATAAATCCATACAATTTTATATTTGTTATAACCCCTTTTACAAAACAACTCGACTTAAATTATTGATATATTTGTTGTTTATGATATAACATAGGAAAATTGCATTTAATGCAATACATTTCTACATTTTTGATATCAAAAAAATTCTTCTAGCTGGATTTTTTTCTAATTCTATAAAAATATGTATGCATACCTGCTACCCTGGCAACCTCTTCTTCACCCCAATGATGCTGGCACACTGCTTCGAGTAAATGGAAAGCCGCCAATTTTATATCAGGAAAAGGATTTTTGCACATTTGAAACAATGTTTCCATTGAGCCGGACTGTTTGTTGATTGTCCTAAACCATTCCCTTGTCATCAATGTCACTCTATGATCCACCGGTTCAACCTTATCCTTATCCCATTCAATTCCAATAAGACCACAAAAGCACAGTGCACTTCGCACTCTTATTTCTGATGGACTGTTTTTTATTAATTTGCCCACTTTCTCAACAGCACAAATAAAATCACTACCTGTTAAGTCAAAAGATATATTGATATAGTAACTAATGGTACTAAACTGTATTGTTAGTTCAATTTAAATAATGTTTTATTAGTAAGGATTCCAACTTATTGGTAGAATTTTACTCTTGCATAGACTACTTTAAATTTTTATCATATACATTATGCATCTGTTTTAAGGCCATCAACGACATTAAAAAAATACATATACATAAAAATAATAATAAGTTATGTAAAAATAAAATATTTTTTATTTTCCCAGCAGAAAATAATGTCAATATCTAAACCAATATTAATAATACATTTTATATAAAATTTGAAAGAACCATAATAAAACCAGGCCTATTGTTATATGAGCGGAATAATGTCAACTAAAATCTTCTGATTGCTGTCTAATACTCTCTTTTGCTAACATAAATACTATGCTTGATAGATAATGGTTTAACAGTCTTTATCAAGTTTAAATACTTTCAAATTATTTTAAATTATATCAATGTTTAAAGCCCTTTCAAGGTAAGCTCTTTACATGGAACAGACTAAGATGTTGAGTGTCAAATGTAAAGTTGTTATATTCTAGTTTAAAAAGTTGTATAAAAATCCTTAAAAACATTATATTTCCAATCTGCATCTTATCCTAAATATACAATGAGGATATTTACCAACTGCAGCTAAACACAGTTTTCCTTCCACAGATTTGCCAATAAAACCCAGCGTGTCTAAGGCCACTGGCAATATTGATGTATCACTACTTGCAACTGCTTCGAATAAACAATTTAAAAATATGGGATATTTAGCAAATATCTCCTTTGGGTAGATATGTGCCACATTTCCAAAGAACTTTAGATAACCTGAAATTTAATTAAAATTATATATCAAAGAGGAGTCAATACATTTTTACAAGTTTGAGAGAAAATTTTGATGTTTTTTATACAAATAATAGCTATATAATGGATACACTAAAGCTTTTACTTTTTTAATAATGGCAAATAACAGCTTATATGTTGATAAATATAATATCATGAGTAATTTAAGAAAAGAACTTCATTTTTCCTACATTTTGCTTTGTTAGGAAAGTATTCTAGTTCTTTTCATTATTTTTTGCTTTAACATGAATGAAGTTTGTACATGGCTTCTTTACCTGGTTTTAAGATTCCACATAAAAGTTTGTTGGGTAAATCTGCAATATCTGCTGATATTTTTTCCAAATCTCCCCCTTTAAGCAGGTAATTTATTCCATAAGGCTTTTCGCCTAACCTTGACATAAGTTCAAGTATATTCAAATGATGCAAAATGTCACTTGTGTCCATTTCACCAACCATTCTTGGAATATATCCATGATCAATACACATTTTGAACAATTCAGGAGATCTCAATGAAATATTGATAACAACCTGAAAACAGAAATACTAAAAACTTAGTTTGTGATTTATTGATTTTAAGTACATTAATAATTTTAAATATATTACTGAAAGAAAGAAGTTATGCATGTGTCTTGTGTTCACATTAGTGGACTTTTAACTTGGTGCTATATGAGCTAATAACCCAATTGCCTAAATAGTAAGATGAACCATGCTACAGATGGATCATCATCAGCCTGTGTTAGTCTACTGCTGGACATAGGCCTCCCCTTATGTACGCCTTCTCCATTAGGGGGTTTTGGACCATATCGCACCACGCCCGTCCAATGTGGATTGGTGGGTAGACTGACTTTTTCCATGCCCATCTGACGCATGGATCAAGTTACTTGTCAGACAATTGGGTGAGACAATTAAGCATTATATTTACAGTTTTCAATTGTATTTTATATATAATATATTAGTTGATTCTAAACAACAAAAACAGTCATAATATGCATAAGTATTTGCATTTATCTTAAACAGCATTTTTATGTATTTAATAAAATAATGTAACAGTAAATTTATGTTGATGATATGGTTTCTTTATCTTTAGCATAGCGCAATATATTCCTAAATTTCTATAAATCTCTTCCTTGAGATAGATGGTTTTAAACCATACCTCATATGCATTACATCTGCTGCTACTCCCGTATTCTAAGGCAATCTTCATTTCCTCCAAGATTTTGGGATACACCTCAAATGGCAAATTGGATGTTATAAGTACCGCTTTATTTGCCACACCTAAATCAAAGTCACGGACCAATTGTGAAACAGCTACAAACACATCAATATTTTCTTGCACGGGCAATAATTTTTCATCAGTAGTCACAGTTTTGTGTATCTGAAATTAAAATTATGTGATTAATAATATATTATACCAGCTTGCATGTTACAGAAACCAATAATAATTGAACTTTACAGTATTTTATTATATCAGTACCAACCATCTGATTAGTTAATATAGACACAATTATTTTGAAAGTAGTTTCATAAAATTAATTTAAAAAAGAATAGTGCAGTATTTTCATAAAAACGTTGTTTTATATTAATAATTATTCACTTCCAGTAACATTCCACACTCAAAACTACAAAGGATTCATTATAACAAATATAAATTGAAAATGTATGACTTTAGAAAACCCATTCTAATTTTATCCCAGCCAAATAACTAATGAAATTTATACAATCATATACACCTATTATTTTCATATGTCTCATACATATACAGTTATACAGTTTTATTTACATATGTCTCATACATGTTTAAATAAAAACATGTTTTATATGTATTTGTTCATAAATATAAAGGTCATTGGCATTAAGTACACCTCGGTGCAACTTGTGTGTAAAGTTTTAATTAATGGATTAATAATGTCAACCTCATTTCGCTCCTAAAACTCAGTCAATCTCATTAGTTGAACATTCTGTAGGGTTTTGACATTACTATATTTCACATGAGATGTTGATGACTTAATGAGAATAGCCAAAGATATAATTGGTGGCACGCATAAGGAGAAGCCTATGTTCAGCAGTGCACTGACACAGGTCAAAAATGATGATGATGATAGTTCACAACAATCAATTCTAATACTATCATTGTTTGACAAAACCCTCTGTTTACAGTATCCTAACTTTTTTAGCTAAGGTGTAGTAAAAATTTATATTTCGTGTAGTTAGCATTAAGATAATATTTTATTTGCCACATAATTTACTAATCCGAAATCATATACGGTGCATTAACTTAAAACAAAATTTTACCTACTTCGTTGATAATAAACCTTCTAGCGAATTCGTTTTCGTGCCTCATTAAATACATGACATTTGGAATAAAATATTTCACAACGTCTCCCATGCCAAATTTTGCGAAGCATATCTTTAAAATTTCGCAAGTTAAATCAACATTGCCACTGAGGAATAGAAAAATATTAATTAAATCTTTTTGTTTAATCTTTCTATCGATTATTTTTCTGATACCTACAGATCCAAAACATCAAAATGCCGAATTAATCCCGATATACCAACATTTTTTAAAATAACTTTAACTTCGGAATCCAGCTTACTTTCAAATAAACTTTTTATCTCGTTAAGTACAGGTTTTATTTCTTTTTCAGTTTGTAATCTATTATTTAAAATACGATAGTTTTCTATGTCTTGCTCGGACATATTTATTTTTTCTAAAATGTAACCTTTTTAACTTCGATACGACTTTTGCGCGATTACTGACATATGACACAAAAATAATAACAACCTTCTGTGTGGGGCTACCCAATGAAAACTGGAAATTTCCCATGGGTTGACCCTATTATTGGTTTGAAATTCTGAAATTATATTTAGTTAGTAAAAGTATGTAAATAAGATAGGCCATTTTACATTACTATAGTATTTTTGTTCATGATTTTCTTCTTTTTTCTCTTCTTTTTGGTCATTGTAAAAGCAGGGTATAAGGAAAAATAATATTTTTGCCCAAATTCAGACACAGTTCAGTTACAGATAAAATAAATATTGAATGACTTGAAGAAAATCTAATGTACAGAATAAAATAACTATAAAAATTTGGTGATAGAGGTTGTGCGAAAAAAAATTGTTTTTGAATGTAACTGAAAATGCTACATAAAATTAATCAAGATGTAAGAGATTCATATCTAATCATAAAATCACCTTCTGGTACAGCATGGAATGACTATTAACAACGAGGATTCGCTCTTAGACAAATGTGGGAGTCCTAACTGAAATATTATCAAAAATAGTTTAACCAATAAAACTTGAATAATACCACTCGGCACTCACTCCGCACCGCCTCAATGCAGCGGCTTCGTGGAACCCATTATAGGCGGTATTCGCGGTTCCTAAAACTTAATATAAACGAACTACTCGCAAAATTACTAGTCTAAGTAACATTAATTCATTATGGGGCGCCTTCCACAGGTTGACGGTCCGTCGTCGAAATGGTATGACTAAACTCTAAGTGGCCCTAGTGTACCCGGGATTTAAGTTTAAGCGAAGATGTTGTTAGTAGCCGCCACAGGAATGTTAATGAAACTCCAGTTGTTGTTGAAGTTTGAGTAAGAGTGTGTTATTGGAAGTGTCAAATAGGTAGGTGTTAAACGAGTATATTTAGTGATAGTTAATGCCGCGCGGCTTGATGATAGTTCTGTCGCGAACGTAATAATCACGCGCGTCGGGAGCGACGCACCTCTATCTCTGAGGGTGGCGGATGTTTCATATATAACTTGTAACTTTGTTCATCGCAATACATAAGTAGCTGCCGCTAAAAAGTCCTTGCTTAGAGTATGCATCTGTGAAAGGGTTTCACAAAGACCTTTTGTAGAATTTATATTATGACCAATTTATTGGAACCACTGGCCCGCTAATTGAAATTGAGTGGTAGATTTGTAGATATATAAGGGAGGAAAATTTCATTATAAGTTTACAAAACTTATAACGAATTTTGCGCTCTTAATATAAAGTATTTAATTTATCAAGGGCCTATTTTGCCTTTAAATTATAGGAAAATAACCAGTAAGAAGCTGGGCTTTAAACTGACCGAATTCTAACTAGATAAAAAGAAAGTAAAAGTTCGGGTTTAAAGCCCGGCTTGAGGCTGATGTTAATGTCTTCCCCTAGGTGGTGTCTTATCCATTACACTCGTTGAGTACATTCTGAATACAAACATTTAACCATTTTTAACAATTTTCCAGTCTAGTACACACATTGCGGCTATGTGTGGTTGAAGGGACACTTTCGATGGATTGTCGCGGGAGGAAAATGCATACACTACTACCTTAGCCAACGGTTAAGTCGGGTAAAAGGCTCTCTCGAAAATGCTATTGCCAAGTTAAGAACGATAGTGCGAACGATAGTGAGAGCAGCTTTCTAAATCGTTAATCGCTTATTGAAAAAAGTAGGCACTTTTAAAAAATCTTTCGAAAACTTTAATTTAACTTAAGGCAGATAACTAACAAATAACAATCAACTGTAGGAGTTTTTCGCTCGCCAATCTACAAATTCATCAATATCTTCTTCATTTTCAGAATCATTTGTTTCGTCTTCACTCATCATCTCCACGTCTTGCTTTTTCTTTTTTGTTTCTTCTTCTTTAGTTCCAAATCTAAAACCCTGTTGAAAATAATAAAATATAATTGGTGTTATTTCATTTCATATGGATAGAATAATATTATGCGAAATTTAATCTATATAATTTTATTCTATTAAGACAAATGTATACCTCGACCAGTTTCGAATTTGTTCGTCTATTTCATCAATTTGTCGTTCAGCAGTTGCTTCTTCTTGCTCGCCAGCTATAATTTCAGCAGACGTTGTTGTTTCTTCCTTTATTTCTTTTGAAATTTTTCCCATTCTTCTTCAACAGGATCCTTGTATTCAATATTCCTCACCTAAAAAAAAACGAATTAATTTTTAGAAATCGTGCAATTGGAATAAAGTGACAAACAAAAATATAAAACTAAATATGAAATAAAATATAGATATATTAAATACATAATTTTTCATACGGCAACCCAAGAGAGAACGTCAAGTGAACTCTATTTTCTTATCTTATCAGCAAAGCTAAAACAATAATACTAATATTGTGATAACGTTCAAATGATTTTATTTTATTTTCTCAAGCCAAGAATAAATATCGTCATTCGTATTAATAAATCACAGTTCTCTCAAGCAATAAAAATGGATAGACATAATATGATTAAAATGGTCAAAACTTGTATACCACCTTTAGATGGTAAAAGCCATAAAGGTGAAGCTGGTAGAATAGGTGTAATTGGAGGTTCATTAGAATACACTGGTGCGCCATATTTTGCTGGATTAAGTGCTCTTAAGGTATTTTGTCATAATTATCATTAAGTACGCAAAAATCCCGAATTATATCACGAAAATCAAGTATACCAGTTATAGTTTGAATTTGTAAATATTTAGTTTTATTTAAGAAGTATTCAAAAAGTATTGTGTAAAACTAATTATATAAGTTAAAGACATTTTTATTTTATACTGAAATTTAAGTTAATGCAATGAGCAACAAATAGTTGTTAAAATACCTAGAAACTATATATAGAGCATTCTATTAAGGCAGAGTATTAAATTATTTTATTATAGACTATAAACATTTTTATTATAATAGTTTATTTGCAAATACTTGGATTAAATTATTTGGTTTTAATCATTTTTTAATCATGGTTTGTGTTATATTTACTTAAAGAAATTTTAAATTATAATGTCTAAGGCAGTAATATTGTACTTTGCTCCTTTGCTTGTTGTCTTAGAGATCCAATTGTTTTAAAATGAAATGGTCATTTAACACTATCTATAAAATTTTATATTATAATCTTTAAGATATAAACAGATATTAAAAAATAAAAAGCATTAAAACTTGGAAACATATTCCTTATCACAATTATTCCTGTCATACTTAGACTTTTCACAATAAAAAGCACAAAAATATTGTGAAGCATACCTTTGGGTCTCCATAAAAAAAATAAATAAAAATTTTAAGCCAGAACTTCTAGCTAGAAAGGTAGGAAGGAAAAGGAAGATGGTGAGAAACGTTCCTAGCTAGAATTTTTTAATTTTTAATTCATAAACTTTAGGACTTTATATACGAATGCTTGTTAAATTTCGTATTAAAGAGTATGCATATACCCTTTAATCTATTATGCATCACCCTTTAAAGTACCCTAATTTATAGCCATTTAAGAACTACTCCTATGTATGTGGCTATCATATAAAAGTAATTTTTGATTACAGGTTGGAGCAGATTTAGCACATATATTTTGCACCACTCAGGCAGCTACTGTTATTAAATCCTATAGTCCTGAATTAATAGTTCATCCTTTGTTAGATCACCCAAATGCGGTCAGTGAAATAAAACCTTGGTTGGACCGTTTACATGCTATGTGATTGGCCCTGGATTGGGTAGAGACTCAAAAACCTTTGAAGTAGTTTCTGAACTGATAAAAACAATTAATCAAAAACAAATTCCACTGGTAATAGACGCAGATGGTTTGTTTTTAATAAATAAGAATGTCGATCTGATCAAAGGTTTTTCTTCACCAGTTATTCTCACACCCAATAGTATTGAATTTGTACGACTTTGCGATGCAATGGGTGGGCAGTCTAGTCTTAAAGAATTAGGTAAAAATGTCATAATTTTAAAGAAAGGTAGTGCAGACGAAGTTATTTGTGCAGTTGATTATGCCAAATGGAGAATAGAAGGAGGCGGCTCTGGTCGCAGATGTGGAGGTCAGGGTGATTTATTATCCGGATCCATTGCAACATTTTTACATTGGACAACAAGCAACGCCAAAAAACTGAACATTACAATTAAAGATGACACAATAATCGTCACATCGTCATTGTCATGTTATGCTGCTTCATTATTGGTTAGAATGTGCAACGAAAAAGCATTCAAAAAGTTTGGCCGGAGTATGCTAGCCTCAGACATGTTACAATACATACATGAGAGTTTTCAAGAACTTTTTGATGAATAACTTAATCATCTTCTTACAGGAATTTGCAAATAAAAGATATATTATATAGTGTCTGTGTAACTATTACGGGGATCTCAATTGTTTTGTTTATTGTTGGGAATAATTATTAATAAAGTATTTCAAAATTAAAGTACTCATTTTATTTAAAACATTACACTCATTAATCTTTTAAATAGTGGAGAATGAATTTTATGATGTTAATCATCATATATTAATGACAAAAAATACTGCTACTTTACTTTTGTTTTGTCGAAACAACTATTCTGAAAACAGGACACTTATAAGCTGTTTATGATTTAAACATGTTCAAAGTTAGTTTTCAAAACAGTATATACTGTATATGTATATACTGTGATGATAACACTGAAAGTAGGTTTGACACACCTATAACTAACCTATATTATTTTGTTTTGAACTACTATTGTTTTGTGAACACAAGAACTAGCCATTATTGGCTATGATATAGGCTTGATTCCTTTTAGTTCAATTTTATACACCATATATAAAGATACATTAAAACCTCTGTCCTTACCTATATACCTACCATATTAAATCAGTTTCGCACCATACAGATTATTTAAGAAAATATTTAGTATATGTTGAAATTAAGTAATAGATATTAAAAAATATAAACTGTACATGATGAGTGTATATATTGTCACAACATTGCTAATCACATATTTATACATAGCATGTAAAGGAAGCATTTATTACAATGGAATTTGATAAAATGGACATTTTTTTGTTTTTGATCACATATCTATATACTTTTAGTATAAGGGACAAGGTCATTCTTGCAATGAACATAGATATTATACAAAATCTAATCTCTTAAATTAAAAAAAAGAAACTTAATTTGTTTAATATATAAAAAGGTATAAATTTCTTACCTTTGCATCTAATATTGGATCATCAAAGAAACCTTCCGGAATAGGTTGATCATTGCCTGAAGAAGTTTGTGATTCAGCTTCTTTCTCCATGCTTTCAGTTTTTTCTTTGCATGTTTTTACACCTAAAATATTTTTATCACATTATAAAATTGCCTAGAAGGCATTGCAGCACATTTAATATATATCTGCCAAAGTTAATTTTTAACTAAATTAATATTGGAAATTAAATAAATTTTATCAATTCATCATCATCATCATCATCAGCCTGTGATAGTCCACTGCTGGACATAGGCCTCCCCTAATACACCATTGACGGTTTTGGACAATAAACCACCACGCTGGTCCAGTGCAGGTTGGTGGGTGGACCGACTTTCAACATGCCCATCCGACGCATGGATCATCTTATTTTTCAGACAATTGGGTGATCGGCCCAAATTGCCCTAACCAACTAGGAGAAAACAACGAAAATTTGTTGAGTCCCCGCAGGATTCGAACCCACGACCTCCGGTTTCTAAAGCACACACCTATACAACTAGGCTACTGAGGCAGTTTGTCAATTCGGTAAATCGTTTTAATGTTGTATTTTTTATTATACAACATCAAATTCAATATTGTTTGACCCAATTTAGACTTGCATTTCTTCTTCATTAGAATTACTTATTCACAAATATCTACCTGTCAATAGATAAACAGGCATAAAATTATACAGATACCAGTCTATTAGTAAAAAAATATTAAAATGTTTTAGAGATATGAAATAAGGCATAAATTTGTTTATTTAGGTGCATTATGGTTGTAAGGTCCTCTCCCTATATAATTCTTAGATATGAAATTCTTAAAGCATACCTTGATTAGATCCTATCTGCAAATCTGACCTTTTAATTTCTTCATTATGAAAATACACTACAGTAGGTGCTTTGATTTTTGATGTGGATACTTTAATTGTACTTTCATTCGAATTTTTGAGTATTCCTTTTAACTTTTCTCTTTAGGTTCTTCGGATATGGTAGTACTTGGCCTTTTTGTTTTGACTTTTCCATCGGTAAAGTTATTGGTTAATGCTTTTAACTTCTTTGCTTGTTCCACGTTCTCCCTATGTTGTTTACTATTTAAATGAACCTGCCAAACGTTTTCAGAACGCACTACGGAAGCGCATAAAATACACGTAAGTTGGCCAGCATTGTTGTACTTTGCAAGTGGATTGTCTATTTTTGTTTGTTTTTTATCTTTATTTTTGCGCTCAGCCATTAATTTGCGCATTTCATCTAAAGTTTTTTTCTTATCATGCTGCAATCGCAGCGACATGATTGATTTTATTTACAAGTGAATAAACCAAAAAAAAAGCTCGTCTTTGATGTTAATACAAGCTGACAATGTCTGACACAGATCTAATATAATTCTAAATGTCAAAAGAAATTATAAAAATATGTACCTATATATATTATAAGTAAACTATATATATATATGATTTCGGTTTTCTTAAATTAGCAGTTGACTGTAAAGCTTAGAATTTCCATGTATTCTATTCGTCCTTCGAACATGTAAAAATCAAGTTTAACTATCAGAACTATCTTTGACGTTTTTCCTATTCAAGTTCAAGTTTAATTCTGATCTGCGCGAGATATAGGACGCAATTTTAATATATAATTTATTTTTTATGTGGCGCATATGTATTAACAATTAAGGTGCACCGACGTTTTTTCTGTAGCAGCCACGCTATCTAATCAGTATTAGTATTATGATGAAATCTCGTTGGTGGAGTGAACGCACAACCCAACGGAGTCGAGGGCTGTGCAACTTAAGCTGCACAGACTTCACCTCTTATTTTGAGTTTAGCTCGAGGACCCCTGAAGGGGACCTCGGCTCGGCTGCCATTTATTTTACCCGTGAGTGTGCTTGATCGAGGGTGCCCACGAGGGCCGAGCCTCGGCTCGATCAGCGCTGATCTTGTCCATTCCATCGTTAGCCACATGTATCGAGGGCGCCCTGGGCCGAACCTAGGCTCGATCAGTTGCTTTTAGGACCTTAATTGTGACGAATTTTACCCGACCATCTGCTCGATGAAAACCGGCCCGGCACGTGCCGGTACCAGTGTACGGAGGAATAGTTGCCCTCGTCGGCGAGGGTGGAATGTGCTACGCAGCTGTGCTTTCGCACGAGCTTGCATGAGTGTTATTTTGTCATCAGGTTCTAATGTGGCATGGCGAGCTCTCCTAAAGAATTTATGATCTTTGAGTATAATATTTGGTACGTAGTCGGCGGCGCTACGTACCAATTGATTTGGATGCTGCGAAGCCGAGTCGAAATAGCGGATTGACGCTTGCTTAAGGTACTGTTTAATGGTAGGCAATTCTAGATCCATGTGCAGGTTTTCGTTGCGCAGATAGTGTGGCGCGCCCGTGGCTCTGCGCATGAATCTGTTTTGTATTACTTGTAGTTTATGAATGTGATTCCTATGGGCGTGAGCAAAAACAGGGCCTGAGTAGGTCATGATTGACGGATTACAGTTTTGTAAAGAGTACCTTGTTACGCAGGGATAGTTTGCTTTTGGGATTGATAAGAGGAAATAGGCGGCCTAGGGACAAATGCCGCTCTATTTTTGACATTGGTGAGGTGAGGACCGAAGGATAAGGCTTTGTCGAGTGTTACCCTCGAGGTATTTGGTTCGATCTACCAGGGATTGGGCAGTCGTGGAGGCGGATTTTGACGGGTAGGGAGGCGACGCCAAGCTGTAAAACAGTACGGCTGCGCTCTTGAAGGATTAATCTCAATCCTCCATTGCCGAAACCATTTCCTAAGGTTGCGGCTGCGGTTGAGTCTTTGAGCTATGCGGATAGGACACAGTCCGGATACGTAGATGCATGTATCGTCTGGCGAACAAGGCGGTGCTTACGTGTCTGTGGAGTGGGATGTCTGTGGTATACAGGGTAAATAATATAGGGCCCAATACGGAGCCCTGTGGTACGCCGGCTAGGACCGGTGGGTTGAGATTTTGTACCTAACGCGGTAACGGAACGTTCGTTTCGAGAAAGTCTCGTATGTGAGTACGAGACGGTCGGTACGCGTTATATAGCTTGTATATAAGCCCTTCGTGCCAACTTTGTCAAACGCCTTTGCCACGTCGAGAAAAGGGCTCCTGATGTTTGCTATCTCATTTTGGATTTGATGTGTTCCGTAATCGATGTACTTGATTGGTGCATGAGTGTTTGCCGGAAGCCGAATTGCACTGAACTGGCAGCCCTCTTGAATTCAAATCATAAGCGGCTAGGATGAGGCGTTCGTAAATTTTCCCAAAACCCTTGAGGAGGCTGATTACCAGGTTTGGGGAATCCTATAACTACAGCTTCTTTCCAAGTGTTTGGAAAGATACCCTTGAAAGGGCTGCATTATAGATAAGGATAAGGAGGCTAATCAGGTGGGTTGGCAAGATTTAATGACGCGTTTAGAAATTCCACGGTGCCCGGGCTTCGTGGTTTGAGGTGTTTAATTATCGACCGACTTCGGTCTCCGTAACTGGTGAAGTTAAATCGCGCGGTGGTATTTTGATCAATCGGTCGACCCGCTCTCTACCTTGCGGAGATGAGCGGCGTCCACCGGTTGAGTGCTGGTGCATTGAGCCTCGAGGCGTCGGCAGGCATCTGGCCTTTCTTCGTCCAAAACGCTGGGGTGTCGGAGTTGCTGGGTTAGTGGTGGCACGCGGAAGCGGTGCCGCCTTTTAGGCTTTGGTATTCGCCAGGAGGCGAGATGGAAGGATGCATGTTGTTGAGATCGTTATCCCACCGATCGTTCCTGAATTCAGATATGCGCTTCTTGGACGATATTCAAGAGCACGTAACCGCCTTCGTTCCGCTCGGTTGGATACCATCATAGCACGAATCGCTGCCCTTTGCGTCTAAAGAGGTCCATCGTCGTTTGGCAAGGCCCAGTGGGGTTTCTCCACTGGGACTTGCCTCGAGAGGCCCTGACGACACTTTGACGTGATTGAGAGTGCATGGGCTGCAAGATTCGTGTCATTAGCGCGTGCAGTACTTGGGGAATTGTATCAAGTGGGCGAGCTATGCAGTCTAGCTGTGACTTAAGCTGCCAGTCGACAATAGTTTTATTGATAATATTAGGCGAGTCCGTGGGTCCCTAACTTAAGCATAACGGGGCGGTGGTCTGAGGTGAGATTTTGAGACCTCTATGCTCTGAATGTGAGGCTGATGTTTTAAGCGAGAACAATATCAGCACATCCGATCGGTGTTGTATCTGTTGGGGAAAATAGAGTGGTTCATAGGGGCCACTACACTAAAGGAGAACTCGGTGAGGGCATCAAGCTCTCTACCGCGTCATTTGTTGTTTGTGCTATTCCATCGGTTGTGCTTGCTAGAAGTCACCAGCCAAAATGACGGCGTCTCCTAGCAGAATAGGCATTGAAGTCGGATTCTATTGCGTGAGTGTTGTTGTTACGCGGCAACAGACCGAAGCTTTATTATCGGCGCGTGTCCTGTCAGGCTAGACGACAGACCGAGGCTTCTAGATGCACAAGAGTCGACGCGTGTCACTGCTACGCAGTGCAGTGACCTTTATAATATGAGGGTGCCGCGTTTTAGCGCCGGCCCTGTCGTTTCTAATGATGTTATAGTTCGTAATTTTGGGGTCTGATCTGCTAGGTTTAAGGAGGTCTCCTGCACCAGTAGAATGTCCACGTCATTTCTCTTAAGAAATTTGTTATTTCGGTCTTTTTATCTGCAGACCGTTCGCGTTAAAAAGACGATATTAAATGGCGGTGGCTTTAGACGGCCGGCCGTTGTTACTATTTATCATGGTGTATATCCATGTTGTCCGAAATTAGTTCGACTAGATGCCTATACTTCCGAGTATGGCTCAACGCGCGCTGAAGTTTCCGACTACGGCGTCGAATTCTTCAGTTAGTCGATCGAGTTCAGGTCGATCTGTCCGGCTACTTGTTCAAGATTGCTCCCAGCGCCGCCATTGCTAAGGCTAACGTACTGGGGCGCGCTACGTGGAGCGCTTGTTGGGGTGCGCGAGGTGAGCGCTACGCGGAGCGCTCGGCGCATTTTGCCGCGGTGGCTGCTGTTGCCATGCGGGTGCCGTTGCGGTCGCGGGCACTGGGTGTCTGCCACGCCGGAGCAGTCCGAGCGGTGGAAAGCGGAGGGTGCAAAAGATGGCATGTGGCGCCTGGGGATGAGGTGGTGGCGTTTTGTTTGGAGCTTTTGGGCACCCCAAGAATCTGGCCGTGTGACCTGTGCTTTGGCAGTTGATGCGCCGGCGGCTCGTATGTGAGCAGGGTGTCTTGTCGCGGGACGGGCAGTCAGGTGAGCCATGGTCACCAGGACTTTACGCATCTAGGACGCGTGACAATGCGGGCCGAGTGCCCATAAATTTGACAGTTATGACACTGTCCTGGGATTCCTTTGAGGTTTGAGTTATGCGACCAATGTCATATGTGAATTGAGTCATAGACCTTTTTTCCTCAGGGAGCGCTCTAGGTCAGAAGGACCACGTTGAAGGGGCTTCTTCGTTTGGGGGCGTGAGGCGCATGACTGGAGGAATCGGCAAGTTTTCCGATTTTAGCGAAATTATGTATTTCCAGTAGGGACTCCTTCGCAGCCCTTTGACTACGTAGGCGAAGGACGCGCCATCCGGGAGCGCGTGGTGGATAGTAATAGTTTCACTATTATGAAGGTTGTAACTCTGACGGTGCGCGATCCGTCTCTAATGGATTTGATTCCTGTTGCGGAATCAGATGCGGTGAATTGACTTATTAGACAGAGCTGAACGTAGTCTCCGCCCATTTGTCTTCGACCTGATGAAGATGGGTAGGTTTTTGTCCTCGGCGGACGTTGGGTTGGTTGCCGTGAGGCGGCGGGGTTGCTGTGAAGCAGTTTTCTTTCGTAAGCGGCGATGGTTGTGGTCTCTGGGCAATCTTAGTGGAAGGCCCTTGAGTGGTTGGGGGATGGTCCTGGTGGTGGATGAGGTAATTTGTTTGTTTAGGTGCATTGTGTTTGTTAGGTCCTCTCCCTATATAATTCTTAAATATAAAATTCTTAAAGCATACCTTGATTAGATCCTATCTGCAAATCTGACCTTTTAATTTCTTCATTATGAAAATACACCACAGTAGGTGCTTTGATTTTTGATGTGGATACTTTAATTGTACTTTCATTCGAATTTTTGAGTATTCCTTTTAACTTCTTCTCTTTAGGTTCTTCGGATATGGTAGTACTTGGCCTTTTTGTTTTGACTTTTCCATCGGTAAAGTTATTGGTTAATGCTTTTAACTTCTTTGCTTGTTCCACGTTCTCCCTATGTTGTTTACTATTTAAATGAACCTGCCAAACGTTTTCAGAACGCACTACGGAAGCGCATAAAATACACGTAAGTTGGCCAGCATTGTTGTACTTTGCAAGTGGATTGTCTATTTTTGTTTGTTTTTTATCTTTATTTTTGCGCTCAGCCATTAATTTGCGATTTCATCTAAAGTTTTTCTTATCATGCTGCAATCGAGCGACATGATTGATTTTATTAACAAGTTAATAAACCAAAGAAAAAGCTCGTCTTTGATGTTTATCAAAACTGACAATTTCTGACACAGTTCTAATATAATTCTAAATGTCAAAAGAAATTATAATTTTTTTTTTTTTTTTTGATGGATCTCGTGCTCTGAGGAAGAAACCTAGTAGAACATAACCGGGTTCGGGGCCTGTTGCCACAGGCGTCTCCCCGTAAGTGACTTAACTTCACCAAGGGCCCCCAGAAGGGGAGCCTAGGCTTGGGTTGTCACTCTTATGGTTCCCGTTAGCATGCTGAATCGAGGGCTGCCCAGGTGGGCCGACGCCTCGGCTCGATTCAGACGCTTTGCAATGATCATTTAATAGCTAGAAGAGCTCTATCTAAATTGTTACTACCACTTCTTAAAGCGTTGGCGCTGGGAGAAGAAGTGGCGCAAGAAACTCCAGCAACGCTCCTATCTAATATGGTGTTAAGCTACAGTGTCATATAGCAAAGGGTGTGTAATTATCGACCTCACCGGTGGGGCCGATGTCATGAGTGTGTGAGTATGTCCTACACTCTAAGTGTAGGAGTGTCTGGCTACTGCTAGGTGTCGCTACCTAAGCCTTAAGGGCGTAATTAAATTCTTGTATTTAACAAGAAGGAAAACCTAACCATCGCGTCGCCGGCGGCGGCGAACCTCGTCTGCTGCTGATTAAACTCATCCAGATTAAAAAGATCTAGTGATTTAAGAAATGACGCGGCGTTATTGCAGAAGAAATTATAAAAAATATGACCTATTTATATTATAAGTAAACTATATATATATATATGATTTCGGTTTTCTTAAATTAGCAGTTGACTGTAAAGCTTAGAATTTCCATGTATTCTATTCGTCCTTCGAACATGTAAAAATCAAGTTTAACTATTAGAACTATCTTTGACGTTTTTCCTATTCAAGTTCAAGTTTGATTCTGATCTGCGCGAGATATAGGACGCAATTTTAAACGTATAATTTATTTTTTATGTGGCGCATATGTATTAACAATTAAAGTGCACCGACGTTTTTTTCTGTAGCAGCCACGCTATCTAATTAGCAGAGTCTCCTTCCTTATATAGGCACCGTGTACGTATATACCGGTCGCCTGAGGGCTCGGTGTCAGGGATAAAGGCAGCACGAGATAGTCGGCGCGTTACTAGCCTGACCTTTTTCGTGGCTTCTTGCCGGGTCATTGCGACCTCACAAGAAGCAAAAATAGGTATTATATAAGGTAATTTCCAGGGGTCACTTTTAAGAATTACAGGTACATTTTTTGGTCACTAAAAGAGGCGTACAAATCCTATTTCACTCCTAACTCTCTGCGTGCTGACGAGGCAGTGTTATTAGTTATTAAACTGGTGACGCATCGCGGCACCATTACTCCATAATACCCTCTACATTAACATAGATCGCATTGGCGCAGAAACCCACGAGTATATGATAGTCACCTCCTCGAGGAACTCTCGTTCCAGGTTATCGAGACGCAACCTAGGACTACCTTCCCACGGAGTTTAGCCAGATGTGGCCTTCTTAGACCATTAAAAACGGTACATTAGAAGTATCTGTACTCCGAAAGGGTTAGTTCGCCTGTCACTACCTTTCTATCCCGTGTTCGGCGTGCTAGTGCAAGGCTAACTATTCGTCAACCATTGCCTCACGCCGCATTCGTACACACGTGTTAACTGTACTTAAACCGTTATACGTTTATAATATACTGACTAGTTTTTAAGTGCTACTCATTCGGCTTACTACGCCGCGCCTATACGCGCTCGGGAAAACACAAAACTAGAGTTCTGCAATTGAGGTACCCCTTCGATATCTACTACTATCGACTACTGCACCATGCTCTGTTACGTCTGCAGAACCCTGAGTGCGACCATCTTATCGATAGCACTTTTAGATCCCTCCTGTGGGTGCAACAGTTTTTTTAGGAGCTAGGTGGGATGATTAAATATCTACCTATATATATTAAATTTTGTATATAATAAATTATATAGATTAAATATCTATATAAACCAGAGTTTTTCTCAGATGCAGGAGGCAATTGTAGCGCAACTACAAATTCAATCAGTGCATCATCCTCCGCATAACACGTTCGTCATTCCCAGAATCTATCATTCGTCACTTTACTTGTATAACACCCACCAATTGTACAACTCAGATCGTGTATACAGTTAGCAAATCTTATTTAATAAATACACTACTCCACACCCTCTACGCTACGCAACAATAAGCTTCAACATAAGTTTAAGAAACTAAATATGTGTTATAATGTTTTACTATGCGCCATTAACGTTTTATGAACTTTTGAAATCCAAGTAGAAAAGTTTCAGTTATCTAGATTTAAAAAAAATTAAATAGGTTCATTTTAATTCTAAATAACGTGTTCTACTATAAGTCGCAAATGCAAAATGATTACAAAACTTGAAGATATTGCGGATCCTGGGCTGCACAAATTACTTATTTTTGCTAGTAGAAAAATCTATTTTATCAATCACATAGTTCAATTTTATTATTTTTATATTATTTTCTGTAATCAACAGATGATTTAAATGTTTTAATAAATGTACTTTTGCATATAATACCGACTTATTTAGATTATAATTTACTATTATTTAAAAAAAGTATTTCAAGCTACTTATTTTCTTATAGATAAACAGCAATAAGTATAAAAATAATGTTATTACCATGTTCAGTTACTGAGCTTGTGTTGGAACTTATTTATAACGGCCATGGTTTCAAGAAATTCAAATCCTGCCATAGACTATAAAAATTTTGTAATTTTGTCACTTTGATGGAGGTTGATTTCTGATTTGGTGCTTCAGTTGGTAACAGTCACGAAGATTTCTTGGATTAAACAGCTGAATCCCAATGATTACAAAATAATTCTGAGTTATTTAGTGATTTCGTGTTTGCTGTACTTATAATAAAATATTGTAACTGCATTGATATACGTTATAAACGATTACTTAAGCCTCGAAATCTGTGCTTCGTAAATCACGTATTTGTATTAGGTTTTACAGTGTTTGCTTCTAATGTTCTGATATATTAAGTTAACGAAAGTCCTACTATGGATATTGACGTTAGTAAGGAGAATATACAGCCTCTAAAAGGTGGTAGAAACCCCCTACAGCTGGGCACTGCATTGCAAGCTCAATCGGATGTCGATGCTCAAAGACAGCTTCAGTTGCAAAAAGAGTAAGTCTTTTATTTTGTGTTATCTTTTAAAATTACAAATTCAGTTAACAAATAAGCCAAATTATCAAGAATTATAATTTTTATTGTATCAAATTTTAGCTGCTATGATAAAAATCTTCAGTAAAAATTAAAATAGTGTGTAGTGCGTTTTGTTTGTTATGATTGTATGCTTATGTTGCTTAGGGAACATGAAGCGGCTATCAGGCAATATCAAGGGATGGATCCACTGGAGCCATGGTTCAATTATATTCAGTGGGTTGAGCAGTCATTTCCAAAACATGGATATGAAGGTCACATAGACAAGCTTATTAAAGATTGCCTGCAATTGTTTGAAAAGGATGAAAGATATTATCAGGACAGGAGGCTAGTAAAGCTGTGGATTAAATATGTAAGTTTTTATAAGTGTTTCAAAATTTTGTTGTTTTGTAAATAAATATTCAAAAATTAGTGTTGTTGTACTTAAGTTTTATTGAAGTTAAGAGTGATGATCTCTTTCTAAATCTCATACTTCCTACACTATGTAATCACCTGTATACACAATAGTTATCAATTCCTACTATACTTTAAACATGAAGTTAGACACAGCACAATAAACAATTTCATTTTACTCTTTGTCAAGTATATATGTGATAAATATACATATATTTATGTTAGTATACATATAGTAATATAACTATTATAATAAATATGGTCTCCATCTAATCTTTGTGTGTGAACACATTGTAATGGAAATATGTGTTTAGAGGTTTCTCAAACTCAAATTTTAAGGATTTACTAATATAAATGCAAGAGATTTTTGTAATTTCATTTGTTATGTAACAAGAATAGTAACAAAATAAGCAAGGCTTTAAATGGGCATCATAAAATTAAATTACATTACTTATATTCATATTACTTATTGACATTGGAACTTATATGTTGTAACAACAACAATGAGATGATATGCTGTAATTTGGAAAGTTTAATGATTTATTTTATATTGATAATATGGGTTGTGCATATGATAGGATATTGAGTGTTAGCACATATACTCCGAGTTGAAATATCTTCAATTAATGTTCTTCTTCTTTTATGGCTCCACCAAGAGAAGGTAAAAGTGGATAATATTTGTCTAATCTTGTCAGTGATAGAGGTTTTGCAACAGAAACTAACCAGAGTACTCTTAATTCTGATGTTATATTAATTCTAGGCTATTTTTGAATAGTTTCTAATGTGTTAAGTGAATAAATAAGATGTTTATATTTGAAGCAGGACAGGACTTAAACTTTTCTTCTTGAAAACTCTCATCGTGTGAGCCACAACTGTAACTGCATGTCTAACAATTTTGTTTTCATAGATTAATTATAAAGCAATCAGATTGTAGAACAGTAAAATTCAAAATTTTATTCATCACATAAAGTGAGTCTATGTTCTTTAGTTAAGTTTTGACTTAATCAAAGGCATTTTCAAATTCCTTGCAAACTCCTGGTTGTAGGATATTTTCTGTCTCTTGTGCTTTTCAATGTATTATTCATGACCAATTTTTGTAAGTTCCAAATTGGTTTACTTATTTTACCCAGGTTTATACAGTTTCAATACAGTAGAGAAAATTTACATAAATATTATATAACTAGCAATCTTACCTATTACAGTGGATTTACTTACCTTTTCTAACAAAATGATAAAAAGATTAGAACTAAATAAACAATAAATATTGATTGCTTCTCCATCTATATATCTGATATTCCAATGATGAAAATCATATTTATTTTAGAATTTGTTGCTTCATTTGATAAGATTCAAGAATTTATATGTCCTGTCTTATAAGAGTCCTGGCTGGCCAAACATTTCCTTTGTTCCTCGCATAGAACACTTAAACATAAAATTATTATTCTATTGTAACTAGTTAATTGCAGTATTTTTGGATTCCAGCCAGTACACACATTGGGTATTGGTTTTGGGAAATAAAACAAGTAAGGTGTTGTGGTGAAAAGTTTGGTGAAAGAGTGATGAGAATGAAGCAGTGATGAGATTTCATTAAAAACTGTTTTTTTTGTAAACATAAATTTATTCATGTTTATATTATTTTAAGGTGGACTGTTTGTCCAATCCATTAGAGATATACCAGAGGCTTTACAACACTGGTATTGGTGTTGAATGCTCAGAGTTTATAGAGCTTGGGCCTGCTACTGTGAAGAATCGGGAGATTATAAAAAGGCAAATCAGGTTTATATGTTGGGGTTACAAGCAAAAGCACAGCCATTGGATGAACTTGAACAGGCACATATGTAAGAATTTAAATCTATATTGAACCAAAATTTAATTAAATATAGAAAACTGACAACCACATTGATGGTCAAATTTATGTTTGTATGTTTCATCCAAGTGATGTTTTTAATATTTGAAAACATCTCATATGGTTTTACTTAATGGTTAACAATTTAAATCCCAACTTTTATATAAATTTTCATTTCTCTTATAACCGATAGTTAATGTATTTTTTTTATTTTATGCTATTTAATACAATTTCTATATACTGTTACATAGAATATTCCTTTTATTATGTTCAAGAAAAATATTTAAGGGTCTTAACCTATGAAGTTAAATATTATAACCTCATTTGGTTTATGAAAATATGTTGCTTTTCTTGCACATTGACCCTCTTTCTTGTATTTGCTGACCTAAATGTCTTACTCAGAATAAATAATCATGAGCAGGCAAAATAAATTACAAAGGTGTACTTAAAATTCCAGTTGCTTAATTAATCTACCTTGCTATATTATTTGGTATCTGTTTTTCAGGAATTTCCAGTTGTTTTTTGCCCAAAGAATGTTACATGACGATTCTCCGACAAAAAGGAAGGCAGCCTCTGCCTTAGCTGAAACCAGAATGGCATTAACATCTCTTAAGTCCTTTCAAGAGAAGGAACATTGCTAATGTACCGGTGCAAAGGGTTGGTGATAGTGTGAAAAGCACTGTTCCAGGAGTGGTTAGGCAACAACCTGGTGCTGACAGAAGGTTGCCAAATTCAAATGTTATGATAAATGTATATGAGGCAAGTAAAAATGTTGTATTTTAAATCATCGTCATCATCATCAGCCTCTCATAGTCCACTGCAGGACATAGGCCTCCCCTTATACATTCCTATCCATTACGGCGTTTTGGACCGTATCCCACCAAGCTGGTCCAATGCGGGTTGGTGAGTGGACTGACTTTTTACATGCCCATCGGAAGCATGGATCAACTTATTTTTCAGACAATTGGGTGATCGGCCCAAATTGCCTTAACCAACTAGGAGACAACAATGAAAAATTTTGTTGAGTCCCAGCAGGATTCGAACCCACGATCTCCGATTTCTAAATCACACGCCCAGGCAGCGTATTTTAAATGGTTTTAAGCAATTAGTTAGATGTCTTGCAATAAACATTCCTTTTTATTAAAGTGCAATACTGTAATGCTTATGTTACTATGAGTTTTTTTATGTAATTATTGTGCAAAATATTGCTTTTTATTAATAAACAAAGTAGCAGAAATAAAATTTTGCTCTGGTCCTGTCTTCAGATTCTTTCTTTTTGTTGGCTTGTGTGGCTTGCCATTTGCCACAGAGCAAATTAAAGTTTGTTATGAAATTACATTATGTAAATGAAACCACCCAGGATATGTTATAATGGCTATCTTGAGTATGTTTATATATGTTTCACATCTCTAATTCTTTTAACAGGATGCACCATCTACCTCACATGTAGCAATTCCTGTAGCAGAGGATCCCGGACCTACTTCATTAGTGCAGGCGTGTAGCAATGTGGAGAATGAAAAAGAAGTTGGTATTTGGACGAATCCTAAGACCAAAATGGTGCACAGTAATGTTGTACCTCACCAACCGCTTCCGTTTACTCGTGAGTATAGCCCCTTTCAATAACAGTTGTTAAGCAGCTGAATAAGTTTAGACCAAATAGGTCTGTAAATAGCTCTTGATCTGTTATATTCATATTTTGTACATCTATTTTGGTTCATTTATTAGATAATACTTAATACAGTAGTCATATATGGGAGTGCATTATGAATATAACTAAACTAGATTAAAAACCTTTTTCAGCATATGAAGATGAAGATGATGATCTTAAACTATCACCTAATCACTTGCCGTATTGTGTTGATAACTTAACATTTCAAGTACCTCTTTGTGTACCTGACCCTGTTGATCCAACAAAAATTCCAGGTTACAATAAATTGGAGGTAAGCTAGAACTATTATATGATACTTTTATAGCTATGTTGTATATTTGTTTTTAAATATCTTATACAAATTCCCTTGCAGGTTTACGTTGGTAATGTTGAATACAGTTTAGAGGAAATAAGATCTAGAAAGTATAATCTTGTACGAAAACCGAAGGCTGCCCCTGTAGAGAATGTTAACATACAACAGAACTACAATGATAATGAGGCTTTAGCACAATGCAGTGCACTAGAGACTCTAGCCAATTGCGCTCTGGACACGGAGCAGGATCATTTAGGCCAACTTATTCCGTTGTCGATACCATCTTTACAGAACATCACGAAAGTAACTAATATGCATTCACCTGGAGAACCTAAAGTGCTGGTCAATTTAGATTCTAAAGAGTTAAGCGAGCATGCCGTGAAGAGGAACGATGAAAATCAGAAAACGGCTTCCTCATCTTCGAATAAGGAAAACCAAGTCAATAAGCTTAGCGGTCAGAGTAATAACTTTGCGGAGAATGTCGGTGGTAACTTTGGGAAAAATAATTTAATGGAGGAATTTAATCGGAGTCTAATGGGTAACCTATTAGGCGACTCGGTCACTGTCAACACTAAAGAAGCCAGATGGGAGCTACGAAATATTTTTAACGATAATGGTAATTTGTTACGTTAAAACTATACATAACCCAAAAAAAACAAACATTTGATCTACATGATGTAACCCATAGCAACGAAACTGTGATACGTCTAGCTGTTATCCGTCTTTTCCTTGGACTAAAAATATTTTAATTATTACTTATTATGAGGCTTGATTCGATTACTCGAATGAATTGTCATACAAAAAAATCGATTGAAATTAGTTACCGAACATCAGAAATCCCTAAAAATTTTATTTATTGCCCGTGTAAAGCTTTTACTGAAATTTATGGACATAATAGTTTGTACTAATGATAAATGTGGTTTTCTTAGAGCCTTCGATGGTTCAGCCAGTGATGCAGCAATTTGAGGTGCCAAGGTTCGACATCCACGAAGACAGGTCCATGACGTTGGCGATAAATACAAAGAAGAACTTTGAAGTAGCTGACGTAAGAAGTATGCCCGAGGACAAGGAGAATGCTAACAAGTTTCCCCAACCAACAACTGCACAGGCACCACAACAGGTATTTATTTAATTGTTTATTCCTCTATTACTAAAACTTAATCAAGAATGAGATGGAATTGACCAAAATCTGATGTTAAAGTCAATGAGAGCCGTCGGCCACTCTCATGGGTTGAACATCACTTGGGGATTTAAAATATCTGCAGTCCACCAATTTTTTCTTGTCCTTTCTCTTTGGTGCATTCTTATTATATTCTTTGACACATTTTCAGGTAAACAAAACTGCGTATTACGAAGAGCCTTCTTGCACACAAGTATTTAACTTCAACATCAAAGACGCGAGCACTCCGAACATGTCGCAATTCAAGAAACCTACAAGTTGTATAGATCAGTCTAAATATCCGTCAGTACCAAAATTCAGTATGGACGAGAGCGTTGCTGAGCAATCGGATCAAGCGATGAGCAAAAGGGACGAATTCTCTCGTCATAATGTCGACCATCATGCCACTGTTGAAAATCAAGGTGCAGGACTGTCAGTCATAATGGAGGCGACCAGAGAATACAATAGGTATATAGTGTAGATAGCATGAGTAGCAACTGTAGTGATGTGTAATTGTCATTTTAATCATCATTAGTATCATCACCAGTGATTGATATCTCAAAAATTAGCTTTTACCTTCCCTTATCTTATTAATAAAGTCCCATGTGATTTTTTCGGTTGTTGGTTTTTGACTTTTATAGCTTTGTTCTACACAAAATTTTATGTTGACAAAAAATTTACAGAGGTTTTGTCAACATCTAGGAATCAAAGTTCTTTTTTTACATTCACAAAGTTGTACATGTACATTTTATGTCTAACTTTCCATATATATAATCTGACGCATATAAACCTTTCATATATTAATTAGCTCTCCAGTTAAGTTAGTGATTAGCACATCCGACTTTGTTATTACGGAAAGGCGATTTTATCAATAAGAATGTTACATATAGAGTGCGTCTTCACTGTTATCGGTTGAATGATTTACATCAATTCAGAGACTCCAATTTGGCTGATATAGTTACTGATAGTAATTCCTGTATTTAAAATATGTATTAATACTGTTTATCAATTATTCCAGTAAATCCGGCTCCAGCTCATCCGGCCAATCAATAAGGACAAATTTTACAGGCTATACGACAAATTTCGATTCCATGTACAACAATCAGAATGATCCAGCGCAACCAAATACTGCCAAAAGGAATTCAGTGTCTTCTCAACCTAGGCTGCCTAACGGTCAGTTCTCGCGTATGTACCCACAAAAGCGGGAAGCGCAGGAGAACAAGGCAGTGCCGCCCACAACTGCTGTGCCTTACCATTCCCATGACCATCAATACCAGAAACCGGTGCCGCCCAATTACAATGGGCTGACACCCCAACGCTCAATGCACAGCCAGTACCAGCAGGGCTTCAGTTTCAACCAGCAATCATATGCCAGCAATCAAATGATGAACCAACAGCAGCAGGCATTTCAAAGCCCTAATCCTAATGCTTACCATAGCCCTCAACATCCTGGTATGCACAGCCCCCATGAAGTCAACGCAGCTATTCCACAAGGTTTCCAAAGTCCTACCTACTCCAACCAGATGGGTTACCACAGCCCTGGACATGCGATTATGAGCCCACAACCTGCATATGGGGGTAGGCAAGAGTTTCATTACACTAGTCAGAATGAAAGGCAACACATTTACACAAATCAGCAGCAGCAACCCGCTGTGTTCCAGAGTCCGCCGCATCAGGCTCAATACCAGAATCCTCAATATTATCAGAGATCAAACCAAGTGGCATCACCTGCCCAAAACTATAATCAACAAAACTATCATAATGTGCACAGCCAGTATAGCAATACCAACAATATGTATTCCAGTCCCAACCAGCAACCTCAAGCACAGAGCTTCAATGCGATGCAATCCTCTTATAGACAATCACCGAAACAAGCTATAGAAAATAATTCGCCAATGTATAGTATGCAGAACAATCAAGCTGCCAATAATCAGTCTTTCCAGATTTATCAAAGTCCTCAGAATACTCAAAACAATTATAGAAACACCTCTGTCCACAACAGTGTGTCGCATGTGGCTGATCAAATGAGACATGAAACACCAACTAGTACATCATTGAAAGTACAGCAAGAACCTAATGATAATGAAAGGAATGGTACAAACACTAGCGCCCAAAGTAAAAACGTTAGCTCGCGAAAGAGTCCATCGTCGTCACTAAGAAAAGTGAGGCATGATCAGCCAAATGTTAAAAACAGCCAAAGTTCTCCCGACATCGGCTTTTCTAATCAGTTCCTTAATTTCATATCCAATAGAAATGAACCCAAAGACAACGCCAATACCCCGAAGTTTTCAAACAGTCCCAGTATTTCACAAAAGATGCACAAGAATCTGTATGTTTCGAGTCCAGAGCAAGCCCAAATACCTCCATCTTCCGGTATGTCTGATTCGGACAGCAAAGACGGTATGACCGCGCAAACTGCAACACCGATACAATCGGCCAAGGTGTCACATGCTATTGAGAAACAGAAAGATATACTGAAACGGCAGCTAGATTTCGAACATAGAGTGGAGGTACAATCTGAAGACAGCAGAGATTCCGTCAGCAAAGATAGCCGAATTTCGTCAGTCTATTCTAGACAATCGGATTTCCAATCTGATGGATATGGTATGGATGTCGACAGTGAGAATTCTATGGAATGTGCAAACTTTAAATCTATGCACTCTATATCTTTAGTTGAAACCAGTGATATACCGAGACCTGCCGATATAGATTTTCCGTCAAAGATTGATCCATTCAATAAGAAGCTTATTGCGTCCTTGTTAGAATACGTAAAATTCCCTAACAAAACTCATGCTGAAGGATATATTGAAGTTCGGTCCGTACCTAAGTTGCAGTTGGCTACTGTTCTGAGTGTTGGGGGTAACAAATTTTCAGTTGAGAAACAACTTGGAAAGGGTAATTATGGTGCAGTGTTTTTGTGTTTAGACTTGCACAGTCATAAATCAGTCGCGGTTAAATATCAAAAACCTAGTCGTCCTTGGGAGTTTTACATTTGCCAAGAAATTAAAGCAAGAATAAAAGATCCTTTTATGGTAGGTTTTTGTATTGGATTAAAAGCATATTTTTTATTTCACAGATATCTAACCTACGCTTTTTTCAGCTTCCTGGATATATGGATATTAGCACGGCCTTTTTAGGTGACAATGCAAGTTTGTTTGTTTCGGAATATTCAAAATACGGATCGCTTCTGGATGTTGCTAACAAAGTTAGAATTGCTACCTCGAAATGTATTAACGAATTTATAGTTATCCTGCTGACCTCTGAAATGTTATCTATAGTTCACTACCTTCATAAAGCACAGATTATTCATGCTGACATCAAACCCGACAATTTCTTGCTTATGAAAATGTAAGTACATTGACAATGGTTTACTTGGTTACATAATATACGGAAGATAAAAACATGTCTCTTTCAGCCCTACTCAAGAATGGAGAACTCCTTCACTTCAGTTGATTGATTTAGGATGTGCGATAGACATGTCACTCTTTCCTGATGGTACAAAATTTACTGAGGTTAGTATTTCAAGTCCCATCTGTTTCATATTAACAAATATAATATAAATATAATAGGTGTATCTCATAAAACATTTGTTATAGAATATATTGTTTTTTTGATACTCATAAGGGTTCTTAATATAACACAAAGTAAAAATATACAATTATGTAAGAGAAAGTGGCTTCTCCCCGTACACATTTAACATTTAATTGTTTAAATTTATTATTAATTGTCTGTATTATCTAATTTATACTCTTAAGTGCAGCAAATTTATTGTAGTTTGTTAAAAAAAAATCACACTATCATGTCAAAAGCTAAACCAGTTTCAATTATAAGTAAGGTACTTTCATATGATATGGAACATGAACATGTATTATATAAGATAATGAAAACACCTACTAGAACAGTTTAATTATTATCAGTTATTTCTTCTGCAATAAAACATTAATTATAGGGTTTTTGTTTTTATAGTTACATATTTTTTTTTAAAAGTAGATTTTTTTTTGTTGGAAAATATGTTATTGTGCTGTGATCACAATCATTTTAAAAGATTTCTATACTCCTTTAAATCAAATTATCATATTCAAGTTTAATTAACCACAAACATCGAAAAATTTTATTGAATATTAAAAAGGAACATTTGTATATGTACAAATAAACATCAGATGCTTTGCTAGGATGGTGGCTAGTATTTCTATGCACACAAACAAATTCATATCACTCTACCTTTTATCAAGAACCAGTAGTGATTCTACCTTAGTTGATTGTTTGCTAATAAATAGGAAATCTACGTTTTTAATACTATGAACCTTCCACCTGTAAATTCATAACCATAAAATATTTGTTTAAGCCAAATAGTTAAATGAAGTAATTATTAAAACATCCTTTTGCTTGTGACACTTTTTGTTCATGTCAATGTCCTTGCAATACATATGTAACTGATAATCTGCATTTATTTTCATAGTTAATAGCTACAGAAGGCTTCACATGCACTGAGATGAGAGAAGGAAAACCGTGGACCTATCAGACTGATTTATACTGCTTGGCGGGTACAATACATGTTATTTTAATGGGTAGCTATATGAAGGTAGTAAGTCGCCTTGGCCAATGGAACATTGACAAAAAACTGCCAAGGTAATGTTATACTAAATTTTATCCTTTAAAATTTATTGGATACAATTTTAAAACTTTAAAAATCCTCTTGCACCCATTGTCTTTGCAAAATTAAACACTATTTTTGTTTATTGCAAAATCATAATCAAATATTGATAGAGGAAGTGTCTACTATATAAAGCATTTATTTTGTTGTTATTAAAAAGTAAATTTTATCACTTTCTTTTCTATTTTATATTAATTAGTGCTTGTCTTAAAATTTACTATAGTCTGAACCATTTCTTGTATGGTTGCTGCTTGAACTTTGTAGGTCTGATGCGATAAGATATTTGGATTAGAAGCAGACAAAACGCTAACCTAAAAAGTGGATATGTGGAATAATTATTTTTAGGTGGCTTTTTTTTATTTACATATTGTGTACTTTTTCAGGTACATGAAAGTGAGCTTATGGGATAAGATATTTACTACTTTACTTAACGTACCAGATTGCAATAATTTGCCAGACTTGATGGATCTAAAGAATGAAGTGGATGGTGTTTTGAGTGAAATTGATAATCTCGGCTCCAGACTTAGCAACTTTGCTAATGTCCTTAAATCTAGATAGAATGTTGTAAAGACCCAAAATTGTATTTATTGCATTTAGAGGTTATGATGACTGTAAAAATTAGACACATACATGTATTGTTAAATATTAACAAAAACTATATTTAAGATGGATTACTGAACTTTGTAAATCCTTAAAGCTGGGTCTTCAGTTGCTATCGTTATTATTAAAAGCAATATTGAAATATCAGAATCTAAATGTAGCTAAAAAGGCTTATTTGTTGTGTTTAGTTAAAATTGTGATATAAGTAACATTTAGCTTTTTTTGTTAGTGTACCAAGATATGGCATAAAAACTTGTTAGCTTGTTCATGATAAATAACTTTAGTTTCATTTATTTTTATACAACTCATAAGACTTGCACACACAATTATTTTTTGTTTGGAATGTAATTAAAAATAATAAATGACTACCTGGTTATATATATTTTTTATTGGTTTTTAACATGAACATTGAAATAATGCAACAATAACCTGAAACTCATTTAATTTATTTAAGAACAGAGACCTTTGTCATACTTTTTCTAATCTTTGCTTTTTTCTCTCCCGGTACTCCTGTACATTGTCAAATTTTCTTTTATACAACAACTTTATAGAGTCACTTTTGTTTTCAAAACTAATAATATTTGTTTCGCCATTGTTTAGAAACATTGGAATATTAGAAGCATGTTCAAGGGAAAAATTTTGTTTGCCATATTTCAAATGATATTCCTCAACAGTGTTCTTATTGCCATCATAAATAAAGAATGACATTTTCTTAAATTTAAATGCTGTAGGATTCAGTTCATAATCAAGCTTATGAACCAGTTGGTGGTCAAAATTGTTTGTAGAATTTGTTTCTAAAGCATAAAATAGTATTTTATTTAAACTGTACACAGTAACAGCTATTATGCTACATGAATGGCCTGCTTTAGTTAGGGCATAACTTACAATCGGTAAACTGTTGACTTCTATTCCTTCATCAGTCATAACCTGAGCAAAATTTTTCTTTAATGATTCATCATTAATGTCTAGGAATGTGTCAATACTGTGACAAAGTTTGCCATTTTTGTAATCCCAACATTTATTGTCCCATCACCTGATGTACTTGTTAAATAGTTGTCATTATGCGGCAATAACTCCAAGTGGTTCACAAACTCTTTATGTCCAAGGCAATAAGTTTGGATGTTATATGTATTCGGATAACATGAAACCCTTATCTTCTCGTCTCTGTCAGAAGAAATTATATATTTACTATCGTTAGTTTCAAGAACATTTAGTAACAAACTTAAATGACCTAAAAGTTTGCTTCCGTTATCTTCTTTAGTTATATTGTACATTAATATGTCACCAGTTTTGTCTGCTACATATATGCAGTCGTTATTATTAGAAAATCTTATCTTACTAGCACTCCTTGGAAGTAAGTAACTCTTAAGTTTAGCTAGTAAAGGTAGGTCATACACAATGAGTTGTTTAGAAGCCGATGTTAAAACAGCCAGGTATGGACGAGTTGTTCCGATTACTATATCCGAAATTGAGTCATTCTCCTCTTTAGATTCTACCTTTACAGTATTATGTATCTTATAATCGTAACAGTCTATATAAAGACCTCTCGCCACAGCAATAAATTTATCATCGACTGCTATAACCGCCATAATTTTACAATGATTTTTTATTGTCAAATGCCGCTATATTAAACTTAAATGCATTTTTTAAGTAAAATTCCGTACAAAAAATTATTACTATTTAGCGCAATATATATTCTAACCTTTAACTACAAAACACTAACTAACAGCAAGACATGTTTTACTTGATTGACAGACCAGACATATTTTTAAGCGTATTGGTATATGTACGTATACCTATAGATATTGAGCCTAAAAATCGCAAGAAGGTATGAAAAGGTTAAAAAGTTTAATTTTTAAGCATGAGGTTACGGTATTAAAATTGTTTTATAACAAGTTTTAAAATATCATAAAGGTTATTCAAAAAGATTTCTTTTATGACAAAAATAAGATCCTATAGATCTGTTTATAAAATTTGTACCAGTGAGTGATTTCAAACTTTACTATCTTATATATATTACTCACTTAGAGTCTGTCCTATATAAATGCCGAAATAGTATAACTATTTTGACCTACTGTATAGTTTAGCATATTTTGACTTGAAATAATTATAAACAATTAAATTGTCATGCACTAACATAACAAGAAGCGGACGGGTACTCATTTTTAAACCCCACGCGATGTTTAACTTATTGGTGCCATACTTTATGGTGCCAATTTAGTTTGACATTAATCTTTGTAAACATCTATTCTGAAATTCAAGTAACTAAACTATAGCTTCGTTTTCGGCATCTTCATTAATTAATAAATTACAAGTACTTCAAAATGGCTATATGCGTACAGCCACAGGTAATCCATGGTTACTTGGCCCTACACATTGACTTTCTTCTCCACTCAATTATTCAATATTTTATACAAACGCCATTCAGATATTTTCAGTTAGATCTGTATAAGCAACCAGATATATGTAAACGCCGACCTTTACAAATCGCAGGAACTCTACTGTTGTCACCACGCACTAATTCGATCGCGCCACCCACTTAAAGAACCCGGCGATAGATTAAGATCGTCGACAAAGTAAATTTCATTAAAAATATTATACACTTTTGGGGAATCCTAACGGGATTGAGTATATATATTTTTTATTTACTTAAAAGCTCAGGGCGATTACGTGAAACAGAACAACACGTTATAAAAACAGTACCGGTTGTAACCAAATGCGAGCAGCCATATAATATTGCTTCGAAATAAATTTATTAATTTTAGATAATTATAGAAGCACGCCTATTTTTGTAAGTCGGATTAAATTTTTACGGCACTATGTGTCAGTGTCAAAAATATGTGTGTAGTGAAACTTCAAGTTGACTAACTTTTATCACTATATTTTATGGTTAATCGCAGTGACTGCAACATTAAATAAAAAAATACTGATTCAGGAACAAATACAATGGCTATGATAACATCTTGGACACCGGACAAAAAGCATAGTGATGTTGAAAGGTGTGTGTGATTATTTTATTACATTTGCCAACATGCTGACGTATATAATAAATATTTTTGGTAGTTATTAATAAGTTACGCGTTACGATAGTAAACAAAGCCATTAAATGTTTTATTTTAATCCATTAACGTACTCTTTTACATTTTTTGACAATTGTTCAATAACAATCGTCAAGCAATGTAAAAGTGTACATTGCTATTGAGCATTTTATTTTGTTACTTTTATATTAGTACAGTTCATGTTTCTTAAATTGTCTCCTTGAAGTTATCTTTTACAAGTTGCATATTGTATTAAACTTTGTCACACACTTGAATTTCAGGTGGATATGTATATACCCCGCATACATAAACAGTAAAAAGACACGGGCTGAAGGACGTAAGCTGCCGAAACCATGTTGTGTTGAGAATCCAACCCACCAAGAAATAAGGGATGTTTTGTTGGCAACAGGGTTGCATGTAGGGGTTGAAAACAAGTTATACCCAAGAGAGAGGAGTAAGGTATTAATAATAAGACAAATAAAAGTCAACTATTATCTTTTGTAATATTTAACGTAAACGTAGGAAGAATTAACTCCTAAAACCAAAGAGAAACAATACTATTTACCATATGATATAAAAATAATAAGGTTATGCCATGGCAACCAATATTCATCCATTAATTACTAATCTGTAATTGTTTGGTTGTAAAGCCGTTACATCATCAGCCTGTGATAGTCCACTGCTGGACATAGGCCTCCCCTAATACACCCCTATCCATTAATGGTTTTTGGACTGTATCCCACCTAGCTGGTCCAATACAGTTGGTGGGTGGACCGACTTTGTACATGCCCATCCAGCGCATGTATCATCTTACTTTTTAGACAATTGGGTGATCGGCCCAAATTGCCCTAACCAACTAGGAAACAATAATGAAAATTTATTGAGTCCCCGCTGGATTCTAACCCACGGCCTCTGGTTTCTAAAGGATACGCCCATACCACTAGGCTATGGAGGCAGTTAAGTAAAGCCATATTTTTATAAATGTGTTTTCTACATAGTTTATTGTCTTGTGTATAAAAAAGCAATATATTCAATTTCAGGAAATCTTGTACAGGGGTAGAATTCGGGTACAGCTTAAAAATGATGATGGTATTCCTTTAAAACCAGAATTTGGTACCAGAGAGTCTCTTATGAAATATATCGGTGAATCCATTCCAAAACTCAAGACTAGACAGAATAGGTATGTTTGTTATATTATAGTAGTAGCCAAGTCATGTAAGATATTATTGTTTCTTGTCAAAATATGAATGTAACAATGCATTTATTAGTATTAAAAAGTTTTAAAAAAAAATTATTTCATTAGATTGTAATAGTAAAGTTTTCTGTGTTTTGGTTTATCAGAATTTTGTTGTTGTTAAGCTGTAGAGCTGAAAAAGGACAATTACCTCTTCATTGTTCTCTTTATAGTGTGTTAAGTACCAACCAGAAGTGAATTACCATAATCTCTTTTTCTGGTGCAAAACATTGGTTAATAGGCACTATTGTGATTCAGCTGAATTTTAAAATTATGAAGTTTTGTATATAGATGGCAGATTTGTGTACTCTTACTCTACAATCTTTTGGGCAGAGTGTATTTTTACAGTATATGTACAAATAGGTTACTATAGATTTTAATAAACTACTTTAAGGCTAGTTTGACAAAAGATAATAAAATTGATATGTTGCATAGTACATTATCTTCAGAAAATTTGTTTATAATTTTGATAATGTTAAGCATTATTTACATTTAGTAAATAATAAAGCAAATGGGTGCATTATTTATAAATAAAACATCAGTTAATACACTTTATTTTATTTTTTTGCATAAACTTTATATTTGTTTATAATTATGAAGATTTTTGTAATATTAAAGTTGCTTATTTATTTTACAGGCCAGCTGATCAACAACCCCAATCAGTTCAGGCTGTTACCAAGAGTAAGGGAAAGAAAGGGCGCCGATAAAATACATTTTTTTTTAATAAATGATAATATATACTAACGTTTATTTTATTTTATAATATCAAATTATTTACCCTTATAAATGTTGCATTAGAAACCTTTTTTATCAGAACTAAGCAGGCTATTTATTGACTAAATTAGATGTCTTACTTGTTGACTACATTATAAATTACAAGCTATTGGTCTATTTATTATTAAGATACAAAAATCTAGACTATTAAGTGTGAATATGAATTGCTTTTTCACTTAGCTTATTTTCGCCATTTACATCTCTGGCTATGCTGTAACCATCAAAAATTGTCACGACAGGCAACTTGTTTTTCACTGGCATGATTATGTTAAAGGGTAATTTCGACATCAATGTTTCATCTGTTCGACGAATGTTTTTATTTTTTTCGGTATTTGCGCCATCTCTGTTAGCGATTCGTTGATTACTGGCGCTATCGAGTGTGACATTGATGTTGCTTTTTTCACCATTTTTGTCGGCAATAGCTGGTTCTGTTTCATCGGTCTCATCTTCGATTGTATGTCTTCGTAGTCCTGAATCAGCGTTTGGTAAAAATATTGTGCTTTCTGTTTCGTGTCCTCCAGCTTCGAAGTTATTCTGTCCTTCAGATATATCGATGTATCGTCCAAACTCTTTGGTGCTATTTTTTTCTGTCGCGTAGACTTGATTCGAGGCGGTTCTTCGAGCGATTGGATCTCGGGCATCGTGTCTTGATATCCCTCGTGAGAGTTCATCGCTACTTGCATGGTTTCGTGGAGCGCTATCGGAATATTCCTCATGATATTGTGAATCGGTCGCATTTTTTCTGTTTTCGGCATGACGTTCATTATCTCCATTATTCCTGGTGAGATGTCTTTCAAAGCTTCCGTGATCTGTGGGGCCGCTTCCCTTACGGAATCCATTATTGTTTCTCCGAACGCCAACGGTATTTCTTGCAGATAATACGGATAGGTTCTTATTCCGTTTGAGACTGCCGAAGTTATTAGGGGCAATAATATCGGTCTTGGTGGTGGAAGTCGCGGCAAGGGGGACAGTCTCGAAGTCCGGGACCTTAGGGGTGAAAGACGCGAGAGGAGTAATTGTCGCTTCTTGCGATTCAGCTCTTCTAACGGATGGAGTTGATATAAATGGGCAGGAGCACGGGGCTCTATCGTATTTCGATTCGGGATGATCCCCTTCGTTTTCGTCTCCTGTATATTCATAGGACCCACTTTCCCCTGGACTGAGAATATTATCGAACAGCATACTAAGACTCTTAAGGAGTGGAATATATTTACTATTGTATATTTCATCACTGTTGATTGCCCTTTGTTGGGTAATAATTTTGTTTCTGATGCGTTCTTTTTGTCGTTTCAACCTTTTTGGTTTAACTGGCGTCCTTATCTTATAAGCTTTTTTATATTTCAAGGATGACAACTTAGCTTTTGATAAGGATTGTACTGCAAAAAAATACTGACATTGTTAGCTTTATACCTTTAAATTTGTATCTAAATGATTTGTTACAGGTCGGTTACGATTTTGCGTTAGATTTTTTAAAACTTTGCGATAATTAATCAAACAGAATGCGAAATAAGCAAGAGTTACCTTTGTGTTTATGTGGTTGATGTTTTGTTAACAATGCAGTAGAGGAAGGTTCTGTAACAAGAATAATAGTATAAAGAACGAAAACGGTTTCCTTTTTTATATAGGCAGTGAATTTTTTTTTTGTAATAAATTATTTATGAAAGTATTTTATATTCCTTAGTCTTAACTGCATATTCAAGCTGATATTGATTTTTGCTGATATTATATGTTTCTGAATATGTTAAAGGAGCTGTCTTTAATGTCGCGGATTAAATGAGTTAATTATTAAGTCAGCAATAAACATTTAGCTGATAAGTAAAATGCTGTGATTATCATCAGATTTAAAAGGACAATTAGTTAAATTACGTAATACCTGCTGACTTCGTTACGGATGTCGTATCCAAAGAATGCCTTGCTCGCGCTTCTTCGGCAATGGCCTTGTTTAAAGAGAATGGCTTCGCCAGCAAATCTGTATGAAACGTCGAAATAAATTATAATTATTGTCCTGCTTTGTTATCCCAAAATGTTATTATTATGAAAATTTTATAAAGCATAAAATAATGCAATTTATTTAAATTAAAAAAAACTGACTTGTTTTTATCTGTAAAACGATGTTGTAATAAAAATATTCGTGATTTAATCTATAGAAGCTTCATGTATTTTACTATTAATATTTATGATGCTGAAATACCTGATAAAAAAACTTCGGTCTCTGCCCAATTACCGTGCTAGTTTAAACCAATATTATTAGTAGCTATTTAGACAATATATCAAATAAAGACGACTAGAAATTTGTGGATTCGTTTCTGCTTATGCATTTATTTCGTGCGTTCTCGCTGCTAACGAGCACGTACGGACGTGGTTATTGATTTATTGGAAACGTTCGTTACATGTTAATTCACTGATTCGTGTCGGTTTTCTTCTAGTTTTACTTATACGGATGAGTCATCGGTTTTTATGTCATTTTCTGGCGCAAAAATATTGCAACAACGATAAACCGTTAATAAGATTTTGTTTTTGTACTATCATAGTTCTTACTGCGCAGTTTACTTCGTAAAGCTTAGGATCGCTAATTCTGATTACCTAAGATATTCCATGAACAAGAATGGCTTAGGGATGTGACGACCCTACCACCCACTAATGGAGTAGGGTTGTGACGACCTAACCGCCCACTTGACGGCAGATCTGCCTTACAGCGGGAGTAAGACAGATACGCAGTACAAGTGCAATTAGTCGATTGAATCTGGCGGCTCAGCGTGGAAATTATGAGCAACTCTTTTTAATGGAATTTATAATAACAACTAGTAATTAATTTTAATGGCCAATTTTCAGCCTTGGCGTTCATTAAAAAAAGCAATGGATTGCTTAGGGCTGTTTATGATGATGCTGATAAAGATATTTCAAGCTCGCTAATTGTACAAATGTTGCTAATTGTTTAAAGTCTGATATGTTATTAGATATTATATTATAAGTTTTCATAAGACACATCATCAGTCTGTGTTAGTCCACTGTTGGACGTAGACTACCCTAAATGCACGCCTTCTTCGGAATTTTTTTTGGACCGTGTGTGTGTACCACGCTGATCCAATGCGGGTTGGCGGATGGACCGAATTTCTATAATTTCCGACGCATGGAACATCTTACTTTCAGACAATACGGTGATCGGCCCATATTGCCCTAATCAACTAGGAAATAACCATGAAAATTTGTGGAGTCCACGCAAGTTTCGTACCCACGACCCAGTTTCTAAAGCACACGCCCTTACCACTAGGCTACGTAGGCAGTTGTCATCAGAAATTATACCTAATGTCCTCAAATTAACTTAAAATATCAGGTCAAATTTTTAGTGCACATTTACAATAGAACTAACTTACAGATATATACCGTTGCTAAGTTTTTGTAGATAGATTTAAGACTTGATGGATTTTTTTCGGCTATCCCTAAGAATTAGCAATTTTCATGTAATTATTTTTATATCTAGAAATCCCACACGCACCACGTTTCACGTACTCGCAAAGCCGATCAATTTTCACAAACGAATCATATCTAAATAAATCGAATTGTTGTTTAGTAGACTTTTTTTAATTTAAATACGGTAGGTATTTAAATATACACATCACTTTGATGTTGCATTTATAATTCACATGCCTGTCTCATAAACGTTAAAGTTTAAAATCACTGTACACAGTAATTACTTTAAGAGATAGTATTAATTGAATTATATCACAAATATAAACTGATTAAAATGATACCTTAAACGCAAAATTAAAATAGTTAAATAACATCCAATTGAAAAAATATTTTATTTTATTTAGTATTCAAATCACATTCTTATAATTAATATGAGTCTTTTCTTAAGTTCTATATAATAAAACGATTTATGTCCTGAGAAATTCTTCTCCTAATACAGGAAAGCGCCTTAAGAGAACTGGGATTAGGTTTAACAGCTAACACTCCATTAACTCGTCGCGTTTAAAAAAAATATAATAAAGAGATTTATGCGAAAGTAAAAGAAAGCTGTTCATACTCACACGGGATAAATACAACACAATTAATCACGATGGCATAATGTAGTACACGGATTTCCATTTTCTGACATTTTCGTTTTGATTTAAGGCACGACCACTCAATGACGCCATGTTCGTGTGTCGTGTTGTTTTTATATTTATGTAACCTTGGACGGGTTGCGATTCAACAATTCAGCAGTTTTTCAAATTAGAGTCACGTTTGTAAGAGTGTGTATTAAATTATAATATTGTTTATTTTTTACACCGCTCAGTAATTTCTAACTCCGGAATTATAGGAGCAATGTTTTAATAAAACATCCTAAGAAAATTATGAATATCTGAGAAATTTAAAAACAAAGGGTTTAGTTTATCTCGTCGATTTATCGAAATTCTTCTCTTTACAAATCTTTAAAATACTTACTAGCATACGCAATTTTTTATGTTTTCAACGCTGTTGAATTTATAGTATAATAATATATAAGTAGTAAATAGTTATATAAAAAATATTCTTGAATACGGAGGTCCTTACATGACATACATTTTTTTGCATTTACGTAAGAGATTTTTAAGCATGGTTCTTCCAACAATTTGAATTCCCAAATATATCTACATTTTCTTTACCTATGTTTTTTATACATTTTAATATATTAGATAGAAAGTTGCAGATAATATATAATTAAGTTATTAACTATTTACCAAACACAGTTATAACAAGGCATTGCTTAAAACAGTAAGATGAATGTAATACTTTTTTGCATTATAAACAACTTCTGTTGGATAGCAAAAAAATAACATGGAAGTAGGTATTGTTATTCGTATTTTCCTTAATGAAAAAAGCATTTGTTGATATCTAATATAGAATATCTATCTTTACACAAAAATGTCTGAAGTCTTGATAGCAATTTAAAAATTGAATAAAGTAATAGTTCATCATATTTCAAGATTTTCGGAAACCTTTACACTAATTTATCAGGCTGTGAAACAGCCAACTTCAAACATCATTAATATACAACTGTAAAAATAATAGTAATAACATATTAAACTTATGAATTGAATTATTAGTGCGAATTTATTATCGCTTTACATTTTTTGTTTTATAACAAATCTATTTTATTTTGAAATTAAAACCAAATTACATAATATGTGTACAAAATAAGATTCAATGTGACGATTTTTTGTAAATGTTCATAAAAAATATTTCTAATATAATAAAAGATGATACTAAACATTACGGGGACTATTAATTATCTTTTTCATTTTCTCAAGCAATAGAAATTAAATTTATTCACGAAGATATCATTTCACCCTCGGGAGACTTAAGGCGCGCTCGCTTGTTTCCTTTAATCTGCCTCTAGATAGATTTTATATAAGCAGTTCATTTTGAGTATAACATAAAATTGTAAAAATATGTTAAGTTGGAGGATGCTTTTTCCTTTTTTTTGTTTAGTGTAGCGACGATATGAGCAAGACCCTTGATGGTAAGTGACATGCATTGCCCGTGGGAAATGTACCGTATTACGTCACAAATCTGTTTGCTACCATGAGACACAGGACATTACGCCTCGTTTACTCAAACTGATTACCCAAATACGTTGGCGACGGCACCCTTCAAACTGGAACATGGTAACTTTTTCACACTACTTCTACGTGACAGAAAAAGGCACCGCGGCGACCATAACCACCTCTAAAACTATCTTAAACTCATTATTTTTCAGTAAAATCTATATTTACGGTTAAACAAAGTTCTCCATATTGCTATAACTCTTTCTTATGTATACATCGTTTTTAGTAATATACCTCATCATATTTTTTCTTTTTTTTATAAATATTAAACAAATATGGCGTTGTAGAATAATCAAATTCATCATCATCATCATCATCAACCTGTGATAGTCCACTGCTGGACATAGGAACTTTGACAAGATATTATTTTTTTATTCTGTTAAGCACAATAGCTTTAATGGAACGCTTAAAACCATAAATGTCAGAGTATATAATGATATAAATTCATTTAACGAAATCTTTACTTAAAGTTTTAAGTAATTTAATGGTCTTTTATTATTAGGTAAATTTAATACTTATTAATATATTGATCCGTATTATGTAATTTCTGTGATGTTATGAGTGATTTTTTTTTTTAAATCACTTATTTTTTCATGGAAATTACATAGAATTTTAGCGGTACATGTATGTTGCTGGCGTAAAATCTTCAATTTTGATGATACTGGTTTCTGTACGTCCTTCTTATCATAATAGGAAAAGCTAGAAGTTCCTAAACAGACTTTCGTCAAATTATAAATACATATATCGAGCTTTCCGTACACAAATATAAAATATCTGCGTGTCGAAATACTTTTCATTATTGTATGAAAGTTTTGTTTGAAAATAGATGTTTTATTTCATAAGCCAGATCGCAACGTTAAAATATATTTTATCCTTGGTATACCAGGGATTTATTTTGCCGTTTATTGTGCCGAGAAGTGTCGAATACCGTATCGCAAGCAGTTTACGTATAAATTTGTTTACGATCGCATTTCGACGAAAAAGATACGCTATAGAGATATTTTCATCGTAAAGAGTATGATGCAGCCGGTTTACATCATACATCATCAGCCTGTGATAGTCCACAGCTGGACATTGCCTTCCCTAATACATCCCTATCCATTAGGGGGTTTTGGACCGTATCCCACCACGCTGATCCAAAGCAGGTGGACCGACTTTTCACATGCCCATCCGACGCATGGATCATGTTACTTTTCAGACAATTGGATGATCGACCCAAATTGCCCTAACCAACTAGGAAACAACAATGAAAATTTGTGGGAGTCCCCGCAGGATTCGAACCCACGACTTCCGGTTTCTAAAGCACACGCCCGTACCACAAGGCTACGGAGGCAGTTCGAACTACGGAGCAGCCGGTTTATTATTAAGAAATTTTCAACTCCTGTATAAAATACAGTTAAGCCTGACTCCGCTTAAAATAAATGTAATTAAAGCAACATAGCAATGAATCCACGTCGTTCGTAAGGTATTTTTAATATACGGCTTATTTTTAATATCAATTGTTCATCAAAAAAAACGCTAGGTTTTCCTATGTTGATTCCTCATTTGTTCATATTCCACGTTCTAACATTAATCATAATAACATTAAACTATAATTTGTTTGTCTCTTAACCAACTTAACCTGTGTATTCATTGTGTGTTCATTTGTTATAGATACATCAACAGATACCATTGGGGTGGAATAACTTAGCTTAACCTGGCAATTCTTAGTTGTTAACTGTGACCTTGTTCATATATTAAGCCTGATTCATATAGCAGTCTAATCTACAAACTTGAAATTGTCGAAATATATAAGGAATCGCCATCTAGCCAAAGAATAGAAATAGAAAAAAATAAGTAAAAAGATATTCTAATATAAAAAAAAGTAAATACCGCTTTATAGTCTAGCGTTAAAATGGCTTTTAATCTTGTAGACCTACTTAATAAAGGATGACATAATTTGCCTTTAATTTTTTTTAAATCAAAACTACTAATTCATAACTAATAAAAAACATTCAAAGCTGACCCCGATTAAATCAAGGTAGAGTTGAGGCTGTCAACTGTTAAATTAATCTTTAATTTTTAAATTATGACTTTGTGTCGTCTTTTAATTACTTTATTGATTTATTTTAAAACCTCGTTACTCCGTTGTGTTATAAATATATGTATGTGTATTCATATATTTCAGCAGTTTTATAGATAAACAATGTATTAAAGAAATTTACGCACCGCTTAGAGGCGAAATTTACAAAATCTAATAACACTGAAATAAATAAAAGGCATGAATGAAATCTACCTGAAATTGTAGAGGATTGTACTTTATAATTTTATTTATAATAAGACACCATAACCTTAAATTGAATATTTATTTACGCGTACCAAACGCGTTGTGATAATAGAAGGATTGGAAAAGGATAATCAACAAGTTCAGTTTAAATTTGAAAATTAAATAAATAAATATTTATTTTCTTACATTAAGTCTAACATAAATTGTCTTATCATTCGAATTGTATTTTTAATTAAATGATGTCCACTTCTATAGTATCTTCCCGTAATGTCTGAATCGGAACTTCAGTTATCATTTTATCAAAAGTTTTCATTAAATTTATTTAGTTATTTTTATAAATATTTATTATTTATTTAATTTAATAGCAAATATTAAAAATTAATATTATAATTTGATGTTCAATTTTAATTTTTATCACAAACTTTTTATTAAATGTTTTATTAAATTTATTTCTTTATTTTGTGAATATTAAATAACCAATAATAAGTATTTAACATTAATAATTTAATAATATTTAGTGTTAATTATATTAAATAAAAGTATTTTAATTTATATCAATAAATAATACATACGGATAGTTAACCTCAATTATATTGGAGCACTTGAAAAGTATATAAGCACAATTTTTTTCACTAATATTCACAAATAGTAAGTAATATCAATCAAAATATTCAATTTAAATCACTACTGAATATAATTTATTAGCACATATATAATTCGCACTTGTATGAAACTCAAACACGTGTTGTGAATGTATAAACTAGAGACATGTTGATAAATATTATAAATATGAAAACAGTGATCAGAGGTGACGAGCGTACCAACATGCGCGAATAATATCGAGGTTCAATTAATATTTTGTTGGTAGCTTTTTTTTCGAGACTTAATGAGCGGTTAAGCAGACGGCTTCATACTGTTAATTTTGTGTCACAGGTGCGCGCGCATCTTAAAATTTCACTCTCATCATTTTTTCATAACGCGCCTAAAGAAGTATAACTTCAAAATATATCCATAATAATTATAAATTTACTTAATCTAAACTGCATAGTATAATTTTCATGTTCATTCATTACAGTGGAAGACCCATCTCTTAGTGTTTTATTCTATCTTTTAACGAAAAAAAATGTTTTTCTTTTTTTATATTTTACATCTAGTAACATTCAAGGTATAGCTTATACTATAACTACTACAACTGTTCGTTATAGCTTTAAAGTGCAAAAAGTATATAAACAACAAAACTAATGTGGCCGATGGAAATAGAGATAAAAAGATTACATTTGGTGTGGTACGTAAATGCTACTGTAGTTGTTATTAGAATAGTTTACGTCAATATATTTAACTTTCATGAAATCCTTAAATGCCTTTGGAAAGTCAGTCAGCAAACTGATCTCTGCCTGTTGCAAGCCGAACCGATGAAGTCGCTGGATACAGTAACACTGATAGTGTAAAATTAAATATAAATTCACAGCTTGTTAAGCGACCTATTGGGCGAAAAAATTTGATTAATACAATGTTAAAGTAAGTTTTACTACATAAAAATAAATGACACGTTGAGCATTCGGTTATAAAGAAATTTTTGGGAAGGAAACAAGCAAAATGAACGAGACCGCATTCAGTGGCGCAGTTCAATACATCTTTCGGTGTCGTTACCTCGCATTTTATGCTCCATAAAGCTCCTTGTTGTTACCACTAACGGCTTGTTCTTGTCGAGCTGGGAAATGTCAAGAACAATTTGTGTGGTACAGAATTAAAATGTTGTATTAGTTCAACCGATTCGTTTTGGTAATCTTGATTATTGTGATTACTATATTTTGTTGTGTATGAAAATAAATATCATTATAATTAATTTTGGAAAAATCGAAAGAGAAAAAGAAGTTAAAAAACATACTTTAAAAGTGGTAAAAACATTAATTTATCGTGCAATTATTGTGTTCGAATGTTAATGAAGTAAGTAACATGGTGACCTCGATAAACAAATTTGTAACTGTAAATGTTTATTACATTCTGTTTGTGTCAAAAAAGTTCTCACAGTATTTGTATATTTCTATTTCAAAGCAAGTTCCTTTTCTGTAGAGAATTTATTCTAGGCATGAAAGAAAATATTTTGAATCAACATAAGTTAATTAAAAAAAATATGCTTAAAAAAGACACTGAAGTTAAAATCTATTTAAAGGAAAATTGTGATGCCATGCATCATCTAACGGAACATTTTTTCATTACATACAGGCAGTGAGCGTTATCCTAATTATAAAATACTGTGCATGAGTAAGAAGTTTTAATCGTTAATAAAATCATAAAATAAGACTTAAGCAGTATAAGTTTGTAATATTTTCAATTAGATTTCAAAGACGTATGAAGACTTATTATCTTATTATCGCTTGCGTAAAATGTTCTTTGCAATAACTAAGTTAATGTAAGAATATTTTTTATACACTTTACGATAGGCATGCTCCCATCAAAAAAGTCAAGATAAAATACCATCCTGCGCCTTGGTTGACCAGAGATATAGGAGCAGCTATGAGACGTCGGGACCATGCCTTTCGAAAGATTAAGCAAAATCGCTCTAATGAAAATTGGGTGGTGGGCTCAATGAAAATCAGATGGTGCGTAACGCTAAACACCGTCAAATTCTTGATAATATTTCGTCGTAAACTTGTCTTCTTTCGATATCTGGAAGTTTCTTGAAATTTTAGGTATCGGCAAGTCGCGTTCATCAAACCTTCCATCTTCAGTCTCTCTAAATGATTTAAATCATCATTTTGTCTCATCTTCCTCAATGGACCCTCAGACTATTTGAAACGCTTGTTCTTATTTAAATGGTTTGACGCTTCCAAAATTTGATTCCTATACCTTCACCCCAGTGACTTTTGATGAGACCAAATAATCAATTCATGCGATCAAGTCTAATGCAGTTGGATGTGTTAGCATAGGACGACGTATGATTTTTCCCATCCTGGATTACCTACTTCCCGCAATCACACTCATTATCAACTTCTCCATGACATCTGGAACTTTTCCTACTTTGTGGGGTACCATTGTTTGTCCTGTCCCGAAATGCCAAAATCCATCTATGCCGGCTCATTATCGACCCATCTCAATCCTTCTTTTTCTTTCTAAGACGCTTGAGTCCTGTGTTCTGAAACAGTTCTCCCATTTTGTGTTGTATAACAATTTATAAGCCCTTTTTAATCTGGATTTAGACCTGGGCACAGCATTACTACGGCGCTCCTTAAAGTCACTAGCGACATTCGAGTTGCCATAGAACATACCAAAGTCACAATCTTGGTATTAATAGACTTTTCTAATGTTTTTAATGCCGTCAGTTACGATATCCTTTTGGCTATGATTCCTATTTTAAAAGCCTCTGATAAAGCACTGGTCTGGTTTTTATCTTATCTTCGAGGTCGTCAACGTTTTTATTTTCTATTTTCATTAACTTTATTACTACTGAACTTCAATGTTCGTACCATCTTTACGCTGATGATCTACAACTATACTTTCAGGACACACCTGACAGGATCACCGAGGCCATTAACAAAGTCAATGATGATTTGGATGCTATAAGAGTGTGGTCATAAAAGTTTGGTCTAACCGTTAACCCAATTAGTGTCAGGCGATGATTGTTTGGAGCGATCGCATTCTGACTAAGCTAGACATAAATAAACTCCCATCAATCATTTTTGACAACCAGACCATTCCCATTAGTGAGAGCGTGAAGGACCTCGGACTGACAATCGATTCAACATTCAGTTGGAAACATCAGGTCGCATGTGTTTCTCAGAGATTCACAAGTGTACGGAGGTCACTCTATCGCCTTAAAAATTTGCTTCCAATGACAACAAAAATTACGCTCCTGCAGTCCCTAATTTTCCCTTTGATCGACTATGGTGACGTGTGCTACTTTGACCTGAATGAAAATCTACTCAACAAACTCGGCCGTCTTCAAAATAACTGCATTCGATTCGTATTCCATATTCGTAAATATGACCATGTGTTGTCTTATCAATCACAGATTCAGTGGCTTCCAATTCGACAGCGTCGATCGTTGAGAGCACTTACCACTCTCTATTCCGTACTTTTTTCAGCCCCTTATTCTTTATTTCCAATATCTCTGTGAAATTAGTCTCAGAGATATTCGTTCAACGAATTGACCTTGTGACATGTGCATATGTATTTATAGTTATATTTTTGTACATATATATTTATTTTTGTATAAATAATTGCGTGTATATTATTTATATATATCTATTTATTTTTATGTACAGATATATGTACATTTATGGTTCCTTTATTAAAAGAAATACTTATTAATTGTACTCTTATTGTATAAAACTACAAAAGATGTGGATTTTCTTATTGTGTATTATATTGCACCCACGCTAAATTTTTCATAACCTCCCTAAGGTTGGCTGTTAGATAATACCTAAGGCATTAAGCCCGGCTTTGTATATATTATTGTGCAAAAAGAATAAATAAATATTTGCATTTAGAGTCCTAATAGTTAAATCTATAATTTAATTGCACAAATACTACGTGGCTCTGTTTAAAAACTTTGTGCACATTTGCTGATTTCAGCTAAAAGATATATCTACTAAGCATTTAATTTCCGCTTATTTTACCGACAACCGTTGGATATAACATTGTAAGCAGTTTTAATGTAGACTTATGATCGTATTGTATCGTGTTATATTCTTCTCTTAGGTTAAATAACTAGAATAATTATGGGGTCAATTTTGATAATATTAAAGACTTAAAACTATGTATCAGAGATTTAAAATGTGTGCATTCGGTCGTATTGTTTGTCAAAATTTGACTTGTGATGTAACTATTAAGTGGTCTTTTACTCCTTACCGCTTATATCCGTTTTATCAAATGTTAAAAATTACTAGAGAAAGAAAGCGAACGTACGTTTTCTTAAATTGCTTAAAAAAGAAATAAAGGCATAACGAAAAAATGTAAAGCTAAGTATAGGAAGATTAAGAACATTTTAGGAGAGAATTATGCGAAAATGAACAAGACCGCATTCAGAGCCGCAGTTCATTACATCTTTCAGTATCGTTACCTCAAATTTTTTGCTTCATAAAGCATTTTGTGTTACCACTAACGGCTTGTTCTTGTAAAACTCTAAATAATAGAAAAAAAAAATTGTTTGGTACCAAATTAAAGTTTCACCGTGATCGTGGTCACTCTGATTATGATGAAATATTGTATACTAGATAGTCTTGTACATTTCTTTTCATAACAGATTTGCTTATAATTTACCGTTATTTTTTTCTGATGGGTTTACGTCGCTGGAGTGATCCGCTACCACCGAATGAAGTTTAGCACAGAGAGCCCCCAGAAGGGAGACCACAGCTCGGGCTGCCACTACTTTTCCCGTCAGTCAGCTGTATTGAGAGTGCCTTGGTAGGCTTAGCCTCGGCTTGATCAGACGCTCATCTTAGTCATGCGTGATGGTGAGCCTATCATCTGGTTCAGTTAGTACATGGCGTGGTTGCCAGTATTTTTATAGTATCTAAGTTATTTGTTAGGTACGTAAGTGGTGGACATGCATACTTACATAAATCTTCAGCCTGTGATAGTCCACTGCTGGACATAGGCCTCCCCTAATACACCCCTATCTATTAGGGCGTTTTGGACTGTATCCCACCACGCTGGTCAAATGGGGGTTGGTTGGTAGACCAACTTTTTACATGCTTATCCGACGCATGGATCATCTAACTTTTCAGACAATTGGGTGATCGGCCCAAAATGCCGTAAGCAACTTGGAAAATACAACGAAAATTTGTGGAGTCCCCACTTGATTCGAATCCACGACCTCCGGTTTCTAAAGCACACGCCCATACTACTAGGCTACGGAGGCGGTTGCGGAATTGCAAGTGGCGGTGTTTCGTACTAGTTCAATAGGATGTTGCGAAGCCGAGTCGAAATATCTGATTAAGGCTTGTTTAAAATACTTTTGTACGGTCGGCAAATTCAGATCCAAGTGCAGTTTAAGGTTGCCCACCCGTATCCCTCTCATGCATCAGGTGCTCATGAATCAGTTTTGCAGAATTTGGAGTTTGTGGATATTTGTAGGGCATACATGTGCAATATAGGACTGAAAAGGTTATGGATTAGGACAGATGACCATTTTATAGAGCAACAACTCATTGAGCAGTGCTGCTACGCTTTTGGGATTGATGAGAGGAGGAACAGGCGGCCTAGAACGAAGGGCGCACTGTATTTGTCTGACTACGTAGAATGTTTTTCTGTCCCTTAAAGTAAATTATTTTACTAAATATAAATTGAGTAAAGAAAATATGTATGAAAAGATTCTGTCGGTCGAAGATTGTGCACTTGGATGTGGAGACCAAATAATAACAGAATCTAATTAAAAAAACTGTTCGTGGCTCGATTTTTTATCAATAAAAAATAAGGAATATGGGATATAGGAAGATTGTGATCATTTTATGTTAATTTGATGGTAAGAATGTTTGGCGCTTGCGTTAAATCTTCACATTAGTAAACCATCGCCTTTATTATAGGAAAAGAGCTAGGACGAGAAGTACTAATCAATCTCTATAATAAAACCTTTTCGCTTAATCGACTAAAATACTCGAAATCCTCGATATATTTGAACGAAACAGTCAAATTAGGTAAACAAGGTTTTTCAATAGCATGGCCCTGAAAGTTTGTTGTAAAAGGTTTTTCAAGTCAAAGTAAAACTTTTATTGATTTTCAATTACCACCTCTTTAGAAATGGAGAAATTGAGCCTCTGACCTGAGAGGAACCGTCGTAAGAAGCGGTTTTTTTTTCTAATAAACCTTTTTATTTGATATTTTTCAATCAATTCTTCGCATAATATATAAAACTGTACACCGTATTTTTCCCAGATTGAAATAGCCTGGAGCGAACAATTAATTACCAGGGTGTGTTTTCATTTTTATTTTTAAAGCCGAATTTCAGCGAAAAGATTCCCAGAGCATTTAATTTCTGTTTATGTCACTTAGAAACGTTAAATGCAATGAGTTTTAGTACAGATTTGTTTATGATCGAATCGTTTTGTTTATTCTTTTCTTGTATTATAGGTATAAAAATAAACTTTATTTGTATGAAAATTGGTCGTCGTCGAAGCAAAAGCCATAAACTTTGTGTGTAATGATAGGCACATGCAAAAGTAACACCTCATTTATATTGTACTATACAATGTTTCAATACACCTCGACGACATTTCTTCTATTGCGTACGGCCGAAGTGGCGGGTAACAGCTAATTGTTTTGCAAACTGATAATTGCCGTTGCTCTGAACTGGAAGTATGTGCTACATTTATTATACACTAGTGGTCAAGAAAAGCTTTATTTATTTTATCTCTGAAGCAAATTTTACACAAAGAGGGTCTACTGCATATTCATTTAAATTTAAAATATTTATTATCTTTGTTTCAATCATTAGAAAAAGGTAAAATTTATGTCTAAGTTAAGTAGAGGTCGTTTAATAATTTATTTATTTTAAAGAAATTTTATTTTACGGTTATGTATGTACGTACAATCTTTTATAACTGTTTGTGCCCATACCTTTTTAACTCAAATATGAGTAATAGAAGTGATGATTACTGTAGTTTTCAGCTATGTCAAATAAACAATGTTGTCATTTTTGACGAATTTAATAAAACTTTGGTTATATTATAGAAGCCATGTCATAAATCTTTTATATTATTTACCGAACAAACTATAATATATGTTTTATATATTTATATCTCATATGTAATCCAAAAGTAATTACCGTAAGGATGTCAATAAAATGACAGTAAAAAAATATACGTAAGAATTGTCACCTACTGAAACCAAGTAGTTGAAATATATTAAAACTATAGATTAGTAAAATTAAACTCGGAATTGTTGTAAACAAGCAAATAAGCCGCTTCAAACCTATTAAAACAGTCTAACCTAACCTACCCTATTAAAACAGTCGCCATATTGTCAGCGTCCCAGTTCGCAAACCGATCGTCAACGGTCCTCAGGAGATACTAAAGAATGCCTATTTCACGTACCTTCAGTACGTGTGGCCTTCATTTTTAACAAAAAGCGTCAGAGGAGGCGGTAGCTTCCCGCGAACTCTGTATAAGATAAAGCTTACGAAAAAGGGTCTGGAAGCATAACATCCTTGCTAAAAAAAATAATCAACGTAACTTGTTATTTTTGACAGAGATTGACATCGCGGTGATAATTCATCAGCCATATAGACTATATATGTCATATATTTTATGCCCAGTCGTTACCATCGCTTACTTTGTTCGCCAATTCCATATCTAATTTGGTCTTACAGAGCTACTTTATAATAATGGTATAAATACAGTACAAATAAATCCAGTGGTTTGGATTATTATTACTTTTTAAGGTACAAGGCTTCAGAGCTGACAACAAATAAAGCGGAAAAAAAGATCGTGAGAGACGATACCATGAAATCTGTAAACCGACTAACTTTTTTTTATATGTCTATACGAATATTCTATGTCCTTCCTGCGATAAGCTCATATTATAAACTTTTCCTTGGAAACCGGTAGTTCCCATTCTTATGGCGCAAAGCTTTGGTCTCGTCCTATTCCTAAGTGTTCTAATCCTCCTTCCTGTTCACTATCGACCTATCTCAATCCTGCCTTTCTTGTCAAGGTTATTGAGTCCTGTGTCCTAAACAATTTTCTCATTTTGTTCACTGTAACAATTTGATAAATCCGTTACAATCTGGATTTCGACTTGGTCACAGTACCACTACAGCCCTTCTTAAAGTGACTGGCGACGTTAGGTAGGCATTGAGAATAATATGGTAACAGTAATGGTTCTAATTGATTTCTAATGCCTTTAATGCCGTAGTCACGATATCCTCCTAGCTATCCTTTCACATTTGATGGTTTCAGACAGGGCGCTGGATTGGTTCTCATCATATCTTCGCGGCGTATGCAGGCAGTTTTATCTGATGATTTAAAGTCAGATTGGCTTCATATTACTGCTGGCGTCCCGCAAGGCGGTATTATTTCTCCCTTGTTATTTTCTGTTTTTATAAACCTAATCACACAAGACCTTCAGTGTGCTTATCACCTGTATGCCGACGACCTTCAGTTATACACACAATCGCCTGTTGAAAAGCTCCCAGTAGCAATTAGTCATATTAACCAGGATCTTAAAACAATAAAAAGTGGGCTAATGATTTTTGTTTGTCTGTTAACCCATCAAAATGCCAGGCCCTCTTGGTTGGTAGCCGAAGGAATATTAGTATAGTGGACTTTTGTTCTCTCCCACCAATCATTTACGACAATTCCACAATACCCTTCAGTAAATCAATCAAAAATTTAGGCCTGGTAATGGATGAGACCTTGAGCTGGAACAGTCAAATTTCTCAAGTGAGCCAAAAGTTACGAGTACCATGCGTTGCCTTTACAGACTAAAAAACTTTTTGCCCACTAAGACTAAGGTAATGCTTGTACAGTCCTTAATATTTCCTGTAATCGACTATGGTGACGTTTGCTATTTTGACCTGAATGCAGATCAGCTCAACAAATTAGACCGACTTCTCAATAATTGCATTCGATTCATTTTCAATCTACGTAAGTATGACCACGTTTCGTCTTATCGTTCAAAACTTTTATGAGTTCACTATACGCCAAAGGCGGACATTAAGACGCTGACCACATTATTTACTTTCCTTGGTTCTACTTCTACCCTTCCTACTTAACTTCTCATTTTGTGTTTCTCTGCTCACTTAACGGTATGAATTTGCGTTCAAATAATAACCGTTTACTTTCCTGTCCTTCACATCGTTCTGATGTTATGCATTCCTCTTTCTTTGTCCAGTCAGTTCTTCTGTGGAATGCGTTACCCCTCGAGATTAGGATGGCAGAGAGTCGCTTCACCTTTAAAAGAAAAGCTCGGGAACACTTATTTAATAAACTGTTAGAAGAGTAACGATTCAGTCGCTGTGAGAAAGACTTAGTACATATTAGTAGTTTATTTTATATGTATATGTATGTATATAATATAATATTTATATATATATATATATATGTATTTATATATAAATGTGTAAGTATGTATGTAGATATATATGTAGTTAGTAAGTATATGTAATATGTAAATTCTATTTATGTAATACGTAATTGTGTTTGTAGCGTATATAACTATTTTTACAGTTCATTCCTAAACTTACAAAAAACCGTATTCTCGTTTTATCTCACTCATGCACCTACCTAATTTTCTCTGTACCACCCTTTATTTTAGCTCTAAGCAAATTCTACACAAAGTGGGTCTACTGCATATTCATTTAAATTTAAAATATTTATTATCTTTGTTTCAATCTATTAGAAAAAGGTAAAATTTATGTAAGTTAAGTAGAGCGTCGTTTAATAATTTATTTATTTTAAAGTAATTTATTTACGTTACAATGTACTACAATCTTTTATAACTTTGTACCCATACCTTTTAACTCAAATATGGTAATGAAGTATGATTACGAGTTTTCAGCTATGTCAAATAAACAATGTTGCATTTTTGACGAATTTTAAAAACTTTGCTATATTATAAAGCTCAGTCTAAATCTTTTATATTATTTACGAACAAACTATAATATATGCTTTTATAATTTATATCTCATATTAATCCAAAAGTAATTCGTTAAGGTATGTCAATAAAATGACAGTAAAAATATACGTAAAATTGTCACCTACTGAAACCAAGTAGTTGAAATATATTAAAACTATAGAATAGCAAATTAAACTCGGAATTGTTTAAACAAGCAAATAAGCTCTTCATACCTATTAAAACAGTCTAACCTAACCTACCCTATTAAAACAGTCGCCATATTGTCACTGTCCCAGTTCGCAAACCGATCGTCAACGATCCTCAGGAGTACTAAAGAATGTATTTCACGTACCTCGTACGTATGGCCTTCACTTTAACGAAAAGCGTCAGAGGAGGCGTAGCTTTCTGCAACTCTGATAAGATAAAGCTTAGAAAAAGGGTCTGAAGCTATTAAATCCTTGTAAAAAAAATAATCAACGTAACTGTTATTTTTGATAGAATTGACATCGCGTATGAGATTCATCAGCCGATATTTGATGCCCAGTCGTTATCTATCGCTTACTTTTGTTTTCGCCAATTCCATATCTAATTTGGTCTTAAAGAGCTATTTTATAATAATGGTATAAATACAGTACAAATAAATACAGTAGTTTGGATTTATTACTTTTAGGATAGAGGCTTGCAGAGCTGACAACAATAAAGCGAAACGAAGACAAAAATAAAAAGATCATGAAGAGACGATAGAAGATACCATGAAATCTGTAAACCGATTAACTTTTTTTTAAATATCTATACGAATATTTAACACTTTCAGCTCACTTTTATATTTATCTTAAAACATTGTTACATATTTATAACTCGCGATTATTATTTGTATTACCGAGACATAAATATGTACACTTTACTTGCTCATATGAACCATTGACTAGACAAACGCAATGACCATTAATATATGTATAAAATTTTTTAAAACTGCTTTCCCATAGGTAAAATAAGTAAAGTTAATAGTAATTTTTAATATTACTTAACCAGAGACAAACTAACTTAACAACTTTCTGCTTCTAAATCAGATAGAATCAATGGCCGATATACTTGGATAAGCAAATGGAATCAGTAACCGTAACCGACGCGAATGATCCGTATCGTGAAAAATGGAAATCCGTTATAGCTACCACGTTTAATTTAACGTATACATTCCTGGTAATTTATGTAAGTTTACGATATGATAATAATAATACAACCCTTAATTCAGATTAAAAATCCATAACATTCACGTCATTGTAAAGTTTTATAACTTGAATAAACACAACTTTGTCAAAAATTCTTCATGGAAAATTAATACAGCACAAAGGATAACAAAAATTGCACATAATATAAACATAAAAACTTTTATAGACAAGGTAAGATAAATAACAACAGTGGTGATGTCAATAGTTTGTATAGAGATGGATCCATGTATGCAAAAGAGGAGAGTGCCATCGACTTGCGAATACACGATATGCTGACAAAGGTTTTAATGCTCTCTCCTTTTTCTTGCTTTTTCTTTATTTTCTTTAACATTTATTTTTATAACAAATGTAATATTTATTGATAAAATTTAAATATTATATACCTAATGTGTCTATATATTGGTATACTATTCACATCAGACACATGCGGTTTTAAAATGTTTAAGTTTTTTTTTAAATTAATGTGATATTGCAAAAACTTGAATTTCAAAGACTAAAAGTGTAATTTCACACAATTTACGGATACATTATTCCATCGTGGGGTGATAAAAATATGAATTTTAGATATGGCAAAGAAAATATTAATGCTATTATAGGTTGAGTAGAAACAAACTCATATAATAACCCCAATCAAGGAGATATATAATTTATTCACTGAGAAATATCGTTCCAATAGATGTTGTATTGTTTCAATTAGTATTATTGATTAAAACATACAGTAGACTGTTATTACCCGTTAAACTAAATACGAAGATAAACGTTTACTGTACGGTATTTGCGTGAAGGATATTCAAAAATTTTCTATATTATTTTTCAACATAATATATATAACAAAACGTAAAATCCAATGTATCACGGTAGGCAGCGAGTTGCCCTGGGTAGTACCAATGCCACGTTGGTGACCACTTTCTAACAGGCAGCCCGACTGCTTGTCTGATTTCGTATAAATATAAAAAATATAGAAAACAATACATAAAATTAGAGTTTTAAATTTTTTGTCACAAGTTTATTAATATTATGTTTAAATATTTTAATGCTTGTAAATATACAAAGGCATAATTTTTATTTCTAACGTTAGATGCCGAAACAAACTAAAAATGTAGATTGTTATCCCGGATAGCATACTTGTAACGATTGTATCAACATAAATAGTTTTTCAGGTAGTTTTTTGTTTTCCGACAAAAACAACAATACAATAGAATAACTTAGGAGGACTTGACGCTTACTTCCTTAAATTTTGCCTTGGAAATGTGAGTAAGTCAACGAAAATTAAAAAAATCTATTAATTCTCATACCATTAAATGTCACCTTTTATAAGAACCAATATTTCACTTCTAAAATAATATATAAAAATATGTAAAACTAATACTTTCCTAAACGTGTTCCTTTGTAGGATTTCAACATCTCTTCCGTTTTGTAAAGTCTTTCATTTGTAAAGACCCCTTAAAACAGATTTGTAATAATATTAATATTAGTACTGATATGTTATAAAACAATCAATAAACAACAAGCAACTAATACTCAATAAGGTTCTGGAGTTGAGGGCGCGTTTGAGAAGACGAAGCGTTGGTCGACCTCCGACCAGGAGGAATGCCGATCTCTGTGCAGTAGCAGGCTCAAGTTGGCAGCGAGTAGCAAGGGATCGGCCGTCTTGGCGTTTATTGAAGAAGGCCGTACAGCAGTAGACGGATAAAGGTTGCTTATAATGATTATGAACTAATATTCTAAATATCTGCATTCACTACAATAAGAAAAAGCAATAGTTTTATGCGGGTGATAAATATACATAGTTAATAATAAAATTATTTTCATCATTATTATCAATAAGCCTATAAGCTGAGCATAGGCCAACCCCATAAGCCGCAAAGACGTACTATCCTGTGCTAACAGCATCATAGGTCGTCACTCCGTTTCGTGAGGCTCGTTCTAAAAATTTTACGATTGAGTTCTTTAAATCGTTACAATAATTACATTTCTCCTAATGGAGTAAAGCTGTCACATAACAATATACGTTAATATATATTAATTAATCCCTTGTATAAAAATTGGAAAGAAATAGCTGTGACAGAAATAAAAGTAAATCAATTCTCAATCAAAGCAAACGTCGCATCGTCTTAACGTTGAAAGCCAACTATTTGGGAAGTGCTTTCAGGAAATCGTTTTAATTTAAAACTGAAATATAGTTTCAGATTTTGTAACAGTGAAATTTAGGTCGAGAGAGATTTAAAACTGTAATAACCATAAAAATCGATACTATTATTATAACAGTTTCTAGGTTATATATCTATTAAAGTAGTAAAGCTATTTCTATTGCTCATAGTAAATAACGCTTTGCGGCAGTTTGGTTTGCTGCACAAAAAATCCTTCCGTATGTAGTCAGGAGATTTCCTATTTGAAAGGTTTGCAACCTTTTACCTGTTTTCTCGATTTTGTTATGTAAGAGAGGAATTTTATCACCTAAGAAGAATTTTATTACGTTATCTAGGTTTGAATGAAGTTTATCATACAGTTCTTCTTATGTATATAACCCAATTTATTTATCCGTTCTAATATACCATGATGTCGTTACAACACCAGACAATTTAAATTTTCGACACTTCCATCCTTGTATTTGTTATAATATTTTTAACTGAAATGTCCGTAGCCTTGTGTTATGTGCTTGCGTTTTAGAAACCGCATGTCGTGGGCTCGAATCCTGCGGGGCCGCAACAATTTTTCAATAAATTTTACGTATCACAGGAGGTCAGGGCAATGCGGGCTGGTCACGCGATTGTCTGCATAGTTACAAAAGAGCACTAACCTGTGGTAATAGAATTAATAATACAAGACATACATATATTAATAAAAAAAACCAGTATCAAATCCACTAATTTACGGACTTGTAACGATAGTTATATGTACAATTATTCCCGACGTTTCAGACTGTTTCCAGCCATGACCAAGCAGACTAATTTAGTATATGTCTCGCAATGTTTTTGAAAAGCCGTCAGCGTAACATATATTTCCATTTTCTTAATTTTGTACATTAGTTAGGCAAAAAGTATTTATGTTGTACTGTGGCTTTATAGTTTTTATATCTTTAGGTTTTATTTTAAAAAATATTGGATCCCACGCAGATTAGGGTTCAAAAAATTAAGATGATCTAGAACTGCATTGATATGGTTTGTTGGTAAAATGATGAATGTGTCATCTACCCTTATAGAATCTTGACTGGATGGGAGCTGTATTGAGAGCCTTCTCTTCAAAGTTGTCCATGAAGATATCAGCGATAATAAGAGACACTGGGCAGTCCTTCGCTACGCCATCTATCTGCAAGACTACAACAAGTAGCCAGATGTTAGTCAGTATTTAAGCAGAGATGCAAATTCATTCGGCATTTTATTCTTTCAAGCTTCTTAGCTACAATTGAGATGCAATCTTTAATAGGTAAGCATGTAAATAAAGACTGAACTTCAAAACTGACCATAGTTTCATTGTAGCGAGATGTAGATGTGTATTCTAATTAAGAAAATGGTAAAAATATCTTTGTGTCCTCGTAGTGGTGACAAAAATCAGAATTTATAATTAAATGTCACTGCAAACATAGTTAGTATAAGGCAAGGTATAGGTTGCGTACATATATAGTGTTTTAACAATTAATTGAGTAATTCCATCAATATAATTTATTCCATCTTCTTCAAAACTATTACCTATTTTAAAGTGAAAGCTCTTACCCATTGGCTCTACATCAATAAAAGAAATTTATAAAATATTCACATTTTTTAAAGAATACTTATCAAATCCACTAATTTAAGGATTTTTCGCGTTACTTAAATATATTTATTCCCGACGTTTCGGGTTATAAAAGTTGGTATATATATATATATTTGATATGTATAATAATCGCGTAAATAAAATAAATAATTATAAAAAGAATACTTTTTAAATAATGCAAAAATAATCGTTTCTACGTATACGAACAAAGTTTCTTCATTGATAGTCATCAAATAGAATACATACAATTTGTTAAATAAACACAAATAAATATAAATAATTGATCTTTAGTAATTTATATAAAAACGAATGGAATAAAATTGCTCTGGTAGAGATAAAAGTAAGTCTATTCTCAATCAAAGAAAATGTCGCATTGTCTTGACGTTTCATTGTAACAGCTATTTGAAAATGACTTTCAGAAAATATAATAAGAAAATTGGTTAGATTTATAGGAAAATAGGATTGAAATTGATTTTAGGACAACTAACAAAAACCATTTTATGAATTTTGTGAAACGAAATACGGTTTAACGTATAATATTATTATTTTATAATGTTCAGATGATCTACTTTTTTCGTTAACTATGAAGTTATGCTTCCAGACTCTTGTCTATGGTAAGAGCTTAACCCGCACACAAAATTTGCGGAAAGTTACCATCCCCACGAACTAGGTGACCAACACTTTTTGCTAAAAGTAAACCACACGTACAGACGGTACATGAGTTAGGCAGTGATGATCTCATGGATGGTAAGATATACAAAAGTTATGAAAAAAATGTTTTACAATATCAAAACAAAAGTCGTGTTTACGGAAATAAAGAACATTTTGAGAGGAAAACTGCTAGAATGAACGAGACCGCACTCAGACCTGCTGTTCAATCTTCTTTTTGTTTGTACAAAATAAATGTTTAGCTGACTCGTTTTCGATGACTTGATTAAGTCGATTATTATGAAATATGAAAATAAGTCCGTAGAGCAGTAATTAAAATAATTATTTTACCTGACCAATTGTACTCCTATCATCATCATCATCATCATCATCAGCCTGTGTCAGGCTGATCATTGGCCTCCCCTAATGCACGGCACCGCTTCCGATCTTCGACTGTTCTCATCCAGCTCACACCGGCTACTTTGCAAATGTCGTAACTCTAACTTGACGGATCCAATAATTTCTGATGCGGTCCCTCAGAAATACTCTGAGCATAACCCTCTCCATTGTTCGTTGAGCAACTTTCAATTTCTTGGCCAGTCAAAACGTAAGTGTCGAAAACTCGTCTCCGTAGGTCATATGGTATACAGGTAGGACGCACTGACCGAAGACTTTCGATTTGAGGCACTGTGGAATAGGTGACGAAAACTCACAAAAGCTTATGTAAAGCTAACCAGCCCAGCTGAATCTTTCTCTTGGCCTCGCTTTAAAGTTACGTAAATGTACTCCGAAATCACTTCGAGGGAAGTGCCATCAATTGTGATCGGTCCCGGATCAACGTGCTCATTGAACATAACCTTGGTTTAAACTAGTTCATCCGGAGGCCGATACGTGCAGAAGACTCAGCTAAGATTTGCACCATTTTCTGCAGGTCCTTTGCGGTCTCAGCCATAATATAGAAATAAAGGAAAATAGCTATATTTTTGTTTCTTTAGACAAATTTTACGAACCCCCGCTGCCTGATGGAGACAGCGGCAGAGGTATGTGCGACTTTACGGCGATGATACAATGGCTGGTATACCCACTAAAAACCAACGGTTGCTTTCCTTTCTGACGTCGCTTTTGCCGGGGCTGCGGGAACATATTAGCGAACTTCAGCGGACCCAGAAGCTTGAGGTTTTTTATCCAGCGTTACTTTGGTTTGACAAACTAAATTGACACTGATTTCGAAAGTTCTCTAAAGTGTATTAGCGCTCACTACCATTTGAAGTAGTGAACCAAATTTCACGCGTTTTAAATTTTTATTAAGAGTTCTGAAATCCCAAAGAAAAAAAGGTTTTTGAATCTCCACTAACTTTAATGTAATTTATAAAATCGGCTGACAACATCACTGTCTAACTGTTAAATTAATTAAAACGTAATTTAATAATAAAAGTCAAAAATTTTCACTTAAAGCTTAGATGTATTTGGAAAAATAAATTCCGTCTTAAAATTATTAATACATTATCAAGGATATGAAAAAGTCAACGATTATAGTAAGAACTCAAGTAATAAATGTGTATATATTTCATTTCATATCTATTAAAATAATATTATACTATCTCGACATTCCCCGTGGATCGCTAACAAGTCGCAATTTATTATATAAACTAAAATAGATAGCACATTGTCCCACTGAAATCTCGGTATTAGCGGTTATTAGCGTAAAATAGTTTCAGTATTTATTTTGCTATTTGCTTCGTTATTAATAAAATATTCTCTTTAATAATGTAATATAATGGTCTAACGTTTTTAAAAATAATGTTATATTTGTAAAATTCAAATTCAAATATCTTTATTCAATATAGAAGTTTAATAGCAACACTAAACCAATTCGCTACTCTAGAGAGAGTATTATTTACATCGTCATTTATTGACGTATGTCGTTTAATTTTAAAAATCAAGGCGTATCATCTGCAAATATCTCAATCTCTTAGCTATTATTTATCACACATGGTAAGTCGTTTATATAAATGAGGAAAGAAAAGGCCCAAGAATGGATCCTTGTGGGATCCCCAAGGGCCCTGGAGATTTTTACCATTCACGTCAACCTCTGAATTCGATGGCACAAGTACGAAGACAGAAGGTTGAGTGCGTATTCTTATACCATAGTGACGTAATTCCTGACCAGAGCCTCATGGTGTACACAATCAAAAGCCTTTTGAGATCAAAGAAAATGCCTAAAGCATCCTGTGATGCTTCCCAAGCCTCAAAAATGCTTTTGACTAGCCTGATGCCCAAATCAGTTGTTGCGCGACCGTGTAGTGAATCCATACTGCTTGTTATTTAAAAGGCAATTACGATTGAAATGTTTAACCAATTGATTTAGTAAGAGTTTTCAAATAATTTACTAAGAGTAGGCAGTATAGATATGTGTCTAAAGTTATTAGGGTCCGTTTTACATCCTGATTTAAACATCGGAATAATTTTGCTATGCTTCATTAGGTCAGGAAATTCGCCTCTTCTGATACTTACATTGAATATTGCTGCTAGATGGGGTGATATTACATCGATAATAGAACTTATCACCTTAACAGAGGTCTGTAGTTTTTTATATCTAAAGTTTTAAATGTACTTACAACATCTCCGGTATTTACGTCCGTAAAATTAAAATTCTCTTTACATTCATTGGTATTATCTATTAATAATGACTCGGCAACTGTTGGAGAAGATAAAAGTGACTTGGTAGCAGAAACTGGAATGTCCGAGAAGAATTTTTAATAAGTAGCAACATCTTCGTCAGCTTCTATATAACGGGCATCAATATTTAGATATATTTATTTAGATTTAGATTATGTTAGAGTTGCTGTTAGTACCCTTTCCAGTTTCACTGTTAATAATATTCCATGTAATTTTTATTTTGTCTGATGAATTTTTATTTTTTTTTGATATATAGAGATTTCGCGACAGTACAAACTTTTTAAAATATTTTTGAATAAGCACTGAAATGTGCAACAAAGTTCTTATTATGATTATATGGTTTTTCAAAGACAGGCAAAGATTATATGAGCTGTAAAGCTCATATAACCTTTGCCTGCTTGAAGAGAACCTGTGGCCAATCAACTGAGGTCAAGAAACTGGACCATTTTTAAAAGGTGAAGCGCGCGGGGAAAGTGAGGTATACGAAACAGAGATATTGGTCATTCGTCACCTAAATTGAAACAAAACACGGCGCGTCGGTTAAAAAGGACTAATTATCGTAAAAAATGGTCGCTATAAACGGTTTATCGCTCAAACCGGAGTCGCACTAAACGGTTATATTTTCTCAGTATCTAACTATTAAACCGAACTTGAGTAAATAATATCGACGCTAAAAGCGGTTAGTCGTTATAAGCGACGTCGTTATAAATGAATTCTACTGTATATTACTTACAAACTTCTCAATACATTTTTTATACATGGGAACAAACATAATTATTTTAATTGTATTTTTGTCTTATATTTTATTTAATCTAAAAGAAGCAAGCTGGCCACGGTGGTCAGAACTTAATTTTTTAATAATTGACTTCTTTAAAGGTTGACAGTTTGCAAATATATTATCTATACATGTAGCAGAAGTCTCAGTTATTCTAGTAGGTTCAAGAAATAAATTGACAAGGTTATATGAACTTAACAATGATCTGAATCTAATTGTGGTTGTAGAATAATCTAATAAATTAATATTGAAGTCACCACAAATTATAATATACTTATTAGATTCAGATAACTTTAATAATATTTCTTCTAAAACAACTTCAAAAGGTTCATATAACGAAGTGGGAGGTCTGTATACGCATAGAACAATGAAAATGTAGAAACAATGAAAATATCACGTAACTTAAGAATATAAAACTGACCTCAATTAACAAATATTTATATATACATAAAATACATTTTGTATTTTATACAATATTTATGGTGAGTAGTTTAATAATCTGCGATTATATTTAAAATTTGATTTCACTATTAAAAATAAAGTTAAAAACACAAAGTAAATCTACAATAAAACAAATAAAGAAAATCATAGTTATGCCTTATATTTTAAAGTTAATATTGGTAATATGGGCAGAAAACATGTTCTTTTCACAATACTGCTTGTGAATGTCTGCCGTCACGTCGTCGTAAAGATTAAAACCTGCCCCTATATTATGCAAAAAACCTGTCAACACCCATCAGATCAGAGTGATATCAGAATATACATTACTCTGATATCTTACAGAGTCAGAACTTTTTTGACGTCCAACTCACCCCTTGCTTGCAACTCTAATAACCATAATAGTGGAGCGCCGTAAGGTTTATACCTCGGAATCCAGGGCCAGTCAATGAATCTTAATATAAACTTTGGAAATGTGTTTTAGAAATATGTAGAAAAATGTTAAAAAAAAAATGGTGCGATCACAATTTTTTTTGTTAAAAATAATTATTAGTTTTTTTAGTTTTCCTTTATTTATATTAATTTAAAAAGAATAACTTTTGCAATCTTGATTTTGGGTCTGAAGGGACTACAGGTATTATGATGAAGCGTATGGAGGCGAATAGAGGGAACAACAGCAGCTGTTAGGTGTTGTTTGCGCGAGCACTAACAGAATAGTACACGCGGCAACTTGCTAGCGTTTGGATAGTTGGAATCTGCATTTAAAAAGTATTGAGAAGGTGATTCCATATTTTCATACATCTGGACATTTTCTGTATGCAACGTCTGCGCACCGGTTCTTGCAAGACATGCACATGTTCCAAAAATTCACAGTGGTTCGATTAATTTATTTTCGTAAACCTTTCAAAGGCAAAATACCGCATAATAATTTTGAAAAACGTACCGACTTACAAAATGCTACGATAAGCCTATTTAGGCATCTAGACTGTATGTATATCTATTTGTGTACCATGTTTAAGCGAATAAATGATTGATTTATTGATTGATTGAAAAAGACTGCGAAAAGACATTGATGAAATTTTAAAGGCTGATGTTACATGCACTCTTGCTTTACACGGTGCCCCCGAAAAAATAAAAGACCTTAATGTATTAAGATATAGCTCCTTTTTGAAAGCAACTGCCAAACATACCTGCGTTAAACGGTCGTTTTTACCACCTAGTGCAGATGCCGCTTTTCAGCACTTTAAAAGAGTATTTTTACAAATTTAAACTTGGCTTGGAAGATAAATATCACCAAAAGAATGGGTTTGGATACATGAAGGCGGAATATTGATACTGCAAATAATGCCGCAAGGATCGCCTCCCGAATCTTCGTAAATTTTTTTTGCATGCAAATAAGATGTGGAGCATCTTGTAGGTGCAGAAAAAGTTAAACTGGACTGCAACCTTCTTAGAATGCAATGGTTGATGTACTAATCCTTCACCCACAATCTACAACAACGAAATCGACGACAAGAATAATGAACAATCAAGACGTCTAAATGATTCGAGTACCGCTGAAAAGATTTTTGGCGAAAGCAGGTCTCACTTTCTTACTCCTCTTTTTATAGGAAATTCTAGTCCTTCTCGCTCTAACCGCACCTTAGCGTAACATTTAGCATATACACTGTTTGTTATATTAATATATGTGGGGTTAACGCCTTTTTCAGCTAGTGCCGTCCATATCGCGTTGAAGTGTAAAGAGTCGAAGACTTTTGTGTAGTCTATAAAACACATATATAACTTTTTTCTGTATTCTTTGGCTTTACGCTTCAAGATTGCAATAACTCTAATGTAAAAGTCCTAAGTAGTTATTTTAGGTGTCCGTTATCATTATAAATGTATTTGGTAAATATGAGATTTCAGTTTGGTTTAGAACTAGACAACGTACTTTTGCTATCTCAAGGTATTTCTATTTCCTTTTCCTACTTGTTGCCTGGTGTCGAAAACGAGGGGATGGATAAACAATTTTAAGTAGTAAAATAGCTTGTGAATTTATTAGTGAAATAAATAAATATAAGTGCAAATCAATGATTTAAATCACTTTTAAGATCATATAAATTTATGTGTTGTATTTATTATGGTTCTCAATTTCGTTCTATTCAGTACCCCGTTGCTTTCCTCTTCAGAGTTTTGCGAATGCCTTTGATGTGCTTTTTTAACAGGTAGTTACTATAATGTTTAATGATTATATCAGTTCTTATAATATCAGCACTTCTACTGTTTTTAAAGGTTTTGTACATAAATTATTATTGATATAAGTTTAAAAGAAAGTTAATGAAATTTTACGTGTTTTTGGTGCTTGTACTTTAGGCGTAATATATAATATAAATATACGTTACGCTTAAAGTATGTTTAGTTTTGACTAGATGTTTGATGTAAAACGTAAAAAATATTATTATGAGAAATGCCTTTGAGGCAATTAAATGATTTGATTTTAAATTATTCAAAGTAAGAATTAAGATTAGAATAATTATTTATTGTAAGTTTATATAGCTTAAGGGAATTGAAGACACCATGTACCCCATTTGAAAATAAAACATTAAAATGTTTACCGTGTCTGATACACGAAACAAAATATAAATTTCCTACTAAAACCAAGCAAAATAAATGATTTGGTAAATACAGTGTTAAATATTAAAAATAGGAAACATCAGTAACAATTATAGTAAAGTGTCGTGCAGAAAACTGTCCATTTCGGAAACCATCTCAAACGAAATACATATATTGGATACAATCATCGAATCAACACAACGTAATCATAAAAGATTAAACGAAACAATCGAGCTACGCTTTACGTTTCCCGGCGGTGAAATAATATCAGCGGGAGTATATTTTACTTCGTATTATCCACTTGTGTAAAAATAATTAAAATATTGAAAAAAATACCTAAAATTATATGGAAACCGTAATGATTTGTGGCATTGGTTAATTTCTAGTTAGATATTTATGTACATTCACATCTTTGGACAATTTGTAATAGCATATATGTATATGTATAATGCAAGCATCTAAATTATTTAGACTAAACAATTACGCACTCAAAGCTAAGAATAACATTCGTCAGTACTTTAGAATTTTTATTTTATAGTTAATTATAATGTTTACGTAGTATGGTGCTAATAATAATAGTTGAAGGACACGTATATAAGACATGAGTTGTTATCATAAAAAACATAAAAAATTGTAAGTAGCTACCCCTCGCTTAACCAACCTAATGGGATGAATGTAAGCAAGTCAAGTGTAAAATGTCCCAGAAGCCATCTGCCTAAGTAAGGAAGTGCGCGGAATTGAAATCTCCGATCTCACTATTACGAATCAAACCCGCCATCGATATTGTCAACTGCGAGTGTCAGAAATAGCTCTTGCTTGGAGAAAGTTTTTTAAAGTATAGAGAGGCTTTAATTGCAGAACTGTTTATTTTATGAATTAAGGTACAGAATCGAGACAATTGACATATAGCAAAGGGTGTGTAAGTTCAACCTCACTGGTGAGGCCGATATTATGTGCGCGTGTCGTTTATCGTTTATTTGATGGCATCCGTTGGTGGAGTAAACCATTACAACCTCGGCGGAGTCGAGGGCTGTGCAACTTAAGCGTGCACAGGCTTCACCTCTTAATTTGTTGGCTTAGCTCCGAGGGTCCCCAGAGGGAGACCTCGGCTCGGCTGCCACTATTTTAAACCGTCAGCGATCTAATCGAGGGTGCCCAGGAGGGCCGAACCTCGGCTCGGTTAGTCGCTTTTGATCCTTTCTAACCCGTTAGCAACATGCATCGAGGGCGCCCTGGTGGCCGAACCTCGCTCGATCAGTTGCTTTAGGACATGTTAATTTTAAGCTATAAACCGCTCTACCTAGTGGGTGAAAATCGGCCTGGTACCTGGTATCGGTGGAGTATCGCAACACTTTTTGCCCTCGACGGCGAGGGCAAAAGTGTTGCGATAATGCGATTTAACACGTGCTTGCACGATCGTTATATCGTCGTCCGGATCTGTGAGTATATGGCGCGGTCGCCATAACGGGCGTGTTTCCTAGTTTAGGACGCGTTATTTTGCGTGGTACGTAAGCGGCGGCGCTACGTACCAGTTCATTCGGATGTTGCGAAGCCGAGTCGAAAAATCGGATGGATGCTTGTTTGAAATATTGGTGTATTGAAGGCAATTCCAGGTCTACATGCAGGTCAAGGTTGCGCACGCACCAGTGCGCACCCGTGGCTCTGCGCATGAACCTGTTTTGCAAGGCTTGGAGTTTGTGGATATTGAAGGGATGCATGAGCGAACACCGGACTGGCGTAAGTTATGATTGGACGGATAACTGTTTTGTAGAGCAACACCTTGTTGCGCAGAGATAGCTTGCTCTTGGGATTAATTAGAAACAGGCGACCAGGACGTAGGCTCGCTCTGTTTTGACCCGCTTGATGTGCGGCCGAAGCTGAGGGTTTTATCGAGGGTGACCCCGAGGTATTTGATTTTATCTACCCATGGAATTGGGTAGTCTAGGAGTCGGATCATGGGAGGGATCGTCGGCATTCTGTTTGTAAACAAGACTGCCGCGCTCTTGGAAGGATTAATTTCGATTCTCCAACGTCGAAACCAGTCACCGAAGCATCTGGCTGCGATTTGGAGACGTCGATGGATAATGAAAGGACATGAACTGGATGAAAAGATGCAAGTATCGTCTGCGAACAAGGCGGTGCTTACTTTGTGGTTATGTGGGATATCATGGGTGTATAGGGTGAACAGGACAGGACCTAATACGGAGCCTTGTGGAACTCCGGCTAGTAGCGGGTGAGGTTGAGATTTCGATCCCTCGACGCGGTATCGGAACGTTCGTTTCCAGAGAAAGTCTCGTATGATGAGTACGAGATGTCTGGCACGCCGAGTTATATAATCTGTATAAGCCCGTCGTGCCATACTTTGTCGAACGCCTCGCACGTCGAGGAAAAGCGCTCCAGTGTGTTGTCTCCGTAGCATGCAGGATTTAATGTGCTCCGTGATGCGGTGCACTTGATGGTGCAGGAATGTTTGGCCCGAAAGCCGAATTGGACTGGTTGGAGCCCATTAGCCTGCATAAAGTCCTGTAGGCGGGTCAAAACTAATCTTTCGTAGATTTTCCCGAAGCCTTTAAGCAGGCTAATGGGGCGATAGGAGGTTGGTTGGTTGGGAGGTTTTCCCGGTTTGAGGAAGCTTATAACTTCAGCGTCCTTCCAAGTGTTTGGAAAATACTCTGGAAAGAGCTGCGTTATAGATGAGGACAGGAGGTTGATAAGGTGAGTCGGAAGAATCTTAATGACGCGGTTTGATATGCCATCGGTGCCCGGGGCTTCCGTGGTCTAAGCTTTTGATTATCGATCGACTTCGCTTTCCGTTACGGTGTGAGTACGTCGCTGGGTAGATGCGTCAACCGGTCAACCTCGCTCTCTACCTTGCGGAGATGAGCGGCGCTCACCGGTTGTGTGCTGGGCGAGCATTGAGTCTCGAGAGTGTCGGCCAGACATTCGGCTTTTCTCATCGAGAAACGCTGTGGCTTGTCGGGTTGGATGAGTGGCGGCATAGGTGGATGGCTGCCGCCGCCTTTGAGGCTTTGGGAATGCGCCAGAAGGCCACATGGGAGGGATGTAGGTTGCTCAGATCGTGATCCCACCGATCGTTCCTGAATTCAGCATGCGCATCTTGGACTGATGTTCAGGCGCGTAGCTGCCTTCGGTTCCGCTCGGTTGATACCAATCGTGGGCGCGAATCGCGGCTCTCTTGCGTCGCAAGAGGTCCTGATGTCGTTTGGCAAGGCCCAGCGGGGTTTTCCTCCACTGGATTTGCCTCGAGGAGGCCTCGACGACACTTTGGACATGACTTGTGAACGCATGAGCGGCGAGATTCACGTCGTGAGCGGTGTTTAGGGTATTGGGTATGGTATCTAAATGAGGTGAGCTAGTAGAGTCTAGCTGTGACTTAAGCTTATGCCAGTCGACTTTAGTTCTAAGAACTGTGTTTTGGATTTGCGGGTCCTAGCTTTAAGAGCACGGACGGTGGTCTGAGGTTAGGTCATCGATGACCTCTATGCTCCTAAGAGCGAGATTGACGTTTTTACGATAGCAATATCAGCACATCCGGTCGTTGTCCACTACGTGTGGGAAGTGTGTTTGCATCAACGGCGCAACCACACTGAAATTGAGCTTGTCTGACAATTCGTCTAATGCTAGACCCCGGATTTGTAGTGTATGAGTTCCATCGGTGCTTGCTATTGAAATCGCCGGCGAGGATGACGGCGTCTCCTAGGATAATAGCGTCTCGAAATCGGATTGGGTGATGCATGAGGTGTCTCTGCTAGGTAAATATACCGAAGCTATTGTAATCGGCGCGTGACCTGACATGGCTAACCTACAGATCGAGGCTTCTAAATGCTTTAGATTCGACGGCGTGTCGATTGCTACGCAGTGCAGTGACTTTTATAATAAATGAGAGTGCCGCCGTGAAGCGCCGGTCCTGTCATTTCTTATGATATTGAAATTAGCAATCTCGGATCTCTCTTCCGGGCTTTAGGAATGTCTCCTGCACCAGTAGAATGTCTACGTCGTTTTCGCGAAGGAATTCGTTGACTTCGGTCGTTTGTTCTCGAGACCGTTTGCGTTAAAAAGGCTAAATTAAATGCGCGTGGCTTTACGCGGCCCGGCCGTTGTTTCTAAAAGTAGTGGGTGTACTAGCCATTTAATTCCCACGAATAAGTTCTATTAGGTTTCTGTACTTGCGGAGTACAGCTAAGCGGCGGTGAAGTTGCCAACGGTGGCATCTAACTCGACGGTGAGCCTCATCGACTTCTGCGAAGTCTACCGTATAACTAACACATCAGTGTTAGTCCCAGAGCGCCATTGCTATGGCTAGCTTGCTGGGAGGCTTCGCGGAGCGCTTGAGGTGCGGCGCGCGGTGCGGCGCTACGCGGAGCGCTCGGCGCAGGTTGCGGGGCCGGTTGTTGCCACGCTGGCATGGGGGCGCTACGCGGAGCGCTGGGAATCTGCCACGCCGGGGCAGGCCGGAGGGGCGGGAAGGAGGTGAGGGATGGCACCGGTGGGCGCCTAGGGATGGTGGATGGTGGAGGTGGTCTCCGCTTGGGCGCCTTGGGGCACCCTAGGTAATTGGCCGTGTGGCCAGGACTTTGGCAGTTGACGCATGCCGGCGGTTCGTATGTTGCTAATACTGCGGTCCGAGGTCGAGGACAGTCTGGGGTGCCATGGTCTCCGAGGCACTTTACGCAACGGGGTCGTGCGTGACAATTGCGGGCCGTGTGTCCGAATAATTGGCAGTTGTGGCACTGCCCTGGGAGGCCGTTTGAATGCGGCGCGTTAAAAGAGATGCGACCAATGTCGCAAATGTGCTTAAGATCGTAGATTTTTTGCCCTCACAGAGCGTTCGAGCGTCAGAAGGACGACATTATAAGGCCTTTAGTCCGCGGATGGAACAGCCTTTGAGCGGAATATATAGGGATATTCTCCGACTTGATGAAGTCGAAGATTTCTTGCGTTGGTAGTTCTTTCGGCAGCCCTTTGACCACTGTCCGAAGGACGCGCTCTTCCGGGAGCGCGAATGTATGATAATAATACTGCTTCTCGAGCAGATATTTGGTGACATCGCGGTGCGCTTGCACCGTCTCTAACTGAATCTTGATCCCACTGGCGGAATCATTGGCCGTGAACTTAACACGGTTGGATAAAGCAGACCGTAGTTCGGCCCACTTCTCCTTCGACCTAATGTAAATAGGCGGTGGCTTTTTGTCTCTAAGTGAGACCGGTACTTGCTGTGAGGCAGCGGGGGTGGGTTGCTGGGAAGCAGCCGATGTTGATGGCCGTGATGCGGCCGGCTGTGAAGCAGCGGATGGTATTTGCCGTGAGGCGGCGGGGGTTGACTCTACTGGCCTCGGGGCCGATAATTCAGCGGCCGACGATTTCGGCGCCTTAACGGGTGGGTCTGGGGTCGGCGACGACGCCGGCGACGATCTATTCTTGCGCTTCTTTTTGCGCGATTGTATTGGCAGGAAGCCTCCTGCGTCTAGCTCCTCGGGTTCCCTGGCATCCGAGTCTGCCTCGACCTCGACCTCCATTTCGGAGTCGGATGTGGATCGTGTGGAATCTGATGATGAGTTTCGCGACTTTTCTGACTTGGCCCTAGCTGCGGCGCGCGATTTTTTGCCCTTTTTGGGCTTCGATGACGTTGATGTTGTTTGCGTTGAGTCCGATGTGCTATCGTTAGCAATTATTGCCACACGGATGGCTTCTCTTATGGCTTCTGGGGTCTTGTCTTCTAATTCCTCAATGTTGAGGCCTATGCCCTCGAGGGCTTCCTTCATCAAATGCAACATCGTTAGGCGATGTTGCCAATCTACGCTATGAATTTACGTTGTAACGCGCGTGCAAGCACCCCCGGTGAGGCCGGGGGTTGTGTGCCCTACCCTCCCCGCCCCAGTGAGCAGGGAGGTGTAAACCTAACGTTAAAAAGGAAAACTAGCGCTTTAGGAGCGCTAGGTGAATACCTAGTTGCTGCTAGTGCAGCAAACAGGATTAATTGATAAGAAATAATACCACGTGGGTGGTGTGCGTGTTGATTTTAAATTAACTACGTTCGCGGTGAAACGTGGCAAGAATTTAATTTGGCAATGTAAGCTAATATAAAAAGGGTCCCTACATCCCAACAGAAGGTGTCTGAACGCTGTAAAGGGGAAAATTAAATTGATAGGCAAAATCGGAACGACTCACCCGACCGGACGGCTACACAGCTATCTGCGCGCAGGCGCGTACGCCCAACGCGTCGACACTGACACTTCCGGCACACACTGACACTACACTGTACTGCACAGCACTGATGCACGATGACACGACGACTCGACGTCTTCTCTCTTCTGCCACTTGTAGGCGTCGGGGGGGAGGGCGTGGCCACGGGTGGGCCAAGCGGATGGCGCAGGTAGCGGAGCGGATCGAGCGGGCTGGTCCGGTCGACCCGAGAGCTACAAGCACACTGTTTTGTAAAAATAAAGGCAAGCACCTGTTTTGTAAAAATAAAGTGTGCGCGTGTATTGTCCTACACTGCTAAGTAGTAGTGTGTGTGTGTGTCTCCTGCGTGGGTGGGGCAACCTATTTAGCGTTAAGGGTGTTAAGTAAATTATTCTATTTAACAAGACTACTAAGCCTAGCCATCGCGTTGCCGGCAGCGGCTGATTCGTTCGCGGCATCATTAAAGTCGTTTATATCCAATAAATCCAGCCACATCATGAAAAGTGACGCGTCTTGCTCAGTGCAGCTAGCGTTTAATTATTAAAAATTATACTCGACGTTTTTAAATAATTATTAACTCGATAAAATCCGTAAAATTGTATTATTTATCAAAACTTAAGATGATTGTTAAGTACATAGTTCAGGAAAGAATGTTATTGGTGTTTATTAAGTGCTATATATTCTTAAATATTATTAATGCTTTTGTCATTTTACCGTGCTGTTCCATAAATATTATAAGTAAACTAAAAAGGACTCTTATATCCATGGAAAAATATAGAAATGGAACGTGTTAAATTGTTGAAAAATAAATCCGGCCAACGTAAATTGTGTCGACGCATAGGCGTTCGTTATTGCCGAGGCGTGACTGGTCCTTGATTAATATTCGAAAGCCTTTTTTCTGACATGTAATCACTTACTATTATATACAACTGCTATTCTTTTTGTTCTTTGTTTAATGCCTCAAAAATGTTTCAATGATTCATAATAAATAAATAATTACAATTATTATGAGTTTGTGTGAGATCGATAATATAATTTTATTCTATCCGCATTTTACCTTAGCTGTCACTATAATGCAAAGTTAGGAAAAAATAACTAGTTTCCGTGGCAGTTAAAAACAAAGCAATAATTTTTTAATAAAAATAGTAACGAACTTAATAATGTTAAGGTTAAATAAGGAGATTTAAAATAATTTATGGCTAATCAAATATTTTAGGACAACTGATTATTGACCGTAATAAATACTACGTAAAAAATTGAAATTTGAGAAATGTTTTTCTACTAAAATGGTTTGAAACAGGCGAAATAATCGTTTTCTTAATTTTTTAACTTTAATTACATTTTAGTTTTTAGTCTTTTTGGCTAATATATATATATTTATTTTAGTATTTCTCAAACAATATATCAACAAAATAAAGTATCGATTAAAAGAGATAAAATAAAAACGATATTTAAAATATTTTGAAATATAAATATCTACTAAAAAATATCTATCTACTAATTAAAGAATTATAAAATCCTTTTAAAGAATGTATGAAAATATTATTAATCATATAATACTGACTACTACTGCTTCTTGTATTTTATGTTGTATTTATGTTTAATTTCGATCACAAATATCAAATGCAATATCCGATATAACATGTCAGACGGCACATCGAGAAACCCTCAAAGGTTTTCATCGAAGCTTTGCTTTGTATTGAAATATTGTTTGTATTGAAGTACAACTTTAATGTTGTTATATTTATGTATAAATTCATTTTATAGATATACATACATTAATATCAGTAGAGAGCCGGAATAAAGCATGCATAAATATTAATATAGACATATTTAGAAATATGCTTTGTTTTGTGATACAATTATATTTTTTGACATATCCTAGATAGAAAGAGACTTACTTAAAATGCTTTGTCGTAATTAAGTAACTTACGCAAATACGGCGAATTATCAAATAAAGCAAATACCAATTTTTCAAGCTTATTTATATATATACGTAAATAACTTATTATGCATAATATATATATATTTATGCGTATGTATAAAAAATATTTAAATATGCTTTAACTCTCGACATTTCTAACACTTTCCTGCAGCCGCGGTGACGGGACAAATATGAGGTGTATTACCTTTGCTAAAATTGGGATTACCAGATTTCTTTTATTATTTAAGTTGAAATTTTAAGTGCATGCCCGGACCAAAGGAAAAATAATTTATTTGATCATATCATTACGTAAATAAACAATAGCATTATTCAAATAAAACCAGTGGTGTTGCTCAAAACTGATATGAAATTCTAACAGACATCCATTTTATTACAAATTTTATAAATGCAAAAGTTAGTATATTTTCTTATAATTTTTTTGACACATTTAAATAAGTATATCGTTCCGCACTTAAATATTTTATATAAATAGTATTTCAAGTGCTGCAATTATATTACTGCAAAAAATGTTTAGCTTATACTAACAACCGCGTATAGAAGTTCTGACAATCTTGTTTTGATATTATTTTACTAAACTTTGACAAAAATTATACAATTCTCACAAGGCTAAATATTTCTAAAATTTCTGTTATAAATAATCTTAAAATAGATTCAAGTAAAAGTATTCTACCACTATGAAAAATATTGACTTTTAAACAATTTAGTTGTCTTAGAATTTAAAGGAATTTACCCAACGTTTATTTTAGAAAAAGTGGTGGATTTTAAATATCGAATTTAGACAGAATGCAGTAATCTATATATATAAAAATGAATTGCTCGATAACGGCCGAACCAATTTGGTTAATTTTAGCCTTGAAATAATTGTAGAGGTCCAGATGTAAAACGAAAAAAAACCAATATGAAAAATCTGAATGTGTCGTTTAGAAATGGAACTGAAACTTAATTCTACCTCACTACAGTTGGTAGATTCAGTATTGTTTTTTACTATTGATCGATTACTTTTATGTAGATTGACTTTGATCTCTACAAATGTTTAGATGTTATATTAATCGACTATGGTAATACGAAGTCTGCCTGGTCAACTAGTACTGCATAGAAAATTAAATATTTTTTATTTCAGAACATTTCAGATTTGTCCTTTTAATATTGATTAAACGTACACATTTCTAGCCAAACACGTCACAAATATACAAAGCATTACAAAAAAGAGATAGATGGTTATATTCATTGCATAAATTAATTACTTCAAATCATTTCGTCCAAGTTGTTGTTATATAAGTAATATATAGTAAGTTGTTGTTATATAAGTAAAGTATAGGAATATTGCACTTAGAAGATATTAGAAACTTAAAATGCGCTGGTCTCTGCAATCGCCTGAAAATCTGGAAAAAGAATATTTTTGCCCTACATCTGATTGATGAGGTTTTGCCATGATGTAATCAAGATAAACTGATAGCGAAAAAGCTCAGTTGTTATGTTGTTGAAGATGTCTTCATTATACTTCTTATACTAGATTAGATTTAATTAACATAATTTCGTATTTTAAATATTCTTGTACGTTGTAAATACAGGACTAAACATATTTTTAAATAAATGGTAAGTACATCGTTGTCTTAATAATTTTATAATGTTGCTGAGCCCTTGCAAGCACTTGCGGCGTCAAGTAGTTTTTTCTTTAAATTTTACTCGTTCCCGACACAAATTTTCAAATTATGTCGATTAAAAAAAATATTTCGTATTAAAAATCATGCTTTTATTAATACGGCTAATTATTTAATATTTTTAGAGTTTTTTTAAGTAATACGATATAAAATATACAACCGCTGATGTCGTTTAATACCCAGGAGGCGTAAAGAGTAACACGATTTCATTTAATCTTTTCCTACAGATAAATAAAATAGCAATTTTCTTTTCTACGACGACATCAAAATGTAACATGGTTTCCACAAAACTATACGATTATTTATCTAAAAGCACTAAAATATTACGTCTACGATTTTATGTTTAGTTCTAATTAGCATTCTTAAAATTTTTTTTCTTTAAAATAAGTTTAGACTTGTGTATGAAATTTGTTTATTAACAGTATTTCAACTGTTAAGTAGTTTATAATGATTATTGTGTGCTTATAAAGGTAAGTTTAATTTTCATAATTTTATATTCATTATGGAGAGATAATATTGTTGTGTATACAATACATTTCAAATGTATGTAAACTATTCTTTAGGCTTGTACTAAAAGAAAATGTACAATAAGAAATTTGCTCCTTAATCCCTAAACGAAAGATAAATATCTGTAACACTGATTGATTAGTTCAATGTTTGAGTAAAACCAAATTGAAATAGCACATTAAAGTTATGGGCAAAACATAAAAGGAAATGGGGTTGTGAATTATGTGAATCACTTTAGGAACCATAGTTAATTGGCGAACATTTATTTCCGATGACGATTTATCAATTGTCACTAATCAAAATACTTAAAGTAAAATAGATCAGTCTTTTTATTTATTTTTTTTATTTAAGCTTAATGCACAAGTAAGTACAATGGCGTCATCTACCAGTCAACCTTTGGGTAGTAGAGAGAAAATTAGATAGGTGCATGAATTAACTAAAACGAGGATACAGTTTTTATAAGTTTAGGGAGTGTAAGCTGTAAAAATAAATATCTCAATACACAATTACGTACTCTTCTAACAATTTTTAGAATAAGTGTTTCCGAGCTTTTTTTAAAAGTCTTTTTTCTACTATGATGGCTCGGTTAAGATAACATACTTAATTTAGGTTAACTCTTATTTACTCCGATGATATTACAACACGCAATAAGTAAAATGAGTACAAAAATCCTTAAGTAGTAAAGTCAGCTAGATCTAATTTAAAACTATGGCAACTTGCAGCTAATAGTACTTGTTTTGTACGCAGAAATACCTACGCCGAACCCTCCTGACCACCGTCCTGTCCCAATGGGGAACAACCGACTAAGACCGATATACTGTTCCTTCCAGGCGTATAAAGGGTGTGGATGCAGGGACGTTGTTGGACTCTTCTGTTACCAGAAGAACCAGAAGTTATTACTGATACTACTCCAACCTTGAAATGCATTATTATTTAAGTCTGATTGGATTGTGAAAATAAAGAGAATGTAATAAACCCAAGATAAGTCTTAAAATCGATATTGTCGAAGGATTTGTAAGAAACAGGAGGTACAATAGTGTATAGATTAGTGGTTGCGCGGGCGCCTGGTCACTCAACTTTCGTCGGCCCATTTGATTAGACCGTCTAGCTCGAGTGAAGGCGATATGGTAGATCCTATTTAAGGATCAGAAGCGAGGATGCGGTTCGAAGTACCATTTGCATAATCCGGCTCTGACAACGTGGTTATGAAGCCGGATTGGAATGCGGTAAAATGAAGGATAAATACCTCGTCTGATGGCGTCTCGGTGATGCGGTTGGGGTTCGCGGTAAACTCACAACAATTAGAACAGTATAGTAAGAAAGGGAAGGAAGATTATTGCGTAACCAATTTGAGGCTGTTGCTATGTTATCCGACATAGAAATGCGCGCGAACAATTTTTTCAGATATCATGCTCATTTTATTTTTTAAATCTTTAAATTAACGATTTCAATCTTTTTAATGCGCTTGTTTAACGTTTAAGGTAACGTTGTATGTCGGTCATAATTGGATTCTTTATTTAAGATAAACGTCCATTAGCTTATTATGATAAAAGTACCTGTTAATTAATATTTTACGAAAATAAGCATAATCTGGATCTTATTAACAAATCGGAAAACTAATACAATATTTTTATTAAATACCGAGCGAAATGTTGTTGGCATTCTCGACCTCGACAAGTAACAGCCGTTAGTGGTAACAACAAGGAGCTTTATGGAACACAAAATGCGAGGTAACGATATCGAAAGATGTATTGAACTACGCCACTGAATGCGGTCTCGTTCATTCTTCCTTGTTTTCTACCAAAATATACCTAATCTAAAATTGCTCAAAGTTACATTTTTTTACCCTAAATAAAAAACTAATAATTTTTTAAACTTTGCACAATTAAGACTGCATAATAACACTTGTTGTAAAGGTCACTAGCCACTATGACTAGCCTATACACTTTATTTCACATTACCATATCGCTATGATTAAAGAATCTTTTGTTCCAATTTCTAAACGTTTTTTATTAAACATTTTCAGAATGTAATTTGGGTGGTGCGACATTTTTATTGATTGAGAGAATATTTTTCATCTCCATCAGCGCAATTCCATTTTAATTTTGAAGCACAAAAATAAATGTACATGTTTATATTAAAATAATTTACAAAAAGCTTTTTCAGAGTCAAATTCAAAACCTTCTCTGTTTTTTATTGTATATAAAAAATGTATACATATTTTTGTCTGTACGTAATTGCGTACATACGTTTATTTTATAAATTATTTTAAAATGTTTTTATATCAAAAAAGTATTCATTCAAATAGTTACCGCATGTTATTCTTAATTTGATTGATATAAGTGTTTTTATACTATATTGTAAACTAATAAAAGGCATAAAGTTACATAAAACATAATTTTAGTCCCTCTCTTAAAATTAAGTCAGTATTTGGAAAGTAATCGTTTGCAGAGGTGCTTTTCGTCAACAAATTCTTTTATTCATGTATAAAATTGTTTATGACAGTTATTTAATCAAAGGGGATCACACTAAGAGCTATGCTTATCAAGAGATTAAAAAGGTGAATCATAAAGCCATTGGTAATAAGAATTCCTTTGTTACTATAAAACTCGTATTATATTGGTCCGGTACATGATATTGGTAAACCTTATTCAATGCTGTAACAAAAAGATTTCAGAAAAGCTTTTTGACTCGTAATAAAGCGAAATTTACTAATAGTCTATTACGCGGATGATATATTTTTATCAAAAAACATTTTATAAGATTTATAAATTTAAGAAGATATTTATCCTTATTTTTATTTTGTGCTATAACTTGTAAAAAATATTATTGATTTATTTATGAACGTTTAATTCTGATTTATAAACACTATTATGGTAGCTTGCAAATTTTCTTCTATAATTAAAGATACCTCGTTCTATTTTAAGGCATTTATATTAAAATATTAACTTGCAATTATTCTTAATGTATAGATATATGCCATCACAAATTTTCTTGTAAATCAATTTAAGACACAATTTTTAGAAGGTCGTCTATTTCTAGGCATCAAGCTTCGACAAAATTTTCAATTTAACCGAAAAATGTTATGATTTTCGAAGATGATTATTTTTATATTAGAGGAACTCCTTATCATTTTTTAAATTGAACCACATGATGCCGACAGCATTGACACGGTATTGACAATTAATTCAATATTTTTCTTATATATGCAGTACTACTAAGATATATAAATAACAAAGCAAATAGATAATGTTATTGCACATAAAATAGGCATAATAATAAAGCGTGTATAAACAGGAACAAATACTGAAACCGCTTCTAGCCAATAACCGATAATACCGAGATTTCCAAGGGACGCCACTATCTCTATTACTTCTTGTAATAGATTGCGACTTGTTTACGATCCATGGGGATATGAAGGAAGTATAATATTTTTTACAGATTAGAAGGAAAAATTTTGAAAGGATACCTTTAATAGGTATGTATATACATCACAATTTATGGTTTTGATTTATAAGCAAGTTCTATATATATATATAGAACTAGCTGTTGCTAAATTGTAAAAAATTGTCATAAAGAAAAAAATATTTTTTAGTTTTTGATTCCCAAAAACTAGTCCTCCCAGCTATATCAGCTACCTTTTAGAGAAAGTCTCGACAAAGTCTGAACAGACATGCCAGAGATAAGCCAGAATAAACAAATAGACATACAGAAAAAAAATGTGATATCTTACAAGTATTGATTATTTATCATTTTGATGTTACAAACAAACATCCTTTTAGTATAATATAAACGTAGAGTGCAGAATTTTTAGTCTAGTGGTATGGGCATGTGCCGTAGAAACCGGAGGTCGTGGTTCAAATCCTGCGGGGGCTCAACAAATTTTCATTGTTCCTAGTTGGTTAGGGCAATTTGGGCCGATCACCCAATTGTCTGAAAACTAAGAAGATCCATGCGTCGAATGGGCATGTAAATAGTCGGTCCACCCACCAACCCGCATTGGACCCAGCGTGGTGGGATACGGTCCAAAACACCCTAATAGATACGGGTGTATTAGGGGAGGCCTATGTCCACCAGTGGACTACCACAGGCCGATGATATCTTAGTTTCGTACTGTAAGCTTTCGGTCCGTGGTTTTATTTTAAAAAAATCTTTATTGCAGCCGAACTAACTTTCAATCCATTTACACAACTTTTACAAATGAAACGATGATAGACGGATGTAGAGGTTGATTGTTCTCTTTTTATAAATATAAAGAATCGCTGAAATATTCAGAGTTCTTTATAATATTTTTTTTAATATCATCAACTACACTAAACCTGATTTGGAAAAAAATAAACATTATATCTTTTTGTTCATCTCTAGATTAACACTCGTTTCTACTTCGTAGCAGTCCGGTAATACCGCGTACATTATATAAGTACATCATATAAGAACAAGTACGTGCAAGAATCGATACAAGTAAACGCTCGGTGGTTGATCATCAGCATGTTGTGCATACATTTATCATGGTTTTTGGAGAAAATATTATTCTTATTTGAATGAAAATTTAAATTTGGGTTACATAAATGATTACTAAATACTCCTTAAATTTATACAAATCATTATTCATAAGATAATAAAAAAATAATTACATATTATTTTGAAAAATTACGAAAGATACGTTTTCATCTTTATATGCTTTATATGATACTTTATATGATTATTATAATACGTATGGTATTTGATTTAGACGACAACGAGTCTCAAACTTATGTTTCAAATGTCCATTACCATAAATCTATAGTTTCAATGATAAAAAAATCCAAAATAACCTACATATGTATTTTTTTAAATAATAAAAAATTGACTTGGAAGTACAAATTTTGTAAGGAAAGTTTTAATAAGCAAGTAAAATTTTAACAACAAAAATATGAACGACTTTAAACAGCGTATAACTATTAAATGCAATATAAACAGGTAACCACGTGCTCTCTGTACAAAATGGCATCGCGATTTTGGCACCGCATTTTGAATCTCTGATATCTTTTAAGGTTTTTTAATAAAATGTCGCCATTCACACGTTTTATGTACATTAATAATTTTTTTTGCAGATAATTTTTTTTATCTGAACTAAAACTGTATGCTTTAAAAATGCCTGATTGCAATTTTTAAAAATATTTACTTTAAAATGCTTATTATGGGTTATTCTTAAAACATACATGTATTCTATTACGAATTTTATTGTAGTACAATTATGTAAAACATATTTTAAGTATATCTCTTAAGATTAAGCCAGCGTTGGCAATTTAATGGAACGAGGGTGTGATTTTTGACACCGAATATTTTTTAGTTACTTAAATATCTATTAAATTATTTATCACAAAAATATAGAAAATAATGCTAATAACTATCATTAAAAAAATAACAAAATTAAAGCAATAGAAGCGGAGCAACGAGGTAACATATATACATAAAAAAACACGCGCTCCGAATTGAGTACGGGAGGTACTCTGGAGGTCATTTGGAAAGTTGGTCAAAAATTCGGCTTTATCATTTCACACACGAAACCGTTCCGTAAATTTATAGTATGTGTATTACAGAAAAAAAAATATTTAATTAAATTCGGCTTTGTATGCAAATACAATAATTCAAAGAGTGAACCATAACATGGTAAAATATAGATTATGAAAGCATTATCACCTTCCTATTCTTACAGCGGTAGGTTTGGATTCCTGATATGAACTATCAAATTTGTATTTAAATAGAGCCAACGTCATTTACTCAAGAATCAACCAAACAACTTTCTATTCCCCCGAATAATATACGAATATGAAAGGAATAACAAATACTCGGTATGAGTTTTTTTGTTACTTTTTAAAATTTTTAGTTTTTATGTAACCATCGTCAGCCTGTGTTAGTCCACTGTTGCACATAGGCCTCCCCTAATCCACACCTTCTCCATTAGGAGATTTTTTGATCGAATCAAACCACGCTGGTCGAATGCAGTTTAGTGGGTGGGCCGACTTTGTACATGACCATCCGACGCATGGACTACTCACTTTACAGACAATTGGAGGATTGGCATAAATTGACCTTACTAACTAGGATACAACAATAAAAATTTATTGAGTTCCCGCAGGATTCAAACCCACGACCTTCAGTTTCTAGAGCACACACCCTTACCACTACTTACGCAGTTAGGTTACGGAGGCAGTTAGTTTTAATGTAGAATGGACATTATTACATAAAAGTGCATTTTTTTATAGTGTCATGCGGTACTTTTTGATAGGAGAATATGTTATTTTTAGCAATCTCAAAGAGAATTCAAAAATAAAAAGGATTGCCGTTATTTATCCCACTTCTGATGTTAGAAATCTCAAAGAGAATTCCAAAAAGTAAAAATGATGACGATAACTTAACGTCTCTTATGCTAAAAACCATTGAAATGGCTCACGTGACCCTGATAACAGCCACGATGTCTCGTACGGACGAGTCGATGTATTACACCACTCAACATACTAACATTTTCACAGATGCACAACACTTATTACACACGAGGAGAGTTCCGTTCCGAGTAACGGCTAATAGGACACCCTCCTTCATATTTTTGAGCCGTCTTTTATACACTATCGCACAGAGACAATACGTCAATATCGAGACATCTTTTCTCCAACCACCTACGTTAGAAATAGTATTCCGACATTATGCTTAATGTCATGGATATGCTGATTACGTGTGTTGGTAAAAAAGTTTCGAGAGTTTGCTGAGTTTTAATCAGTTTATCTGGATATTCAAAACTGACGCAATATAACACATTAGTGCTTTGTATATCTTTTTAGTAAGATTTAATAAATTCAGTGCAAACTATAATATGCTTACACTTTATATTGTTAAAATTGAGTTTATGTTTATTTATTGACTTATTTGTTTATGTTTATGTCATTTGTGTACAATCCGATAGCATACTAAACCTCAAGTTGTTTTAAATTTTTTAGGCTTTTCTACCAGTCAACCAATGGATGGTTGATAGAATGTTGAGTACTTATAACTAAATTATTCTTAGTGTAATATAACATTATTACACTAAATATGCTTATATTATGGTATATGAATATCATACATATTAATATATAATAATAAAAAAATGTACACACATATACATACTACACATATTATATATACCTGCTTAAACATACTATATCACCATAAATAACAGATGTTGTATTGGTATGGTAGATGGTAGGGACCCGTAAAGAGCGTATTTGACGAATGGGTAACCACCGCAACTGAGCACGATAGGCTGACACATTTGACACGTGGTCAAATTTACGGAGATTGAAAAAGACTCGAATGCAGTTATTTAAGAGTCGGTCAGGTTTATTAAGGTTATCTGCATCTAGGTCAAAGTAGCACACGTCACCATAGTCGATCAAAGGAGAATCAAAGTATGACAAGCATTGTCTTAGTTGACGGGGTAAAAAGTTTTGAGTCTATATAGATATCGCATGACACCAGTAACTTTCTGGCTAACACAAACAATTTGTGCCTTCCGGCATAGGTCACTGTCGATGTTTAAGCTAAGATTTTTTACACTTTGGCTAATCGATATTGGCTGACTGTCATACTTAATGTCTGGCAGACGCGTTCATTTAATTTTCAGTTTGATATAACTTTAGAACTGCACAGCACAATTGCCTGACGTTTCGACGGGTTGACATCTAAGCCAAACCAATCGGACCAACTTTTAATGGCAGCCAAATCTTTGTTTATTAATTGCAACCGCTAAACTGCCAGCATCCGCTTGGGCATACAATCGCAGATCGTATGTATACAGATGATAAGCACTCTGAATTTCGTAAGTAACGAGGTTAATAAAAATAGAAAATAAGAGTTGAAAGAAAATGCTGCCTTGAACACCACATTTTGCATACAGCCAGCTTAAGGAAGACTCGTCCACAACTAAATACTGCTGGGGCCCCTGAAGATAAAAAAAGAACCAATCCAGTACTTTATCAGAAACCATAAAATGTAAAAGGATAGCAAGAAGGATCTTGTAACTGACGGTATTAAATGCATTAGAAAAATCATTTACACCAGTAAAAGTCAAAGTTTACTGATAAATAAAATACAATATTTTTAAAAATGTGAAGCAACATTTCGGCTTAGATATTTATGCTCTTCTTAAATGTAAATAAAATTCACTTTTTCTAGCAAAGTAAGGCATCAAAAATATTAACAGCTATAATAACTGGCTAAGAAAAATATCAAAAATTGTGTTTAAACAGCTCGCTAGCAATAAATCTGGGTATAAAGAAAACAAGTCAATGATAACTTAGACTACAAATATCATGAACTTTGATTTCAATAGAGAAATTAAACGATTTGAACAAGTTGTATCTCGTGAAGCTCTGATAATTAAGTTTTAAGACACTGACTTCACTATTATAAATCATTAAAGTTAATTCTTAATTTACTTGTTTAATTCATAATTCATTTAACTTATTCAACTCGTTTCCCTTAGATATAAAATAGATGTATGTATTCGTATTTTTGCTTCTGTATTTCATGCGGTAGGTCACCTTGCAGTAGTAAGTCATGATATATTTCTGTAAAAAGTTAAATTCTCTTTACATGTCTAACAAAGTAATTTATAGTAAGGAATGTTTAGCAATTGTTGGCAAGGTAAGTAATAAATTAAGATTTTCTTATAAAAAGTATTACATCTATAGTTAGTACGACTTTTAGGAATGCAAAGGATTTTCTTTAGTTAAATGAAGTAGCATTAAAAAAATTCAAATTACTACTCATCCGTAGTTAATAGCTCCTTAATAATAATTTCGAACTATAAAATCGATATCGTTGATATCGATTTTTATAGTTTTACTTACTGACTACAGACGTATAATAAAACCGAGTGATTTGTAGTCTTTACATATAACTCTATTTTGTGCTTATCATATAAAAAATATGACTTTGAATAACTCCAAGATCGCGAGTCTGAAATTAGGCCCTATAAGCTTATTTAAGGTAATATTAGTTGAAATAAACGTTAATGCATTTTAAAAACTTTATTCTATTAGCATAAAACATGTCATACACGACATTTTAATGAAATGAAAATCTTAAAAGTTATGAGAGATCTAAAATACACGCGGCCCGCTTGTTGATAAATGGTTCTATTTGAAGTGGGTCATATTTTTTTTTATTAAAATTTAAATTCTTTGTGTTTTAATTTTACTTGTTCATATTTATTTTAGTTTGTTCATACTTTTGTTAGAAAGAGAAAAATTATGATATATTGATACGAATTGCATAATTCATGAATACAGTACAAATATGTATCTCTCATCTCTCTCTCATCAGCCTGTGATAGTCCACTGCTGAACATAGGCCTCCCCTAATACATCCCTATCCCACCACGCTTGCCCTAACCAACTAGGAACCAACAATGAAAATTCCCCCCCGCAGGATTCGAACCCACGACCTCGGTTTCTAAAGCACGCGCCCATACCACTAGGCTACGGAGGCAGTTACAAATATGTATATTTATAAATATTTATTTTACGGTACGCTGGCTTGGAATTTCTCAAGGCTGTTGTAGGCTTAATAAAATCATATTTTTATGTCGTATTTTCTTTAATGTGCAAACATTAAAAAAATATTGTATTGTTCAGTCCGAAAAAATTGAAATGAAAATATAATAATAATTAAAGTTACTGCTGATTTTCTTCCTTTGCGTAGTTACTACAATTATTTTAGTAACTTAAAACAACTACAAAGTTTTGTCTTGATTTTCAATGGGTGTTATAAGTTCTTTTTTGCAAAATTAATTAAAATATAAATAATAGCGCTTTGTGGATTATGAAATCAAAGCAACAACTGTCTTTTTTAAAAGTAGCTGGCTTAATTATTTTTTAAAATTATTTTTAATTAATATCATTATACTATATTTTTAATTTATATCAGTATATTTATATGACCCATACTGTGTTGTATGTATCAGCTTTGTAAATACTGCATCGATTTTTTCTGCCTTGGTTAGACGAAAATTGATTAAAAAAATTGCGTTATATAAAAATAAAACGACACCGCAACATGAAAAAACATACGCTACAAATTAAGCACCTCCTGTCGAAAATCATTATAAGGGAACTAAATATTTCGTAAAAATAAAAATATTTTATGTCATAATTTTGATGACATAGTTGCTACTATGTATATTGTTGATGACAGCACAAAAGAATCAATAAGATAACAAATACTTTATGTGTATAACACTATAGTACAATAAAATGATTAAAGAGAAAATGTACGCATTTATAATATCTTAAAAAATAAACAGGCATCGATTTAAAATTGTTTATAAAGACACTACGATTTTTTTGTTATTAAGCATTTAAAAAAAGTAAAAGAAAGTAAACACGTTTATCAAATAATATGCATACGAGGGCTGCACTAGAAGTATCAGGAAAACAATATATCCATTATTCCTGTCTTATTAAAATCTTTTTAATTGCAAATTTATTAGTTTTGAAAATCGAATACCATTTATTTATTTAAAAAAAGATTCTCGGTCTTGTCACAAAGTATTGTCAAATTTTTTAGTCGTTAAGAAAATGGAATTGACTCGAGATAATTCAGGAGCGATGATTTATTATGACTTTCGAAGTTGTTTAACACAAAAACAGTGTGTTGAGCGGATGATTTCTGCATTTAGTGATGAAGCCCCACCCAAAACCACAATTTATCGCTGGTTTTCTGAATTTCAACGTGGACGTGTCAAGCTCAGTGACGATCCCCGTCAAGGACGTCCAAAAACTTGATAGAGGAAGATCGACATGTGACATATCGCGTAATTCAGGAAACTTTAGAAATTGGCATGAGATAAATACTAAGAATCTTGCATGAATAGGTGTAAAAAAAGTTGTTTTCCCGATGGATACGATGCAAAAAGTGGCTCGCGTTACTTGGTACGTCAGAACTCTCGTAATATTCCACGCAGGATCCTTAAATGCTGTATACAACATCATATCAGGTGACGAATCCTGGATATATGCGTACGAACCCAAAACAAAAAACCCGTCATGAGTTTGGCAAAAAAAAAATGGTGGCCACGTTTGTCTCCAAAACCGGCCATATTGCGACTATTCCTCGTGAGGGACCAAAAACGGTTATTGTAGAACGGTATGCTAGCATTTGTTTGCCACAGGTGGTTCCTGAACTCCGTAAAGAGAACTGCAACCGCCGCATCATCCTCCATTACAACAATGCGAGTTCTACACCGCGCCCAGAACAAAAGAGTTTTTAGAGCAAGAAAACATAGTAATATTAGACCATCCCCCATACAGCCTCGATCTGAGACTTAATGATTTCTATACTTTCCCTAAAAATAAGAATAATTTACTAGAGATTTTCAGTGTCATGAAGTTCCTCGAAGTATCAGCTGGTAATTAACCTACGTTACGGTCATAACAAAGTTCGCTTCTATTTTAAAAGCAGTGGGATAACAGTAGAAAAAGTGAATTAACGTTCGTGTAATATTGTGTAGTATGTTAGTTATTTTTTTTATAGAATTTAAGTTTAATGAACTTTATTATCAATTTAACAATTAAACAGATTTAACATACGCTATTGAATAAAAGACATATAAAACTTAAATATAAATTATTGTTCCAAAATTATTAAAACCCCGCATCACGCCTTTATATTATTTACGACTCTTTTACAATATGGTATAAATATCCTCCTTCAATGGCAAGTACCACCCCAGATCTAGATGAGGAGCCCAAGTTGTCTAGCATTTGTGGCACGTAAGCCCTATAAGCTTATTTAAGGTAATATTAGTTGAAATAAACGTTAATGCATTTTAAAAAACTTTATTCTATTAGCATAAAACATGTCATACACGACATTTTAATGAAATGATAATCTAAAACATATGAGTGATTTAAAATACAGCTGCCGCTTGTTGATAAATGGTTCTGTTTGAAGTGGGTCATATTTTTTTATTAAAATTTTAATTCTTTATGTTTAATTTTACTTGTTCATATTTATTTTAGTTTGTTCATACTTTTGTTAGAAAGAGAAAATTATGATATATTGATACGAATTGCATAATTATGAAAACAAACAAATATGTATCTCTCATCTCTTCCCATCAGACTGTGATAGTCCAAGCGGACATAGGCCTCCCCCAATACACCCCACCACGGGGGTTTTACCGTATCCCACTACCTTGCCCAACCAACCAGGGGAAGCAACAACGAAAAATTTCCCCCAGGATTCAACCCACGACCTCGGTTTCTAAAGAACGCCCATCCCAAGGCATGGAGGCAGTTACAAAATGTATATTTATAAATATTTATTTTACGGTACGCTGGTTGGAATTCCAAATTGATTAATAAAAAATTTTTACTATTTTTTTTTAATGTGCAAATTTAAAAAATATTTTATTTTTTTCAGTCCTAAAAATTGAAAATGAAAATAAATAATAATTAAAATTATTTGGATTTTCTTTCCTTTAGTTACCACTTTAGTAAAAAACAACACAAAGTTTTGTCTTATTTTAATATTGCTTTCATGGTAAAGAAAAATTATTTATTTAAGATAAAATTAAATAAATTAAAAGTGAAACAATACTGATTCAGTTTAAAATAATTATTTATTTCCTTAAAGCATATCTTATTTAAATGTATGTTTAAAAAAAATTAAGAAAATGCAACGACGTTTATTACTTTAAATAAAAGGAAACAAATTAATGTTACAAGATAATGCTGATACCATAACCTCTTTCCTTGACGAATTTATATGAAACTCTTTCTATCAGGTTAGATGAGAATACAAGTTCAGAGAATATAATACAATACTAGTTAATATGTATTAACAATGACCTGTTTAAAACATTATTTTGTATAATATCTCATAAAAAGGATTTCTTTTTTCATTTCACTTCTGGTAAAAGTTGCAATAGCGATATGCCGAAATACGTCCTTTACGTGACTCAATTTGATTGCGATTTCGCAGAAAGCCCTCGATTTGCAAATTATCTCATCGCATAAATCTTACCGCAATGTTAGGCCACTCATAACGAAGCAAAGACAGACAAAGGTTAGCATTGTTTCGGGAAAATATATCACAACAATACAATTGTCAAGGAAAATACATAACGTTACCTCTAAAACAAGATATTCACGTTAATAATTTTGATAAAATATGAGTAATTATTTATTTTTATCGTAATACATTGTGTCAACTTTATGTTTATTTTAAAGTTATGAGTTCCTAGTTGTTTATCTTATTAAAAGGTTGCATGATATCTCGTTACGCTGCTTTATACTTTTTTTACAGACTTTAAAATTATACTTCTCTCTTCTTCGATAGGTTTGCTGAACGATTTTGCAATACTTTTTATTTGCTTGATAGGTTTTCTTTGTCATGTTGTTGTCTTTTTCAATTAAATTGTGATAAATAGTTCAATAGATAATAGACAAAGAAATAAATAAATGCTAAATAACAACCATGTGCAATTAATTTAAAAACTTTAAGTAAACCTTGAAAGAAAGTCTTAAAAAAACAATGTCTTACATAATTGTGTTTTAATAATCAGATCTCAATTGCCCTTAGTAACCAGTTCAATGCAAAAATATTTAAAAAACTAGACAAGTATAGATTTTCTAAGTTAATTTAAAATGACAGAGTGAGAAAAATGGAACCTTTGTACAAATAAGCGGGTTTAAAGAGTACAATACAAGTTTCAAAAATTAATACCTTCAAACATATCGAGATTTAAAATGAATCTGATTCCTGGGTTGTCTTGAAAGAAGCACATGGTTGTGCATGTGGTTATACTTTTTTTTTTCTGCCGTTGGAAAGATGCAGCTTACAGATTCCTCGCCGCCAGAGTGAAGGGGCAACAGTGATATGTGGGGCTCCCCGGGCCAAGATGGAGCGGCCGGCATACTCACTAAAAAACCAACGGTTGCACTTTTCTCATGTCGCTGTAGCGGGGGCCACGTACTGTTGAAACACTTCGGCAACCCCGGCACGACATGGCCCTCGCGGACCTCTTCTCTCCAGGTGTGTTGGCACAACCAGACCGTCGCTTTAGATGCCGTGTCGGAGCAAACAGCATGGCACACCCTCTTGACGGCCAGCCCTGTGTTTTTCAGCCGTAGCTTCCATTCCTGCAATAAAAAATAGCAAAGGAGTTCAATTCGTCTCTTCGCCCCCTTATTTCTTCTGGGGCTAGCTTGCAGCCCCGAGATCTCGCCTCTTCGCGCCAATAATACAATAATGCGAGGATTTCTGCTTCCAGATCCCAGGGCAAGTAGGCCAACAGGTAGGCCAACAGGTACGCCGCCTCGCTGGTACTCCGGTAGCTCCCCGGACTACGGTAGCTCTGGGTCCTTCTCAGTACCAACGTACTCTCCTTTTGGAGGGTGTCCCGTACAGGACCATGGACCTGATGACTCCAGCGTACAGGCGGCTACAGGAGCTGCTGGGTACTTCATCGTTGGGGAGCAGTCTGCCGAGAGCTGCCGCTGCGCTCGCTACTTGGGGCGCTAGGCGCTCAAAATAGGCGCAAAATCTCCATCGGCCGTCTAGGACTAGGCTGAAATCTTTTGACGTCGGCCTGACATTAACGCGGACGCCGCAAACAACGATGTGGGTGTCCGCAGGTGGCGGGTTCCGAGGATCATAGAAATACATGGCTTCGGATTTTTCGAGCGCCGCCTCTAGTCCTAGCCGCCCGAGGCGCCCAATAACTTGAACCTCGGCAGTGGCGAGAATCGCAACTCTGCGAAAATTAGTAATGAGGTCGTCGTCCGCGTAGCAAGTGACGTCGATACCCTTGATATTGCCGCCGCGTAGCACCAAATTATAACCAACGTTCCATAGGAGCGGTACCAACACCGACACCTGTGGAACTCCACACGACACCTCAATGGTCCGGAGCTCTTATCGGCACGTAAACTCTATACGACGGTGCGAAAGGTAGGCCCCTTACGCTCTCCAGGAAGGCACCCCGTGGAAACGGAGCGCCTTCTTTATGCAGGCCAAGGGCATGGGGTTAAAGGCATTGGCGAAGTCGAGTGAAACCGCCACAACACCCTCCCCGCGATACCGCATCCTTTGTTAGAAACCTGATCCGCAGCAACGCGTGGATGGTCGACTGGCCCTTGCGGAAGCCTTACTTCTACTCCACCAGATTTGGGCCGACGTGCTCCAGGCGCTGGACGATGCGGGGTACCAAGATTCTTTCAAAGAGTTTTTTCCACATAGTCCAACAGCACGATCGACCTGTAGGCGGAGGGAGAGTCCGCAGGACGCCCCTCCTTTTGAATGATGATGAGTCTGCCTGTCTTCTACCTGTGATTAAGGCTTGAGACAGGCAAAAATCATAATGCCTAATGCCATCGAAATCAGGTGTACAGGCACCGAGCCGCGATGCACTCTCTTCGTATCGCAGCGATTTCCACGATCCACTAGTATACCTTGCATTTAGGAGGGAGATGTCTGGCCCGGGACATTGACGCGTCACATTGCGTCCCGGAACCAGTGTGTGCCTCCTCCTCAACATCCACTATGTTAGGCGTAGAAATCCACGACTGTTCATTACCGCTTCCTTCAGATGCAGCGGCCAGGGCCGCTAAAGATGTCTAGGAGGGCGGTGACCCTGAATTGGATGTAAAGAAAATCCAACAGACTCTCGACGCCCGTCACCATCTTCCAGCCCTGTATTCGGCGTGCCAGGGCGGCATGTGTTTATACTATATTGCATGTGCTTATACTATACTAGCATGTGCCTATTCTGCGAATGGTTGCTAAATCTATAAAAAGTGGTTTGGGGAAAGATAATAGACTCTTTATTGCATATATATTTATCACACTGTCAATATATAACATGACTTAAGAATAGTAATTTAAGTTACAGAGGCAGACAAGCTTTTGTCTCCGATGAAGATTGTACAGTATTATCAACACATTTGCTTGTACAAGGACACACTGTATTATATTAAATTTGCTTTGAATATATTTTATTGTATCCTTTTGATATTTGCTTTAAAATTATTACAAACAAGTCAGATAATAAGTATTTACTTTATAACGCAGGTATTAATTATTTGTATTTTTAATTTATACCTTAACTTTTGAAGTTTTTTGCAATTTGCAGCAGGTCACGGGACAGATAAAAGGTATGAGGACCCTTGTCACCATTGCTGAAGTATTTGCTTTAACCAATGCAATAATAGATTTCTTCATTATCTACTCTAGTAAAGAGGTGTGCTTGGGTTTAAATTTGTTAATTATACCCGAGTCAGGCAGCTAATGACTCTTCCGGTTTGCAAATTCAGTCACTCGATAATTCTAAGAATCTAATCTGATTTACTGGAGATTCTAGTGGTTGATCTGAATTGCAATGATTTAAATGTAAAATGACGATGTGGCATTCCTTTTAACAGTATATTTTTCGATACATACACTACTATTATTGAACTTGAGGTGACAGCTTGTGTGAATCCACGGTGACCCTGTACTTTACGTCTGGAGTCATTTGACAGGATGTCATTAGATCAGCTTGGGATACGTGAGTGCTGAAAGATAGTTGACTCTCTGACTTGTTTTATAAGACGATTATTTGAGATTGTCGGATTGAGTTTGCATGTTTCATAAGATAGCTCTTAGTTTTGGGACAGTCGAAGCTATTATGTGGATATTCATAGCAAGTGCGCCGCATTTAACTGCGTGCCTGGTCATTGTCATGCTGAAGTCCTTGAATTAATTCATGGGCCCACGAATCTATCAGCGGAGATCTCAACACGCATTGCAGTATGTAATCTTCGCTCGTAAGTTGGTGACGATCGACCTTTGACTCTGCCGAAATTAGAGGACGTAGCTTGTCAAGATAGATCTGGCGTGATGCTTTATAGCGCTGAGAATCGGGCAAACTCATGAGATTCGAGCACTTTGAAAGGCTGCGGGAGGGTCTAGGATTCACGGTTCGCCTATGCACATCGTACGTGACTGGAACCCTCCGACTGAGCTCAGATTCCAGAAGGTCTTACAAGACAATGCAGCATTCAGATCGCCATAGTTAGAGTCCCACTTTGGAAACTGGGATGCTTGCCGTCCGCAGATAGGACTTCCTACGGGTGGAGAGCTGGCTAGTGGCTGAAGTAGCCTGGGAATCTCGCGATAGTGACAGAGTATGATCAGCCTAGGGTCGCCTTGTGCTGTGGGTGCTGTTAAAGACCAAGAGCCGCTGAGTCGGGAACGGAATTAGATCGCATCGCACGAATCGGAGCAGGCGCTAGCTTAAGCATCGGCTGATGACTCAACCGTGAGTGCATGGCATGAGGTGCATGTGGGAGTCACGACACGTATATCGGCTCGAGGCGAGCAGATTCTGCTCCAGCTGGACGGCTCCTGGAAGCTGTGAATGCTGACCAAGACCTGAAGATACATGTCAGAAACTAGCCATGCAGGCATCGTAGACTAGTATGCTGCCGAAGCACCTTGGAGCAGACTACGATGAGAGTTTAGCGAGTGGATCCACTGTGGCAGGATTCTGCCCCTGACGGTTTGCATGGTAGTGCTAAAGACGTGGACCTACTGACTTTGCAGTGCCTCGCAGTGTAATCACAGAGTCATTAGAGTGTGATTCCACTTGAAGATAGGAAGGTTTCCGTCACATTTAGAATGCCTGACGTGAAGAATGCATGGGCGAATCCTTGAAGGGTCGTTGTATGCAAAAACGTCGGAGAATTATGAATCCCTCCTCAAGTGGCGTAAGTTCGTTTGTTCAGAACATTTTGTTTGTCCAGACGTTGTAGATTTATGCCATAGATTTTTTTTGCCAACGTTTTAAAATAAATCGTATAAGGCTGTGATTTTTGTCAACAAATTTTTATACCTTTTTTAAGTAATCATGAATCAAGTAAAAGTAGTAATCATACTTATAACAAAACATGTAAAAATTTTGAACTAAATGACAAGCACCAACCTATAAATTAAAATTCAATTATGTTAAACGAGTTAAAAAGAAGATGTTATCTCTAATAATAGATAAAAACATATGAAAATAGAACTAATACCGTGCCTGTAATCTGTAATATCTAAGAGCCTGAATTACCAAAAGAGGCTATCAAAATAGATATTAATACATTAATTTAGCTGTTGAATTCTAGAGAGTGATTATTATACAAAAAACTGCTCGATTACTAATCACAACCAGAACAAAATATGTCAATATTTTTTAATGTTTATTGTTACTTCTGCCATGTATTTGTTAAATTTTGTTTTATCTACATTTAACTAGGAATAAAACTTTATGAGATTTATAATTTTTTTTATTGAATTATAAAAAACATATTTAATAAATACATTTTCTGGCTTATTCGCCGAAAAAATTTATGTCGCATAATTATTTTTGACGTTGAGTTGGCAGCAAAGCGGCAGGTTCTAATTGAGTAGATAATCGAAAGTGCAAGTGGTAAATATAATATTTATTTCTTATGATAATATCGTGATGTTCCAAAACAGAAATAGCGTATCAAAAGTAAGTAAAATTTTATTTATTCCATAAAAGATGGATAATTAGAATCTGCGCTTAAAGATTTACTAACACGGTCACAGATTTAGGAAATGTTAAGTAAATCATATGAACTAAGCGGTCAGAAATATATACTATAATAAAATTAAGCTCAAAAGTTATGTCTGGTTCATTTTGAGTCCGATAGATGAGTTTTTTTGTGTATAACACACAAAAAGCTCATGTCGGTGGGTTTTCATCATTTTTACGATCTGCGCAAAAGTTACTTAGGCGACGTTATCATCTACGTTGTAATTAGACACATAGGCTACAAGGAAAACTACTTCAGCTCCAAAGCCAAACCAAGCCGCTTACGTATAACTCCACTATATAACCGGCAGACAAAAGCCATATATTTTTTTTACTTTTTTCTGAGGTAAGTAAAGGTACAGCCTTTTAATTTATGAGGAGGCTTTTAAACCTCGTGGCAGTGCTCTTAAAAGCGCGAGCCATTCGGATATTGGTGAAAGCTCTGCTGATTATTTTATTGAGTAAAACGGATATTTTGCCATTCAATAAAGCGCTGTTTTAAAAACGATAAATTACCTTCGTTAACTTCACCCTCGGAACTACAATGGGCACTATACAATACTACAGGTAAGCATTAAGTAGGGTACCGGCCTCAGGGTCCCAGGTACCCCACGTAATGCCTAACGGTATGCGTAGTTAAGCACCTCAGTCCAGGAAAATGCTAAACAATCAACGAAGTGACAACCGAAGTGATCCAAGACTATAAAAACCGAGCATTAGTGGAACGGATAGTTTCGAAAGGCTCTCAAAGCGTCGATTGGATTACCTAAGTAGAGCTATGCACAATTAGCTTATGATATATGAGCGTGTCATAGAGAGCAACAAAATAAATCGATATAGTCAGTACAATGATTATGTTTTAATCGCTATTTTCTATATATTTTTTTGTATAACAAAAAATATCTGAATAAAATGGTAGCAACAAAACAGTGTAGGTACCTGCTGTTAAAACGACGAGAAATGATACAAAAGCTTCCATTTGTATATTATCAAACGCTACAAATTATGTCTCCTGGCGCTCGGGGAGAAGGAATATTGAGATACGACAGCCATTATTTCCTGTAAATATATCATTATGATATTCTCCTGCAGTATTTATTTCCACTTTTGACTATTGTAAAATGAAAACAAAGCTATGTATCCTAAAATTTACAATTAATGTTTTTTGTTAAGATACGTTATACAGACCAGGTTATAGTAAAAATAACTGTTTACAAACACGGGTCTTTATGTTATGCTATTACATGGCGTACGGTTATAGGATTAAATTGAGTAGAATATGTAAAGTTTAATCAAAGAAATTCATGAAGGATTATGACAAAATATATTGAAAAAAGGTAAACAATCATTGAATTTTAAATTAATATATGGAGCTTTTTTCATCATCATCATCATCATAATCAGCCTCTATCAGTCCACTGCTGGACATAGGCCTTTTTAAATGAACGCCAAGGCGGCCGATCCCCTGCTCTCGCTGCTAACTTGAACCGGCTACTGCATGGAGATCGCCGTCCCACCTGGTCGGGGGTCGGCCAACATTCCGTTTCCCTAAACGTGGCCTCCACTCCAGGATCTTGTGGGCCCATCGGCCATCCGGTTTTCGGACCCCGTGACCGGCCCACTGCCACTTCAACGAGCTAATCTTTTCGTTCTCTGTCGGATGAATTCGTTATGAATCCACTGATTTATCCGACAAGACTCCACTCTCCGTAGCTTCCTGAATGCTGCCCAGCCCAACTGAATCCTCCTTCTTCGGCTTCTTTCTCGAAGCTGTGTCTTCCTAACTGCAATATGTGCCCGAGGTAGACATATTCATCAACAACTTCCAGAGTAACACCATTGACATTGACTGGACTCGGGAGATCGTGTTCGTTTAACATGACTTTCGTCTTGTCCGAGTTCAATTTTAGTCCGATACGTCGGGACGATTCATTTAAGCTGTTCAATATTTCCTGCAAGCACTCTAATGTGTGGAGGTGTGAAAGGTACTTGGCGTTAATGTTTATGCGTCCAGTTCAGTCTAGAGTCTTAAAGACGTCTCCTAATGCATTAGTGAACAGTTTTGGGGATATTACATCCCCCTGTCTCACTCCTCGATGCAACGGAATTGGTCGCGTTTGACCCCACGGAATCAGAACGGACATAAACGCAGCGCTATACAGACCTTTCAACACCTCGACGTATCGATAATCGACCTGAGATCGTTGAAGAGCTTCCAGTACAGCCCAGGTTTCTACAGAGTCAAAAGCTTTCTCATATTCCACAAAGGCAAGGCACAGTGGCTGATTGTACTCAAAGGTCTTTTGTACAACTAGCCTTATAGTGAAGATGTGGTCTATGGTGCTAAATCCTCTGCGAAACCCAGCCTGCTCCGGTGGCTGGAATCCATCAAGCTTGTTGGTGAGACGATTCGTCACGACTCTCGAGAACAGCTTGTATATGTGGCTCAAATTTGAGATGGTCGGGATTTTTAAGTAGGGTATTGTCACCCTTCTTAAAAACTTTCAAGCCACGCCTTGGGAGAATTACCCTGTTGATGAACGTAGTCGAATAACTTACGTAACTCACCTAAAATGGGGCTACCCCCTGCTTTAAGGAGCTCGGTAGTAACTCCAGCCTTTCCTGGAGCTCTTCCCCCCTTTACCTGCTTAAGAGCCAGACTAACCTCATCAATGCTGACTGTAGGAAGCTCACCGGAGAGATGCCACGTGGATCGTTATCCCGATAATCAGGTTGAGGAGCCTGTGACGCGTACAATTTGCCATAGAAATCCTCAATCTCAGATAAGATATCAGACTTAGAAGAAACAATCGAACCAGAACAGTTCCTAAGCTTCGACAGATGGCTTCTCCCGAGCTTCTCCACAAAAACCTTCGACCCTCTGTTCTGCTCAATCGCTTTAGCCATCCGTTGCGTATTTGAGCAGCAAAGGTATCGGTGTATCAGTTTGAGGATCCGCTTCGAAAGAAGTATCACATCTGTCGAAGTAGTATCCTCATAGATTTGACGTTCCTCCATAAGACCAAGCGTCTCATCGGGGAGTTTGGATTTCCTGCCAGTACGCTTACCCCTGCAAAACCATTTACCCACGTCACGTATGCAGTGGTATGCAAGGCTCGGGAGACATCCTGTAAGAAGTGGGCATACACTAGAGCTACAAGGTACGCGACCCTAGTCGACACACTCGAGACTGCGATTATGTTGTTAGCAAGGGATTAGTTGGCGAGGAATCCCATGACCCTAGAACGTGCCATCGAATCTTACCCAGTTCCACCTCCAGCTCAGCCAGGTGTTCGCTAAGTCTCAGCGTACTACGTAGCCAGGTCAAGATTTTGGTAGCGATCTGTAGCCCGGGGATTCTTAGCACCCTTTGTCCCACCGTCACCATGGCCGCTACCGTGGCCAGGAATAGTGGGACGACCGGGATAGGGGCCGTTGCGTTTCGTTGACGTCCATTAAATGAAAAATAATGAAACGCTCATAATTGCCACGCTGAGCAGGCGGATTGGCAAAGACTGATTGCACCTGTACTGCGGATTTACCTTACTCCCAAAGTAAGGCAGCTCCGCAGTCCCGTTTTTTTCCATATAATTATGAAAAGTTAAGTCCTTATATTCAACTCATATAGGTCTTTTATATTGATTTATCATTCATTCATTTATCATCGATTTATAAACCAATCAGTATTCTTATAATTTTTATTTTGAAAACTGATACTTAAAATTTGTTTTCTTTGCGATTGTGTCCATTCAAAACTTAAAATATTCCTATCTGTTTTTTAGCAGTTCTATGCTTATATTGCCATTTGTTCTAGTGTATACTGTATATATTAAAATGTCCCTTGTTATAAAAGTGAAGCAGCTTGTGATCTGATTTAGAAAAAACAAATACAAATTTGGTAACGCAATGAAGCCATTATTCAAAACTAATTACTTTTATTAGGTGAATAGACTAATAATCTTTTATTTAAAATTATTGACAGGGAATTTGATCATTATGTATGTAAACAATATTATTTTGAAAGAAACGACGATATTCAGTTCCTTCTGTATTCCAATTCTATCACGTTTCCTCAGTTAAAATAGAAGGTTACAAGTATAACAAAGAAATTTGTATTCAATAGGATTCAAATCTTATAAGCGTATGTTGTTTCGGTTTTATAACTAGTGTTCCTTGGTTATTCGAAGAACAATCTGTGAACTTACTGCGACCATTGTTTAGAATATTTAATCTGCGATGCGGGAAAATTAACGTTATGACGAAAAATTTTAAAATGTGCGGCGATTAAGTTATAAGGCTTGCATTTCGATCGTTAGATATATATTTTTTAGTATTTTATAAGATTTTTATGTTGTCTAAACTTGTAGAAATAAATAACCTGGCTTAGTATATATCATTATTCTATTCGATTTTTATAACATCAATCTTCTATGGAAAGTCTGGAGTTGACAAAGTTCCTTCACGTTTGTAATCCAGCTTATGTACGACTATTAAATGTTCGAAGTCCTTTAAAAGACATTTGGATAAGAGCAATAAAACCATTTCAGTTACATGGCTGTGTGATTTATAACTTAAATAATACCGTATCTAAATTTCTTCATTCCCTCAATCTATAATTGACATCCGTTAAATTAACAATGTTCCTTTTTTATTATTATTTTCAGTAATACTTACTTAAAATTAGTACTATTACTTACTTCAGTAATATTTATTCATTCTTTTACCCTGTAAATTCCAGTTAAGATCAAGTTCGTCGTGGGATCGGCTTCTTAATTATAATCTAGATTTACCTCTAGATGATTTACCTGAATAACAGTTTTTACGCAGAGACGGATTTTTACATACCCATCACACGTATAAAACGTTTTACTTTTAAGATAATTGGGTAATCGCTCAATATTGTCCTAATCAACCAGAAAACAACGATAACACATAGTATTACAATATTTATATCCTTCCCATAAGCCGTCAACTGTTAAACGTAAAAAAAATGATAATATGCAATTATTTTTTTACTAATTTTGTAGGTTATGAAAGTATACCTATTTTAATCATATCATATGATTCGTTATAACATTATTAAATAAAATCACGTCACGGGGTAGACTGCCCCGTGACCACGGCCGCTGGAAAGTATTCGAAACGTCGGGAATATAAAAATAAACGCGATAAAATCCGAAAATTCATTATATTTATTAATGTATAATATTCGCGTAAACAATAGAAATAATTATTGGTTATAACAGTAAATGATTGCCTACATCAATTTTTTTAGTAAGAATTAAAAATTAAGGCTTGAACGCTCGCTTGCTTTAAATGCTGCTACTATGTTCTTTGAACATTCGACGTAATATTTTGACACAAGCGTGAAAACTCAATAATGCTATTGTATTATTTAGTTTTGTCGATCTTTCCTTGAATAAAGAGACCTCTTGTGAAAAATATATTAGTTAATACAAAGCCATAAAATAAAAAGTTTGTTTAACATTAGCAAGAATCTAGATGTCTACTAGAGAACAGTTTATCTCATAAAAATATCCATCTCTTTGCCTTTTGCTTAATAATATTGAAACAATAACACACCTCATACAATAACATCATATAACTGACATATATAGCCAGTTCGTGCCCAGACATTCAAACGTTTTCTTTATTGTCGAATATAGTGGATAGCCAAAAATTACTACGTCCTATGAATATTTAGCATGAGTAAGCTGCCGATTGTAAATTTTTATTATATGCTCTGTCGGAGAAAATGGCTTGTCCTTTCTTATTGACAAGAGGAATAACTATTATATAGTTAAACCATACCTGACTACATCTTCCTTCCAATAATTGGTAAACGGTAACTGTACACACTATCCAAACTATTTCCATATTGGTGTTAAGCGACGCCTACAGAAATCGTTATAGATATAGAGTAGTGACATTGTTATATCTATACAGGTCTAATTTAATACTTCGGTTACATTGCTGACAGTGACATTTTTTATGCCTACGCTTGTCCGATCTTGCGAAAAGAAACGTTGCGTTAGAAATGCACCACATCAATTACTAAGTACTTTATTCCTTGCGCCGAAAAATAATAAAGCAAAAAATAGTTTTTTAAATTTATTGCAAATGTTATTGATAAAAAATTAATATTGACTTGGTTGTGAAGTTAGAAAGTGAAGGTCAATTATATTTTATGAATCATAATTTTATTGCGGTGTCGTTGTCAATACAGTTTTTCGAGGTATATAATTTCCTTTGATATTCTGTCTAGCATAATAAATGTAGACAAAAGCTCTAATTAAACGTATATAGTCCTACACGTAAAATTATAATTTTGGTTCAGTTATAATATAACTAAAAAGTTATACGATGGCAGGTGTTATTTTACAAGTCTTATTTTGTAGAGTAGATAATAATAGGAATATATAGAGATATAAAATGTACAACTTAGTTACAAGGTTCCCCATATATCTATATATTATTAAAATTTACTAGTGTTAAAAAAGCACCAAAATATTTATAAAGCAGCAACACAAAAATTGAACGAGAATATTTGTTAAGAGATTAGTAAGTATGTGTATTTTAGTCATAATAGTAGAAGTGTAACAAGCAGCTCAGATCTGAGTTGAGCAAGCGTTCTAAAACGAGTTTTCCTTTACCCCTAAAAGAGACCGCAAAATATACGTTCCATCTACTAGAATTAGAATTGTGAACTTGTCAATAAACTGTATTCGGTTACAAAAAAAAAATTATTTAAGAAATTTTGCTAACGGCAATATATAATAAAAAATATATATAACAAAGAATATATGATATTAAGAAATATTTTCGTTGTTATATAGAATAAGATAAAATGATAAAGTAAACCTCTTAACTTACTAAAACATATTTTGGAATGTTAAAATCAACAGTAATTCTTACCTTACCAAAATGTATAAGAAAGTATTTAAAAAAGTGCTATGGAATTTAGTCTACATTGCTTTTATATTACATTACTTTTTTCCACAATAATTAATACATACAAATTATTATAATAATTTTTTAAATAATTTATGAAAAAATTTAACTTAATTTTTATTCACTATCATCATTTTTTGTTTCTTATTTTATGCTCCGTTATTAATAGCTTATGATCAGACAAAGGATCTGAACACTGACTTTTAATTAAATACAATTCCGCTCGTAGTATCTCCTGAGCGTGTAAAAGTTTTCGGCGTTAAACGGTGTTTATTAACTCAGATAAGAGGGTGATTCTACGATAAGAGGTAACTTGAACGGCAATCAATATTAAATAGGTTTTTAATTCATATTGTCCAATCCTTTACAATCAATTACACCATTTTAATGTATTTCAATTAATAGAGTCACAATTAAATGCTGTAATATTATATTTTTATGAAATTGGCAATAAAGTTCAAAAGTATCTACCCTGGCCAGTCCTTTGCCGATTTCAGTCAAAGTTACGGCCCTAACTAATTTGTTTGTTTCGCTTTCTAAACTAAAGCATGGTAAGTATGAATTTGAATAAATATATTATAATAATTTCAAGAAACAATTCAACAAAGTATGTTTTTTGTGTATATTTTCTGAACTTAAATTTTGTCCTGTATTTTTTGTGTCTTTACCCTGGAAAATTTTGTTTCACTACTACCAACATAAAAATAAAATGGAAATATTGCAAATTCCTCTCAAGGATATCTAACAACCTGAAGTTAGCCACAAATAACAAGCGAGCCGTTAGAGGCCGCCATTTTGCTAGTTTTCGCGACGCATCCGTGCGGTGTAGTGGTCTCACAAAGTCATTGCGTCTCTCCACTGGTAAGTCATAAAAGTTATATTAATGATTTGATTCATTTGTGTAATATGACATTTATTCAATAATACTGTACTAATTCAAGTGGGATATTTAATTAAGCTAAAAATGTAATACGTCGATTACAATATTTAAATTTATCATGAAAACGTCTTTCCCCTGGCGTATTTCCCCTGCCAAGATAAATGCCAGGGGAGAGACTTACTAGCCAGGGGAGATAAAACATATCATAAAATGTAGTCACAAAGTAATTAAAATTTAGTTAGATTGTACTGAAGTCAGATTTAAACGGAATATTGAGGTATTGTTATGATTAAAAAGCGATCTCTAATTTTTTTACATTATTACAGGATATGCCACTGCAAAAAAAGTTAAAACATGAAGAAAAACTACAAAAAAACGTGGAGCAGAAAGGTTAAGATATGGAAGGATTAAAAATGACCCAGAAAAGTATAAATTGCAAAAACTGAAAGAAAAAGAAAAATATTTGAAAACAAAAAAACTGTCGATCAAATGACTCGTAGAGAGCAACGTAAAGCCTGAAAATATGGACGAAGAAAGCAAGAGAGCGTAGGCAACGACTTGCTTCACAAAATGTAGATAATGTTCCAGTTGATGATCAAATGCCAAAAAGAAATTTTCAGTCCAGAACTTTGGTTGCTAAACTTAAATCAGACCGAGGGAGAAGGCAACGATATTTTATTAATAAAAAAAGATGAAACCATAAATAGATTAAAAACTAAACTGGCATGTTACAAAAAAAGGTTACAAAGATTAAGAAAGCGGGAAAAACTTACACCTAACAGCAAAGTGGAAAAGAGTTGAATTTCCTAATTGCAAGAGATACAGTAACGAAAAAATTGTTGTTTGCAGATGTGCTCTATCAGCAACTAAAAGATAATTATTCAGCTCTTCCAAACGAAAAAGAAAAAAAGATTTTTAGAAGAATGATAAGCGGGAAGTTGGTAAAAAAATATGGGATACTACAGAACGAGAAAAATATAAAATCAGTTCAAAAACTTGGAAAAGTGCAACTAGTTCATAATAAAAGGAAAGGTCATGAAGTAATAAAGAAGAAAATTTAAGACTCTCTTGAAGACGATTCTAATTCCAGATTATGTGCCGGTAAAAGAGATTATGTGAGAAAGGAGATCGCAGACAAAGAAGAGTTCTCCTAGATACTCTGAAAAATCTCTACAGATCTTTCATGACGCAGTGCAATACAACGATCTCATATTCACTATTCTGCCGTCTAAAACCATTTTGGATAGTACAACCGAACTGTGATAAACGTGAAACTTGCCTATGCAGTGAATGTCTTTGAAAAAGCTTATTTTTTTTGTTTGTTTAGCCAAGGAAGTGCCTTTATTTCGTTAATCTTATACCGTTTTTAACGATGAATATTATCATAACTATCTTATTGTACTGTTAAAAGGTGGTAGTCTAGCTACTTATTTAATTAATATTATTAGAGGATGTATAATTTTTTGTTAAATGTATGAAGAGATGTACATTTATTTTTTTTTTATTAATTAAACGCTTCAGGATTTTATTAATTGAATTCATTATTTCAATGCCTGAATTTGTTGTCTGGTCTAATAAATATCTACCCTGATCTTGACGTCTCTACCCTGGCCTTCTTAACAGTAATGAAATATGTGGAAGTAACTGCCATTGGGTAAAAGAGTAATCAATCGGTTAATTAGCATAATTTAACATTTTCATGAAAAATCCAACTTTTCTTCCTGGCCGCATCTTCTATGGGTTCGAAACCTCTTATCGTAGAACTACCCAAGACGTAACAGCGGCGCGTGTCTTAACAAAGTACAAATTATTTTCTAATCACTGTTCGTGGTTTTATATTTTGAATAAAAATGTTTCTTTATCGCAATATAAGTTTGCTTTTGATACATCATCATGTTTTTAAGTAAATTTGTAATGTGAAAATGTATTTTTTGTATAAAAGAAATAGAAATGATGATAGAACTCATGTAATAGTATCAATATTTTTATTTACTAGTATTGTTGTCAATTATTCCATTATTTTTTCTATTATTCTTCTATTAGGAGGTGCAACAAATCAGGCATTTAGGCATTCCTTCAGTCACAAGTGCATCATATTATCGCACTGCTGTCTTATAGTTATAACTGCCTACTGTTAAGAAGCCTGTCTACTAGTGGGTAATTTAAGGCACTTATAATTATTTCTTAAGAGTCTCTGACTACTTCATGACTTAGTTCTTATGGATCAATATTCAGCAATAGTAAAATTATCTATATACAAAAATACACTTTGTTATTAAATTTTTATTTATTTTAATGTATTTAAGATATGAAGGTTCTTTTTAACAGTGGACCGGTCGTTGCTTGGTTTAAAGTTCACCGTAATTGGGCATCATTGTATCGTTCTTGTTACTTTGTTTTGTGACTGCAACTTTATTAATGAGTGTTGCTCATTTAATGAGGTTCTTTTGGTTGGTTTTACCCAAATATAGTAATGACGTCAGGTAACTGAATACTAGATAAATTACATTTTTATATTTAACTAAATTACAATAGAAAAAATACATACAACAAACTTTCATATGTCAAAATAAAGTGTGATTTTAGGTTGTTTTTTAGTAAAATTTTTGACATTTTATCTTAAAAGTCACAGAAAAAATTTAGCGGTTTAAATAACGGATTGCTTCAATTTGTAGTGGCTCAATTTAATATTCAAAATCAAAAAAAGAAGTACAAAGTCGCGGTCTGAGAGACTGCATTAACATATACATATTTTCGTTCCTGAATTTCGAAGAGAAAGAGATTGTTAAAAAATGTATTGTTGGTATCTTTTTTTAGATAAATATTTTGTACTGTAGAGTCAATTAAAATACAAGAATGTGGAATGCACTGTTCCCTAGTGCTGAGAAAAGTCAAATATATTCATTTTATTATACTTCTTTAAACATAAACACTGCTGTGCAGGAGGCCCGACAAAATATGAAGTTTTTAAATATGCGACATAAAAAAATAAAAGATACAAAAGCTTCCATTTGTTTATTATCTAAAGCTACAAATCAAGCCTCCCGACGCTTGGCGGGAAAGAAAATTAAGATATGACAACCGTTATTTCGATATTCCTGCAACGTAGATATATATTTTACTCTTGTTGACAAATGCAAAATACAAACAAGTTTTATTTTTTTTATGGTTACATTGTTCATTTCTCTACAAATGTCAATTTTTCGTTTTAATGTTGGAACTGTATCTTAGACATAAATATTATTTATAACAACTAACCACACGTGTAAACTTTTTTTAAATATAAAAGCGGTCAAGAAAAATTTATAATTTGATCATTTATCTTATGTCAGCTTTTATAAACTTGAATACATATCGTAACTACATTTTTTTATTATCTGAACAGTTCTTACTATTATTATCTTGGTGATTGCCTATTGAAGTCAAGTACGCTGTACAGATTTTTTTTGGTAGTTTCTTTGTCACCAAAAATGGTTTTTAATAGCAAGTACATTCAAATTTTTATAATGTACTATGACTTAACCGTAAGTTGTTACTAAATTTTAATGTTTACTTTATCTAAAGACAAGTTTTTGAAATGAAAGAATTTTACGACATTTTTCTATCATTATCAGGCGCCGCTAAAAATACTAATATATAGCTAGCGAACGTAGCTAATAACAACGAAGGGAAAATTATTAACGGTATATTTTGGAGAGTTTCAAGGAGTTAAAGCTTGGAACACTAATGCTATTGCATTAAACTAGTAATTTTGCTTTTCAGACAAATATACATATAATCAATATGTATACCAAATCTATCTGATGTAATAATCTGCTTTATTTAGGCTAGAGACTTTTAATATTATAGTAACGGCGGAGAAAAGTTTAAGTATAATAAATAAGCCATTACGTATGAAAAATAATAAAAATCCTTTAGATTGGTTCTTACAAGAGTAGTACTTAGTATTTGTTAATCATTTTAGGTGTAGCAACATTTTTTTTTAAATAAATTATAATAAAATTTTTATTAAGCATAAAGTCATATTTAGAAACTTTATTGAGATTTAGTAAACCCACGAAGTATGCTACTTTATCATGGAAAAAGAAAACCCGAAATTTATCCCTAAAATTATACGGTCGACCAGTATCGAGGAATGCGATCTTAATCTAAGATTTGCGATTAATGTATTGTTGTTTTGGCCGAAGTTATTATTAAAAGTAGATACTCAATTCAAATGTTTTGTTCTAATATTTAAATTGCACATGTCGAGTAAACATTGTTGGTTAATTTATTCTTAGTATATGTTTTATTAAGGTGTTTGCGAAGATTCCAGATATTTTTTACAAAGTTCATCTAAAAGTACACATAAAAAGATGAAGATAGATTTAAATACAAAAAAAGATCCACGTTTTACGGATTTTTTGCATTTATACCATATATATCATTCCTGACGTTTTAAGAACACGAAAAAAGTCTGAAACGTCGACAATAAAATAAAAAGAATAAACGCGGAAAATTACAGTTTGTGCGATATATCCAAGGCTTCTTTTATTTTAAGTTACCCATAATATCATTATTTTATAAGACAGTTTCATAGCATAAAAATCTACATTCGTATGCTCATTTATCAGGTTTCACAAAATGTTGGCCGATCGTCAAATGCACGTGGAAATTCATTTAAATTTATTGACACAAGTTTGGATTTGGACATGGATGGAAGTTTACTTCTATGGTTGTTCGCTACGTTAATATATAAGACATATCTATAAAAAAAGAAAATATAAATAATAAAGTAAAATTAAAATGACGTCTTTTTTTTGGAAAAAATACGAATTAATTATTTTTAATTGTAATAAAATTTTAACTTAAGATAATAATGATCGATATTATATATTATAAAATAATATTGGGTAATTTAAGGGTGTAACAACGAGCTCTGTGCACTGTTATGTGTACGGACTGCATAACCCGAATTTAATAAGAAATTACTGCGTCGGTAAAGATTTATGTGGAACGGCAATACATCCATGAACTTATCTTGTGTAAGCTCTTTTTGTTATATTAACACAGGTGGCAGTTAAGTTCCGCGGCACCAAACATGGATTACTTTCTATCCTCTTGGCATATTACTCTTAAATTTGAATAATTTTTAAATTTTCTGATATAATTAGTTTTTCTTTAACATTGTACCTTGTCTACAAACAGTGATATAAACTTCAGTTTTACTGATAAGTCAATTACCTTATGTGGTCAGTATCTTATAATGCTAGAATTTTACTTCTATTTTATCTTTTTATTTTTCTATCCATTTTAAAAAAATTGCTTCCTATGTATGCAAAATATTTGTTAATCTATACCATCTCGTCATTGACTTCAATGTATTTTTCTAGAATGATCATGATTAATTTAAACATACTGTCCTCAAGCATTATTTAGTATCTTATTACATTGTGCTACTCTACATAAGTTGTAATGTATTATTTAGTTGTATCTTTTTTAACAAAAAATATTTATAACGTTGCTTTTTTATAAATTTATTCTTAAGGGGTGTATAAACAATTACTTTCTTCGTCATAAGTATGCTAACCCTGATGGATAGTCGTAGTTTATAAATATACATGTATAAATATACCAAATAACTCGGTTATTATCCGTATAGTTATCAGGAGGTCAATACAATTAACTATAACTTTACCACGTTATGGACCAAAGCCATAAAGTAATAAATATGTTTTGAAAGAAATAAAAATCCCCGAACCTTTCCAATACGGAAAGTGTCCTGATTAGATAAGAAGTGAACGGAAATGAAAAATCCGATCTTTCATATTACAGGGTGGATCTGCTACAAGATCTTTAGAACTACAAGCTAAAAAAAATGCTATAACTTCATGAAAACATCTTTGCCGAAATTGCTAAATTGCTCATCGTAACGATTCGTCATTCGAAACTTAAAGTATAGTAATTACATTTTAGTTTTTATTCTCTAAAAATAGTTGATCAAAAGATTATTAAAATTGATATGTTGTGAATTAAATTATCTTCAGAAAATATATTTATATTAGTTTTGATAATGTTTAGCATTATTTAGTTTTTGCTTATGCATTCGTGCGTTCTTGCTGCTATCGAGCACGTACGGACGTGGTTATTGATTTCTTGGAAACGTTCGTTACATGTTAATTAACTGATTCATGTCGGTTTTCTTCTAGTTTTTCAATCTCCTTATATGGATGAGTCGTTTTGTAACGATTTTTGCAACGAAATTATTGCAACAACGATAAACCGTTAATGGGATTTTGTTTTTGTACTATCATAGTTCTTTCTGCGGAGATTACTTTCTTTTAAAAGCTGTATTCGAGAAATGGCAAGGTTAACGAGTTCAGAATCGCTAATTTTGATTACCTGAGATGTTCCATGAACAAGAATGGCTTAGGGATGTGACGACCCCACAGCCCACTAATGGAGTAGGGTTGAGATGACCTTACCGCCCACTTGACGGCAGATCTGCCTTGTAGCGGGAGTTAGACTCTGATATGTTTTTAGATATTATGTTATAAGTTTTCATAACACATCATCAGCCTGTGTTAATACACTGCTGGACATAGGCCTCCCTTAATGCACGCCTTCTTTGGATTTTTTTTTTTTGACCGTATCCCACCACGCTGATCCAATGCTGGTTGACAGGTGGACCCAATTTCTACAAGCCCATCCAACGCATGGATTGTCTTTCTATTCAGACAATACGGTGATCGGCCCAATTACCCTAACCAACTAGTAAATAACATTAAAAATTTGTTGAGTTAGATTCGAACCCACGACTCCCGGCTTCTAAAGCACACGCCCTTACCATAAGGCTACGCTGGCAGTTATTATAAGAAATTATATCTATTATCCTTAAATTTATTTAAAATATCAAGCCAAATAAAAAAAATTAACAATTTATAAAATTTGCAAAAGATGCAATATACAAAAGTGTACAATAGTATACAATAAATATATACCGTTGCTAAGTTTTTGTAGATCGATTTAAGACTTGATGGATTGTTATCGGCTATCCTTAAGAATTAGTAATAATAAAGGATCATATTTCATAAATATGTAATTATTTTTATTTCTTAAATTCCACACGCGCCACGTTTCTAACAAAGTCACTTATAAGGAACAAAATGCGCTTTGAATTAAGTACTATTTGCAAAGCCGTTCAATTTCCACAAACAATTCATATCTGAAGATATCGAATTTTGTTTAGTAGACTTATTTTTTTATTTAAATACCTACCTCACTTTGACGTTGCATTTATAATTCAAATGCCTGTCTCATAAACGTTAAAGTTTAAAATCACTGTACACAGTATGTGTATTACTTTAAGAGATAGTATTAATTGAATTATATCACAAATAAAAAATGATTAAAATGATACTTTAAACAATTTATTTGTTAAAAAAAATTTGTTTTTTTAATTTTTATAATAAAATTACATTCTCATTTTATATTTTCGCAGACTGATTAACATTTGACTTGATTGACTAAACAACAGTTTAGTTTATTTCGATAAAAGCATCAAAGGGTCTTTAACCCTTTAAGGCTTATATTTAATATAAGTCTTTTCTTAAGTTCTATATTAAAAACTTATGTTCGTTTTCTTTTCATCGTAAAACTGAACAAAGGAAGCGATGAGCCGTAAAATTATGACTGACGTATATTTTGTGTCTTGAGAAATTCTTTTCCTTATACAGCAAAGCGCTTTAAGAAAACTGGGATTAGGTTTGACAGCTAACACTCCATTAACCCGTCGCGATTAAAAAAAAAATAATAAAGTAAGCTGTTCATACTCACACGGGATAAATACAACACAATTATTCACGATGGCATAGAGAAGTACACGGATTTCCATTTTTTGACATTTTCGTTTTGATTTAAGGCACGACCACTCAATGACGCCATGTTTGTGTGTCGTATTGTTTTTATATTTATGTAACCTTGGACGGGTTGCGATTCAACAATTTAGCAGTTTTTCAAATTAGAGTCACGTTTGTAAGAGTGTATATTAAATAAAAATATTGTTAATACCGTTTAGTAATTTCAAAATCCGGAATCATAGGAGCAATGTTTAATTCTTTCAATGAGAGTTAAAGTTAATTGTAATTTAAAGCTGATTAACCATATGCATATTGAGAAAAACATCCAGAAAATTTTGAAAGTCTGAGAAATTTTAAAACAAAGGGAATAGTTGATCTTACGGATTTAACGAAAGTCTTCTTTTTACAAATCTTTTAAATACACCCTAGCATACGCAATTTTTAATTTTTTAGTGAGTATGAACACAGCGTAATACAGAGCGTTATAACGCTCTTGAATTTAGTATAAAGTAATATATAAGTAGTATATAGTCATAAAAGAAAAATATTCTTAAAAACGGAGGTTCTTACGTGAGATACATTTTTTTGCACTTACATAAGGGATTTTTATGCATGGTTCTTCCAACAATTTGGATTCCCAAATATATTTAGATTTTCTTTAACTATGTTTTTTATACATTTTAATATATTAGGTAGATAGTTGCAGATAATATATAATAATTTTATTAACTATTTAACGAATTCAGATCTAAAAACGCATTGCTTAAAACAGTAAGATCAATAAAATAATTACTACTTTCTTGCATTATATTTGCGCATCATTCTTTTGTTGGGTAGCGAAAAAATAACATGGACGTAGGGACTCTAATTCGTATTTACCTGAATGAAAAAAAACCATTTGTTGATATTTAATATAAAATATCTATCTTTACACAAAAATGTCTAAAGTCTTAAAAGCAATTTAAAAATTATATTACTTACTTTATTTTATATTACTTTATAAGAATAAAGTAAAAGTTCACTTTCGGAAACATTTCCACTAATTTATGAGGCTGTGAAACTGCCATTTCAAATATTATTTATATAGAAATTTAAAAATAATAGTAACTACATATTAAACTTTAGAATTGAATTATTAGTGCGAATTTATTATCGCTTAAAAATTTTTGTTTTACAACAAATCTATTTTATTTTGAAATTAAAACCAACATGCATAATTTGTGTACAAAATAAGATTCAATGTGATGATTTTTTGTAAATATTCATAAAAAATTGTTTCCAATATAAAAAAAGACGATAAAAAACATTAGGAAGGCTATTAATTATCTTTTTCATTTTCTCTAGCAATAGAAATATTTATTTATCTATTAAATTTATTCACGAAGATATCATATTACCCTCAGAAGGCTTAAGGTGCGCTCGCTTGTTTCCTTTAATCTGCTTTAGGATAGATTTTATATAAGCAGTTCATTTTGAGTATAACATAAAATTGTAAAAATATGGTAAGTTGGAGGATGTTTTTCCTTTTTTTTTGTTTAATGTACCGACGATATGAGCAAGACGCCTGATGGTAAGTGACATGCATTGCCCATAAAAAAATGTACCGTAATACGCCACAAATCTCGTTTACCCAGTATCTGACTCTCAAACTGATTACCTAAATACGTTGGCGACGGCACCCTTCAAACTGGAACATGGTAGTGTTTTCACACTACTTCTATGCGACAGAAAAAGGCACCGCGGCAACCACTACCGCCTCTAAAAGTATCTTAAGCTCATCATTTTTCAGTAAACATTTACGGTTAAACAAAATATTCCATATTGCTATAACTCTTTCTTATGTATATATCTTTTTTAGTAATATACCTCATTGTCTTTTTTTTATTAATATTTAAGTTTTGAGTGTTTTTTGGTATTTTATTATTAGGTAAATTTATTATTTATTTATATATTGATCTATATTATGTAATTTCTGTGATGAAAGAAGTGATTTTATCTTTTTAAAATCACTTATTTTATCATGAAAGTTACATAGAATTTTAGCGGCACACCCATGGCTCAAAATCTTTAATTTCGATGATATTGGTTTCACTGTGCGTCCTTCTATATATAGGAAATAGGAAGAGATCTAGAAGTTCACAAACAGACTTTCGTCAAATTATATATACATATATCGAGCTGTCAAAACACAAATATAGCATGGCTGTGTGTTAAAATTTGTAGAAAATACTTTCGGTATTGTATAAAAATTTGTTAGAAAATACATGTTTTATTTCATAAGCCAAATCGCAACGATAAAATATACCCAGGATTTAATTTCGTTTATTGTACCGAGAAGTGTCGAATACTGTATCGCAAAAGGTTTTCGTATAAATTTGTTTACGATCACATTTCGGCGTAAAAGATACGCTATAGAGTTATTTTCATCGTAAAGAGTTCGATGCAGCCGGTTTATTATTAAGAAATTTTCCACTCTTGTATAGAATACAGTTACCTGACTCCGCTTAAAATAAATATAGTAGAGTAACACACCAACGACGTCACGCCACGTCATACGAAAGGTTTTATTATTATATGAATATATTAAACTGTAATTTGTTTGTCTCTTAACCAACTTAACCTCTGCATTCAGTTATGTCCTTTGTTATCAACAGAGACCATTTGTGTTGAATAACTCGGCTTAACCTAGCCAATTCTTAGTTTTTAAATGTGACCTTGTTCATTTATGAAGCCTGATTCATATAGCAGTCTAATCTACATATGAAATTAGAATTAGAAAAATAATGTAAAGAGATATTCTAAGATAAAAAAATTAATACCGTCTAGCGTTAAGATACTTGTAGAGCTACTTAATAAACGATCACACAATTGGCATCTGTGTTCTTACACATTCAAGGCTTCAGAGATGACCCCGATTAAATCAAGATAGAGTTAAGGCTTTTAGCTGTTAAATTAATCTTTAATTTTAAACTCATAACTTTTACTAGTCGTTATTACGGTTTATCATTTCGGGTATATATTGTGTCGTCTTTTAATTGCTTTAATCATTTATTTTAAAACCTCGTTAGTCCGTTGTGTTATAAATGTACGTATGTGTATACATATATATTTACCAGTTTTATAGATAAACAATGAATAAAAGATATATTTTATTCTCATTATGTAGAACTAAAGAAGGTATAAATTTACGCACCGCTTGGTAGGCAAGGTGAAACTTACAAAATCTAATAGCATATAAATAAATAAAGTGCATGAATGAAATCTAGCTTAAATTGTAAAGGATTGTACTTTATAATTTTATTTATAGTAATACACCATTACCTTAAATTGATTTCACATTAACGTAAAAAAGTAAATAGAAATAGAACAAAATTATTCGTTATGATTGTGCTACTCATTTAACTACACGGCTATCAATTAATGCTTGTGTATTATTTATATTTTTAATGTGAGAGGAAATCGTTAATAATTCATTTGCTTATGATTTGTGTATATTTATATAGAATTCTAAGTACAAAGAGATTTTTGTTGAATTTTTTTCTACACGAAGAAATCTGTCCTCAGTTTACAAATAAAATACTCATGGATGGCATATGAATCTGAAGGGCTTATATTAGATTTATTCTGGTTTTAAAATGTTTTATTATTACATTTAAGTTTAATTAGTCATCAGTGAAGATAATTAATATTATGTTAGGCAAAATATTTAATTAGCATTAGTATACTGAAGATTATACAATAAGTTTCACTAACCGTAGCGTTGCTAATTATTTAAGAGTTATTTTATGTATACTTTGTGATAAAAATATTTTATGAAGTTAAAGCAACTTTTACCGCTCTATACTACTACATGCGCTGTGCCATTTTGGCTTTGTCATACGAGAATCGTTTATTTCGCTCACTTCCTTATGTAGTCAGGATTCCCACGTCGAAAAGGTTTGGGGCGGCTTATCGCTTTACTTTTATTAGTAAAATATATTTCGTGTCCTTGCATAATACCAAGATTAATAAATAAAAAAGGTGATTTAAAGTCATATAAGATTCTTCTCTCCAATATCTTGGTATCCAAATTGGTTGCGTCTAAGTTTGCATAGTACAATTAGATATGATGATGGTAACAATAAAAAAATGTATTGAAAATGTCTTCTCTCTAAGTTATCATACATTTTTGTTACAATAATGAACAAAAAATAGAATTATAGTTAACAAGACGTGAATAAGTTTCTAATTTTTTAAAATCTTGTTCAAGTAAAATAAACAGGTAAGTAGAATTTAAAGATTTAAATTTTTAATACCATATATTATAAATATATTCTAATTTGTTACTAGGAAGAAAAGCATAAAGAAAAGAGTAGCGCTAAAAGCTATGTCAGCTTAAAATGTATACCTACATAAAATACACTAAGGTGACATTTTATTTTAAAAGCGTTTGCTATAAAAGCCAAAACTCTGGATTTCCATTTTTCATGATACTGTTCGTTCTCATTGGTATGGATTTCTAACTCCATTTGGTTATCAAGTATAACAATCATTGAATCAATCTCAGGAATAATAATCAAAATCTGGTAATCAACTTTATAAAATATTCATAATATGTTCAAAATTACTATTACTTATACTTAATCTAAACTGCATACTACAGTGAAAGACCTATCTTTCTCAGTATTTTATTCTATCTTTTAACGAAAAAAGTTTTCCTTTTTATATTTTACATCTATTTACATTAAAGTATAGCTACATAACTACTTACAATAGCATAATAACTTTTAAGAGCATAAGTATATAAACAACAAAACTAATGTAGCTGATGGAAGTAGAGATAAAAATATGATATTTCGTACGGTACGGTACGCAACGGAGTTATATGTAGTTGTCATTAGAATTGTTTATGGCTATATGTTTAACTTTCATGAAATGCTAAAATGCCTTTGGAAAGTCAGTCAGCAAACTAATCTCTGTCTGTTGCAAGCCGAGCTGATGAAGTCGAAGATACAGTAACACTTATAGTGTAAAATTAGATATGGTTTCACAGCTTGTTTAGCGACCAATTGGGCGAGGAAATATGGTAAATACACCGAGAAAAGTAAGTTTACTGCATAAAAATAAATGAAACGTTGAGCACTCGTCGATAAAGAAAATTTTGGGAAGGATACAAGCAAGAATGAACGAGACCGCATTCAGTGACGCAGTTCAATACATCTTTCGGTGTCGTTACCTCGCATTTTATGCTCCATAAAGCTCCTTGTTGTTACCACTAACGGCTTGTTCTTGTCGAACTGAGAAATATTAAGAACATTTTGTTTGGTACAGAATTAAAATGTTGTAGTAGTTCAACCGATTCGTTTTGATAATCTTGATGATTGTGATTACTATTTTTGTTGTGTATGAAAATAAATATCATTATAATCAATTTTGGAAATATCGAAAGAGAAAGAAGTTAAAACTTAATTTTAAAGTGGTGAAAAATTAATTTACGTACAATTAATGTTTTGACTGTTATTAGAAAAAGTAACAAGGTGACTCTAAAAACAAATTGGTAACTGGAAATGTTTTCGTCTCCGTCGAAGCAAAAGCCATAACACTTTGTGTCTAATGATAGGCACATGTAATAGAAAAACCCATTTATATTATACTATACAGTATGCTTCACTTTGCCTCGACCTCCAATTCCGTACCGTCGTGTGATGATAATGTAGTTTTTTATAATTGCCGTTGCTCTGAACTGGAAGTATGTGTTACATTTATTATACACTAGTGATCAAAGAGTGCTTTATTATTTCATCTCTTCTAGCAAATTTTACCCAAAGTGGAGCTTACTACATTTTCATTTAAATTTAATATCATTGTTTCCATCATTACAAAAAGGTCGTTTAATAATATATTTTTTAAAATAATTTTTATTTAAGGGTTATGTATGTACGTACCATCTTATATAACTAAATTATGATTTTTTTGTGACCATGCCTATTTAACTTTTACTATCGAGTTCATCTGAGTCAAATAAACAATGTTGTCTTGCAAGATGAATTAAATAAAACTGGTTATATTATAGAAACCATGTTATAAATCTATTATATCGTTAGCCGGTTACAACTATAATATAAACAGATATTTCCGTAAGGTTGATAAAACGCAGTAAAATATATCTAAGAATTGATAGTTTAGTTTAAGTAGTTAATATTAAAACTATAGAATAGTCAAATTAAACTCGGAATTGATGTAACCACGCAAATAAGCTGCTTCAAACGTATGTTGTTGTCAATAGTCGGCAGTTTCGCCCTCACTTAGAAGCATAGCGAAACACACACACCCGGTACACATACTTCACCCGCATTCCTAGGTAATATTCACCGCCCCCAACAACCTATTCAAATAGTCACCAGATTGTCGGCGTCCCGGTTCGAAACCGATCGTCAACGATCCTTAGGAGATACTGAAGAATGCCTAACTCACGTACTTTCGGTAGGTGTGGCCTTTACTTTTAGCAAAAAGCGTCGGAGTAGACGATAGCTTCTCGCGAACTCTGTCTAAGATAAAGCTTACCAAAGACATGGGTCTGAAAGCATAACATCCTTTTTAAAAAAATAGTGGACAGTAACATGATTGATTCGATTCGTGGTGATAATTTATCAACCGACGTATATGATGCCAAGTCGTAAAGACTCCTTTGTTTACGTCAATTCTATGTTTTATTTATTTCAACTCTAAATACCGCTTTTAACTATAGATATGCTGTAGTATGCGAAAGGGTATTTAATCTAACAGAGCTATTTTAAAAACATAGTTTAAATACAGTTTGGATTATTTTTACTTTTTCAGGTACAAGGCTACACAGACAACGAATGAAGCAGAAAAAAAAATATCTTGAAAAGACGATACCATGAAATCTGGCATTTATTATAAGAAATTATACCTATTATCCTTAAATTTATTTAAAATATCAAGCCAAACAAAAAAAAATTGACAATGTATAAAATTTACAAATGTACAGTGTACAAAAGTTTACAATAGTATACAATAAATATATACCGTTGCTAAGTTTTTGTAGATCGATTTAAGACTTGATGGATTGTTATCGGCTATCCCTTAGAATTAGTAATAATAAAGGATCATATTTCATAATTATGTAATTATTTTTATTTCTTAAATTCCACACGCGCCACGTTTCTAACAAAGTCACTTATGGGGGACAAAATGCGCTTTGAATTAAATACTATTTACTATTTGCAAAAGCCGATCAATTTCCACAAACAATTCATAACTGAAGAAATCGAATTTTGTTTAGTAGACTTATTTTTTATTTAAATGCCTACCTCACTTTTATATTGCATTTATAATTCACATGCCAGTCTCATAAACGTTAAACTTTAAAATCACCGGACACAGTGGTTACTTTAAGAGATAGTATTAATTGAATTATATCACAAATATAAACAGATTAAAATGATATGTACTTTAAACGCAAATCTGTTTTTTTAAATTTTATAATTAAATTACATTCTCATTTTTCATTTTCGCAGAAATTTGCTAAATAACAGTTTAGTTTATTTCGATAAGAGCATCAAAGTGTCTTTAACCCTTTAAGGCTTATATTTAATATAAGTCTTTTCTTAAGTTCTATATTAAAAACTTATGTTCGTTTTCTTTTCATCATAAAACTGAACAAAGGAAGCGATGAGCCGTAAAATTATGACTGACGTATATTTTGTGTCTTGAGAAATTCTTTTTCTTATACAGGAAAGCGCCTTAAGAAAACTGGGATTAGGTTTGACAGCTAACACTCCATTAACCCGTCGCGATTAAAAAAATAATAATAAAGAGATTTAGGCGAAAGTATAAGGAAGCTGTTCATACTCACACGGGATAAATACAACACAATTAATCACGATAACATAATGTAGTACACGGTTTTTAGACATTTTTGTTTGATTTAAGGCACGACCACTCAATGACGCCATGTTCGTGTGTCGTGTTGTTTTTATATTTATGTAACCTTGGACGGGTTGCGATTCAACAATTCGGCAGTTTTCCAAATTACAGTTACGTTTGTAAGAGCGTGTATTAAATTATAATATTGTTTATTTTTTACACCGCTTAGTAATTTCTAACTCCGGAATTATAGGAGCAATGTTTTTTTCTTTCAATAAGAGTTAAAGTTAATTGTAATTTAAGGCTGATTAACCATGTTAAGAAAAACATCCTAAGAAATAAAATTTTGAAAGTCTAAGAAATTTTAAAACGAAGGAATAGTTGACGTTGTGGATTTAACGAAAGTCTTTTTTTTACAAATCTTTAAAATACTCCCTAGCGTACGCAAATTTTAATGTTTTTTTAGTGAGTACGAACACAGCGTAGTACAGAACGTTATAACGCTGTTGAATTTAGTATATAGTATTCATCATCATCATCATCATCATCATCAGCCTTTGATAGTCCACTGCTGGACTAGGCCTCCCCTAATACACCCCTTTCCATTGGGGGGTTTGGACCGTATCCCACCACGCTGGTCCAATGCGGGTGGTGGGTGGACCGACTTTTTACATGCCCATCCGACGCATGGATCATCTTACTTTTCAGTTAACTGGGTGATCGGCCCAAATTGCCCTAACCAACTAGGAAACAACTATGAAAATTTGTTGTGTCCCCGCAAGATTCGAACCCACGACCTCCGGTTTCTAAAGCACACGTCCATACCACTAGGCTACGGAGGCAGTAATATATAAGTAGTATATAGTTATATAAAAAAAATGTTATTAAATACGGAAGTTCTTACATGAGATACATTTTTATGCACTTACATAAGGGATTTACGGTTACTTACGGTTCGACTGGTCCACAAATTTAAAGTCGCTCAGCGAGCTATGGAGAGGGCTATGCTCGGAGTATCTCTGAAGGACCGCATCAAAAATGACGTGATCCGACAGAGAACCAAAATCACCGTCATAGCCCACCGGATTAGTAAGCTGAAGTGGCAGTGGGCCGGTCATATAAGCCGCAGAACTGACGACCGCTGGAGTCGAAAAGTTCTGGAGTGGAGACCGAGGCTCGGCAAACGTAGTGTAGGACGCCCTTTTTTTGCCGTTGGAACAATCCAGATTACGGATTCCCCTCTGCCAAAGTGAGGGGATAGCAGGGATATGTGGGGCTCCCGGGACAAGGTGGAGCAACTAGGTATACCCACTAAAAACCAACGGTTGTTCCTTTCTCATGTCGCTGTAGCCGGGCCGCAGGCACCGATCACAGTCTTCGGCGACCCTGGCGCGACGTGGCCCTCTCGGGCCTCTTCTCTCCGGTTGTGTGGGAACACCCGGAACGTCGCTTTAGGGGCCGTGCCGGAACAAACAGCACTGCGCTGCCTCTTGAGCCCTTCTCTAGGCGGCGGGCACCCTTTTGCCGGCCGCCCAGGGCCTCAGTGTCAGGGGAAGGTTGCGCGCGTACGCCACTCTTCGGCGCCCTGGCCTCTTCTGCGGATAGCCAGGTGCTCTCGGCCTCCTGACCCTTTCCGCGGCCTCCTTCCGGGCCATCACGTCCTCGCAAAAAGCAAGGACGGCGCCCCACGACCTTTCGCTCTCTAGCATCCTGCGCACTACAGCAGGAAGCGAAAGGTCGTGCCCCACGACACTACGCAGCTCTCGGCGTTGCTCGACCCAGGCTGGGCACTCTTCCAGCGTGTGTTTGGCCGTCTCTTCGGCACATACGCCGGCCACGCGGCACAGGTACCTCCCGAAACAGCCATGTCCCGAGAGAACCTGCGTCGCGCGGAACGTTAGGGAGCCATGTCCTCTTTCTAGCCACCACTTAAGAACGGGGCGTATGGCTTCTATTGTTCGACGGCCGGCGCTGGGGTGCTCCAGCCGCAGCTCCCACTCCTGTGATTGCAAGGGAGCGCAATCGTCTCTGCGCCCCTTATCTCTTCTGGGCTGGCCTGAGCCCGAGACTTTGCCTCCTCGCGCCAGAAAAGAGTGACGCGAGGATTTCGCATCCAGGTCCCAGGGCAAGCCAGCCAACAGGCACGCCGCCTCACCGGAGATGGTCCGGTAGCCTTGCACGGCCCGGATCGCCAACACCCTCTGGGTTCTCCTCAATACGCCGTACTCTCCTTTTGAGGGTGTCGGCCACACGGGTGCCCCACAGGACCATGGACCTGACGACTTCGGCGTAAAGGCGGCGACAGGAGCTGCTGGGTCCTCCGGTGTTTGGGAGCAGTCTGCCGAGAGCTGCCGCTGCTCGCCACTCTAGGCGCGAGGCGCTCAAAATGGCGCAAAACTTCCATCGGCGGTCTAGGACTAGGCCGAGATATTTCATAGTCGGCTTGACGTCGACGCGGACGCCACAAACAACGATGTAGGCGTCCGCAGGTGGCGCGTTCCGAGGCCCGTAAGTAAAGGGCCTCGGATTTTCGAGCGCCACCTCTAGTCCTAACGCCGGATGCGCCCAATTACTTGAGCGACCCCGGCAGGTGGCGAGAATCGCAGCCCTGCGAAAATTGGTGCCACGGGCGGTAACGAGGGTGTCGTCCGCGTAACAAGTGACGTCGACACCCTCGATATTGCCGCCACGTAGCACCCAATCAAAACCAAAGTGTAGGACGCCCTGCGGCAAGATGGAGTGACGACATTCGCAAAGTGGCCGGTGTGGGCTGGATGAGAATAGCCGAAGATCGGAAGCGGTGGCGTGCATTAGGGGAGGCCTATGTCCAGCAGTGGACTAACACAGGCTGATGATGATGATGATGATGATGATAAGGGATTTTTATGCATGGTACTTCCAACAATTTGGATTTCCAAATATATTTACATTTCCTTTAAGTATGTTTTTTATACATTTTAATATATTAGGCAGATAATATACAATAATTTTATTAACTATTTAACGAATTCAGATATAAAAAGGCATTGCTGAAAACAGTAAGATCAGATGAGATCTTTTTTGCATTATATTTGCGCATCATCCTTCTGTTAGATAGCGAAAAAATAACATGCACGTAGGCATTGTAATTCGTATTTACCTTAATGAAAAAAAAGCATTTGTTGATATTTAATATAGAATATCTATCTTTACACAAAAATGTCTGAAGTCTTAAAAGCAATTTAAAAATTAAATAAAGTAATAGTTCATCATATTTCAAGACTTTCGGAAACCTTTCCACTAGTTTATGAGGCTGTGAAACTGCCAACTTCAAACATCATTAATATAGAAATTTAAAAATAATAGTAATCTACATATTAAACTTAAGAATTGAATTATTAGTGCAATTTATTATCGCTTAACATTTTTTGTTTTATAACAAATCTATTTTATTTTGAAATTCAAACCAAATTACATAATATGTGTACAAATTAAGATTCAATGTGACGATTTTTTGTAAATATTCATAAAAAACTGTTTCCAATATAAAAAAAGAAGATAAAAACATTAGGAAGGCTATTAATTATCTTTTTCATTTTATCAAGCAATAGAAATTAAATTTATTCACGAAGATATCATTTTACCCTCGGGAGGCTCAAGGCGCGCTCGCTTGCTTCCTTTAATCTGCTTCAGGATAGATTTTACATAAGCATTTTGAGTATAACATAAAATTGTAAAAATATGTTAAGTTGGAGGATGTTTTTTCCTTTTTTTTTGTTTAGTGTAGCGACGATATCAGCAAGACACCTGATGGTAAGTGACATGCATCGTCCATAAAAAATGTACCGTAATACGCCACAAATCTCGTTTACCCAGTATACTCAAACTGATTACCTAAATACGTTGGCCACGGCACCCTTCAAACTGGAACATGTTAGTGTTTTCACACTACTTCTATGCGACAGAAAAAGGCACCGCGGCAACCACCACCGCCTCTAAAAGTATCTTAAACTCATCATTTTTCAGTAATATACCTCATTGTTTTTTCTTTTTTTTTATTAATATTTAATGCGATGGCATTGTTGGATAATCAAATTACCGTTTTTTAAGTTAAATTTTACTTCAAACTTTGACAAGATAGTATTTTTTATTCTGTTAAGCAAAATAGCTTTAATAGAACGAAATAATGAAATAAATTCATTTGACAATATGTTTTCTTAAAGTTTTAAGTGTTTTTGGTATTTTATTATTAGGTAAATTTAACATTTATTTATATATTGATCTATGTTATGTAATTTCTGTGATGATATGAGTGATTTTATCTTTTTAAAATCACTTATTTTATCATGAAAATTACATAGAATTTTAGCGGTACACGCATGTTGCTGGCTCAAAATCTTTAAATTCGATGATATTGGTTTCACTGTGCGTCCTTCTATATATAGGAAATAGGAAGAGATCTAGAAGTTCACAAACAGACTTTCGTCAAATTATATATACATATATCGAGCTGTCGAAACACAAATATAGCATGGCTGTGTGTTAAAATTTGTAGAAAAATACTTTTCGGTATTGTATAAAAATTTTGTTAGAAAATACATGTTTTATTTCATAAGCCAAATCGCAACGATAAAATATACCCAGGATTTAATTTCCGTTTATTGTACCAAGTAGTGTCGAATACTGTATCGCAAAAGGTTTTCGTATAAATTTGTTTACGATCACATTTCGGCGTAAAAGATATAGAGTTATTTTTATCGTGAAGAGTACGATGCAGCCGGTTTATTATTAAGAAATTTTCCACTCTTGTATAGAATACAGTTAAGCCTGACTCCGCTTAAAATCAATATAAGTAAAGTAACACACCAATGAAGCCACGTCACATGAAAGGTTTTATTATTATATGAATATATTAAACTGTAATTTGTTTGTCTCTTAACCAACTTTACCTCTGCATTCATTGTATGTCCCTTTGTTATCAACAGAGACCATTATGGTGGAATAACTCGGCTTAACCTAGCCAATTCTTAGTTTTTAAATGTGACCTTGTTCATTTATGAAGCCCGATTCATATAGCAGTCTAATCTACAATTTGAAATTAGGAATAGAAAAATTAAGTAAAGAGATATTCTAAGATAAAAAATTAATACCGTCTAGCGTTAAGATACTTGTAGAGCTACTTAATAAACGATCACACAATTGGCATCTGTGTTCTTACACATTCAAGGCTTTAGAGATGACCCCGATTAAATCAAGATAGAGTTAAGGCTTTTAGCTGTTAAATTAATTTTTAATTTTAAACTCATAACTTTTACTAGTCGTTATTACGGTTTATCATTTCGGGTATATATTGTGTCGTCTTTTAATCGTTAGTCCGTTGTGTTATAAATGTACGTATGTGTATACATATATATTTACCAGTTTTATAGATAAACAATGGATAGAAGATATATTTTATTCTCGTTATGTAGAACTAAAGAAGGTATAAATTTACGCACTGCTTGGTAGGCAAGGTGAAACTTACAAAATCTAATAGCATATAAATAAATAAAGTGCATGAATGATATCTAGCTTAAATTGTAAAGGAATGTACTTTTTAATTTTATTTATAGTAATACACCATTACCTTAAATTGATTTCACATTAACGTAAAAAAGTAAATAGAAGTAGAACAAAATTATTTGTTATGATTGTGCTATTCATTTAACTACACGGCTATCAATTAATGCTTGTATATTTTTTATATTTTTAATGTGAGAGGAAATCGTTAATAATTCATTTGCTTATGATTTGTGTAGATTTATATAGAATTTTAAGTACAAAGAGATTTTTGTTGTATTTTTTCTACACGAAGAAATCTGTCCTCAGTTTACAAATAAAATACACCATATGAATCTGAAGGGCTCATATTAGATTTATTCGGGTTTTAAAACGTTTTATTATTACATTTAAGTTTATTTAGTCATGAGTGAAGATAATTAATATTATGTTTGGCAAAATATTTAATTTGGATTAGTACACTGAAAATTATACAATAATTTTCACTAACCGTAGCGTTGCTAATTATTTAAGAGTTATTTTATATATACTTTGTGATAAAAAATATTTTTATGAAGTTAAAGCAACTTTTACCGCTCATACTACTACATGCGCTGTGCCATTTTGGCTTGTCATACGAGAGATCGTTTATTTCCGCTCACTTCCTTATGTAGTCAGGATTCCCACGTCGAAAAGGTTTGGGGCGGCTTATCGCTTTACTTTTATTAGTAAAATATATTTCATGTCCTTGCATAATACCAAGATTAATAAATAAAAAAGGTGATTTATAGTTATGTCTTAAATGTCTTCTCTGTAAGTTTTCATACATTTTTGTTACAATAATGAACAAAAATAAGAATTATAGTTAACAAGACGTGAATAAGTTTCTAATTTTTTAAAATCTTGTTCAAGTAAAATAAATAGGTTACCATATATTATAAATAGATTCTAATTTGTTTCATAGAGGAAAAACATAAAGAAATGAGTAGCGCTAAAGGATATGTCAGCTAAAAACGTATATGTACATAAAATATAAGGAAGTGACACTTTATGGTTATGTTAAAAGAGCTTGCTATAAAATCCAAAACTCTGGATTTCCATTTTTCATGATATTGTTCGTTCACGTTGGTATGGATTACTAATTCCAATTTGCTTATCAAGTATAACAATCATTGAATCAATCTTAGGAATAATAATCAAAATCTGGTTATCAATTTATAAAATATTCATAATATATTAAAAATTACTATTACTTATACTAAATCTAAATTGCATAGTACAATTCTAATATTCATTCACTATAGTGAAAGACCTATCTTTCTCAGTATTTTATTCTATCTTTTAACGAAAAAACCTTTTTTTATATTTTACATCTATTAACATTAAAGTTATAGCTTACATAACTACTACAACTGTGCATAATAACTTTTAAGCGCAATAAGTATATAAACAACAAAACTAATGTAGCCGATGGAAGTAGAGATAAAAATATTATATTTGGTACGGTACGGTACGCAACGGAGTTATATGTAGTTGTTATTAGAATTGTTTATGGCTATATGTTTAACTTTCATAAAATGCTAAAATGCCTTTGGAAAGTCAGTCAGCAAACTAATCTCTGTCTGTTGCAAGCCGAGCCGATGAAGTCACTAGATACAATAACACTGATAGTGTAAAATTAAATATGGTTTCACAGCTTGTTTAGCGACCTCTTGGGCGCGGAAATATGATGAATACACCGAGAAAGTAAGTTTTACTACATAAAAATAAATGAAACGTTGAGCACTCGTCGATAAAGAAAATTTTGGGAAGGATACAAGCAAGAATGAACGAGACCGCATTCAGTGACGCAGTTCAATACATCTTTCGGTGTCGTTACCTCGCATTTTATGCTCCATAAAGCTCCTTGTTGTTACCACTAACGGCTTGTTCTTGTCGAACTGAGAAATATTAAGAACATTTTGTTTGGTACAGAATGAAAGTGTTGTATTAGTTCAACCGATTCGTTTTGGTAATCCTTATTATTGTGATTACTATTTTTTGTTGTGTCTGAAAATAAATATCATTATAATCAATATTGAAAATATCGAAAGAGAAAAGAAATTAAAACTTAATTTTAAAAGCGAAAAAATTATTTTATCGTGCAATTAATGTTTTTGAATGTTATTGGAAAAAGTAACAAGGTGACCTCAAAAAACAAATTGGTAACTGGAAATGTTTTCGTCTTCGTCGAAGCAAAAGTCATAACACTTAGTGTCTAATGATAGGCACATGTAATAGAAAAACCTCATTTATATTATACTATGCAGTATGTTTCACTTCACCTCGACCTCCTATTCCGTACGGACGAAGTCGCGGTTAACATGTAGTTTTTTAATAATTGCCGTTGCTCTGAACTGGAAGTATGTGTTACATTTATTATACACTAGTGGTCAAGGAGTGCTTTATTTATTTTATCTCTAAAGCAAATTTTACATAAAGTGGGCCTACTACATTTTCATTTAAATTTAATATCATTGTTTACATCATTACAAAAGGTCGTTTAATTAAAAAATTTTGTTAGTAATTTTATTTTAAGGTTATGTATGATTTTTTTTGTGCCTATACCTATTTAACTCAAATATGAGCAAAAGCAGTGATGATTACTATCAAGTTCACCTGAGTCAATTAAACAATGTGGTCATGCAAGATGAATTAAAAAAAAACTGGTTATATTATAGAAACCATGTTATAAATCTATTATATCGTTAGCCGGTTACAACTATAATATATGTAGGTTTTAAACATTTATATCTCATATGTAATCAAACAGATATTTCCGTAAGGTTGATAAAACGGCAGTAAAAATATATCTAAGAATTGTAAGCTTAGTTTAAGTAGTTAAAAAATATTAAAACTATAGAATAGTCAAATTAAACTCGGAATTGATGTAACCACGCAAATAAGCTGCTTCATACGTATGTTTTTATCAATAGTTGACAGTTTCGCCCTCATTTAGAAGCATAGCGAAACACCCACACCCGGTACACATACTTCACCCGCATTCCTAGGTAATATTCACCGCCCCCAACAACCTATTCAAGCAGTCACCAGATTGTCGGCGTCCCGGTTCGAAACCGATCGTCAACGATCCTTAGGAGATACTGAAGAATGCCTAACTCACGTACTTTCAGTAGGTGTGGCCTTTACTTTTAGCAAAAAGCGTCGGACTAGACGATAGCTTCTCGCGAACTCTGTCTAAGACAAAGCTTACCAAAGACATGGGTCTGAAAGCATAACATCCTTTTTAAAAAAATAGTGGACAGTAACATGATTGATTCGATTCTTGGTGATAATTTATCAACCGACGTATATGATGCCAAGTCGTAAAGACTCCTTTGTTTACGTCAATTCTATGTTTTATTTATTTCAACTATAAATACCGCTTTTAACTATAGATATGCTGTAGTATGCGAAAGGGTATTTAATCTAACAGAGCTATTTTAAAAACATAGTATAAATACAGTTTGGATTATTTTTACTTTTTCAGGTACAAGGCTACACAGACAACGAATGAAGCAGAAAAAAAATATCTTGAAAAGACGATACCATGAAATCTGTAAACATAATAACTTTTTTTAAATATCTATACGAATAATCTACACTTTCAGCTCATTTTTCTATTTATTTTAAAACATTGTAACATATTTATAACTCTCGATTATTATTTGCATTGCCAAAACAAAAATATGTACACTTTACTTGCTCATATGAACCAGTAACTAGATAAACGCATGTAGTATGACCATTAATATATGTATATAATTATTTAAAACTACGCTCCCACAGGTGAAATATGTAAAGTTAATAGTAGTTTTTAATATTACTTAACTAGGATACAAACTAACTTAACTGCTTTCTGCTTCTAAATTATGTTCTTCTTTATATATTATTAATATGAAATAATATATAAAAATATGTAAAGCAAATATTGACCTCGACACTTACGGTGCGACTGGTCCACAAATTTTAAGTCGCTCAGCGAGCTATGGAGAGGGCTAAGCTCGGAGTATCTCTGAAGGACCGCATCAAAATTGATGTGATCCGTTAGAGAACCAGAGTCACCGATATAGCCCACCGGATTAGTAAGCTGAAGTGGCACTGGGCCGGTCATATTAGCCGCAGAACTGGCGACCGCTGGAGTCGGAAAGTTCTGGAGTGGAGACCGAGGACGAGACTTGGCAAACCTAGTGTAGGACGCTCTGCGGCAATATGGAGTGACGACATTCGCAAAGTGGTCGGTGTGGACTGGATGAGAATAGTGGAAGATCGGAAGCGGTGGCGTGCAGTTGGGGAGGCCTATGTCCAGCAGTGGACTGACACAGGTTGATGATAATGATGATGAAAGCAAATATTTTCTTAAACGTGTTCCTTTGCATGATTCAAACAACTCTTCCGTCTTTTAAAGACTTTAATGTGCAAAATACCACTTTGAACAGATTAGCAAGTATATTATTATTAATACTGGTATGTAATGGCCGATGGGCCAATAAGGTTCTGGAGTCGAGGCCGCGTTTGGGAAGACTGAGCGTTGGTCGATCCCCAACCAGGTGGCATGCTGACCTCCGTGCAGTTGCCGGTTCAAGTCGTATCGAAACACAATATATTATCGTTTTGTGTTTAACAATAACGAATTTCTATGTGGACAGACAAAGTTATTTTGGCAATTATAATAATATTATGGATTTATACGCTTATCACAGCGTTAAAAGTATCTTGTCTTAAAGGTGATACAAAATCTGAAACTATATTTTAGTTTTTAAATCAAAACGATTTTCTGAAAGTGCTTTTGATTAAGCAAACTAAACTTTTATTATCCCGAGAGAATCGTTAATTTCAGATTTCAGCAGATTTTGAAGTCAAACTGATGTTTAGCTGCAGCTATGTAACTAAGCATATTAGTTAGATATTCCCAAATCTAAATATTATAGAGCAATATTTAATAGTATTCTCTTATAAACATTTTTATCGTATATAACATATGTACCATATATTTAGGTGCGTAAATTTTATAACATTATTTTCAGATATTTGCTTATTATCAGATTAGAACATTATTAAATACTTTTTCATTATCAGAAATACATTACAGTTAGGTTAGAGCCAATAATTTGAAAATATAATTTGACAGGTATGATTGCAAAGGTAGGCAGTAGGTTGATTCATTAAATGTTGCCATTAAGTGATTGCCATTTGATACTTCAGCCAATTGATAAATATATACAGTTTCTAGACAATATATCTATTAAAGTACTTAAGCTACATTGCTCATAGTACCAACCGCTTTGCGGCAGATTGGTTTGCTGCACGAAAAATTGTTTATTTCTTCTCACTTACTTATGTAGTCAGGAGATTTTCCATGTCGGAAAGATTTGCAACGCACTTTTCTCAATATTTTTATGTAAGAGAGGCATTTATCCAATCTATTGTCCTCTTTCTAAAGCACAAGTCTATACCACTGGGCTACGGAAGTAGTTCAGTCAATCTAGGTTCGAATGAGGTTGATCATACAGTTTATTTATTTATTTATTCTAATATATTTAGATGTTGTTACTACACTAGACAACTTTAATTATCGGTCTTCCATCCTTGTATTTGTAACAATTTTTTTTTATATTTTACATTATACACAATTTTTCAGTATATTTTACATATCCCAGGTCAGGGCAATGCGGGCCGGTCACCCAATTCTCTGAATATCTCGCTCCCATCGTGTTGGTTATTCGTCCCTTCGGGCTTTGAGTGACAAAAGAATAATGAAATATAGAGGAATAAGGAGTGCATCTCAATGTTTTTTGGGAAAACCCGTCAGGGTTTTTATTTAAAATATGATATATGTTTCCATTTTCTCAATTTTGAACATGGGTTAGATAAAAAGTACTTTTGTTGTCCTGTAGCTTTGTAGTTTTTATATCTCTGGGTTTTATTTTAAAAAGTATTGTCAAATTGAAATTGAAATTTAAATAGCTCTATTCAATATAGAAGTGTAACACTCGCTTATTGATTGTCAAAGACGCTACCACCGGTTCAGAATAGGTCGCCTCCGACCTGAGAAGAACCGGTGAAAGAAACTCAGCGGGCCTATTTTGTCATCTTTTAAAACAATCAATTATACATATAAATTTCCTTATGAGCTACATACGTATATATTATTTGAAAAAGCATGGGGCGAGCTTTCCATTACCAGGTTGTGTTAACATTTATAGATTCATTTATGTTATAATAACCTTTAACACATAAACGTTCCTTTACTACTTTTGTAAAACTTATTATCAGTTAAATTCTGAACGTTTACTGGGATTTTGTTATAAAAGCGTATACAATGTCCCATAAAAGATTTACTTATTCTTTGCAGTCTAGTTGCTGGAAGAATTAAATTATATTTGTTTTTAGTATTTATGTTATGTGCATCACAATGTCTGCGAAAATCATTTCTATTTTTTTGCACATACATTAGGTTTTCGAATATGTATTGAGAAGCAACGGTTAGTATTTTAATCTCTGTGAACAATTTTCTCAGGGTTTCTTTGGGGCCCAGGTTATAAACCGCTCGAATAGCTCGTTTTTGGAGGACAAAGATCTTATTAGTATCCGCGCACTTCCCCACAGTAGAATGCCATTACACTGTGGAAATAGCTAAAGTATACTAACAGGGGCCGTCTCCACGTCAGTTAATTGTCTATTTTCTTGACAGCATATACTGCAGAGCTGAGTTTATTCGACAGTCTATTAATATGAGGGCCCCACTGCAATCTGGTATCTATTGTTATTCCCAGAAACATGGTTGACTCAACAACGCCCATCTCTTCCTCATCTACAAACACTTCACATTTACTCGGTCTTACATTTGGAGTCATAAATTTAATACATTTTGTCTTCTTCTGGTTTAGTAGAAAATTATTGGTACTAAACCAGTGCGCTACTCTAGAGAAAGTATTATTTACATCGTCATTTATTGATGTGTGTCGTTTAACTTTAAAAATTAAGGAAGTATCATCAGAAAATAATACTATCTCTCCGTTTTTATTAATAACATATGGTAAATCATTTATATAGATGAGAAGGAGAAAAGGCCGAAGAATAGACCTTGTGGGACACCCATATTTACTGGAGCCCCGGGAGATATTTTACCATTCACGTCAACCCTCTGAGTTCGGTAGCTCAAGTACGAAAACAGAAGATTGAGTGCGGCATTTGCGGCATTGCGGCAAGATTTGCTTTACATCTGCCGTATGTTCTTTGACTCTGGTTCTTACTGGTTTCTTTGTTTGTCCAATGTAAAAGAGACCACAATCAGTCTGGCTTGTACACACCCGATACATTCAGAGGAATTAGAGGGAGAGAAATTTTACATTTGACAGACGATAATCTTCTTCGGTGGCTTATAATATGTTTTTGCCACACATCACCTGCTTGACCTGCCGTCAAATGCTCCTTGTCGAAAATCCACTGCAAATATTTACCGACAGTAGCTAACTGCGAGGGATGGTGGTGAAAATCACAATTTTAATATTTATTTGTGTGGATTTTTTTTCTAAAAACTATATTGCTCAAGCTATTGTTAGAGTTTCTAATGATTGAAATATCTAAGAAGGCTAAAGAGTTGTTTGACTCTGTTTCCATTGTGAACTTTATTTTGGGGTGCAAAGAATTAGGATGATCTAGAAATGCATTGATTTGGTTTTTGGTTAAATGATGAACGTGTCATCTACCCTTATAAAATCTTGACCGGATAGGAGCTGCATTGAGAGCCTTCTCTTCAAAGTTGTCTATGAAGATATCAGCGATGATAGGAGACACCGGGCAGTCCTTCGCTACGCCATCTTTCTGCAAGACAATAAGTAGCTAGATGTAAGTCAGTGTTTAAGCAGACGCAAATTTCTTCGGCATTTTGTTTTTCTCAAGCTTCTTAGTTACAATTGAGATACAGTCTTCAACGGTAAGCATGTAAATAAAGACTGAACATCAAAGCTGACCCTAGTTTCATTGTTAGCGAGATGTAGATGTGTAGACTAATTAATAATGGTAAGAATGTCTTGTGCACGCCTCAGTGTGTCTTCGTAGTGGTGACAGAAATCAGAATTTATAATTAAATGTCACTACAAACATAGTTAGTATAAGTAACTGTCATTACAATTTAATTATCTTTTAAAAATGTATTCGATGAAATTACATCAAACGCTTTATAGGCTATAAGGAAATCTCGCGTTTTTACGAATCAAGAGCGTCTCCTTTTAGTCTCTTTGTTACCGAATTGAATAAAGCTCGCCAATGTCATATAAGTAATGGACTTTTCAGTTACAAAGGAATTCTTAGCATCAAAGAATTTTTTCACTCACATTTTTTTATGCAAACCAAAAGACAATAATTACGTCGTTATTCCACGTTATGATTGGTGGGTCGATACTTAGTATTACGTAAATTATTAATGATCAATAAATTTTATATTGGGTTTATAAACTAAACTTATTAATTATAATTAAAATAACTGCTGATGTTTTAACGTATATATTTTAACATATTCATATACATCGGCACGACACAGTAGCAGTATGCTACAGTTGAGGTTATGTATATAATACGAGGAGGGACTATTGATATCTTAATAATTTATTTTTCTACACAGTCTCACTTCACTAGTCTGGCGCTTTTCTAAGGATTTATTTCCTTTAAGAAAAGTTTTGTCTTGGTCCTGAAAAATGCTTTCTACGGCATTTATCACCTCGTTATCGTCTTCGTACCTGTTTCCCCTAAAGATTTTTTTAAATTTGAGGAACGCTAGTACAAATACCGATTTTTGTACGACCAATAGACGCATAATTAATCAAACCTTTCTGGAATTAGTGATCTCAATTATTGTAGCAATTTTCTAAGATTATCATAAGGTTTGCTTTTAATCTGCCTAGTTTATCTGAAATCTGCTCCAAGCTGGTATCCATGTTAAAAAGTTTGGGTGCGTACATATATAGTAATTTAACAATTAATTTAGGAATTCCATCAATATATTTTTTTCCATCTTCTTCAAAACTATTACGTGTCTTTTTAATGTGAAAGCTCTTACCAATTAGCTTTATATCAATAAAAGAAATTTATAAAATATTGTCGGAATACTATTTCTAATGCGGGTAATTAGAGAAAAGGAGTCTCGATATTGACGTTTTGTCTCTGTGCGATGGTGTATAAAAGACGGGTCTGAAATGTAGAAAGGACAGCTTCGTATAAGCCGCTACCCGGAACGGAACTCTCCTCGTGTGTGATAAGTGTTGTGCATATGTGAAAGTGTTAGTGTGTTGAGTGGTGTTATGCATCGACTCGTCCGTACTAGACGTTGTGGCTATTGTCACGAGGCACGTGAGCCATTTCAATATTTTTTAGCATAAGAGATGTTCAGTTGTTGCCATTATTTATACATTTTGGAATTCTCTTTGAGATTTCTAAAAATATTTACATAATTCAAAGAATACTTTTTAAATAATGCAAAAATAAAGGTTTATACGTATACGTACAAAGTTTCTTAATTGATAGTCATTGAAAGAATACATACAATTTGTTAAATAAACACAAATAAATATAAATAATTGATCTTTAGTAATTTATATAAAAACGAATGGAATGAAATTGCTCTGGTAGAGATGAAAGTAAATCTATTCTCAATCAAAGAAAATGTCGCATCGCCTTGACGTTTCAAGGTAACAGCTATTTGAAAATTACTTTCAGAAAATATAATAAGAAAATCGGTTAGATTTATAGAAAAACAGGATTGAAATTGATTTTAGGACAACCAACAAAAACCATTTTATGAATCTTGTGAAACGAAATATGGTTAAACAAATAATATTATTATTTTATAATTTTAATTTGATCTACTTTTTCCGTTAACTATGAAGTTATGCTTCCAGACTCTTGTCTATGGTAAGAGCTTCACCCGCACACAAAACTTGCGGAAAGATACCGTCCCCACAAACTAGTAGAGACGGTACGTGAGTAAGGCAATTATGATCACATGGATGGTAAGATATACAAAAGTTATGAAAAAAATGTTTTACAATATGAAAACAAAAGTCGTGCTTACGGAAATTAAGAACATTTTGAGAGGAAAACCTGCTAGAATGAACAAGGGTGCGTTCAAACCTGCAGTTCAATCTTGTTTTTTTTTTGACAAAATAAAAGAGACAAAATAGTCCGTGATTGCAGTAAGAAATAATGATTTTACCTGACCTTTTGTACTCTCATCATCATCATCATCATCAGCTTGTGTTAGGCTGAACATTGGCCTCCTCTAATGCCTCCTCCTCCTGCACCCCACCGCTTCCGATCTTCGGCTATTCTCACCCAGCCCACCCCGGCCACTTTACAAAGTCATCACTTCATCTTGGCGGATCGAATAATTTCTGATGCGGTTTCTCCGAGATACTCTGAGTTTAGCCCTTTCCATAGTTTGCTTAGCGACTTTAAATTTGTGGACCAGTCAAACCGTAAGTGTCCAAATATCGGCTCCGTAGGTCATATCGAGTAGGACGCAGGTGACGAGAAAACTTACCGAAGCTTATGAAAAGCTGCCCAGCCCAGCCGAATCTTTCTGTTGGCCTCTCTCTTAAAGTTGTTTCTACCTAGTTTGAGCGTTTGGCCTAGGTAAACGTACTCCAAAATCACTTCGAGGGAGGTGCCATCAATTGTTATTGGTCCTGGTCAACGTGTTCATTGAATATGACCTTGGTTTTACCCAAGTTCTTACGATGCGTGGAGAAGACTCAGACTCTAAGCTGTGCACCATTTTCTGCAGGTCCTTTACGGTCTCAGCCGCTCTCCGCCGTATGACGATATCAACTTGTAACTATCGTAAAGCAACAAAACAGTTCTTTGATTGAGTAATTAATATTTTACAAAATATACGATTAAATATTACATTTTATCCGAAAAATTACTTCAGTGATGCCACCCCTCAAAAAAAACACGATACAAAAATCGGTTTAAAAAGATTATGTCTTATCTGTGTAATTGTACCTCACTAATAATAAACTAACCTCAATTAACAATATGTATTTTATACAATTTTTATGGTTAGTAGCTTTAATAATCTGCTATTATTTTTATAATCTAATTCCACTGTTAAAAAAATTAAGTAACATTAAAAAAAATAGGTAAAGTAACAAATAAAACCAAACTTCTAGTCTGCCACATAATTTAAAGTCAATATTGGTAATTTGGGCAGAAAAAATGATGTTCTATTCACAATACTGCCCGTGAATGTTTACCGTCACAGCTCAAGTGTTTGATATGTTGTTAGATAATAATTAAAATCTGCCTCTTTATTACGCTCAGGGCTAAAATCCTGACAACACCTATCAGTGTATATTCTGATTTATGACAAAAAAATTATGACATATATGGTATATTTTCTATCAGCATAGCTTCCGAGCAGCATAGCGAAGTAGGGGCGGGACACTAGTCTAAAATAAACTCCTTCTTTTTATCATGTGCAAAAGCTTTTGTTTCTGCTTAACTCGGTTCGGATTTTTTCTGCGCCACGATTATTTGTAGCTTTCTGTTTTAAACATACATTGTAAACGTTTTGAACTTTTTTATAATACCTTAATATTTGTCAACTTACATTCGTTAAAGTTAAGGGCCAAACGCAATTCACATCATGTTTTGAAATTTTTCTTCAAGATTCCAGTTAGATTTATTAGAATATTTAAAAGTTTCGTATCTTTATCAATAAAAAAGTCCTAAGTAGTCATTTTACGTGTCCGTTATCAACATTTGATAGATATGAAATTTTAGTTTGGTTTAGAATTATTACGTAATTCTTAACCAAACTAAAATTTCATATCTTTTGATATCTCAAGGTATTGCTATTTACTTTTTCTTACTTGTACGGAAGATAGACGGAAAACTTAAAGAAATAAAAAATAACTTGTTAATATATCTTTACCATATATAAATATGTGTGCAAATCAATAAATAAAATCACTTCTAATATCTTTGTAAATTTATCGTTGCGTGATTACTTTGGTTCTTAATTTCGTTCTATTGAGTATCCCGTTCCCTTTCTTCTCCAGAGTTTTGTTAATATTGCTGTTTTGCATTAAAACAAAACGGGTATTATATGTTGGAGAAAACACAGCAATGAACCAAGGCGCTTTATTAAATTCATGTAGATCAAAGAGATCTAGCGATTTTAGAAAAAACGTGCAATTGTTGCCAGTGCTGCTATTGCTATGGCTAGCATGCTGGCTATTTGAGGCGGCGGCGGGCCGTTGTGTGCTTGGAGTCAGCTCCGGCGCTGGCTCTTGCCACGCGGGGCGGAACTGCCAAGCGTTGGAAGGACGGAGGGGTGGGAATGCGGTGTTGTTGGATGGGATTGGTGGTCGCCTGGAAGAGGCTTCCCTTGGGATTGCAGGAACTCTGCGTTTTGGCGTTTTTTTTTTTTATAGCATACGCAGGCAGACGAGCATTCGGGCCACCTGATGGGAAGTGGTCACCGGCGCCCATAGACATTAGCAATACCAGTGGTACCGCCAACGCGCTGCCTACCGTGAGACATAAGATGTTAAGTCTCGTTTCCCCAGTAAATACGCTGGCTACGGTGCCCTTCAAACCGAAACACAGCAGTGTTTACACACTACTGCTTCGCGGCAGAAATAGGCACCGCGGTGGTACCCACCCAGACGGTCTCCTGTAAACAGGGGACCTACCACCGGTGGCCGGCGTCTTAGGGCAGCCGAGGTAGTTGGCCGTGTGGCCGGGATTGCGTCAGTTAACGCACGCAGGAGGTTTATAGGTGGCAAGGACTTCTTTGTCCTTGGGTCTGGGACAGGAGGCGGTGCCGTGATCACCGAGGTATTTGACGCAACGGGGGCGGGCGAAACAGTTCCACGCAGCGTGACCGAAAACCTGGCAGTTATGACACTGCCTGGAAGACCGTTGGAATGCGGCCACTCGAAAAGAGAGACGGGTGATCCCACACAGTTGCTCGACATCGTAATTGCGCTTGCCTTTTTTAGAGCGCTCTAGCGTAACCAGCACCATACCGTAAGGGCGTTTGGTGCGTGAGTGGTACATGCGTTGTACCGAAAGGGCGGGTATATTTAATTCTTTGATAGCCGAAGCTATCTCCGAGCAAGGGATCTCCTCAGGCAGTCCTTTGATCAGTGTCCTAAGTACGCGCTCATCCGGGAGCGCGAATGTGTGGCATTGGTGTTCTTTTTCCTTAAGGAATGAAGTCACCTTCCTAAAGTCGTCAGATTTTTCTATTTGTAGTTTGATCCCCTGATTGTTGTCAGAGGCCTCAAACTTGATGTTATTGGCGACCTGCTAAGGGCAGGTGGTGGGAGCGTTAGGCTTTGCAGTCTTGACGGGAAGGACGGGTGCGGGGTGCGGACCTTGTGCTTCCTCTTCGATTTGACGGTTTTGAAGCCGTCGTCGGATTGCGGATTGGTTAACGCCTCGACGACCATGTCCGATTTCGTGCGGATGCTAATTTCGACATTATTGTCGTCACTATCATCCTCAGAGAATGGTCGGGACGGTCCAGGCGTTGAGGTAGGAGATGGGTGGTCGAGAGCGTGCTCGGATATGAGCCGGTGCACTGTGTCGGTCAATTGCATATACAATTTCCGACCGATTTTCTCACTAATCGCCTTGGTATCAATACCAAAGCGACTCGAGAGTTCCCGATCGACCATGCGATTAGGTCGCGCTTATGTTTGACGATCCATGTGTTGCGTTGCCCACGCAAGCGGTGAGCCACGCGAGCTCTGGAGACTGCGGCAAACACGTGCGGCCGGGACCGCTGCTGAGGGCACTCTCTGTTTTGTTAGAATTTTACTTTGAATCAGATTTATATGTGGATGAAAATGGAATTAGAAAGAATATGAAATTTGTTTTAAAGGGATATCAAGTAATCACCTAATTTTAACGAATAACCTTCTTGAGTGCTCCTTCTTTGAATGAGTTGGTCTATTGCCTGACAGGCTGTCAGGGCTCACTCTGCTCGCATCCGCTGCGTCTGAGATTAAGCAACAAGAGGGCTAAAAGTGTGTTCTTCTGCGAAAAAAACCACACTTTAGTTTAAAGACACCTCAAATTTCAAGATGTTGCTTATTTGTCTATGAAGTAGAAGCTATTTAGGCTTGCTACCCATTTTGCATCCGCTGCATCTGTGGTTAAGCAATAAGAGGATGGTGCATTCAACAACCACTCTAGGTTCTACTCATACACTTTGCTGACAAAGAATTTCGCGTAATTCATGCTATCTTGATTTTCCACTTTGAATACATGGGTTTAAAGCTATGATGAGCTACATGTGTATTTAATAAATAAGAGGGGTTGGACTGCTGTTTTGTGCATCCAACCACTTATCAAAATTGAATCCTGCTTTTGGCTGCTAGCTCAATTTTAGGAGTAATGAAGAATGATTATGCTCATAATTTACACTAGCTTCCAGCAAGCATATCATCTGCATCAGAAGCTAAGCAATAAGTGGGTTGGATTGCTCCCTATAGCATCCAACCACCATCTAAGGTCCTTTTAGACCAATGAGTATAATTGTATTTTCTACTCATAAAAAGAAATGGTTTAGGACCAGAAATAATTTGGCATAATAATTAATCATATATCTATTCTAACTTTCTTATAAAGTACGTCATAGTTGCACAGAAGTCTTGGTAGCAAGAACTGAAACTTTTTAAATTACAAAAACTCTTAACTGCGAGTATTAAGTGTGCCATTTGAGTGCCATGCTTAAAATTTGCAATATAAACAATATATCTGCAACATGTATCAGTACTCTACCTTAAGTATATTGAAAACCATTTCCACCTTAAGATTATTACCTTAACATGGCACAACTCTTAAAGTAAAATTCCAATAACATTCAATATAGAATAGTTTTTAATAGAGTAATTCTCTTTAAATAAAATAATATCTGTAAGTTTTTGCAACATTCCTCTATACCTGGTTCAGTCTAATTATTACCAATCAGCTGCTAGGATATTAAAAAATCATGCAGACCTAAGTCTAAATATGCCTCCATAAATACATTGTATACAAGTATATATTGGCAAGAGCTTGTTGACATTTCTTCATACATTAAAATTATGTATATAAAACAGCCATTTTAGTTTTAAAGTTAATGGTCTTTGCAAATTATTTGCGTATTGATTTTTTTTTCATGAATGGTAAGTACCATATTTACTTCAATGTACTAAAAAACCTTAATGATTATTTTAATTTTATTATAGATTTTCACATAAAAATGGATATGTCTTATCAAGTTTAAAATGAACTATTTAATTTCTCCGCTGTCACTCTGTCTTTGAAGTTTCCAGCATATATTATTTACAATTAAATAAAATATGCTTTTTGAGTCAATTCCTTTTGGGCTCATAGTGTAGCCATTACTTATAGGTACAAATTTTCCTAAGACTCGGTTTTCCAACATATTTATTGTATAATTCCAAATTTATAATTAGTAACTCAGGTTTTTACCTCAATTGTGATATTCTCTTTTATTTTACAAAAGTTTGTTTGATTATTCAGCCAATTATGTGACCCTCCGAGGGAGTATAATTTTAAGGCTATGTTAAATGTTTGTTACCTGGGTCTCCAAACATATATATGCATGTTTAATTTTTACTAGATATTTTTGGTAAACCGTAATAAAAAATATTATTATGACATAAAGACCCTTTGTGGCAATTAAGTTATTCTATTTTAAATTAATAAAAGTAAGTTTATATAATTATTTAATATAAGTTTATATACCTTACTGATACTGATTTAAAAAAAAATCAGGCCACAAATACATATCAGTATTAATAAAATATAAATTTCTCATCAAAACTATTCATATTCACTAGTTTGGTAAACATAGTGTTAAATAAAAAAAAGAAATATCTACAACATTTATAGTAAAGTATTATGCAGAAAATGTGTCCATGTCCATTTCAAAGATCATCATAAAAAGACTATGTATTGGAAACAATTATCGTATCAACACGACGTAATCATAAAAAATTAAACGAAACAAGCGAGCTACACTTTACGCCTCCCGGGGGTTAAATAATATCAGCGGTATATTTACTTCGTATTATCCACTTAAATTATTAAATAAAATAAAATTATTAAATAAATAAAATATTGAAATAAATAACGTAAAATAATATGGAAACAAATTATTTGTTGCATTCCTTGAAATCTACTGAGATATTTATGTACATTCACTTCTTTGGACAATTTTTGCTAGTATATATGTATATGTTTTATAAAAGTATGTAAAATATTTAGACTAATTACGCACACAAAGCTATGTATGATATAAGTCGGAATATTTCAACTATTATTGCTATTGATACTTTGCTTTACACTTTTATAAATAATAATCTCTTCTGAAATTTTGATATCAATTTCAGTTGGTCTCAAAAAAGTGATATAACGTAACCAGTTGAAGGACACGTAATACGTATGTAATACATGAGACGCTGGTACCATAAAAATAACATAAAAAGTTGTTAGTAACTACCCCTCTGCTTCGCCAACGCAATGGGATGAATGTAATCAAATGTAAGTATTCAGTAAAGCGATAAAATGTCCCAAACGGTCGGTAGGGAAGTCCTCTAGCTAAATAAGGAATTGCGCGGAATTGAAATCTCCGATCTCTCGTATTACAAATCAAACACACGATATTGTCAACTGTCAGTGACAGAAATAGCTCTTGCTTGGAGAAAGTCTTTCAAAGTATAGAAATGCTTTTGATGCAAATTGTTTATTTCATGAACTAAGGTAAAGGATCAAGACAATGGGCGAGCTTTTACACTATTGTTTTGATGCTTTGGCCTTGTGGAGAAATATACTTAACAATGTACAACTTTTTTTTTGTCATATAGCAAAGAGTGTGTAAGTTCGACCTCACGGGTGAGGCAGATATCATGTTTGCGTGTATTGTCGTTAACTACTAAGTGTAGTGTGTGTCTACTGCGTGGATGTGGCAACCTATTTAGCATTGGGCGTTAACTAAGCCTCAGCCTAGGCTAGGTCAACAACCGGTGTGGAGTTGTCAGATCTCCCATCCGGCGCGTCCCCAGGTTGCGGATAGGGGCACGCCCCCCAGATATGGGGGGTACCGGCTTCGGCCGGCGCGGACAGAAACTGACAGGGGTGCTGCGTCTCTGCTCCGTTAAAGGGTGGAGATGTGGCGAGGAGCAGATGCTCCCAGAGGTGAGCCTGTTGTGGCGGGCCTCAGACCCTCGCTCCCTGTACCCCTCTTTGTTAAGAGGGAACACGGGATGCGAGCCGGTCTACCCCCTGCGAGTGCGTCAGAGCCTCGCCGAGCGTGATGTATGAAAGAGCAAAGGTATGAATGTGTGTGTGGGGGATTGGGGCAAAGGGAAAGAGCGAGATGTATGAATGGAAGTCCCCGAGAGGGGACGGTGTGATTCGTTCGGTGTATTGCACTCGGCTTTGCCGAACACCGGGCGATCTCGGCCTGTCGTGGGTGTCGTGGATCACGTCTCGCGGCCTGCGGCAGTGCTGAGGGTCCTGCCTTCATTGGCCGGACCGCGAGGAGACAACCTCTCTAAAAAACCGTTGATCTCGGCGTTGTGGTACGTGGCGTCGGGTGCTCGCAAGAGCGGCTGGAACGACACACCAGCCATTAGCGGCCCACCCTGGGAACTTCCCGCCCCCCAGGCGTATTAAGGGTTACCGGTGCTACATGGTCCCTGGCCCGGTGGACATCTTTTACCTGTTACTCGTGGGATTTTTAATGGAAAATCTAAAATCTAACAAAAATGAGGTGAAAAACCAAAAAAACGAACAAGGCAAGATATCGGATTCCGATTCAAGTGTAGGGAGAGGCACGGACCAGGTGAGGGCCGGCTCTCCGATGGCGAAGGCGCGAGGGTATGCCCTCAAATTTTTCCGTAAGCGCACAAGAGAGGACACGGCTGGCACACAGAGCGAGTCTTCTAGTGAGGAGGATCAGCCGGCGCAAAAGGTGGTGGCGGCGGAAGAAGAGGGGCGACCTGCATCACCACTGATGCGAGACGAACGTGGGCGTTTTCTAAAACGCTGCACCGCTGCGAGATCGCGGTCGAATAGCCGCAGCCAGCAGGACCCTACCACCGATCTGGTCCTGCTGGCAAAAACAAAGAAGGCCAAAGGCAGCAGAGCGTGCGGAAAAGGATCGCACGCTCGAAGAAATGGTAGAGGCCGCTCGGAGGGAGAGAGAGGCCGTGGAGGAGGATGCCTTAACGGCGGAGGATGCAAAGGAGATGGCGCTCAAAAATTTGAGCATCATCTCCCAGGTTGCCACAAGATCAGGCAACCTGAAGGGCACTTACGTACGTGCCCTTAAAGAGTGCTCCTCCGCCGTAAAACAGTTGGTGGATGTGATGAGCCGCTCCACCCAGTCGGCCGAGATACGGAAGTACTCGGCCGACAAAAAGGCGTTAGAAGCGAGAGTAGAGGCTCTCGAAGAGGAGGTGCGTCGTCTGCGGCCTCTTGAAGCAGAGAACCGGCAGTTAAGGGCCGCGGTGAAGGGAGATGTCCACGCTGAGGGACTGCCAACCGATGTTGAGCAAATACTGCGGCGCCTCATCGTGGACATGGTGGGCCCTATGCTCCAGGCTCACCGCGACGACATTGCGGACCGCCTACTGCCGGAGAAGCGGCTCCGTCCTCCACTGGCCGCCGATAAACAGGCGGCCCCTACGTTTGCGTCAGTGGTGAGGCCTGCTGCTGCCCCTACTGCCCCTGCCTCCCCTGCTCCCCCTGCTGCCCCACTGCGTGCAGCGAAGAGAGTGCGTGAAGGCGCTCCCAAGCCGAAGGATGTTGCCTCTTTAAACCTTCCCCATAAAGGGAAGGCCAAAAAGGGGAAGAAGAAGGGCCCCCGGACCAACCCAGGCCAGGATGCGACCGGCGCTGGGCAAGCGGCAGCAAAGTCGGCGGCACCAGAGCATTCCACGGATGGGTGGACTCTGGTGTCACGCCGTAAAACTGCCAAGCCTGGCGCTGGTCCTAAAGAGACGAACCAAAAAAAAAGGATGCCAAAACTAAAGGCCCGTCGGCTGTAATAATAAAGCTGCAGCCGGGCGCAGAGGAAAAAGGGGTCACCTATTCTGGCATCCTCCAGGATGCGAAGAAAAAAGTGCAACTGCAGGACATGGGAATTGATGGCCTCCGGTTCCGCCATGCGGCAACGGGGGCCCGAATCCTCGAAGTTCCGGGGGCCGCCAGCGGCGAAAAGGCCAACCAATTGGCAGAAAAGCTTCGCCAATTGGTTGGCCCAGAGGTGGCAACTATATCCAGGCCCGAAAAGTGCGCGGATCTTCGCATCTCGGGTCTGGATGATTCTGTGGAAAAGACGGAGGTGGCTGAGGCGGTAGCGAAAAAAGGCAGCTGCCCGGTCACCTCCGTAAAAGTCGGAGAAATCCGCCAAGACCGCACGGGTCTTGGTGAGTATGATGCGCTGCCCTGTGGCAGCCACCAAAAAAATAATCGATGGTGGGCGCCTCCTGATCGGGTGGTGCTCAGTGCAGGTGAAACTGCTTGCGGCGCGTCCGATGCGCTGCTTCCACTGCCTCGAAATCGGGCACGTAGCGGAGCAGTGCCATACGGGCGTCGACCGCAGCAGTGCCTGCTACCGCTGTGGCCAGCTGGGCCACCAAAGCAGAGGTTGCCAGGCCGCGCCGCATTGTATCTTGTGCGCGGCGGCAAATAAACCAGCTGGCCATAAGCTGGGGAGTGCGGCCTGCACGACCACCAAACCCGACAGGAGGCGGATGAATAAGGGGAGGCCTGGGCTTGGAAGCCAGGTGCCCAAGCCCAGTGCTTCGGCTGAGGGGACTCAAATGGCCATCGAATAAAGATGGCCACGCTGAGCATCCTGCAGACAAATCTGAACCACTGCGCCAGAGCTCAGGACCTCTTGTTTCAGAGCATGGCGCAGTGGTCGATTCAGGTGGCCGTAGTGTCGGAACCGTATTACGTTCCCCCCGGCAATAACTGGGCCGGGGACCTGTCCGACACTGCGGCAGTGGTCTGCGGGACTGCTGCGGGGTCCCCTCAACCGAGGGACGTGAAGAAAGGTCCAGGCTTCGTCGGCGCTCTGTTGGGAGAAATTGTTGTCGTTTCAGCGTACTTTTCTCCCAACAGATCTCTCGCCGACTTCGAGGGCTACCTAGACCGACTGGGGTCACTGATCCGTTCTTACGGACCCTTCCCTGTGCTGGTCGCGGGGATCTCAACGCCAAATCACCGGCTAGGGTTCACCTGCGGCAGACGCACGGGAAGGACACTGGAGGAGTGGCTCCTGGAGGTCGGGCTGTCGGTCTTAAACAGGGGTTCGGTGAACTACGGTGTTCGAGCCCAGGGCAGGTCGATCGTTGATGTATCGTTCCTAGCCCCGCCCTGGCTCGCCGAATCAGGGCTGGAAGGTGGTGACGGGCGTCGAGACCCTGTCGGATCATCGTTACATCCGATTCAGGGTCTCCGCCCTCCAGACCTCATACCGGCCCTGGCCGGACCCCGAGGGACGACGGCCCCAGGTGGCGCCTCGGAAGCCTGGACCGAGAGCTGCTGAAGGAGGCGGCAATAGTGCAGTCGTGGGTTTCTGCGCCCAACATTGTCGATGTGGAGGGGGAGGCACAATGGCTCCGGGACGCAATGACACAGGTGTGTGACGCGTCGATGTCCCGGGCCAAACGTCTCCCTCCTAAACGCCGGGTGTACTGGTGGAACCCAGAAATTGCCGCGATGCGCAGAGAGTGCATCGTGGCACGGCGCCAGTACACCCGTTGTCGGGGACGACGGCGCAGGGACCCGGCCTTGGAGGCCGAATTGCTCGCCTCTTTCAGCAGCAAAAGGATGGCTCTCAAAGTGGGAATAGCCGAGGCGATCGCCGCGGCTAGGGAGGAGTTGTTGGCGGCGCTGGACAGCGATCCGTGGGGGCGGCCCTACAAAATGGTAACGAACAGGCTTCGTCCTTGGGCCCCCCCACTCACTGAGAGTCTGGCGCCGCAGGTGGTAGCGGCGATTGCCGAGGCTTTATTCCCACAGCGAGAGGAGCACACGGCACCTTCGATGGTCCCAGATGGCACGGATGAGGTCGACTCAGTCCCGGAAGCGCCAGAAGTCACCCCGGGAGAGTTCGGTGTTGCCCTTCTAAAAATGAGGGGCAAACGCACCGCCCCGGGTCCCGATGGCATTCCGGGACGCGCGCTGGCGCTGGCCCTAGGAGACGCCCTGGAGCCCAGAGTGAGGGCGATGTTTTCTGCCTGTCTGGCTCAAGCCTTAATACCACAGAGGTGGAAGACAGGCAGACTCGTCCTCCTCCAAAAGGAGGGGCGTCCTGCGGACTCGCCCTCCGCCTACAGGCCGATCGTGCTGTTGGACGATGTGGGAAAACTCTTTGAGAGAATCGTGGCGGCCCGCATCGTCCAGCACCTGGAGCACGTCGGTCCAAATCTGGCGGAGTGGCAGTATGGCTTCCGCAAGGGCCGGTCGACCGTCCACGCGGTGCTGCGGGTCAGGTCCTGACGCAGGATGCGGTGTCCGGGTGAGGGTGTTTTGGCGGTGTCACTCGACATCGCCAACGCATTCAACACCCTGCCCTGGGCCTGCATAAGGAGGCGCTCCGATACCACGGGTGCCTCCCTACCTCAAAGGGTGATCGAGGGCCTACCTGTCGCATCGCCGTGTCGAGTTCCCGTGCCGAGATGGGCTCCGGACCATCAGGTGTCGTGTGGAGTTCCACAGGGTCGGTGTTGGGACCGCTTCTGTGGAACGTTGGTTTCGATTGGTGCTACGTGGCGGCCACATCGAGGTGTCGACGTCACTTGTTACGCGGACGACACCTCGTCACCGCCGTGGCCAATTTTCCGAGGCTGCGATTCTCGCCACTGCCGGGGTCGCTCAAGTGATTGGGCGCATCCGGCGGCTAGGACTAGAGGTGGCGCTCGAAAAATCCGAGGCCCTTTACTTTCACGGGCCTCGGAACGCGCCACCTGCGGACGCCCACATCATTGTTTGCGGCGTCCGCGTCGACGTCAAGCCGACGATGAAGTATCTCGGCCTAGTCCTAGACCGCCGATGGAAGTTTTGCGCCCATTTTGAGCGCCTCGCGCCTAGAGTGGCGAGAGCAGCGGCAGCTCTCGGCAGACTGCTCCCCAACACCGGAGGACCCAGCAGCTCCTGTCGCCGCCTGTACGCCGGAGTCGTCAGGTCCATGGTCCTGTACGGGGCACCCGCGTGGGCCGACACCCTCCAAAAGGAGAGCACGGCAGTGCTGAAGAGAACTCAGAGGGTGTTGGCAATCCGGGCCGTACGGGGCTACCGGACCATCTCCGGCGAGGCGGCGTGCCTGATGGCTGGCTCCTTGCCCTGGGACCTAGACGCAGAAATCCTCGCGTCACTGTTTTTCTGGCGCGAGGGAGGCGGTCTCGGGGCTTCAGGCCAGCCCGGAAGAGATAAGGGGCGCAGGACGATGGTGCGCTCCCTTGCAAACAGGAGTGGGAGCTGCGGCTGGAGCACCCCAGCGCCGGCCGTCGAACAATAGAAGCCATACGCCCCGTTCTTAAGTGGTGGCTAGAAAGAGGACATGGCTCCTAACGTTCCGCGCGACGCAGGTTCTTCGGACATGGCTGTTTCGGGAGGTACCTGTGCCGCGTGGCCGGTGAGGAGCCTACGAGAGTGCCACCACTGGCGTATGTGCCGAAGAGACGGCCCAACACGCGCTGGAAGAGTGCCCAGCCTGGGTCGAGCAACGCCGAGCTGCGTAGTGTCGTGGGGCGACCTTTCATTTCCTGCCGTAGTGCGCAGGATGCTAGAGAGCGAAAGGTCGTGGGGCGCCGTCCTTGCTTTTGCGAGGACGTGATGGCCGAAGGAGGCCGCGGAAAGGGACAGGAGGCCGTGAGCGCCCTGGCTATCCGCAGAAGAAGGCCAGGGCGCCGAAGAGTGGCGTACGCGCGCAACCTTCCCCTGACACTGAGCCCCTGGGCGGCCGGCAAGAGGGTGCCCGCCGCCCAGAGAAGGGCTCAAGAGGAGCGCCGGCTGTTTGTTCCGGCACGGGCCAAAGGAGTTCCGGTGTCCAACACCGGAGAAGAGGCCGAGAGGGGTCGCGCCGGGCCCGAAGACTGTGATCAGTGCCCGCGGCCCCGGCTACAGGACTTGAGAAAGGAACAACGTTGGTTTTTTAGTGGTATACCGTGGCTTCCCATCTTGGTCCGGGGAGCCCAATATCCTGTTGCCACTTTTGGCGGGGAACCGTAAGCTGGATTTTTCCAACGGCAAAAAAAGGGTCAACAAAGTCGTTTATCATAAATTTCACTGACGAAAGACGCATCATGCTCGCAGCCACTTTAATTATTCAAAATAATGCTTGATTTTACTATTTAAACGCGTAAAATGATTATTATCAAAACTTAAGATGGTTGTTACAATAGTAAGTGGAAAGAATGGTATTGGGGATTGATTGCCAATAACTTTAAATATTATTTACGCTTAATTTATGCGTTCCATAATATTATAAGAAATAAAGGGCCTTTTCTTCAATCCAGGAAAATAGAAATGAAACGTTAAATTGTTAAAAAAACTATGACGTAATGTGCGACCAGGCGTTCGTTATTGCCGAGGGTGACTTGGTCCAGATGAAATCTGAAAGCCTTTTTCTGACATGTACTACCAACTATATACAAAGCCATTCTTTTCTTTGTTTAAAGCTTTACAAAATGTTTCAAATGATTTATAAGAAATAAATTATTAAAATTATCATTAGGTCGTAAGATGCGTATGAATGATACGATAGATAATTACACTATTATATGCGTATTTTGCTTAACTGTCAGTAAAATGCAAAATTAGAACAAATTACTTGGTGTCTAAGGCAGCCAAAAAGAAGTAAGTTTTTTGGTGGGTATCAAACTTAGTAATGTTAAGGTTAAAAAGGCTATTTAAAATAACTAATGGCGCTTAATGCTTAGTACAAATTTTACACATCATCAGACTTTGTTAGCCCACTGCTGGACATAGGCCTCCCCTAATACACCCCTATCCATTAGGGGGCTTGGACCGTATCCCACCACGCTGGTCCAATGGGGTTGGTGGACCGCCTTTTTACATGCCCATCCGACGCATGGATCATCTTACTTTTCAGACAATTGGGTGATCAGCCCAAATTTCCCTAACCAACTAGGAAACAACAATGAAACTTTGTTGCTTCCCAGCAGGATTCGAACCCACGACCTCCGGTTTCTAAAGCACACGCCCATACCACTAGGCTACGGAGGCAGATATATACAAATTTTTACGAACCAAATATTTTAGTACAACTGATTAATGACGGTAATAAATACAACGTAACAAATTGAGAAGTTGAGAAACGTTTTTCCACTAAAATGGTTTATATAGGCGAAAATTTTTAAATTGTTTAATGTTAATTGCATTTCAGTTTTTTATCCCTATGGCTTATGTATATATTTATTATAGTACATCTGAAATAATAAATCAATAAAATAGAGTATCAATTATAACGGATTTAATAAAAAAGGTATTTTATAGTCTTTTAAATATAAAAATTTTACTAATTAAATAGGATAAGATGTTTAATTTAAGTAATGTGATAAGTTATACCTCGTGTAATAAATTAAGAACCTTAAAGAGAAAACTTTTAAGGAATTATAAAACGAATAAATGCAAATATAACTGACTACTATTGCTTCTTGTTCTTTATTTTATATTTCCATTTTAATATATTACCAGAAATTAGTTTCCATTTTTGTAAATTTCGAACATTAATATCAAATGCAATCTCCAAGGTAACGGAAGTTTTGCTTTGTTTTTAACACAGTTTGTATTAAAGTACAACTTTTATGTTGCTATATATATTTATAAATATGTTTTATAGATATACATCTATTAATGTCAATAGTTGAGAGTCGGAATAAAGCATGCATACATGTTATTATAGACATATATAGAAATAAGCTTTATTTTGTGACACAATTATATTTTTGTCATATGCTAGAAAGAAAGAAGACATAGTTCTAATGCTTATATATATATAAATAAATAAGCTTGAAAAAGCCGTAGAATAAAAAAAAACTAATTGACCCAGGAAGTACTTGCAATTGCTCAGCAACATATAAAAATTAATAAGACAAGGACGTACGAAACATTTATTTAAAAAAAATTTTAGTTCATTATTTACAAATACTACAATATTTTGAATACTGTGCACAGAATTAAATTACATTCATTAAATGTGATCTAATCATATATGTATGTTAAAGAATATAAAGAAAACAGCTTTAAAACACATTTTATAATATAACAACTGAACTTTTCCGCTTTCAGTTTATCTTGATTTGGTCATGGCAATATCTCATCAATCATATGCTCAGGATCAATCAAGATTTTCAAGTTATTTCAGAGACCTGCACATTTTAAATTTCTGATATATTATAACAGCAATATATTACTTATATTACATACATAACAACAACTTTTATGAAATAACTTAAAGTTAATCACTGACCTTCTTTGTAATGCTTTGTATTTATGTGACGTGTTCAGATAGAAATGTAATGTAAATCAAAATTAAAAGGACGAATCTAAAATGTTCTTTTTGCGACATTTTTATACATAAATTTTAGGTTTAAAATTCAAGAACAAGCTAGCTATAAAATTATTAAGCGTTTTTAATTTAATGTCCTTTGTTTACTACTGGTTGAAAGATTCTGAGAATTAGTTTTTTGTTTTAGAAGTGCATGTTAGTTCTTTTTATGTAGTCCTGTATTTTAATTGTCGTATGGTAATTAGTTTCATAGTTACTTATGAAAATAAATATAGTTAAATTGCTCTACAAATAAATCGTAGGAAGCGCATTAAGATTGAAAATAATTATCATGGAAGGAAAGAAGAAATGGGCCTAAAGACAACAAACAGAAATTAAAAGATTTATGAACTCTTAGTCAACGTTGTAATCGATTACTCTTAACTTTTGTTCCGCGAGGAGGCCTTTGCTGGGCAGTATTACTTACCATTGTCCAAATTCGATATTATTCTAAAATTATCGCCGGATAAATCCTAGAAGTCCTTTAAAAGAAAATAAAATTATTAAATAAGTCAATATCTGTCAGTGGTAGAATAAGTTTAACCTTCAAATTATTTTAAGACTATTTCATTTTCAAATATTTGAAAATGCAACTCATACGTTGATAATATAATTATAACACAGAAATATCTTGCCTCATGAGGCAAGGAATTCTTTTGGTTAGGATCATAAGCCTAAATATTTTTTGCAGTAATATAATATCAGCACTTGAAACACTTTTAATATAAAATAGTCGAATGCGGAAGGATACACTGACTTAAATGTGTTAAATAACTTTCAGGAAAATATAGCAACTTTTGCATTTATAATATGTGTAAGAATATGGATGTCTGTTAGAATTTCGTACCAGTGTTGTGCAAAATCATGGCCTTTTTCGAATAATTTTATTGTTTATTTAACTAATGCTATGATTAAACAAGACATTTTTGAGTGCATGCCCCGGACTATGAAAAAGAACTTGAACTAATTTGCACATCTAAACCAAAAACGAATTCTCAGAATATTTCGACCAGTAGTAAAAAAGGACATTAAATTAAAAACGCTACATAATTTTCATCATCATCATCAGCCTGTGATAGTCCACTGCTGGACATAGGCTTCCCCTAATACACCCCTATTATCCATTAGAGGGTTTTGGACGGTATCCCACCACGCTGGTCCAATGTGGGTTGGTGGGTGGACCGCCTTTTTTTACATGCCCATCCGACGCATGGATCATCTTACTTTTCAGACAACTGGGTGATCGGCCCAAATTGCCCTAACCAACTAAGAAACAACAATGAAAATTTGGTGAGTCCCCACGGGATTCGAACCTACGACCTCTATTGTGTTTCTAAGCTAACGCCCATCTACTAGGTAGGAGGGTCCGACATAATTTTAGCTAGCTTGTTCTTGAATTGTAAACCTAAAATTTATGTATAAAAATGTCGCAAAAAGAACCATTTAGATTCGTCTTTTAATGTTGATTCAACGTACACATTTCTATCCGAAAACGTCACAGAAATATAAAGCATTACAAAGAAGGTCAGTGATGAACTTAAAGTTATTTCATAAAAGTTGTTGTTATGTATGTAATATAAGTAATATATTGCTGTTATAATATATCAGAAATTTAAAATGTGCAGGTCTCTGAAATAACTTGAAAATCTTGATTGATCCTGAGCATATGATTGATGAGATATTGCCATGACCAAATCAAGATAAACTGAAAGCGGAAAAGTTCAGTTGTTATATTATTAAATGTGTTTTAAAGCTGTTTTCATTATATTGCTTTACATACATAGATGATTAGATTACATTTAATGAATGTAGTTTAATTCTGTGTACAGTATTCTAAATATTGTAGTATTTGTAAATAATTAACTAAACATTTTTTTCAAAAATGTTTCGTACGTCTTTGTCTTATTAATTTTTATATGTTGCCGAGCAATTGCAAGTATCTCCAGCGTCAAGTAGTTTTTTCTTTTAAATTGTATTCGTCACAGCACAAATTTTCCCATGATGTCAATTCAAAAAAAGATTATTTTGTATAATAAATTATGCTTGCATTAAATGGCTTTTTATTTAATCTCTTACCTATAATTTTACGATATAAAATATACCGCTGATTTTATTTTACCCCCGGGAAGCATAAGGAGTAACACGCTTTTATTTAATCTCTTTTGCTATAGTTAAATAAAAAAAGCAATTTCTTTTCTTAGAAATTATTAAAGAGTAACATGGTTTTTTACAAAACGATAACATTATTTATTTTTTTTAAATTTAAAAGCACTAAAATATCGCGTCTTCGATTTTATGTTTAGTTTTAATTAGCATTCTCAGCAGTATTAATTTTTTTCTCAAAATCGCTTTTAGATTTGTGTATGAAATTATTAATTACAGAGAGCTAATATTGTTTTATAAACAATACGTTTCAAACGCATGTAATTATATTAAAAGAAAATGTACAATTAGAAATTTGCTCAGAATTCCTAAACAAAAGATAAATATCTGGAACTCTGACTGCAATAGCTCATTCAAGTTATGGGCAAAACATAAAAGGAAATGGGGTTGTGAATTATGTGAATCACTTTAGGAACCATAGTTAATTGGCGAACAATTCATGACGATTTATCGATTTTACTAATCAAAATACTTTATATTTTAAGTAGATAGATCAGTCTTTTTCCTATTTTGATGGATCAATTAAGATTACATACTCAATTTATGCCAACTCTTAACTCCACCTATGCCATTTTTACAACATGCAACAAGTAAAGAGAATAAAATACCTTAGATAGTAAAATCAACCGGATCTAATGTAACTATTTGGCATTTTGAAGCTAATACTTCTAGTTCTTTTTTACGTACCTACATATAGCTGTTCTGACCACCAACTTGTCCCAGTGTCCGATATTGTCGAAGGATTCATCGGAACAGGAGGTAAAATGGGGTACAGTTTAAAGTTATAAAATGTTTCTAAGGCTATTGAAACTATTAGAATGCGTCATAATTACAGAAATCTTGAAAAGTTTTAACCTACTTCAAAGATTACAAACTTTTAAACATATTAAATCATCTTGTAAGAATTTATATAAATCTTGATTTTTCAACCTTTCCGGTTAAATTTTTAAAATAAAAAGATAGTTTGAAATAATGCAAGATGAATAATGCGGATAAATTTTATAGATTTAAGTGTTCTATAAATGTATTACTCGGCTAAAAGCAATAGAACAAGGTTTTTACTTACAGTGTATAAAAAATATAATCAAATAAAATTAACAAATATGAATATATGTTTTAACCGCCTCTAGTCAGTAACAACCAATTCAGAAATTTCTAAACGCTTATCTCAAGTAGATTTTTAAGTTTATACATTTTATATAATACAATTTAGTTCAGTTATAAATCAAAATATTTTTAAAGATATTTATTTTTTAATTTGACCTTATTTTTTTTAGATATTATGCTTATTTTATTTGTTTCTTTCTTTTTGACAATTTTAACCATTTTTATGCGTCTGTTTAACGATTGAAGTTTCGTTGTATGTCGGTCACATTTAAGATCGATGTTCTAAAAGAAGGAGGTACTCGACTTATAATTTTTACTCTGAATTTTATAAGGCTATGGCCATTTTGTATACTACGTTCTATAAACCTCTATATTTGATCTACAATAAAGCCAGCGGTAAGATATATCTGAATATTTAGACTAAACCATAATAGCAATTTTAATGTAAACTGTAAACAAAAAGTTGAAGCTATTTGAAATCTATAAAAATTTTTGCAACTTTCAGTCCCAATTTGCAGCCCCCAGCTTGACTAACAGAAAAGGCCTTTGGCTTTTGTACACATCTTGTGCATAAATATTAAATAAATAAAAAAACACTGTAATGTCTTTATTAAAATAACCGCATATAAATCTTCACATATTGACACCATTTTGTTACATGCTTCATGAGAATTCCACTTCATGTTAGTCCAAAAATGTATGCATTCTAGGTAAATACGCAAATATCGGGCTGTCAATCAACACAAAACTTAATTTTTTTATAATGTATTCTCTGTATAATATATACCTCGCATTATTAAATATTTTACGTATGTAAGAAAAATCAAAGCCTTGTAAAAATTGGGAAACTTAAACAATAATATTTTCATTGAATACCGAGCGAAATGTTGATGACATTTCCGATCTCAACAAGTAACAGCCGTTAGTAATAACAACAAGGAGCTTTATGGAGCATCAAATGCGAGGTAACGATACCGTAAGATGTATTGAAATGCGCCACTGAATGCGTTCGCGTTCATTCTTGTTCGTTTTCTACTAAAATATACCTAATCATAGGATACCCAAAGTTTTATTTATTTTGCTAAATGTAAAACTAAGGTTTTTTTTTAATTTTGTACAATTATGATTGCATAATAACACTTATCGTAAAGACTAAGAAAACCATGACTAGCCTATACACTATATGTCGCATAACCATGTCGCTTAGATTAAAGAATCTTTTGATCTACTTTCTGAAGGTTTTTTTTAAACATTTTCTGAATGCAATTAACAAATAGCCTTCAATCGTCAGGGCGGCGCGACATTTAATTTCATTGATTGAGAAAACATTTTTCATCTCCGTCAGAGCAATTCCATTTTAGATTTGAAACACAAAAAATAAATGTTTTTGAATTAAACAATTTAATAGAAGCTTTTTTCAGAGTCATATTCAAAAATTTCTCTGTTTGTTATTGTATTTAAAAATGTATACATTTTTGTATATTTGTAATCGTGTATTTTAATGGTCTTATGCTTCGTAAGTTTTTCATTGCTTGATTGATATTACTTAGTTTTTTTTATTATTGTCTTTGTTGCTCCGCTTTTGGAGCTCACATTTAAAAAAATATAATTTATACTCATAGGGTAGTTATATCTATCCATCAAATGCATTTTACCCTGTAGGGCCAGATATCAGTGGCTCTGTATATAAACATTGGAATAGGTAAATCTTCATGCATTGAAAGCAGAACCCATGATAACTTGCAAAAAATACAAAGAAAAAGAAAAACAAAGAGGTAACACAAAAGCAACCTACACTTATAGCATATCTATTATAGTTTTGCTAAAATTTTGCCCATGTGACTCGTTTAAGAGCGATAGTAAACCTACATTGATGGGGATATGGGTAATTTTGAATTAATTGGGAAATTCGACAATATAAAATCATGGTATATGTATACGTTCACACCTTTTCTACATCCAGTTTTGATACGGCCTAATATATTGTTTTTTGGTAACGTATTTACAATCTTTTATCAGATAAAAGTATCGGTGGGTTCAAATTATGGAAGTATCATGGGTACACCAAACTTGTTCTAGTTTGTATGGTTATCGGGCAGGCAAGTAAAAAGTCGGTCCACCCACCAACCCTTTGGACCAGCGTGGTGGGATACGGTCCAAAACTCCCTAATGAATAGAAGTGTATTAGGGGAGGCCTATCACAGGCAGATGATGAGGAGGGCAGGCAAAATATATTATTGGTACCTATTAAATATGATTTTTATGCTGTTGCGAAAATCTATTATAGATGAAATAAAATACTTAACGGCAATAGTACATAAATAATCTTATGTTAAATACAAAAAAGATGTATAAAAAAACTAAAATTATAAAAAGGTCTGTTTTAACTACAAAAGATGAAACATATTGCTCTTTGGAAAAAATGTTCTTTTCATTATTTGGCGCTATTTTCGTACTAGATGAATATTAAAAAGCTATTCTGTTATGTTATTTTTTTTATTTTTACCACATATTATATTGCTCGAGTTTTTTTAATATTTATTGCTACATCTTATTCATACAAATTCACCATGTTTAAGTGTTTTAGTTTACAAAAAATATAGTATTGTATTTCTTACTTTAAATAGTGAAATAATATCTAGTATTAAACTGTTATACCTTAATTTATTCTACAAATATTATCAGTACAAAGTTCTTAATTTTTGAGTATCTTATGTTAGATCAACAGCCTGAAAGTTATAAACAGTTATTTTAATTACCAGTCAAAATAAATAATCCTCTTTAAAATCATATTCCGGTATTGGCGCTAGTAATAGATAGGAAGTGCTGTTATCGTATGTACCTATTGCCCCTCAAGTATTCTTATAGTTCGGAGTGCAGACAAAAATCACTATGGCAGATCTGGTAAAAATGGGCTTATTATTATAAGTATACGTCGTTCTTACTACTGTTTGATCCCTCCTCGTGATGTCTCGTTATTAAAAAATTCTGCAAATTAGAAAAGTCTGCATTACTAAAACCATTTTATAAGATTTGAAAAACCAAAAATTATCGTGCATTAAGATACCTTAAGTTCGATATGCTTAAATAGGATAAATAAATAACATTCAGAACTAAAGATTGCCGGGTAAAGTTTTGACAGCCTGACGAAAAATACCTCAGTCTGTTCTATGAGCATAAAATTGAAAAGTGGAGAATCTTAAAAACAATATTAAACGCGGTAAAATCCGTTATTCATTATCTGTAGTATTTGCTTTAATACATAAACTAACATTATGTCTGTCTGTTATAAAACAACAACAAACATTTATAAACAATGTATAGTTTTCAAGAAGTAATCCTAAATAGTGACTTAATAATATTTGAGGCATATTGCATTAGCTGGTGTGGTCCCAAGAGTACGAAGAAATATTTTTATATAGTTACAATTGTATATTTAAAAAAAAAATAATTCAGGACCGTGAATGGAAGTAATATGAATGAATTAATATTCTCGGTAATAAAACAATACTTTATGATCAACTTTTGTAAGTGTAATAGATAGAGAAAATTTTGTAAATTTGAATAAAGTATGATATTTAAACTTGCAGCAAAACATTTTGCAGCAATTAATACACTGGCAAGTAAAATTAAATGAACGAGCAAACAATAATCCAATATTGGCCTAGAAACAGACTGGATGGAGATAAATTGGTATGTCCGAAAGTTTTTTTAATATTTGCATGTTTATTATGTTGCCTTTGATTTTTTTATTTTAAATGCATTTTCAATTAATATACATTTATTATTGTAATATAAATATTTTTTTAATAAATTTTACTAATAATGTAAGGTATTTATTTTAATAAACTTGCTGAAATTGCTAAAATTTTGATTATATTGTACTCAAAAATTTTTTTTGTAGTTTCAAAAAAGTCAATTGAAAATATATTATGAGAAAAAAAGTTTAGTTAAATATAGTCGTTGGTTTTTATCTCTTTGAGATATAACTTTACATAAGTTATAAATATAAGGTTAAAACCATTATCAATACACGTATAGAGCAATGTAAGTGTTATGTAATTTTTCTAATAAAATATTTTTTTCTATGGAAATAAATTATATCGGAATATTTTTTCAAACATTTTCCTTCTAATCTATAAAAAAATTCTTCCTTCATATCCCCATGGATCGTAAACAAGTCGCAATCTATTACAAGAAGTAATATACATAGGGGCGTCCCTTGGAAATCTCGGTTTTATCGATTATTGGTTAAAAGCGGTGTCAGTATTTCTTCCTGTTTATTTACTCTCTATTACTATGCCTATTTTATGTGCAATAGCATTATGTACTTACTTTGTTATTTATATATATCTTAGTTGTATTGTACATTTATCACAAGAAGGATGTTAAGTTAGTTTCCGACTTTTACCTTAGTATTAAAAACATAACATAACATTAATGAATATGTTTATAGCTATTATATTTTTATAAACAAAAATGCAAACGTAAGAATTTAAAACATAAAAACAGACATTTAAACAGTTGCAGTAACTTACTTTTAACTGTAACCTAACCTTCTTAATTTTTACCTTTTTTACACTACAACACAATTTTATTAAAAAAAATTATTTACTTTTTGTTAAAAGTGCAGTAGAAGCATTTACAATTTAATTTTACCTCTAAAAAGCTCTTTTTATCAAAGTGGCAAGCCTGACCCCTAAACTTGTAACTCATTGCTAATCATTGCATTTTCAGACTTAAAATAAACAAAAAGACAATTAATCGTAGTTACAATTGTTAGTGGTATGTTGTTTACTTTATTGTTGCTATGTTAATAATTTTGTGTATATACGGATTAAAATTTTTCTGTATTTTTATTTAAGTATTATTCTGATTATAAAAATCTGAAAAAGTCAGATTTTAGTTCCTTTTATATTTATAAAATAATTATATATTTGTTGTCTTTATATACAACTTTTTATACTCAACTTTTATTTGATAAAATGGCTTTGGTGAAATACTTTTACGTATTTTATATTTAAGCTTTGGATAATAATACACAAAATAAAACAATACTACATAATATTTAAATCTGTCTTAAAAACTAAATAAAAAAAAAAATATATGACTGACTTCTAAGCCTATAATTATTTATTACGCAATATATGCAGGAAACAACGTGCTCTGCGTACGAAATTGCTTCGTGTTTTCTGCCACCGCATTTTAAATCTCTGATAACTTTAAGGTATTAATTTCATCAAAATATCGTCTATGACGCAATGCATAGAATGACTGATAAATAGCCTTAAATAAGCTTTGATACTTATTATGCGTTATTCTTAAAATATCGATTTATGCTTATGCGGAATTTATAGTAGACCAAATTAAGTAGTACAATTATGTAAAACATAGTTAAAGTATATCTCTTAAGGTTGAGCTAGGGTTCGAACTTCAGGGCTGCGACTGCCACCGCCGGGGTCGCCTGGCAATTGGGCGCATCCCGGGTAGGACAGAGGTGGCGTCGAAAAACCGAGGCCCTTTATTTTACGGGCCCGAAGGCACCTGCGGACGCCCACATCATCGTTTGCGGCGTCCGCGTCGACGTCGCCGACGATGAAAATCTCTGGCCCAGTCCCAACCGCCGATGGAGGTTCTGGCCCATTTTGAGCGCCTGCGTGAGTGGCGAGAGCAGCGGCAGCTCTGCAGACTGCTCCCCAACACCGGAGGACCCAGACCCTGTCGCCGCCTGTACGCCGGAGTCGTCAGGTCCATGGTCCGCATGGGACCGTTGGGCCGACACCTCCAAAAGGAGAGCACGGCAGTGCTGAAGAGAACTCAGAGGGTGTTGGCAATCCGGACCGTGGGGCTACCGGACCATCTCCGGCGAGGCGGCGTGCCTGATGGCTGGCCCGCCCCTGTAACCAGACGCAGAAATCCGCGCGTCACTGTTTCGGGCGAGGAGGAGGTCCGGGCTCAGGCCAGCCCCGGAAGAGAGGGCGAGAGACGAATTCGCCCTTGAATACAGGAGGGAGCTGCGCGGAGCACCCCAGCGCCGGCCGTCATAAGTGAAGCCATACGCCCCGTAAAAGTGGTGGCTAGAAAGAGGACACGGCCCTCATTCCGCGCGACGCAGGTCTCTCGGACATGGCTGTTTCGGGAGGTACCCAGCTGCGTGGCCGGTAGGAGTCTACAGAGGATTGCCACACTGTGGCGTATGTGCCGAAGAGACGGCCCAACACGCGCTGGAAGAGTGCCCAGCCTGGGTCGAGCAACGCCGAGAGCTGGTAGTTGGGGCACGACCTTCGCTTCCTGCTAGTACGCAGGATGCCAGAGAGCGAAGGTCGGGGCACCGTCCTTGCTTTTTGCGAGGACGGATGGCCCGGAAGGAGGTCGCGGAAAGGGACAGGAGGCCGAGAGCGCCTGGACCTGTAGAAGAAGGCCAGGGCGCCGAAGAGGGATGCGCGCAACCTTCCCTGACATTGAGCCCCGGCGGCCGGCAAGAGGGGCCCCGCCGCCCAGAGAAGGGGCTCAAGAGGGAGCGCGTGCTGTTGTTCCGGCACGGCGCCTAGTGACGTTCCGGGTTCCCAACACACCGGTGAGAAGAGGCCCAGAGGCGAGGGCACGTCGGCCGGGGTCGCCGAAGACCGTCATCAGCGCCCGCGGCCCCGGCTACAGCGACAAGAGAAAGGAACAACTGTTGGTTTTTAGTGGATACCGGCTGCTCCATCTGGTCCGGGAGCCCACATATCCTCGCTGCCCCCTCACTTTGGCGGCGGGGAATCCGTAAGCTGGATTTTTCCAACGGCAAAAAAAAAAAAAAGGGTTCGCAATTTAATAGCACGAGGATGTAATTTTCGACACCAATATTTTCTTAATATCCCAAATATTTACATATATATACATTTTGTATTATAATAAAAAAAGAATAAACAAAATCGGAGCACTACCAGGGGAGCAACGACGTAACATAAGTAAATTAATTAAAAAAAACATTCGCTCCGAATAGTGTACCTCCTTCTTTTGGTAAGTCGTTCAATAAATTAGACTTTGTCATTTCACATACAAAACTGTTTCATAAATTTTTGGTACACATATAACAAGAAAAATATTTAACAAAAAAAGAAGATGTGTACAAAATTTAAGAGTGAACCATATAGCAAAATATAGAATATGAAAGCAATATCACCCTCTTATCCTTATAGCGGTAGGTTTAGATTCCTGATATGCACTATCAAATTTATATTCAAATTGAGCCAACGTCATTTACTCAAGAACCAACCAAATAACTTTCTATTCCGCCGAAAATTATACGAACATGAAATGAATGAAAAATACTCGTATGAATTTTTTTGATACTTTTTCCAAAAAATTCAGTTTTAATTTAATCATCGTCAGCCTGTGCTAGTTATTTGTCGGACATAGGCTTCCCCTAATGCACACTTTCTGTTTTAGGGGATTTTTGGAACGTACCCAGCACGCTGGCAATGCGGTTTGCTGGGTGGACCGACTTTTTACATGCCCAACCGGAGCATTGATCATCTCACTTTACGGACAATCGGGTGTTCGGCCCAAATTGCCCTAACCAACTAGGAAATAACAATAAAATTTTGTTGAGTCCCCGCAGGATTTAATATTTTATAAAAGTGTAAACTTTATAGTGGCTTTATAGTGGCGTTCGGTACTTTCGATAGGAGAATATCTTACGACTTAGCGTCATGGATATGCTTATGACGTCAGACGCTTCGTGTATTGGTAAAATATTGTGAGTTTGTGTCACGCGGACATGAATAGCAAGCAGTATACCTGGAGGTTCAAAGCTGACGCATTAGAGATTAATAAAAAACCTTACTTGTTAAATTTTAGAAGTATTAAAACATTTTAAATCCCTGATATTTATTAGAAATCTAGAGCAAACTTTTTGCCACCGATATACAACAAAAACTTTAAATATTTACAAATGATTACGGTTATAAATTATGTGTAGGTGTAAATTAAATTATTTCAAATGTAATATAAGTAAGGAAAGTAGAGATTGTAATTTTTTTTAGCCGTGATTTCACCATTGCCATCTTTTATTATATATGTGCGTACTATCAGCACAACAACAATACACTTTACTTTTGTTGGTGGGTGGACCGACTTTTTACATGCCCATCCGACGCATACATCATCTGGGTGACCGCCACAATTTGCCCTGACCAACTAGGAAACAACAATGAAAATTTTTTGAGTCCCTGCACGATTTCAACCTACGAATGCTACGACGGCTTAGGAAGCAGTTACGTAATTATTAACAAAATTAAATATTATTTTTATTTCTTTAAGTTGTATTGCTTCTATAATTTAATCGTTACATGATGTTGTTGAGTTTATAACTCATAAATTCATGATGACCTATAAAGTTGCTAGCTGCAGTTGATTTGTGATATTAAATAAAAATTATTTTATAAGCTATTCCAAAAGTCGCAAGTTTATTGATAAACAAAATACATAACATTTTAATAATGTGAAGCATCGTTTCCACTTATAAATATTTATGCTTTTCCTAAATGTAAATAAAATTCAAATTTTTCTAGCGAAGTAAGGCATCACAAATATTAACAGCTAGAATAACAGCTAAAAACGAATATCATTCGAACAGCTCGATAGCAATAAAAAATTAATATTTTCATTTGTTATTCATCCGGGTAAAAACAAATCAATTCCATGATAATTTAGAATACAAATATCGTGTACTTTGTTATCAGAGATATTGATACGATCTAAACAAGTCGTATTTAATTAAGCTTAAATTAAGTTTTAAGACACTGACTTGATTATTATATGTCATTAACGTTACCATTAACATTACGTTACAATAATTTGTTTTACTTGCTTAATACGTATCGTTGAGTTAAGTATAAATGTTCGTATGTATTTGACAGCGTCTATGGTTAAGCATCGACGCTGTGGAATTGGTAGCCACTGAATTTGGGATCGGTATGACGAGACATGGTCATATTTACGTATATTGAATACGAATCGAATGCAATTATTTAGAAGCCGGGCGTGTTTATTGAGTTGACCTGCATTCAGGTTAAAGTAGCACACGTCACCATAGTCGATGACAGGAAAAGTTAATGATTGCACGAGCGTTATTTTTGTTTCTATAGGAAGCATGTTTTTGAGATGACAAAGAGATCTCAGAATAACCTTATAAAAGCATTCTCTAATGCTGCAAAGTTATTCAGATTTGGAAAAGTTTGTCGTTTATGTTAATCATCTTTACAAGAATGAAAATTGAGAAAGTCTTATAGGACATTCAGAAGAATAATAATAAATGAATGAACGAATGAATTAAATGAATGAAAAATAAATGAATAAATGAATGAAAATGAATGAATGAATAAATGAAATAATGAATGAATAAATTAATGAATGAATTAATTAATGAATGAATTAATTAATGAATAAATGAATGATTAAATAAATAAATAGACAAATAAATGAATGAATGAATGAATGAATCTTAAATTTTTCCAAAATTTCAAACAATCAGTCCGTCCAGGAAAATCGCTGAACCGATCGATCTACTGTTTAGGGAGGTCTATGGAGTATATAAGACAGTAAAATGTTCTTCTAACCTACGCATTTCTCCTATTATTGTCGAAAATAGAGTCGATTAACCGAAAAAAGGCAAAATGGTCATTTCAGGTGAAAAAAATATTACAACCAGCCATAGTAAATATTTTTATTGAAAATTTTAGGGACAAAACAAAACTCCCTATCCCTTTGCTAATTAATCAATAATTTCAGAGATATCGGCAGTTGAGTCAAAAAGGATCCTTTTGCATTCAAAATTCTATATCTCGAAAGCAAATAATTGTATCTGACTTTTGCTAAAAGCGATTTGAAGCTGAATAAACAGGCTATACGACCAATGCATTAGTTTAGGTGTAAAAAAAATCATCCATGATCGTAGAGTTAAGAAAGGATTGTAAAAAAATTTGAATTTTTTTTTCAAGAATTGCATGATTACCGGTGGTCTTAAAAATTTTGTAATCAAAAATTCGTAAACCGGAGTCTTTAGGCTATGTTTTAAAAAACTATGTTTTTTTTCATTTCTGTACGACCATTTTTCATTGAAATACAGCCTGTTGAAAATGCCAAAATATTTTGAATTTTTTTGTTTCCTTAACTTTTTAAATGGAGTATATATATATACAGGGTGTCCCATTTAGAATGGATAATCCTTGAGCGCCGCAAAGCAAGCTACCGGCACTCGAAAAAACAAAAAAAAAAAATTCAACTGGTACTCAAGTCATGATTTTTTAAACGAAAATCCATTTTTATGATGTTATTGTCAATTTATGTGACAGCGACGCCAAATTAATGAATTTGCTTTACGTTTTTGGTGTTATATTACTCCTCACAGACTATACTATTACAAAAGTAATAAATAACATGAGTATCTATTGTACTTTTTTTAACAAAAATATATCAATTTTAATTTTAGTATGAAATTTGATCACAAAATAATTTTGACAAAGTTTGAGAGTGTTTCATGTAAAAAAGTATGGAAACCCAAGTGGCCAAGTATTTAAAAAAATGGCAGTTAATACAGTTTACAAAATGGTATAATACATCATTTTATCTAATACTATTACGAACTTATTAAGCTATTGAGATGCAAAAAGGGTAATCTAAGACGAAAATTGAAAACAATTACCTAGTCTTAAACAGTAACAAAAGGGTCACTTTTATTGCACTAGGGACGGTGTAACAATACTATTTACTACCTGAGCGTGGCCCAAGCCGTCCATTTTTGTTTACACGAGACAAGGATAGGTTGATTTTGTAGAGTATGAGTGAGTGAGAGAGAGTACTATGTTCAAACATTTTACACTGTAGACCGGTTTGGTCATCATCGGATCGGTTTCAGGCAACATAGCAAAGACATTTACTTAGTGCGTTCTCGACTTGTTCGGTAACGCATGTGCATTCCTTTCTCATTTTCCGTGAGTTTGAATCAGTGTTAGTAACGACGACTTCTGGCTACTTTTATTGGACTACCCGTTTTGCTTTACTGATTTGGACTTTGTTTGGTAATTTTAGACGCCTTGGCTTGTATCTGGACTGATTCTGTGAATGAAAATGCCACGATTCAATACACGGCACAAGAATACGCCAATATGCACTTCATCTATGGTGAGGTGGGGCAACGCAAATGCTGCTGCAGCCCTTTATAGGAAAGGTACCCTAATGCGCGTCATCCAGATTACCGTGTTTTCATCAGAGTCCACAGTTGTTATCGGATGGCAGAATACCTGGCAGCGGCATTGGTGCTATGAGCTCCGGAAGACAAGTGAATATTAATACTCAAGATGTTGTGCTTGATGAAATTCAGCAAGACCCATCTACCTCTACAAGAGCAATATCACGTCGCACCGGAATCCCAAAACGACCGTGCACCGTGCACTGAAAATAAATAAATATCATCCTTACCATATTAGACGCGTCCAAGCTCTGCAACTGAGAGATTACTATGCAAGATTGTTTTTTTGTCGACAAATGCTTGACAAAATAGAAGAAAATCCACAATTCTTTGAAAAAATTCTATGGAGCGACGAATCTACATTAAAAAGACGGATACTTATATGCATAATCTGCACAGCTGGCAACTCAAATCCAAATCTAATGCGAGAAGAGAAGTCGCAATACCAGTTCAAAATAAATTATTGGACTGAGTATATTAAATGGATAGTTATTGGTCCTTTCGAACTGCCGGGAAATTTATCTTCCCAAAGTTACTTAAACTTTTTATAAAATGATCTCCCAACCTTATTGGGAGAAGTGCCTGAGGAGATATGGAATCCTTATTGGCTACAGAATGATGGCTGTCCTGCACATTATGGTGCAAACGTCCGTTCTTATTTAAATTCCACATATCCAAATAAATGGATTGGTCGTTTGGGTCCCATTTTGTGGCCTCTCGATCCCCAGATTTAAACCTCTTGACTTTTTTACTGGGGTTGCTTTAAAGGAAGAGGTGTACTGAAAACGATTTCAAATTTGGAGGAATTACGCAGCGTGTTCAAGAGGCCGCTTCAAAATAAATGAACGACGCTACGCACGCTTTCTTAGTAGAGCCTTTTATTAGAAGATGTAGAGCGTGTATTAGAGTTCGGTGAGACAATTTGAAACACCTGTTATAAATAAAGATTGTTTTATGTACACCTGCAATTTCTTATTATTAAAATTTAATAATATATTTATCGTTTCTTTTTAGTCGTATTTTACCCTTTTGGATCTCAAAGCAATAAGTTCGTAATAAGATTAGATAAAATGTGTATTATACCATTTTGTAAACTGAATTAACTGCGCATTTTTTTAAATACTTGGCCACTTGGGTTTCCAATTTTTTTTCATGAAACACTCTCAAACTTTGTCAAAAATTATTTTGTGATCAAATTTCATAAAAAATTAAAATTGATATATTTTTTAAAAAAGACAATAGATACTCATGTTATTTAATTACTTTTTGTAATAGTATATTCGGAGGAGTAATATCAAAAACGTAAGAAATTCATTAATTTTGGGTCCGTACATAAAATTGACAATAACATCATAAAAATGGATTTACGTTTAAAAAATTCATAACTTATAAATTGGAATTTTTTTCTTTTGTTATTTTTTTTTCGAGTGCCGGGTAGCTGGCTTATGGCCCGGGTTATCCATTCTAAATGGGACACCCTGGTATATGTTTTTAAGGTACCAGTATATTATTTTATGTATTGTGCATAACTATTATTACTGTTTTAAAAAGGTATTTATTAATAATAATATAATTTTATCTCAACCTCGTCGTCGTCAAATTTAGACTTTATAAGTCTAATATTTTGATAAAAGAACACCCACGCTAAATTTTACATTTTCTCCCTAAGGTTGGCTGTTAGATAATTCTTAAGGCATTAAACCCGCCTATATTATACTAAATGGTGCAAAAAGAATAAATAAATAAATAAAAATTATGTGCTTATTATGTTTTTTATGTTAAGTTTATGATCTTAAATAACCCTAAGATCGCGACCCTCAAATTCTTGGTCAATAGCCTTACCTTACAGCCAGTATTTGCCTTTAATACTGTTATATTTCCTTGTATATATCATGAAAAAACACTTTTGTCCGTTTAATTCTACTTTATTCCTATCGCAGAATGACTCGAATCTTTTAACTCTAATTGGAGCGCGTCAATATCTTCATAGTTTGACAACTTTTAGCAGGTTGATGTCATCTGTGTATAATTAATTATATAATAAATTAATTATTGTAGAATGTAAGGAATACTTTCCTTCGTCATTAATAAAAATGGTAAACAGTATTGGCCCGAGAAGAGAAGCTTGAGGAACACCTGACTGAATAGCCATGTCGACATAAAACCTTTAAGAACAACTTCCTGCGATCTGTTTTTAATATATGAGGCAAACCAACGCAGATGACCACTTTGGTTTATTGTGTTAAAGATCCAGGGGTGGGCGAGGTACAAGATTGTGACTGCGGGTTCTTATGTTAGACAAACAAAGGAAAATAAGAATCCCGGTGAAGGAACATAAATTAATTATACATAAAGGACTCCAAAAGTGGTGTGTGACCATACTTTTAAATCACCCAACCAGATAATTTTTTCACCATCAGATTTGATCGACCACAAACTGCCAAAAGAACACCGATTTCTACCCAAGGATGATCCGGAGGCTATTGAGATTTGAAAACATCCAAATTTCAATAGGGAAGATGGGTTGGGCCCTAGCACCTGCTCCCGGGGACATTCATAATTAAAAAAATTTAAAAAATTACAATTTGCTGGATAAAATTTTTCCATAGGGTTTAACAGACTAAAACCAATTAATTACAATAAAGATCTGGAAACCCCACTTCCAGATTTTAAAGCAACAAGATGCGATGTCCTCAGGTCTACCCCGGACCACGGCCGCTGGAGAGTGTTCGAAACTTCGGGAATTTAAAAAACTAGGTTTATGTATTATTTAAAAATAAAACTCCTAACGATTGTCACATCATAAGTCTGATTAGTTCTCTGATAAAATGGGACAACATTAATTTAAATAAAAATGCGTCACAATCCATATCAAATCATACAAGTAAGCCTAGAACTTCGATATTAACACAAGAACAATGAAATCCGTAATTAAAATATTAGTAATGTGCATTTGTAGATGTTTTTGTTTTCAAGTGGATGGAGCTCGGTCTATTATCTATAAATTAAAATATTGATGAGGTTGTGGGAAGAAACTTGGGTAATCAGTTATCTGCGTAATGGTCCTTGTAATCGATTCTACTTCTGTCCAACACGTTGTATTATTATCATACTCTAGCTCAACAATTTTACTAAATTTGTTTTTAATCACTATGTATCTCTTATTAAACACTTTAAAAATAATAAAAATACTGATTTTTTCTAATAAGTATTTTTTTTTATTTAATTTTATGGGATATAAAGTTATCCACTTAAAATCGATGCATTTTAGCCAACGCAGTGTCAATTTATTGATGGCCATTTTAAATCAGCTAAACGATAGATAAGAAACTTTTTAAGTTGTTTTGTTCTGGTTTTCAGGAATTTTCTACACAAAATGTCCTGCAAGGTTTTTTAAAATAAAAAACATTCCAAAAACATATCAAATTTCTTAAATGCTACAGAAATCCGAAGCAGTGTCAAAAATAGAGTTATTTAATTTAAAAAAAATTTCGTATTCATCACAAATTGCAATAAAAAATATTCGGTACATAACTACATATTTATTTCATTACTTCGCTATTAACTTAAATTTGCGAGACAGGAAAAATTGCTATAATTTAAATAAAAATTAAACACTTTGATGGAAACTGAAGTGACGTTAAATAATTGAACAGTCTATTGTTTCGTCTCCTTCAAACCATTATAGTAAAAGAACATTTCTCAACTTCACAATTTATTACGGGGTATATACTGTGGCTATTTATCAGAAATACTAAATTATTTGTTTCATTAAAAATGTAAGCCAATATTAAGAGGTCTAATTTATGTTGAAAGCTAATTAAACTATTTTAAGCAAAGTAATATTAGACTCAATGAATGGTACGTTCATCTTTTGTGGAAGGAAAACGAAGAGACAGGTAAAAGTTTACACAGAATTTAATCCCTCTGTAAAACATATTTATATAAATTAATTTATTTGTGCCAAACGCGTTATTTTGAACCTTTAATTATTAAGAAAAACGACAACGAACGACGAACGAAAACGACAGTCTTTTTTAAATCTGATTGTAGAAGGGTATAAATTTGTATTTTAAAAATACGATACATTATTTTTTTTTAAACAAGAATGCAACTCAAACATATAGAAACTTAAAATGGTTCAAAACGAAAATATATAATCATAGCATTTGGAATAAATACGAAAACGGAACAGCAGCGAAGATCTGAAAATAATAAGAATATATTTGTATGTAAATAAGAGCTTATTTTTACTCATATATTCATCGAGAACCAGATTCACGCCTCGGCAATAACGAATGGTTAGCCACATTTTTGTTGCGTAGAAAATTTTTTCAAAATCCTACAAGTATTATCTGCTGTTTGTCGCTATTCAGCGGAAATAATAAGACTGGTAAAGACCAATAATAAAGCAAACTAATTGAAAAACGTCTCAGGACGACCAGTTTAAACTAATAAATTTTTTGAAAAAAAAATATTTGAGGATTGTCTATTATCAGCAAAAAGAAAGCAAACAATTAAATAACTTAGAAGAACAGAAGTATTAAGAACCTTTGAGGCATCACACAAACGATTTTTTAAGGATCAAGGCGACTTGTTCTTGCGACGATACACCCTACAACAAGTCTACATACGGCCTTGAGACATTAAATGTTATACCTTTATTTAGTCATCATGCTGGCTACAATGACCTTTCTACTTAAGATTTAGCAGTATTTTCACACTAGTGATTGTCTTTGTTGGATTGTGGCTTAAGCATCTTTTCGTAGCTGTAGTATCTTTTCGATCCGTCGTCTATAAGAAACACCTACCGTCTTCCATTTAACTATTTTTGAAATACAATTAAATTTACTTTTGTTTTAGTATATTTTTGGCAGCTTATTTCCATAACAAACATTATGCTGGGCATTTAAAGCTGTTTCTTATCATAGGATAAAATAATTTCACTTGGCAATTTAATTCTAAAGGAATAGAATGTGATTGTGGTAATTAAAAGTAATTAAAGTGTAATAACGGAGATTTTATTTGACTGAGCAAACAGGAGCAAAGTATTACACATGTTTCAGTCACAAAAGAAATGCTAATCATAACCAAAATGGCGCCAAATGCGCCTAAAACTATAACAATTAAAGGTGTGTTCCATTTTACTCTAATATCCCTGGAACGGGCCCATTTTTGTTACAAACAAAAATGCCCCAGAAATTTTTAATAAATTGTTTCGCCAAACCATTTCCCACCTTAACATAAAAAAACCTTTATATCTAAATTGTTAACACGCCCTTTAAGAAAAGATAACGTATGTCAATATGTCGTAATTTAGGAAGTAACAATCAAAGCCAAAAGGCACCTTGTTAATACAAAAATTTAGAGCGGATTGCTCCCACTTGCCCGAGTTCACGGGCTGTTGGCCATAGGCCCTCCTTGGCCACCGACGACATCGCCATGGTTGGCCTCGGGGATAGGGCCCATCTGCCGTTTCAAATCCCAAGAAATACAACCACCCTGTAACAAAAAGAACCTGTTCACGATTTTCTGTCGCGCACGTCATCGCCCCAACCGGCACCCAAAACCAGCGATTTTTGGCCACCGTCTTTTGGTATATACTTTCCCATGTCTTTGGTACCTTGCAGATATCTGAAAATTCGTTCGATGCAACCAGTGTGAAGCTGTATGGATTTTTATTAAACCCGCCTGCCCTTTTTACCCAAAAAAATATAAGGTCGTGTACCTTTGAGCCAACATAAGGTAGCTTAATAGCCTGTTGGTATGGAAGGCCGTTCTTATCCTCATTTTTAGGTCACCAACCTTTCATTACCAACTTCGAATGGTGTTTTTAATTTTGAAATTGGACATTCTTAAAAACTTGCTAATTATTTCATTCATGTATTTTTCTTGATCTAGTAAACTTTGCCCCCATCTCTAGTTATTGTAACCAAATAATTGGACTTGCTGGACCAATAACCTTCCATTTTGCGTTCTTTAAATTTTTTTAAAATTTTATTTATTTCTGAACAAAGACAAAAGTATTTGTTCAGAAGTAAATAAAATTAAATCATCTGCAGTTCCAGAGTTCGCCAGCCGCTTTTGAGTCCATAAAAGATTTGTGTAGGCCCACACCTGGGGTCCATGCTTATACTCTTCTGGCTGCTGGTTAATTTCTTTTATCAATTTCATCCATTTGATCATTGCTAGCCCATATCTAGCTGCTTAGCAAATAAATAAAGGGTTAGTTGCAATTAATACTGGGTGAGCATATCTTCATAGTCCGTGCCCCATCTTTGCGCCATAGCTCTTATCACGTTTTGCTTTTATACTTGTAACATGTCTAGTCAGGTCTGTTTTTCTTTTAAACACCCAATTTATAGGAAGAGCCACTAGGGCAAACCTTTTCAATGTCCATGTTTTGTTTTTATTAGTGAAGAAATTTTTATCCATTGCCCTTTCCCATTCCGGTCGTTTTGGACATGCAAGTGCTTTTCAACAGTCTGTGGGTCAACTGAGTCAGTAAAGAAGCACAATGCCCTTTTGTCATTTCCCTTTTGGCTTTTATTTTTAATCGGGATCGAGGTCACAACACTCAAATCTTGCCTTTAATACCAGGGTAGGTAAGTCTCATCAAGTCCGCCGGTGTCAGGCCCAACTCACTTGAGTCATCACTGTTGGCCTTGTGTACTGAGCTTGACACCCATAGTATTAGATGACCTTCCATGTTCCTTTTAATTTTCTGAACCGGCCCGCTTGTTTTTAGACTGGACCGGGTAGCTATTTTGACCGTTTTACCGGCTAAGTTTCACAATCAATTAGTACACTGGCATTCTAAACATAGTTCTCAATGAAGGTGACATCTCTACTCCTGACAACTTTGTGTGACTTGGGGTCCATGAAACGATATCCTTTCGTAGTGTCACAATAGCCCACAAATATCATTTTTGATGATTTTCTGTCCCATTAATGGCGCTTTTCTTTTGGTACATAAACCATTGCTTCGGAGCCAAATATTTTCATATGAGAAAATATAGGTTTCTTACCATTCCACATTTCATATGGGGTTTTACCTTTTAGTGACTTTGTCGGGGAACGGTTTATGATGTATGCAGTCGTTGACAGAGCTTCAGCACAGTACCTCTATATCAGTGCATGCTGTTCTATGCTAACCTAGAGAGGTTATGCACCGTGCTCGTTCAACTAAAGTCCTGTTCATTCTTTGTGCCATGCCTTTTGCTGGGGAGTATACGAAGTGCAGGTCTGATGAATTATACCATGATTAGATAAGTGCTTTTCAAGATTAAAATTGCAATATTCTTTGCCATTATCAGTACGAAGCTTGGTTATCTTATACTTCAATTCATTCTCAACTTTAAACTTAAAATCTTTAAATGTCTCTAAAATTTTTAACTTATCTTACAGGAAATATACACAAACCATTCGTGTATAGTCATCAATGTAAGTAATAAAATATTTCATACCGCCAAAAGAGGTATTCTCCATGGGGCCACACAAATCGGAGTGTATCAATTCTAGCGGCCTTGTTGCTCTAGAACCTACATTTTTGAATGGTGTTCGTGCTTGCCTACCTTCCATACAATGAGGGCATGTGCCATTACTTTGTTCCTGAGTTAGAGTCACACCATCAGTACAACTTCTTTACATCTGGTATATTCAAATGGCCCATACGCAGGTGCCACAGGTAAGTATTATTACTATTCTGAGACTCAGAGGCTAAATGTGCAACTTCTTTACTGGTATCTATAGTATATAGCTTGTTGCTCAAAGTTGCAGTGCATACCACCTCAGCTTTTCCATTTTGAACTTCACAACCCTTGTCATTGAAAGTAACCTTATGCCCCTTGCCTATAATAGTGCTCACTGAAAGCAAATTGGCAGCTAGCCCTGGAACATATAAAACATTGTTAATTTGTATCACATTATCTTAACTTATGTGTATATCCACACAACCGACTCCCTTTACGGTTAATGGCTCTCTGTTAGCTACTGTAACACTCTTTACAGATGGTTCGGTGACATTGTAGATCCAATCCTTTCTACATGTCATGTGGGTGGATGCACCGGAGTCAAGAAACCACTTGTAATCATTGATGTTCTCTTTGACAGTTGCTGAAAAGGCTGCTATAAAACTGGAGCTTTCCCCTTTCTTAGCTGATTGTTTCCTGGGCTGTTTACAATTTTTAGCAAAAAAAATGGCCATTCTTATCACAATTGTAACACTTTGGTCCCTTCGATTTCTCTGACTGTGTATTGTTACTAGTTTTCTTACTGTTCGTGTAGAATGCAGTTGACTTTAATGTATCTCTTGTATAAGCTTGGACTCTAAACCCATTATCATTGGTTTGTACTCGTATGGTAGGCCCACCAACATTAAAGTACCAAGCCATTCATCATTGACATCAAACCATTTATCATTGGCGTGTTTGACGCAGCACCATAGATCCTCATGTTCCAAATATGTTTTCATACTGAACTTCCACGTCGCGAAGTTTTCTCTTCCGATCAGTTTCATTTTTAAACATATTTGAACCCATATTGTTGGATTTCTTTACTCATAAATTTTCTTAACCTCAGATTTAAATTGGGCCCACAATTTTTGCGGATTGAAGTTCACTTTTCTGATTATTTTCAACTGTACCACTTCTCAACCACGCTCTGCTACCATAAAGGAATAGAATGCGTGATTGTGGTAATTAAAAGTAATTAAAGTGTAATAACGGAGTTTTCATTCCACTGATAAACAGGAGCAAAGTATTACACATGTATCAGTCACAAAAAAAAGGCAAGTTATAACCAAAATGGCGCCAAATGCGCCTAAAACCTATTAAAGGTGCGTTCCATTCTACTCTAATAAATTTGGCTTTTTCATGTTTGCAACGGGTTTTTCCCTTGGGAATTTATTATCCTTAAAAGAATATAGCTATAATAATATAATGGAACACAACATCATAAACGTTAATAAAGTCGTGCAATGTATCCAATTTCTTGCTGAGGAAAATATTATAATAGATGGCCCTAGCGATAATAATCCTCCAACCTCCAACCTCCTTGCACCCAATTCATCCCGCACCTGCAAATTCCTAAATATTATCAAATCATCTAGTTTTCATATTTTACCGCTTCTAGCTACTCACCACAACCTCACTTGTGTAATCTTGACCACTAGTCCTTCCTTGGTTTCCGCTCATGGCCAATACCCTGCCCCAAGCTTTTCTCGCCATGATCTAATTTTCCTTTCCTACTTCCTCAAATCTCCCAAACCTAAATCCAAGGTATTGCACGTCCGTTCATTTCAAACTTTAGATATCGAGAAGCTTAGTATGGATGCGACAAACATCAAGTGGGAAACTTTATTGGCTGCGGACACTATTGACCAGAAAGTGTCTATTTTTATTAACGCTGTTACCAAGTTATATGACATACATGTTCCTTCCAAAAAAGTCAAGATTAAACGGCCTCCAGTTCCTTGGATGACCAGTTGAGTGCGTAACGCCATACGACGGCGTGACTCTGCCTTCCGAAAATTTAGATGACAGCGCACTGAAGAAAATTGGAATCTATACAAACTAGCCAGAAATTGGTGTAATCAGATGGTACGTTATGCTAAATGCCGACATATTCTTGAAAACATCTCAGCTTCATCTTCTGCTGATATTTGGAAATTTCTTTGAACTCTGGGTTTTGGCAAATCGCGCATATCAAACCTTCCATCTTCAATATCTTTAGATGATTTAAATCAGTACTTCGTTACATCTTCTTCAATGGATCCAAATACCATATTCAGTACAATTTCACAAAAAAATTGTTTGACGCGCTCTATAGTAAACTTTTTTTCTATCTCACCAGTTACTCCAGATGAAACCAGAAAAACAATCCTTTCAATTAAATCTAATGCCCTTGGATGTGACCACATAGGTCGCATGATCCTACCTATTATTGAGTTCTTACTTCCTACTTTTACCCACATCATAAATTTCTCCATTACTAGCAGATGTTTTCTGCTTTCTGTCCTGATGCAGTTTTCTCGCTTCATTCTTGATATAGACTTAATCAGTCCGCTTCAATCTGGATTCAGGCCTCGTCTTACACTACTACGCAGTTCCTTAAAGTGAACGAATTAATCTTGGTTTAGTATGAACACAATTGTTACAGTCTTGGTTTCTGGTAGATTTTTCCAATGCTTTTTAATGCTGTCGTTAGAACATCTCTATAGCTTCATGTCTCTATTTAATAGTTCTCTGATGAAGCTCTGAGTGGGTTTTTTCGTTCATCGTAGAACACTATCTCAAAACATACTTATATAAGTTATTTTAAATTAAAGTATTATGTAAATTTATATATATATATATGAATTTATGTATTTCTTTAATACATTATATTAAGTATTATTATTACACTTATAAATAATATAAATTTTATTATAAATTGGTAACTGTTATTTCGTTTGTATTTTAACTGCAATCTCGGTTGATCTCTCTCAACCACACTATGTTGGCTTGTGAAGAAAATCCTAAGCATTGTCCTTGCTATAGATCCAATGTGTGCAAGAAGTATAAATAAATAATTGCTACTCTGCTCTGTAGCTTAGGTTGTCAAGGGCGTTGTAGATATAGAAACCGGAGTCTTGTTCGAACCTGGGTGACTCAACTACTTTTCTATGTTGTTTAGTGCATGCGTTATTCACGGATTGTTTGTAAAAATAGAGGAATCCATGCGTCGATGGGCATATCAAAAAGTCAGTTCTGCTCTACTCTCTCCGATAGGATATTATCCGTCCTATCAGGCTTTGAGAATATTAATGAATAGAGTTAACTGGTAGTGCGTACACTTGTGCACTAAAATATCTTTTGCGCAGTTGGCCGATCTGTACTATAGATCGGTTGGAATCGACTAGGAAGATTTCTTCGTAACAAAAATCTGTAGAATTATGCATTTTGCTACTATCGAAATAAATAAAATTTTTAAGCGAGTTAGTCACGGAAGAGATATTATCATTATACACCTTACAAACTTTTAATTTAATATTTTTATACAAAATCTAAAGAAAGGTTGAAAAATACATAATAAAATAAATCGTCGTCAATCATAGGAAATTATTATAAATTATTAACCACGTTTTTAAAAAAATTGTTTCTGTAATCTATTCATAGCGGTTCAATGTATATTTTTGTAGATCTTCACAATATTAATACAAACCAGGTGCTATTTTGCTACATGGAGATAATCAGTTGAAAATCAGGCTGGCTATTTTGGTTTCGGCTGGAAATAACTGGAAAAAGCCGCACAAGATTGAGACAAGTGAAGAATTTTTTTGCGACCCTTTGTCTCTAATCAGAGATAACCGGAGCACATCACCATCATCATCACCTAGGTAACTCCCAACATTTTTGTAATGTTATACTTATGTTAAAATATAATATAAGTTGTTTCATGCAAAATTCGGTAGTTACATTAAAGATATGTTACTCCACAAATTTCTAATTTATTTAAATTTTATAATTAATAACTACAATATTTTTAAATATGTAGTTTTTATTTTTAAAGTTAAGCCATTTTAGCTGCTAACTGCATTTAGTTTCTTCCCTGCAAATGTGTAATATTTAGGAATTTTTTATAAATAATGCATATAAAATTTTATAACATATAACAAAAAAAGTAAGACAAAGTTACAGACGACAATTTAATTTTGGGTTAAAAATCGTCAAGAACATATACCTATTCATATTAACATTCATATTTGTTGAACATAAATTCATATTTGTTAAATGTTTCATATTATATATCAGGTAATTTTAAGTGAAACTATGAGTACATCGTATATTTGATACGGAACTACTAAGATATTTTTAACTCAACTACGAACCCCATTTCATCAAATTATTTACTCAATTGTATTCAAAGCTTTCAATTTAGCAACTGACAAGTATAAAACTTTTCGCTTGTTGCAAATGGTTAATGTTTCAATTTAAAACATGATATAACAATTTGTAAAATAACATTTATTTTTTTTGGTTTCAAAAGTTAAAAAGTGACAAAACGTTCGAAGTACTTATTTAACAGTCACGATTTTAAAAATATGACATATCGTCAAAATTTTATTTATAAGCCTTGAATGCATGAAACTGTTTTATAACTTTTCGCTACTTCGTTAATGATTCCTAATATGATTTTTCTAAATATGATGTACTGAATAGAATATTTTCGATTTTTATATAGCACGCATTGGCACTTACAATAACTTAGCACAAAAAGTCAGTCAAATAGTAATCCACTTCCGCATTGATTTAAGATGTTAATGTTTTCAATGTAAAAATAAACATTGAAATAAAGCATTTTGGTAAAATGTGTATATAATTATCAAGACTGCAATAACAGCACTTAATAAATACGTATATTTTATAAGTAATAAGAAATTTAAGTTACGGAGGCAGAAAAGCTGAGACTAGGCCTGAGTCGCCAAGAACAGTCGAAACTGCTTTAATCTACTGCTAGATTTTAGAATTGATCATATTGTATATGCTTTCCTAGCGCTAAGTTAAAGCTAGAAAATTATGATGCATCCGCTCACTTAATTGAAGATATATTCAATACTTTTGTAAAAAAAATTATGTCCAACTTTTTAGAATTAGCCAGTATTTTATAACTGACTGTGGTTCACTGTCAATTTAATGTATTTAACTACTGTAAATCTTTTTATACGAATTATATACAAAGCTTTTCCAAAAGTAGTGAGAATGTAAGTACTGACGAATGAAACTTCCAGGAAATTTAATGAATCTCCTATAATTGGTTTACGCATATATAAATTTGTTATAACTAAAATTGTACATTGCTTTAAAATAATACAGTTTTGATAACTTTTGTATAATTATGACACGGATAGTAAATAAACCAATACTATTGAATAATTTGTAAAATATTATTCATGTGTCAACATTTTACCGATTGAAAATATGCTTAGTTTTCCGAACCTACCATGCAAAACAATATTTAGTCATTATTACATTTACGGCTAACAAGCTGCCATTGTTTGTCGCTGGATATTTTTTTCTGTTTCCCATTTAAGTAAATGGCTGGCAAAATTTCCGTGAACGTTAGCTAAAAATTTAACGATTTGATTGGACAGGATTGAAATCAGTCTGTGTTCTATACTGTACTACGTGGTATTAACTATCTGGTAAAAGGCTAAAGGATATAGAAACAAATACAGCGTACCTTCTAAAATATTCTCATCCTAAATAAATTCTATAAATAAACTCAAACGCCTAACACTAGATTTCCGTGAATTGTCTTGGCTAAACATAAACATTGGTTTAGGATGATAATTGTTACAACTTGACGGGAATCTCTAGGAATCATATCGTTTATTGTTCTAGTGGGTATTAGCTGAAACAGTGAGACGTAAAAAGTAAACAGATTTTGTTTATGTTATGGATATTAATGAGGTGCAAAATGCCTCCATAGTCTAGTAAAATGGCTACAAAAATAATGAGAATGGAATGGCGGAGGTCCTGGTAGTTGAGTCTGCATTCAGCGGGTGCCAACTCTTTACAAATTTCTTAGTTGGTTAGGGTAGCTGCGATACCCGATTGCACGGTAAAGTAGATGATCCATCCTCGGATGGCATATAAAATTTATCCTCATGCCTCGTGCACATAATATTCTCCTGCATGTTGAACGACTCAACATAAACATCAGGCCAGCGTAGTCGCATTATCAACTTGGAGAAAATCTTTATTAGATATATGAATGAAGGTAAGATTTTCACTTGCTCATTATAAATCGGTGTTTAATGAATTAAATTAGTAAAACTATTTAAAAAGCAAAGATTAAATAATTGAACTTCAGTCGAACATATTTAAGCACACTATATGTTATGCAAAAAGATCACGTACAAGGTTTAGTTCTCTGATTCAATAGATGACCGTTCCAAAATTTAATAGGCATTGACTGCAATACGTTCAAATTTTGAAAAAAATATATTTAATTTATTACATATTCGATATAAAAAATACATCTAACCACTTAAAAAGCAGACGTAAACAATTTATTTGTTCGACTGTTCGACTTAAATTGATTGATTTGTGCAAAAAGCACTTTGTTTTGTGCTTATATTTTAGCTTTAAGTTACTAAGCTACACTTTATTTTGATGCAATGTTGCATCAAATTAAAGGTTTATAGAATGATAAAGTTTTTTTAGAAGAATTAATCAATATAAAATGTCTATCTTCTCAGAAAAAAAGACAGCATCGATTGTAATTCAAAAATATCTTCAAAAATGTAATAATTCGTTTAAACAGTACTAAAAACAAGTTTAATATAGATCTTTATGAAAATTACAACCTTTATAAAATTGGCCATTTATTTAGATTTAAACTAAAATATCTATTATATAACTATAAGGAATATCTTACAAGTTATAAGTAGTTTTTGGTACGGCCGCAGACGAGTTGTTTATTACCGCCTCCGTAGCCTTCTGGTATGGTCTTGTGCTTTGGAGGTCGATTAACTGAATTGTTTCTAGTTAGTTAGGAATGCTGGCTGATCTCTTCATGACTTGTAATGCTAAATGTAATTATGCGTCGAAATCGGATCCAAAACTCGGTCCTTCGCCATTCTCTCTAGGTTGTGTCTATCTCGTCCCATCGGGATTTGAGAATATGAAGCTAGTAGTACCAGGTTTGTACATTGTAAACTAAACCTTTTGCAGATTGCCTGATCACTAAATAGATACGCTATAGCCTGAAAATGGACTGAGACATATTTTATCATTATTATTTCAAACGGTTCTTCCATTCCGGGGCAGCGATTCAGCATGAGTGGTTAGTTTTACAACAACATTCACGGAAACACGGAAAGCTGTTTGGCGGCTGACTTTAGATTGGAAGCGTGGTGTTAGCCAGTTATTTGAAAATCCAACCACCAGCAGAAGCTCCTAACCTGATAGATGGTTTAGACCTGCCACCATTCGATCGACTGTTATGACTAAGGTGCTTAATAAGCATCCTCGGACTGGAATATATAACTAGACCAAGAGTGGGGTCGTCTACATCCTGACTGGCTCATTTCGTATTAAATATATTTCATCAAATAACTCGTGATCGTGAAAGTAGTTGGTTCTGTAGCGCGTTCTGTGATCTTTGGGTAAAGGTTGAGGTCTCAAATAATAATGACACTATACTAGCCCACTTGTTGATATGCGGTGTTTATATACCGCCACCTGTTCAAGAACATATACTAGAACATTTTATTTCCAACTGTAATCATATACTTCAACATCACGGAGTCAAGGTTTTGCAGGAGACTTTAACTTAAGTAGTTTAACTTGAACTGAAACAGTATTGGTGTAGTCAGTTTGTTAAATTAACTTAATACTATGTTCTATTAAAATCCCGAAAACCGATTTTTATTCAAGCCCCCCTAAATATTAGATCCATTACATCCATGCCTACAATTCCTTATTACAGTTGAATATACCGATAACCTTTCACAAATTTTGAAACTAAATTCTGTTTTTATAAAGCGCATTACGAAAATATTAATGAAGAGCTCAATAATATTTGCTGGCAACACAAATTTACAGATTGTATAACTGTCGACGGTGTGATCAACATTATCTACGGAACATTAAATTATTACCAAATTTGTACCAAAATCAAAACATCGTACTTCTTGACCAGAGTTATAAAAGATACATAAACCAGTTAGAATCTTCTTGGACATCAAATTCAAGATTAATATGGTCTTATACTAAACAGAAAAGAGGTGGTCAAAGTGGATTCCCGGCTCACATGTCACATGACAATATTACAGCTTTAAATGGCTCGGAGGCTAGTAATCTCTTTACTTGCACTTCTCATCTGTATTTAATACTAATGTTGCTGCAGCTGATTTTCAAGCGCACTCTTCATATGTTAATAACTTGTCTACCTTTTTCCCCTTTCTTGATCAAGTTGTCAAAAAATTAAAAAGACTTGATATAACCAAGGGTGCTGGTCTGATCTTTGCTGTCAAGTGCACCTGTGCGCTGACGGTTCCCCTTCCGTTTATATTTAATAAATATTAACGTCGGGTACCTTTCCGGTCTTATGAAAAAGAGCTGATGTTTGAATACCCTTGCTTAAGTCTGGTAATTCCATAACTTGTTCCAAATTACAGACCTATATCTATACTATTTGTATTTTTGAAAATTTTTAAATCAATATGGTGCCCATTAGTTTCGTGGCACTTAAAACATCTCTTTGTTTCGGAACAGCATGGTTTTGTTAAATTAAGATCTACTGCAACCAATCTTGATTCTTTTGTTAAAAATCTCATTGAGGGTGTCGATGAAGGACATTCCATAGATGCAATCTACACTGACTTCAGTAAGGACTTCGACAATGTAAACCATAAGATATTGCTTATAAATTATCGGATTTGGGAATATCTGGTTGTCTTTTTTAAGTGGTTTAAGTCTTACTTAGAAATAGGTATTCAATAGTCGTAGTTAGTGGTCATAAATCTAAACCTTATCTGGCAGCCTCAGGAGTACCAGAGGGATCACACCTCGGCCCATTATTATTTAACTGCTTTATAAATGATATAGGCAAATGCTTCTCTCATTCCAAGTTTTAGATGTTCGTAGACGACTTAAAGTTTTGTAGAATAGTTGTCTCCCCTGACGAAGGCTTGTAACTGCTTAAGGACTTACACAATTTAGTATCGTGGTGCAATACTAATTTGTATTGCACCATATCAGTCTTAATATAGAAAAATGTTGCGTAATAAGTTTTACTAGGAAGAAAAAAAAAGTATCGCGTTCATATTCCATAAATAATATAACGCTATCAGAAGTGAACAATGTACGAGACTTAGGTGTTATCTATTGAATTGGATCACACGACCAATTGAATTATTTCGGTCTTAAATCGCTCAATTACCGACGTAAACTCCTTGAATTAATTTTTTTGTTCAAAGTTATAAATAGTTATATGGATGATAGTTATCTGATTAGCAATTTAAGTATATGTGTACCTAGAAGACTACCTAAATTTATGCAATATGTTCCTTTTTCTCCTAATAAGGCACACTCAAATCTCGATAGACATTCTCCTTTTGGTGTTAACGATAACATATAATCTTTTTACATAACGCTCTGATGTAGTTAAAAAGTAATAACAAAATGGTCATTTAAATCTCATCATGTTGATATTTTCAAAACAACAAATTTTGCAAAACATGTACTTAATTAAACAAACGATTAGATCAACACAGTGGTTTATTTAAATTTTACGCTAATCAAAAATTAATTCTTCTTTTAACCTTAGTGCATAATTTACGTTTGTAGATTTATTATTGTTATTTTAATAATACAGAGGTCAATGGTACGCTACTTTTAGTAAAATTAGCATGGTATTGTAGAATTTTGGTCATTGTTAATATTGTAATATTTTATTGATAGTTTATATCCTAGTTGAGTTAATCTGTCGTATTATTAATTTACTTTTTACTTTTAGGTAATTATTTGTAAAATCCATATGCTTATTGTTTATGCATTAGTTCTTATTACTAAGATTGTTGTCTGAATCAAAGCAGTCTCATTGTTTTTTCTAATTTTGTTACTTACGATTTTTAATTTTTTCTTATAAAATTGTAGCACTAATATTTAAAGATTATACCATTAATTGCAGTGATACTTAACCCTGTTTTTATATAGCTCTGTAACCATTATACTTAGAATAGTGTTAACTTTGTTGGTGTAACGAAATAAATAAATAAATATGAATGAGTCATACTAAGCAAAAATGTACTTATCATTGTCAGATCTATGACCACAGAAATATATTGATAAATATTTATTTTACGGTACGTAGGTTCAGAATTTTTCAATGTTGAATTTAGGCTCAAAAATTAATAATTTTTATCTTTTATCTTTCATTGCAAACATTAAAAATATTTGATAAGTCAAAAATTTCTGAAAAGGTAAATATTAAAGAAATTGAAGTTACTTCTGATTTTATTATATTGGTTAGTTTCTATAATCATGAATTTAGTAACCTAAAGCAACTACAAAGTTTTGTATCGATTTTAATGTTGAAATAGACAAATTAAAACGATTTTTTATTATCTTATTTGAGATAAATTTGTAAATACAAGTAAATGTGAAAATACAAGACTGATAAATAATTCTACTTATAGTTATTCATATAATTATGGATTCATATGTATATTAAATTGTATATGTTATAATAAAATAAGGAAATAGAAAAGCGCAAAGATTAATTGTCTTTACTCAAATAATCCTGAATGAGCTAATGACCTATTTCGCCTACAATTAATTTATATAAATCAACTTTGATATCGCCTTAAGATATCAACTAATTTATGAGAATGTAACGCGATACTCGTTATTGTGGTTTTACCAATGTATTTAACTAGAACGTATCCTTTTTAAAAGATTATATCAATGTATCGGTATAAATACCCACACAAACGGGCAACGAAATCAAATTTTCATTTACCTTTCGTGAAAGTTACGTAGCAATAGACCGAACATGCTTTATAACCGACTCAATCTTCACTGGTGTTTCGTAGGCGCCTCAGTTTTGCAAATTATCTTATCGCATGAAATTCATTACCGCACAGTAGCCATCATAACGAAGTTTAAGACGGAGGGTGTCATGTCGGGAAAAATACTCACAACAATATTGCGATCGTCAAGGAAAATAGATAGCTTTTCCTCTAAAACAAGATTTTCATAAAAATATTTATAGTTACAATCATGAGCATCTTTATTTTTATTGTATTATAATGCGATATTTTGCTATTTATTGTAAAAGTTCTGAGTTCATATGTCTTTGCTATTAAACTGATTAATGATACCCGTTGCTTCTCTATCACTTTTGCGTGACTTAAATAATTGATACTTCGTTGTCGTGATAGATTTCTGCAAACGATTTTTGTATTGTTCGATAAGTTGTCTTAGTCATGTGGTTATCTTTTTTAATTATTTTGTAATAAATAGTTTAATGTTATAACTACAAAATACTTTTTTCTTTACTTACTTTAGCTATTAATTTCTTTTTTTTTCCTTCCAACTCATGCTATATATATGTTTTCATAACTTGTACCGTGTTGATGTGTAATTGTGGTTGGAAATTTAAACTTATTAATTGTGCCCAAGCAGGTACTGAGATTAACTAATTTCGTCACCGATCATTTTTGAGAAATCTTCATGTTCTATAGAAGGTAATATAGTAAGTGAATGTTGCAAACAAAATGCTAAATTCTAGCTTAATATCTTTATTCTCATGTTTCTAGCGGATTAGACCACTAATCATATGTTCAACAAATTACACTCTACAATTAAAATTACAATGAGTTTTTTTTATCTTTTGCTTCATATAATTGAGATTTCTGTATTACGTTTCTATAACTTTTACTTTCGTATAACAAAAATTAGCTGAACAAAATAGTAGCAACAAAATGGTGTAGCTACCTGCTGTTCAAACGACGAGAAATAATACAAAAGCTTCCATTTGTATATTATCAAACGCTACAAATCAAGTCTCTCGGCGCTCGGGGAGAAGTAAAATTGAGAAATAGTCATTATTTCGTGTAAATATATAATTTTCATATTCTCCTGCAGTACGTATTTCAAATTTTGGCTATTGTAAAATCAAAACAAAGCTTTGTATTCAACTAGTTACCATTTCCGTTTTTTGTTAAAATGTAACTGTTTACAAATATGGGTATTTCAAAGAAATCTATAAAGAATATTATGATAAAATATATTTAAATACGGTAAATAATTGTTAAATCTGAACATATATTATCGTTCTTTCAAATTATATGAGCAAAGTTCTGCAGATTCTCCTAATATACAGGTCAGGTCTCAACAGGTTCTTAATACACGGCAAGTTGATTTGGATCTAGTATTATCCCCGAACAGGTTCTCGCTTTGTCCGTAGTGGGGGGTCATACCTGCCCGGCTTGGGCAGCCGCGAGAAGTAGGAAGCCTGGCGACCTGAGGTTAAGGCAGCCGTGAGGAAGGCTGCTCAAGCGGCTGAACAAGTCCCTTTGGATGCGCTAGAGGTGCGAGGACGGTGCAGGAGGTAGACGTGCCGCCTTCCTGTCCCTCGCAAACCAGTGGGCGAGTCGGGGGAAGAGTGGTCGTTCAGTCCGGCTCCGTCCACATCCGCGACTCAGGGCTGCACCGCTGATGCGTGTGGAGGCACGTGGGAGGACATTCGGCATCGTGTCGTCGATCTCTCCTCCTCTGCGGCCGAACATGTGGAGCTTAGCGGCGTGAGCTAACGTCCGGGCCGCCGCTGAGAACTGGAGTATCGTCCTGTCGTGGGACTGGAACCCTAGTTGGTCGAGCAACAGACTCGGAAGTCTGTTATAACTTACAGGGGTGAGACGAAGGGCGCAGTTCCGACGCGCCCTGAGGAGAGATGGCCGTAAGGCCGAGATGGGCTGCTTCGCGGCTCAGCGCCGGTGGGGTTGCAGAAGAGTGCAAAACGTTCCTGTGACCCCACCTAAAGGCGTCGAAAGGAACAACGTGGTGGTTTTAGTCGGTCGAGTCCGACTAACCGTCTTGTCCCCGCGAGGACTGGTGTGTAGGATTTCCCACGGTAAAAAAAAAAATTGATCTAGTATTTATCGATTAATATTCAAAAAATGTAGATACAATGTTAATTCCGTCTGAGGAAACTGCGACCGTTTTTTTAATAAATTGGTTGCTATGAAGTTGCCTATAAATTGTTGCAAAATAAATAGGATTACTATCTTTCTGTTGGGATTGATTTTACGTGGTATTGGATGTAAGCCGTATATATTTATTATATAAGAACAGTTCTACAGATTTTATCGCGTATTACTTTACCATCATTTCAACCTATGTTACGTTCTATGTACGATTCAGACCTTTGTGATGTCCATTGTCACGGAACAGTTTTAATCAAAATGTCGTATATGAAACGCCATAACTTTATGTGAACCTACATTGCATTATCTGAAATGAGCTTTGAAACTGTTTAAAGTAGAGAAATAAAGACCAGCCATAAACATCAGTCAAACACGTGCAATAGACGGGCATTTCATTTAGGTAGAATTGCTTTCTGCTGTAATTACTTGATCCAACGTTGTACTAATTAGTTGTTTTCTATCTTAACGTACGAATAGATTGTTGCCACTCTGAAGAAACTACATATGAATATGAAGAAATTAATGCGAAAATTAGCATTATTTTGCGGGTAGAAAAATTATTGGCGATCTATTCATTAAATCACATTATTACATTATATTATAAAAAGAATTGCATTTTAACTGTAGCATCGAAAATTTGCTATCGCACCGACTACTCTAGTTATGACGCATTAAATGTGCAAACAAAATTATAAAAAATTGTAAGCAAATGACTAATCAACCAACATTCAATTGCAACTATTTTGATTTCGATTATTCGGTTTTCTTCCAGCGTCCATATTCATGGAGCGTCTATGATTACAACTAATAGAATAAATACGTAAAAAGTTAATCTAATCCAAGCTGTAATTTTTCTTATGAATTTTTAAAAATAAATAACTTTTTTTATGAGTAGAAAAAAATATATATTGTTTTAATTTATTCGTGCGCCATACACATGTGTCATACACGGTCAAAATAGAAGGTTACAAGTATAATGAAGGAATCTGCATTCAATAGGATTCTAATGTTATTTGTGATTCGTTGTTTCGGTAAAAACATTCCAGCTCGCGTCGATTTTTAAACCAATCAGTATTCTTATAATTTTTATATTGAAAAACGATTTTTAAAATGTGTTTTCTTCGCGACTGTGTCTTCCGATTTAAAATCTTAAAACTTGAGCACACATTCAAGACTAAAAATATTTCTAACTGTTTTATAGCAGTTCTAAGCTTATACTGCCTTTTGTTCTAGTGTATACTGCATCTATTGAAATGTTCCTTGTTATAAAAGTGAAGCAGCTTGTGATCTGATTTAGAAAAAAAACAAATACAAATTTGGTAACGCAGTGAAGCCATTAGTCAAAACTAATTACTTATATTAGGTGAATAGACTAATGAACTTTAATTTAAAACGAGTGACAGGAAATTTGTTTATAATGTGTGTAAACAATATTATTTTAATTAAACGATAATGTCTATTAGAAACGTTTAGTTTCTTCTGAATTCGAATTCATACGTTCCCCATGTACAGTCAAAATAAAAGGTGACAAGTATAATGAAGGAATTTGTATTCAATTGGATTCAAATGTTATTAGCATAATGTTGTTTCGGTAAAAACATTTCCGTTCGCTAAGCCTTCATCCGGCAAATACGTAAACTGTTCTGGTATAAACGCTGAACAGTATTTTTACTGTTTAGTTATTGCACTTATATCCTTATTAGATGCCACAAAACTATTTCTAATTTATTCCCAGACAAAAATTTTAGTAATAACTGTTTTTCTTGTATGAGTAAAAACTGTATGAATGGAAGGCAACATGTTGAATGTGGTTATATGAAATTGATTGAAACGGCAGGAAATTAGTTTATAACTAATGTTTTTTGGTTATTCGAAGAACAATTTGTGAAGTAATTGCAACCATTGTTTAAAATATTTAGTTTGTGATGCGGAAAAATTAACAATATGACGAAAAATTTAAAAAAATGTGTGGAGATTACGGCATGCATTTCGATCGTTAAACAATTTTTTTAGTATTTGGGCCTGATTAAAAAAGTGTACCCATTTTAATCATATCATAACAGATTTTTTATAACAGTAAATGATTGCCTATTTCTAATTTGTTGTTATTAAGTTCTGTAACGAAATGCAAACTAGAGTTTCTGCGCCAATAATTTACAGGTAGTAAGATTTTACGTGTATTATTTCATCCGTACTCACTGATGATTTGTGAATATTCTGTAACAACTTATGCAATTAATGAGAGGACATAAGAATATATTAAACGTGCCTTTGACAAATGGCAGGGTCATTATGAATTGAGATCGATAATCCTTCACTAATGGATTGAGTCAGTTATACTCATAACTCGTGGTAAGCTGCAGCAATTATGCATTTGGCGTGTGGCTGGAAAGAATTCAGCTACCCCATTTCCTCCACGGGTGTCGTAAGAGGCGATCAGGGAAAGTCACTTACGATACATACTATGGCGCCGACAGATGGCGGGATAACCATCTCCACCTTCAGATCTCAAAATGCCGAAACCATCAACGGGCAGGCAGCGTTCGAGTGTAAAGGTTCTGAAGGACTGCGGTTGCCAACCCCCGCCAAGCGTAACGGCATGGCAAACCCCTCATGAAGATGACAACACTGGCCCTAGTCCCGGCAGCCCCACTATTCCTGGCTACGGAGCGGCCTTGGTAACGGTGGGCAGGGGTGCTAAGAATCCCGGTGATTCGGCTCCACCAACGACGACTGGACCTCGCAACTTTCAACGCACGGACTTTGAGGACTGACGAGGGATGACAGAGCTGAAAGAAAGGAAACAGGCTGGTGGGATATCATAGGATTATCGAAAGTGTGTCGTCAGTCATACTTTGTACCAGAACATATCCATTGGTTCAAAGAAAGCGTTTAAATTAGAAATAGGCAATCATTTACTGTTATAAAAAATCTGATTTGATATGATTAAAATAGGTATACTTTCGTTATCAGCCATACAAAATTAGTAAAAATAATTGTATATTAATAACAAAAACATGCCTAGTGTTATCAATTTTATTACGCTAAACAATTGACGGCATGTGGGAAGGATATAATAATAACATGTTACAATTTAAAACCAATTTTACGTTGAAGTAAAAAAATATGACTCTGTTGAGAGCTTAATTGCGTACAGTTTTTTTCCCCCTGCCTAAACATCGGAAAAGCTTACGCTTTAATGCCCAAGAATCGTTTCATTATGATTAATAGTACTTTTAACAAATAAAAGAAATATATTTCATATTTAATTATTTGTCTATCCTTTTTTTCTGGATGCAGAGCAAAATCCAATGAACCAGGTCTCAAGTAACTAAACTTTTAATTTTCCTTGTTATAAGTTGTTATTAAGTTCTGTAAAAATACAAACTGAGTTTCTGCCTAATAATTTTTACGGGTAGTAGTTGAATTAAACTTATTTTTATATATATTGCAAGGTTGACAAGCCAAGTATGATCAATTTTAACACAAAGTCTTTTCTTTACGGATTATTATCCTTTTAAACCAAATTTAAGTAATTTACGTTTAAAATTATTTCGTCCTACAGGATGGTATTACGCCAGAAGCGTGGAGCAGAAGTTTAGTGGTGCTGTTCTTCAAGAAAGGTGATAAAGACTCTTGAAGAACTACAGACCGATTTCCTTCTGAGCCGCGTTTATGTCATGTTCTCGAGAGTCATGTTAAATCGTCTCGCTTCCATACTAGACGACTTCCAGCCACCCGAACAAGCTGGATTTAGAAAAGGCTTTTAGTACCATAGACCACATATTTACGCTGCGGCAGATTATACAGAAGACCGAGGAGTATAATCTGCCTTTATGCTTGGCGTTTGTGGACTATGAGAAAGCCTTTGACTCTGTCGAAATTTGGGCTGTGCTGCAGGCCCTTCAGCGTTGCCAAATTGACAGTCTGTATATCGAGGTGCTGAGGTGATTGTACAGCAAAGCCACGATGTCCGTCCGAGTACAATCAGTACACGAAGCCTATCCAATTGCAGAGAGGTGTAAGATAGGGTGATGTTATATCTCTGAAACTCTTCACCGCTGCATTGGAAGACGCCTTCAAACTTATAAATTGGAAAGGACCAGGTATAAGCATCAACGGCGAGTGTATTACCCACCTTAGATTTGCCAACGATATAGTCATCATGGCGGAGTCGCTGGAGGACCAAAATGCTATGCTCAATGACCTCAACAGGGTCTCTCAACACGTGGGCCTTAGGATGAACATGGACAAGACAGAAGTTATGTCTAACGGTCATGTCATGCCTATGCCGGTAGTTGTTGGGAGTGCTGTGCTCGAAGTTGTTGACGAAATATTTACCTGGGACAAGTAGTCCGATTAGGTAAGTCCAACTCGATGCCGAGGTTCATCAACGAATCCAGCTCGGATGGGCAGCGTTCGGGAAGCTGCGACATATCCTCTCGTCCAATATTCCTCAATGCCTAAAGACTAAGGTCTTTGACCAATGTGTGTTGCCAGTGATGACCTATGGCACTGAGACATGGTCCTTCACTGCCGGCCGTATGAGGAAGCTCCAAGTCACTGCGTGATAAAGTGCGTAACGCAGCCATCCGCAGAAGAACCATGGTAACCGACATAGCCCGCAAAATTAGCAAGCTGAAGTGGCAATGGGCCGGCCACTTAGCTCGGAGAACCGATAACCGTTGGGGAAGAAAGGTTCTCGAGTGGCAGCCTCGTACTGGCCATCGTAGTGTCGGACGACCCCCCACCAGATGGAGTGACGACCTGTGCAAATGTGCAGGAGGTCGGTGGATGCAGGTGGCACAGGATCGTACCTCTTGGCGACTTATGGGGAGGCCTATGCCCAACAGTGGGCGTTGACAGGCTGAAACGAGACGACGACGTTTTAAATTCGTCAATTAGTGGATTTGATGTTGTAATATTGGAACTGTAAATTAAAAAAATATATTTATGACCATTTTTAATGTTTCCGTTGACCGTCTTGCGAATGTAGGTAATGGTCATGTTTTTGATATGATGATATGTTTTTGACCATATGATGATAGAGCCATGTTTTTTAATTGCCTAACGCGATGAGATGAGCAGGACGTATGAAAGACAGTAGTGTTTACAAGCTACTGTCTTTCTTTAAGTTACTGTTTTGTAGCAGAAATAGGCACCGCGCAGGTACTACCCCAGTCAACCTCTTGAAAAAGGGACCTAACTCCTCTAAGAACCGTTATACCTTGAGTTTTTCCATAATTGTTTTAAGTTTGGCACGGTTTGAGTGTATATGCAACGTAATTAAATAAAGCTAATGTAAATCTTATATTTATGTTACATTCTTACCTGCATAGCCTTATTAATAATAGATCTTTTCCTATAAAGTTGTCGTTTTGTATACAACAGTCTTACTAATAAGAAAGTTATACGACCATGTTTAACGGGGGTATAACTATACATTGCATAGCGAGTTTTGACGTATAAACAATATATAGCGAGTGCGTAACTATTCATTGCTTATACACTTTCATTTTTATTAATCGGCAATACCATCGCAAGAACGTTCTAATTCATTCATTGAGTTTAATATAGTTTCTTTAATTTTGTCTGATTGTGCTGTGTGTCTAGATTACATGTATCAGATAAAGAATGAAGAATTCTCGTTCTATTTGGTTCATACAGTAAATTCAAACACCCATGTGTATGTTACCAAAGGATCGTATTCGTATTTGCAGGGTGAACGAAAAGTTCATATTTTTGTTGTTTTAAGGTGAAAAGACAAGAGCAATGTCTTTGATTGACTACCTGATAATAGAAAAGAAATTAAAAGCCAAGCAAATGGCGAACGCTGATGCATGGGCTCATGATAAACATATAAATAAAATTGCATATTACATAAAGAAAAGTAATATTTAAATAGGTACCTATTTTCCATCAGTATTTTCAACACGACAAAAAAAACATATGCATATCGAGATTCTATTTATCTGTTTTTAAATTTTTAAAAGTTTCATCATCAGCCTTAGATAGTCCACTGCTGGACATGGGCCTCCCCTAACACACCCCTCTTTATTAGGGGGCTTTGGACCGTACCCCTCCACGCTGGTCCAATGCGGGTTGGTGGGTGGACCGATTTTTACATGCCCCTCCGACGCATGGATCATCTTACTTTTCAGACAATTGGTGATCGGCCCAAATTGCCCAAACCAACTAGGAAACAACAATGAAAAATTGTTGTGTCCTCGCAGGATTCGAACCCACAACCTGAAGTTTTTCTTATTATTAATAGAAATACTTGCATTATCGTTATATCTATCGGCGCAAACATACAATCTCAGTGATTTTGACGTGCGTATGAAAGCTGGAGGTCTATTAAAAGGAAGAGCAAAGATGTGGTAGATGACTAGATGGTTACTACATTGTCATGGGAGGAACTCCGTAACAATCTCATTACTACGTTTGAACCCGAGAACAGATACTCACGGGATATTATACGATTCAGAGAACATACCTACGACCCATCGAAGGATATCTCTGAATTTCTGTCACGAGCATGGGTTTTATGGAGAAGAGTTACGAAAGATAAGCTGGGTAATGAAGATGCAGTGGAAGCAGTGATTGGAAGTATAAATGATGAACGTTTACGCATGGAACTACTTAATGCGAGGGCTACTACAGTACCAGAATTAATTTCGGTTGCATCTTCAATCCGAACAAAACGACCTCATCCAGAATCAAGTTCTGTAGTACCAAATAAACGTTCAAGATTTTCAGGATCAACTACACCCTCATTGTTATGCCGTATATGCAAAAGGAACAATCATACATCTAATGATTGCCGCTATAAACCTCGAACTTCGGATACCCAACTACAAGAGTAAATACTGGTGAATTAGAAATCGATTGAAGGACTCAAATAAATATGTGGAAAGGAGGCCTTATCGTCTAGCCCTGTGGAAAGGGAGAAAGTTCAAATTATCCAAGAACTCTTGAAACACAACATCATCCGTGAGAGTAAATCACCATTTTCGAGCCCCATCATTCTGGTTAAAAAAAGAACGAGATGATCATCTGTGTGTGGATTTTCGTGAATTAAACACGAATACTTTAGGGACCATTATCCATTGCCTCTAATATCTGACCAGATTGACCAGTTGAAGAAAGGAAAATACACACCAGCTTTGATATGGCAGGATTTCATCAAACCTATATCGGAATCATCCATTGAGAAGACTGCATTCGTTACGCCAGACGGACTCTATGAATATCTTACTATGCCGTTTGGACTGAGTAACGCCTGTTCAGTCTATCAGAGGTGCATCAACAAAGCATTATCCTCACTTTTGGATGACACTGCTCAAGTCTATGTAGATGACGACTCTTTAAATGTGCGGAGTTTTAAGAAGGATTATCAAAGATTGGAGCGCATACTCCTAGCACTCACAGAAGGCCGGATTCTCAATCAATGTGAATAAATGTAGTTTCTTCAAACAGTCAATTGAATATCTGGGCAATATTATTTCAAATGGACAAGTTCGACCAAGCCCGAAGAAAGTGGAAGCCTTGTGAAAGCTCCAGTACCAAAAACACCCAAACAAGTGCGACAATTTAACGGTTTAGCAGGATACTTCAGACGGTTTATTCCGGATTTTTCACGCATAATGGTGCCATTATATGAACTCACTAAACAAGGCTCTAAATGGGTTTGGAATAAACGTCCATGCTATCGCACCAGGAGTTAGCCGAGCCAAGTTGAACGAATGATGGCTACACTCAAAATGCCCTAATCATGCATCAAGAATTATGAAACGGAACAGTGGCATACGTACTTGATGAACTACAATTGGCTATGAATTGTACTTGCCCATCGGTTACAGGTATCGCACTCCTTACGCTCTTGACACAAAAGAAACATGGTGTGCCACCACAATTATTGAGCCTGGTGGATATCGACGAACAGACGGTGGACATAGATGCTCTCACTAATTTAAGCTCAGTAGAAGATGACCCAAACTGCAGAACAAGACAGGCAACGGTTTAATTTACGAAAAGCGAAAATACACCTATTCCAAAGAGGAGAATATGAGCTCCATAAAGAACAATCTCGCAACCAAACTTCCTTGGATCTCAAATATAGTGAGCCATATGAGATTTCCAGGGTGCTGGACAATGACCGGTACCTCGTTAAGCGAGTTGTCGGTAGAGGACGACCACGAAAAGTGGCTCATGACCAACTTCGTCGTGCACCACAACCTGGCAATCCGGTGACCGTATCGGCGGAAATCGAACAATCTCCACCATCTGAGATGGTCAGAAAACCTTTCCCGAGTACATCACACACTGAACCATGTCAGCAACAAGTAGAAAATCAAAACGAGGAAGATCAACCAGCTAACTAAAACCATGGGAGTACAAAAATTACACTATTACTATTGAAAGCTGTGAGAGTGTATCACACCCGCAAAATGTTATTTATTATCAATAATCCAGAAATACGTTTAACCATTCCTACTTAAGAGCCCTTGCATAGCACAGCATCGACCTTCCCTACTTTCCTTAGAGCCTCTGATGTACCACGGCGAACAAGACGACCCAGAGCACAGCATCACACCTTCCATCATTCAATCATCCAGAATACGTTTAACCATTCCTACTTTAGAGCCCCTGTGCATAGCACAGCATCGACCTTCCCCTACTTTCCTTAGAGCCTCTGTGTACCACGGCGAACAAGACCGCCCAGAGCACAGCATCACACCTTCCATTACGAGTCTTCGAGAACCATACAATCTTCGAGAACCATACAATCTTCGAGAACCATACAATCTTCGAGAACCATACAATCTTCGAGAACCATACAATCTTCGAGAACCATACAATCTTCGAGAACAATAAAATCTTTTAAGATTGATCATGAATTTAAAATGTATTACAAAAAGACAAAGCCAAAGAGCAACACAAAGCCAAAGAGTTTAATTGCGTTTATACATGTTACATACAGGTGCCAAACTCAGAACATATTTTAATTGCTTCAGGTAAACTACAAATGGCATCGACGAGTTCTTCAAAGATCGATCTACGAATTAAAGTGCCCTGAGCAGGAAGGAGCTTTTGGGAAGCGGCATGGTGCAGAGCGCGCACCACCCGTCAGAATGGCCGTATCGGCGCAATTACTTAGTAGTTGTCTAATTAATAATTAAGAACGTCTAAAATGATGCACCTAATCATTAATGTTGTTGTGATTTTGAAATAAAATAAGGAGTTGCCTACTTTGTTTAATAAAAAGTGCAAACGCAAACTAGTATAAATAGAGGCGACGAACCGAGTTATGATTCATTATTGCTCGGACCGTCGTACTGTGCGGAGCTCGAAGTATTTTTAAATAAACTAAGTTTAACACTATTTTGAGTTTTCATCGTCACTATGGACAAACAACCTCAAGTGGATAATCAGTACGAAGAAGAATGTGACGTCAGCGTTGCTGACGTCACCATTTTTAAAAACACTGATGCTCGGGATTCTTCGATATATCTTATAATAAATATTTTGATTGAAGAGAACTTTACTATATAAACTGATATTTTTTTTATTGCCTATGAAGGCAGACGAACAGTCGTGCCACCTGATGGAAAGTGGACGCCGATGCCCATAGACATTGGCAATACCAATGGTATCACCAACGCTCTGCCTACCGTGAGACATAGGATGTTAAGTCTCGTTTACCTAGCAAATACGCTGGCTAAGGTGCCCTTCAAACCGGAACACAGTAGTGCTTTTAAACTATTGCGGTATAAATAGGCACCGTGGTGGTACTCCACCCAGCGGTCCCTGTAAAAAAGGGGACCAACCACCGGTTGGGGACCTACCATCGGTATCTAAATATTTATTGCCAACCGTATAGGAGTACTGTGGTGACCTGACATCAGTCACCGTCGAATGTCGTGTGGTATTAAAGATTACAACGCTAAAGGAATTGGATAATAAATTGAAAGACTAAGTTTGTTAATATGGTTTAAATAAGGGCCTTTCATATTTAGATGGATTTAAATGTCGATTGTAGTATCAAACCTTACCTTTGGATCTAATATACCTTGAAAAGCTATATAGTTGTGAAGTGATATGTATGTACTAAAGAAAAGAATTACATTGGAATTAACCAACAAATGCAATTTATTAGGTTCACTGGGAAATCCAAATATTCATACTTAAATTTTTAGTAAATACATTTTTAAAGCCAAACCAAAGAACTTGATACGAAGTCAACAATTTAACACAAAGCCATACAATAAAAAGTTGGTTAAACATTAGTTCTTGCTCTAGATGTCTACTAGAGAACATTTTATCTTATAAAAATATATCCATCTCTTTGCCCTTTGCTTAATTATATTGAAACAATAACACACCTCATACAATAACATCACATAACTCGGGATCGGTTTTTGCAGGGCAGTCCATTAATGATAAAACTCATTCTCATAAACGTTAATCACTGACTTGTATAATTGCCATGCCCCAATCAGGACAGTTGAATTAAGCCGTCCACCAGCTCCTCGGCTTACTGAGGGCATTTGTATGGCGATGCGACGTCGGGACCGTACTTTTAGAAAATTTAAAGAGGATCGTAGCGAAGAGAATAGCGCGGAATAGGTGTAATCAGATGATACGCAATGCTAAACACCGTTATATCCACAAAAATATTAATCAGTCTACTCCTGCCGCTATTTGGAAATGCCTTGGAATTCGGTATATCGCGAGTATCAAACCTTCCAAACAATTTATGTTTAGATGATTTATATCACAATTTCACTTCCACTTCTTTTTTAAATCATCTAGTATCCGAAACTATTTCGTACTTAAATGGTTTGACGCGCCCTTCTATAAATTCGTTTAAATTTTCTTCAGTGACTTCGGAAGAGATTAAAAAGTCATCCTCTCAATCAAATCCTATGCTGTCGGATGTGATAGAATTGGGCGGTGGATGATTGTTCCCATCTTAGATTTGCTGCTTCCAATTCTCAATCACATTATTAACTTTTTCTTACATTCAGGAACTTTCCCGTAATGCTCTTATCCGTCCCCTTCCTAAGTGTTTCAATCCCTCAGGCCTTAGTAATTTTAGACCTATTTCTATTTTGCCTTCCTTTCTAAGGTACTTAAGTTTTGTGTTCATAAACAATTTTCCAGCTTCGTATTCAATAATAAACCAGCCTGGACATAGTACCACCACCGCCATTCTTAAAGTGCCTGGATATATTAGAGCGGGCATGGAAAACTACAAGGTTACAGTATAAGTTCTCATTGACTTTACGAATGCTTTTAATACCGTCAGCCACGATATCCTTCTTGAAATCCTCCCCCATCTAATGATCTCTGACGAAAAACTGAAATGGTTTTCTTTATATCTTCGCGGGCGCCAGCAGTCAGTTATTTATAATAAATCATCATCATGCCGGCTAAATCTTGAATCTGGCGGTGTTATTTCCCCACTTTTATTTTCTATGTTTATCAACAATCTTCAATGTGCGTATCATCTGTATGCCGATGACCTCCAGTTGTATGGTCAAGATAACATTAAAATGCTTCAAAATCCATTAGCCCCATTAACGGTGATTTGGTGTCTATCAAAAATTGGTGAGATAGATTTGGGCTTGCAGTAAATCCATCCAAGTGCCAAGCCATAGTCGTTGGAAGTGCTCGTGCTATAAGCAAGATTGATATTACTGCACTTCCACCTTTAGTTTATTACGGTAATATTATCCCAATTAGTCATAATGTGAAGGACCTGGGTTTACAAATTGACAGAACACTTAGTTGGAAAACCCATTGCTGACTATGGTGACGTGTGCATTTTGACCTGAATGCAGATCACCCAATAAACTTGACCGTCTTCTGAATAACTTCCGAAAATGTATATATATGTATAAATAAAAATATTTACTCATCAGTAATATCAATATTTAATGTATAGCTATTTTTTTTGTAAATATGTATTTAATTAAAGTATAGTATATAAGTTATTTCGTTTTCTACTATACTTTCTCAATTGCTCTTGTCTGTGCACCTCCCAACTTCTATCTCTTGCACCACCTTTAGGTTGACTCTTAGAAAATGCCTACGTCATTAAGTCCGCATTTGCACCATTTATGTGCATGAAGTTACAATAAATAAGTAAAATAAATAACTGACATATATAGTCAGTTCTGCCAAGACATTCAAACGTTTTATTTTGGTGTCTGATATAGTAGATAGAGTAAACGTTACGAATATTAAGCATGAGTAAGCTGACGATTGTAAATTTTTATTATATGCTCTGTCGGAACAAATGGATTGTCATTTCTTATTAATAAGAGAAATAACTATTATATAGATAAACCAGTACCCTTGATTCAGAAATAAATGCTTTAACTTGGATAGATAACAAGGTAATCGACCCAACCTCGAAAACATCACCAAAATGTTTAAGTAGTAACAAACGATTTTATTACAGCCTTAGGTTTTTTATAAAGTTATGTGATTTTTTAGTATTTTAAATAGAATTTACTTACTATATATATATTCCAATAATGGGTAAACGGTATTAAAAACACCCAAAAATCTGTATGTGCTATGTATAATATTTTCATATTGGTGTTCAGTGACGCCTACAGAAATCTTTATAGATGTAGGGTAATGACATTGTTATGTCTATACAGGTCTAATTTAGTACTTTTGTTACATTGCTGACAGTTACATTTTTTGTTATGGATATGCCTACGTTTATCCGTTCTTGCGAAAAGAGACGTTGTGTTGAATATTTATTAAAAGAGTAGTTTGTTTGTGTATTTTAGCATCATGTGCAGTGTAACAAGCACTCTAAAGCTTTACCAAGCATAAAGAACATTGGTTTAAAATCTGAGTTGAGCAAAAGTTTGAAAACGAAGTTTTCCTTTACCCCTAAAAGAGACCGCATAATAAACGTTCCATCGACTGGAATTAGTATAGTGAAGCTGTCAATAATCTGTATTCGGGTACTAAAGAAAGCTATATAAGAAATTTTGCCAACGGCAATATATATTAAAAAATTAAGAAAGAATATATGGTACTAAGAAATTTCGTTATAATATAGAATAAGATAACGATAAAGTTAAACTCTTAACTTACTAAAACATATTTTGGAATGTTAAAATCAACATTAATTTTTCCGCTCGTAGTATGTCCTGAGCGTTTAAAAGTTTTCCGCAACAAACGGTGTTTATTAACTGATAAGACATACTTGAGAAATAACAATATAAAGTAACAGCGGCGCGTGTTATAGCAAAGTACAAATTGTTTTATAATCACTGTTCGTCGTTATATATTGTCAACAAAGTGTTATTCTTCGCAATATAAATTTGCTATTGAAGATATATATTTTAAATAAGTTTTTATGTGCAAATTTATTTTGTGTATAAAAGATATAGAATTGATGACAGAACTCATGTATCAGTATCTATATATTTATTTACTAGTATTGTTGTCCGCTGCTGGACATAGGTCTACCCTAATACATCCTATCCATTAGGGGTTTTGGGCCGTATCCTCCACGCTGGTCTAACGCGGTTGGTGGGTGGACCGACTTTTTACATGCCCATCCGACTCTTGGATTATTGTACTTTTTAGACAATTGGGTGATCGGCCCAAATTGCCCTAACCAACTAGTAAACAAGAATGAAAATTTATTGAGCCCCCGCAGGATTCGGACCCACGACCTCCGGTTTCTAAGTCACACGCCCATACCATCAGGCTACGGAGGCAGTACTTATGTGTTAAAATATAATATGCTTTTACAAGACTTGTGTAGAATAAAGTAGGTAATTTACAATTGTATCTATTTCTTAACAGTCACTATTTTATGACTTAATTGATATGGAACAATATTCAGCATAAGTTTACGATAAAAATTAAAATAGAAAAATTATCACCGTAAATAGCGCAATAATATGAAAACATCCTAATAACAAACTTTTATATGTCAAAATAATGAGTGAGTTTTGGTTTTTTTAGCTTAATTTTTTTAAAATTTTAGTCATTTTATCTTGTCACAGAAATTAACTATTAAAGTAAAAATAATGGATTGATTTTATTAGTAGCGCCTAAATGCAATAGTGTAAAACGAAAATAAAATCTAAATAAGAAATACAATGTCGCGGCCTGAGAGATTGAATCAACATAGTTATATTTCGTACTTGACCTTCGAAGAGAAAGAGATTTATATAAAATTTATTGTTGGTATCTTTTTTTAGATAAATCTTTATGTAGAGTCAAGCCCCAGTACCGAAAAAAGTCGGTGGCCCACTCTTAACATTAAATGATCAACAAAAATATGTAAAGATATTTTCATTTTATTATGCTTATTTGAACATATACACTACTTTGCAGGAGGCCCGGCAAAATATGAAGTTTTTAATATGCGACATAAAAAAAGATAAACGCTACAAAAGCTTTCATTTATTTAGTATATAAAGCTACAAATCAAGCCTCCCGACGCTTGGCGGGAAAGAAAATTGAGATACGTGAACCATTATTTCGATATTCCCGTAACGTAGGTATATATTTCACTCTTGGTGACAAATGCAAAATACAAACAAGTTTTATTTTTTATATGGTTACATTGTTAATTTCTCTGCAAATGTCAACTTTTTGTATCTTAGACATAAATATTATTTATAATAACTATGCACACGTATAATTTTTATTTAAAATATAAAGGGTCAAGATAATTTATAACTTGATTATGATGTTATAAATTATCTGACTTTTGATCTTATTTAGCTTTCCTAAACTTTAATACATACGTAACTACATTTTTTTATTTATATGAACAGCTCTTCACTATAATTATCTTCGTGATTGCGTTTTGAACTCAAGTACGCTGTGCAGATTTTTTAGATTTTTATTTGGTAGTTGCTTTGTCACCAAAAATAGTTTTTAATAGCAAGTACATTAAAATTTTGATAAAGTACTGTGATCGAACCGTAAGTTGTTACTTAATTTTTAAAAGTTACTCTATCTGAAGGCAAGTTTTGAAATGCAAGAATGTTACGGCAAAATGGTATATTTTTCTATCACTATCAGGCGCCGCTAAAATATACTAATATGTAGTTAAGAACGGCTAAGAGACAAATATTTACGGTATATTTTAGAGAGTTTCGAGGAGTAAAACTTGTAACACTAATGCTATGGCATTCAACTCGACATTTTGCTTTGCAGACAAACATACTACATATAAATCAATAATTTTTTAAGGCTGATGTATACAAAAATATCTGATACAATAATCTGCTTTATTTATCTGCTGAAACTTATAATATTATTGTAACGGCGGTGAAAGTTCAAGCATAATAAATAAGCCGTCACGTATGTATTATAACAGTATATTTAAAACAATTAAGATGGTTCTTAGAAGAGTAGTGCTTATTATTTTTTAGGATTTAGCAACAATTTTTTAAAATAAGTATATATTTTTTTAAAAGCCTGTCATATTTGAAAACTTTATTGATATAAATCTATAAATTAAATTAAACCAACGAAATATGCTACTTTATCATGAAAAAAGAAAACCCGAAATTTATCCCTAAAATTATACCTAAAATATTACGGTCGACCAGAATCGAGAAATGCGATCTTAATCAAAGATTTGCGATGAATGTATTGTTGTTTTGGCCGAAATTACGATAAAAAAAGATTCTCAATTCAAATCGAATCTATTTTTTCGTAATGTTTTGTACCAATATTTAAATTGCAAATGCTGAGTAAACATTATTGGGAAATTAGTTTATTCTTAGTATATGTTTCATTAAGGTGTTTGCGAAGATTCCAGATTTTTTTACGAAGTTCATCTAAACGTACACATAGAAAGATAAAGATACATTTAAATACAAAAAGATCCGCATTTATGGATTTTTTGCATTTATTCCCTATTTATTACAACGTTTCAAGCATACGGAAAAAATCCGAAACGTTGAGAAAAAAATAAAAAGAATAAACACGGAAAATAACAATTTATTATTATATGCGATATATACAAGGCTTCTTTTATTTTAAGATATCCTTAATATCAGACAGTTTCATAGCCTAAAAAATCTACATTTGTTTGCTCATTTATCACGTTTCACAAAACGTTGGTCGATCGTTAAATGCACGTGGGAGTTATTTAAATTTATTGACACAAGTTTGGATTTGGTCATGGATTGAAGTTTATTTCTTTGGTTGTTGGGTAGCGTAACGACAAATTTACGGCTAGGTTAAAAAACGTTTTACATATATCTATAAATAAAGAAAATATAAATAATAAACTAAAGTTAAAATAACGTCTTTGTTTGTAAAAAAATACGTTGTAACAAATTAACTGTGCTGATATTAATCATTTTTAATTGTCATAAAATTTTAACATAATAATGATCGATATTAGACTGTATATAATAACTTTCGCCAATTTAAGGGTATAATACGAGCCCTATGCACTGTTGTTTCCCGCAATTTCTGCCACCGCATTTTAAATCCCTTACGTTTTTTAATGCTTTATTAAAATGTTATCCATGACATGTCTCATGTGAATTTACATTGTATTACATTAAATGAGCTTTTAATGTGCCTCATTGCAATTTTTAAAACTTTTGATGATATAGATATATGCTCTCGCAGAGTTTATGGTAGACCGTTTTCAGGAGTAAAATTACGTATACCATATTTTAACTCTGTCTTTTACGGTTTCGCCAGTGTTTTCAATTTAATCGCACAAGGTTGTGAGTGAATTTTGATCCCATAAATTTCTTAATTTTCTATTTAATTACTAATCATGATTGTTACCGAAAAGGAACGAAATGTCAACTTATACCTACCATTTTAAAAAAATACCAAAATTGAAGCACAAGGAGCGAAGCAATGAGTTAACATAAATATAAAAAAAACAAACGCTTCGAATTGAGTACTACCTTCTTTTAGGAAGTCGCTCAAAAAATAGGAAATTTCTGTTATAATTGAAACTAAAATTGAATTTGAGAAACTTGGAGAGAGATATTAAAGAGACACAAATTACAACGTTTCCAAGTTACCATGGAACATACTTCTGAATTTTCTCTTTGATCTAATCAATGAAAAAAAAAAATTATGAATTACATCTTTAAAGCAACAATTAATTAAGAAAATCAACCCAATTTTCAATCTCTTCTAGATTTTACATTGGCTTATTTTTTACACTGAAAAGTTCAATGTTAAGAGAATTAATGATGGCTATTTTCCTTTTATTAGTTAAAGAAAGACAGTAGTGTTTAAACACTACTATTTTTCGACAGTAATTTTTATAAATAGGATATCAACCACCTATAAAAATGTTTACTAGTAATACTCCTTTATACAGCATTGATATTGTGAAAGAACAAATATAGGGTATTTGTTATTTAAAAAAAAAAAAGAAATATCGACTTATAATACGTGCTTCATACATATGAGGTTTTCTCTTGCATTCTTGTATCGGTAATAGACCCGCCACAAGTGTCACGTTCGCGTACGTGCACGAATGTAAAATTGGTATTAAATGTTCGTGTTTGAACGATTTGCATAATTATTTTATGATATTTTTTTTGCATAGAATATATATTATTTATAGAAATCAATATAGACTGATATATAGCAGTTTAATTTGCTAATTTCATACCAGACAATTTAGAAGTCTGAAAATACTATTATATCCTTATTTAACTATTGTGTAAAAAAAATCCTTACTTTTCAGTTATTTAAGTAACCTATATCAAAGAGCAAATAATTCAATTTTACGATGAATTATTAACAACTAATGATAATAGGTATGTTAAGGTTACAGTGTCACAGATGTTATCCGCAGCAGAACAATACAAACCAACACAGCTCGCGTGTCGCAACATGTGTGAAATAAAGAAGCTTAAATATTTTTTAAATATTTATATATGTTTAAATTCTGGGGGGAAATACATTATACAAACGTTGCATTCTCTTTGTGTAGGAAAATTTGAATTTTCCTTAAAACAAAGATGAACCAAGCATAAGGTCGGCAAGTTAACATTCGGTCCCGTTTGTCATAACTATTCAGTAGCCGTTTTAGAACATCACAGGATTCAAGTTATCTGACATATATATGTATCGACTGCAGTCTACCGCTACGGAATGAAAAGTCAGTCATGTCTTTGCGTTGAAATTGTTATTCAGGTTAAATTAAATCGATTACAAGCATAAACACTATAAAGCTTTTAATAATTAATCATTAGCAGCTCCTATCCGTCCACTGTTGGACATAGGCCTTTCTCAATGAACGCCAAGATGGCCGATCCCTAGTTACTCGTTGCCAACTTGAGCCGACTACTACACGGAGATCGGCATCCCACCTGGTCGGGGGTCGACTAACGCTCCGTCTTCCCGAACGCGGCCTCCACTCCAGAACCTTTTTGCCCATCGACCGTCAGTTCTTCTGACCACGTGACCGGACCACCGCCTCTTGAACGAGCTAATCCTTTGCACTGTGTCGGTGACTTAAGTTCTTTGCATTAATTCATTACGAATTTTGTTTGATAAAGAAACTCCAAGCATAGCGCGTTCTATAGCGCGTTGAGCAACGGCAAACTTGTGAACCAGTCTTAAAGTCAAAGGCCACGTTCATTGATTGAAGACTTTCGTCTTCAAACATTGCGGTATTGGCGGTGACGTGAGAACGTGGCTCAGCTTCCTAAAAGCTGCCCAGCCTAATTGAGTCCTCCTATCGGCTTCCCTCTCGAAGTTGTGTCTTCCGCACTTCAATATATACCCAAGGTACACATACTCATCGTTAACTTCGTGAGTAACGCCATCGACACTGGTCGGCCCCGGGAGAACATGTTCGTTGAACATGACTTTTGTCTTGTCTAAGTTCATCGCGAGGCCCACAAGTCGGGAGGATTCATTTAGGCTGTGCACATATCCTTCAAGCACTTCAACGATTTGGCCAATATTACGATATCGTCGGCAAAACGGAGGTGCGAGAGGTACTCACCGTTGATGTTTATGCTGCATCCAGCCCAGTCTAGGGTCTTAAAGACGTCCTCCAAAGCATTTGTGAACAGTTTCGGGGAAATGATATCCCCCTGTCGCACTCCACCATGCAATTGGATTGGTCTCGTGTGACTCCCCGAAATCAAGATGGACATAAAAGCAGCGCTATATAGACCTCTCAGCACCTCGACGTATCGATAATCCTCCACAGAGTCAAAAGCTTTCTCATAGTCCACAAAGGCAAGGCACAAAGGCTGATTGTACTCGTGGGATTTTTGTACAACTTGCCTTATGGTGTAAATGTGGTCTATGGTGCTAAATCCTCTGCGAAACCCAGCCTGCTCCGGTGGCTGGAACTCGTCGAGCTTATTAGTGAGGCGATTCGTCGACTCTAGAGAACAACTTGTGTATGTGGCTTAAAAGTGAGATCGGTCGGTAATTCTTAAGCAGGATATTGTTACCCTTTTTAAAGAACAGTACAACCTCACTTTCAAGCCACGCCGTGGAAGAAATGCCCAGTTGAAGGATGCTTAAAATTGAAGGAATCGAATAGCTTTCGAAGCTCGCTAAGAACAGGATCACCCCCTGCCCTAAGCAGTTCGGCCGTGATTCCATCCTTCCCAGGATCTCTTCCAACCTTGAGTTGCCTAAGAGCGAGACTAACCTCGTCTAAGCTGACGGTAGGAAGCTCACCACAAAGGTGCCGAGTAAGTCTAGCATGCGGATCTTTAACCCGGTTATCAAGTTGAGGAGCTTTTGAAGCGTACAATTTGCCGTAGAAATCCTCGAAAGCGTCGAACCGGAACTGTTCCTAAGCTTCGACAGATGGCTTCTTCCGAGCTTCTTCACAAAAACCTTCGACCCTCTATTCTGCTCAATCGCTTCGATTATCCGTTGCGTATTTGAACAGAGAAGGTCTTGGCGTATTAGTTTGCGGATCTGCTTCGAATGAAGTTTCACATCTGTTGAAGTGGTGTCCTCATGCTTTCGACGTTCCTCCATGAGACCAAGCGTCTCATCGAAGAGTTTGGATTTCCTGCCAGTACGCTTACACCTGCAAAACCTTTTACCCACGTCCCATATGCTATCCACTACGGCATCCAGTGCCTCGTCAACTACCATCGTGGTTTCCGATATGTTGAGGGCATCAAATCGGTTTTTTAATTCCTGATGGAATTTATGTGAGTCCCTCACGATTTATCGGAAGTCAGGTCGGAGAGTAGATCTCATCAAGTGGGTCCGCTCTCGCTGGAAACCCATATTCAGGGTGCCTTTTACCAATCAGTGATCACTTCCGGTTTTGAACCTATTGATCACAGAGAAATCCCTGAATATGTGCTTCCGGTCCGTCTTGATGAAATCTATCTCATTCCTTGTCGCAGTATCAGGACACTGCCATGTCCATTTCCTGTGGGGCTTCTTCTTAAAGTATGAGTTCATTAAGAAGGGCCCTTCTTTCTCGAGTAAGTTGACTAGCATTTGTCCCCTGCCATTTTGACTGCCGAAATCGTGAGTACACCCACTTTGGCATTAAAATCCCCCATAACGACACTATAGTCGGCCTTGTGGGTGTTATGCAAGGCCCAGGAGACCGCTTCGTAAGTGGCTTCCACTTCGTTGTCAGGGTGTGCCGAAGTTGGCGCGTACACTTGTATCACTTTAAGGGTATACCTATTAGTGAGTTTGAGTACAAGGTACGCTACCCTACTCGACACACTCGAGACCGTGATAATATTGTCAAAAAAGGAATTTATTGACGAGAAATCCCACGCCGCTTCCTGACGGATGGTCACCCGGTAGTATAGGTGACCTGATAGCAGATTTACGGTGTCCTCTCCTGGTCTTCGGACTTCACACAACCCTAAAATGTGCCACCGGATTTTACCCAGTTCTACCTCCAGTTCGGCTAGGTGTTCGCCAAGTCTTAGCGTTCGTCCGTTGTACGTAGCCAGGTCAAGTTTTTGATCTTAACGATCTGTAGCCCGGGGATTCTTAGCACCCCTTGTTCCACCGTTACCATGGCCGCTACCGTGGCCAGAAATAGTGGGACTACCGGGAACTAGAGGCTGTTTTTTTTGTTGGCGTCCATTGAAAAGAAATGCTCATAATTGCTACACTAAGCAGGCGGATTGGCAATGACTGATAGCACCTGAAGCTGCGGATCTACCGTAAGGTAGCGCCGCCGTCAAGTGGGCGGTGGTCGTCACATCCTTACGCCTAGATAGAAGAAAAAATAATTAATAGCATCATAATTTGTTAGACTTTCCGAAGAAGAAGACTTGACGAATTTATTAAAGTTAGTTGTCCAAGGCTTTTTTGGATAAAATTTACCTTCCTTTTCACGCTACATACTTTTTTTATCTTATACAAATATAATATTTAAGACATACCTAATTCCAATAATTTATACGTGAAAAATTTAAATAGCTTGGGTGTTTTAACATTAATACGTTATATTTACTTATAAATCTAATTAATTAACTTAAATCATCTACAAATTAAACAAATATACATTAATTACATTGATAATGATATGTTTTTAGAGTATGTGATTTATCCTGCCACCTATTTTATCGTCTCTTTTTTACTATACGACTTCTAAATAACTGCAATCGATTCGTATTCAATCTCCGAAAATCTGATCATGTGTCTTCCTACCGCGCACAACTGCGGTGGTTACCAATTCGCCAAAGACGCTTTTTACGAGCACTTACAACTCTTTTTTCTTTTCTAGAATCCCCCTATACCCCTTCCTACATATTTTCGCAATTCCAATATCTTTGTGAAGTCAGCAACAAAAATCTTCGTTCAACGCATAATCGTCTTCTTCAACGTCCAAGAAAAAACAATTTTCAATACTTATAAGTAAATGTGTAGTTTATGAAAATATATATGTATTGTATATATATATATCTTAATAAGTACATATGTATATTTGTTTGTATGTATATGTGTATAGCTGCATATATGTTTTTGAAGAATATATATTATTAATTTTTATTATCCTGGTTTATTTACAGGCTGTGTAAATGTCCATAACTTTTGCAAAATTGTACGCCTACCTAATGTTCACTTAACCATCCAAAGGTTTATTTATTTGTGTACATAAAGTGTTAATATATAAATAAATAAGTTATATTTAGGTTCACCCTACTTATATTAGCGCTGGCTGGTTTAGTATTGGTCTGGTTGGTGTATTATAAATTAAGAACATCACAACAGTTTATGCTTGCTTAGCCTATCTTTGGGTGAAATTCTTAGTAATTGGTTCTCTCCTAGCTCTCTTGATTGAATTTATATTGGTTATTTCAATACAATTACATGTCATCATCATCAGCCTGTGATAGTCGACTGCTGGACATAGGCCTCCCCTAATACCCCCCTAAATATTAGGTGGTTTTAGACCGTCTCCCACCACGCTGGTTTAATGCTGGTTGGTGGGTGGACCGAATTTTACATGCCCATCCGACGCATGGATCATCTTACTTTTCAGACAATGGGGTGACCGGCTCAAATTACCCTAACCAACTAGGAAACAACATTGAAAATTTGTTGATTTCTTGCAAGATTGAACCCACGACCTCCGGTTTCTAAAGCACACACCCTTACCACTAGGCTACCCAGGCAATTATTTTGCGGCGTTTACAATAGTATTAACTTATACATATATACCGTTGCTAAGTTTTTGTAGATCGATTTAAGACTTGATGGATTGTTTTCGGCATCCCTAAGAATTAGCAATTCTTGTAAGAATAAAGGATCATATTTCATAATCATGTAATTATTTCTCACAAGCGCCGCGTTTCTAACAAAGGCATTTATGTAGAAAAAAAGCGCCTTGAATTAAATACTACTTGCAAGGGCGATCAATTTCCACAAACAATTCATATATAAATTTTTGTTTTTTTTTAAATACCCACCTGTTTCATAAAAGTTAAACTTTAAAATCACTGTACACAGTTATTACTTTAAGACATAGTATTGATTGAATTATATCACAAATATAAACAGATTAAAATTAAAATTGTTAAACAACATACAAATAAAAAAAATATGTTATTTAATTTCATCATTTAAATGACATTCTCATTTTTAATTTTCGAAGAAATTAGTTAAATAACTGTTTAGTTAATTTCGATATACGCATTAAAAGGGCTTTAACCCTTTTATGCTTATATTAAATATTAGCCTCTTCTTAAGTTCTATATTAAAAACGATTTATGTTCGTTTTCTTTTCATAATAAAGCTGAACAAAGGAAGCGATGAGCCGTAAAATTGTGACTGACGTATATTTTGTGTCTTGAGAAGCTCTTTTCGTTATACAGGAAAGCGCCTTAAGAGAACTGGGATTAGGTTTGACAGCTAACACTTCATTAACCCGTCGCGTTTTAAAAAATAATAATAAAGAGATTTAGGCAAAAGTAAAAGGAAGCTGTTCATACTCACACGGGATAAATACAATACAAATACAATGTGTTATCACGATAACTTAATGTAGTACACGGTTTTTAGACGTTTTCGTTTGATTTAAGGCATGACCACTCAATGACGCCATGTTCGTGTTTCGTGTTGTTTTATATTTATGTAACCTTGGACGGGTTGCGATTCAACAATTCAGCAGTTTTTCAAATTAGAGCCACGTTTGTAAGGGCGTGTATTAAATAATAATATTGTTTATTTTTATATCATTTAGTAAATTCTAAGCCGGAATTATAAGAGCAATGTTTTTTCTTTCAATAAGAATTCAGCTTAATTGTAATTTAAAGCTGATTAACCTTATGCATGTTAAGGAAAACATCCTAAGAAAATTATGAAAGTCTGAGAATTTTTAAAATAAAGGGTTTAGTTAATCTTGTGGATTTAACGAAAGTCTTCTTTTACAAATCTTTAAAATACTCACTAGCATACGCAAATTTTAATGTTTTTTATTGAGTATGAACACAGCATAATACAGAGACTTATAACGCCGTTAGGATATAGTCATTGTATGAAGTGTAATTGTATATAGTAGTTGTGTTAAATTGTATGTGTTAGTATATAGTAATATACAAGTAGTATATAGTTACATTAAAAAAATATTCTAAAATACGGAGGTTCTCACATGACATACATTTTTTGTATTTACATAAGGGATTTTTATACACGGTTCTTTCAACAATTTGAATTCCCAAATATATTTAGATTTTCTTTACTTTTTTATACATTTTTCTATATTAGATAGATAGTTACAAATAATATATAATAATTTTTTAACTATTTAACGAATACAGTCATAAAAAGGCATTGCTTAAATCTTTAATCTTTTTTTTTTATATATACCTATATATATCATTGTATTACTTGAATTTTTTAATTTTGTTTCACTTTATTTAACTTTGCATGAATATGGATTTATGTGTCTGCAATAAAGATTTATTATTATTATTAAAACAGTAAGACCAATGAAGTAGTTACAATTTTTTGCATTATATTTGCCATCATTCTTTTGTTGGATAGCGAAAAAATAACAAATGACGTAGGCATTGTAATTCGTATTTACCTTAATGAAAGAAAAGCATTTTTTGACATTCAATATAGAATATCTATCTTTACACAAAAATGTCTTAATAGCAACTCAAATATTAAATAAACTGGTAAATCATATTTTAAGACTTTCGAAAACGGTGACTTTGTGGCTGTGAAACTGCCTGGTTCAAACACATCATTAATATAGAACTCAAAAATTAAATTATTTAGGCGATAATTTATTATTAGTTTAAATTTTTTGTTTTATAACAAATGTATTTTATTTTGAAATTAAAACAAATTACGTAATTTCTGTACAAAATAAGATTCAATGCGACGATTTTGAAAATTGTTTCTATTATAATAAAAGAAGATACAAAAATTACAAAGACTATTAATTATCTTTCTCATTTTCTCAAGCAATAGAAATTAAATTTATTCACGAAGATATCATTTCACCCTCGGGAGGCTTAAGGCGCGCTCGCTTGTTTCCTTTAATCTGCTTCAAGATAGATTTTATATAAGCAGTTCATTTTGAGTATAACATAAAATTGTAAAAATATGTTAAGTTGGAGGATGTTTTTTCCCTTGTTTTGTTTAGTGTAGCGACGATATGAGCAAGACGCCTGATGGTAAGTGACATTCATTACACGTAAGAAATGTACCGTATTACGCCAAAAATCTGTTTGCTACCATGAGATATAGGACGTTACGCCTCGTTTACTCAGTATACTCAAGCCGATTACCCAAATACGTTGGCGTTGACACCCTTCAAACTGGAACAGGGTAGTGTTTTTACACTATTTAAATGCAACAGAAAAAGGCACCGGGCGACCATCACCACCTGTAAAACTATCTTAAACTCATTATTTTTCAGTAAAATATACATTTACGGTTAAACAAAATTCTCCATATTGCTATAACTCTTTCTTTTGTATACATCTTTTTTATTAATATACCTCATAGTCTTTTTTTTCTTTATTTTATATATTTAAACAAATAAGTTAGTTGAGAATCAAATTACGTTTTATAATTTATTCAAACTTTGTCGAGATATATTTTTTATTCTGTTGCACAATAGCTTTAATAAATCTTCAATAATCATATTTAGATATATAATGAATAAATTAATTTGAAGATGTGTTCTTAAAGTTTTGGTATTTGTATTATTTTAATTTAATATTTACTTATATATTGATCTATATTTTATTTCTGTGATATTAAGTGATTTATATTTTAAATTACTTATTTATCATGTAAAATGACTTATTAAGACAAGAAATTTTTTTATTTTGTTAAGCACACATAGTGTAACAGACCTTTTAACAATGAATGTTGGAGTATATAATGTAATAAATTAATTTGACTAAATAAATTCTTTCATATTTTTTCTTTAAGTTTTAAGTATTTTTATTGTCTTTTATTATTAGGTAAATTTAATAATTATAAATATATCGATCTGTATTATGTATTTTTGTGATAAAATTTTATTTTTTAAAATTCTTACTAAAGTATAATTAATATAATTAATGGAAATTACATAGAATTTTAGCAGTAAATGCATGTTGCTGGCGTAAAATCTTTAATTTCTTTTTTTTATTATAAAAGGGAGAGTTTTCCAAACAGACTTTTATCAAATTATATATATACATATATCGAGCTTTCCATAAAAAAATATAAAATGTCATGTGTTATAATTTGTAGCAAAATACTTTTCGTTATTGTATAAAAGTTTGGTTAGAAAATACATGTTTCAATTCATAAGCCAGATCAAAACGATAAAATAAAACAAGGATTTAATTTTCGTTCATTGTACCGAGAAGTGTCGAATACTGTACCGCAAGCAGTTTTCGTATAAACTTGTTTACGATCGCATTTCGGCGTAAAAGATGCGCTATACAGTTATTTTCATCCTAAAGAGTACGATGCAGCCGGTTTATTATTAAGAAATTTTCATGTCTTGCGTAAAATACAGTTAAGCCTGACTCCGCTCAAAATAAATATAAGTATAGTAACATAGCAACGAATCCACGTCATACGTAAGGTGTTTTTATTATACGACTGTCAATTAGTGATTGACATCTCAGTGCAAGTTCATCAGTAACAACGCTAGGGTTTTCCCATGTAGATCCCCCATTTGTTAATATTCCACGTTCTAACATAAATCATAATAACATTAAACTATAACTTGTTTGTCTCTTCACCAACTAACCCTCTGTATTCATTGTGTGCCCTTTTTTATAGATACATTAACAGAGACCATTGTGGTTGAATAAATCGGCTTAACCTAACCAATTCATGTTTTTAACTGTGACCTTGTTAATTTATTAAGCCTGGTTTACATAGCATAGTTTATTATATTTTATTTTATTTTATATTTTATTATAATATATATATATATATATATATATATATATATTATTCATTTATATACTATTTCATATATATACAGTTATCATGATTTTTCTATTACCATAGAAACATAAATAAGTAAATAGAAATATAACATTTAATTTATTCGTCATGATTGTGTACTCAGTTAACTACACGGCTATCAATTAATGCTTATATATTATTAATATTTTTAATGTGACAGTAAATCGTTAATAATTCATTTGCTTATAACTTGTTTAGGTTTATTTAAAATTCTTAGTTCAAAGAGATTTTTGATGTATTTTTTCTACACTGAAAAATCTTAACCCAGTTTACAAAAAAAAATACAACCACTGTGAATACACTGTGAATCTGAAGGGCTTTATTTCAGATTAAATCTGGTTTTAATGTGTTTTCTTTTTAACTATACGAATGAAAGAAATTCCCACCTATAAATTGACTCATCACGATTTCTCTGGAACCATAAGGCATAGCGGCTTGAAATTTGGTAGGAATATTCCTTTCGCCGAGTTCAGCTAAAAAGTCGGATTTTACGAAATTCCACCCACAAGGGTTGCTTGTTATTATATATACGCTTATTTAATCATTAGGTATTTTATATCATATTGTAATAAAAAAAAAATATTTTTATGAAGTTAAAGCAATTTTTACTGCTCATACTACCAAATGCGTGCTGACGGTTTGGCTTGTCATACGAGAGATCGTTTATTTCCGCTGTCTTCTTAATGTAGTAAGGATTCCCACGTCGGAAAGGTTGGGGGCGGCTTATCGCTTTACTTTTATTAGTAAAATATATTTACTGCCTCCGTAGCCTAGTGGTATAGGCATAGGCTTTAGAAACCGGAGGTCGTGGGTTCGAATCCTAAGGGGGACTCAACAAATTTTCATTGTTGTTTCCTAATTGGTTAGGACAATTTGGGCCGATCACCCAATTGTCTGAACAGTAAGATGATCCATACGTTGGATGGGCATGTAAAAAGTCGGTCTAAACACCAACCCGCATTGGACTAGCGTGGTGGGATACGTTCCAAAACCCCCTAATGGACAGGGGTGTATTAGGGGAGGCCTATGTCCAGCAGTGGACTATCACAGGCTGATAATGATAATGATGATGATTTAATGCTCTTGCCTTAATGGTTTAACTTGGTAGTTTAATAACTAAAATAAGTTGATTTAAAGTTATATAACATTATTTTCTCCAATATCTTTGTATCCAAATTTATACATTTTTGTTGCAATAATGAAAAAAGAAGTAAATAGTATTTAATATAGTAAACACACGTGAACAAGTTTATTATTTGTTTTAAATATCGTTCAAGTAAAATAAACAGCTAAGTAGTATTTGAATGTCTATACTTTTGTCGTCTATACATAAATAGATTTTAATGTATTACAAAGAAGAAAAACGTAAAGAAGAGAGTAGAGCTAAAAGCTATGTCAGCTTAAAACATCTACGTAATATACACGGAAATGACACTCTGTGTTAAACGCGTGTGCTATTAAAGCCAAAACTGGATTTCCATTTTTCATAATTCTGTAAGTTCACGTTGGTGTGGATTACTAATTCCATTTTTCTATTCAAGTCATTTAAATCAAACTGATTAAGAGTAAAAAACTTGTTATATCAATTTATAAAAAAAATATATCCATAATAACTATAAGTTTTACTTAATCTAAACTGCATAGTATAATTTTCATGTTTGGTGATATATCCATCTTTCCTAGAGTTTTTTTCTACCTTTTAACAAAAAGAAGTTTTTTTTTTATACTTTACATATATTAAAACTCAAGTTATTGCTTATTAAACTACTACTACTGTGCATAATAAAGTGCTTTCAAGTGCAAAAAGTATATATACAACAAAACTAATGTGGCCGATGGTAATAGAGGTAAAAATATTATATTTGGTATGCTACGTAACTGCAACGGAGTTATATGTAGTTGTAATTAGCATAGTTTATGTCTACATATTTAACTTTCATGAAATGCTGAATAGCTTTTGGAAAGTCAGTCAACAAATTGATCCCTGTCTGATGCAAGCCGAGCCGATGAAGTCGCTAGATACGGTAACACTGATAGTGTAAAATTCATAATCACAGCTTGTTTAATGACCTCTTGGGCGAGAAAATTAACTACATAAAAATAAATGAAACGTTGAGCGATTGGTGATAAAGAAAATTGTGGAAAGGAAACAAGCTAGAATGAACGAGACCGCATTCAGTGGCGCAGTTCAATACATCTTTCGGTGCCGTTACCTCGCATTTTATGCTCCATAAAGCTTCTTGTTGTTACCACTAACGGCTTGTTCTTGTCGAGGTGGCAAGTGTCAAGAACATTTGGTTTGGTATAGAATGAAAGTGTTGTATCAATTCTACCGATTCGTTTTGGTAAATTTGACTATATTTTGTTTGTTTGTTTATTTATTTTTCAAAACAAGTTCCTTTTTCTGTAGAAAATTTATTCTAGGCATAAAAGAAAATATTTTAAATCAACATCAGTTAATTAAAAAAATATGTATAGAAAGGCACTGAAGTTAAATTCTGTTTAAAGGAAAATTGTGATGCCATGTATAATCTATCGGAACATTTTTTCACTACATTCAGGCATTAAGCGTTGTCCTAATTATAAAATACTGTGCACGAGTAGAATAAGATTTAGGCAGTACAAGTTCGTAATATTTTCAATTAGATTTCAAAGACCTATCAAGACCTAAAATGTTCTTTGCAATAATTAATAATCTAATAATAATACTAAAATTAATAAAAGAGAAAAGGGCTAGAAAAAATTTTGGAATATAATGAAATTTGACATCAATATTCTAATTCTTTTTTCGAACGTAATCTACGTAGTACGAACGTATCCTCGACTTTTGTTTAACAATATTTTTATCATTGATGTAAGAATATTATATTTATATATTTAGTATATTATAATAAATTTAATATATTTAAATATATTTAGAGTGCTAATAGTTAAATCTATAATGTAATTACACAAATACAACGTGGCTCTGTTCGAAAACTTTGTGCACATTTTCTGATTCAAATTTCAAAAAGATATATCTACTAAGCATTTAATTTCCGCTTATTATACCGACAACTGTTGGATATTAAATTGTAAGCAGTTTCAATGTAGATTTATGATCGTATTGTATCGTGTTATATTCTTCTCTTAGATCAAAGATAATAGAATACCGTATGGGTTAATTCTATCATAAAGAGCAATCATATATAACAATAAAGTGACAATTCGGCAGGAAAACGATGTAATAAACAATATATAAGATTTACAGAGAATTTGTTAGATTTGGTTTGGCATTGATAAGAATATTTAATTATGGTCAAATACTTATTATGATTAATTTTTTAGACTTTTTTTTTATTTTGTAGCGGTATTTAAGGATTTTTATTACTAACACTAAATGTAGCCTGTGTTGTTACACACGGATAATGTTCTTTTGAAAATGGTGATGAAAATATCTTTCATAAAAAAATAATCAAACTTCATAGTTCATCATAATCACCATCATCAACAGCCTGTAATAGTCCACTGCTGGACATAGGCCTCCCCTAATACACCCCTATCCATTAGGGGGTATAGGACCGTATCCCACCACGCTGGTCCAATGCGGGTTGGTGGGTGGACCAACTTTTTACATGCCCATCCGACGCATGGATCATCTTACTTTTCAGACAATTGGGTGATCGGCCCAAATTGCCCTAAACAACAACAATGAAAATTTCTTGAGTCCCCGCAGGATTCGAACCTCCGGTTTCTAAAGCACACGCCCATACCACTAGGCTACGGAGGCAGTTACAGTTACACAGTTAGTTGTCATATATTTAAGGATCCTTTTTTTTAATTATTACCGTATTTAAAAGTATAAATATTTTTTAAGGTAATGACATTTAAATAACATAATAATTCTGTATTCCTGCGTTTAATATTCAAAATAAACGATTTGTTTTGTTCTAATCAGCTATCTAATCCACATTGAAACGTAGATTAATTCATATTAATAAATTTCTTCTGCAGCGTCTTTATCAATCAACATTAAGTTTCTTTTACTTATAAAATACATATATAAGTAGGCAAAGAAAGTCGCCGATGTCCGTTATTGCATAATCTCTAATGCTAGAAATTTATGCGTGTGATGAGGCTACGGAGGCAGTACTTCATAGTTAGACCGACCTATCTAAAGGAGATTCTCAAATCAGACTACATGTTTTTTTTATATATGTTGCTTGGTTTCTCCGCTCGGCTTCAGCGCTAGCTCGGTATTTTATCATTCTTTTTTCAAATGGTAGTTAGTAGCTGTTATGTGGTCCCAATTTTTATAATATTTTTGTCATAAGTAGTTTAATAGACAATTGAGAATTAAAAAGAGGCGTTGGCTAAACCTTAAGATATATTCTGAAAATTTTAATGTGATTTTACTTCTTAAATTGGACTACTATTAATTCAGCTAGCGCATATATCTATATTTTAATAATAGGCCACAATGAATATTTTCACGTAAATATTGTTAAATGTTGCGATGAGATTTAAGTTAAGTCCACATAAACTTAATCTCATTAATTTTAAGGTGTTCATATTATACAAACGACATTTTGATAATATGAACGACTTAAAACTATCTATCAGAGATTTAAAATGTGTGCATTCGGTCAGATTGTTTGTCAAAATTCGACTTGTGATGTAACTATTAAGTGGTCTTTTACACTTTACCGCTTGTTTGTCTTTTATGAAGTGCCATATTTTGTTTATTGAAATGTTAAAAATTACTAGAGAAAGAAAACGAACGTACGTTTTCTTAAATTGCTTAAAAAAGAAAAAAAGGCATTACGAAAAGAAATTCATATAATTATTTCTTTTGTCTACGCGAATACTGTATATTATTAAATAAAATGAATTTTGACGGATTTTATCGCATTTATTTTTTCATGTTTAAATTCCGACGTTTCGAATACTTTCCAGCGGCCGTGGTCATAAAGTAGACTGAGATGACATGCGTCTTGTTGCCAGTGCTGAAGCGGGGTTTCCAGATCTTAATTGTAATTAATTGTACTGTACTCCAGCCTATGCAGAGTGAACTGATTTTATCAATACAACCGTAATTATAAAATCACATCAGACGTGTATAGCTAAGCATAGGAAGATTAAGAACTTTTGGGAGAGAAATATGCGAAAATGGACAAGACCGCATTCGGAGCCGCAGTTCATTACATCTTTCAGTATCGTAACGTCAAACTTTGTGCTTCATAAAACATCTTGTGTTACTACTAACGGATTGTTCTTATAAAACTCTCAAAAATAAAGAACATTTTGTTTGGTATCAAATTAAAATTGTACCGTGATCATGGTCATTCGGATTATGATAAAATGTTGTATACTAGATAGTCTTGTACATTTCTTTTTATAACAGATTTGCTTATAATTTACCGTTATTTTTTTTCTGATGGTTTTACGTCGGTGGAGTGATCCGCTACCACGTAATGGAGTCTAGGCGGTCTGTCCAGACTTTTTAATAGTGGCTTGTTCAGACACTCATCTTGGTCCTTTTCTAACCCGTTAGTAATCATGTATCGAGGGGGCCCAAGTGGACCATACCTTTTTTTTTTTGGCATACGCAGGCAGACAATCAGTCAAGCCACCTGATAGGAAGTGGTCACCGACGCGGAAGAAATAGGCTCCGCGGTGGTACCTACCCAGACGGTCTTCTGTAAAAAGGGGACCTACCACCGCTAAGTTTTATCGTTTTATATATAAAATTGACTCGATCAGTTGCTTTCGGACATAATTTAAGTGGATAAATGGACCCTATCTTGCTATTGAAAATCAGCCTGGTACGTTCCGATACCTACTGAACGGAGTGATTTTTTTCTTTCGACGACGAGGGCAATGACCGTTTTATAGAGCAGAACCTTGTTGCGCAGTGATTTTATGCTTTTGGGATTGATGAGAGATAACAGGCGGCTTAAAATGACTGAATGACGCACTGTATTTTACCCGCATGATGTGTGGACCGAAGAAGAGAAATCTATCGGGCAATAAAGGAGACGGACCATTTCAGGAAGGATCGGCTCATTCCGTGAGAACCGGATGGCCGCTTTATTGGATGGGTTGATTTCAATTCCTAGGGTCTTGGCCACGGTTTGGAGACTTTGACGGATAAGAATACGATATTTTGATGTGAACATGTAAGCGTTGTCTGCGATTAAGGCGGTGCCTACATATTGTTTGCGAGGGATGTCATTGGTGTAGAATTTGAAATGGACAGAAACTAATACGGAGCCTTGTCCCCCGGCACGAAACAGGGTGAGGTTGAGACTTTGTTCCCTCAACGCGGTATCGGAACGTATGATTCCGGAGCAAGTCTTGTATGATGAGTACGTGACGGTTAGGTACACGAATCAAACACGAAGAGCTAATATAACTTGTATAATAGCTCTTCGTGTTTGATTAAGTTAATATCTTGTTTCTGAAGTGCTTTTACTGTTGACTGTTTTTTTCTCCCTTAAAGTCAATTATTTTACCAAATATAAATCAAGTAAAGATTTTTTATGAGAAGGAAACTGTCGGTTAAAGATTGTCCACTTGGACGTGGAGTCCAAAAATTAACAGGATCTGATAAAAAAAAACTATTTGTGACATGGTTTTTTATTAATAAAAAATAAGGAAAATGTAGTAGGATTGAGTAATGTAGGAGGATAAGACTATTTTATTTAAATTTGATGTTGTTTATACATTGAGCGGTAGCGCTCAATCTTAATAATAAAACCTTTTCGCTTAAAATACTCGGAATCCTAGATTTATCTTAATGAAACAGTTAAATTAGGTAAAAAAACTGATGTGGTGTCAAACCAGGTAGGAACGAAGTCTTGGACGATGTGGGAAAACTCTTTGAGAGAATCGTGGCCCGCATCGTCCAGCACCTGGAGCACGTCGGTCCAAATCTGGCGGAGTGGCAGTATGGCTTCCGCAAGGGCCGGTCGACCGTCCACGCGGTGCTGCGGGTCAGGTCCCTGACGCAGGATGCGGTGTCCGGGTGAGGGTGTTTGGCGTGTCACCCGACATCGCCAACGCATTCAACACCCTGCCCTGGGCCTGCATAAAGGAGGCGCTCCGATACCACGGGTGCCTCCTACCGCAAAGGGTGATCGGGCCTCACCTGTCGCATCGACGTGTCGAGTTCCCGTGCCGAGATGGGCTCCGGACCATCGAGGTGTCGTGGAGTTCCACAGGGTCGGTGTTGGACCGCTTCTGTGAACGTTGGCTTTGATTGGCTACGTGGCGGCAATATTGAGGTGTCGACGTCACTTGTTACGCGGACGACACCTCGTTACCGCCTGTGGCACCATTTTCGCAGGGCTGCGATTCTCGCCACTGCCGGGTCGCTCGTTATTGGGCGCATCCGGCGCTAGGACTAGAGGTGGCTCGAAAATCCGAGGCCCTTTACTTTTACGGGCCTCGAACGCGCACCTGCGGACGCCCACATAAATGTTTGCGGCGTCCGCGTCGACGTCAAGCCGACTATGAAATATCTCGGCCTAGTCCAGACCGCCGATGGAAGTTTTGCGCCCATTTTGAGCGCCTCGCCCAGAGCGGCGAGTGCAGGCAGCTCTCGGCAGACTGCTCCCCAACACCGGAGGACCCAGCAGCTCCTGTCGCCGCCTTTACGCCGGAGTCGTCAGGTCCATGGTCCTGTACGGGGCATTGTGGGCCGACACCCTCCAAAGGAGAGTACGGCAGTCTTGAGGAGAACCCAGAGGGTGTTGGCGATCCGGGCTGACAGGGCTACCGGACCATCTCCGGTGAGGCGGCGTGCCTGTTGGCTGGCACCTTACCCTGGGACCTGGATGCAGAAATCCTCGCGTCACTCTTTTCTGGCGCGAGGAGGCAAGGTCTCGGGGCTTCAGGCCAGCCCGGAAGAGATAAGGGGCGCAGAGACGAATTGCGCTCCTTGCAATACAGAAGTGGGAGCTGCGGCTGGAGCACCCCAGCGCCGGCCGTCGAACAATAGAAGCCATACGCCCTGCTTCTAAGTGGTGGCTAGAAGAGGACATGGCTCCTAACGTTCCGCGCGACGCAGGTTCTCTCGGGACACGGCTGTTTCGGGAGGTACCTGTGCCGCGTGGCCGGTAGGGAGCCTACAGAGGAGTGCCACCACTGTGGCGTATGTGCCGAAGAGACGGCCCAACACGCGCTGGAAGAGTGCCCAGCCTGGGTCGAGCAACGCCGGGAGCTGCGTAGTGTCGGGGCACGAGGCCGTGAGCGCCCTGGCTATCCGAAGAAGGCCAGGGCGCCGAAGAGTGGCGTACGCGCGCAACCTTCCCCCCTGACACTGAGCCCCTGGGCGGCCGGCAAGAGGGTGCCCGCCGCCCAGAGAAGGGCTCAAGAGGGAGCGCCGTGCTGTTTGTTCCGGCACGGCGCCTAAAGCGACGTTCCGGGTGTCCCAACACACCCGGAGAGAAGAGGCCCGATAGGGCCACGTCGCGCCGGGGTCGCCGAAGACTGTTATCAGTGCCCGCGGCCCCGGCTACAGCGACATGAGAAAGGAACAACCGTTGGTTTTTTAGTGGGTATACCGGCCGCTCCATCTTGGTCCGGGGAGCCCCACATATCCCCGCTGCCCTCACTTTGGTGGCGGGGAATCCGTAAGCTGGATTTTTCCAACGGCAAAAAAAAAAAAAAAACAAGATCGAAACGAAGTTCCTTCGGCTAATGTAGAATCGACACAAATTGCAAAAAAATCGTGCTCAATTTTATGTAGGTTTTCTTGATTTTTCTCTTAAATTTTGCTGATTAGTTTTTATTTAAGTACAAGAAAGTATTTAGGAAATTCAGTATTTTAGGAAATAATAAATTACTTAAAATAAAAAAACATCGTAATTCATATTATCAACTAAAATAACAAAATATGTCTCTTTATTTTTGATTGACAACTTAAAATTACAGATTTAAAATTATAGAAATGGAAAAAGGAGCACCCTTCACCCTTTTCACCCTTCGAAGGTTTTTGTGGAGAAGCTCGGGAGAAGCCATCTATCGAAGCTTAGGAACTGTTCTGGTTCGATTGTTTCTCCTAAGTCTGGGATCTTGTGTGAGATCGAGGATTTCTATGGCAAATTGTACGCGTCACAGTCTCCTCAATCTGATTACCGGGGTAACGATCCACGTGCCAGTCTGACTCAGCATCTCTCCGGTGAGCTTCCTACAGTCAGCATTGATGAGGTTAGTCTGCTTCTTAACCAGCTCAAGGGGGGAAGAGCTCCTGGAAAGGATGGAGTTACTACCGAGCTCCTTAAAGCAGTTGGTAACTCACCTGAAACGGGGTGTTTCAGGTGAGTTACGGAAGTTATTCGACTTCGTTCTTCAACAGGGTAATTCTCCTAAGGCGTGGTTTGAAAGTGAGGTCGTTTTTTAAGAAGGGTGACAATACCCTGCTTAAAAATTACCGACCGATCTCACTTTTAAGCCACATATACAAGCTTTTCTCGATAGTCATGACGAATCGCCTCACCAACAAGCTTGATGGATTCCAGCCACCGGAGCAGGCTGGGTTTCGCAGAGGATTTAGCCCCATAGACCACATCTTCACCATTAGGCAAGTTGTACAAAAGACCTATGAGTACAATCAGCCACTGTGCCTTGCCTTTGTGGACTATGAGCAAGCTTTTGTCTCTGTGGAAACCTGGTCGATTATCGATACGTCGAGGTGTTGAAAGGTCTGTATAGCGCTGCGTTTATGTCCGTTCTGATTCCGGGGGGTCAAACGCGACCAATCCCAATGCATTGGAAGACGTCTTTAAGACCCTAGACTGGACTAGACGTGGCATAAACATTAACGGCGAGTACCTTTCACACCTCCGTTTCGCTGACGATATCGTCATATTGGCTTAGTCGTTGGAGTGCTTGCAGGAAATGTTGCACGGCTTAAATGAATCGTCCCGACGTATTGGACTAAGGATGAACTTGGACAAGACGAAAGTCATGTTTAACGAACACGTTCTCCCGAGTCCGGTCAATGTCGATGGTGTTACTCTCGAAGTTGTCGATGAATATGTCTACCTCGGGCACATATTGCAGTTGGGAAGACACAGCTTCGAGAGGGAAGCCAACAGGAGGATTCAGTTGGGCTGGACAGCATTCAGGAAGCTACACCACATTCTCACGTCACCGATACCGCAGAGTTTAAAACAAAAGTCTTTAACCAATGCGTACTCCCGTCATGACCTACGGGGCAGAAACGTGGCCTCTGACTATCGGACTGGTCCACAAGTTTGCCGTAACTTAACGTGCTATGGATCGCGCTATGCTCGGAGTCTCCCTGTCTGATAAGATTCGTCATCCGACAGAGAACAAAAGTTACCGACATAGCGCAAAGGTCACGTGGTCCGAAGAACGGATGGCCGATGGGCCCATAAGGTTCTGGAGTGGAGGCCACGTTTAGAGAAACGGAGTGTTGGTTTACCCCTGACCAGGTGGGATGGCGATCTCCGTGTAGTAGCCGGTTCAAGTTGGCAGCGAGTAGCAGGGGATCGGCCGTCTTGGCATTCACTTAAAAAGGCCTATGCCCAGCAGTGGACTGATAAGGGCTGATTATGATGATGATGATGACGTGATTGGTAAAATCCTAAATATTTATAGCCCTCTATATCGTCAATTGGTTCTATATATTCACCTGTAGCCAGTTGTAATGAATTATTAACGAGTTTTTCTTCATTAATTGACTGAATGCCACATCACTCTATACCAAATGACATTTTTATATCATTTGAAAATTTTTCGGCAATGTTAGCTAAAGTGTTGATTTCTGTTAAACTTGTGCCATATAGTTTAATATCATCCATGTATAGTAAGTGTGTTATCATGAAGTGCGTATTGTCCTGAGTGATTTTGTAGTCAACATTACTTTTGTTGAGTAAATCGGAAAGAGGATTTAAAGCTAGGCAGAACCATAATGGGTTAATGGTATCTCCCTGAAAAATACCTCTACGTATTTGTATGAAGCCTGATCCAGATTGGTTTAAATTTATCTTGGTAGCCCAAGTTATACATAGAATGCTGTAAAAATTGTATGATAGTTTGATTTATCTCATAATGTTCTAAAATATATAAAAGCGATGCGACTGTCGCGCCTGAGCACGTCTAATTTAACGGTTTTATTCCACGCATTTTTTCTTACGGTTTTACTATCACATTTTTTTCAGTTCGGTCACGCAGCAATATCCCTATCCCCTCCAAGCCTGCCGTAAGGAACTTCGTTCCAACAAGGTTTTTAATAACACGGCCCTGAAAGATTGTTGCAAAAGGTTTTCAAAGTCAAAGTAAAATATCTTTATTGAACCTAGGAGCATTACATTGAACCTGAGAGGAATATTTATTTAACAATTATTATTTTTATTTTTTCAATAAATACTTTACAAAATATAAAAGCAGTACATCGTATTTTTCTCAGATTGAAATAGCCTGTAGCGCAAATTAATTATCAGTGCGTGTTATCATATGTATTTTAAAAGCCGGATTTCATCTATAATAGATTCCAATACCATTTAATTTCTGTTTATATTACTCTGAAGCTTTGAATGCAAGCAGTTTTAGTACGGATTTGATTATGATCAAATCGTTTCGTTTATTTCTTTTCTTGTATTATAGGTGTAAAAATATGCCCAGGCGTTAATTCCATCTAAAACTTTTTGCAACAGCCGGTTTATTGTTATGAAATTGGTGAATTTTATTGGTGATATTATCAAATATAGAATGAATATGAGGTAATTTTAAGATTATTAATTTATATCTATACTTAAAATGTTACAGCAAAAGTAATTCTGTCTGTCAGTCTGTTTGTCTTTACTATCTAAACCACTCAATTAATCTAAATGAATTTCGGTTTATACTCAAAATAGATTAAAGAAAGGACTGACTATAAATTTTTGAGTTAAAGGTGGTTAAATCGGGGATAAAAGTTTATATGGAAATCGTCTTTGTTGAACAAAAAATTATGAAATTTTGGGTCTGAATCTATTTTGATACTAGAAAGGAGCAATAAGTGGTACTTTTCTAGCAATTTTCTAGTTCTAATTTGTAACCAAGCAAATAAGCTGCTTCATACCTATTAAAACAGTCCAAAAACAGTCGTTATCATCGCTTACTTTGTTTACGTGAATTCCATATCCAATTTGGTCTTACAGAGCTATTTTATAAAATATAGTAAAATACAGTTTGGATCAACTGCCTCCTGTAGCCTAGTGGCTATGGAGCTGTGCTAGAAACCGGAGGTCGTGGGTTCGAATCCTGCGGGGACGCAACAAATTTTCGTTGTTGTTTCTAGTTGGTTAGGCAATCGCGATCACCCAATTTTGAAAAGTAAGATGATCCATGCGTTGGATGTCGGTCCACCCACCAACCCGCATTGGACCAGCGTGGTGGATACGGTCCAACCCCTAATGGATAGGGTGTATTAGGGAGGCCTATGTCCAGCAGTGGACTAACAAGGCTGACTGATGTGATGTGATGAGACAGTTTGGATTATAACTACTTTTTCAGGTACAAGGCTTCAGAGCTGACAACAAACAAAGCGGAAAAAAGATCATGAAGAGACGATACCATGAAATCTGTGAACCAACTAACTTTTTTTTTAAATATCTATACGAATAATGTACACTTTACTTGCTCATATATCATGACTAGACTCATGACTAGACAAACGCAATTACCATTAATTTATGTACATAACTCTTTAAAACTACGTTCAAGGTAAATAGTGCAAAGTTAATAGTAATATTTATATTAAGTTAACGATACAAACTAACTTAACTGCTTTCTGCTATTTAATAGATGATTGAATTTTTACTTGGATAAGCAAATGGAATCAGTAACCGTAACCAACGCAAATGATCCTTATCGTGAAAAATGGAAATCCGTTTTATTAGCTTTTATGGCAACCGCGTTTAATTTAACGTATACTTTTCTGGTAATTTATGTAAATTTACTATACGATAATAATAAGATAACTTTTAATTCCGATTGAAAATCCATAATATTTACATAATTGTAAGGTCTTATAACGTGGTAATGTCAAAAGTTTGTATAGAGATGGATCCATCTATGCAAAAGAGCAGAGTCCCAGCGATCTGCGAATACACGATAAGCTAACAAAGGTTTTAAGGCTCTCTCCTTTTTTCTTGCTTTTCTTTCTTCTTTTAATATTAATTTTTATAACAAATGTAAAAACTATCGATAAATTTTAAATGTTATATATCTTAAGTTTATTCTATACTATTCAAATCAGACACTGTCTTTAACCGCCGCTGTCTTTAAGTTCTTTTTTTTTAGTTTTTTTAAATTAATGTAACATTGCAAAAACTTGAATTTAAATACTAAAGTGTACAATTTACGGATACATTATTCCATCATGGGGTGATCAAAATATGAGTTTTAGATATGCAAAGAAAATATTAATGCTATTATAGGTTGAGTAGAAACAAAGTCATATAATAACCTTAAATTTATTCACTGTAAAGTATTGTTCTAATACATGTTTGTATTGTTTCAATTAGCATTATTGGTCAAAACATACAGTAGACCCGTTAAACTAAATACGAAGATAAACGTTTACTGTAAGGTATTTACATAAAGGATATTCAAAATTTTTCTATGATATTTTTCAACATAATATATATAACGAGACATAACATCCAATGTATCACGGAAGGTTGTGAGTTGGTTATATTGCCCTGGTATTACCAATGCCACGTTGGTGACCACTTTATACCAGGCAGTCCGACTGCTTGTCTGATTTTTAATTTTTTTATTATATAATGTTTTATATTCTTAGTTTTAAATTTTTATTTTATAATGTTTTAAATATTTTATTGCTTGAAATATACAAAGGCATAATTTTTATTTCTAACGTTAGTTGCCGAAACTAAAAAACTTGATTGGTATCCTGGATAGCATGCTTCTAATGTTTGTATCAACATAAATAGTATTTCAGGTATTTTTTCGTTTTCCGACAAAAACAACTATACAATATAATACAATAAATTAGGAAATCTTGACGCTTACTTCCTTTTATAAGGTCTTGGCGTTCATTGAAAATGGTCTATGTATAGCAGTAGATAAATAAAGGTTGCTAATGTTTATGATGAACTAATATTCTTAATGTCTGCATTCACTACTCGCAGAAAAAGCAATAGTTTTATGCGGGTGATAAATATACAGAGTTAATAATAAGATTATTTATCATCACATTATCAATAAGCCTATAAGTTGAGCATAGTCCAGCTCCATAAGTCGCAAGAGGAACTATCCTATGCCATCAGCATCCACCAACCCCCTGCACATTTGCGTAGGTCGTCACTTCATCTCGTTAGGCTTGTTCATAAAATTTCATAATTGAGTGCAGTAAATCGTAACACCGTTCACAAAGTACTCCTTTTGAGTATAGATGTTGAACAAAAATATACAATAATTACATCGCTTAATCCTTTGTATAAAAATTGGAAAGAAATTGCTATGGCAGAAATAAAAGTCAATCAATTCTCAATCAAAGTAAAAGTCGCATCGTCTTGACGTTTAAAGCCAGCTATTTGAAAAGTGCTTTCAAAAATTGTAATAAGAAAATCGTTTTGATTAAAAAACTGAAATACAGTTTCAGATTTTGTTATATTTAAATTTAAAACGAGATAGTTTTTACACTGTAATAAACGTATAAATCGATACTTATATTATAAATGTATGTAAATGTAATATTATAAATGTATAACTCAGTCTGTTCATATGGAAATTCGTCGTTGTTGTACACTAAAAATAGTGTATAACTACATATACATTAAACAAGCGTATCTCACATATGTAACTAGGTGCATTATCAGATTACAACATTATTTGATACTTTTTATTATCAGAAATACATCAAAAGTTAGGCTAGAGCCAATAATTTGAAAAATAATATCTATTAAAGTACTAAAGCTATTTATATTGCTCATAGTACCAAACGATTTGCTATAGTTTGGTTTAACTCATGAAAAATCGTTTGGTTCCGCTCACTTCCTTTTAAAGTCAGGAGATTTCCCATGTCAAAAAGCTTTGCAACGTCTTACCAGTTTTTTTTTTTTTTTTTTTTTTTTTTTTTTTTTTTTTTTTTTTTTTTTTTTTTTTATTTCCTACCCAGGCAGACGAGCAGTCGGGGCCACCTGATGGAAAGTGGCGCGACTGCTTGCGACGACGCCCATAGACATTGGCTATACAGGTATAAGTCTCGTTTACCCAGTAATTACGCTGGCTACGGTGCCCTTCAAACCGGAACACAGTAGTGTTTTCACACTACTGCTATGCGGTAGAAATAGGCACCGTGGTGGTACCCACCCAGACGGTCCCTTGAAAAAAGGGGACCTACCACCGGTTAATTTCTCAATATTATTATGTAAGAAGGGCATTTTATCAAGTTATATTATGATAATAATAATGTCCCCCAGACTGTTTACGAGGTTATCCAACAACGCGGAAGTTATAAGCTATAGTGCACAAATGTACGAGTAAACACGCAAAAATCTCCCGTTACGCTCATAATCCGACATTACGGGGAGAGGACAGGCACAGGACTGGCGCTGAAGTAAGTGAGTTGGGCAATGATGATCTTATGTATAGTTAGTTATGAAAAAAATGTTTTACAATATTAAAACAAAAGTTATGCTTACGGAAATAAATAACATTATGTGAGGAAAACTTCAAGAATGAACAAGATCGCATTCAGACCTGCAGTTCAATCTTGTTTTTTGTTTGGACAAAATAAAAGGTTTGCTGACTAGTTTTCGATATCTTGATTATTTCGATTATAATATTAAATTTAGTCCGTGATAGCAGTAAGAAAAATAATGATTTTACCTCACTGTTTGTACTCCTATCATCATAATCAACCTGTGTTAGTCTGGTCATTAGATTATCTTTATCTTTATAATCGATATTTGCATAAGTTTTAAGAAAGTGATGGTCCGTTTGTACAATCACTTCCTTGAAATTTGAAGTAAGTGTGATATATCTGTGAGGTCAATAAAAATTAGGGTCTAGAGTGAACACAAAAAAGAGCTAATAAATAAAGGATAATAGGTATATTTTTGTTTTCTTGGACAAATTTTACGGATCCCCCGCTTCCTGTGGAGGTAGTCGCAGAGGCACGTGTGTCTTCACGGCAAAGATACAACGGCTGGTATATCCACTAAAAACCAACAGTTGCTTTCCTTTCTCACGTCGCTATTACCGGGGCCGCGGGAACATGTTAGCAATCTTCAGCGGACCCAGGACGATTGAGGTTTATTTTTATCTAGTGTTATTTCGGTTTAACATGCTTAATTGACGCTGATTTCAACAGTTCTCTAAATTGTATTGGCGCTTATAGAATTAGAGTAGTGAACCAAATTTTAAGCGTTTTTAATTTTGAGTAATAGTTCCAAATCCCACGTGCAAAGAAAAAAAGGTTTTTGTATCTCCACTAACTTCAATGTCATTTCTAAAATCGCCTAACAATATGATTGATAAATTAATCACAACGCGAATTGATAACAACAGTCTAAAATTTCACGTGAAGCTATATATTTGGAAAAATAAATATCATTTGATAGTTATAAAAATAATAAATTCATTATCAAGGATATGAAAAAGTAAACGATTATAATAAGAACTCAAGTAATATAAGTGAATATATATTACATTTCATATCAGTTAAAATAATATTATACTAACTCGATATTCCCCATGGATTGCAAACAAGTCGCAATTTATTATATGAACTAATATAGATAGCACAGTGTGATCTGAAATCTCGGTATTATCGGTTATTAGCGTAAAGTAGTTTCAGTATTTATTTTGTTATTTGCTTCGTTATTAATAAAATATTCTCTTTAATAATGTGATATACCTTTTAAAAATAGGCTTTACTTAAATATCATGTAACTTAAGAATATTAATCTGATCTCAATTAACAATGTGTATTGTATAGTGAGTAGTTTAATAATCTGTTATTATATTTATAATTTTATTTCAGTATTAAAAATTTGTAATATGAATAAAATAAAAAAAATAAGTTAATCAATAATAAAACAAATAAAAAACGGTTATGCCAAATATTTTAAAGTTAATATTGGTAATATGGTCATAAAACATCATGTTCTTTTCACAATACTGCCCGTAAATGTCTGTCGTCGCATTTTAAGCGTTTGATGTTGTAATATAAAGATTTTAATCTGCCCCTTTATTATGCTTAGTGCAAAAACCTGTCAAGGTTTTTTGCACTAAGCACTATGCTTTAGCACTATGTATCACCTGATATCACTGATATCACTCTGATATCTTGCAGAGTCAGAATTTTATTGACGTCCAACTCACGTCTTGCTTGCAACTCTAGCAATCATAATAATTTGTTTTATCTGTGCTATATATAAACATAAGTGCAAATTAATGATTAAAATGACTTGTAAGATCATAGTATATTTATTTTAGCGTGTTCCCTTTCTGTCTCAGAGTTATGTTTATACCTTTAATGTGCTACTTTAGGAGGTAGTTATTAAAATGTTAAAAGAATATATCAGTTTTTATAATATCATTACTTCTACTGTTTTTAAAGGTTTCGTACGTTTTTTAAAATTAAGTTTATAAGAACATTAATGAAAGTTCACGTATTTTTGAAGCTTTAACTTGAGGCGTTGCATGTATATTTGCATGTATAATTTTTACAAGATGTTTTGTAATTAAATTATTCGATTATAAATTAATCAAAGTAAGAATTTAGATAATGATAAATTTTTAATGTAGGTTAATATACCTTAAAGCAATTGAAGATACTGTGTATCCCATTTTAAAATAAATATGAACCTGTATCAATATATAAATTTCCCATTACAACTATTCAAAATCATTAGTTTTGTAAACATAGTGTTAAATAAAAATAATAAATATCTACAACAATTATATTAAAGTAATGTGCAAAAAACTATGTCCATTTCAGTGATCATCACAAAAAGAATATATATTGGATACAATCTTGATACGATGATTGTATCCAATACACACACAACGTAATCATAAAAGATTTAACGAAACAAGCAAGCTACACTTTACGCCTCCCTGGGGTCAAATAATATCAGCGGCGGTATATTTTACTTCGTATTATCCACTTGTGTAGTATTAATTAAAATATTGAAATAAATAACCTAAAATTATATGGAAGCATTAATTATTTGTTGCGTTCGTTAATTTCTACTTAGATATTTATGTGCATTCCTATCTTTGGATAATTTGTGCTAGTATATATGTATATATTTAATAAAAATATATAAATTATTTGGACTAATTACGCACACAAAGCTATGTATGGCATAAGTCCGAATATTTCAACTTATTACTGTTGATACTTTGGTTTACATTTTTATAAATACTACCAAGATACTGAATCTTAGATATAAATTTAAGTTGGTCTCAAAAAAGTGATATAACGTAACCAGTTGAAGGACACGTAATACGTATGTAATATATGAGACGTTGGTACCATAAAAATAACATAAAAAATATTAGTAACTACCCCTCTGCTTCGCCAACGCAATGAGATGAATGTAATCAAATGTAAGTATTCAGTAAAGCGATAAAATGTCCCAAACGGTCGGGAGGGAAGTCCTCTAGCTAAATAAGGAATTGCGCGGAATTGAAATCTCCGATCTCTCGTATTACAAATCAAACCCGCCACACGATATTGTCAACTGTCATTGACAGAAATAGCTCTTGCTCTAGCTTTCAAAGTATAGAAACGCTTTTGATGCAAAACTGTATATTTCATGAACTAAGGTAAAGGATCAAGACAATGGCCAAGCTTTTACACTATTGTTTTGATGCTTTGGCCTTGTGGAAAATACACTTAACAATGTACAACTTTTTTTTCATACAACAAAGGGTGTGTAAGTTCGACCTCACGGGTGAGGCAGATATCATGTTTGCGTGTATTGTCGTTAACTACTAAGTGTAGTGTGTGTCTACTGCGTGGATGTGGCAACCTATTTAGCGTTAAGGGCGTTAACTAAGCATAGCCTAGGCGTCATCAAAGTCGTCTATATCCAATAAATCGACTGACGAATGAAAAGTGACGCATCATGCTCTGTGCAGCCAGCGTTTAATTATTCAAAATAATACTCGACATTTTACTTATTTGTAAACGCGAAAACATACGTAAAATTGTATTATTATCAAAACTTAAGATGGTCGTTAAGTACATAGTAATGAAAATAATGTTATTGGTGTTAATTGAGTGCTATATAATCTTAAATATTATTTACGCTTTTGTAATTTTACCAAGCTCATTTCTTCATATCCATGGAAAAATATAGAAATGAAACGTGTTTAATTGCTGAAAAAATAAATCTGGGCGACGTAAATTGTGTCGACGCATAGGCGTTCGTTATTGCCGATGCGTGACTGGTCCTAGATGAATATTCGAAAGCCTTTTTTTCTGACATGTACTCACTAACTATATTACAAGTGCTATTCTTTTTCTTCTTTGTTTTAAAGCCTTACAAAATATTTCAATGATTTATAAGAAATAAATTATTAAAATTATCATGAGCTCGTGTAAGATAGCGTATGTATGTGATACGTGTAGATAATACAATTTTATTCTATGCGTATTTTAGCTTAACTGTCAGTAAAATGCAAAATTAGCAATATTATTACTTGTTTCTATGGCAGCTAAAAAAGAAGTAAGCATTTTTTAAAATAAAAGTGGTAACAAACTTAGTAATGTTAAGGTTAAAAAGGCTATTTAAAATAATTAATGGCGCTTAATTCTTAGTACAAATTTTAACGAACCAAATATTTTAGTACAACTGATTAATGACGGTAATAAATACAACGTAACAAATTGAGAAGTTGAGTAATGTTTTGGAACTAAAATAGTTTAAATAGGCGAAAATTTTTATATTATTAAATGTTATTTGCATTTCAGTTTTTAATCCCTATGGCTATTTTATTATTTATTTATTTTAGTACATCTTAAATAATAAATCAATAAAATAGAGTATCGATTATAACGGATTAAATAAAAAGGTTATTTTATAGTCTTTTAAATATAAACATTTCACTAATTAAATAAGAAAAGATGTTTATTTTAAATAATATGGTAAGTTATACCTTGTGTAATAAATTAAGAACCTTATAGGAAACTTTTAAGGAATTATAAAACGCTATTAAAGAATATATGCAAATATAACTGACTGCTACTGCTTCTTGTTCTTTATTTTGTATTTCCATTTAAATATATCACCCGAAATTTGTTTCCATTTTTTTAAATTTTGAACATAAATATCAAATGCAATCTCCGATGTAACGTGTCAGACAGTACATAGAGAAACCCCAAATTACATGGAAGCTTAACATTGTTAAAATGCTGATTTATGTATATATAGATAAGCTTGAAAAAGGCCTAAAATAATTAAAAAACTGATTGACGCAGGAAGGATGTAGAATTCTCTTCGTGCCCATTTCTTCTTTCTTTCCATGATAATTATTTCCAATCTTAATACGCTTCCTACAACTTACTTGTAGAGCATTTTAACTATATTTATTTTCATAAGGAACTATGAAACTATTTAACATACGACAATTAAAATACAGGACCACATAAAAAATAACTGACATGCACTTCTTAAACAAAAACGAATTCTCAGAATATTTTGACCAGTAGTAAAAAAAGGACATTACATTAAAAACGCTAAATAATTTTAGCTAGCTTGTTCTTGAATTTTAAACCTAAATTTATGTATAAAAATGTCGCAAAAAGAACCTTTTAGATTTGTCCTTTTAATGTTGATTCAACGTACACATTTGTATCTGAACATGTCACAGAAATACAAAGCATTACAAAGAAGGTCAGTGATGAAGTTTAAGTTATTTCATCAAAGTTGTTGTTATGTGTCATATAAGTAATATATATCTCTGAGGATATATCAGAAATTTGAAATGTGCAGGTCTCTGCAATCACCTAAAAATCTTGTTTGATCCTGAGCATGTCATTGATGAGGTCTTGCCATGACCATATCAAGATAAACTGAAAGCGGAAAAGTTTAGTTGTTATATTATGATGTGTTTTGAAGCTGTCTTCATTATATTTGTTTACATACATAGATGATAAGATCATTTAATTAATGTAATTTAATTCTGTGCACTGTATTCTAAATATTGTAGTATTTGTAAATAATTAACTAAACATTTTTTAAAATAAATGTGTCGTATGTCTTTATCTTATTAATTTTTATATGTTGCTGAGCAATTGCAAGTACCTCCAGCGTCAATGAATATTTTCTTTTAAATTATATTAATACAAATTTTCCTATGATGTCAATTCAAAAAAAGATTGTTTTGTATACTAAATTATGCTTTCATTAAAATGGCTTCTTATTTAATCTCTTACCTATAATTTCACAAGTGAGTATACGATATAAAATATACCACCGCTGATGTCATTTCACCCCCGGGAAGCATAAAGAGTAACACGCTTTTATTTAATCTTTTTTGCTACAGATAAATAAAAAAGCAATTTCTTTTCTTAGACCTTATCAAAGAGTAACATGGTTTTTTACAAAACTATACCATTATTTTTATTAATTTAAAAACACTAAAATATGACGTCTTCGATTTTATGTTTAGTTTTAATTAGCATTCTTAGCAGTATTAATTTTTTTCTTAAAATCGCTTTTAGATTTGTGTATGAAATTAGTTTCTAAACTTTATTTCAACTGTGAAGTAGTTTTTTATGATAATTAGGTGCTTATAAAGGTAAGGTTAATAATCATAATTTTATATTAATCACAGAGAGCTAATATTGTTTTATAAACAATACGTTTCAAACGCATGTAATTATATTAAAAGAAAATGTACAATTAGAAATTTGCTCAGAATTCCTAAACAAAAGATAAATATCTGGAACTCTGACTGCAATAGCTCATTCAAGTTATGGGCAAAACATAAAAGGAAATGGGGTTGTGAATTATGTGAATCACTTTAGGAACCATAGTTAATTGGCGAACATTAATTTCCCATGACGATTTATCGATTTTTACTAATCAAAATACTTTATATTATTTAAAGTAGCATAGATCAGTCTTTTTCCTATTTTGATGGATCAATTAAGATTACATACTCAATTTATGCCAACTCTTAACTCCACCTATGCCATTTTTACAACATGCAACAAGTAAAGAGAATAAAATACCTTAGATAGTAAAATCAACCGGATCTAATGTAACTATTTGGCATTTTGAAGCTAATACTACTAGTTCTTTTTTACGTACCTACATATAGCTGTTCTGACCACCAACTTGTCCCAGTGTCCGATATTGTCGAAGGATTCATCGGGAACAGGAGGTACAATGGGGTACAGTTTAAAGTTATAAAATGTTTCTAAGGCTATTGAAACTATTAGAATGCGTCATAATTACAGAAATCTTGAAAAGTTTTAGTACCTACTTCAAAGATTACAAACTTTTAAACATATTAAATCATCTTTGTAAGAATTATATAAATCTTGTATCTTTTCAATCCTCTCGGGTTAAATTCTTTAAAATAATAAAAGATAAGTTTGAAATAATGCAAGATGAATAATGCGCGCATAAATTTTATAGATTTAAGTGTTCTATAAATGTATTACTCGGCTAAAAGCAATAGAACAAGGTTTTTACTTACAGTGTATAAAAAATATAATCAAATAAAATTAACAAATAATATTAATTAATAATAAAATATATATTCAATATTTTAACCGCCTCTAGTCAGTAACAACCAATTCAGAAATTTCTAAACGCTTATCTCAAGTAGATTTTTAAGTTTATACATTTTATATAATACAATTTAGTTCAGTTATAAATCAAAATATTTTTAAAGATATTTATTTTTTAATTTGACCTTATTTTTTTTAGATATTATGCTTATTTTAATTGTCCCTTTCTTTTCGACAATTTTAACCATTTTTATGCGTCTGTTAAACAGACGCGTTTGAAGTTCGTTGTATGTCGGTCACGGTTGGATTTTTTTTAGATCGATGTTTTAAAAGAAGAAGGTCCTCGACTTATAATTTTTACTCTGAATTTTATAAGGCTATGGCCATTTTGTATACTACGTTCTATAAACCTCTATATTTGATCTACAATAAAGCCAGCGGTAAGATATATCTGAATATTTAGACTAAACCATAATAGTAATTTTAATGTAAACTGTAAACAAAAGATGAGGCTATTTGAAATCCATAAAATTTTAGCAACTTCCAGACCCTACTTGAGCCCCAGCTTGACTAACAGAAAAGGCCTTTGGTTTTGTACACATCTTGTGCATAAATATTAAATAAATCAAAAAACACTGTAATGTCTTTATTAAAATAACCGCATATAAATCTTCACATATTGACACCATTTTGTTACATGCTTCATGAGAATTCCACTTCATGTTAGTCCAAAAATGTATGCATTCTAGGTAAATACGCAAATATCGGGCTGTCAATCAACACAAAACTTAATTTTTTTATAATGTATTCTCTGTATAATATATACCTCGCATTAAATATTTTACGAAAAATCAAGACCTTGTAAAATTGGGAAACTAAAACCAGCGAAATGTTGATGACATTTCCGACCTCAAGTAACAGCCGTTAGTAGTAACAACAAGAGCTTTATGGAGCGTAAAATGCGAGGTAACGATACCGTAAGATGTATTGAAATGCGCCACTGAATGCGTTCTCGTTCATTCTTTCTTGTTTTCTACTAAAATATACCTAATCATAGGATTGCCAAAGTTTTATTTACTTTTCTAAATGTAAAACTAAGGGATTTTTAAATGTTGTACAATTATGACTGCATAATAACACTTATCGTAAAGGTCACTACCATGACAAGCCTATACACTATATTTCGCATAACCATGTCGCTTAGATTAAAGAATTTTTTGATCCACTTTCTTATGGTTTTTTTTAAACATTTTCGGAATGCAATTAACAAATAGCCTTTAATCATCAGGGCGGCGCGACATTTAATTTCATTGATTGAGAAAACATTTTTCATCTTCGTCAGAGCAATTTCATTTTAGATTTGAAACACAGAAATGAATGTACATGTTTGAATTCAAACAATTTACGAAAAAGCTTTTTCAGAGTCGTATTCAAAAACCTCTCTGTTTGTTATTGTATTTAAAAAATGTATACATTTTTGTGTATAGTGTATTTTTAATGGTTTTATGTTTCGTAAGTTTTGGATTTTTATAATACATTACTTGATTACAGTACTAGAGTATAGGTATTTTTTTTATTATTGTCTTTTTGCTCCGCTTTAGGAGCTCACATTTCAATAAATTTTATGCTCGTAGGTAAGTTATATCCATCCATCAAATGCATTTTAACCTCTGGGGCTAGATAATCTTCATGCATTGGGAGCAGAACCCATGTAACTTGCAAAAATTAAAAAGAAACACGAAGAGGTAACACGGAAGCAACCCTCAGTTATAGCATATCTATTACAGTTTTGCTAAAATTTTGCCTATGTGACTCGTTTAAGTATATATATATATAAGTTATAGTAAATCGACATTGATAGGGATATGGGTCATTTTGAATTGAAATGGAAAATTCGACGGTATAAAATCATGGTAGATGTATACGTTCTCACCTTTTATACACCAAGTTTTGATACGGCCATGTATAACGTTTTTTGGTAACATATCTAAATTGCAATTTTTTATCAGATCAAAGTAGCGGTGGGTTATAATTATGGAAGTATGACGGGAACACCAAACTTGTTCTAGTTTGTAAGGTTTTGGGGCAGGCAAAAATTTATTGTTTATTGGTACCTATTAAATATGATTTTTTGGTGGTACCAGAATCTTTTATAGACGATATAAAGTATTGAAAGGCAATAGTAGAATACATATTAATAATCTTATATTAAATACAATAAAGATGTATAAAAAGACTAAAATTATGAATAAAGAAAAGTTTTGTCCAAATTTTTTTGAAATGGAAAACAATACATTACGAACGAAAAGGAAATTTTTAAAATACTTGGATGCATACTAACTTATTATTTATTTTATAAATATTTGAAAAATATCTCAAGGTTCGTTATATTAAAAAAGGTCTTATTGCAATTTTTATGCGTTTTAATTGAAGTGGTTATCGCATTTTATTCTTATTTTATGTGATATATGTCATCTATGGGTCTTTTTCTATACTCTAAACTGACTTGAGGCATACAATTACGTAAGACATTTTTAGTTCCTCTCTTTAATTTCAACCAGTGTTTGGAAAATAATTGCATAAGGTGCTGGTTATTTATTTACCTGCAAAGCTTTTTACGACAGTGAAGAGCTATGCTGATCAAACAAAAAAACAATTCTTTAGTAGCGGAGTTATGTTTAAACAAATTACGTACGCTCCGAATTCAGTCTCTAATTTTTTTTATGTCGGTCAAAAAAGGTGAATCATAAAGCCATTGGTAATAAGAATTCCTTTGTTACTGAAAAATTCTAAATATTATATTGTTCCTCATATGATATTGGCAAGCCTTATTCAATGCTGTAACAAAAGATTTCGAATAAGCTTTCTTGATTCGTCATAAAGCAATATTTCCTTCTACGCGTTTGATTTATTTTCATCAAAAAATGTTATAATATTTTTAAATTTAAGGAGATATTTAATATGCTTATTTTTAATTAATGCAATAACTTGTAAAAATAATTATTTATAGATTTATCAAGGTTTAATTGCCAATTATAAACATTATGTATTATTGCAAGTAAACTTTCTTCTATATTTAAAATATTAATAGTATATTTTAATACGTTTTCATTAAAATAATAACTATAGATTATTCCTCGTCTAAGCAAATCAAGTCATTAAGTTGTTTTCGAATCGTCTCGCAAGTAACCCGACGAAGCTTAACCTCGAAAGCAGGTTTGAAAAACCTGGTTTCGGGGGGCTATAGCACCAAAGACCACATCCACGCAGTGAGTCAGGTTATAGAGACTACACATGAGGGCAATTTGCGAACGATATCGTCATCATGGCTCAGATCGCAAAGATTGTTTAGTCTGGTTAAGTCTTCTGCACTGCGAATCGGTCTTCGTATAAACTTAGGTAAAATCTAGGTCATGTTCAACGAGTACGTTAATCCGGGCCCGACCGATTTCGATGGCACTTCCCTTGAAATGATTTTGTATTTCTCTTACTTAGATAAAGGTAGAAACAAGTTTGAGAGAGAGGCCAACACAGGGATTTGGTCGGGCTGGGCAGCTTTTCATAAAGTTAGTCGAGTTTTCTCATCACCCATCCCACAGTGCCTCAAATCAAAAGTCTTCGATCAGTGAATCCTGATAAAATTGATTTGAGCCAATAAACGACTTACGGTGCCGAGACTTGGATACTTACAGTTCGACTGGTTCACAAATCTGAAATCACTCAATGAACTATGGCGGCTACACACGCAGTATCTTTGAAGAAATGATATGATTCGTCAGAGAACCAGATTCACTGATAAAGCCCACTGGATTAGTAATCTGAAGTGACAGAGTCCGGCTGGTCACATAAGTCGTAGAACTGACGACCGCTCGAGTTGGAATATTCTGGAGAGGAGACCAAGGCTTGGCAAGCGTGGCTAGGGACGTCCTGGGGCAAGATGGAGTGACGACATACGCACGGTGTGGGCTAGAAGAGAATAGCCGAAGATAGGAAGCGGCAGCGTGCCTTTGGGGGAGGCCTATGTCCAGAAGTATACTGACACAGGCTGATAATGATGAATAATAATGATGGATTATTCTTAATATATAGATATATACACCAACACAATGTAATACAACACAATTTAATGAAAGATCGTCTATATGTATGTCTAAAGCAACGTTTTCAATTTAACCGATAACTTTAATGATTTTTGAAAATGATTATTTCTGTATTTGAAAGACTTAAGTAGTTTCTCATTTATTAAATTGGACCACGAAATAATCACATATATTTATGAATTAGGTCCTTTAAGTGCAGAACAACGAGTTAAAAGGAAAATATAGATGTATTCAATACGTTTCAATTTGAATACCTCTTATTTCTTTTATGTTGGAAGTCGGTCAAAAAAGACAGTCAGATACAGCAATTTTTTTCGATATCATTCTAAAAAAGATACGATAAGAAGTAATATAATAGTTTCATTAAAAATAGTACTAACATTTTTTTATGAAACTATTATACCCTTTTTTACTTAAGAGATGATGAAGAAGCGTACGCAACTTAATAATTAGTTTATTTTTTGAAGTTGCGTCATATGTTTTTATTTTTTTTTTCAAATTGAAGAAAGTTTTACACTTAACAGTGAGGGGTGCACTGTTAAGTGTATTTATTTTTAAATTTCAATGTTTTTTCTTAGGACCCGGATACTGCCAGAGTACTTTAAAAAAACTTGTCTTTTAAAAACATTGTTTCAGTGCCATTTATTGTAAATATCAATTTTTAGAAACACTTTTAAATGTTTATATTGTTAACTCGATTCTGCTATTGTAATTGTTGCTTCACATTTTGACATATAATAAAAAACATAAATAAATAAAAATATATTAAACGAAGATCACCGTTTAAGTCTGCTTGGGGAAGGATGTTCACGCGCATTCATATGTCGCCTAACACAGCCGTAAATTGGTTACGCAATAATCTTCCTTCCCTTCTTACTATACCGCTCCATTCAATCCAAACATTTTTCTGAACTATTGTCTGCCTGTGTATATGGCTAGTCTAATTTTGCCGAGACCTTCGTTAAAAGATAGCTGATAAAACTCGGAGGAGTTGTTTTTTTTAAAGTAAAATAATAAAAGATTTATTTCTGTTATATTACTCACTTTTACATTTTAGCAACAGCTAATCTAATGAATATAATATATCCTGTAAATGATTATAAGAAATTTATAAAATATCAGTATTTTCAATTAGAGTTTATTACAAAGCTATGAGAAATAATTATAGATATATATAATTGACTGCTAACTAAACTGTCGGGGGTTGGTATAAAAAACATAAATTGTTATGTATACATCACAATTATATCTATTTATCTAGCACAAGATATCCTTGTAAACATTTTCCTTCTGATCCGTAAAAAATAAAATTATTCTTCCTTCATACCCCCTGGATCGTAAACAAGTCGCAATCTATTGCAACAAGTAATAGAGATAGCGACGTCCCTTGGAAATCTCGCTATTATCGGTTATTGGCTAAAAGCGGTTTCAGTATTTATTCCTGGTTATTGGCGCTTTATTACTTTGCCTACTTTATGTGCAATAACATTATGTATTTTTCTGGTTAATATATTGAACTGTACACATATTACAAGAAGGATGTTGAACTATCTGACTTCTACCGTAGAATTAAAAACATCGACAAGCGCTAAATGTAATTATTATCGTTGTAAAGTCATAAAATTTATGAACATATTTACAGCTATTATACTTTTACAAAACAAAATGCATACGTAATAATTTTAAACATTCAAACAGACATTCAAACAGTTTTAGATACCGAATATATACTAATGAAATAAATATTTTTCTATTTATATAAATCAGTAAAAGATTTTAGTTGCTTTTATATTTATAAAATAATATTTATAGTCTATATGTACAGCCTTTCATACTTCAACTTTTATTTGACAAAATGCTTTGATGAAATACTTCTAGTTATTTTATTTTTAAACTTTGGGTAATAATATGATAGCACAAACAAAAAATATTACTTAAGATTAAAATCGCTTTAATTCATTTATCTATCGTAAAAAAATTTTCAAAAAATATTACTGACTTTTAATAGCCTACAACTACATATTTTACACAATGTAAGCAAGTAACAACGTGTTCTCCTTACGAAATTGCGTCGGATTTTCTGCCACCGCATTTCAAATCTCTGAAAACTTTTAAGGTATTCATTTCATCAAAATGTCGTCCATGATAAGTTTTGTGAGCATAGAATGACTTTTTTTAATACAATAACTTTTAAGTGAACTTAAATAGGCTTTGAATGCGCTATTGCAATTTTTAAATATGTTTACATTAAAAGGCTTAATGTGCGTTATTGTTAAAATATAATTTATGCTTATGCGGAATTTATAGTAGGCCAATTTAAGTAGTACAATTATGTAAAACATAGTGTAAGAATATCTCTTAAGCTTGTGCCAGCGTTTGCAATTAAATCGCCCGAGGATGTTATTTTGACGCCCAAATTTTCTTTATATCCTAAATATTTATTAAATATAATTTTGATATTACAATAAAAAAAGAATGAACAAAATCAAAGCACTAGCAGCAGAGCAACAAGGTAACCTGTGTACCTCCTTCTTATTTCATTATTTCACACACGAAACTGTTTTGTAAATTTTTGGTACACATATAACAAAAAAATCGATGATGTATGCAAATACACAAACGCAAACAGTGAACCATAACATAGTAAAATATAGAACATGAAAGCAATATTATTCTCTCTTATCCTAATAGCGGTAGGTTTGGATTTCTGATGGGAACTTTATACTTCATTTTATCCCGAATAATATCTTAAGCCGCAACATACTTGGTACTTTATTATGTTTTTGAATCCCACGATACAGGCATTGCCTAGTGCGGGGTTCACTGATATTTTTGTGTTATGTGTACTCAATTCAGTTAAATAAACTATTTCATTTTATATCATTTCAACTATCAAATTTGTATTCAAATTGAGACTATCGTTATTTATTCAAGAACCAACCAAACAACTTTCTATTCCGCAAAAAATATACGAAAATGAAATAAATAACAAATACTCGGTGTAAAATTTTTTTGTTACCTTTTTGGAAATTTTTAGTTTGAATCATCACCAATCTGGGCTAGTTCTCTGTTGGACATAGACTTTCCTCAGTGCACGCTTTCTCCGTTAGTGGATTTTTTGGCCAAATCCCACAACGGTTTTCCAATGCGGTTTATTGGATGCACCGACTTTTTACATGGCCATCCAACGCATAGATCATCTTACCTTACAAACAATTGGGCGATCGGCCCAAATTGCCCTAATCAAATAGGAAATAGCAATGAAAATTTGTTGGGTCCCCGCAGAATTTAAACCAACGACCTCCAGTGTCTAAAGCACACGCCCTGACCACAAGGCAACGGAGGCAGTAAGTTTTAATGTAAAGCGAATATTATTTTGTATGAGGTGCAAAATTTTAGAGTGGTATTCGGCACTTTTCAAGGAGAAAATGTTAGGGCTTAGCGTCATGGATATGCTCATAACGTCAGACGCTTCGTGTATTGGTAAACTTTCGTGAGTTTGCGTCACAGACATGTGAATAGCAAGCTGTATATCTGGAGGTACAAAACTGATATATTATAACCTATTAGGGTTTTGTATATTTTTTAGTAAAAGTGAAAAGATTCAGTGCAAACTTTGTAGTATTTACACTGGACATTGTTAAAATAGAGATTATTTATTGACTTATCTGTATAACTTTAGAAATATTAAAACATTTTAAATCCCTGATATTTATTAAATCTAGGGAAAACTTTTTGCTACCGATATACACTATGAAATTTTACAGTTACATTGCACAATAAAACGTATTTTATACAAGCTAAACTACGTTTTATAAGTTAAGGTCGTCTGGTTTATGGCCGCAACCACGAAAAATTGCCTAGCGATTATTAAGAGAAATTTAGCTCAGTACAGGTAAACTATTATCCACTTTTAGAAACAGTTTTATGTTTTTGTGTAAAAGGTAATCCTATTCGATAGTAAACCTGAAATTGTTTTTCTTCTCCAAAGATCTGAAACATCTATGAGTGTTAGCTCGAGCACTTCTTAAAATGGAGAGGATGCTGGCGGTCGGTTTCTTCGTCCAAAGAGAGAGAGGGGTGTTGTTGCGATACATACAAATTTATTTGAAGCGTTTTATGTAGTTCTACGATGGACTACTTTCCAGATCGAGAAAGAAAGGAGCGTAATTTTTTTTAACCGTAATTTGACCATTGTCCTCTGTAATCATATCTGTGAGTACTATCAGCACAAGAACTATATTTACCTACTTAAATTTTAGAGATATCATATTAAAAATAAAACGCAAATTTTTATAGCGAAGTAAGGCATCAGAAATATTAACGACTAAGAACGATATCAAAATATTATTAAAATAGCTCGCTAGCAATAAAAAGTTTACATTTTAATTTGTTACTTATCCGGTTAAAAAGAAATCAATTTCATAATAATTTAGACTACAAATATCGTGAACTTTGATCAGAAAAAATTGACACAATTTGAACAATCGTATATCGTAAAGCTCTGATAATTAGGTTGTAAGAAACTGCCTTGATTTTATATGTCATTAACGTTATTTTTTTTTATTTTTATCTATTTATTTATGCAGGCAATCGCCCAATTACAAGAATATATAAAATCGGTTTAGAATGTACATAAGTAAAATTTCAATTGAACATATCAAGAGAATCAACAAAAGAATTTTCGAACTGGATTGGTTTTTTTACAGGAGAGAAATCAACTACGTTTCTTTGAGTTAAATATAAAATTTACGTATGTATTAATTTTTTTGCTTCTGTGTTTCATACGATAGGTAAACTTGCAGTAGTAAGTCAGGATACATATGCTGTCTCTTTGTATGGCATAATATTTTTTTTAAACTTTATTACTTACTGCTGATTTACTTATCATAATAAATTTGTTTTAATTACATTACAAGCCAATTACAAGTTTTTACATTCGGTATACTTAAACAAATTAACAAAGGGACAAAAATAACAAAGTATAGCAAACAAGCAGTAACTTAATTCTCGAGTAAAATTATAAGTACTATTTGAGCGTCTGTTGGCAAGCTATTGAATGGATCAGTTATCATATGTAAGTTAATAAATTTAGCTGTTCTTATCATAAAAGTGTAACATGCATAGTAAGTACAAGTTTAAGGAATGCGATTAAATAAAGTAGCATTTGAAACAATTTCTGATAACAACCCAGCCGAAGACTGACGAGCTACGTATAATAAAGCCCAGTGATCTGTAGGCTTTAGGTATAATGATATTTATGTGCTTACATATAAATTTATGACCTTGAATAACCCCAAGATCGTGAGTCTCAAATTATCGATCAATAGCAGTACCTTTTAGCAAGTATTTGCCTTCAATAAAGTAATTTTTTCTTGTTCATTTCATGAAAAAACCTTTTTGTAAGTATAAGTCTAGTTAATTCCTTTCATAGAATGACTCTAATCTCTTTAACCCTAATTGGAGTAAAACTATATCTTCATAATCTATGACGACTTTTAGCACCTTGATGTCATCTGTGTACAATATTATTTTAGAATGTAAGGAATATTTTTCTTCGCATTGGTAAAAATGGTAAACCTGATGGAATAGCCATGCCGACGTAAAACCTTAAGCACAACTTCTGCTATCGGTTTATAATATATGAGGCAAATCATTGCAGATGATCACTATGAAAAATAGAACTCCTTACGATTGCCACATCATATGTTCTTTATCAATCAAAGTCTCATTAGTTCTTTAATAAAACGTTACAACATTTACTTAAATAAAAATAGGCCGCATTAAATATCGAACTAAAAAGAAAATAAAAGTAAGCTTTGGCAATATAAACGCTCAATACGCGCCTAGAAGTTTGAGATTAAGTCAAGAACAATGAAATCTGTAATTGAAATATTAGTGTTGAGCATTTGTAGACGCTGGACTTAGTGTTTCTGTGATATTTTATTTTACAGTATTTCCTCTTTTTTAAGTGGAAATCGATTGCTGTTCGTAAATTTCCATGAAACTCGAGAACGGCTAAACCTATTTGGATAATTTAGGTCTTAAATTATTTGTGGATGTCCAGGGAACGTTTTAAAGATAATACATATCTCATTTATCGGAATTGAAAAAAATTAATTATTTCTTTCTCAAAGATGAAAAATAAACTTTTATTATATAATATAATATACATGAAATAAATTAAACTCAGCTGCAGTTAATTTATTACCTACAGTTGGTAACTATCTATCATATTTTTTTTATTTGAAGATTGATAAATCTTATACAAAAGTATAGGTCTTTTATTTATTGATTGAGTTAGTACAAAGTCTGCTGGATTAACTAGTTATCTAAAAATTAAAATATTGATGAGGTTGTGGGAAGAAACTAGGGTAATCTGTTATCTGCGTAACGTCCTTTTAATCGATTCTACCTTTGGGCATCATTATTACATTCTGTAGCTCAATTATTTTGATACTTTTTTTTTCCAAACGTTTACTACATGTACTGCTTTTCAGGAATTTTCTACAGAAAATGTCCTGCAAGATTTCGAAGATAAATAAATATCCAAAAACATATCAAATATTTAAAAGCTACTGCAATAAATCCGGAGCAGTATATACAATATATGTGACAGTTTGAAAAAAATCAATGCTTAATATAATATAAAGACTTTGATGGAAAGTAAAGCGACGTTAAATAATTGTTCAGTCTATTGTTCCGCCTCCTTCTTTGTTTTTTTTTTATTACGGATGACTCACGTTGGTGGAGTTAACCGCTACAACCAGGCGGGTTCGAGGGGCTGTGCAACTTTAAGTGTGCACAGACTTTACCTCTATTCTGTGGCTTAGCTACGAGGGCCCCCTGAAGGGGGACCTCGGCTCAGCTCCACTTCTTTATCCGTAAGCAGGGCTTCATCGAGGGTGCCCAAGGGGCCGAGCCTCGGCTCGATTAGCCGCTGGTGAGGTCCATGACTATACCCGTTGGCAACATTTATCGAGGGCGCCCCGGTAGGCCGAACCTCGGCTCTATAGGTTGCTTTAGGACTTATTAGTGAGCGATCTGGCCCTGCTGGCAAAAACGAGGAAGGCCCAAAAGGCAGCAGAGCGTGCGGAAAAGGACCGCACGCTCGAAGAAATTGTAGAGGCCGCTCGGAGGGAGAGAGAGGCCGTAGATGAGGATGCCTTGACGGCGGAGGATGCAAAGGAGATGGCGCTCAGAAATCTGAGCATCATCTCCCAGGTTGCCACAAGATCCGGCAACCTGAAGGGCACTTACGTACGTGCCCTTAAAGAGTGCTCCTCTGCCGTAAAACAGTTGGTGGACGTCATAAGCCACTCCACCCAGTTGGCTGAGATCCGCAAATACTCGGCCGACAAAAGGGCTCTAGTAGCTCGGGTGGAGGCCCTCGAGGAGGAAGTGCGGTGTCTAAGGCCGCTTGAGAAGGAGAACCGGCAGTTGAAAGCCGCCGCTAAGGATGATGTCCACGTTGAGGGACTGCCTACGGACTTGGAACAAATCCTGAAGCGCCTTATCGTGGATATGGTGGGCCCAATGTTTCGGGCCCACCGCGACGATATAGCGGACCGTCTCCTTCCTGAGAAGCGGCTTCGTCCACCGCTGGCCACCGATAAACGGGCAGCCCCAACGTTTGCAGGCAGTGGTGAGGATGTCGAACCAAGGGTTCCGACATCCTCCAGGATGCCATGAAAAGATACAAACTGGAGGATATCGGCATTGATGGACTCCGGTTCCGCCATACGGCAACGGGGGCTCATATCCTCTTCTCTCGGTTCCGGGGGCCGACAGCGGCGAAAAGGCCAACCAAGGCGAAGCTTTGCTGCCAATTGGTTGGCCTTTTCGCCGCTATCGGCCAGAGGTGGCAACAATAGCAGTGTCATACGGGCGTCGACCGCAGCAGTGCCTGTTACCGTTGTGGCCAGCTGGGCCACCAGAGCAGAGGCTGCGAGGCCGCGCCGCACTGGGCTCGGAAGCCAGGTGCCGTGCAATAAAGATAGCCCCGCTGAGCATCCTGCAGACAAATCTGAACCACTGCGCCAGAGCTCAGGATCTGTTGTTTCAGAGCATGGCGCAGTAGTCGATTCAGGTGGCCGAAGTGTCGGAACCGTACGTTCCCCGGCAATAACTGGGCCGGGGACCTTTCTGACACTGCAGCAGTGGTCTGCGGGACTGCTGCGGGTCCCTCATCTGAGGGACGTGAAGAAAGGTCAGGCTTCGTCGGCGCTCTGTTGGAGATATTGTGGTTGTTTCAGCTTACTTTTCTCCCAACAGATCTCTCGCCGACTTCGAGGGCTCCTAGACCAACTGGGGTCACTGATTCGTTCTTACGGACCCTTCCCTGTGCTGGTCGCGGGGGATTTCAACGCTAAATCACCAGCTTGGGGTTCACCTGCGGCAGACGCGCGGGGAAGGACACTAGAGGAGTGGCTCCTAGAGGTCGGGCTATCGGTCTTAAATAGGGGTTCAGTAAACACGTGTGTACGAGCCCAGGGCGGGTCGATCGTTGATGTGTCGTTTGCTACTCCCGCCCTGGCTCGCCGAATACAGGGCTGGAAGGTGTTGACGGGCGTCGAGACCCTGTCGGATCATCGTTACATCCGATTCTGGGTCTCCACCCTCCTAGACATCTGTACCGGCCCTGGCTGGACTCCGAGGGACGACGGCCCCAGGTGGCGCCTCGGAAGCCTGGACCGAGAGCTGCTGAAGGAGGCGGCAATTGTGCAGTCGTGGGTTTCTGCGCTCGATATTATCGATGTGGAGGGGGAGTCACGATGGCTCCGGGACGCAATGTCACAGGTGTGTGACGCGTCGAAGCGTTGTCCCGGGCCAAACGTCTCCCTCCTAAACGCCGGGTGTACTGGTGGAATCCAGAAATTGCCGCGATGCGCAGAGAGTGCATCGTTGCACGACGCCAGTACACCCGTTGTCGAGGTCAACGGCGCAGAGACCCGGCTCTGGAGGCCGAACTGCTCGCCTCTTTCAGCAGCAAAAGGATGGCTCTCAAAGTGGAAATAGCCGGGGCGATCGCCGCGGCTAGGGAGGAGTTGTTGGCGGCGTTGGACAGTGATCCGTGGGGGCGGCCCTATAAAATGGTTATGAACAGGCTTGTACCTTGGGCCCCCCCAATCACCGAGAGTCTGGCGCCGCAGATGGTAGCGGTGATCGCCTAGGCTTTATTCCCACAGCGAGAGGAGACACGGCACTTTCGATGGTCCCAAATGGCACGGATTAGGTCGACCAGTCCGGAAGCGCCAGAAGTCACCCTGGTGAGTTCGGTGCAGCCTTCTAAAATGAGGGCAAACGCACGCCCCGGGTCCCGATGCATTCCGGGACGCGCGCTGGCAGCCCTAGGGGACGCCCTGGAGCCCAGAGTGAGGCGATGTTTTCTGCCTGTCTGGCTCAAGCCTTAATACCACAGAGGTGGAAGACAGGCAGACTCGTTCTCATCCAAAAGGAGGGGCGTCCTGCGGACTCGCCCTCCGCCTATAGGCCGATCGTGTTGTTGGACTATGTGGGAAAACTCTTTGAGAGAATCGTGGCGGCCCGCATTGACGAAGACCGTGCCTTCCTTCCAATGTCCGACTCCTAGATTGCCCTATCTTTTGGGTCAAACAGACCAAATACCTCGGGGTAATCTTAGGTAAATCCCTAACATTCGGCCCGCACATTACGCGGGTCAAAAACAGAGCGGCCTACGTCCTAGGTCGACTCTTCCCATTAGCCAATCCAAAAAGCAAGTTATCTCTGCGCAATAAGGTGTTGCTGTACAAGACAGTCATACATCCTATTTTAACATACGCCAGTCGTCTGGGCATGTAAAATGTTGGTTCTGCGAATAATCTATGTCATGTCGGTTATCCGTCCTTTCGGGCTTTGAGATTGAGAGAGTGTGTGCGCGTACTTTTGTGCACTAAATTCAATTCATTTCAGCCGCTATAGTCGCTATAATCGACTTGGAAAAAATTATTATCCTTATTACTTTGTCAATACTTCTATTAGACACCGCAAGTTGCTCAGTGATAAAAAATTATGATATATTACAACGATTTGAATAATTCGTGAGATCTCATTGATGACACACAATTTGTAATTTGGAAGGAAATGAAAACGGAAGATAGGTTTTTCTGCTTCTCTAGCTTTGAGAAACACCACAAAAACAACCATTTGTATTTTATCTGAAGCTACAAATCATGCGTTCCAGCGCTTTGGGAAAAACAAAATGGAGATACGGCAGATACAATACAAATATATTCATAGATATTTATTTTACGGTACGCAGGTTTAGAATTTCTCAAGGCTGTTTTAGCCTTTATAAAATAATATTTTTATCATATTATATTTAAAGTGCAAACAGTTAAAAAATATTGTATTTAAAAAAATAATGCGGCCACAACCAAAGAAAATTTTAAAAGGAAAACATTGTAAAAATTAAAGTTTCTTCTGATTATGTTACCTTGGTTAGTTCTTTTAATCATGAATTAAATTAAAACGACTACAAAGTTTTGTATCGATTTTAATGTTGAAATAGACAAATTAATACTATTTCAATTATAATTATAATTTGAACGCTTCATCGGTAATGTAAATAATTGTTTTATTTAAGATAAATGTGTAAATGTGAAAATACAAGACGGACAACTAATTCTAATATAATTGTTTATATAGTTATGGATTCATGTCTATATTTAGTTGTGTATGTTATAAAAAGAAAAAGGAAATAGAAAAGTGCATAGATTAATTGTCTTTACGCAAATAATCTTGAATAAACTATTAACTTCATACAAATTAAAAAATACAAATAATTTATATAAAACAAATTTGATATCGCGTTGAGATTTAAATTAATTTATGAGAATGTAATGCAATACTAGTTAAAATGTTTTTAACTAGAACGTATCCTTTTTAAAAGATTATGTCAATGTATCGGTACTATAATATCCCACTAAAAGGATTATATTTTTCATTTAACTTCTCGTTAAAGTTACTATAGCAATATGCTGAAATACATCGTTTACATGACACAATTTGACTGCGATTTCGTAGAAGGCCCTCGTTTTGCAAATTATCTCATCCCATAAATCTTACCGCAATGTTAGGCCACTCATAACGAAGCAAAGACGAGGGGTTCGCATTGTTGCGGGAAAATATATCACAACAATATTCACAATTGTCAAGGAAAATAGATAACTTTACATCTAAAACACGATACTCATGATAATAATTATGATTAAATATGAGTAATTCTTTATTTTCATTGTAATATTTGCGTTATTTTGTTATTTATTTTAAAAGTACTGAGTTAATATTTGCTTTATGATACCTCGTTACGTTGCTCTATACCTTTTACGCACTTAAATTATTGTACTACTTCTCTTTTCTTCGATAGGTTTAGTCAAACGATTTTTTTATTGTTCGATAGGTTGTTTTTATCATGTGGTTATTTTTTAAATTATGTTGTAATAAATAGTTTCATACCAAAAAAAAAACGTTTTATAAAATAACGTCCACACGAAATAACAAACCTTGAAAGTTAGACCTAAACAACAATGTCTTATATTATTTTAATTGATTAAGTAGATTTAAGAAGCCCTTTACAACCATTTCAATGTAAACATATTATAAAATTTGATTAGAAATATTTTTAGCTAATTTAATAAAATACCGAGAGAAAACTTTGTTCAAATAAGTAGATTTAAAGAGTTTTCATTATTTGTTTCTAAAATTATCGTAAAAAGAGTTTGATACAACTAATACCTTAAAATATATAAGAGATTTAAAATACAGTAATTCCGGGGCGGTCTTCAAAAAAACACATTGTAACGCAGAATGGAAACTCTTTAATAAATGCTAATATAAATTATTTATAATTTTATCATCAACCGATCAACTTAGGTAAGGAATCAGTGTGCTATAGACAAGATTTGTTGATTCGATGAAATTGAATGTTCGTATGGTTCAATGTTTGACACTACCAATATGTTGGGTCTTTTGTTTTCAATGCCATTTGGTTCTTTCACACAGGTTATTATTACTACCTTTGTTTGAACCAAATGTAAGAGAAACCAGGCAATGTAATAAAGTCCACAGTCACAATCTAATTTTTGCATCCAAGTTCCTGCAGTGAATTATTTACCGAACTTGACTGGTGGTATGAAACGAATCATTTTTATACTATTAGTAATAGTTTGTTGATTTTAAAGTGTTATTTAAAGCTCAGTTCAAGATGTTGCCAATCTTATAAGAACAGCTGTAGTTACCTTCGCATGGTTACTGTACGTATGTAGCGGTGCAAGGTTGTTGTTGCACAGGACAAGCCTGAAATATTTTTCATTGACTGCCTGGTGATATTCATTGTCACAGATGCACTAACATAATTTATAATTTTGTATGGGTTGCATATGTGGGCATAAAAAGATTCTAGTTGTTATTAGGGTTGCAAAATTGTTAAAAATAATTGAATAATAGCTTCTTAATACTTATATTAAAATTTACAGGCGTTGAAAAAATTTACGTGTCATCTACATAGTCTTTAAAAATGTTGGATTAATTAGAGTAGTGAGTAGGGCCTTCTCGGTAAACGCCTTCAAAAATATGTCAGCAACAATATGACACTTTCGTCAACTCATCGCTACACCATCCATCTGCACTAAAGCTCATCTTTTCATGGTAAATAGTTAGATATTAAGCATTATTGAAGAAAAAAATGCTTTCTCAATTGGGATGTTGTTTTTCATCTTTCTTCTCACGATTTTGTTTTTCTAAAGATAACTTGTAAATAAAGTTTGTGTCTGTCTAATAACAATATATTAAAAATCGTTTATACACGCACCTGTGTGTCTTCCTCTTGGTAAGATGATCTTAAAAGTGTTTGTTCCATTTGGTTCATAATAAGGCGCATTGTAGCATTAGAGAAAATTACAACACGATTAAATTGCAATGAATTTGTTTTATTCTGTTTGCTTCCTACAATTGAGATTGCTGTATTGTTGATCTGTTTTAATTTATTACGTTTCTATAATTTTTACTTTCGTATAACAAAAATTAGCTAAATAAAATGATAGCAACCTGCTGTTCAAACGACGAGAAATGAAACAATACCATTTGTATATTACCAAACACTACAAATCTAGTCTCCCGGCGCTCGGGGAGAAGGAAAATTGAGATATAACAGCCTTTATTTTCTTTAAATATATCATTTTTATATTTTCCTGCAGTACGTATTTCAAATTTTGACTATTGTAAAATTAAAACAAAGCTTTCAACAAGTTATAATTTACGTTTTTTTTAAGAAGCTTTATTTACTTATTTATTTAACTTTAACAGACATGGTTTTAGTAAAAATAAAAACATTCAAATATTTGTTATTATAAAGAATATCATGACAAAATATATTTAAACAAGGTAAATAATCTTTAATGTGAATTTCTTGATCATTTTTTTTCAGGTAATTGTGAAAGTAAAGTCCTTATACTCTCTACTGTACTCATATAGTTCTTTCATACTAAACTTGGCCAAGTTGATTTAGATCTAGTATTTATCGTGGTATTCCAAAAATCTAGATAAAATGTTAATTCGACTGACTGATAACGCGACTGAAATTTTTTTTTAAAAATTGGTTACCCTCTAATAAATAAGTACAAAACAAATAGGAATGCTAACTTGCTGTTGGGATTGATTTAACGTGATATTAGATGTAAGCCGTAAATATTAATACAGATAAATAAATACATAATATATTAATAAATAAAATATTAATACATAAATATAAAAACAGTTCTACAGATTTTATCGCGTATTACTTTACCATCATTTCAACCATTGTACGATTCAGACCTTTTCTAATGTCCATTGTCACGGAACATGAATGTCGTATATGAAACGTAATAGCTTTATGTGAACCTACATTTCATTACCTGAAATGAGCTATAAAACTAAATAGCTTCATATACACAGTAAAGATACAAAGGCGGCTTAATGCCGATGGCATTGTCTCTTTGTCAATCTTTATACGTCTTACATTATATTATAAAATGAATTGCATTTTAACTGTAGCAGCGACGCCTTTGTAATATTTTTAAGTAAAATTTGCTCCTGCACCCACTACTCCAGTTATCATGCATGTAAAATAAAATTATAAGAAATTGAGTAATCAACCAACCCTTTGTTGCAGATATTTCGTTTCCAATTATTCGAACTTCTCAGAAGCGTCCATGTTCACGGAGCGACTTTGATTACAACTAATAGAATAAGTCCATAAAAAGTTAATTCAATCCATACTGTAACCTTTTAAATATGAGAAGTATTCTTTTTTTATAAATTATTAAACTTTAATCATGGCATAATTGACTTTTTTTAAAACAGAAAAAACATATATATTTTTTTAATTTACTTGTGCGCTGTCTGATGAAAGATCACATCGATAGTGAATCTTTCGACCTGATAAACAGAAATAACTCATTGGTATATTATACGTTACAATTGTATGTGCTACAACGACGGCATTCTAATTATTTTTGTATAGGTACAAGTCTGAAATTTTCGCGAGGTAGTTATCACAAAATAAAGAAATAATAGAACCACAGTATTTATTAAAATTGCATTGCTAAGAGCGGCGCAACAAGGTATGCATAAAAAGTAGGCTCCAAATTGTGTACCTCTTTCTTTTTAAAAGTTATTGGCTGGCTCAAAACTTACCATATTTTTGGTTTATAAAATAAAAAAAAACTATTTTTGTAATCATAATATGGTCTTAAGTAACGTATTATTATGACTTACCTTTGAATTAAATAAATATATAATTAAGTTTTTCATAACTTTTTCATTACAATGTTCCAATTTAATTGTAACATTGCCAGGCATGTAGCGGAACTGATGAGTAACTTTAAATTTAACTAGTTATGACCTGGTGCAAATTGCTTTAATTACTTTAAAAGCATTGTTGGAACATTGTTTTTAATCCTCCTCCATTATTGCACAGTCAGAAGGCAAAATTTACATAGGTTACAATAAAATTAATCATTTTTTTTTGTAGTGCTAGAAGCATCGTTTAGCGTACGGTATAAATCATTGAACTTTAGAATAAAATTTAGCAATTGTGCTTATGATAGCATGAACGTGATATTCTTGGCTACGAGAAAAATAAAGCACTCTTACACCAAGCTATTTTTCCAGGTGATTATGGAGTCGGTCTCCAACGCAACCAGATTTTCCTGCAGTCTTTTTACGCCGTGACAGGCATCTGACCTCTGCAACCCAAAGGGTAAATTGCATTCTAAGGATTTTTATATATATATATATAATTACTTGTCAGTAAATTTGAGGTCTTTGATATCCAATAATGACTGCCAAAGATGGTCTTTTCAACTGTGAGTAACTTTTTACTTGACCATCCAATGCATGAACCATCTTTCTTTTTAGAAACTTGGGCGATCGGCCCATATTGACCTAGCTAACCAGAAGGCAACCATAATACAAAGTTTAATATGCATGAGAGATTCCCGTGAGTTCCCACACCCTCTAGTTTGTAAATTAAAGGTTAATGCCGCTATACTACAAAGGCGGAGAAAAATAATGCACTAGTACTGTGCAAACATTTTTAGCATTATAAACTAAGATGTAGTATAGGTGCATGAAATTTTACTATTTATAGTGCAGCCAAGTATATCTATGACTATCTGGTGCACTTAGGGAGTTTCCTTTTATTTTATGAAATATAGAAGAATGAAGTATTTTTACTAAGATTTTGTTACTTTTTAATATAAATTTTACGGGATTCTTGCTACAAGAATGTTTCATTGATTTTTAGTTACCTAATAATTAGAATACTATTAACTTTAGTTTTAAGTCACATTGGATTAGTTTTTACAGCTTCATCATCATCTACTACCTTTTTAAATTTATTAATAGTTAATTACTGAACGTTTACTGAGATTTTGTTGTAAAAACGTATACATTGTCCCATAAAAGACTTACTTATTCTTCGCAGTCTAGTTGCTAGAAGAATTAAATTATGTTTGTTCCTTGTATCTATGTCATGTGCAATGTCTTAGGAAATCATGCCTGTTTTTTGCACATACATTAAATTTTCAAACATATATTGAGAACTTACGGTCATTAATTTTATTTCTGTGAACAGCTTTCTTAATGATTCTTTGGGGCCCAGGGTATAGACTGCACGAATTGCACATTTTTGGAGGAAAAAGATCGTATTAGTATCCGCCGCATTTCCCCACTGTATAATGCCATAAGACATAATACTATGAAAATAGCTGAAATACACTAAACGAGCTGTCTCCACATCAGTTAATAATCTAATTCTTTTTACTGCGTAAGCTGCAGAGCTAAGTTTACTTGCTAGCCTATTAAAATGGGGGCCCCATTGTAGTTTTGCATCCACAGTTATTCTTAGAAATACATTTGATTCAATCACATCTAACGCCTCCCCATCCATAACCACTTCAAATTTACCATGCTTCACATTACGAGTCATGAATCTAATACATTTACTTATTACGCTACTCTATAGAGAGTATTATTTACAAAATCATTTACTGACGTCTCGTTTAATTTTAAAAATCAATGAGGTATCATCTGCAAATTATACTATCTCTTTGCTATTATTTATCATGATTAGAGAAAGTTGTATAGGCTATTCATCTCACACTAACTTAAATATAAGCATAGCGTGCCGATATCATATATTTTGGGTGTGTTTTTGAAGAGCTGTTTTCAAAATAATTTCATGTGTTAATTAAATGAAGTCAAAATCATCTCAAAAAGTAATACTTGAAACGTCCTACAATATCTGTGAATAAAGAATTATGAGATTTCGGTTTACCGATCACCCTTTCCCGATAGAGGCCACTTCAATTATTAGTCCGAGAACGGGAATTAAGCCAAAATATCAGATTGGATCCATATAAACACAAAAGTATATATAAAAGAGAATTTTTATTTAAAAAACTATTTCATTATACAAGAAATTATATGAAAGGATTTTTTATGCAATAGGTATATTTCTCAACCTATAATTTTTATTATAAAAAATTATATTAAATATTTGCTTTCTTCGCGACTGTGTCTTCCGATTTACAATCTTAAAACTTAAGTACACATTCAAACCTTAAAATATTCCTATCTGTTTTTTAGCAATTCTAAGCCTATGTTGCAATTTGTTCTGGTGTATGCTGCATATATTGAAATGTCCTTGTTTTAAAAGTGAAGCAGCTTGTGATCTGATTTAGAAAAAACAAATACAAATTTGGTAACGCTCTGAAGCCATTAGCCAAAACTAATTACTTTTATTAGGTGAATAGACCAATCAACTTTAATTTAAAATTAAACAATATTATTTGGAAGAAACGATAATGTTTAGTTTCTACTGAATTCGAATTCTATCACGTTTCCCCCATGCACAGTCCAACTAGAAGGTTACAAGTATAACGAAGGAATTTGTATTCAATAGGATTCAAATTTTATTAGCGTAATATTGTTTCGGTAAAAACATTCCAGCTCGCTTCGTCTCCATTCGGCAAATACGTAAACTGTTCTGATATAAACGATGAACACTATTTTTACGGTTTAGTTATTGTACTTATATTCTTATTAGATGCCGCAAAACTATTTCTAATTTATTCCCAGATAAAAAATTTAGTAGAACTGTTTTTCTTGTGTTGAACAGGGTCATATTCAATAGCCTTGCTTGTTATATGTCATTATTAAAATAATTTAATTAACATCAATCTTCAATCGAATATCTGGAGTTCACAAAGTTCCTTCACGTTTGCAATCTAGCTTATGTACGACTATTAAATGTTCAAAGTCATTTAAAAGACATTTGGATAAGGGCAATAAAACTATTTCAGTCACATTCGGCTGTGTGATTTATAACTTAAAAAATTATATACCGTATCAAAATTTTTACATATCACACGTATGGATCATTTTACTAACAAGACAATTGGGTGATCGCCTAATATTGTTCTAATCAACCAGAAAACAACGATAACTCAAAATATTTTCCAGCGGGAATCAAAGATATGACCTTCGGTTTGTAAAGCAAAGGCTATTACCGCTTAGGCTTATTAGGCTGCTTATTAGGCCACGGAGGATACCGTAAATGTTGTCTATTTTTGGTTAAACACATAAAGACTTTTCAGCTCTTCTTAAATATGTAAATAGTAGTAGTAGTAAAAAAAATTGTAAAGAAAAAAATCATCAAACGCCAAAAGGCTGTTTAATTATCTACATATTCTGGGAAAAGGAATTCATTAATCGTCTTAACAACAAAGTTTTTGATTCGACATTGTGACTTATTTAGGAATTTACACTAAAAAGTCCATTTCACATTTTTATACGTAAGTTAGAGTAAAACATTAACAATATCGAACTACTATGTTTTTAAGGTGTTATACTACAACTTTGTCAACTAAGTAAAAAGCAGTTACACTCAAGGAGATAACTTTATTTTAATTTTTTATACATTTACTTAATTGGCTTGCTTCCAGTAAACTGGAATTAATCCAATATTTTAAGTTACGAAAACATTCTGAACCACTTCAAACGTTAGCAGTTCTCAACAGAGTCATATTTTTACTTCAATGTAAAATTGGTTTCAAATTGTAACGTTTTATTATTATATCCTTCCCACATGCCGTCAATTGTTAACCGTAATAAAATTGATAACACCAGCAGGTATGTTTTTGTTATTTAATATACAATTTTTTTACTGATTTTGTAGGGCTGATTTCAAAAGTATACCCATTTTAATCATATCACATCAGATTAGTTATAACAGTAAATTATAGCCTATATCTAATTTTTTAGTAAGTATTGAAAAATTAAGGCGTGAATGCTCACATCACATCATCACATCATCAGCCTTTAATAGTCCACTGCTGGACATAGGCCTTCCCTGATACATCCCTATCCTTTAGGGGGATTTGGACCGTATCCCACTATGCTGGTCCAATGCGGGTTGGTGGGTAGACCGACTTTTACATGCCCATCCGAGGCATGGATCATCTTACTTTTGGGTGATCGGCCCAAATACTATTGTATTATTTAGTTTTGACGCTCTTTCCTTGAATAAGGCGACCTCTCGTAAAAATATATTAGTTAGAACAGCTTGCTTACTTACTGTTAAATGGTTTCCGTATAACTGTTGCTTGGTTTTTAAGTTGGCAATTTTATTTGGTCTTTATAAAATGATAATTTTTATGCACTAAAACTTACAATGTGCTTTAATTTAGCTTTAAAAATATCGTTGTATATTATTGGTATGATGCACATGACATGATATACGGAATATCAAAATGGTATCAAGCGCATTTATCTTTTAATGCGTAATTTACTTGCAGCTTAAACCCAAGTTATGAGTAATAACTTCACTCAATCCAGCAGTGAAAGATTATTGATCTCAATTCATAGTAATGACTTTGTACCATTTGGCAAAGGCACGTTTAATATATTCTAGTGTTCTTTGTTTAATAGCATACGTTGTTACAGAATATTCACAAATCATCAGTGGGTACGGATGAAAAAATACGCGTAAAATCTCACTACCTGTGAAATTATTGGCGCAGAAACTGTAGTTTGCATTTTGGTACAGAACTTAATAACAACTTATAACAAGGAAAATTAAAAGTTTTGTTACTTGAGACCTGGTTTATCGGATTTTGCTGTGCATGTATAAAAAAGGGATGGAAATATATTTCTATTATTTGTTAAAAATATTATTAATCATAATGAAACGATCCTGGGCATTAATGCGTAAGCTTTTGCTCGATGTTTTGGCTAGGGGAAAAATAGTGTACGCTATTAAGCTATGTATTTTAATTAAACTTATTTTTATATATTTTGCTAGGATGACAAACCAAGCATGATCGAATTTTTAACACAAAATTATTCCTTTTCTTTACGCGATTATTATACTTTGTAAATCCAATATAAGTAATTTACGTTAAAAAGTTTTGTTATCATGATATGTTTTTAACCATATGCTGATGGAGCCATATTTTTTTATTGACGCGATGAGATAAGCAGGACGTACGAAATACAGTAGTGTTTACAAGCTACTGTCTTTCTTTAAATTACTGTTTTGTAGCAGATATAGCAACGCTGTTTTGTAGCAGATACATAGAAATTATGGCATATAAGCAATCGTCGCTAGAATAAAGGTCTAGCTACCGGTTGCAAAAGAGTTCAACCTCATGTTTGTAGCATATGCGGTCGTAGTGGGTACGTTGTTATAAAGAAGCAGTGGGGACGCCCGATTGAACAAAGCTGGTTGCAGATATGCGAGGTTTTCTATTATTTATTTCAGTTTCCTACAGAGCATATCAGTAGTAATGCTTGTGCACTTTTGAAAATGAGTATGAACAATTTATTTATTTACAAATTATTTTTGCAGTCAGGTCTAGCACTACTATCATTGTAAAAATAATACTGATATAATAAAATAATCTGAAATTAGCCGGCCTTGACAAGCACATCACGATACTAGGATAATAGTATCTGTCTTATTAAATTATTAAATTAATATACAGCCGGGGGGCTGATAAAAACACAAGACGATTAATTTTTAATAGAATTGACGCAACCTTGAAAATAATAGAAGCAAAATGAAAATTTAAATAATAACAGTAATATTAATGATACACAATAATAAAAAATTAACAATCATTAAAAACATACTTTGTGACTATAAAAGTTTCTTTAAAGGCATTTCATAAACTGAAAGCTGTGTCACGACTTCCTCAAGCTTAAAAACGAAACATTTTAATCCCCCGCCCACTTAAATATTTTATCCAACCCCATTACCATCATAACAAAATTTTAAACAAGGAGATTGAAAAAATGAGTTAAGGATACAAATACTCGGGTAACATAACATGCTAATGCGCTAATTTGTTTGAATTAAGTAGGTTCTTCAGTAATGCCCGCGTTTTGAAAATAAAGGAGCCTCTTAAATGGGTCAATGCTTGGCTGATGGATGCGAGCGGCTTCAAAACTGGCCAAGTCGCACTCTTAAGAATTGTGCAGTAGTACTACCGGCCTACTGGACAACTTTTTATCGATTATATTGCAAACGATAAGTAAAGTTGCAAGATAGAATAAAACTACAGTAATAATACATTTTTAAAATTTTACAAATATTAGCTAGAAATTTGTGTATAAATCCTAATGATCAATATCATTATCTCTCTCTGTCTATATTATAAGCAGGCCAGGTACAGCTGTCGTTTACGGTATATAATTACAATTCATATTCAGACAAGGCTCACCTTACCGAAGAAAGCAGCGGCGTCAATTTAATATTAAAAATTAGATTTTGTGTAACTGTTACCACCGATAGTTGTTAATACTTTAATATTACAATTGTATATATATATATTTTAACACGACACAAGAAAAATAACACATGTGTAAAGAGATTTTATTTATCTCTTATTAAATTATTAAACGTTTAAGTTACTTAAATATGCATTGAAATTTTCTCACCCGCTTGTATTAGGTAAAATGGTTCTGTACTATTTGAAGTCAGTCTTATTTTTTGAACAACTTCCAAAAAAAAGGAGGTACTACAATTCAGAGCGTACGTTTTTTTTATATGTTACCTCGTTGCTCTGGTTTTACTCTCCGATTTTATTCATTATTTTGCAAAAAAGGTAATACATTCGAAAATTGTTCATTATAGTAGCATAAACATGCTATACACGATATTTTGATGAAATGAATATTATAAAAGAGATTTAATCATCACAATCAAATTTGTTTCTTACAAGTACACTTTTTAAAATAAGTCCATATTTCTTTTGAAGCTTATAATAAATTAATAAAATATCTGCAGAATGTCACGTTTAAAAACTATATTTAGTTATAAATTATAGTAAAATGATAAACAGTTTTACTTTTTTCATGATAACGTCGCACATTATCATGAAAAAGTAAAACCGAAATTATAAACATCTCGACCTAAAATATTACGGTCGACCAGATACGAGGAATGCGATTAAAATCGAAAATTTGCGAATATATACTGTTGTTTTGGCCGAAGGTATAATAAGAGTACATACTCAATTCAAATCGTATATAATTATTGTAATATTTAGTACTAATATTATGTAAATTATGTAAATTTTGTAAATTTCAAATGCTGGGTAAACATAATCGGGAGACTACTTTATTTTTACCATATGCTTTACAAATGTGTTTACGAAGATTCGGACTTGTTTCAAAGATCATGAAAGAAAGAAAGATCATTTATTAGTACACATATAGCAATTTCGTTGTACAATTTTATATGCCACGAATTGTTCAATAATTGACCGAAACCCTTAAAGAAGTTGGAGCTCATGTCATCTATTATTATCAATTATTTATCTAAATTCAGTAAACACTACTTTTAACTTTTAAGCTTTGAATGGAATTTGCCACTGTTCCTAACTTTAAAGAAACACGTAGTACTGTTTAATACTAAACGGCCCGCCGCTTGGTGTTTTAACTTTTTTATCCTTAAAAATAAAATTAATAACATTAACTTATAAATAGTATAAGTTTTTAAAAAATAAAACAGAGACAGATTTCTAAATATTGGATAGACACAATAATGTTAACCAAAATAAATTTGTGTTTTTTTAAATAAAATCACGAAAATATCAATAAAATAATCTCATTAGTATAATCATTAAGAAGCTTATATAGCTAAATACTGATAAATATATTATTATAACAATATTAAACGATACCGTGATTTATTTTATTTTTAGTTATTCCTATTATTTCTACTCGAATATACCAGAGTTACCTGAATATACACAATAACTAACTTTAAAAAATATTTATTTGTGTGCTCATTTATCACGTTTCACAAAATGTTAGTCGATTATCAAATATTTTTCTAAGTCGTTATAAAATATTTTCTTAATTCATTTTATTAATAATAAACTGAAAATAATACATTGACCTTGAGAGAAATGATAACTTAAGAGAAACGCCAATTACAATATTTCCAAATTACCTTTATAGTCAATGTAGGTTTTCCATCGTCTGAGTTTTCTCTAATCACTGAAAAAAACAATACTTTGAATTTTTTCTTTAAAAAAAATTATAAATCTTTGCTTGATTCTAGGTCGGTTAATTTCTTTGTACTGAAAACTTCAATATTAAATGAATTAGTGATATCTATTCTTGTTTTATTGGTTAACGGAAGACAGTAGTGTTTATACACTACTGTTTTGTGACAGTAATTTTTGTAAATGGGAGATCAACCACCTATAAAACTGTTTAGTAGTAATAATGCTTAAAATATCAACTTGTAATACGTTCTCCATACATATGAGGTTTTCTCTTGCATTCTTGTATAGGTGATAGCTCCGTCACAATTTTCACGTTGGAGTACGTGCTCGAATGTAAAATTGGTACTACATGTTCGTGTTAAAACGATTTGCATGGTTTTCTATTCTTATATGTATAGCGTCATTATAGACTGATATATAGTCAATTAAATTGTACTACATACTCAGTGACAATTTAAGTCTAAGAATACTTATTTAACTATTGTGTAATACTTTATATTAGTTTTCTGTTAACTTCAATTTTATAGCGAAATATATCAAAGATAAAATAATGAAAGTGCATGATGTATTATTAACAAGTAATGTTTAATTGTTTTAAAGCTGTATTAATAATAGTATGTTAAGGTTGCAGTGCGTAATGGTGTCATCCGCAGCAGAATCAAAATCACTAACCAAAATAGTTCACAGAGTCAGCAAGTTGCAATGTGCCGAAGACAGAGTTCTTCGAAACGACAACCGTTAGAAAAAAAGGATCTCGAGTGAGAGTCTCTTACTGTCCCTCGCTGTGTGACATCCTGTGCAAAAGTGCAGTCAGTGGATGCAGGAGGCACAGGATCGTACCTCTTAGAAGCTCATGGGGAGGTCTATGTTCAGCCGTAGACTTCATTCGATTACTATGATAATTATTAGGATAAAGTTATACCGTTTGTACTAAAAGAGATTGCGAAGATCCAATGCTCCATTTTTCTTATTATTTTGACCTTGGATAGCCTCAGGTTGAACAGGACTCGCAAAAACTAAGTTCTAATCTTGTAATAAAAAATATACATGTATTATTAAATAAAATGACTTTCGGATTTATCGCGTTTTTTAATTTTAAATTCGACGTTTCAGCGGCCTGGTCACAGGGTAGACTGAGATGTCATGCGTCTTGTTGCCAGTGCTGAAGCAGGGTTTCCTATGTGTGTTTTAGTAGGTTTAATATGTAGAGGTGTTAAAATTTCAGTTTTATTAAAAACATTACGTAAAGATTCCCGTGAACCCAAATTGTAGATTGCCCTAACAGCCTGTTTTTGTAGTATAAATATTGTGTTCAAACCAGGCTGCAGATCCTCATAATAATCCATAGGACATAAGGCTGTGAAAGTACGCGTAATAAACTAGTTTTGCAGTTGCCTCATCAGTCAGCTGCCTAATCTTGCATGACAAAGATTGCTACTTAGTTTCTAGAGTTTGTCAATATGTGTCCACTGCATCTTGGAATCAATAGAAAATCCAAGAAGTGTAGTAGAGCTTTCGTAAGGAATGACCTCATCGTCAATTTAATATTTTGAGAATCCGGCAACTTACAAAGAGTAAAACGTAAGAATTTGGTTTTGTTCGCGTTAAGTACCAAGTTATTGGATGCAAACCAGTTTGACACAATATCAATTGCCCTATTTGCTATCTCAACGTTATGGTCATTTATTTTTACCCTTAGCAGTAGAGAGGTGTCATCTGCAAAAAGGACAACTTCGGACAGCCTCTCCACTACCAGAGGCAAGTCATTACTATAGACCAGGAACAGAAAAGGTCCCAAAATTGATCCTTGGGGAACACCCATCCGCACAAGGGAGTCAGATGACAGAGTGTCATTTACGTTTACATATTGTTTTCTAATGCGTAGGTAAGAAGATAGAAAATCAAGACCGAACCCGCGTACACCGTAATACTTTAGCTTATTGATTAATATGTCATGGTCCACACAGTCAAAGGCCTTGGAAAGATCACAGAAGATTCCAATAGAATCGCAGCGATCCTCCCATGCCCGTAGAACATGAGAGACCAACTTTATACCAGCATTTACTGTTGACCTACCTCTGGTAAAGCCAAATTGGTGATCACTTAAAATATCATGTTTATAAAAGTGTACTAAAAGTTGTTTTAACAAAACTTTTTCAAAAATTTTACTAAGTGCTGGCAGTATAGAGATTGGTCTATAATTTTCAATATTAACTGTACAACCCGATTTAAAGACTGGTACTATTTTACTGAATTTCATTAACTGTGGGAATCTACAGGTACTTATAGATGCATTATATATTATGGCCAATATGGGGATATATCTTGAATTATTAAATTTATTGCCCATGTTGATAAACCCCAAGTCTTCTATTTTCTTTTATTTATTTTATTAAACGCCTTCACTATATCTATAGGGCTAACATTACAAAAAATTAAAATCAGGAAACATTGTCTATCCAATAATTTTAGGTGTGAAACGGCTGAATCGGAACTAAATTTAAGTGTTTTGTAGTTTCATGAGCTATGTTTGTAAAGTATTTTTGGAACTCATTAGCTACCTCAGCCTTCAGCTAACAGTTTTACCCTGTACATTTAGTTCTAGGTCATTCCTCTGTTTTGTGTTTCTACCTGTTTCCGTATTAATAACTTGCCAGGTAGTCTTGATTTTATTAGAGGATGACTTTATTTTATGATTTAAATTCATTGCCTTAGCCATCAAAAATTTGTTTAAATATTTTTGAGTATCTTCTCACACAGTTATGAAATTTTACATCAGATGTTAATGACTTTTGATCGTACAATAAATATAAATAATCCCTGCTGCCTAATTCCATAGTAGCCCAGTCACTGAAATTCAGTTTTTTATTACTTGTAATAACTCTTTTAGTAAAAACAGCATTGTATTCACTGGAAATAATATTAGACAATGCTCCAAAGTCTTTATCAGGATCCAAAGTCAATTTTAGGTTTGGAAGCTTAGCTTTTACATTATACTTAAATTGTTTAATTCTGTTCATGGTAATAGGTCTATACAAGATAGGAAAGTTACTTATAGGAGTACCTAAAGGGATCTGTATTTTTAAGGCTTTATGATCTGAACGAATATCGCTTAAGACAGCCGATCTATAACTTTGCAATTTACAAACACATTATCAATACAAGAGGCACAAGATGGTGTTAATCTAGTAGGTTCATTAAAAACACATTGAAGATTGAAGCTTTTAAATAGAGTTAAAAACTGCAATGTTTGCGGTGAATCAGTTAGAATGTCTATATTAAAGTCTCCACATACAACAATATGCTTCTTTGAATTAATAATTTTTCTTAGAGTATCCTCCATAATATTATAAAATGTCCAACATCACCAGAGGAGGTCTATACACATAAAAATATGTACTGTTCACTTTCTGCACAAGCAATCTCACATTGGTTTACCTAGGCAGCTGTTTAAGATAAAACATAGAATTTTTTTTGAATACTGTTACAAAGTAACGAAACTTATGATATTTTTTGAATTTACTGTGGCAAACGACAAATCCAGTATTTCTTTAAATAATTTTTGGCCCCACTATAAGTATATGCTTGTGATTATGTAATTAATAAACATAAGAATATTATTGTTAACATACTATTATTGTTGCCATCCGTGTATCATGCATTAAAAGAATTAAAGTAAGATATTATTCTAAAGTAAAGCAAACTTTTATCCTGGTTCTTAAGCTCTTCCTCGTCCGTTTCTATAACTTTATAGTTTGGTATGAAAAATGTGGGGGCAAACCTTTTAAACCCCACCACCGCTAGCTGCAAAGATAGCGCCGCTCAGGACTTTTTGCATCTAAGGATGCATTGGAACTAGTATAACCTTCGTATCGTCCCATATCGTCTTCTAAAGCAGAGTCTAGTTATACCTGGGTACTAGACTTTGCCTTAGTCAACGATGAGATGGGAATAAAAATGTTTTTACAAAAAAATTACACAGTTACTGTTAGTTAGGATTGATATATTTCCTGCTAAGCATTATGTTTATTCGAGACGACCTTTACTCTTAGAAGAATCAAAATAAAGAAACAGCAAAAATACAGAAAGGAAATAGAGATTAAATTATTAAAACACAAGTTTTGTATCAAATAGTATCTCCTTTTAGAAATGAGTAAAAATTGTATTGAATATAAGATGTATTTTTGCCTTTTATTAAACAAAAGGCTGCGATAAGAAAAGTGTGCCAATAAATGTGATGTGTTGTAATCTAAAATTTCCCAGAAAATTCAATCTCGTTAAGCTCCAAGCAATAAAAATCGAACGTTGCTGGAAACATTTTGATTTTTATTGGAACATTTTATTTTCATGTTTCTATGGTACAAACAACTTTTCTGTAAACGATGTATAGGCGATAAATGCAGAATATTCACTGTAAAAGGCTGGGTTATTTGATTCAAATACCGAGATCCTATCTCTAACATTCTTTCAACCTAAATAATTTATTTATTTAATGATGATCGCTTTGGTGGAATTAGCCGCTACAACCCGGCGGTGTCGAGAGACTGTGCAACTTTAAATGTGCACAGACTTCAACTCTTTTCTGTGGCTTAACTCCAACTGCTGCCACTTCTTTAGCCCATGAGCGGGCTTGATCGAGGGTACCCAACAGGGTCGAACCTCGGCTCGATCAGACTGCTGGTCAGGTTCTTGTCTACACCCGTTAGCAACATGTTTGACGAGGGCGCCTTGGTGGCTGAACCTCGACTTGATAAATTTATTTATTGATTTTTCTTGCACAAATAATACCCGCCTTTGTACTATTTGTGCAAGAATGTGCTTAATGCCATTGGAATTTTCTCCCAGTCAACCTTGAGGTGGTGCAAAGATTAAAGGCGGGGAGGTGCATTGCTTTTATACAGAAAGGTCACTTGACTGTACCAAATATACCATAATATAAATATAATGTAATATGTAAAATACATAAATAAAATGAAATTACTTTATTTTTACACACAAATATACATAGTCATAAGTAAATACATATACATCTAATTATATATATACAAAGTAAGGGCTATTAAAGGGCTAAAAATAGAAAAGTCTCCCGGATCTAATAAGATTACAAATGAAGCTATAAAGACAGCATATAATATATCAGCACCACCACTTGCTGAGATATTCATTCTAATTTTTTATTTTATTTTATTTTACTTTATTATGGCAACAAACAGTCATTACAAAGATATTATATAGCTTATATTACTAATAACGAAGACAAAATAGTGCCGAAAAAAAAGATAATAAATAGTACATAATAGCGAGCTTATAACTAAAACATTTCTAAATTTACGCCGCATGTATGTATTACATTTTTATCAACAATGTTTAACAATATTTTCAGAGTTTATTTAAAGAGTCGCAACATTTTAAAGGTTAAGCAAATGCTATTTTCTAACAAGTAACATTTATATTATATAACTAATTGCCAACTAACTTTTTATAAATACAATTTTAAATTCAATGTACGAAAGATGAAAGAGGTCTAAATCTAAAAAATTTATTATATAAGTGGTAGTCGAGAGGTGAAACAATTCCTTGTATAATTTTTATGGAATTTGTAAGGAACAAAAATGTTTTTGGGACGTGAGGGCGTATAGGTAATCTAGACTGTGCTATAAACGATATTCTGACAAAAGTGAAGGACAATCAATTTTATTATTTAAAAGTTTAAATAAAAAAGAAATATCATATTGTTTACGACGATTTTGGAGGGACAACATTTTAGTATTAGTTTCAGTTTCAATGGCCGAGCCCATTCGGTAGGTTAAACTATTCAGAAATTTTCTCTGTATTTCTTCTAATCGCTGGACATGGCATCCATAATAGGGACTCCATACGACACAGCTGTATTCAAGTTAGGTCTTACGAAAGCACAATAAAGTAATTTCAGTGTATTTCGATTATTGAATGGTTTACTAATTCTGTTAATGAAGCCAAGTGTTCTAAAAGCTCTTTGGATAATTGAGTCGAGGTGTAAGGAAAAGGACATTTTACTATCCATTATAATGCCTAGATCTTTAATTGAATTGGTTCGTTTTATGCTATGATCATTAATTTTGTAATTAAATTTGAAGAAATTTAATTTACGAGTATATGTCATTACAAAACATTTTTCGTCGTTAAGAAAAAGTTGGTTAGCTGTGCAATATTCAGTCAAGGAGACAATATCGGATTGTATGAGCACAATCTTCGGTTGATCTAATCACCGGAAAATTTTTGTGTCATCAGCATATTGTAGGACTTCAGAATGATGTATACTAGAACCAATATCATTGATATACAGAGAAAAAGTAGTGAGGCCTAAATGGGATCCCTGAGGCACCCCTGGAGGGCACGTCCAGAAAGCTAGAGCAGTAACCCTGACGAAAACTGCTTGACTTCGGTTCTTAAATAGGATTCCAGCCACCGCAAAAGACTACCATGAATACCAGCTTTTAAGAGTTTGTTTAACAATAGGTCATGATTTAATTTATCAAACGCCTTTGAAAGTCAGTGTAAATAACATCTACCTGAAGATTACTATCCATGGCTCGCAAGATTTTATTTGTAAATAAAAGCATATTTATCGAGCTACGCGATTTATAAATCCATGTTGGTTTTCAGAGACAAAGTGTCGTACGGAGTTATTCAATTGAGCAGCTCAATTTTTTCAAGAATTTTACCAAATGTCATAGTTTAGAAATAGGCCTATATTCTGTTATAAGGTCCCTTTGTTAGATTTGGAATAGGTGTAATAAGTGTTTTTTCCATAGATTTGGAAAAACACCTGTTTTAAGTCATAAATTAAATATTTGGTGACAGGTATTAAAAGTTCATTCGCACATTTTGATACGAGGATGGGATGAATACCATCAAAACCAGGTCCTTTATGAATATTAATAGACTTCAACTCTTAAGGATAACATCAGCTTCGAGGTTAACAGTGTTTATATCAACAGTCGACCTTTGATAGTTCATTGTCTGGTATTATAATATTCAGTGTGGAATAAACACACTATGAAAGTAATTGTTAAATGCTTTACATATGTCTAGCTATTAGATACAGTTCTCTGCCTTGTAAGTCATATTCTCGGAATGGGGGTTGCTGCATTTTTGGACTTTACGAAAGTCCAGAAGTACTTCGGATTGGTTTTAATTTTTCTTCAGAAAATTTATATATTGTCTGTAGAATGTCCTCCATCTTTGAAAAACCTTGATCTAAGTAGAGAAATGAGTGATAGTCATTCGGATTTCGGTAAGTTTTCCATTTTTTTGAAACTTACTCTTTTCTTTCCTAATTTTATAAGAGGGCCTGTAAACCATGGTGGATGTTTAATATTTCTGAAAATAGATGCGTAAGGAACGTATTTATTGACGAGGTTATTCAAGATGTTGTGAAGTTTGATATTATATTTCTAGATCACTTGAAGAAGAAAAGAACTTGCACCAATCAACAGACAATAATTGGCTTTAAATTGAATCAAAGTCTGCACTGAAAATTTTTTTCGAGTAAAAGTATGCCTAAGTGGTTGATGTTTAATCAGATTAATATTTATTTCTAACGCTTTATGATGAGAATCCTCCGGGTAAGTGGTTCGAAGGAAGAGGTCACAAGGATGCGCTCATTACTAAAACCAAATCAAGGAGCCGATCGTTGACATTAAATTCAGAGTTATACTGGAATAGTAGAATGATTCATGAAATTTGCGGTAAGGGAGGCCAATCGTGTCATTATTTGCTATGAATGTTCATACAATCAAGTTCGTCATCATAATACCATTCGGTTTTGGAGACATTAAAGTCACCCAATATAATATAAATATCATTCGGCTTTTATATTCATCATATCAGTAACTTTTTCAAAGAAGCTGCTAAGCTGCAACTCATCGGCAATCATTATGGGAATGTAGGTAATCGCAATATGAAGGAACGCTGGAGATTGAGGAGGCGTAATGACGAGGGCATGTTACAAAGTGGTATGCTTACCCATAATTCATCCATTAATAGGAGACGATCACTTTCGATTCTGTATGTTTTGTCAGATTTCGTCACTAAACGTTTCGTTAATGTTGGCGCACAATGTCCACCGAATGTCCGAACTGCTACCAAAACTCCGCCACTCGCGACTGACCGCTTAAGTTTGGATCATGGTCACAACGAAAAATATCGATCTATCATCAAAGTATTCATAGTTATTAAACTTACTGTTGAGCCATGATTCTGTTATGCAAATTATGTCATAGTCACAATTTGTTATGCTAGTCAGAAATTCATGGGATTTGGTACGAAGTCCCCTCACGTTTTGATAATAAATGGATAACGTATTATCAATAGCGCGTTTTATAATTAAGTATATAACAAGATTTCATTAACCTAAGAAATTGAATCACTCTCGCTGGAAGATGTGGTAAGATGAATTTACAACTAACAAAGATTAAAATACATAAAATGGTTACACACATTAAAAATCGAATTACATAAAGTTAAAAATCATTAGGATGAATTTCTATGTACTTAATATTATTTATAAAAAATAACTTATTGTGGTACAAAAATGAGTAAATTATTAGTCATATTATTTTCTTCAAATCAGCTTCGGTTGTTATTAGAAGCGATTTCGTAGAATCATTTTCCTTAAAAATATTTTACAATCGGATATCCAGATATACTTAAAGCCTTTATCTTTACCAAGTTCACGGAATGTAGTCGATATCATTTGAACTAATTGAAGCCGACTTTTGCTGCTGATTGTAGTATATGTTATGTAAATTTTCGCTCTTCAACACAGTGTACCCAGTGATTTCAACATTATTAATTCGTGACTGCTGATCTTCAAGCGCAGTTCACTAGACAATTCAGAAAAGTTTATACAGCTGTCGCCAAGATTTTTTCAATATTTTTAATTTTATTGTTTGTTGCTTCAGTTATGTCTGTCAATTTGTATTTAATTGCGTTTTGCTCTCGAGTTAGGTTATCATTTGAATCTTTTAAAACTTTATTAAGCCCGTCGACTTCTTTTTATTAAACTATTCTCATATTTTAATTCAGTAATAGACTTTTCAATTTCGATATTTGAGTTTTAATTTGAATGTTTTGCAACTTGATTTCGGCTACTTCAGATACCAGCTTAGTTATTATTGCACTTTGGTCCGCAATCATTTTTGAAAGCGACATGTCTTGCTCATTTTTCCATGTATACAGCGTTTCTTTAATATTACGAACATGTGAAAGTAGTCAGAATCCAATATAATCTTAATGTATATGAAAGGTGACCCAAAAAATATAGGTAACTACAGACCTATTAGTCTGTTGCTTCATCAAAGGGTGGTTATTTTAACTTTTCAATCTTTCCAATCCGAAATTTGTTAAGAACCACTACGGGTACGCGACCCCGGACTGCTCAAGCTTCTACTTCTACACTCCTCCTTCTTCCATGGCAGTCGTATCCCTATCCCTTCTCCTGCACATCGTCCCTTGTAAAAAGAAGGAAAACTAATTAGCCAAACCAGGAATGGTGTCTCCGATTAGGCAATAGCCAGGCACCTGCGGCCAAACCGGCACCACATGTACTGAGGAGAGGGTGGCGCGGGTCCTGGGTAAGCCCGTGTTGACATAAAGCTGTCCGACCCAGGCGTGGTAGCATTCGTGGAGAGGGCACTTCGCCCACCTGCATGCGGGTAGAAAACAACACGGGGAGTGGCAGTTACCGGTTGTAAGTCCGCACATATAGGCGTAAGTGCAGATGCCAGGGGACAAGATGCCACTCTCGACAGTAGGAGGATCCATCGTAGATCCACTGATCAGTTACTGCCTGCTTTAAGTTGGGCAGCCCCTTAACCAATAAGGTATTGATCCGCCTCAGTATCAACTTGTTCCACCTGGGTGAACGGAACACAGGCTTCACAGTTTGACGTTGATACTGCAACCCAAGCACCTGCTAGAAAAATAGGAACAAAAACCAAAGTAACAATGCCGACTTTATTTACATGCGCTTTGCGACATGGAATGTCCGTACTATGACGGCAGTCTTCCCGAAAACCAGTGGAAGCTCCGGTTGCGCACAAGACCTGCGCAAAACTTCCATCATCGATACTGAGCTAAAAAGACTTAGGATTGACTTAGCGGCCTTACAGGAAATCAGGCTCGAGGATGAAGGGTTTGTTCGTGAGGACAACTATACATTTTTCTGGAAGGGCAAAAGATCCTCAGACATTTGAGAACACGGAGTAGGGTTTGGTGTTGGAAACAACCTGCTCAGAGCAATTGAAATTGTTGGTGTGACGGAGCGAATTATGGCCATGCGCCTTAACACAAAAGTGGCTTTGTGATTCTCGTGTCCGTCTACGCACCGACGCTTAACTCGAAACCTGAGGCAAAAGACCAGTTGTATAACTACCTTAAAGAGACATTGCGTAAGGTGAGCTCATTGTAAAGACTGTAGATCCTAGGTGACTTCAACTCTCGTGTCGGCCAGGATACATCTACCTGAATGCTTTGGGGCGCATGGAATAGGCAAGCAAAACTCAACAACTCAACTCAAAAAATGATCAAAAGCGGGAAACGCTTCATGCTCGAGATTTTCACAGCGCCGACGGCGACACAGATCACAGCCTTGTTGTTGCCAAAGTCCGTCTGATTCGTAAAAAGTCCCACTCATCCACACCGTCTGCACATAGGTAAATAGATCTCTATAAAACCCGCGACTCGGAAGCGGTCAATACGTTTAAAGTTTTGGTACGCTCAGAAGTTGCCACCTGGCTTGTTGTTGCTATCGGCCGCACCTCAGGATGAGTGGGAAAAAATAAAATATCTCCTCACTAATTCCGCAGCACCAGCTTTCGGATACCAGAAAATAAAAAGCCAAGACTGGTTCGTCCAAAATCAGGAGCAGTTAATTCCCCTTATTGACTTAAAACGCAAAGCCTTTTTGAAATTTCGCCTCAACCCTTGCGATCAAAAGGCTTCTCTCCAGCGAAGCACTTGCTTCGTAGTAAACACATACTGGACGGAGCTATGCCAAAGCGTCCAAGCGTGCGCCTATACAGGAAACATTGGGGGAGTTTACGCAGGCATCACAAGGCCCTTGAACCTGTTGTGAGGAAAACGGCACCTCTTAAGGAAACTGACGGTTCGGTTATAATGAATAGCAGTCGTCAGATGAACAAATAGGTCGAACATTACACCGGGCTCTATTCGCGCCCAGCAGATATACAGCCTGAAGCGCTGCATAGTGTTCATAATCTGGCGACCTGGAACAAGTTAGACGCCGTCAAACAGCTTAGATGCGATAAATGTCAAGGAAAAGACGAGGTTTAAACCGAGATCTTCAAACTCAAGTGTCTCCTCCCGATCCTTCACAACCACCTGGCCAAATGCTCCAGGGTATTATGGACAAATTCTCCAGGGCATGCGACCTCTTTTCCATAACTATAAATGCTAATAAGACCGTAATTATGGCACTAGGATGTTCGGAACCTCCAGTAATTACGGATAACGGTGTACGACTAGGCGTGGTAGACAAATTTTGCTACTTAGGTTCGCAAATGTCAAGCAATCTCTCACTAGAAGCAGAAATCGATTCCCGCATTGGCAAAGCAGCCACAACGCTTGGGAAACTTCGTACAAGAGCTTGGGATAATAAATACCTTTCGGTTAGAACTAAAATGCTTATTAGCATGCTTGATAGCATGTGTCCTGAGCTCACTCCTGTTCGGCGCGGAATCCTGGACAACGTATGCAAAACAGGAACGCCGCCTTATCACATTCCATATGCGCTGTCTTCAAAGCATCCAAGGTAATGGAAGGACCGTGTTACGAACGAAGCTGTTTTAACTGAGGCGCAGCTGCCTAGTACCACTGCCATGCTTAAACAAAAGCGGCTGCGGAGGCTGGGGCATGTATACCGCAGGAAACATACTCATTTGCCTCGGCAAATTCTACTCGGAGAAGTCGCAGATGCAAAGAGGCCCATAGGTCGACCTATTTTGTGTTTCAAAGATAATGCAAAACGTGATATGGCTGCATTTAACATCTCTAGCAGTCAACGGGAGGACCTGGCTGAAAACCGAGACAAATGGCGCGGACTTATCTATGAAGGTCTGAAAAAGCACGACGAAACGTGGTTCGATTCCCTTAGGGCAAAACGCATAAGGCGCAAAAAACAGCAGCCCCTGTCTACCTGGAGGCGTATACATTTGCCGAATGTGTGGGCGAAGGATTCTATCCCGTATCGGCCTCCTCAGTCATGAACGCAAGTGTCAAAATGCTACCTAAATCATCTGCTACAGATGCAAAGGCCTGTTATTATTAGCCTGCTACCGAGTTTGTACAAACTGTTTCCCGCCATATTAAACTCAAGAATTAGCCCAATGATTGAAAAGAATCAACCAGTAGAGCAGGCAGGTTTTAGAAAAGGCTTCAGTACAGTGGGCCACATACGCACAATAGAGTTGATTATTGAAAAATACTGAGAACAACGTAGTCCACTGTTCCTGACTATTATTGATAATCAAAAGGCGTTCGATACAGTAAATCACGAGACCGTTTGGCAGAGCTTGGAGAGCAGGGAGTTGATGAAGAGTACATAAATGTCATAAGGAGTATTTATAGCAACAATCAAAGAAAAATAAAGTTAGAGACACAAGGTCCAAGCTTTCCTATTAAGAGAGGTGTAAGGCAGGGAGATCCTAACCCCAAATTTATTTATTTCAGTCCTACAAACCATCATTCAAAAAGTTAACTGGGAACAGACAGGAATTTATACTCAAGGACCATACTTGAGTCACTTAAGATTCGCCGACGACATTGTATTGCTATCTGAGTGATGTACGTAACTACAGCTAATGATCGAAGCCCTACAGACAGCTAGCCACAGCTTAGGATTGGAAATAAATATAAGGAAAACCAAAATCTTGACAAACAGCCTTAAAAAACAAATAAAATTTAATAAAAATCCTCTGGAATATAATCAACAGTATACAGGGTGTCCCATTTAGAATGGATAATCCTTGAGCGCCGCAAAGCACAGCTACCCGGCACTCGAAAAAATACAAAAAAAAAAAATCCAACTGGTACTCAAGTCATGATTTTTAAACGAAAATCCATTTTTATGATGTTATTGTCAATTTATTGTACAGCGACGCCAAATTACGTTTTTGGTGTTATATTATCCTCACAGACTATACTATTACAAAAGTAATAATAAATGAGTATCTATTGTACTTTTTTAACAAAAATATATAAATTTTAATTTTTAGTATAATTTGATCACAAAATACTTTTGACAAAGTTTGAGAGTGTTTCATGTAAAAAAAAAGTATGGAAACCCAAGTGGCCAAGTATTTAAAAAAAATGCGCAGTTAATACAGTTTACAAAATGGTATAATACATCATTTTATCTAATACTATTACGAACTTATTGCTATTGAGATGCAAAAAGGGTAACTAAGACGAAAATTGAAAAACAATTACCTAGTCTTAAACAGTAACAAAAGGGTCACTTTTTATTGCACTAGGGACGGTGTAACAATACTATTTACTACCTGAGCGTGGCCCAAGCCGTCCATTTTTTGTTTACACGAGACAAGGATAGGTTGATTTTGTAGAGTATGAGTGAGTGAGAGGAGAGTACTATGTTCAAACATTTTACACTGTAGACCGGTTTGGTCATCATCGGATCGGTTTCAGGCACATAGCAAAGACATTTACTTAGTGCGTCTCTCGACTTGTTCGGTAACGCATGTGTGCATTCCTTTCTCATTTCTCGTGAGTTTGAATCAGTGTTATAACGACGACTTCTGGCTACTTTATTGACTACCGTTTTGCTTACTGATTTGGACTTTGTTTGGTAATTTTACGACGCCTTGGCTTGTATCTGGAATGATTCTGTGAATCAAAATGCCACGCATTCAATACACGGCACAAGAATACGCCAATATGCACTTCATCTATGGTGAGTGGGGGCAAGCAAGTGCCGCTGCAGCCCTTTATAGGAAAGGTACCCTAATGCGCGTCATCCAGATTACCGTGTTTTCATCAGAGTCCACAGTTGTTATTCGGATGGCAGAATACCTGGCAGCGGCATTGGTGGTACGAGCTCCGGAAGACAAGTGAATATTAATACTCAAGATGTTGTGCTTGATGAAATTCAGCAAGACCCATCTACCTCTACAAGAGCAATATCACGTCGCACCGGAATCCTAAAACGACCGTGCACGTGCACTGAAAATAAATAAATATCATCCTTACCATATTAGACGCGTCCAAGCTCTGCAACCGAGAGATTACCATGCAAGATTGTTTTTTTGTCGACAAATGCTTGACAAAATAGAAGAAAATCCACAATTCTTTGAAAAAATTCTATGGAGCGACGAATCTACATTAAAAAAAGACGGATACTTTAATATGCATAATCTGCACAGCTGGCAACTCTCAAATCCAAATCTAATGCGAGAAGAGAAGTCGCAATACCAGTTCAAAATAAATTATTGGACTGGTATATTAAATGGGATAGTTATTGGTCCTTTCGAACTGCCGGGAAATTTATCTTCCCAAAGTTACTTAAACTTTTTACAAAATGATCTCCCAACCTTATTGGGAGAAGTGCCTGAGGAGATAAGGGAATCCCATTGGCTACAGAATGATGGCTGTCCTGCACATTATGGTGCAAACGTCCGTTCTTATTTAAATGCCACATATCCAAATAAATGGATTGGTCGTTTGGGTCCCATTTTGTGGCCTCCTCGATCCCCAGATTTAAACCTTTTGACTTTTTTTACTGGGGTTGCTTTAAAGGAAGAGGTGTACTGAAAACGATTTCAAATTTGGAGGAATTAGCAGCCGTGTTCAAGAGGCCGCTTCAAAATAAATGAACGACGCTACGCACGCTTTCTTAGTAGAGCCTTTATTAGAAGATGTAGAGCGTGTATTAGAGTCGGTGGCAGACAATTTGAACACCTGTTATAAATAAAGATTGTTTTATGTACACTGCAATTTCTTATTATTAAAATTTAATAATATATTTATCGTTTCTTTTAGTCGTATTTACCTTTTTGCATCTCAATAGCAATAAGTTCGTAATAGTATTAGATAAAATGATGTATTATACCATTTTGTAAACTGTATTAACTGCGCATTTTTTTAAATACTTGGCCACTTGGGTTTCCATACTTTTTTTACATGAAACACTCTCAAACTTTGTCAAAATTATTTTGTGATCAAATTTCATACTAAAATTAAAATTTATATATTTTGTTAAAAAGTACAATAGATACTCATGTTATTTATTACTTTTGTAATAGTATAGTCTGTGAGGAGTAATATAACACCAAAACGTAAGCAAATTCATTAATTTGGCGTGCATGTGCAATAAATTGACAATAACATCATAAAAATGGATTTACGTTTAAAAAATCATAACTTGAGTACCAGTTGGAATTTTTCTTTGTGTATTTTTTTCGAGTGCCGGGTAGCTGTGTTTGCGGCGCTCAAGGATTATCCATTCTAAATGGGACACCCTGTATATATTAACTGCCTCCAGCCTAGTGGTATGGGCGTGTGCTTTAGAAACCGGAGGTCGGGTTCGAATCCTGCGGGACGCAACAATTTTTCATTGTTGTTTCCTAGTTGGTTAGGGCAATTTGGGCCGATCACCAATTGTCTGAAAAGTAAGATGATCCATGCGTCGGATGGGCATGTAAAGTCGGTCCACCCACCAACCCGCATTGGACCAGCGTGGTGGATACAGTCCAAAACCCCTAATGGATAGGGTGTATTAGGGGAGGCCTATGTCCAGCAGTGGACTAAAACAGGCTGATGATGATGATATATATTTAAAAAAGGAACGAAATGGATATCCAAAGAAAAATACAACGATCTTGGAACAAATACTGGAGTCTAAAGGATATTTTTAAAAGTAACATGTCAACAAGCTTAAAAACTAAGATAATGAATTCATGCCTTCTACAGTGTTTGACGTATGGATGCCAGGCTTGGAAATTCACAAAAAAGCTAAGCAAAAAATCAAGGAATGGAGAAAAGCAAGCTTAATATTACAAAAATTGACAAGATAAGACTAACTAGGATCAGAAAGATCACAAAAGCTACAAATGCCTTAAGCTATGCTCAGAAGTCCAGGTGGAAATGGGCTGGACACGTAGCGAGACTCACGGACAAAAGATGAACTTTAAAAATAACCACGTGAAATGGTTCGCAAGGAAAAAGAAGAAAAGGGGAAACCGGTTACAAGATGGGAAGACGATATTTAAAATGTTGCGGGACCAAACTGGTGCCTAGCGGCTCAAAATAGGAAACGTTGGAATTCTTCTTTGGAGAAGGCCTTTACCCACTAGGGGATCTTTGATTTAAGCTAAATTAAAATAGTTAGGATTTAAATTGTTTGACTAAGAACACATAAAGGCTTTTTATTTTTATTTTTTTTATTTATTATTTTATATACAAAGTAATACATACATATCTATATAAAATTAGTTAAATACGAAAATACATAAATAATTGACGAATTTACTGTTCTGACGAAGTTTTTTAGAAAAAACTTTTTGGCTTTTATTTTGAAAGTCATGAAACTCTGGCTTTCCTGATTTCGAGAGGTAGCGAATTCTACAAGAGAATGGACTCAATAAAAAAAGAGGAATGTATGAAGTCAGAACGGTGAATGGGACATTGAAGAAGGCGATCATGCGTGGAGCGAAGTTCTTTGGTGCCGATTTCACATAAATACTAAAAATAGGGAGTTATATAAGACGGTGTAGTAGACGAATTGGGGAAAGAATAAAGAATGGTTAGTGCTCTCAACGACCGACGTTGGCGAATATAAGTTGGGAACGGAATATAGAAACATGGTCAAATTTACGCAAATTGAAAGCTAATCGAATGTAGTTCTTCAGAAGTTTGTTGAGTTGTTGCTATTAGTTGTTATTTTTGCTATAAGTTGCTTAAGGACTTATTTTGAGTAAGCTAACACGATGGCTAGTATTATTGAGAGTTTAATAAGATAAATATATTGCATCACAGTTTTACTTATACAACTGATATTGGACTAAAAATATTGTTAATTTGAACACTAACTAAGAACTCAAATCCTTGCAAGATCATTTTAATGTGAATCATTATATATCCATCTTTTTATTTTACACTTACATATAACAATTTAGTAGACCATACTATTTTTGTTTACTTTCGTTGAATAGACCTAATTAATACCAACCAATAAATCTCTAAATTGTATACAATTATAAGTTATAAACATCTAACAAAAAAATTCTTGATGTTTCGTACACAATTTCTGACAAGTTGATGTTCCGTTTTAAAATTCGACTTACAGCTATAAGGGATTTCAGGAATTTTATTTCCGTTTATTTTACCAAGAATTGTCGGATATTGTACCGCGAACAGTTTTAGTATCTTATAAATTTGTTTATGAAAGTCTTGCTCCTTTTGTTTCTCATCTTCTCTTGTACCATAGACTCGAAATTATACTTTTAATTTGTTTCACAATAAAGAGGTTTAAATATATAGAGAGGGGTTTATTAGGATAAAACTTTCGACGATTATAAGAATTTTACAAGAATATAAAACAAATCTTAGCGTTTTTGGACATTTACAAAATTCATCATTTTCTAGAATGTGGTGTAGCGTGCAACGACGAGTGTTATTATTTTAATTTACAATACGGATGTTTTTCGTAGGACACACTGTACGCACTGAAAATGTTCATTTTCAAGGCCAATACGCAGTAACCATGTAAGAATATTCTTATAAACTTGGAAGATAAAGGTTGTCCGTAATATGCAAAATATTATTTAAAACCAAATTAAGATTGACTGAGTTAAAGCCATATGTATTTATATTTTATATAAATACGTACGTATTTATGTACAGCAAAATAAGTATCACTTGATTATTTTGAACATTATTGATTGGATTGCGTACGCTTTTTTTGAAGTCTTTTTGTTTTTACATTAATTATTACAGTGAATAATAAAAAGACACATACAATTTTTATTTAAATTTTACAATGTTTCATGTAATTTTTAAATTATTGCTGTAAATATGTTTTCACTTGTAGTTTCAACGTCTTTCATCTAACGTCTTGTTAACTTTGGTGAAGTTCCATTTCCGCTTACTTCCTTATGTTGACAGAAAGCGTTAATAGATGTTTGAGGCATCTTATTGCGTTACAGAATATCTTTACGACTAATAAAAACTTTTGTTCAGTTATTTTTTGGTTGCGTTAAACTAGTTAGTAGACTAGACTCTTCAGTGACGGTAAAATATGTTTAAAACAGGATGTATGCAATTTAAATGTTATTTTTATTTAGAAATTAGTAGCTGTAATATGGTCCATTTTTTAAAAATAATTTTGCGATAATTCAAAAATATAAAGAATGCTTCAATAAAAATAATTCAATTGAATTAGCAAACGCTAATGCTTAAGAGATAAAATAAACTAATGGTCTCTTATAAACTCAAATAATTAATATAAACACAAAAAAGTAATTGTAAAATTATGCATCATATTTTTTGAGTTCATAAGGCCTCAAAAATACACATTCCATTAAATACTCTATGAGTAAGTTTCTAATCTTGAATAGACCTATTACCAGGAACAGAATAAAGTTCCTGGTAAAAAATTAAGTACTAATGTAAAAACTAAGCCGCTAAACATAAAATTGACTTTGGATCCTGATAAAGACTATTGACATAGTCTAATATTATTTCTACTGAATACTGACAATAGTTCTCTGCGATAATGAACTAAATTGACTAAGAAGATATATTTTCGTACACTGACAATCTTGTGGCCAATAATATTTTCTAAAATTATTATATACGAAAAACCTGCGACTTGGTCCACGTGGAATAGATGGAATGTTTGTGAGGTATATTTAAATATACTGAACATAGTACTTTAAATTGAGTGTTATAGTTGTTTTTGGATATTATTAGACACGGTTTGTTTTTTCATGGCTTTAGCTTCGACGATAACTAATTTCCACATTGCCTTTTATCTCTATTTCAACCGCAAGTTCATCCCCGTACACTTTGAAACTACAAAATTGCTAGAAAATATCACTTATTTCTCATTTCTTCGTTTAAGTTTGACAATGACTAATTTCTATGCAAAATGTCATCCCCTATTTCAACTCTTTATTAAACTTATAGCAATAATTTATAGCCTATGTCCCTTCTTCGAATCTATTCTAAGTATTTACTAAATTTCATCGAAATCGGTTTAACGGTTAAGACAGTGAAGTCAGACAGAGTTACTTTCGCATTTATAATATTAGTATAGATACTATGGATAATACAAATGAGGTGTTTTTTTATATATATATTTATCAGAGACAGAGTTTTATGGCTTTTGCTACAATAATTACGAATTTCTAGATTGACTTTGATCAACATTCGACCCCTAGTTCATCCCCATACAGTTTGAAAGTACCAAATTAGTAGGATAAAAACGCTAATGGCTCGTTTCTAGTATCTATAAAAAATTCTATCGTTTTATGTTAAACAATAATAAATTTCCATATAAACTTCCATCCTTTATTTGAAACCTTTGTACCACTTTCATCGCAACAATTTATAGTTTAATATATAGTTCTTGGAATTCATTCTGACGGGCGGACAGACCGACATACAAACTGAGATACTTTTGGATTTATAATATTAGTATAGTTTGAATACTTTTAACTCTAAGACCATTACATGTATTTAATTCATTACTCAAAAGAAGTACATTCTCAATGTTAACTAAAGTCATCGTAAATGTTTCGCGTAAATTGCCACTGATTATTCTCTTGAAATAACAACGCGATCGCGCTTTTTTTCCTAATAAGTTAAATTTTCCTATGAGATATTATCGGACGGACCTGCACCCTACGCCTGTATAATTAGTAAAACAAACTTGCCTAGCTATAATTTAACCTTTTCTCAACAATGAGGAAATGCGCTGCCCAGCACCAACCCCGTATTATATGGATTCTGATGTTCTCCGTGATGCGGTGAGATCGATAAGTTCATGTGCGCATAGCCCGGAAGCCAAACTACTCTGTTATGTGCCCTCATGGGGCACTATAAAGTAAGTAATACGGTTATTCTAAACAGATGTATACTGGCTGTCCATTTTATTGGAGATCACTTCAAGAAGTACGATTTTGTTAAACATTTTTTACATTTTCTTAGGGTTTTGCCTGCGTTAACAAGTTAATCTCACAATTTATTAAGTAATTTTATCAAATTATTTAATTTTTTGGCAACTACCAAAAAAATTAAAAGGCTGGCACTTTATTTTTTATCAAAATGATAAAATATAAGCAAAGATACCAATAAACTTTTTAAATCACTAAAAGTAAATCCTATGAACTAAAAAAACATATTTCTTCTATTGTTGTACAATGTTTTTCTTAAAATTTGTCGCCCCCTATTTCATTATGCCATTTGAATGATCCTAAAACTTAGGTAAATGTTCATAGAATGTCAACAATAATATTAAGACATAAGTAGAAAAATATTTCTAAAATAATCTAATTTCCGAATCAAATTTTAGAAGAATATTTATGTTACTGGTAAAATACAATCCGCAATATAGACGAACTGGGGTTTTAATAAAAAACAATGTTCTATTCAAAATGAGAAGTTATGAGTAAAATTTCATCCGAATCCGACACATTGCTCGTACGTTTCGTAGTGTTTTTACAGTACAGATAAAAAAATTACTTGCGTGTCAGCTGACCCGAATATATTGTGTCTAAATTGAAATCTTTACAGCCCTCAACTTACCTTAAATAATGTATTACTTACGCGATAACATGATAGTAATATTTCTGTTCTATTTAAGACAATAATATAAATTAAAAAATATGGTGTAAATAAAAATAAGTACTATGGAAATAAAAAAATTCAGTAAGAATTTACGGTATGCCCCCTTTTAATCTATTCCTTTAATTCTGTCTAATATACCTGTTATATATATTATATATTTTATTAATACCTGTATTTTAAGATAAGAGTAAAAGATAGCATTGTAATTTCAGGCAAGTAAAATGAATTTCAATTTTGTATACTACACTGCTGAAGCAATCTTCTGCTAAAGAATAAAAATACATGTTCTTGTAGAAAACATCCACATTATTGTTGATAAACATTTTTTAAATTGTTAACAATTATTTGTTATTATTGTTGTTGCTAGTCCTGAAAGGTACGAATTCAAGAATAAAAGTAATTATGATTCAATCTAACTCACTGGTTTCAGGGACCTGATTAGTTATTATATAATTTGAACGACATGCTTCGTAGTCCGGTGACATGAGCTTACATTACAGTAACAGTACACCGTACAGTACAATACGTAAGTACTGTCTTCTTACGGTCTTAAATTCGATTCCGGAGCACGATCTTGTTTAAGTTGGGTTGTGTAATTAATATATTATGCATGGATTTTCTAAAATTTCTTTTGAAAAATATTGTGGACATATTATTTTAAATGATATTAAAACATCCCTAAAAATAAATGACAGAGCAAAAGAAGTTTATTAAAAAGATTTTTCTTCAGGTGAAATTAATATTGGTGAGATCGTTTAAAATTATATAGCATTAAAAAAGCACTTGTCATTCTTTGAAATTAAATAGTATATTAGAATTTTTTTTAATAACGCACATTAAATTGTCTCATTTAAAACTAATTTATATATACTTTAATCGTATATATCACTTTTTTAAGATATGCAAAGTTCTAAGATTCTTTTTGAAGAATCCATTGCTTCCTTTTAGAAGGAATTGTATGTCTTTATATTTTCCAAAATTATAGTAATCTTTCGCACGAGGTATTATCCTGACGCAGAATGTATCTGCGTCAGGATAATACCTCATGCAAACTGGATAAGCTTATTTTATGGAGACAACTTTTTCTTTTCTCGTTCATAAATTTGTAATTTTTAAATGAAAAAGGGCTTCTTTTATATAAAAATCGACAAAAATCTTTTAATCTACTGATGGTAGGTTTATTCGTTTTGTTTATTATATTATTATTTCTGTAAAAGGATTATTAAAAAAATATTAAAAAGTTATGCCACCTAACAGGTTGTATAAATGACGAAATAGTTGAGATTATATTTTGCAAATTAAAAGTAGCAATACACTTAACAAGTTTTGCAAGATATGAACTGGTATTATAATTTTAAGTTAATGGTAATCACATGATCGTATTCTACAAACTTCTTCAACTGACGGTGATTTACGTCAGCTGTGTATTCTTTAATCCCTGTCCTAGATTTTGTCTATATGATACACTACATGATATGGTATATGTGACACGCCTGAGGTGTGAAGTGTTCTCTACACTTAACAGGCAGTAAAAACTGGCTTGTCTTCTTCGGTGGCTTGTAAAATGTCTTGATGAAACACGTCTTCGATACAGTATTTTAGGTATAGCAGTACATGAGGTATTGACATGTTGCTAACTGTGTTAGGTCACTGTGATGCAGAAAGGATTTGGAGCTAGCTATCCCATTGTCGAATAACCGACGCGAATGGAGAGGGATCAGGTGCAGGGCAGACTTTTTACATGTCCATCCGAAGTATGGATCGTTCTGCTTTTCAGGCAATTGAGTTAATAGCCCAAACAGCTTGAAAACTAGGTAAAATAAGGAAAACTTCTGGGCTCACTGCAGGATTCGAATCCATGAACCCATGTTTCTAAAGTTCAACCCCGTACCACAGGGCTACAGATGCACTTAATCTTAAATAATCTAGTCATTAGCTTTGTTTTGTACCAATTTTTTAAACTTCTCAAAGTATTATCGCAAAGCGTGAAATTCCGTAAATAGTTTGGAAACCTTTTTAGTAATCCGCTGCGTTCTAAATATAAGTAAGTAAGCAATGCAATGACGTAATTTCGTAGACGTTGTGAATATAATAATTCAATTTCTTAATAGATCAGTGTCTCATTTTATATGCAAAAATCTCGTGTCGCGAATTTTTTCTTCGGGCCTTTTCGCCTTTTAATTTTTTTAACTTTTTCTTATATTTCCATGTTTCGCTGAACGAGTTTTTAACACCATGTTTTTATTTCTGAACTTGTCAGAATTTTTAGCCACGGCAAGCGTGGAGCTTTTTCATGCCTTTTCTCAAACAAAAGATATTCTCTTTTTGTTAATCAAAAATGTAGGTTATTTTTTGCTTTTGAAAAAATAATACTACTTGGTTTTTTTAAGGTTGCAGCTTTGATGCAAGCGGTTTCCTGTATCACAAAACTATTACTCCTCTGAGACGGTCTTGCTTTGAGTAAGCTTTTCAAGTTCAACTTAAGTCGTTCGTTTTATTTGTATTTTCTTTAAAGCTCATCTGCAAATGTTGAAAGAGCTTGCAATAAATTCTATATCTATATAGTTCGCTAAGTAAAGTTCACTTAAATTTTTATAAAAAAAAAGTATATGTAATTATGTATATGTATAAATTTAATAAATAAATGGCCGACTTTAAACCAAGCATACTATATTTTGACTCAGCTGACTTAGTAACATGAATTTGTTACAACTTCTATTTGAATAAAATACTATTTGCCATGTTAGGTATCAAATTGTATTTTATACTTATTTAAAAGCTTCGTGAGTAATTCATAAATTTATGTGTCATATGTATCGTAGCTCACGATTAGGCGTATGATAACTTATTTTTAATAACTATAAAACATTTTGCTGCTATAATTACGACAATTTCTGATCTCGTAAATATACCGTTTACCATCGAATTGCCCAAAGACTGTATTGAACTAGATTTTTTTTAAATCAGAACCATCTGAATAAATTGGAATATATTTGACATCGATGCTTTCTTTGAGTCAATTTAATTCGTATAGTTTCTAAAAAACATTTTGCAAAAGTATTGTTTGTGGTTAAAATTACTTGTTTAAATTTGGCCAGCAATTTAATTTATGTTAAGTATCTTTAAAGCAACGTGTATATTTTAGTGTAACTTAATAAATAATATAAAATATAAGACAAAGCAAAGGTCAAAAGAGTAAAATGTCTGAGAAAGGCCACTCGCACAAAATTAACAAGGTAATTTTAATTGTTTTTTGAACTAAGCCTAACTAGTGCAAACCGGTCAGAAGCGAAAGAAAGCGCAGGAAAATAACACCAAATAATTGTATAACTTTTAATTTCTATCTCACATCTTTCAAAGTTACTATTACCGATAAGGTGATGAACTTAAAAAATTTAAGCAGACTATAAAGGAATGTTGTTTTGTCAAATAAAAGAAAGAGCAAAATTTTAAGTTTAGCTTTTAGTATCTATCACAACATCTTTACTAAGATAAGTACACAAGATAATACCAAAATAAACATCGTTAATTTTTGAAGTTTTGAATTTCATTACCTATTTATTGTAATTAAACTGTTTAGGAGTTATTGGTCTCCTTTATCAAGTATCAGCGTGCAAAAAAAATGATCCTGATACATAAACGATACATACTTTTGCATTTCAATAAATTTAACATGGTTATCTAATGCATGTACGTATTTGTTGTTAAAAATTGGTCGCGTTGTGCAATAAACAATTAAAATTATTAAATAAAATGACTTTACGGATTTTATCGCGTTTATTTTACATTTTAAATTCCCGACGTTTCGAACACTTTCCTGCGGCCGTGGTCACGGGGTAGACTGAGATGTCATGCGTCTTGTTGCCAGTGCTGAAGCGGGGTTTCCAGATCTTAATTTTAATTAACTATTTTTAGTCTGTACTCCGACCTATGCAAAATGAACTGGTTTTATCGTCACAGCCAGCAGTGGTATTATGCTTGGGTTTCAATTTTAATTTATTAATTATGGGATCCCAAGCAGGTGGTAGAACCATCTCAGTGTACCCCGTGACCACGGCCGCTGGAAAGTGTTCGAAACGTCGGGAATTTAAAATGTAAAATAAACGCAATAAATTCCGTAAAGTCATCATATTTAATAATGTATAATATTCGCGCAAGCAATAGAAATAACATTTAAAATGTTAAACTGCTACTACTACTATTCAAAATTTTGTATTATTTAGTAGTCTCCTAAATTTATTTTGTTTCCTTAATATTTAAGAAACCACCCAATGTTACTTAAAGTACTGCCTGCGTAGCCTAGTGGTATGGGCGTGTGCTTTAGAAACCGGTGGTCGTGGGTTCGAAGCCTGCGGGGACGCAATAAATTTTCATTGTTGTTTCCTAGTTGGTTAGGGCAATTTGGGCCGATCACCCAAGTGTCTGAAAAGTAAGATGATCCATGCGTCGGATGGGCATGTAAATAGTCGGTCCACCCACCAACCCGCATTGGACCAGCGTGGTGGGATACGGTCCAAACCCCCTAATGAATAAGGGTGTAATAGGGGAGGCCTATGTCCAGCAGTGGAATAACAAAGGCTGATGATGTATTAGTTAAAGTAAAATAATTTAAATGAGAGAGTTTAGTGCACTAAGCTTATATGTATTCGTAAATTTTAGAAAAAATACATAAATTATTTTATAAGCAGAAGCGATGTGCCTTTTGCTAATAAGTAGTTTATGTTGCATAAACTGGTTTTTTTTATGGAATATCACCAAAGTTCTATTTCACAAAGCACATTTTTTATTTTATATTTTCTTTTTGGTATTTCTCTTAAAATATAAAAAAGATTAAGACACTGAAGTAATTTTGAACAAAACTTTAATTTTAATTTTTTGATGCCACCAAAAAAACTAAAATCGGCCATTTAATAACGTTATACTCACAAAAACCAATCTTAATTCTTTGGTAGTACAAGTATTAGTATCACCAAAATTTGCTTAACAGACAACTATTCAAAAACCTTTAAATTTATCTAATAAAATTAGCAAACTAAAAAACTTTTTTAAGTCATAACTCAGCGTTGTTTTGTAATTTAATAAGACTTATGGTTTCAGAAAATACCAAATCAGAGCATTAAAAATTGACATTGTTAATGCTTATACAAATTCGTAATCAGACATCTAATAACAGACTATGAAGTTCAATTCCGTAACGAGATTTTCTTTACAATTAATTGGCGATCTGAGGGTGGACCAATTAGATTGAGCAAATATTGGATCAGGATATTTGCTCTTTTCAGAAGTGTGAAATTTTAATTATTTAATTAAAATTGTGTAATAGCATTTTATGATTTAACTATGTTGAAAATTTTACGAAGACTTTAAATTAAATTTCAGTACTTTTATAAGCTCGTTTACATATTCCCTTATATTAATTATTATAAGAAGTCAATTTTAATAACATTTCTAAATTGTAATATGTATCTTAGTGTTTCGTAAGCAACTCATAATATTTTTAAAATAATGTATTAAAATAATGAGGTTCCTGTAAATTTTTATGATTTGCAAATTTTTGAACATTTTTTTGAGACTTGCTTAAGCTGTACCATTCCATAAAAGAAAATTTAAGTCTAATCCTAAATAAGGTAAAATCAGTGTACAAAAAAGTATCACGAGTGTGATCACGACCATGCCTTTCCGTTTTGTTCGCTGCATTTTAATTCTTAATTAATCACAGTTTTAAAAATGCAGCGAAGATAAGACTTATTCATTTTCGTTTTTTCAAAAATCATGTGAATAAAAATTGTCATTTAATGACAATTAATTTTTGTAATGCAATCATTAAAGTTTTTTTTAATTAAATTATTTTTATTTATTTATGTTATTCAACAAACAGATTTAATCATAAGATAAGTGACCGACTTAAAACCAAGTTTGTGTGTTTTTATTTTGATTTCGATTTTTGATGACCGGCTGCAAAGTTTTTCAGTAATAAAAACCATCTCAGCTTGTTTCTCGTATATTTTAAAAACTAGGTATATTGTCATATACAGTAATTTACGGATTAAATTTTAACAACTTTTGTACTCACTTTAGCAAGCGATTCCTACATTATTAGTCAACATATTTATTATCTTCGTAATGCAAATTTTTATGCTATAATCGTCTCCGTGAATTCCTATTTACTGTTGATATTTACTAACAATCAATGTCCCTACCATCTCCTTGTCCTTTTATCTTGCACTTCTGGACACCTAAGATTCGTGATAAAATTATGACCGTAAAACTGCAATCCTTTTAGAGTTTTATTTGAAGTTTTGATTGTGAACATTTGAATTGCTTATGCTTTGCACTTATCGTTGTAAAAAAGTTTCTAAAATCAATTTCAGGAGATCACTCCGAAATCAAGTGTGATTTTCCTTTAGGTTTTATGTCAATCGATTATTGGCCCGATTTTCTCTTTTTTTAACGTATAATTTTGATATAATAAGCCGTAATTTCGTAAGGATTACACTTGAGGGAATTCCATCCGTGTGCTTAAACCTAAAAGTAAAAATTAAACATAAAATCAAAAAATTAGAAAATACACAATTATGTTTTTATTTTTGGAAGAAACTACTTATTTTAATAAGTTGAGTCAGTAAGAAAGGTTCATTTTATTTTTGAGAGAGAGATAGAGATCAAGTAAACTTTATCTAATACTAGCAGTTTGACCACAGCTCTATCTATGCTATTTTTAAATATTTGAATGGGTTTTTCCTGGGGTAAACAAAAGCCTATGTTAATTAAGGTGAATGTAGCTATCTAATGGCCAAATAATTGTCTTAAATAGGCAAATGAGTTTTTAAATTAATTCATTACAACCAAAATAACATAAATACAGATCTATCTTTTTCATAATCTTAGTATAGATTGTAGTTTTTGTATTAACTATACACAGACAGAATTATAGAATGGTTTTTTGTAATAATTGTATAAGAACGCTTTCAACTATACGGCACATAACGAAAATATATAAGGCACTATAAATTGCAACTAAGGAGGAAGTTGCTTATATTTTGCCTAAATATTTTTAATCACAAATATGTGTGATATGGCTTATTCCGTTAAAAAGGTCCCCAATGGTGCTTGAGGTTTTTCTTTTATTGTTTAATATCTCGGAATTTTGTTACCTAAGAAAACAATTGCAAGGCATCTTAAGTGGTTCATTTACGCTTACCCAGAGTGAGTTTTATTTCTACGTTTTCTATCCAACGAGTATACCCATTTTTACGTTTCCGTGCTATGATATGTTTCTGAACATTTTACTTTAGAATTGAATCATTTGCGTAATTTTTTCTGCATTTAATGTATATGCCTGCCTTTATACTTTAATTGGTAATATCTGTCGAGAATATGTATTTTAAATACATATCCAAAGTTTACTGCGAAGAACGGAATTTGCCCTCTGTTTATCATGCCAAGGTTTACCGCTGCAAAGGTAATATAAAAGTTTTCATTAAAATTTAAGAGGCAATGCATATATATACGAATGATAAATAGCATAAAATTATCATGAGTAAATATATTATTGAAGAAATTTGCGTTAATGAAAAAACACTTATAATTTCAAAGTTAATATTGTAGTTCTTTTAAGACGGAGTAAACTTTATCAGTTATCCATTAAGCTGTATGACACTACAGGAAAGCGGCTCAAGTACTAAATTAACCACAACAAATACAGTTTTAGTAATAAAAATATGCATTATTTTGTAGATAAAGTGCATATATACATATAAAAATTTAAACCGAAGGTATTAGTATCGATACACTTTTAACTAATAACATAAGACATTGAAAGGGCCATAACGACAAAGCAAACGTCAAAGCTCCACATAATCTCATTGAAAGAATTTAATAAGATTCTATCAGGACATGGAAAATATAACAGCAGATATATAAGCAAATATATTTGCTTCATAGCAGCACCATTAAAATTCTAGTGTATTCCGAAAAAGGATGAACCATAGCCAGTGTAATTACTGGATATAACGAGGCATAATATCTCATGTCTCGGAGCGAGTGGTTTTGTGGCGTCTTACGATGCGTTTCTTAAAAGCAGGGTGTATCACTTGCCATCTGATGAAAGTCTTGCATCAAAGTTATGTTCTCAAATACATATTAATATGTGTTTGTACATAAATAGAGAGAGTTGAAGAGCAATATTCTTTTTAAAAGGATCGTGATGAATAACACAAATTAAGGCTACACAGACAGAACTACAAAAAGGCGTTTTGATATTAACTATATAAGAACGCTTTCTATAGGAAAAACTGTATATTTAAGCGTAACAAGGAGCTTTTATAAATGGCAATTAAAAAAAAACATACTTAATAAAAATAGTTTGGCCGTTCAATTTTATCAAGTAACAATATTAAACATTGAATACAATAAAATCTACTTTTTTTGATACGTTATGATAGGGCTGTAACATTACTATATTTTTTAAAGCATATAGAATTTAAGTTACGCTTTTTCTGCATTTACTTTTTTACAATAGCTGAGCTTCTTTTTACTTTATTTTCTGCAACTTATCGTCTTATGGCATGCAGAATGAGGTTATTTATTTTCTTAAAGTATTAAAATAATAAATTAATTTGGGAGAACCTTTTTAATATTAAACATTTCGTTTGTAAAATTACTTTTTCCTTTCTTAACTTATCGGGGGGTTAGAGCAGAATACCGAGAATTTTATTATTCTATTATTAATCTTATCAGCTTCTTGTGCATTGAGGCTGATTTTTTTTGTGATATACATAACTGATAAATTTGTGGACATTACGAAACCTTGAAATAATCTTTAAAATAATTTTTCTTAAGTATAGAACTTAAACGAAAATTAAGTAAACTTATTTCATTATTACAAACAAATATAATTTTTTTGCCCATTTAGTCCTTAATATAACATTTACTCTTTTTTAAAACCATATCCATTTATTTTCATTTTTAACATTCATCTTTTAAGAATACATGAATATACTTATACTGCATAACATAACATTGGACTCATTTAATTATAAGTTGCTATGTTTAATTTATATAGAACAATTGAACACAATAATATACCTTACTAATTAGCTTTTGAAAGCATGGGTAGTATGTGTAAACGAAATACAATTCAATTTCATGTCCTTATAAAACAAAGAAGCTTTATATTTACTTATTGATTCTCAATAATGCTGACACCGGTTCATAAAAGGCGCCTTTGATCTGTGAAAAGCGGTAAAAAACCCATCGGGACTATTTATTTTTGTCATATATGTTTAAAAAAATAAGGGTAATTTAATATAGTTCACAACTTAGTTTTGCTTAGAATATGTTACGCAGTAATTAAAACATACAAAAACTGTAATATTGATCAATATATGTACATATAATAAAAAAAAACTTTTTCCTGATAAGCATAAAACAAAGATAGATTATCAAATATACATAGTGGTGAGTAATTTAAATTACGAAGTCAAAATATAAGTCTGGGTTCACATTGCCGAAGACGTCTAAAAAGTTAAAATAATGTATGTTTTATGTTTAAAACATAAAAACAGTTGTGGACACATCTCTTACCAGGTTTTCCACCATTACAGCTCCATACAAAGCAAGGTTTCAAGAAATATCAGTAATTTTTAAGAAGCTTGCTCCAAATTAAATTCAGGAGAAAGTAGTATTACATGATATTATTAAGAACAGAATGCAAACACATTTTATGATTTTTAATTACTTCGTTCATTTGTCATGGTCATTTAACTAGGCGCTGCGACCAATGTGAAGAGATTTGGGAGCGTTCATAGAAGAATTTACAGAATCTCTATCAATTGTTAAAAGCGTAGAAAAGTGACATCCTAAGAGAGCTTAAGAATTTAGGTAGTATCAAACTTTGTTCTGTAGCCATGTTTTATTATAACGCATTGTTTATCCGCTAACACCATTAACACTAAATTTCTACTACGGTTTGGTATGAGAAATCATAAAGCAGAAATTGTGAATTATATAAAAGTTAACCTATTTTAAGCCTAACAGCGAACTAAGAATAGCAGCTATTATATATTAAAACGATAATACTCCAACATTATAGATTATCGGCTTATTTCAATGGTTCAGTGATCTATTGTAATACATTGCCTTTAGTAAGGTGTACAGTAGTATATCTTATGTATATAAAATATTTAGGGAAAACCTAGATTTGTGCAAAAGCAACAGCTAAATTGAAACATACTTTAAACCTTCTTAAAAGAGTCGTGTTGCACGTGCTTCCAATTGTACGTGACTCTTAAGTAAAACATGTTGGCGAACCCATTTTTTTTGTATTTTTTACGATTTTTATTAACATTATTGAGTAATCCATAGAAAATTAATAAATAACTATTATTGGATTTTGACACAGGCTGTAGAATCAACAATCTGAATGAAAGGATTTGTTATGTTTGTGTACAAAAGGGTAAAAAGTCAGAACAGTGAATAGGACATTGGAGCAGACGATTATGCGTTGAGCGAAGGTTGCTAACTTCACTTAGATACTAAAAATGTGACGATATGTACGTCGGAGTAGAAGGTGAATCAAGAAAAGAGTAAAGACTAGTAAGCGCCCGTAATGCGCGTCTTAGACGAATGGGTAGCCACAGCAACTGAGCACGATAGAAAAAACAAATCGGATGCAGTTATTTAGAAGTAGGTCAAGTTTATTAAGGTGATGTGCATTTAGGTCAAAGTAGCACACGTCCCCATAGTCGATTAGAGGGAATATTAAAGTCTGCAAAAGCATTGTCTTAGTTGGCGGGGGCAAAAAATTTTTAAGTCTATATAGACACCGCATGACACAAGTAACTTTCTGACTAACACAAGCAATTTGTGTCTTCCAGCTTAGGTTGTTGTCGATGTTTAAGTCAAGATTTTTTACACTTTGGCTAATCAGTATTGGACGACTGTCATACATAATGTCGGGCAGACGCATTAATTTAGTTTTTGATGTAATTTTAGAACTACCCAGCACGATTGCCTGACATTTCGATGGATTGAAAGCCAAAGCAAACCGATCAGACCAACTTTTAATGGCAGCCAAATCAATGTTAATTTTGTTAATTGCAACCGCTAAACTGCCAGCATCTGCTTGGGCATACAGTTGTAGATCGTCAGCGTAAAGATTATACGCACTCTGAATATCGTTAGAAATGAGGTTAATAAAAATAAAAAATAAGAGTGGAGAAAGAAGACCGCCTTGAGGGACACCAGTTTTTACATGCAGCCAGCTTGAGGAAGACTCATCCATAACTACAGATTGATGAGGCTCCTGAAGATAAGAGGAGTTCTCCTCTTATCTTCAGGAGCTCAATCCAGTACTTTATCAGAAACCATAAAATGTGTAAGGATAGCAAAAGGATATCGTGACTGACGGTGTTAAATGCATTACAAAATCAAGTAACACTAGTATATAGCTTTAGTGTTCTCCATACCTTTTCTAATAAGTCATTTTAAGAGGGCAGTGGTTGTACTACGGCCAGGTCTGAAGCCCGATTGAAGTGGACTTAATCATTTTTTTTCAAAAACTAAACAGGAAAATTGATTATATACACAAGATTCAAGAACTTTAGAGAGAAATGGCATGATTGGTCGATAATGCGTGAGAAGAGATGGATTAGAACATTTTGGAATAGGACGGACAAATGATTTACGCCATGAGGAGGGAAAGGATCTTGACCACAATGAAAAATTTATTATATGCGTGACTATAGGAAGGACAATATCAAGATCTGGTACAATCATTCTTCGGCCGATATTGTCTGGTCCGAAAGCGGTAGACTTGATTTCGAGGATGGATATTTTGACTTCTACAGAAGAAACTGGAGAAAAATGAAAAGTTTTAGTACAGAAGCGCAACAAACCATTTAAATAAGAAATTGTTTTGTGCACTGTTAGATGATCCATAGAAGAAACGGAGATAAAATGTTGGTTAAAATCATCTAAATTTATTGAATCGGAAAGGTTTGTTATTCGAGCCTTTCCAATACCTAGGGTCGTAAGAAACCTCCAGATGTTTTTAACCAAGGAGCTGGTAGTATTTTCACTCTTTTTACTGGTGCATGGGTATCGAACAGTTTGTTAATTGAGGTGTTGAGTAAACTAACCTTATTGTCAATGGAGTCATCGTCAAACAATGGGTGCCATTCAATTTGTTCAGCGTCCTTACGTAATTCGTCGATATTAATTTTTGAAAAAGAACGCAAGTGCAGAACTTTAAATTTGGGATTTGGAGGTTTTAGGTTATAAAAGAGGAAAATAAGGTCGTGATGAGAAAAGCCTAGAGCTGGATGTTGACCATAACAAGGAATCATAGAAGGATTGGAGGAAAGGATTAGGTTAAGCTAAGTATCTTCACCAGATAGGTTGTGACGGTTAGATTGGAGTGGTAAAACTTGTAAAGAACTTGACCTGAAAATGTGTAAAAGTTTAAGAGTTCGAAGAGAGTCATGAGCAAGGAGATTAGCATTGAAATCTCTCATGGTGACGATATGTGAGTACTTAGAACCCAAAGATTCCAGGACCAATTCGATATCGGTGAAGTAGTCGACGCTGGGAGGGCAATATATGAGACCAAAATGATTTTAGCACCCTTTACGATAACCTCGATAATAGGTATTCAGCCGAGGCTGAATAGTTTTTGGAGAACAAGATAACAATCAAATCAAAGGTCATGTCTTAGGTACATTGCCACACCCTACCTCCTTTGTTTATGCGGTCGTTACGAATGAGGACGAAGCCAGGAAGGGCGTACATTGATAAAGAATAATGCGATTTAGCCAACTCTCAAAACTGCCTCCGTAGCCTAGTGGTACGGGCGTGTGCTAAGAAACCGGAGGTCGTGGGTTCGAATCCTGTGGGGACTCAACAAATTTTCATTGTTGTTTCCTAGTTGGTTAGGCAATTCTGGGCAGATGACCCAATTGTCTCGAAAAGTAAGATGATCCATGCGTCGGATGGGCATGTAAAGATCGGTCCACCACCTGATAACCCGTACATTGGACCAGCGTGGTGGATAGGTCAAAAACCGCCTAATGGATAGGTGTATTAGGAGGCCTATGTCCAGCAGTGGACTATCAAGGCTTGAAGATGATGATGAGATGACTACTCTCAGAAACTAGAATGGCGTGCAAGTTGCAGCTAGAGAATGTGTCACATAAATCAGCATAATGGCTAAGGACAATTTGGGCATTTATATGACACACGTTTAGAAGCTTCCGGGTAGCAAAAGGAAACTTGCACACTTAAAAAGTCACTTAAGGAGCTTGGTATAGAAGTAAAGCTGTCTTCACTGGTACTGGTATCGTTTGCAGAATAATATGATTCCTTATTTATTACAGAGGGAATATATGTATTATAAATAAATAAAATATAAATATTCAAATAAATTTATAAATAGATATATATTAAATTATAATAAATTAGGAGACTAATCTAGTTAACAACATTCTCCTCACCACCCGCCAGCATTGACAATTTTTTGACAATAATAAACAGAGAAAACACAATAAATTATAACTACTTAAGAGGTAAGAAAAAAAATACTCTAGAAAAAAAAGGAGTAATTTACAAAAAAAATGTTTAAAATAATAATAATAAAAAAAAGTATCTAAAAAAAAACCTTATGAGAGAAAAGCAAAACGTAATATCCGAACACATACGCTGGACATCAACGTCAAATGACTTTGACAAATGTGCGTAAACAACAATGCTGAACAATTTAAAACCTTAAATTGAAATATTAACAGGGCTAATTTGTAAAAAACAAATTAATTTTACACAAAATTAAGTGCAAAAACTATTTAGGTGGAGGTAAATACCCCCTAATAACTATTGTGAAGTGAAAATAGTTAAAATATATGGAAATAACATTGTCATTAATTATATTTTTAAGACTTGCCCGACTTCTTTGAAAACATTTTCGTCAAAGAAGCAAACTCCTCTTCGGCAGTGATCTTGTCAATTTTGCCAGAGATTTCAATGCATATTACACCCCCCAGGGACCAAACGGCATGCATACGAAAGTGAATTCTAGCCCTGGTAAAAATGGCTTGTCTTGATTTTGTTAAAAACTCCCTCAAGGAAACAGAAGAACCCTTCAGCTTAGATTTGGCCCTTCATACAATATTTTTGCTGTCTATATGAGCAAATTTGATTAAAATTGGCCTAGCATGATCTTTGCTGCTATCACCAATACGATGACAAGTTTTAATTGCTTTACTAGAAAAAGTTTTCAAGACCAAGTTTTTTATTAAATAAATCCAACAGTAGCTCAGGGCAGTTTCCATTGTCTTTTTCAGGAACCCCAAGTACAATGAGGGACTTCTTACTACTTCTAGCGTCAATCTCATTCACTTGCTTCACATACTCTTTGATTTGTTGCCTCAGGAGATTGAGAATGCCAAATACAAGTAGTCTAAAAGTGCGGAGCTCATCACCGATTTTGGCAACTGTGTCTTTAGAAGATCCGGCGTTTGTTATCTGCTCCTGGAGATCATCAAATCGTTTCGAAATGCTTCAAGCTTTTTCTGTGTATTCATGACTTCTAATAAATGAGACATCTTGATATTGATGCAAGTTCTTTGTTTAAAAGTGGTGTAGTATTAATTTAATGCTGGCAGGTGGTGAATATGTGTTGTGGTTTATAACAACATAAGCTGTATTTCAATTAAGTAATGTGTATGTTTAACAATAAAAATATTAGGAGCAAAGTTATATTACGTGTATACTTTATATTCACCTACCCACGAAATATATGTATATATATATATATATATATATATATAATAGGGCTAGTAATAGGCTTGTTTGTTGTAAAAAATCTTTCGGAATATTATTCAGATGCCTGTACTCCATTCTTTTTTGGTTCAACCCTATCTCGCTTAATGAATAATTCACAAGTTAGCATTGCATGATTGCTAACTGGGGGAACGTGATGTGCTGTTACAGTTTTTGTTTTAATATCAGTGCAAATGACATCCATAAGCGACTCGCTTTGCCTTGTAAAATGAGTTGGATATTGTATTTTTTGTTTCAAATCCGCTGTCATTAAAAAATAAACAAATTTGTTATATTTTGGATCACATTTCTGTAGAAGGTTAATATTGAAATCTCCTAATAGTAATATGTTATCACAAAATCCTAAAGAGTTAACTGTTAATGTAATAGCATCAAAAAATAAATCAAATTCGAGCCAGGGGAGGGGCTGTTCCGCCACCAATTTTAGAGGACCTTATTCTAATAATGAGCCATATTTGCTCAACTGAGTCATGGGTCGATTTAGCTGGATAGCAGTACGGCCGTGTGTCGAGGCGCCGGCGTACATAGAATCCGACACCACCACCTCGACCACCACGGACCTTCTGTGGCCTCGGCGTGTGATACATTGCCTATTTCATATAAAACAATATTGCCCTTTACGGAATATTGAGAGCTATTGTACGAAAATATTGTAACAACCGATGTTTTTATATTTATTGTGAACATAGGTATAGAATAAATTACCACCAATTTTTTTAAATACCATATTTTCATGGACTTTTTTTTGTTCTGGCAATACAGGCGTGAAGAGGCTTAACTTTCCAAAAACAATTTAAGAAGATATTAACAGAAATACAAGGTTAGGGCGGTAACGTCGCACTTCACGTACGAAAACAAGTGTCAGCAGGCATTGCCGCTATCGGAATTTCTTTTTTAAAATAAAAGCCTGACCTAGTACACGGTTTTCTTTTAATTCAAGTACGGTTCATAAAATTGTTTTGCGATTAAAATTGTGTTAAAATAATGCACCCAGTGGCAGCTATCCAACAATAAAAAAAAAGATTTTGGGTTACAGCAAAATGTTGGATGAAAGTATATTGAACATAATAAATGAGTTGATCTTTACCGAATAACCAAGAGTAGGAGGTACTCAAGCAAAGCGTATATTTTTTTATATCTACTGTGTTACTCTGCTTCTCATAGACAGATTCTACAATTTCTTTTTTTTAATTCACGAGAAGTTTGTTACATTATTCTGTTTCTATCTAACGTATAAAAATAAATTTTATAGATATTGGAAAGCTTTAAAAATTAAAACCACTACGTTGTTACTTCCTAACGCCTTTTGAGTGGCATTACACACACACCGTCACTTATTTTCAAGTCCAATCCGGATTAATCAGGGTCCGTGGAAGTCAGGAGAACTCAGCCCGCGCAGGGCAATACTCCTAGCCCCCAGCGGCGGCCTTAATATTAAGTTCCGCCGTTAGCTTCGTTTCGGCAGCAGAAGGAAGAGAGATCAACTACTCCATGCCGAACGTCCCCTCCTCCCACGGCCTCCACATCGCTTCAGCCGTGTGGCCCACAAGTCACTGAGAATAGGGAGAGCGGCCTACGGAATACGACTCCTCCTTGGCTACAGAGGTCAGAGACGGCAGCGCGTTCGTCCTCGTCCCGCTTCATGCTAGGTGCATTCAATTCGGGCTAAATCGTGGAGGATGCTACTTACCCCAGGTCAGCCAGGTTAAGAAACTCTTAAACTCTTCTTAACTCTAGAAACTCGAGTTAGAAACTCGCTTTAGATAGTTGCGCCGTCATCTTATTTCTTACTTTTAATAAAGTTGCTTTTTACCTGCCCTACATTTCGTACATATTATTTTGTCTATATAGACTACCTTTGCCCTTACCATCACCAGACTTCAGTTTATTAGAGGTATTCTTAATAATAATAAAACACAAAATAAATACGAGATTGAGTGTGTACAAGTAAATTCTTTAATTAAAACTTACCCAACGGCAAATGAACAAAGAGCAACAACGACATCGTTGCATATTTTATTTAATAGTTTGTAAAAGTAAAAGCTATGTAAGTACTCCGTTACATCAAAAATATCGTTTTGTTAAACATATTTTCGAAATACTCTGTTGTACAATTATGTGACTCAGGGACTTACATAATAAACTGAATAAGTAATGAATATTGACATAAGACAATTTACTTGGCTTGTCCTAAAAGTGCAAATCGAATAATTTGATTAAAACAGTTGCGAAGAATCGAGCAATTTGATAGATGGTAGCGTTTAATTAATGTTAACAGTATAGATTTATTCGCAGCAGTTGATCGGCGAAAATACTTGCCCGCGTTTACTTAAGGAACCACTACTCATATCGGTTTGTAAGACATTCTAAGAGATTGGTTTCGCTACCCATCGAGATTAAAAAAAATATAATGTGTTAGTTATTCTTTAAAAATTACTGTTTTTTTAAGAAAGATTAGATGAGATTTCAATAGAGATATTAGAGGCACAAAATGCTTCCCTATATATACATAATATTAGACTTAAAATACTTATACATATATGTATAAATTCATTTGTTATCACTCTATGTATAAGAGAAAAAAATATTATATGAAAAACACTTTATGAATAAAAAACTTTCCAACTAGTAGACAGTAAACGGTACACTCGTTGAGAAGGTGATGACCTAGAAGGAAGAAGTCAAACACTTAATAAGGACGTGTCGCTAAATAATGAACTGCGGGCGCACGCTTACCTCCTGGCCCTGATTTTTTAAACAGCAGCAAAAAGGTGTTCACTATAGGGAACAAGGAAGTGCTTCGGTGATCACACCTAAAGAAAGACCGGTTAATGGCCAGGTCACGCCGTGGTCACCGCAGACCTTTATAAGAATAACCCGGAGCCGTGCCAAAGGTGACATGAAATAATAAAGCAACTATTTTTAATGGGTACATCACCTGTTATACCTTCTACTGATGTTTACAAGAACTTGTCATAGGTTTAACAAAATACAGCCAGATATCGATTCAGTTATAAAGTGAGGATTGGTTTTTTGACTTTGTAATGTGTATCGTTTTTATTTTGTAAAAACACTGTTGAAATAACAAGCTTTTAGGAATGTGTACATTTATTCATTAGTGATTATATAGGATATATAACATGTGTTACAGTTGAACTTAAATATGCTCGATACACAATCTTGTTTACACGTTACTAAAGTGCACGTCATTAAAGTTAACAATACAATTAAATAACATAAATTATATTAGTAATTTACATAAATACATGATAAAATTTTAATGACGACTTTTTTATACGGTATGAATGTCATCAAAGGTTCATAAGTCATAAAATTGAATTTCCGCCTATGTCCTTACTTGTTAGTAAGTATATATCAAAGGTATTCTCAAGATATAAACGGCATGTAAACTAAGCAAAGCTCCTCCTTGAAGGATATTCTATGTGTTCCTAACTGAATTTAGGTCTGGAGGATTAAGGCGACTTGACAAGCAAATTTTATGTCTCGACAGTGTCCTACGAGTCAGTATGTATATCCCCACTTGAAAATAAGATTTTACATCGAATAAAGTAATTGTTATAACAACTTTTTTTTGGATATTTGTAATTTTTTTAACGCGTATGATATTTTTTTCATCTAATCTATACAAATAAATAAAATAAGAGTGTCTGTTTGTTATAACATTGTAAGATATAACAAATTTTTTTCAACATTTCCGTCAATCTGTAAAAATGTTTAAATTCAAATGCTCATAGTGAATTATTCTTAAAACATATATACTCTCGCGGGCTTTATTGTAGACCAACTCAAGTAGAGAAATATAATAAACATAGTTTAAATTTATTTCTTAAGGTTGAGCCAGCGTTGGCAGTTTAATCGCATGAGGGTGTGATTTTTAACTCCGAAATTTTCGTGATTTAAATAGATATATTAGATATATATCTATTTAAATACTTTTCACAAAAGTACCAAATAACAGCTAATACCTATCATTTAAAAAATAATGAATAAAATCGAAGTACTAGGACCGGAGCGACGAGGGAAAATACATACATATATAAAAAAAAACACGTTCCTTATTAAGTGCCTCCTTCTTTTGTGAAGTCGGTCAAATATTTCCTTGGTTTTTTAATTCACTTCATGGGATTGTACATCATGTTATTTTAATTTGATATAGCGCCAGGTTGAAAAGTCTTGCACTAAATAATAGTGGTTTTTAAAATAGAAAATATTCACAATGTCTTTTCAAGATGTATATATTTCCTTTCTGTTAAAATAATTCTACGGCTAGCTCATTTTCCTTTATTGCAATAAAGGAAAATGAGCTACCCTAGTTTAAGTAGACTAAACCCGTAGTTTAAGTCTGCTGTGAAGGTCATTGAGGTGATTTGGAAAGCGTCTTTATAATAAGAATATTAGTAGCGATTAACAAGAGAAACTTCACGTAAATTAAATTACTCCTGACCTTGTACTTTAACACTGTTGCAAAATATTAATCGTTATAAATTAAGCAATTTTTAATCATGTGAGCTGATAGTCAAATTTTCTCTATTTACTTGAAGCGTTCATCCCCTGTAATTAAAATAACCTTAAACGTGGTAACGGAATGGCGATATGCTTGCTTGTGTCAACACAACAGTCAATTTTTATTTTTGATCTGTGCTACTAATAAGTTTACTTTTTAAGGTAAAGATAAGTATTGTGGTAAGTAAATAGCATTTACTGCCTCCGCAGCTTAGTGGTATAGGCGTATGCTTTAGAAACCGGAGGTCGTGCGGGGACTCAACAAATTTTTCATTGTTGTTTCTTAGTTGGTTAGGACAATGCTAGCTGATCACCCGATTGTCTGAAAAGTAAGATGATCCATGCGTCGGATGGGCATGTAAAAAGTCGGTCCACCCACCAACCCGCATTGGACCAGCGTGGTGGGATACGGTCCAAAAACCCCCTAATGGAGAAGGCGTGCTGTAGGGGAGGCCAATGTCCAGCAGTGGACTAACACAAGCTGATGATGATGATAACTACTCAGTTTAATCCAGTAATGTAAACGTAAAATTGTATATTTATTATTTTATCTGTATTTTATTAAATTTTAGTTTTATCTTGAATTTTTAAGTTAAAACGAATTTTATACATCATAATACATATTTTTGTTTTAAGTTTGTGCAACACATGTATTAAGACTGCTGTATAGTTTCTGACATAAGGTTATCAAATGTACAAACAAATATATTAGTGAAAATATGTATACCACCGATTTAAAGTAAACTTTTCTACCATAAAAAAAATAAACAAGCTGTTTTTTTTTATTAATGTTTTTAAAAAAACTGAAATATCGGTAGGTAGAATAAATTAAAGCATGATTTATTGGGGTGTGCTACAGTTAATATTAAAGCTTTTGATTTAAAAAAAAAGTCATACCAATAACGGTGAAGTATTCTTTGTTCTGTAACTGTATCAAATATCTTAAGAAGATGACCAATCAAACCTTTTGTAAATCACATATAAACCTTTATGGTTTCATTTTTATCGATAACTTAAAAAAAATATAAAATAAAATATAGAAAGACAACTGATGACATAGTTCAATATAGTTTTTAACAAATGGACTCTGTTAAAAACGTTTTCTTTGCCAGAGGAAAACATTCCAAAAAACCTGTTTATGCCGTACAATTTATGCTAGTTTAAAATAGGTTCTCCTTTATCCGCTGACTAAGCGTCGGGACTCTATAGTCTTGTGACGACGAGTACGTGCTTGTTAATAAGGATATTGAGTCACAGGTCACGTTTGAACCAATATTGTTTTATGCATGTTTATTTTAAAAAATATGCAAAGATATAAAGTATCTCAAAATAGGATAAAATTTAAAAATTACTTATGTTTGCATACAAATAATAGCACATATTTTAAACAAACTATTAACGTATAAATTAAAAAAATATATATTTAATAAGGAAATTAAAATATCTTATTAAATTTGTTACTTAAAACAATGAAAATGGACGGAATTTCGTCACATTTTTATATGCAATACATATGTTTTTTTTGTTACATTGTAGAGACCTATTTAATATTCCAGTAAAATTAAAAAGTTTCTAAAGAAAACAGCTCATACTTATTTATAATTTCAATCTATTCTTCAATGTCTTCTATTGTTGTTAAAAACAACTTTTTAGTTAATTATTAAACAACGTATTTGCAAAACAATCTATAAAGTTCCCTGTCCAAGTTAGCCTTACTAGTTAGTAGGTAATTTACTGTATACACTTAATTGATCTACATTAAAACTACCGAGAGAATAACTACTAACTGTTTCCTGTGACTTTGTCTGTGTGGAATTAGAGAAACGTTCGAGAGACGTATTATTTTTTTTTTTAGTGACTGATGGTCACAGTTGGTCGCGGGGTCTCTACTGTTCCGCCGGGTTTGGAGGTGGCGCGCACTTAGTGTGTGCTTAGCCTGAACCTCATTTTGTGTCTTAACCTCGGCTTGGGCCGAACCTCGGCTCGTTCAGCTGCAGCATTGGCCCTATGTTCCCCAACCAATATAAACTACTATCTACTACCACTTCGGAAAGCGTTATCGGGTGGGAGAAGAAGTGGCGGAAGAAACTCCCACAGCGCTTCTATCATTGATAGGAGAGAATCGGCCTGGAACGTGCCGATATCTACTGTACGTATTACGATCCCGCTCTAACCGTCGTCGTGAGCGGGCTGTGTCTGAGTTGTGTGTGCGAGTGAGTAGCAGACGACGCTTCTCTTGCGCGACGGTGATGACGTCGTCTGGTTCGGTTAAAGCATGGCGCGGTCTACGCATGGTGTAATTATTTCTATAATATTCGAGAGGTTTATAGTCCACGGTTTGAAATATAAGCGGTTGGGATGTTCGGAAGCCGAGTCAAAATATATTTGGGTAAACTTTTTACAAAATTGAGCTATTGAAGGTAATTGGAGATCTAAGTAGAGGACAATATTTCTAATGAACCAGGGAGCTCCCGTGGCTTTGCGCATGAACCGGTTCTGAATCGCCTGCAAGCGTTTGATTTTACTGTTTTCAGCCTGTAGGAAGACAAGGCAGGCGTAAGTTAGAATGGGTCGTATGAACGTTTTGTAGATTGTCACTTTGTTGCGAAGTGACATCTTACTTTTTGAATTAATTAGGTGGGTCAGACGTGAGAGAACATCTGATATGAGGACTAAAAGAGAGTTTGGAATCTAACGTGACACCAAGGTATTAGTTTAGGTGACCCAGGGTACTTGTTCACCTAGCAAATTAATTTTGGCTGGGAGGACGGGCCTGCCTTTTGAAAATAGTATGGCTGCACTTTTAGTGGGATTAATGTAGACCCTCCAGACTTTGAACCAGACACTGAGGGCGTCTGCAGCAGTCTGGAGAGTTCGATGGATTTTATAAGGACAGAGATGAGAGGCGAATATGCATGGTCGTCTGCAAAGAGCAAGACGCACATCTTCATTAAGGACGGTAAGTCGCACGTGGAGAGAGTGTCGCACTGGGCCGAGCATAGAGCCTTGGGGAACTCCTGCGCGTACAGGTCTGGGGGTGGAGAGCAGGCCTTCTACTCTGTAACGGAATGTTTGATTCCTGAGAAAGTGTCGTATTATGAGTACGAGGCGGGTCAGCATGCCGAACTTACACATCTTGTAAATAAGTCCTTCATGCCAGGCTTTGTCGAACGCTTTCGCTACATCGAGGAACGGAGCGCCCGTATGCGTACCTCTAGTATGTCTGAGTTTAATGTGCTCTACAATTCTATGTACCTGGTGGGTGCAGGAATGCTTAGCTCTAAAGCCAAACTGTTCCGGACTGGGAAGGCCTTTGGCTGTCATAGCGACCAGCAGGCGAGCAAGAATGAGTCGTTCATAAATCTTCCCCAGGATTTTGAGGAGACTTATGGGTCTATAGGAGGTGGGACTGGATGCAGGCGAGCCAGGTTTCCTGATACCGATAACTATGGCGTCCTTCCAAGTGTTTGGAAACACGCCATGAGTTAGAGCTGCGTTATAAATTAACACGAGTATGGTAATGAGATTGACGGGCAAGAGTTTAATAACTTTATTAGAGAGGCCATCGGCTCCTGGGGCTTCTCGTTAGTGACCGGAGGTAGGCTATCGGGGGGATTCTCTGATCAATCTGTCTGTCTCGTTATCCAGATGTTTCTGGAATTCGGCACAGACAGGTTGAGTGCTAGGAGAGCATTGAGATTCTAGGCTGTCGGCCAGGCATTCCGCCTTTTCGTCGTCATCGAACGCTGGAGGAGCATTAGGTCTCGTTAGGGGAGGCATGGGAGCAAAGTTACTGGAGCCCTTCATACTCTTCGGCATGGACCAGAAGGCAGTATGAGAGGGTTTGATGGAGCTCAGAGTTTCATTTCACCGTTCGTTCCTGAACTGCGCAATGCGATACGCGCTCGCATCCGATTTCTGTTACCAATGGTGGGATGTGTGTCATGGGCACAAATCGACGCTCTCTTACGCCTCAAGAGATCCAGAATATCGTCTGGCAACTTCCATTGTTGGTTTTCCTCCAATTTCCTGGACGTGTCTTGTGAAAGCATGAGCCGCCAAGTTCGTTACCCCGACAGAGTTGAGCTGGGATGGGATGGCATTAAGGTGCGAAGTGGTGGCAGATTTCAGTTGGGATTCTTCACCCAATTACTGTCTTACGGACGGTTGAAGTTTGGATGGGAGTGCCCAGACACAAGAGTACTGGGCGGTGATCAGACGAAAGGTCATGGATCACCTCGATTCTACTCATGGGGAGTGCAATGTTTCTGACAACTGCAACATCAAGCACGTCAGGCAAGAGCTCGGACTGACTTGGATGGAATGTTGGCTCAGAAGGAGCCAAGACATCAAAGTTGAGCTTGTTCATAAGGGATAGCATCTCGCGTCCTCTGGTGTTGGGGACGCGAGAGTTCCATTGCGGGTGCTTGCTGTTGAAGTCGCCAGCTAGGATGACGGCTCTGTCAATTTTGAGAAGGGATTTAAGATCCTCTTCCAAAGGTTGGTGGGGGGATCTGCACGGGCAGTAAACCGACGCTATGGTGATAGGCGTATGACTGGTCATGGCTGACAGACTGAAACCTCCATGAGCAAGGGCGACGGTGGGTCCACCGGTACGCTGTGCAAGGATTTCCTGTAGTACATGGCAGTGCCGCCGCCACGGACGCCGGCTCTGTCATTCCCTACAAGATTGTAATTTGGGATTTTTGGGCCCGAAATTGAAGGTTTTAAAAAAGTTTCTTGTACTAACATGACGTCCACGTCGTGGTCTCGTAAGAAGTTCGTGACTTCTTCTCTCTGGTCCTTAAATCCGTTCGCGTTAAAGAAAACTATTCCAATCGCACGTGGTTTTAATCGGCCCGGGCCGTCGTTAGCGTTTCGATTGAAAGCTAAGCCTGAAGGGCATCAACTAGGTCGCTGTGCTTTTCAAACAGCTGAACCCTTAGCATGAGGTTGCCGGCGGCGGCAACATATTCGTCCGCAAAACGTGTGAGCCTCACCCTTGAAATGGTGCTCATTGCGGCCGACAAAATTTGGAGATTGCTACCAGAACTAGCCGGCTGGTAGCTTGGTGCGTGAGGGGCTGACATAGGCGGGGGCAGTCACGAGTCGCGGCGCCTGAGGGGCACGGGGGGAGGAAGTTGCCCACGGTGGGCTTTGGGTGCACGCGTTGGTGGGGGTAAGGGGTGGGAAGGCCGACTTATAAGGCGGTCTCTGCCGCCACGGCGAGCTGACTGGTGCTTTCTACACCGATTTTCTTTGTGGTGCCTTGGGGCACCCTAGATAGTTAGCCGTATGACCAGTGGACTGACACAGCACGCATGCTGGGGGTCACAAGCCGCTAAAGCGGTCTTGTCTTTTGGGCGCGGGCAGTCTACTGTCCCATGATCGCCCAGGCACTTTACGCACCTGGAACTGCTCTCTTGAGTGAGTTGACTTACTCTCTGAAATGGGGATCTCTTTAGGGACATCTTTGATGATGATAAGGAGTACGCGCTCCTCGGGGAGTGCGTAGGTGTGGTATTAGAATCCAGGTTTCCGAAGGAAAGCGGTAACTTTTCGGTGGGAGTCTGAATCCTCCACCTGTAATTTGATGCCCTGAGCAGTGTCAGCGGCCTCATATATAATATTATTTGAGAGGGCTGAGCAAACTTCAGCCCAGTTTTCCATTGAACGGACGAAGATGGGGGGCGGATTTCAGCGGCGGGTCTTGAGTAGGAGATGGACAGGGTGAGGACCTAGTTCTTGCGCTTCTTGCGCTGGTGACGGTCTTGAAGCCGTCATTGATAGCCGTGGACCTGCCGCTGTCAACATCCATATCTGATTCTGACGATATGGCGGAATCAGTCGATTTGGAAGGAATCGATTCGACGCGGGTAGGGGGGGCAGGGAGTGCGGCTACACGCACGCTGAGGACGTCAATCGTCCTTTTTAAGGAGACGACCAGCGCCCTCAGCTCCTTAGTCTTCTTATCTTTGGATTTAACCGATGACGCCTCACATGAAGACTGCGCCATCCTTCAAACCAGAACTTATTCAAACCAATCTACTCGCACTAGCAGCCACCCGGTGGGATTACCAGCTGTGAGTGAGCCTAAACCCTCCCTACCTGGGTATGGCAGGGAGGTTGTGTGCCTACTTCGTGTAGCCCTAGTGCGTCCAAGAGCCCGATCTTATTGTGACTCCCGGGCGTGTGCTTACTTGACTAATTAAAACTGCCCGTGGGCGCTAAACGGCCTACGAATGGAACGGCGTTGACTAGGGCCCTACCCAAGGTCAACGTACTCCGAACCCTTCCGATGTTCACGTCTGCCAGAGGGGGAGCCGCAAGGTGATCGGGGCGCCCCTCAGCACTTGTTCTCTGCCTCACTAAAGTGGTACACCACTATAGTTGTGTACAGAATTATTACGCAGTATTACGCAAATCCAGACCGACGGATTTAATTAATAAATTAATTAATTCGGTCGGCCCGATAATTCACGAAACGCTAAACAATAATAATCGCAACGAAAATTGCGTTCACAAACTACGGGTGTTGAAACGTATCTCTCTCAGTAACTATCGAAACGTATTAATACATGCGCAGATAAGCCACGCGTGTAAAATAATTCGATTCAAACTTGTGACCCGATATGCGAAACAATAACAAAACTAAAAAGAGTTGTTATGATTACCCAACTCGAACCACGAGTCGTAATCGATGACGCGATCGCGTTTACGCGCGATGTCACACACCTGTTGTACACGCGCACAACAGCAGCGACGCACACTACGACACGCAGGGGTCGCGGGGGTCGGGCGGAAGCGCGTATTGGGCTCTCGGGCGGAAAGCTAAGCGAAGTGCGGGCGCTCTCGCTGCTGAGATCTTAATGAGACAGACAGACAGTTACTTTCGCATTTATAAGATTAGTATGAATAGTATAACAAAGAAAGGTTATAAGTCTGGATTCAAACCCGCCTTCTCTGGTTCCTGCAATGCAAATCCCTACCACTAGCTTATAAAGGCGATTGACATATTCTAATGCAGATCAGTTAAATATATATTTATACAATATTGTAGTAAAGAATATTAGTAAATAGCATATCTTGAAAATATTTACAATTTGAATAATTATCGAACTAATGCAGTGGTATTTAGTTTGTTAAATTGCACATAATAAAAATTTGCATACGTAGTAGATTTATATATCATCCCATCAATTTGCTCCTATGGCCATCAGAAAGAATTTATATCTCAATGTAATTAGTAGGCGGTTAGCTCGATTCACCTGTAAGGTTCCTACGAGATAACAGACCAAATAGTAATAATTTTCAACTGTCTTTGGTGCTGTTTCAGAATATTAGAAATAAACTATAGATAATTATCTATTGAGTATGAGTTTGAAAATTAATTTTGATATACCTTTTTGGGTTCTTATTCGTTCTACCTAAAACAAACCTTTAATAAAACCATTAGCCATTTTTATAGGTTTTTAAGGCCGTATAAGAAGCATTTGTTAGTAGATTATTTTTGGTTACTATCTATCTGTCTATCTGTTTGCTATCTATCTGTTTACGAATAGCAATTTTAAAATTTATTAACTTCTACATTTTTTCTTGTTTAATAATGTTTCTCAATCATGATGATGATGATGATGATGATGATGATGCAACATTATTATAATCAGCCCCTATCTGTCCAACGCTGACAAAGACAAAAGACTCCAAGCATAGCGCTTTACATAGCACGTTTGGCATAAATAAAATTGATATTTTATTGATATATTATTGATATTATTGTCTTTTTTTTTTTCTTTTTTTTTAGTGACTATTAACCGCCTGCGGATTTCAATATTGCCATATGTGTTTTTTTTTTTTTTGTTTTTCTTTCCATGTGCAGTACTTTTATTATGTTCAGTACTTTTATTTTTCTGTTTTTATTGTTATCTCATTTACCAAATCTAGATTTATTTTGTTAGCCAATTTTTTTTTTTGTTTGTTATTATTTCACGTTAATGAGTTCAGTCGCTACAGTATTTTTTTTAGTACATTGAAGTCTAGTTAAGGTGTCAGCAGAATACCAGCGTTGGTCATAGCCAACATTATGCTGAGCTGAAACCTTATTGGTCTAGCAACAAATTTATTACACAAATTTTGTACAACTTTTTTTTTTCTTTGTAATTCTTTGTTTTATATATAAGATATGTATGATATATTTTTCCGCTGGACTGATTAAATGAGTTTATTATTATTATTATTATATTGATATTTCCGTACTTAATAGCTGATTTATTAGAATATGTTCTAAAAAAATCTTTAATTCAATACTGTTTAATCACACATAAAAGAATTAAATATGTGAGTTTATACAAAATTATTTTACCTTTTAAATTACTGATTATTGTACTGTACTGTGTATTTTCGTGTCACCTAAAACAAAACACAACACAACTACAACAAAGGACCATATTAATTAGGTTTACTTACTAATGTGGCTATCAAAAAAGATGTCTGGAGGGCCAAGACTAAGCTTAAAGGCTCAGCAATATCTGTGAAGGAGTTCCTGACGCGGGTAAGACAAACAGTTTTTGTTAACGCCCGCCTTCATTTTGGGATGCGATCGGCGTGGACACACCGTGGAATTATACATGTGAAAACTCTGAGGGCATCCACAAATCACCACCATTGACAAGCTCACTGTCCTTATCGCCTTGGCCAAAGCCTCAACGAAGTTGCCCACTTAAACATAAAATGGCAATAGTTATAGTTTTCATTGCAATGTTTATCTTATTATATTAGTCTTTTTAGTATCATTATAAATGTATATTGGTTAAATAATAATGGCTCATCATTTGCTTGCCCATAACTTTAGTTTATATTACATTTTGATTAGTTATTTGTTATACGTTTATAATTTTTGTTTTTTGTTTACAACCCATTTATTTCTTATTTATATGTGTATTTCTTATTTCATATGTCCGTCGTTTGAACTTATTTTCACTTTTAATAACTTATATTATCGCCTACTAGTCTAAGTAAGTAAACTTTTGTTTATAAATTAACAATGAACCGGTTAAACAATAAATAACGTCATATTCAATTTGACGTCTGATGCTTGTCACTATTGTTGATTTGATTTGGGTGCGTTCCGTTTTGACTTTTTATCATAATTTTTGAAGTTATACTTTTAGACGCGTTATGAAAAAATGATGAGAGTGAAATTTTAAGATGCGCGCACCTGTGACACAAAATTAACAGTTTATAATGAAAACGGTGAAATGGACCTTATTACATAGTGATAAGGTTGATTTTTGTGTAGTGATAATGGAGTTGTCGTTTTTATTTGCGATAGTTGTTGCATAATGTGCTCTATGAGTTAGGATTAAGGTTCGTTTTTGGTTGCGTTTATTTTTTTTTTATTATTTTTATTATTGAAGTTATACTTTTAGGCGCGTTATGAAAAAATGATGAGAGTGAAATTTTAAGATGCGCGCGCACCTGTGACACAAAATTAACAGTATGAAGCCGTCTGCTTAACCGCTCATTAAGTCTCGAATAAAAGCTACCAACAAAATATTAATTGAACCTCGATATTATTTGCGCATGTTGGTACGCTCGTCACCTCTGATGACTGTTTTCATATTTATAATATTTATCAACATGTCTCTAGTTTATACATTTACAACTACGTGTTTGAGTTTCATAAAGTGTAGAATTATATATAAGCTAATAAATTATATTCAGTAGTGATTTAAATTGAATATTTTGATTGATATTACTTACTATTTGTGAATATTGTGAAAAACATTGTGCTTATATACTTTTCAAGTGCTCCAATATAATTGAGGTTAACTTATCCGTATGTATTATTTATTGATATAAATTAAAATACTTTTTATTTAATATAATTAATAATATTATTAAATTATTAATGTTAAATACTTATTATTGGTTATTTAATATTCACAAAATAAAGAAATCATTTAATAAAACATTTAATAAAAAGTTTGGATAAAATTAAAATTGAACATCAAATTATAACATTAATTTTTAAATATTTATAAAATAACTAAATAAATTTAATGAAAACTTTTGATAAAAATGATAACAAGTTCCGATTCAGACATTACGGGAAGATACTATGGAAGTGGACATCATTTAATTAAAAATACAATTCGAATAATAAGTCAATTTATGTTAGACTTAATGTAAGAAAATAAATATTTATTTATTTAATTTTTTCAAATTTTAAACTGAACTTTGTTGATTATCCTTTTCCAATCCTTCTATTATTTTATTGTAATTAATTATTTGCATGCAATTAAAAACTATTTTTTAATGATGCCAAAAAGTATATCTTTCACGCGCTGTACATAAGTATATCGCACCCATTTTTTTTTTTATATCACGTATTTTTTAAATTGTTTTTAAAATTGTGTTGTTATCAATGTTATGCAATGAAGTCTTAGCTTAAGTCTTTATTTCTTTTCTTTTTATTTTGTATGTTTTTTTTCTTTTCTTATTAATTGTGAAGGTTTGCGGGTGGTGCAGAAATGATTGTTGCTCCACCAATTGTTAAGCATTATATTTAAATAGTATTATTATTTTATTATATATTTATTTTATTTATATTTATTTGTTAATTATAATTATTATAACGAATGATATTGATGATGACGATTCATTTTATTGAATGAATCTTTGATCTCTAGTAGTAGCGATAGTTTTAATTTGATAGGTGAGTCATTAGGACAGTTTTCAGACAGCACATTTCCCAAAACTCAAAATAGCTTCGTAAACATTTGTCACCTAAATGTGCAGAGTATTCCCAGTCATTTTAGCGATCTAAGTGAAGGGTTCTCCGATTTTAATGTGCATGCCATCTTGATTTCAGAGAGTTGGTTAAAACCGCATCTTCCTTTCACTTTGTATTCTCTTCCTGGCTATGTTCTCATTCGTAATGACCGTTTAGGTAAAGGCCGGGGAGGCGTAGCTATTTATCTTAGGTCAGATCTCCCATATAAAATCTTAGCCTCTTCCACCAAAAACTATCTAGCAACTGCTGAATTTCTTGTTTTAGAAGTAACGCTTCATGGTGCCAAATTAGTGGTTGCTGTTGTGTAATGTCCCCCAAATACGGATTATTTTACCGACTTTGAACTGGTATTAGAATCTTTGGGTTCAAAGTATGCACACTATGTTATCATGGGCGACTTCAACACGAACCTTCTCGCTCCAAATTTTCCACGTACCCATAAACTCCTCCACTTAGTTGAGTCAAGTGCTTTCCATATTTTGCCTATCAAGACTACTTACCATAACCTCTCTGTGGATGACACTTGGCTTAAATTAATCCTTTCATTGAATCCATCCTTCATGGTCAACATCCTACACCAGGCTTTTCCCACCATGCCCCAGTTTTTTTTCTTACATCTTAAAATCTCCTAAATCCAAACCAAAGGTTCTGCACGACGGTCTTACTCAAAATTAAATGTGGAAAAGTTACGTGAGGATGCTGGGAAAGTGGTTGAGCGCTGTAACCTAGAGGACATACGATTTACGACTAAGACTCAAATCTTTAAACGCCTTATATATGACATATAAGGCGATTAAAATTGTTTTTATATCTGAGATAAACGATATCCAGGCTCATATAAAGGAGGGTAAGGTAAGTCAACCATTTTGCGCCTTGGCTAACTGAAGGCATTCTCATGGCCATGAGGGCGCACGATCGTATATTTTACAAATTCAAAAATTGCTTACTAATGAAAATTGGTTCAGTTACAAATTAGCACGTAATCGGTGTAATCAGATGATACGCAACGCTAAACGCCGATACTCTCTGGATAGTATTATAAATCAACTCCTACCGATAGCTGGAAGTTCCTTGGAACTCTAGGCATCAGTAAGTCGAGTGACAAACCTTCCTAGTTCAATAACTTTAGATGAGTTAAACTTTCATTTTACTTCCACTACTTTTACAGATCATCCATATATGTGAGTGACGTCACTTCACACTTAATGGTTTGACACGACCTTCTATAGAATCTTTAAATTTTCTCACGTTACTCTGAGGAGATCAAAAATGCCATCCACTCTATTAAATCCAATGCTGTTGGTTGTGACAAATTAGCCGACGCATGATCATTCCTATCCTTGAAATCCTTCTCTCAAGAAAGTCCCAGAAAGCAGATTTCTGGGACTTTCCCATCCTATGGCCAATGCTATCATCCGGCCGCTTCCTAAGTGATCCAATCCTTCACTTCTCACGCATTATCGACCTATATATTCAGTAACAAGCTCGTAAGTTCTTTACAATCGGGTTTTAAACCTGGTCATAGCACCACCACAGCCCTACTCAAAGTGACTGGAAATATAAAGTCGGTATGTGATCCACCATGATTACAGCTTTGGTTCTACTTGATTTCACTAACGCCTTTAATACCGTCAGTCATGACATCCTTCTGGCAATCCTCTCTATTTAATGGTCTCCAAAGAAGTGCTTGAATTGTTCACTTCATATCTTCGAGGTCGCAACAATCGGTTAATGTTAAACATCGAATCTGGCGTTCCTCAAGGCGGCATTCTATCCCACTTCTGTTTTCTATATTTACTAATTTATCATTCATGATCTTCAATGTGCGTATCATCTCTATGCCGGTGACTTACAATTATACACTCAACAATCAATTGACAAACTACCCAAAGCGATCCAAAGCTCAATAACGACTTAGCGGCTGTCGAAGTTAAGACATCATTCACACCACACACCACCACATTTCTGCATACCGTTCCCAACTTCAGGGTTACCTATTCGTCACCGACTCTCCTTACGAGCCCTGACCACCTTTATTCCTTTCTAAATTCTCCTACTACACCCTCCTATATTATCTTCTTACTCGTATCTATATGAAGTCAGTAACAAAAATCTTGATTGACACAAAATCGTCTACTTCAATGTCCCGTTCACCGTTCTGACTTCATGCAGTGTACATTCTTTATCCAGTCTGTACTTTATGGAATGCGCTACCCTTGAAATCAGGATGGTCAAAAGTTATATTACTTTTAAAAGATAACCAAAGAGCACCTATCAAGAGACTTGCAAATAAAAACATAATACTATCATTATTAATTTACTTATGTGGTAATTTGTATGAATCATACTATTTATAATTATGTATATATATATATTTGATATAACTATATATATATATATATAATAAAGACCAGTACAGTTTCTTGCCGGTTCTTCTCTGGACGGGTCTAAGTTTGTGAACCGGTGGTAAATGGATAATTTTTGACGTTCATAAGTGCTCAGTGGAGCCTAAATTGAATAAATTATTTTGACTTTGATTTTGACTTTATTTTATCTGTGCACCTTCCCACTTATTATCTTTGCATCACCTTAAGGTTCACATGGAGACAATGCTTATGGAATTAAATCCGCCTATGTACAATTAGTGCTTAAAGTGTAAATAAATAAAACACGCCAAACATTTAATACTTTATAATCTAGTTATTTAGTCCAAGCTAAAACTCTACGAGAGCCGAACTAATTCCATTGCAACGTTTAGAATACTTCAATGCAAACAGTTTGTGTATTTCGGTATATAACCGTTCGATATCTTCATCATGAAGTTTTAGTCACCTGCCAAAGTAGCGAAAGTTTCTTGTTACAAATTGCTAGGCAATTTGTGCCGTTATGAACATACAGCTAATCAATTTTGCTTTTTTGTCTTAAAGTTTTGCTTCGTATTGGCAAAATAAGGGACGAAATATTTGCTTTTAAATTATCAGTGGTTTAAATTGAATAATTAGCAAAACAGATCTTTTTACCTTTTGATAAAGTTTAACTATATAAGAATAAAAACTCATGATCATTATCGTCATTAGCAGCCTTAGTCCGTTCACTGCTGGATATAAGCAATAAACATTCATTAAAAGATATTTTAAGAATATACCACAGTAATAATTTTGATATAATCAAAGTAAAAACCACAATTCGATGATTTCGTTATGCAAGTTGAGTTATGCAACTAAATACGGTTGGATAATTTTTTTATATATTGCTTATACTCGTAAATAACTGCCTCCGTAGCTCATGGGTTCGATCACCCAATTGTCTGAAAAGTAAGATGTTCCATGCGTCGGATGGGCGTGAAAAGGGTCGATCCACCCACCAACCCGCATTGGGCCAGCGTGGTGGGATACGGTCCAAAAACCCCCTATTGGATAGGGGTGTATTAGGGGAGGCCTATATCCAGCAGTGGACTATCGCAGGCTGATGATGATGATGATAACTCGTCAATACTGTGCTACTCAACACCTTTACAAAATAAATTTCTTAAATATTTTACAGATCGAATACAAGTGACTGAGCAGGATTTCGTCTCGTTTTATATATATTTTATTGAAAAAACGTTTATGATTAAAGTATTAGTACTAAAAATTTTTAAGGTGCAAAGGCATAGCAATTTTATGAAAAATATTAAAATATAATAATTTATTTTCAAGCATGGTAGAGGCCTAACGATAAAATATAGTGAGTTTAACATGCTCGCCTCTTTGTTCAGTCACGTATTGGCTCGAGCTTCACTGTTTGTCAATGATGATGATGTAAAGGATAAAAATAAAAAATGGAAGCTAAGCTTTAACCATAATTCTTTTGTGGGATGTAAAATTTTATGCTCGGAAAAGACAGGGTACGAAAAACATTTCCGACGAAATATACCCAAGATGTAAGCAAAAGGAAATTGATTGACTTTTAACACACAATAAGTATCATAAAGTCATCAGTGAAATATTTAGATAATTAAATGTGTACTTTACATAACTATCAAACATTTTCTGAACTATGTTTTCTGCGTAAGGTAAAGGAAAAAAAGGTTGGTGTTATAGTACCCCTTTACGAATACTAAATCTCGCATAAAGGAACTGTTTCCCTGTAGAGACAACGCTATTGGGCTACATCATTCCAATCTTGAGGAATAACAATTACATATCTGTATTACATACTATATCTACATTTTATAGAATCCTTCTATGTTTAATAAAGTGATTACAATCATGCAAGATTGCGTACAAGTGCCGGCTTATATAATGGTATTTTTAATTTTATTAGTCTAGACTATATTTGTATATATTATTTAAATGAGCCTATGGCATGAATGTTATTTTCAAAAATGATATTGTATGCTATCGTTGTACCTGTTTAAGTAAATGAATTTAAGTAAATGAAAGACCGACATATACGGTCTCATCTTTTGTTGCGAATGCATAGTTAACCTAGGTGAAACCCTACTAAAACTACTGTTCTAGCATTTGAAGAACCAAAACTAATATAACACCTTTGAGCTGCCACCATAAGCTGACTTTACCTTGAACTAAAGTGTAAAGTCAGCTTGTGGTATTGAGAGTTGCGGACGTAGCCAGCATTCTTAAGTAAAAGGCTAATAAAGATTAATTATCTGATCTAAAGGGTTCTATTATTATTATTTAAACGATTCTGCCTGCCTCCCTAGCCTAGTGGTATGGGCGTGTGCTTTAGAAACCGGAGGTCGTGGGTTCGAATCCTGCGGGGGCTCAACAATTTTTCATTGTTGTTTTCTAGTTGGTTAGGGCGATTTGGCCTGATCACTCAATTGTCTGAAAAGTAAGATAATCCATGCGTCGGATGGGCATGTAAAAAGGCGGTCCACCTACCTAACCGCATTGGACCAGCGTGATGGGATACGGTCCAAACTCCCTAATGGAAAGGAGTTATTAGGGGAGGCCTATGTCCAGCTGTGGACTATATCGGGCTGATGATGTGAAGCGATTCTGCCGGACTTTACTACTGTCTTTGTGAGCAGAATATTGACTTACGCTAATTAACATCACGAATTTCAATAAACAAAATGTTATATAAAAATCGCAAAGCGTAAATAATCGTGACGTTCGATATACTAGTCTTATAAGACTTTGTTTATAAAGTTCTTAAAGTTCTACATCTTACATGGTTCAAGATAAGGTAGAAAAACGGAACTCTACCCCTAATTTACATGCTATAAAATTGTGTAATAAGACTGTCCTTTTCATTGAGCATGAATCTGAACGAAGAAACTGTAAGCCGTCAAGCGATGCCATACCTCATATTTATGCTAGTCACGCGCACTAAGGATAAGTGACACATGTGTCGACTTTTAGAATATGTAAATTGGAAGATGGTTGTATGTGTTAAGTTTTTATCCCTCAAATGCAGTAAGCTTCTTTTGCTTCATATGCCGGCCAATAATGAAGCTTAAAATCTCGTGTACGATATATAACTACAGAAGTACGAGCAAACTTAGATGCACTTTTAGCTATTTCACTCATATAGATAGGATGAATAATATCTGCATAATACCTACAAGAAAAAAGGCGCATGACTGACTTTTTACATGTCTAGCCAATACATTGATCATCTTTACAGGATATGGGGCGTTATTCATCATTCCCTTATTTGTTCCAAGTTATTCAAGTTACAGAGGCAGACAAGCAGCGACGGGGCTCATGTTGACGAAAAAGTTAAAAACTGTTATAATAGATTGTTTGCTTTTTAGTTACATAGTTCATTTTAAGTGGTAATGTTTTTTCTTATTAATCATATCTTTAATTGAAAACTCTTTTCAAAATCATGTTACTTTAACATTTTTAAAAGTATTATTAACAGTTTCTCTGAAATATTCCTCTGCAGAAATAGCAAAAAAGCCAAAGTTAGTGTCACTGAGTTTACAATAAATTTGAATTTGAAAATGAATTTGTATTCACCTGTGTATGTTATGTTATCCTCATAACGCTATGTTTAAGAAATAGATGTGTTGTCTGGCAAGTTTTATAATTTTGACTATTCCCGTTAAGGAGTTTTGGTGTTGATCTAAAATCAATTAAAACTCTATTATTATAGCTTTAATATTCTTCAAAAGGTTTAGAAAATTAGAGATTCTGCAATAGTCTAGAGAGTTAGCAGGATAGAGTCAGTAGTTGTCAAAGTATGCCGTCAATTAAAAATATGAAGCCCATCGTCGATTTTATATTTTTTTCCTTATTGCACTTACGATTTGAAAATATAAAAGAGCAACCGATTTAATATGAAGTACTGAAGCTTCTTTAGTGTATATGTGATTAAAAACCAGCGGCTGGAAGACAAAATGCTCATAACGTACTTAAACTTTAATCCATATTTTGCATCTTTTTAATATTAAAAACGTAAAGTTAAACAAATAATATATTTTTACATATATGTATCAGAAAATTGTTCTGGTACATATATATCAATTTTTTTTTCTATCTCAGGTAATTATATAATTTATAAATTTGTAAGGGCAACCGCTTTTTTTCTAATTAAAAGTAAAGTATATGTATTAAGTATGTGTACTAAGCGAAGATACTTCATCGAATCCCAATCACTTGTCAACTAAAGATATAATATCCTCAGTTCTGATTAGATATATTGATTGCACAATATTAAATTTTATTTAATAGGAATCTAGTTTTATGACAAACATTGCGACAAAACTCTTGTGTTTTTGTTTAGTTAATTAAGGCTATTAGGAACATATATGGGATTATTATCTCTTAAAAGTAAAAGAATGAATGGACGTGTAAAAAGTCCCTAGTGGTTAGCAAAGACGTCAGGGCCTAAAGTATACAGATTTTATACTACATCTATATCTATCCATTGTAAGCGGTCCATTTATTGCTCAAAATCACTTTGTATTTTTTTCTCCTTTCTTTGTGTTGTAGAGGTCAGATGCTGTTCACTCGAAGTAAATACTGTTATTAAGCAAAACTGGATGACTTTTAGGTTGACTTCGCAACAATTGGGGAAAATGGCTGGGTAAAGAAAATAATTACAAGTTGACAAAAGGATCAACATTATTTAAATATTATAAGAAAGGTTCTCGAGTGGCAGCCTCTGTACTGGCTATCGTAGTGTCGGACGACCCCCACCAGATGGAGTGACGACCTGTGCAAATGTGCAGGAGGTCGGTGGATGCAGGTGACAGGATCGTACCTCTGGACTTATGGGGAGGCCTATGCTCAACAGTGGGCTTTGACAGGCTGAAACGACGACGACGATATGGAAAAAATATTATTTATTCGAAACTCAAGTGACACAAAGCAATTTATTCGTCACAATAAGTTTAAGAGACAACTTGAATATTTAGAATAACGCATAGATTTCAATTAATTTAAATTTAGTACACAACATTTACTGCATGAATGAAGATAGGAGGCTGAAATAAAAGGGTAATGCTGATAATGTATTCTTTGTATTGCACGATTCTTGTAATTCAACAGAGGTAGCCGCCCAAGTGGAAATAACAAAAGCGATAAGACGAGGCAAAACTTTTCAAGCGGAAAAGAATATTGTACGAAGACAGGAAAAGATACGCATAAATTGTTCTTAAACGTTGGGTTGTGACAGCTGTCGTTAATTTAATAAAAATTCCTTATATTTATTTTAATAAAAAAAATTGTAAGATAATTTATAATTAGGGTCATTACATATACTATACATATTTTATACACACTAAAAAACTAATGAAACCTTCAACAAAGCTATTTTCTTTTAATTTTATTTTAACTTTACTTATAAAATATTTCCTTCACAGCAACTATGGTAACGGGCCGAACTAAGATGTTGTTCAAGGTATTATTATTATTCTTTCTAATAGATCTTTCAGTTTGACCTATTCAAACTTGTCTCGACCTGTATATTGGAGCAAGTTACTGGTGTACAAAACTGATTTAATTTACTCAATAGTTGATAAACATTTTAATATATACGAGCCCTCTTAAGGACTTACAATGTATTCCATCAGTGGATCCTCTGATTTAGCAGAGAAGCCGTCACCTTTACGATTTTACCATTGTAAAAAGTAAACGATTTTATTAAAGCAAAAAAAAAACTTAATGCTGTTTCAATTAACAAATGACGGCAACATAATTATTAATATTGGCGGATCGCCAGAATACTCAAGCCTTTCTGACCGCTGCGTGAGAACGCAAGAAATAGGCGAAAAAGAGAATCGCAGTCTAAAAGTCTTCTTTGTACCGCTAAATGTCATTAATAAACGTACTATATAGAACTCTCACATAGTCAATATTTCTCTTAAATATTTATTAACTTTTTCTGTTCCTTTGTCATAATATTTTTTTTTCATAGAGGTAACGTGTCCCTTAAAAATATCTTCAAAAGCAAGATCTATGTAAGTTCTAAGTATCTACGTAAGTTCTAAGCCGAAGTTTTTTAAGTTACCCTGTTTATTTGAATAAAAAATATTTTTTTAATGACAATGTTTTAGTTTCTTCTTTTTCTAATAAAATAATTTAGAATATTATAAACTCACAACACACTTGAAAACGTTTTTATAAACATACCGAAGTCCAGCGCCTTTCTCGAATAACAACAAACACGTAAAATTTTATCAATTTCGCATTTAATACTCCAAAGATTATTTGTTAACAAACAAGGATGAAAATAGATTTAAGCAATTCTCCTGAGGCAACGTCAAGTAATTTAACTTACCTAAAAACTATTGTATGTCCACTATCTGAAGTTACAAACTTTATTTTGTCTAGGGGCACGAACTTTGCTGCTCAAATTAATATTCATCCAAATTCCGCCACCACATACATGTTTATTATTCTGAATGAAACAATAATTTGCAATCAAAAAACAGATAATAATTTGTAATCACTTCCTACTAATATTATGAATAATAATATTAATGTACGCCATAATATTCAATGGATTACTGTTGTTTATTAAAGATATAATAAAAATATCATGTATGTAAAAAAATTCCGCCATGAGCTAATGATTTAATGCTAATGATATGTAAGAATGATTTCTTATATAAAAAATAACTTGTAAAATTGCCGTTTTATTGAATCGTTAAAGTTATTACGGTAACAGAGCGAAAATTCAAAGTTTTTTTATAATCTGCATGGTCAGAAAGAATAAAGAAAAACAGTTTTAAGCGGAAATAAATTGTATGCCTGCCATTCCATTGGACGTTTGCCATTTTCGATGGAAACGAAAAGTTATTATGCACTTCGAATAAGAGTCTTAATACATACAATAACCATTATTTTCAAACGCTATTAGATTTTAATCATTCAAAATGAAAAAAAAAGAAACGTTTGGGGTATTATTGTAGGCCACTTATATATTTGATTTTTACTTAATTTTTATCAGATCATACGAATCGCTACGCGGACTGGTTGATGTTTTATTTTATTTCAATTATCATATTTACTTGTAAGAACACAACAAACAGTACAGTACAAAAAGTATTTGTACGAATGAAATATATACGTACGGTTTAAATATTCTTAACTCCATATTTGTTAGTTAACTGTAAACGAGGCATGAAATGTTGGGTATGAAAAGTATTTGACCTGTCAGATAATTTCCGCAGACAATACACGCTAATGAATAAAGTTAGGATATTAACGAAGTAAAGTTTGGAGTTCTGAATTAGAATTGTTCATGTTTTAGAGGATTGTAAATGTTTGTGTTTTTCTTACAACAAAATAATTTATAGCCTCTACAGTGGAACCATGACGTTTATATTTCGTAAAATGATTTTTATGGAGCGTACTTGTGTAAAGTTAAAAAATGCGTATTTCTTAGTAGTTTAGCCATCTTTTTAAAATATAACGTCTAAAAATATTTGATGTTATACCGTTATGAAAGTATATCTACGCTTCTTAACCGAATAACATACATACAAAATTTTTTTTGATATCACAAGAGTTAAACGAGAAATTTATTATTAATTTTTATTGTCAGGTCATCGATTAGGAACCACTTTAGCTATTGCGTAGGTGTTGGAGTTTTGCCAAATAGTTCCTCTTTGATCTGATACGCCTTTGACATATTGGGTACATACCAACAGGATAGATTCTTTTAAAACAATTAGCTTTAAAGGTAGTAAGTATTTTGTGTTAAGACGATATTCACGCAGACAATTAAATTTTGGATGATTTTTGTTGAGTTAATTCCGGTAGGAGTTTGTTATGGAATAAAAAATATTAAACGTTGTTTGCTCAGTTGAACATCCTTATTTCAAGGAATACTTAGGCGATCAGAAATATCTTATTTTAGGTACATAGTCCCTTTTTTACCGTATATGACATTAAGTACGTATCTACAAATTGAATTACAATAAAAGTAAAATATGCATTACTGCATAATCAAATCAATTGTGCATTTAAGTCTTGAGTTAAACCTAAACATGCTTCGCTGTTAAGGTCTAACTCAGAACTTTAACGCACAATTGATTGTCGTTTCATAATTAAAATAAAATAATTTTTTTGTAGTATATATTTTATTTCGAAATCTTCTTGAAATTTTAAAAATTTGAATGGACTCACCGATATTATTGTCACCTAATGACAAAATAAATGTAGTATACAGAAGAATGTTTTTTCATAAACTTCTTTGCTCTGTCTTTTAAGGTAGTTATGTTTTAATTTCATTTAAAATGATAGACCACCATATTTTTCATAACATATTTTAAGAAATCTCTACATAATATGTAATAATTTTATTCTTATACTCCGTTACTCGATCTGAACGAAATTAGGCTCCGGATTCAAATCCATGACCGTACAGAAACAGTACCTAAAATGTAAGCCCATACCACTGCTACTACGAAGCATATCACGTAAATTATACAATGTATAATTAAAGTCTCTGAAAAACTAAACACAATCTATGTGTCCAAAATATTTGTTATTCAACTTCTCGGTCAAGCAAAAAAAAGTCATTAACAATTTAAAAAAATGTTTTTCCAACATAACGCAGATGCTTTTTATAAGAACACGTGGTTTTTATTTATATATCGGAAGAAAGCTTCTACGCAGTGTAGTATATTATGTTGAAGCAGATCTTATTTGGTAGAATTTAACGTTTTCTTTTCTTCCCATCTTTTTTACAACATTCTTATTTCATAGCTTAAATAGGTAAACCAGACTGTATTGTTTTAATTAAGCCATAGTGTAAATTGTGAGTGACTTTTTTATTGCCATAGTTTTTTTTTATGTTCTGTTTATGTTATATAATGTTTTTATAAATCTCAATAAATGTCCTAATCGGAATACAAACTACAAGGTATATAATCATTACTAGAACAAAATCACACCATCTTATCACGTGGGTACACCCACAACATAAGATGGTGTGATTTTATCTAAATAAGTAGAGGACTGTAAAGACTTTAATATAGAAACAATATATTTGGATCAGTTGAAACGCAAGCAATTTTTTATCTGCACTGTAAAAAACACTATGAAACGTACGAGCAATGTGTCGGATTCGGATGAAATGTTAGTCATAACTTCTCATTTTGAATAGAACGGTGTTTTTTTATTAAAACCCCAGTTCGTGTATATTGCAAGTTGTATTTTACCAGTAACATAAATTTTCTTCCAAAACTTGATTCAGATATAAGATTTTTTTATTTATTATATTTTTTTTATCTACTTATGTCTTAATATTATTGTTAATATTCCATGAAGATTTACCTAGGTTTTAGGATCATCCATATTAAAATAGGAGGTAAAAAAACATCGTATATAAATAAAAATAAATATGTTTTTTTGTCATATGAATTTACTTTAATAAATAAAAAAAATGAATTAGATTTTGTCAAATCTTTATTATTTAAATAAAAAATAAGGCTCAGTGTTTTCTATGTCACTGTCTTTTCTGCCATTCTTGATACTTTCCCAACTAAACTGACAATTGTTACTTTGTTGAGTCAGATGTATACTATTGTATACAGTTGTACTGAGTCAGGTTGACATACTTGATGAATTTTATAGCAAGTTGCAAAAAAATAATATTTGATAAAATAACTTAATAAATTGTGAGATTAACTTGATAACGCAGGCAAACAAAAAGTAAACAATGTTGAACATAATCTTACGTCTTTAAGTGATTTACAATAAAGTCGACAACCGGTATACATCTATATTTTTAGAATAACCGAAAGTAACCGTTTTAAAACATTGCAATAGATGTGCGTTTATGTATTCCAGCAAAACGTATTTATTTTATAATTTTTACCTACTTACATGAAATAATAGTGTCCCGAGAGGGTCCTATCATAGAGTAGTTTGGCTTCCGGGCTAAACACTCGTAAACTTATCTATCCCGCCGCAACACGGAGAACATTAGAATCCACATTATACGGGGTTTACAGGCAAGCGCCTCAATAAGGTTAAATAATATTTTTTTTTTTTTTTTTTGGCTGATCTCGTGCTCTGTGGAGTAAACCATAGAACATAACCGGGTTCGAGTCATCGTGCTCACAGTAGCGTCTCTCCCGTAAGATGACTTAACTCACCAAGGGCCCTCAGAAGGGAAGCTTAGGACTTGGGTATCACCAGGTCTGTTAGCATGCTGAATCGAGGGTGCCCAGGTGAGGCTGACGCCCGGCTCGATTCAGACGCTTTGCAGATCATTTAATAGCTAGAAGAGCTCTATCTAAATTTTATTCCTTCTTAAAGCGTTGGCGCTGAGAAGGAGCGCAAGAAACCCAGCAACGCCTATGCACCATAGGTGCACATGTCTATGAGCAAAGTGGTTGTAATTATCGACCTCACCGGTGGGGCGATGTCATGAGTGTGTAATGTCCACATCTAAGTGTAGGGTGTCTGGCTACTGCTAGGTGTCGCTCAAGCCTGGCATAAAATTAATTTGTATTTAACAAGGAAAACCTAAATCGTAGTGCCGCGGCGGCGGTCTGAACTGTCTGCCTTTTGACGCTTCAGATTTTGAATTCGAATAATTTAAACAAGGCAAATGAGGGTATTAAATGGTTTGGCTTCCGGGCCAAAACACCTAAACTTATCCACCCAACCCGGAGAACATTAGAATCCAATTTTGCGGGGTTTAAACAGTGCTTTTCCTAATAAGGTTAAAATTTAGGCAGAAAGCTGGTTTTATACAGGCACACTAAATGTACAGGCGTAGAGTGCAGGTCTTTTGCTTGCTCATTAGGAACGGAAAAAGCCGATCGCGGTATCCAAGTCGGTATTTAACGTTTTTTTGCGCAACATATACGATGACATTAGTTATCATTGAGAATGTAATTCTTATGAGCAAGAGCGTTAAAAGTATTCAAACCATTCCAATATTATAAATGCAAAAGTAACTCTGTTTGTCTATCTGTCTGTCTGTCTGTCCGTCTTTTTCCGATAAAGTTTGGGTCATACTCAGAATAGATTTTAAGAAAGGCCATAGGCTTTAAATTATTGGGATGAAAGTGGTATAAAGGTTTTAAATAAGAGTTGACAAGGAAAATCGTTAGTGTTTACCATAAAACAATTAAATTTTAAGTCTTAGATACTTAGAGCCGTAAAAGATTTTTTTTAACTATTGTGGTTTCAAACTGTACCGAGGTCCAATTTGAGGGGTTGAAATGGGGATGAAAATTTATCCATCCAATCAAATTAATCCATCCTCCTTTGGAATGGGCTACCTCTCGAACTTTGGGATGGCAAAAGTACAACCAATTTTCAAAGAAAGCAAAAAACACTTTCCCAAGGACTTATTCAGGGATTTGCAGTCGAACTTAAGTAAAGGTAAACCTTATTATGTTATATTTGGATATATACATGTATATATTTATATTAAATTGTAATAATGCGTACATGTAACCCATATTTCTTTTCCTTTCTTTCGCTTACTGTTTGGTGCACAAACGGTAAAGCAAAACCCTACCAAGGTTTGCACCACCCCTAAGGTCGCACCACCTAAAGGTTGACTGGTAGAAAATCTTTTAGTTAAGGTCCCCTTTGCAATATTCATTAAGTGTAAATAAATAAATAATATGGAAATTCGTCATCGTCGACGCAAAAGCCATAAAAATCTGTGCCTATGATAGGCACATGCCATAAAAACAACTCCTTGTATTTTCCATACTAATATTATAATTGAGAAAGTAGCTCTTTCAGTCTGTCTGTCCGTCTTTACTATCCTAACTTCTGAAGTGACTTCGATAAATTTTGGTACATACTTAGAATGTATCTTCGACACAGGCTAAAAATAAATTGTTGCGATAAAAGTGGTGTAAGGGGTCGAAATAGGGGATGACATTTTGAATAATAATACGTCATTTATGAACTTAAACGAAGAAACAAGACATTAATGGTTCTTTTTAGCAATTTTGTATGATAAACTGTACAGGTATGACCTAGAAATTGAAATGGGGACAAAAATCAATGCGAAAATTCATTATCGTCGAAGCTAAAGCCATGAAACCGTGTGTCCAATAATATAAACAAACAACTATAACACTTCATTTAAATTACTTTGTACAGTTTATTTGTATATATTTCGCAAACATTCCACATATACCACGTGCACGAAGTCGCGAGTAACCGCTCGTATAAATAAATAAGTTTTAGCAAATATTATGGCTACAAGATTGTCAGTGTACGAAAATATCTCCTTTTAGTCAATAAAGTTCATTTTCACAGACAACTATTGACAGTATTGTATTAACTAGAAATTATATGACACAATGTTAAAAGTCTTTATCAGGATCTCAAAGTAAGTTTTAGGTTTGGCAGCTTAGTTAATACATTATATTAAATTGTTTTATTCTCTTCCTTATCTATTCAAGATTAGAAAGTTACTCATAATGAGTTAAAGATAGCTGTTTGTTTGAGGCCTTATGGTCAGAAAAAATAACTATTACACCCTGATCTATAATTTTACGATAACAAACACATTATCTATACAATAGGCGTAAGATATTGTCAAACTAGTTGGTTCATTAAATTCACATTGAAGATCTCATAGGTAGCGTTAAAAACTGTAATGTGTGTGGTGAATCTGTCAGGATGTCGACATTAAATACACAATAAAAACAATATGCTTCATTGAGTTATTATTTTTCTTAGAACAATCTCCATAATTATATAAGTGTCAAATATCACCAGAGGCCTAAATCAACAAAAAGTATATTGTTCTATTGGTCAAGTAAAATAATGAGTTAAAACAGTAACGTTCCCAGAATAGCCAAAGTTTTGTTTAAAATCTGTGCATTTTAGACAAATACACTATTATGACTTTATAAATAACATTAACTTTCTTTCATTACTAAGCGCAATTTAATAAATGTGTAATAGAGTATTGAGATTTTACCCGTTTAATTATATGATAATTATGCGCGACGTTTCTAACCCTACTCATGGTCACGAGACCGATGAAGATATTGGGCCTGAAAATGATAGTATCGATAAGGCTACAATCAATTTTAAAAATATGAGGCGTAAAACCGAAAAATTGTGTTATTTATCAAATCACATTGATAGTTATCGCGAAAGTAACAGCAAAGTGATTTTGGCTCATTACTAATGCCACTGCTACTGATTTCTACCAACAAATAGTAAGCCGGTGATAATTTATAAGTAATAATTTTATCAAGTATTGCCTAAGATCAGTTTTATACAATTTTAATGCACTTTCGTTAACAAGGACTTAACATGTAATGTTATCAATTAGAAATGAATATGGCTCCCTGGTTATTTGTGTTACACATAGACATTACTGCAAACTACAGGGTGGCCCATAAGTCCTTTGAAAAGTAAAATTTGAATAAAACGAACAGGGCGCGTGGCGAGTGCAGGAAAGCGAGGGGAGTAACTTCAGTTTCTGGGAATTTAGTCGCGATGGAGCGTTTTACCGGAGCGGACCGTGCGTTTTTGTGCGCGAGTTTTATAAAACGACAATTCGGTAACCGTTGCGCGGCGTAAATTTCGAGAACACAAGGTTTACACAACTTTGATGACACTCCAACTCTTCAAACGATTAAGAACTGGGTTGCTAAGTTCGCGGAGACCGGTTCGACGTTAGATAAACCGCGGTTGGGTTGCCAAGGACGTCACGTACGGAACAAAACATAGACACAGTGACACAGTCTATTCGCAAAAATCCGACACAGTCAACTCGTAAGCGCGCCAGAGTATTAAACGTATCCAGGACATCGTTACAACGGATTTTGAAGAAAGATTTACATATGCACCTCACGGATCATCCTTGGTAGGAATCGGTGTTCTTTAGCGAGGATATGTGGTCGATCAAATCTGATGTAATGGTTTAGGTGATTTAAGATATGGTCACACACTGCCGACTTGTTGGGTCTTCTATGTTTGATGTCAGCTATATGTTCCTTCACGCGGGTTCTTATTGCTCGCTTTGTTTGTCCAATATAAGAGAGGCCGCAGTCACAATATAGCTTGTACACTCCTGAATCTTTAAGAGGAATATTGCACTTGACAGGTGGTAGGAATTGACCAATCTTCTTCAACGGCTTGAAATAAGTTTTGATTGAAGCCCGCCTCAAAATGTAGCCAATCTTGTCAGTTACGCCTCTAACAAAAGGTAGTCTCTCCACTGTGGCTGCCTTCACTCGGTCATTGTGACGCTGCCGTGGCGCAGCAAGCTTGTTGTCTCGCAGTACTTGCTTAACATGGTGTAGCTCAGCCGCCAGGTGTTCATCATCACAGATCCCTCGTGCTCTCTGAAACAAAGATTTACCCACGGTAGCTAACTGGGATGGATGGTGGTGTGAATTACCGTTAAAATATTTATTTGTATAGGTTTGTTTTCTATACACAGTATGGCTCAAGGTGTCATCAGGATTGTGAATAATTAAAACATCAAGAAAAGCTAAATTATTATTATTTTCTAACTCCATAAGAAACTGTATTTTTGAATTAATGGTGTAAAGGTGGTTTAAAAATGCATTTATTTTATAAGATGGTATGATGGTAAATGTATCATCTACATAGCGCTTATAAAATCTTGGATGAATGGGAGCAGTGAGTAGGGCCTTCTCATCAAAGTCTTCCATAAAAATGTCAACAACAATAGGAGACACCAAGCAACCCATCGCTACACCATCCATCTGCATGTAGAACTCATCTTTCCATAATAAATAGCCAGATGTTGAGCAGTGTTTTAGTAAAAATACATATTCTATTGGGATGTTATTTTCCTCTATCTTTCCTGTTACAATATTGATGCAATCTTCTATTGGTAAAGATGTAAACAAAGATTGAACATCAAAACTAACCATAGTTTCATTGTCAGCAAGATGTAGATGTTTTACCTCACTAACAAAATGGTAAGAATCCTTTGTGAATGCGCTTGTTTGTCCTCTGAGTGGTGAGAGAATTTTTACAAAATTTCGAGCCAATTTATAAGTAGGTGAGTCCATTTGGCTAACAATAGGGCGCAGCATAGAGCATTGGATCTGTGTATTTTTGGCAACCCATACAATTTTGGGGGCTTGGGACATGAAGGTATTATCAATTCAAGTCAAGATTAAGTTTTTGGAGTGCTTTTTAATAAGATCGCTAGTTAATTTGAGTGTTTTAGTAGTAGGGTTAGTTTTGACCTTTCTATAAGTATTTTCATCCGATAACAGTTGTTCTAATTTAGAATTATAATTTGACGTGTCCATAATCCGTAGAATTATCTTTGTCCGCTTGGAGAATTGTTCGTTCTTTGTTGTTGCGTAAGTTGTTAATTGCAATAAATTTATCCGTAGGAAGATTAGGTTTTGGCACTTTGCTTCGACGCAACATTGATGAAATATCTTGTCGGATAGCCTCTAAATCTTCCTTTTGTACTTGATTTTTGACCAAACAATCCTCCATACTACGTACAATGTGTTCATACGGGATTTTTCGCGATTTAATTGCGAAATTTAATAATTTTTCGAATTCAAAAAATATTAAACAAATGTAATGCTAAAGTTCAAACGGAACGCAACTTTCGCAAAGAGACGGCGGTAATGACGTACACGCGGTTTGTAATCTGTCACAATAATCACTGGATGAATCGACATTGAAAGTATTATAAAAAAGGATCAAACGTAATCAACATTTTAAAAACTCTGAAATAACAGTTTTGAACAATTATTACCGTTACTAAGTGTGATCTGGTTTAACGTTACCAAAAATAACTGCACAAAATTTTTGTTAGTCGCAAAAGTATTCTTTAACGCGATAAAGTGCCGTAAACCTCTCTGACACGGAAGCTTTCTGTCAACATAAGGAAGTAAGTGGAATTGGAACTTCACCGTAGTTTAGACGTTAGACAAAATACATTGAAACAAATGATAAAGGATTACTTTCAATTTTATCGGGATGTTGCAAAAGCGTAATAACATTGTAAAAAAATATAATAATACCATTGTAAAATAATCGGCGTAAAAGCAACAAAAAAATGCACTGTTAACGCTTATCCGAACGCAGTTAGATTTGTTTAAAATTCTTACAAAGATTAATCACGTTTCTTAAAAATCGTCATTTACTTGAAATATTTATTTAATTCTTAACTTAAAAAAGTCTTTCAATCTTATTCTCTATATTTAAACATCTTTATTCATCATCATCGTATCAGCCAAAAAAATGGCGCTGCTATTCATAGGCCTCCCCCATGAGCTGCCAAGAGGTTGTGCGTATTTTTAAATTATTTGATACCTCTTTATTGCAAAAAGCAGATTCGATGAATAATTTTATATGTCTAAGTTACAAGAGAAAGGAGCAAGACTTTCATAAACAAATTTATAAGATACTAAAACTGTTTGCGGTACAATATCCGACAATTCTCGGTAAAATAAACGGAAATAAAATCCTGAAATCCCTTATAGCTGAACGTGGGCTTTAAAAATAAAACATCAATTTGCCAGAAAAGTTTACGAAATTACGTTTTTATTCATAATTGTGCGCGATTTAGATATTTAATTGGTTGGTTTTAATTACGTCTATTTAAAGAAATAAACGACATAGTTTAGTATTACAAAATATTATATGTAAATGCACAGTAAAAAGGTGGAATTAGAATCGTTCATGAGATGATAAAAAATAATCTTGCATGGATTTGAATCCCTACTTATTATTTTAATTATCACTGTTTTTGTCCTTTTATTTATTACTTTTGTATAAGTAAAAGTATGATATAACACGTATATTAATTTATAGTAACAATATATTTGCATATAGAAATTCTTTCATTGAATAAGAAGTTACTTTTTTTATCACAACACAAATTAACAACCCTTTTTATAATACTAAAAAATAAACTTCTAATCCACATATTTCGTTCCATTTTAGTACTCAAGACACATAATATAAATATGTGATAAAGCATTTATTCACATACAAACATAGTTTTACAAATATATAAATCTATGAATTTATAAAGTATTCAAATTACATCTTTCTTTTTAAACATTCAATAATCCTAGCCATCGCATTATTTATCCAATAAATATTTTAAAGGACTATTAATACGATAAAAACTTTAATAGAAGAAAAAACAGGAAAAACGTAAGAAGATTGGTACAGTGATTGGGACTTTGGAGAATACGCTTATATTATTATAGGAGGGATTTCTTACTGACAACAATTAATTAAATGTGAATATTAACACCACCCCACCAACCCGCATTCGAAAAGCGTAGTGACGAATCCAACCACGCTGGTCCAATACGGGTTGGTCCAATTGGTCCTGATGATGATGATGATAATGAATATAAACATGTTTGTGAAAAAACAGAATAAAGAGTGGTGGTTGAGGAATTAGAAACTACTGAAGAGTTAATTGGTGCTAACAGCGGAGCACAAGATCTAGGCCGCCACTGGAGGCTTGGAGACTTATCTTGCCAGGTTTGAGATCTCCTGGTTCCCATGGCTCTTAGGTGGCAGATTCGGGGGAGTTTACTGCCCAGACGTAGGGGCTGAGATGAAGGGCGCGTGACTTCCCACGTACGCAGAGGTGTTTCCCTACGGCAAAAACAAAACTCATCCACAACATACTCCCGAAAAAGTTTCCGTTTGTTGTGATGGCGGGGTTTAGCACCTACGGCCTGGTCCAGCCGCGGGGATGCCTATAGGAACCTGGCGGCCTAAGGAGAAACCGATCACGGTTGCAGCTCCAAGTGGGCTGGAGAAACCCGTTTTGTCTGTGCTTCTAAATTATTAACACAACATTGTAGAAGCAATAAAAACAGGAAATTGTTTCCTAAGCACAGCATTATATTTAAATCAAACTCCTTCTTTTAGAAAATCGATCAAAAATGTAAATCCGAGTCAAACAAAATTGTCATGTGAATACAAGTAATACACTTTTATATTTTCAAATAAACATTTATTTATTATTATTTGTACCACATATATATAATTATTTTTAAATATGTGGTTAATGCGTCAATTCTAATATCAGTTTTCTTGAGGTGCATTTCAACATAATACCTAAAGGACACAGAATTTACGTCAGTTACAATTTACGGCTTCTCACTTCTTTTCTTCAGTTTTATGGAAATAATAATCTGAGGAAAACCTTATAAATTTATACAGATTTTGCTCTAATTTGTTTCAGTATTACCCAAACTGTAATTGAAGTTTTAATATTTTCATTTTCATTTCATATTTAGCAATTAAAGTAGAGGAAGGAATGTTTTATTGTTTAATTCTTCAGCGCTATAATATTTTTTTTTCATTTTCTATTTTTTGTAAACAAGGCTAAAATTAAAAAAAAAAATATGAAGCTATAGATCGATAACTGTTATTATGCTTAAATTCTAATTAGATAATCGTGTTTAACTTATATTTCTGACAATTAAGAAGTAAAGTCCTTTAAAGTAAGAAACAATAAAAACAAAAATATACAATTTTAAGGGTGTCGCAATTTCACAGATAACTTTCTATATAATATTTTTATAACGACACGTTATTTTGAAATATACTAACAATGAAATTGTCGAACTAACATTTTTTTTTAAATCTAATATTTACGGCAATGAAAAAAACATAGAATAAAAAAAGAATAAAGAAATTTTCATTTCATTTTACGAGTACGGGTACGATTAAGTGTTAAACCCGTAGGTCGTTTATCATGCACTAAATAATCAGTAGTCATTTATTAATATTACTAAAAGATGCACTCAGTGGCGGACTAACAGGGGGGCGGAAGGGGCGGCTCGCCCCGGGCCTCACGTCTTGGGGGGCCCCCAAATGTGTTTCGCTTTTTTCATAATACTTTAAAAATATGCTTAATATTTCATGATTTCATGGGTATATGACTTCATCACGATTAAACCACTACAGCCATCGAAAGTTTTTACATGGTACTAATAAACTTTGATGCTGAACGCGTCCAATAATCCGGGGGGATTCCCGTCTTTGCAGCAGGTACTTCCCCTGAATGAAGGAAGTGTGAATAAATCACATTTGTCCGCCTGCAGTTGCATTGCACGTATGTCGAAAAAGTTTAAAATATATATTTTTTTACGTTGGTAATTAATAGTGTATTTATGTAATAGTGCAAATTCTTAAGTAAGGAACACGATCTTAACCGCTTAAAATAAGAGCTTAAGAACTTTTAATTTCATTTAAAAGTGTTTTTAATTTTTGCTGTTATATAAAATTTAAAAGTTAATTATTTTAGAGTTGAGCTGGTGCATTTCTGGGTATTTGGAAAAGTAAGTAAGTCTTTTATTAATACAAAAATATTGTTTTTATGCAAACAACTTTTTTTAGTCTATTCAGGTATCTTTCTTAAAAGTTTTGTACCGGTAACTGCTGCAACTCTGTCTGATTTTTAGAGTTTTTGTTTTATATTTTTTAAGTTTAAGCTGTGACAGACATACCATTTTTTTATTTAAAAATTATATTTTAAGAAATTTAAAATAACGTTGAAATTCATACAACAAATATGTATATATATATATATATATATATATATATATATATATAGATGTCTAAATAAAAATGATATATATATATATATATATACAGATTGGACATGACATGGACATAAAAAAAATCTTGTAAATTTTCAGCCCTTATAATTAATATTAATATTAAGGGCTGAAACTTAACTGAAACTTTTATTAAGAGGTGACTTGTTTTAAAAATTGTAAATTTATCATTAACTATTTGAGGTTGGACTTTAACCTCGAATAACTTTTAAACAGGTAAACTGGAAAAATCATTTTAGACCTTTTTTGTAGATCGTCAAATTTCCTACAGGAATATCTATTTTACTAGATATTCCTTTGTTCAAAGTGCATCAAAAATCCAAACAAAAAAGAAAAAAAAAATGTTATGTTGTTAAAAGTGTAAGTGTTTTATGGTATGGTAATGTAATTATTTCTCAAGCAAATTTGTAACGAAAAGAGTGAAAATGAGCCACAATATTGGATGTTAAAACTATGATAAAGCATAGTTTTCTTTAATTAGTAAATCATCTTTTAACTAAAAATAAAAGATTTTATTTAGTAAAATAAAAACTTTTACGAGTCATAAAATTACGGACAAGTTTTTTATTTAAATGATGTTTGGGGCTTAGGACTTAGACTAGAAAGAGACAAAATAAGTCTAGCACTCATCGTTTCATCTTTTCGTTTGCCTATTATTTTAGAATTTCCCTCATTCAAGAGTTTAATCAAAAGATGTTGAGTTTAGTAGATACAAAGATAAACAATTTCGGCAATGTTGTATAAAACGGCAATGTTATAGCAGTTTATGGAATTAACATTAATTTCTTTTTAGTGAAGAAATCCAACCATCTGGTTCTCAGAAAGGAAGGTAAAAAGCAAAGACTGAAGCGGCAAATGCACTTGCTGGATCTTTATCCAAATACCTTTCAAACTTTTATGAGAGAAAGAGTTTGCGTTGCAAAGAAATTAGTCAAACTGATGAATCAGGATGCAATGTAAAATCATTGATATTGAGACCAGCAAACATAGTTGAAAAGTCTATTAAATGTGATGTTAATACAAAATCCGATGTGACTGACGCTGAAACACAGGATGACAAAACTAATAAATTAAAAAAAAAAATACTGCGGAAGCCGAAGAATACGTCGCAAATTAAGAGGTCTTCTCATCCAAGGATGTTGCACTTTGGCCAATACCTGTGCCAGAGCACATCAGAATTTCCATTATCGAGAAGGGTAGTGAAGTATTTCAAAATAAAGACGGACCTTTTGAATCTGTGGAAAGACCAGGTGAAAGCACTAAGGGAACACATCGTTGTTTAACTTTGCAGTGATTTTACTCACATTTGAATGAATCATCTCATGAACATCTATCAAACTTAGAAAAATGAAAAACGTTGACAGTGAGCTTAAAACTTAATAAAACTATTGATAAAGATAACTTGAAGATTATTAACGATGAAACTAAGAAATGGAAGAACATGTTACATCGCCTTTTAGATGTCACGTTATTCTTAGCCAACAAAATCTTCATTCAGAGGCCACCGTGAAGATAGTTCTAGTTAGGAAATATGATCCGGTGCTGAAGAGACTTAAACCTAGAAGAGGCCGCTGGTGGGTCAAAGATTACTATCGTGATTTATCAAAGGCATACAAAATGAATTTATTCTATGTTTGGGTGAACATGTAGGCAAAAAATCGTTGCAGATATTAAAAGGCTAAATATTACGGAATAATTTTTGACAGCACTCCTGACGAAAGTAAAACAGACCAAATGAAAACGACATTGTGGAAGTACGGGAATCTTTCCTGGGTTTTTTTTTGATATCTGGAAAAACTGCTGAGGATATGTCTAAAGACATTCAGCAACAGCTGAAAAGGATGGACTAGATATTGCGTTGTGCAGGGCTCAAGGTTACGACAATGCCACGTCAATGTCAGGTATCCATGGAGGGGTGCAACGAAAAATCCGAGAAATAAATCCAAAAGCATTGTTCAGTCCCTGTTCTAATCATTCCTTGAATCTTTGTGGCGTTCATGCGTCTGCATGTGTTCCTTCCAGCGTCACGTGTTTTGGAACAGTAGAGAAATTGTATTCGTTTTTTTCATCATCTACACAGAGATGGCAATTACTGAAAGAGAAGACTGGAAAAAATTTAAAACGTTTATCGGATACTCGCTGGAGTGCTCATTACGAGTCAGTAAAATCGTAAAGAAAACATAATACAATTATAAGTAGTTTGGAACATTTTCAAAGATCCAACAAAGGCAAATCTAGATACAAGATCAGGAGCAAGACTTGCTCCTGCCGGCTGTTAATAATTTTACCTTTTTAACCTATATACAATTTTGACTTTCTGTACTGGAGGAGTAAATTTAGTTCAACAATATTTGCAGTCTCCCAAAATGACTCTGGATATAGGAATCGTTAAACTAAAAGCCTTGAATGAGTATTTAGTGAAAAGAACGAAACACCATTGTAGACAATGCTGTTACTTTTGCTAAAAAATGCATTGATATGGACATTGACATAGAGAAACGAGGAAGAAGGAAGGTAAAAAGAACGATGCCGGGTGGAATTGGCTCCTGGTGTTGGATTAACAATTCAAAAAAATAAGACGGTCAATGTTTGAATGCATAGATCGATTTATACAAGAATTGTCGACACGTTACGAGCCATGAACAAATCAATAATATTTCCAAATTATTGAAACAAACTTAATAGCTAGAAGCTTCAGATGACGCTCTGGCTATAGCAGTTGATAATTTAATAAATCTTTATAGTGAATTTGATAAGGAACAAGTTTTGGAAGAAATTAAAAGGTACCGCAGACATGTAAAAGCAACCGATACGACTATGGATTAGTTGCTGCCAAATGGACAACCAAGAAATCCTACAATTTAAAATAAAATGAGGATTTCAGTGAATCATTACCCTAGTCATCGCTTATCCTTCAATACTTTTTGACCATTTGCATCTCAGTTTGCATCATGCGAGAGAAGTTTTCGAAACTTAAACTAATTAAAATTATCATCGATCTACAATGGGTCAAGAGTGACTGGTTAATATAGCCCTGCTTTCAATTGAAGAAAAAATTTCAAAAGAAATTGATTTAACAAGTTATTGAAGAGTTGAGTAAATTGAAGGCACGAAAACACAAATAAAAAATTAACTTATATCTACTTAAAATTAAAACTTTAACTTTAACTTTGATTTATTTTTCTAATTGTTTTTTTTGTTGTTTGATTCTATTTTCGAATTTTATTTTCCTCCACCATATTCATTCCATATTGTAGGTTCGACTGTCTTCGTTGCCTAGTGGTATCTGTAGTGGTATGCAGGGACTCAGCAGGGGCAATTTGGGCTGATCCAATTGTCTGAAAAGTAACATGATCCATGCGTCCGATGTGCATGTAAAGTCGGTCCACCCACCAACCTGCCAGATTTGACCAGCGTGATGGGTTTGCAGTCAAAAACCCTAATGGATGGGCGTGTAATAGGGAGGCCTATGTCCAGCAGTGGACCATCACGGCTGATGATGATGATGATTGTAGAGTCATACCTATGTTTATTAAGCTTAAATAATTTAAGCCAAATTTAGGTGTCAGATTTTAACGAAATAGTTATAAATATACATAAAATTTGAACCGAATAAAAGCTTGTAGAAATACATTTTGCTTATAGCTTGGGGGCCTCATTCAGCTTTGTCGCCCAGGCCTCTGACAGGCTTAGTCCGCCGCTGGATGCACTCAAAACTTTTGAGGTGTTTCCTTGATTTATTTAAAAATCTGTGATATATCACATTGAATTAATATAATTCAAATGCCGCCTAAATTTTTTAACATAATTTTAAAATGCATATGGTTACTTGAATAAGGCAAAGCTCAGAAGAACACTAAATTGGTTTTAAAAATGTATGAAATGAATTTCTTAGCACTATTGCTTTGAAATTGTTTGTTATCAAAAAAGGAAATTAACAAACAGGACTAACTTTTTACATGTCCACTTAAAGCATGAATCATATTATTTTTCAGACTATTGGGAAATCTTTCGAGAAAGCAACTAAAATATAAAAAAAATCCGTTTTTGGATCCAACGCAGGATTTTAACCTTTTGTTGAAAGCCATAATCATAAAAGGTACGGAAATGGCACCTTACACACGGCACCTACCTAATTATGGTAAATAATGTAAAATATTCAGAATTAAATAAAGATTTTTACATCATCATCATCATCATCGGCATGTGATAGTCCACTGCTGGATATAGGCCTCTTCTAATACATCCCTATTCATTAGGGGTTTTATAGACCGTATCTCACCACACCGGTCCAATGCGGGTTGGTGGGTGGACCGACTTTTTACATGACCATCCAACGCACGGATCATCTTACTTTTCAGATAATTGGGTCACGGGCCCAAATTGCTTTAACCAACTAGGAGACAACAATGAATATTTGTTGAGTCCCCGCAGGATTCGAATCCACGACCTCCGGTTTCTAAAGCACACGCCCATATCACTAGGCTATGGAGGCGGTTGGATAGTTATGTATAAAGTTGTTTGCAACGGTGTTGAGTAAATGTCTTCGGCTTTATTTGAATACAAATTCGATAGGCTGTATCTCTAAGCTAGATAGAATCCTCGGATCGTAAATTTCCGATGTAAGCGTACAAGGGTGGTTTAGCCTTACTATTTTACATTACACTATGTTAAAGCCCGTCATCTTAAATTGAATATTTACAGTATTTAAACGATAAATAATATATATTTTTAGTAACATGGAAAAATTGATCTAAATTGCAAAAATAGGTTTATTTTTATGTATTGATAGATAGATTTTACTGTTTTTTCGTTCGTCGAGCGTCGTTTGGTTATCTGAATTATTCAAGATTTTTTGTTTTGTAAAAAGTATCTGTATTCTAAAATACTTAATAATTTGATAATGAACTATCTCAATATCTGTATGAGTGAATGTCCGAAATCATATAATATATTAAACGATTTCGGACATTCTTGTTTAGATCGTAATCTTCCAAGACACAAATTTCCAAAAAATGCTGTTTGTTTATCTAATTACATTGAGTAATATTTCCCTTGCGCACAATATACAATCAAATATCCCAAAGTTGATATCATTTGTCTTCTGGAAGCCGTAAAGCATATCGGTAATTTATTGTTATAGTGATATATATACGATAGGTACAGAGATTTTTTTTATTTTCAGTTATTCCTATTGTTAATATCAATACAATAATAAATCTTTTTTTTATTTTAAGCTGGTTTAGTTTTTGCCCCGGAAATTCAATGTTAAATATAAATAGTAATTCTGCTTTATACAGTATTAAGCCTGTGAAAGATCAAATCCCTTAACAGTAAATGAGAAATATCGACTTCTAATACGTGCTCCATACGTATAAGGTTTTCTATTGCATTCTTGTATCGGTAATAGACCCGTCATAAGTGTCACGTTGGCGTACGTGCTCGAATGTAAAATTGGTACAATATATTCGCGTTAGAACGATTTGCATGGTTATTTCATACAATTTTTTTTGTAAAGAGTATATATTATTTGCAGGAGTTAATATAAACTGATATAGAGCAGTTATAATTGCTACTTACACACCTGATAATTTAGAAATTTGAGTATATCGTCGTCTGCCTCCATAACCTAGTAGTAAGGGCGTGTGCTGTAGAAACCGGAGTTGCTGCTGTGACGTTCTGTTGTTTTAACAACCAAGATTTTTATTTTGTTTTGTAAAAATCGTTTATTTAGTAAAAATAGGACCTAATAATTTGATATTAATTACCTTAATTTCTTTGTAGGTGAATGACTGGAGTAGTGTAGTTATTTATTGTCTTGATTTTAATTTCCCGCAACATAATTTTCTAAGATTCTGTTTGATTGTCTTTTTAATTATTTTAAGTATCATCTCTCTTAAGTACAATATACAATCGAATATGTATCTAACGTTGATATTATTTTCCTCTTGGGATCCGTATAGCGTAACGGGATTGTTAAGTTTAATCTTTATGACAAACGACACACAATTGTAGCTTTTGCAAAGGTTTTACTAGTTTTATTTTTATTTCATTGTTCGTAAATTTTACTTGAACTTTTGGATTATGTTTTTTAAATGTCATTGTTCAAAAATTAAAATAAAGTTAAACATATTTAGAATTATAGCATGAATTTTATTTGTTACTTTTTTATTTTCTATATTGTTAAACGACTAATTATAATTGGCTTACAGTTATTTTACTTTCTAGAACATACTAAAAAACAAAACAGAGTTATTGATTTTATTCAAAAGATAATAAAATTGCTGCTTGATATAGGCCTTTCTCAATGAACGCCAAGACGGCCGATCCCTAGCTACTCGCTGCCAACTTGAGCCGGCTACTGCACAGAGATCGACATCCCACCTGGTCGGGGGTCGACCAACGCTCCGTCTTCCCGAACGTGGCCTCCACTCCAGAACCTTTTTGTAATATTTGTTTAATATGTTTAAATAGTTTAGTTATTTTAACCGAGTTCCAAAAATCTGTGGCTTATTATAATGGAGTATTAGTATTTTTTTTTAAATAATAAGGTTAAATTTTATCCGTGAGACATTTTACAAAAAAAATACTTATTCAATCCCTCACTTAAGTAACATCGGTGTAAGTGTCTTCTAGTTTTGGACTCACAAAAGTTCACGTTTACTTCATCCATTAGGATAGCATATTTAGTCACACATCAGCTTCAATTAATGACTATATGTCAGCAAAATAGCTACCGAAACGCTGCTGCAAACATGTCCATAACGCGAACGCATTACTGTTTCTGCACGCGCACAGTAAACGGCTGCTATGCAAGTGCATTATCACGTCCGTAATGCAAGCCTTACAGATTACATGTTATCAAAAGAAGTATCCAGTGTTTAGAAAGGTTTCATTTTAAAAAAGTATACTAAAGTATAGTAAAGTAACTATTTAGTTTTAAAGTATGTTGTAGTTAAGATCATGGTATTCAAATCAAATTAATCAACGTTTTCAGTAAACATTCTACATTGATCGCCTTTAAATAGTGAACAGATAAATTATCTGTGACATTCAAATGGGAAAATGAAATGTTTCAATAAAAATAAAAATGTTTCCGGCAACGTTTGATTCTTATTGCTTGGAGCTTAGCGAGATTGGTTTTCTGGGAAATTTTAGATTACAATACAATAGAATAAATATTTATTGGCGGATCCTAGCACACTTTTCTCATCGCAGCTATTTGTTATTAATAAAAGGCAAACATATTAACATGCTTTTATCTTTGTACATCCAATACAACTATAGACTGACTTCTAAAAGGCGGTACTATTTTTTGCGTAACCTGCGTTTTTAAATGTTTAATCTTCTTTTATATTTTAGAGTTTTTTTTTTATTTAGCGTTTTTTAATCATTACTCTTCTAAAAATAAGGCTCAACTCGTGTGAAATTATGTTTATAATGATTAGCAGGAAACATATCAATCCGTCATTGTTATATAGTACAGAAATTTTCTGTTATATTTTCTTTTGTAAAATCATTTTTTATCCCTTCTTATCATTGACTGGTTGCCTTAAGCGGTAACTTGGCTAACCAATACGTCGTTAGGTCCTAAGATGGAGCTGCCTTTACGGCTAGCACTGATGGGGTTTAAAAGGTTTGCCTAACCGCATTTTCACTATTTTGCATATCCAACTATGAAGTTATACGAATGAACCCGACCAAGGCCTTAGGAAGTAGGATCTATCAAAATTTTGCCATTCTTTTTATAATTTCTTTTTTCTAAGAAAATTTTAATTGCACAATGCGTATTGTCAATTTATGGGGTATATATTTATAAACGACAACAATATTATTTTAACAATAACATTATTTTATTTGTGAAATTTATAATTACAAAGAGTCGAGGTAAAAATGAGTCTTAAAAATATTTAACGATTTTTTGTATACCACATTTCTTGGTAAATTTAAAAAAAAACGTAGTCTTTTATAAATTTGTAACGGTTTTTAATTTTCATGTTTAAACTTATACTGTATCCTGGCTATAAAAACTACATGTGAAATATAAAAAAAATATTGTTTAACTTTAGGATCATTGAGAAATTGGTTTGTTTTGTTGTCCTCAGCGACTGTAACTCCGTTTTAGCTCGTTCGCCACTATAACTTATATTTCTCGTAACTTGTAATCTAATACAAGTGTATGCTGTAAATTATAAACTATAAATGGCACTAAATATGGAGTGTATTTTAGTAAAGATCTTCTTTAGTAAGCTTCGTAAATGTCTTATTACATTATTTGGAGACGTATCATATCTAATGAAAGAATATTCTTCCTTTTAACAAATTTATTTTATGTTCTTACACACATTTATAATAAACAAATTTTCCGAATTAAGTACATCCTGGTTGTGATAAGTCGGTTAAAAAAGCTTTAATTTTCTTCTTAGAAAATTTATACCGTATATTCTTGATTTATATTACAAAAAATAACTACTTCATTTAAAGTTTAGATAAGGGTTGCGAATTATCCGTATGATGGACATTATACGAATAATTCGCAATTTTGGCATTTCAGCAAAGATGTTTTTATAAAGCTATAGCAATTTTTATCGCTTGTAGTTCTAAAGATCTTGTGGCAGGTTCTCCCTGTCATACGAAGGATCGGAGGTTTCATTTCCGCTCACTTCCTTAAGTAGTCAGGGTACTTCCCCTAATCGGAAAGGTTTGGGTCTTTTTATCTCTTTTAAAATAGATTTAGTATTTTGTGGCATCGGTCAATATCGTGGTTAATTTATGGTTAATTGTATTGACCTTCCGATAATTACAAGGCTAATGACAAAGTTATTAAGTATATATTTAAACTACGAATAACCATCATGGTACGCATACTTTTGACGACCTAAGAAGGTAAGTTTTTTATAAACTCATTAAGAATAGAATAATATTTTAGAAACAGAATTATAGATAATTTATTTTTAAAAAGGAAAAGATATAGTTTTTTGATACATTAACTTATGTACATTAGTAAACATAAGGAGAAAAGTATGAGAACCTGAAAAATGATTGTGGACTTTACGATTAAATACATCACGCCTATTTTGAAAAATTCTTTGAATACCATAACAAGATAGTTCAGATCAGAAAAGATTTTGAATACATAGGAAGAGTGCAATTGGTTTTAAAATGAGGTGAAAATTAAGCAAAAGTGAAAGTAAAATCCTAGTACTGTAAACAACTAACCACAGCCGGTGAAAAAAGGCATAGACGTTTCAGTAACCCCGAAGTTTAAATCATTTTTCAAAATAAGATTGAATCAAATTATTTACAAATTATTCGATTTGAATAGGAAATTTAACGGAAATATGCCAAGGTGACAGCAGAGAAAGCAGGTTCATACGTACTTTCGTTCAACGTTTAGTGCCGCGGCATCTAAAAGCCACCTATAATATATATATACTAGAAGATTTGTTAATATGGCAAACAGAGGCTAAACAAGATCAATTCGTGTATGTATTGCCGTTCGCTCTCAATCCTTTTTTGACACAATCGTTCATTATTGAAATTGAGTTATGTGGCCCGAAGAAGCCGGCTTACTCTAAATCAGGTAGCGTGATGCTATCAATTTAAAATAAATTTTAATTTGATTTCAATATAGTCGCGTTAAAATGGCAAATACAAAATTTATTTAGATAGCTAGAAGAAAACCTATCAATAAGGAGCTAAAACATCTAAAAAACATCGAAAACTTATCAATCAAAGCTGTCGTGATTTACTTAACATTTAGTACCCCAACCTAGACCACTAAGTAGAGAAAACATAATACAATTAGGAGAGAATGAATAGAAAGAAGGTTAAAAAGTATGATAAAATAGACTGCAGAATAAATTACATACTCTAAAATCAAAAACATTTGTTTAATTTATAGATAACTAGCTATCCGCCCCGGCTCCGCACGTTTGCAATACTGATATTTGTAAAATCTATGGTAAAATTTACAAATTTATCAGCGTTTCCCTACAATATTATGCATGAATTGTACATATCCTCCTTCATACATAATCTTCCTCTTGAATCACTCTATCCATTATAAACAAAATCTGTTGCGTAGTTTTAAAGATTTATAGGGACAGAAAAGGCGACTTTGTTTTATACTTTTTTTTTTTTTTTTTATGGCATACGCAGGCAGACGAGCAGTCGGGCCACCTGATGGGAAGTGGTCACCGACACCCATGACATTAGCAATACCGTGGTATCACCAACGCGCTGCCTACCGTGCGACATAGGGTGTTAAGTCTTGTTTTCCCAGTAAATACGCTGGCTACAGTGCCCTTCAGAACCGGAACACAGCAGTGTTTCACTACTGCTTCGCTGGCAGAAATAGGCACTGCGTGGTACTCCACCAGACGGTCTCCTGTAAACAGGGACCTACCACCGGTATACTATGTAGTGATTTAAGAAACTTAATCAAATTCAAAGTCAAACTCTAATATTTTTATTTAATACACTTTCTTATTGATTGTCAAATAATCTACCACCCGTTCGGAAATGGAAGCCTCTGACCTGAGAAGAACCGGCGTAAGAAACTCAGCGGGACTTTATTTTCCTTTTTTTTGTTATAAATTAAAAAAAAATTACATAATATATCACATTTTACTATTTTAGAATAGACTGGAGCAAACAGTTTATCGAACAAAACATTATCAGTTCATTACCATTTTGTATATGATTAATGAACAGTTCATTTATCATATACAAAAGTAAATATGAAGCAATAATGCTTATTCATCCAATCTTTTTTAGTTTTATCGTTTTATTAGTTTTATTTTTTAGATTTATATACTTATTCATTTTTTTATTATTATTTTTTATTTTTTAGTTTATGCGTGGGATGGAATGTAAAAATTTGGTCTCGGTCATCAAGAACATCTTTAGCAATCGTTATACGATGTCAGTACCGTTAAATTTACTGGCAACTTAATCTTCCATGGAATAGACTTTAAACTTTAAATTGTAGTGACCAGATCCCGATCGCTTTGCACAAAAACTGTTATTCAGGTAAATCAGAATGGACTAGAAGTTGATCCCACCATAACTTTAACTTAACTGAAAATTACTTAAAAAGAAATAAACACTTTCGTTATTACTAATAAAAAATATATTTATCATTAATCGCGCCAAATCTCCTACTACTGTAAATGCCACTAGGCTTAAAAATGGTACCCCCGGGTGGAGGAAAAGGATAGAGGACCGTATCGCAAAAACTAGTGCTCTTATTGGCAGGCTCCTTAGCTTCAGATCTGGGAACAAAAGACTAAGAATTAAGTGAACCGTCAGCATGGCACTTGAAGGAACTAATTTAAGTCTGACCCAGCCGAACATGGCCTACAGACTGGAGGAGCGCATCGATGACCTAAAGCAAAGGATCGCAGCATGGGGAAAGCGAGTTTGTCGATATACCGAGAGGTCGAAACGGTTTAACCATGGTCTCTTCAAGAGGGTCACTCTTGAAGAGACGATGGTTAAACCAGAGGATGGAAGCATAATGGAAGAGGCTCTACATATTCTTGGAGCGACCACAACTAAAAGAAGCAGGTCAACGGAACAATGATGGAACGGTGTAGAACAATCGGTTTGCGAGGTATTGTTTGGACGCTTGACAAAACTACTAAAAAGCTTTTTGTCAGGCGTAAATAAAGTACAATTGTATAACGGTTGGGTTATGCCCGTCTTCGTTTATACTTTTGGCGTTCTCAAGTGGTCTCAACCCGGGCTAAACGCCCTGGACAGAAAAGTCTGAACTATCTTAACGTCGCACAGGCTAGACAAGCACCACCCAAGATTGTCAGTATTGAGGTTATACTTACCACGAAAGCAGTGCACCAGTGGTAGAAGGGGTTTATTAAGTTTCCTGCTATGTATAATCGTGAAGTGTGCGGCCTCCGTACGACCTTCCTGGCGAAATCGGATGAAGAATTCTACGCAGGCGTCATACAAAGTGTTAAGGACTTATCCCTCTATCCTTATCCAACGAGCATTGGCAAGATCTAGCAGTGATGGGCATCGCCTACCGTGAGACTGTGTAGAAAAAGGAAGGGCTACACGGGTGGTTCCACAAAGCTCTTTATGAGCCTTATGTAGATACTACCACCTCAGTAAAGTGGCTAAGTTTCGGAGAAACCGAGGATTTTGCCTGTGGGATACAGAATCAGGTTAATAAAACCAACAACGACAGTAAATACATTCTTTAGGATGGCACCGCGGACGTCTGGAGCCTGTCGCCATTCAGAGGTGACCCTGCGGCTTGTTAAAAGAAAAACATAAAATTGCTTTGAATACACAGGTCTTTAAACACTAAAAATTTATGATGTTGCCACACTATGCTTAAATTTAAGTTAGTATGAGATGATTAGCCTATACAACTTTTTGTAATCGTGTTATTATAATAAAAGAAAAAGTGCCGTAAAAACATTAAAAAATCCGGCATGAATTAAGTAGCAAACAAAAATTACATATACTTGGCCAAGTGTGGTAAAAAGACCTACATGAGTTATAATTAACAAGAATACCTAGAGGATACAAAAGTACCTAGAAAGAAGTAACATCCTTTCTGATAGACAATTTGGTTTTCGAAAGAAAAAATCAACTTGTGATGCAATTCACAATTTTACGAATTATATTGTAGAAACTTTAGATGAAGGAAAAAATGTTTAGTGATTTTTCTTGATTTGGCCAAAGCCTTTGATACAGTGTCAATTTCTAAATTAGTGGAAAAATTAGAGAAAATCGATATAAGAGGAACCCAGTTGAATCTTTTTCAAAGTTACCTTACAAATCGCACTCAGAGGGTAATTATAAATGATCAAGTCAGCAATGAACTTAACATAGAGCAGGGAATTCCCCAAGGAAGCATTATTGGACCTACATTGTTTTCCTATATATATAAATGAGATGTGCAATATAAATTTTGCAGATGTATTTACTCGTTGCCTTTGCGGATGATACGGCATTAGTTTTTTCTTGAGACAATTGGGAAAAAGCCTTTAAGATCGCTGAATCAGGTTTTGACATAATTTACAAATGGTTGTCTCAAACAAATTATCGCTCAATATCGAAAAACCAAATATCTAACGTTTAGACTCAACGAAAACAACTTAGTGACGCAAGATCATTGAATATACCTGTTCATAATCACGCTTTTGGAAATCCAAATGTATGTGACTGCTCTTATATAGAAAACGTTTCAACTATAAAATATTTAGATATTACTCTAGATGAGCATCTTAACTATCATCACATTCAAATTCTTACAAATAGGACAAGAAAACTAATGTATATATTCAAATACTTAAGAAACATAGCAGAGCTTAATATTCTCAAAATGATTTACTTTGCGTTGTGTCAATCTATACTTGGCTACTGCATTCTAGTATGAGAGCACAAAGAGCAGTACTAAAAGTAATAATTAAAAAACCTTTTCGATTCCCAACAAAAGATTTATACAGAGAATGTGAAGTTCTGACTGTGCGTCAAATGTTTGTGCTTCAAGTTGCTTTGAAGCAACACTCTGATGACTCTAAAACTATACAAGACATTTCACAATGAACTGACAAACGAATATATAACTTGGACTCGGAAATGTAAAACTCGATTCAGTTAAAAATTCTATTACAGTCTAGGATGTTTTATATACAACAAAGTTAATAAGATACTAAAAATACACCACAAAAATGAACAATATTGCAAAGAGATAGGTGGCTTTTAAAGCAGACATATCAAGAAACAGAAGATCTTCTTCATGGAACTCTATAAAAGAAAACACACACATCGATCCAAACACTCACACAAATATGTAATTAATTATATTTTTTTTTCTCTTAGTCATCCAAAATACATCATGGTAGGTACAAACTATTCGGTGTAATAGTCTTTTGTTATTGTAATAAAATAATTGTCAATTGGAAGGTTGCTGGTACTTTCGCACAGGCTAAGCCTATTTAAGTACCAGCTGATACTATTGTGGAAATTAATAAAAAGCCCCTGTGTGTCTGATCGATTTTTTTGTAAAACTCATTTATTTTGTACTAATAAAGCATTTTATTATTATTATTATTATAGAATAAGGACTTACCTTCACATAACTATATGTCACATAATATCCAAATATTACTTTAAAATTTAAGGATTTTTTGACCGACACTCCGAAAGAAGGAGGTACTGAATTCAGCGTATGTTGTTTTTATTTTATATAATGTGATATTTTATTAACACAAATATTTCGGAGAGTTTATTTTTACCAAAATCATGCCTGTGTAACGTTTCTTAGGAAAAAAAGTAAACTGTCAATTTTTGGATGAAAAAGGTTTCTTTTGCTTTAACAATACTCCAAAGTTGAAATACGTGCAGGAGTATATGAAAATGTTATATTTATAGGAAATAATGGCTGTCGTATCTCAATTTTCCTCCTCCCCGAGTGCTCGAGCGTTTGATAATATATAAATGGAAGCTTTTGTATCATTTCTCGTCGTTTGAACATCTAGTACGTATAACGTTATGTTGCTAAAATTTTATTCGGCTAATTTGTGTTATGCGAAAATAAAAAATATTAAAACGTAATAAATTAAAATACACCAATTGCAATTGTATGCAAACAGATCAAACATATTCAGCGTGTTGTAATTTTATTGACAGATTTGGTTTATGTTGGATCTTATGTCTTTATTAAGCTAGAATTTTAATACGCTATAATTTTAAACAGTTTTAGTAAGAAACGGAAAATTTCTATTAAATGCAGGGCCTCGATAGTATAAACATGAAAAGCAGGAGTTCTAAATTTTCTAATCACCTTAAGAATAAGCGATCATGTGTGGGATCATAGTCATAGCTTGAGATATGTTTCTTGCACTGGGAGAGTATCTGCATCGTTCACACTAAATTTGTCACTTCGGTCTTTAGTTTAAAAACGTCTACTGCATAACAAACGTAGGCCTTAATCAACCTTGTTAACTATAATTATATATGACTTTATCGATAAAGTTTACTGCCCTTTATAACGTGCTCATATTTCATAAGCCCGGCTAATTGTGCAGAGAAGTCGCATTAAAACCTTACTGAGGTAATCCAATCGACGCTGTGTAAAGATTTTGCAAATATCTGATCAACAATCCCAATTTTTTAGAGTGTTGGATCACTTCAGTTGTCACCTAGTTGATTGTTTAGTATTTCCCCAGACTATGGTAGCTAACCACGCATACAGTTAAGCTTTACATAGGGCACCTGGTACATCGTTGCCTTGCGTAGAGCCTATCGTAGATCCGAGGTTGAGGTTAAAGAAAGTAATTTTCCGTAACTAAAAGAGCGTTACAAATTTTTGTTTTACTTAATACAATAATACGTTCACTAACTTTATAAAACTATAGATAAACGTTATATAGATACTTAAGCTTTCACCAATACCCTTATATATATCAATCCATATTTATACCAATATTCTTATATTTCTAATTACGATGTTGATGATAACATCGCCTAAGCAAATATTAGACAGATCGAACAAATGATGAAATTCTATCACGTAACTTAAAAAAACTCATCGCTCGATCTCAGAATTAAGCAGACAAAATTTTGAGCTCCGTATAATTTTTTTTATAACCTCTTAGTTACTTATAGTCTAAATATTTCAAAAATCAGTTTTCATGTTAGTAAATCTTTAAGCTCAAATCTGAATTATCATTTTTTTGGGACAAATAAACTTTCTTTCTATTGATACGTTAAATTTATGACAATAAAATTTGGTCACTTTATTAATATTTCTGCTAAAGAACTTCACGATATTTTCATAGGAAATAAATATAATATTTACTACTTACACGTCCAATTTTCTACTCAATTAGAACGTGCCGTTTCGCTGCCAACTCAACGTCAATAATAATTATGCGACATAAATTGTTTTATCGAATAAGCAAAAAAATGTTTTTACTGATTGGCCTGAATATGTTTTTTCATAAAGTTTAATAATTTTTATTTTTTTCAATATAATTATTTATATTGTTTGCGCGAATATTATACATTATTAAATAAAATGACTTTACGAACACTTTCCAGCGGCCGTGGTCACGGGGTAGTCAATAGTTTTATATCTTGTAAAATATGGATATAACAAAACTTTTACAAAAAATATGGTAGACATATAGCTAGATTAGAATATACATGTCAATAATAATAAAATAAATATTAACATATTTTGTTCTCATTAGATCAGACGTCGAGGTGTTTATGTGGAAAAAAATAATATCTCTCTAGAACTGGTGTCAACGGCTAAATTAATTTATAAATATTATTATTTGGAAAGCCTCTTTGGATAGTTCAGGCTCTTAGATATTTCATATCATAGGTAACGGTACTGCAAAGCACTGATTTCTATTTCTCCCCTAATATTAGTGTTCAAATTCTATGAAAATCATTTAAATTAATTAATTTAATTTCATAGGTTATTGAGTGATTGTCATTCAGTTCTAAATTTTTAAATATTTTGTTATAAGTAGTTTCATCATTACTTAAAAAAGCGATTAAATTTTGTTGAAAAGACAGCCTTATATGATTAATTTCAAAACGTTGGTTAAACAGAATATTTTTTAAGCTATGAACCTATAACTTCTGGACAGACATAATGATAATATTTTATGCCTTAAACCAAAAAAGTTGTGTCATTTGCTGAAAATACACAACTGTAATGCTATAATGCACCCTATTGTGAACCAAATTGACTCGTGTACAAACAAATAATAAAAACAACTACATACAAATCGGCTTAAACTTTTAAAATCCTCCTACCATAAAACAAACAAGATTCTGATGATATTGTTATATCGTTATCTTTAGAAAACAAAACTGTAACGAGGAAGTTGAAAAATAACATCCCAACAAAGTGTGCAGTTTTACATAAATAATGCTTGACATCTAACTATTTGTGTAGCGATGAATTGCCAAAAGTGTCACATTGTTGCTGATATTTTTAGGGCATTTACGAAGAAAGCCCTACTCGCTGCTTTAATTCATCCACCATTTTTAGGCACTATGTAGATGACATAAGAATTTAATTTTTCTAAGTTATTGTGTACTAGGTAATTATTATTTTTATTCATTAAGTTTTTTTTCTCCATTTTTAAATTATTTTCGATCCCTAAAACACCTATCGCCCTGTTATGCATAAAAATGATCTGAGATAATTAACCGCCTCCGGGGCCTAGATCTTTCCTGGGTATCGACCCTTGCTTTATAAACCGGAGATCGTGGGTTCGAATCTCGTGGGGAAACAACTTCATGTTATCGTTGTTTTCTGGTTGGTTAGGACTACTTGGGCTGATCACCTTATTGTCAAAAAAGTAAGATGATTCATGCGTCGGATGGGCATGTAAAAAATCGGTCCACCCACCAACCCACATTGGACCAGCGTGGTGGGTTACGGTCCAAGAACTCCCTAATGGAGAAAGCTTGTATTAGAGGAGGCCTATGTCCAACAGTGGATTAACACAGGCTGATGATGTGGTGATAATAAACATCAGGTAGCTAAACAGAAATGTTTTAAGCTTGTCCTGCGCAACAAAAAGTAGTGCTATTACAGCATTATTTATTTTATTTATTTATTTACACTTTATGCACAAATCTTGTACAAAGGCGGACTTAATGCCAATAGCATTGTCTACCAGTCAACCTTTGGAGTGGTGCAGAGATAGCATTGTGGGTGCACAGGGATATGGCAAATAAGAAAAATAGCGTTAAGTATACAAAATAGAAAGTTATTTAAAAAACAAAACAACAAAATCCTAATATACATATATATAAATATAATGAATACATATATATATAATATACATAAATATACGAATATAGATAAAAATGCATTGTAATACATATATATATACATACATACAAGCACTAAATAGTATACATATATCTACTATATTAATAAAATTAATGCTATTCCATGGACAGTTTTTTTAACAAATAATGCTTTAGTTTTTTTTTTGAAAGTAAAGCGACTTTGCGCTAACCTGATTTGCGGAGGTAACCCATTCCACAGAAGAATGGACTGGATGGAAAAAGAGGAATGTGTGAAATCAGAACGATGGGTTGGGCATTGCAGAAGACGGTTATGCGTTGAGCGAAGATTCTTACTATTAAGTGAGCAAAGGTATTGACAGCGGGTGGTCAAGTAAACAGGAGTATCAGGAGAGTCAAGAAATGAATATAGCGTCGTTAAAGCTCTTAACGAACGCCTTTCACGTATGGGCAACCACTGCAGACGCGAGCGATAGATGGATATATGGTCATATTTACGGAGATTGAGAAATGAATCGAGATGCAGTTATTCAGAAGTCGGTCAAGTTTATTGAGTAGATCAGCATTAGTCAGTGATTAAGTGAAGGTAGTCAATTAAAGACAAAAAGAATGTTAAATTCCTACATTCATTTCGGACGCATTAGGTTGTATCTATATTAGCAAAATATGGTAATGACAATAACATATCCGACGACTAATACAACATCATCATAGTCTCAAAGTAAGCAAAACTTAAACTATAGAAACCTATTGTCTGATAAATATACAAAGAGTATTTTCTAAATAAATCATATTGTATTGTGGATACAAACACCCAGACACGAGAAAAACACTATGTATGTCACACAATATATTTCCCGAGGTGGGAATAGAATCGACGCCCTTCCTACCCCTGGCGTCACTTACCGCTACGACATGCGGGTTGTCAATAAGTAGTAAAGTAGTATTAAAAAGTGTATTAGTACTAATGATCTGCGTGAAAGAATATAGTTGATATTAAAGGCAATATACCCAACAAGTCAGTAGGGTATTTGCACTTTAAGTGATTTTAACATTTACATCAGATTTGATTAAACAAAAATCTTGCTTATAGAACAGATTGATTTTTTTCCATCATTCATCTTAGATTGATTGCCAAGGATGATCAGTGATCGCATTTCAGCATCTGCTTGGATATTATTAATAATTTCAATCTAAGCATACACCTCTGTTAGAGTTAATAATTAAGAAAGCTATTTCATAGGTTGAAGCAAATACCTTAGCAATGGTGACAAGGATCCTCATACCTTTTATCTACCCAAGACCAGTGCAAAAAAACTTCAAAAGTTAAAGTATAAATTAAATAATTTATATCTGCATTAATAAAATAGTTATTTATTATTCTAGTTATCAATAATAATTTTAAAGCTAATATCAAAAATATGTATTAAAGTGTATTTAAAGCAAATTTATTACACAAAAGTGTGTCCTTGTACCAAAAAATGTATTTATAATACTACACAATCGTTATCGGTCAAAGTTCGTCTGCCTCTGTGACTTAATTTACAATTCTTATAACAAGTTATATATTGACAGTGTGACAAAGGTAAGATTGCAATAATGATCTGATCTCTATTTATTTCGTTAGCTTTTACCTCTCTAGAGTTAACTAATAACATTTTTGTGATATACGTTTTTTTTTAATTTAAATCCTTACTGATGTTATTATTTTTTAAATTATTTTTTAAAGATCTAACAGTCATTTGCTGAATAAGCACATTATTTATTTGTTTGTCTAATATCTATTAAACTACTTATCACAATTTAATTAAAAATGATACATTATGAATAATAAAACCTATTAAGCAAATAAAATACTATCGAACAAAAGATAAATAGTACAATTATTAAAGTCCGTAAAAGAAATATAGAGCAGCGTAACGAGGTATCATGTAACCTTTTTTTTATTAGATAAGCAAATACGAACTCATAGCTTTCAAAATAAACAAAAAATAATTGAAGATGTTTAGTTGTTTTAGGGGTAAAGATACCTATTTTCCTTGACAATTGTGAATATTTTTGATGTATATTTTCCCGCAATAATGCGAATCCCTCGTATCTGCTTTCGTTATGAGTGGCCTAACATTGCGGTAAGATTTATGCGATGAGATAATTTGCAAAACGAGGGCCTTCTGCGAAATCGCAGTCCAATTAAGTCATGTAAAGGATGTATTTCAACATATTGCTAATGTAACTTTCAAGGGAAATTAAGTTAAAAATAACCTTTTTTGTAATAAAATCGATAACATATATATAATCTATCAAATCCACTTATTTACGGATTTTTCGCGTTACTAAATATATTTATTCCCGACGTTTTGGATTCTTTTCAGCATCCATGATCACGGACAGACTAAGTTTGACCACTTAGTCTGCCCGTGATCATGGATGCAATATATTTAGTAACGCGAAAAATCCGTAAATAAGTGGATTTGATATGTATAATCGCGTAAATAAAAGAAATAATTATATATATAATCTTTTAAATAGGATACGGATAAGTTCAGAAAATTAAGAAATATGTATTAATTAGTATTGCATTACATTCACATCAATCAATTAATCTTAACCACGATAGCAAGAAAGTTTTACATAAATTACTTGCAGGGAGAAGAGGTCATTAGGTGATCAGGGTTATCGTCGTAATAACAATTAATGTTTCGCTTTTATATTATATATTTAATAATAAAAGATAACAATAGTAAAATACATTTTCATTATTCTTTTTATAACATATACAATTCAATACAGATATGCTTTCATAAGTATATAAATAATAATACCTAAAATTACGTATCAGATTTGTGTTTGCACATTTGCTTGTATTTACATTTTTATCTTAAATAAGATAATTCTTTACTTTACCGATAAATAGCTATATATTGCGTTGGTGATAAAAAAGTTTTAATTGTCAATTTCAACATTAAAATCAAAACAAAACTTTGCAGTTGTTTTAAGTTACTAAAATGATTACAGGAACTACTCAGGATGAGAAAATCAGAAGTAAATTTTAATGTTCATAAAATTTTCTTTTAAAATTGTTTTAGACTAAAAATGCAATATTTTTTAAATATTTGCACTTTCAAGACAGACAAATATTTTTTATTGCGAAAATATTTTATTAAGCCTAGAAAAGCGTTGAAAAATTCCGATCCCGCTTACCGTAAAGAAATATTTATGAATATAATTGTATTGTATTATACCTGCCGTATCTTCATTTTGTTTTTCCCAAAGCGCTGATTTATGGCATGAGATAATATACAATTGGATGTTTTTGTGGTATTCTTCAAAGCTAGAATAGCGGAAAAACCTATCTTTCGTTTTCATTTCTCTCGCAAATAACAAATTGTGTATCATCAATGAGATCTCACGGATTATGCAATTCGTTTTAATATATCATAAATTTTTATCACTACTCACAAAAAAGTATTAACGACATAATATAAGAATTAACCTGTAAAATTGTAACAGAAAATAAAAGCACCTGCAGCAGTAACTTTTAATTAATAAGATGTTCCTTAAAGTTTAAGATATATATTTTCGTTTTTATCTAAATAAAAAAGACAGTTTTACATAGTTTTTAAATCTTATAAGCATCTAAACTAAACTTGTTTTTATACTGATTAAGCGAATTTACATAATATTTTTGCATTTGAATTGATACCGTCTTTTTCTTAAAAGACATTTGCTACTGGCAGTCTTGCAATCCAGGTGTATCATTCCATAAAACTTTATTTTGATACACCTTTAAGGTAAAGCAAAAACCGTGCTTTTATCGCAAAACGTGCTTTTCACAAAATCAGTCAATTAAAGGCGAACAGTTATGTAAAATAATGTCTTCGTCAATAGCAGTTTAGTTTTCAATTTAATTGCAAAGGATTAAACATTTTCGAAGACGTAATTCTTTTTTTATTTTTTTTATAAAATACTGTGGAAAATTTAAATTAAACCTAGATTTGACAAATGGGAACTCAAGATAGCCTATACTTATTAAAAAATAAACGAATTATCGTAATCGAACCGGAGCCACAGGAGTCTTTAAGTTGGTAAGTCTTTTTTACAAGAGACCGTCTGAGGTAGTACGACCGATTCCTATTTCTGCCTCAATCCAGAAGTGTTTAAACACTGGCGGTCATAATTACTTGTAACACGAGACATAAGATCTCATGTCTAAGTGGGCAGTGAGTGGATTACTCATTATAGGTAGGGGAGACCGGTCCAAAACCGCCGTAGGGGAGACCGGTCCAATATGCCTAAGCAGTAATGTATATAATTGGCATAATAATACATATTGAAGTTATCAAATCAACATATTTATTGACCAGTCTTATCAGGTACGTAATTGTAGGAACAAATATTGAAATATGTAACTTATCTATAAAATAAACATATTAAAACAAAAACACTCGAAATTACGGTTTTACCCCGGGCACCGTCCAAAACCGTACACCATATACGATTTTGCCACAACGTTCACACCAGACATTTAGTGCACAAAAATCATCAAGATCATCGGAATCATAGCCTGTACAGCCTTCATGGGCGCAACCATTGCAGGAAGTACACTGTACCCAACCCTCATCCATGCGACTTTGACCGTATTCTTCTAGACACTACAGGCAAAGATCTTTACTATTTCCTGTTTTTCTTTGCAGCTTATCCTTGTGTTTTTTCTTGATTTCTGACAGATCCAACTTTGGTTTTTAATCTTCGATTGCAGGTTACTTGAAACTCGTCTTCATATGGAGATGAAGTAATTATTGATGTTTTACCTCTTCGACGGGTGGTACGTTTAGTTGCTTTTTACTCGAGGCAGAGCTATTATATCCGACGGTGAAACAAGATATTGTGAACCGGCTAATCGGCTACCCGGTGTCGTGGGAATAATATACGGCATATTGCTTATAGACTCTGTTTGACACTGTTAGGTCATTGTTTTTTTATATTTATTGCAATGTGGTTTTACGCATACCGTAGACTTGAGATGCGTTGAGGTACCCAAAAGTTCCTTAGGTCACGCTCATTACAAGTCCTGTCTAGTAGTTGTTCTTGAATAATTGCGCGGCATTTTTGAAAAAAATTCAGCCTATCGGGGTATAACCGTATACTAACCGATTTTACCCCATACGGTTCTGCCCTAGGTAACAGATTTGGTTAAAACAAGCACTGAATATACCTAAAAGAAGGAACACATAGAATGATATCGTAAATTTCGTACTTACATAAAATTAAATTAACAGTACACACTTGAAGTGGTTATTTTGATAAAAATTAGATCACAGCAATAAAACTGTTTAACTTTTCAACGAACGCGGCGGCACTAACAAGTTATTATCGAATTAAATCGAAATAAAAATTACTCCCTTTGGTAGATCACGTTGGCAGAAGTTTGAACGTGGAATTCAAACAACCATACGATATCTAAAAGGTAAAATCGTATGGTTATCTTTATAGCGTATATAATTTTGGACATGTGCCCGGTATACGATTTTGGACAAGTCCCCCCTTACATACATACAGTGGAAACTTTGCGCCTTCTTTATGCACGCCCGAGTCCTGAGATTTATTTGGGCAGTGCCAGAATAACTCCAACCCAGACTTTAAATCGTGAGTGAAGGACCTAACCACCAGTACTGCTCGACATGGACGGAACCGTTCTGGCACTTCGCTAAATATAGGGCTTACGTGTTCCGAATGCTGGACAATACGAGCAGCCATTATTTTCTCAAAGAGATCCCACATCATCCACTAGAACTACACGCCTGTAGGTAGAAACGAATCCTCGTGACGCCCCAATTTTAAATAAGGACGATTCTTGGATCTCTGTGGAATTATAGTTTTAAATAGACAGGCGGTAAATCTTGCCTTTATCATGGATTCTAAGGCATTGCCATTGGCCAAAAGCAATACTTGTTCTGCAATGTCATCTGGACCTGGGGCGATGCTTACAATTGAGGAAGGATATTTAACAAATAATAGTCTACCATACTGTAAAAGAGTCGTAAATAATATAAAGGTGTAAAGTGGGTTTTCGTTAATTGCCCAACAATAATTTGTATTTACATTTTGAAATATCCTCGGCTTATAATTATAAGTTTAATATACTTTTATTCAAAAGTGTATATTAAATTATATTATTACGTTAGGAAATATGATTCTTATGTTGATAATAAAGTTCTATACACTTAAATTCTATAAAATATTTTACTAACATACTACACAATAGCACAGAACGTTAATTTACTTTAACTACTGTTTTCCTATTGCCTTTAAAATAAGAGCGAACGTTTTATGACCGTAACTTAGGTTAATTGCCAGCTGATACGTCGAGGGACTTCATGACAGTCAGGCTTTGCAGTGTAGACAAAGCCTTCAATTTTCTCGTTAGAGCAAGGAAGCCGATCCAGTTTGGGCTCTCTTTTATTTATTAAAAGAGAGAACCCAAACAAGCGCTAGGCGCTAGTACTCCGAAGCCTGATTCTCTCGCGCCCCTCCCTGTTTGCAGGCGCTTTGCTGGGCCTCCCCTACGGGGGTCTCACCCGGCAAGGGCTGCCGCACAGAGGGGAGTAAGGTGCGAGCCGATCACATCGGGGCCGATGCTTAAGGATTAAGAAGAGAAGAGAAGAAGACTGTACCATGTCTGACGGAGGGAAGCCCCCGCCAGCAACCACGCGACGGTCACTGCCAATTATTGACAAACCGCTCGCGATGAGGAACTTATTCTCGAACGAACCACCGACGCCGATCCCCACCATTAGGCAGTCGAGTTCGACCGCGAGACTCCACTCCGGAGGAGAGCCGCCAGTGGCCGCGACAAGTGAGCCCGCATATGATTATGCGGCGCTCCTTGATCGCAGCCCCTTACCAAGGCGCAACAAAACTAGGAGGAGGTACGCCTAAGAGGAGAGGGAAGGAAGAAGCCGAAAATCAACTATTCATCCTCTGAGGATGACTACCCACCCATCGGTCAGAGGGCAAGCGCGTGTTCAGCCAACCGCCGCGCTCCCGACCAGATCGTCGACTCCGCAGGGACGTACCCCGTCATCGGTAGCATCATCACCTGAGCGCCGCATATCATACGACGGAGGAGGCCGCGCAACAGCTGCAGCAAGTGCAGCCGGCGTAATTACCGACATTACCGCCACATCGTACGCCACGCTGTCGGGAGCAGGGACGCCCAGACCAACGCCGGTTCCTGCCCGAGGTGTCACCATCTACCTACGCCACCACTACCACCAAAGGCGGGGCTAAAGGTAAACATAATTTCCAATATAGTAATTAAGCCCGCCGACGCCGACACCGGAAACCAAGCCGGCCCCTCGAACGCAACTGAACCACCGAAGACAAGAACGGGACATATCCTCCAATTGTCGCCGAGAATCTGCCGGAATGGACCACCCACTTCGCAGAGCTCAAGCGGCGATTAGGGTGGCCCCTGAACGCTCGACCGTATGGGAAGGGGTTCGCTTTTGCCCTGAGACGAGCGCGAGTACCGCATTGTACAGAGGTACATGTGCGAGGTCTCTGAGGCAACCCAAGATCCACTGGTTCGCATATACCCCAAGAGCGCAAATGCCGACGAAGGTGGCCATCCGGGGACTGCCTGCCGATACCAACCACGAGGAAGTCGTGTCGGCACTGAGTGAACTAAACTTCCCGGTAAAACATGTTAAATTGATACCGCCAATAAGGAGTCGGCCGCATGGTGTCTTCTATGCTCAGCTCGATCATATGGAGGAGGACGAGCTTAGAAGACTATATGCGGTCGACGAACTACTATACATGCCGGGCATCAGTATAGAAGCCTGGAGGACGAGACCTGGACCAGCGCAGTGTCACAGATGCCAACAGTTTGGGCACGCATCTGTGACCTGCCACAAGCCGATCACCTGCGTGAGATGCGCCGGTCATCACCCGGCCTCCCAATGTGACAGGGACAAAACAGCGCCTCCGAAGTGTGCCAATTGCGGAAAAGCGCACACTTCAAATGACAAGAGATGCCCTGTTTACGTTCGGGAGGCCCGCAAGAAGGGGATGAAGCTACAGGGGCTACTCCCTATCCTCCCAGGAACAACGACCGAAGGTCATCAAGACCAGTGACGGGTGGAGCACCATAGTCTCAAAGAAGAGAGGAGGTGCCACCACGTCCGCAGCAGACACCGATGCGCTACAGCAACCACGTCTAGAACAGCCAGGACCAACGAAAATGCCACAATAGGCTCCAACATCACATAGCGAAGACGAGCATAATACAGCGCCGAAGAAAGGCGCCGTAACAGGAGGCGCAAAATAAGAACAAGGAAGCGCACTCGAACCAGGAAAACCAACACATCTAACACCACTCTAATGCCGCCAGCCAATGGCCCAACTCAAAGGGGCGGAACTGGCAGAAGAATAATACACCGCGGGGGGATGACAGCAGGCACCAGCATGCACGAGGCTGATGCAGCAACAACTCCCGGGTTTAAAAATAAAGTTACCTTCAACGATTATACAGATTCCGAAGCGGCGGAGTCGTCCGCTGACACTCGTCGCGGACGACCACGCCGCGCTCCGCGCAAGGTAGGTGGTCAGCGCAGCTCAGGGCAAGGTGGGAGTGACGGCCCGGACACAACGTTCGCCGAACAGATTGGACGTTTTGTCCGGACCGTTGCCTCATTATTTTCCGAGGTTCTCGCCGCAATAGCGACCGGGCAGGAGCCGGTGGCGGTTATTTGGCGTGCATTCACCACTCTCATAGCGTCTTACAGAGACTAACGAAACCATTAGATTAATGTATTGGAACCCCGGTGGTGTAGGTTCGAAAGCGGCAGAACTGCGCACCCTCGCCCAAATGTATGACATTCATGTCATCCTTTTGGGGGAGACTATGCTTAGACCGGGTTCAATCTTCAAGCTGCCTAACTTCTACGTGTATCGGCGCGATGAGGTCACGGCCCAGGGACGTGCGTACAGAGGTACGGCCGTTCTTGTACGTCGGGACTTGGTACACGATGAAATTAAGCCGCTACAATACATTTCCACTCGCTCGATAGGGATTAAGCTTTGCGTAGATGGTAGGAGATTTGCACATACGCCGCGTATCGCCCACCTAATACGTTATTGCATTCGTCAGATATTCACGCTATTTTCGACGGTAATCTGCCGACTTTGCTAGCGGGCGATCTCAACGCCAAACATCTGGCGTGGGGTTGTCGGAATGCGAACAAAGCAGGCAGAGTGCTGTACGACGACGCTGATCGGTGGGGCTATGACGTGTTGGCTCCTTCAGAGCCCACGCATTACCCGACCAATGAGCGGAGTGGCGCGAGTATCTTAGATATTGTACTCCGATTTCGCTTGAATATTCCTGTTAGTCTTGAAGTCCTTTATGACGTCGACACTCAACACCTGCCAGTTTTAATCTCTCTTAATGTAGGGGCCACTCGTATCGACCACTTAAGGCTTCGTGAGAGAATTAACTGGGGAAGATACCGCTCCGCTATGGAAAAACTACGACTTCCGGACAAGATTATGACTCCGGAAGATGTTGATTTAGCCACTGAAAGACTTAGCAAACGTATATCGGAGGCTAAGGAGGCGGCATCAACGCGCCTTCCGCAAAGTCCGCGTAAGTCACAATTGCCGCAAAATTTACTGCAGGCGCTTAAGAAAAAGAGAGAACTACGTAAGCTGTGGGCGCGTACGCGTTGCCCCCGCGTTAGGACCGAATTAATAAGTTGTCTGAGGAAGTGTCGGAGAAGGTGAAAAACCACCGTGGTGTGTTGTGGGAACGGCGAATCGATGCTGCGGGCGAGCATGTCCCGTCGTTACACCTCCTGAACCGACACTTATCTCGAACTAAACAGGCAGTGTGTCCGCTGATTAGCAAAAGTGGACGACGTTGTTATAGGGCTGTAGACAGAGCGGAAATTCTGGCTGAACATCTGGAGGAACAATTTACTCCCAATCCTCGTAATAACGAAAGCACCGAATTGGTCGAGCATTATAGGCTAGTAGAAAGCCGCGTGCAGGAATTTCTGTCGGGTCCGGCGCCAGACCTGAGCGGAGTGGTTTTTATGTCCCCCGCCGAGGTTGGGCGAGCATTGCGGTACGTAAATGTACGCAAAGCCCCTGGGCATGACGGAATACCTAATGCGGCGCTTAAGCAATTGCCCAGACGGACAGTCACCGAAGTGGCCCGTCTGTTCAACGGAATACTCCGTACGGGGTATTTCCCGAGAATGTGGAAGACCGGTAAAGTTTTCGCATTGCCGAAAGTGGGCAAAGACCGACGCTTGCCTGAAAGCTACAGACCGATAACGCTATTATCTCATATTGCGAAACTCTTCGAGCGGCTGCTACTGCGGAGGCTGCGCCCGCACGTCACACTACGTGACGAGCAGCACGGCTTTCGTAGTGGCCACTCGGCAACTACACAGTTGACCCGTGTGCTGTACGAGCTTACGTTTGACAAAAATGCCAAGCGTAAGTCGGTCGGAGTCCTTCTCGATATCGAGAAAGCCTTCGACCGAGTATGGCACCAGGGGCTGCTGTGGAAGTTGCTGGAGAATACCACCATACCGCACGCAATTGTGCGGATAATAGCGTCCTATTTAGACGGTCGTAGTTTTTATGTTAGTGTTGAGAGCTCAATTTCGACAACTCGTAGAACCTTATCCGGGGTACCGCAGGGATCTTGCGTAGCGCCCATTCTATACGCGGTTTACACCAATGACATTCCCACACTGGATACTCGGCTCCAGGATGGTGAAAGAGGTGTTATGCTAGCCTTGTTTGCCGACGATAGTGCTTATTTCACGTCATCTCGTCGGCTCGATATTGCAGTAAGCGAATGCAGAGGTTGCTTGACTTGCTTCCGGGTGGTTAGAACAAATGGCTCATTTCGCTCAACGTCGGTAAACGACAGCCTTTTGTTCGACCCTACACACCGGTTCTGTACCGTTACTGGAAGTTCGTGGCCGTGGTATTCCTGGAGTACGACCTGTAACTTACCTCGGGTTCAAATCAACCACTCGCTAGCATGGTTCCCCAGGTGAATGAAGTCATTCGCCGCACCAGAGCAGCTCGAGCGGTATTGTACCCTGTACTGGCATCCCATCTGCCCCTCCGTAGTAAGTTAGCGGTTTACAAAGGTTATATCGGTCACGGATCACCTACGCGGCACCGTCCTGGTACGCGTTACTGTTACTACTCAAAGGAAAAGATTACAAGTCCAGCAAAATCAGTGTCTGCGCACGATCGTTGGGGCCGGAAGATACGTCAGGAACGACATCATTGCGCGAGACCTAAAGGTCGAAACTATCAAGCAATTCATAGTCCGTCTCTCGAGACGAATGTTTGATAGTGCGGACAACGGCCGCACTTAGATCTCCACAATTCGCACCGTTGCACGCGCGCCCGCCTGACGGTCGTCCCTATCCACGAGAGTTACTGCAGGAGGAGGATTCATTGGGGCGCAGGGGGGGAACCAATGAATAATCCCAGAATTGACGCTAAATATTTAATGGCCGAAAGTGGATTCACTCGTATGGAATTGCCGTTCTTGATTCACGGGCGCAAGCGCCTGTCGATTTAATTGCGGCAAGTTTCAATGTTAAAGAATTGCTTAGGATCAAGCAAAAGTCAATAGATAAAGTTGTGTAGACTTTGTCTGTCGTCTTTTAGCGAGGTTCTCAAGGGTGTCTACTTGTAGATGGCCTTCAGCACCGCCTAAAATATATTCTGATGAAGCTCGGTCATCACTTAGGATGACGTAGAAAATATATTAGTCTCCGTAAGATTGCTTAAAGAGCAATCAAATGACCGGGGTTGTCTGTGTACACCCTGAGATGATGCTCGGGTCGTGGGGAAAGTACCCCGATGCCCGTACCTGCTCTGCCCGATCGCTAGGGCAGTGTAGATGACCCTCTGCTGCTGCTCGTAGAGCAACTTATCTTATATAACATATACTAATAGTAGCACCATCGCACGGAGTATTTATGATTATCATTTTATATACGTGTTTACTTTGTCTTACTGAGTAAATAAAATTCAAAATTGTCAATAACAAAAAATCGTAGTGCCGTTATAAACAAAACAATTTTAAAACGATAGCTGTTTATTTTTTTAAGATATTATAAATACTTACTTCTCTTAATCTTTTTTAATGAACTATCGTGTTAGACACATAAAGTAATATATTTTTTATCGTTTCTTTCGTGTTTTCATCAACGATAGTAGTAACTTTGACACCAATTTTATGACAAAAAATAATTATCTTTTATTCTTATAAAAGATTTAGTTCCCTTTTCCCGACTTTTTACAGGAGATACTTAATTAGTAGCGTGATATTTTCATAACTCATTTCTAGAAACCGTTGTAATATATCCAAGGTAAAAAAATCTATGTGGTATTTTAATAGTTGATACACGCAACACAGTATAAGTTAAATAAAAAAAAATATTATGTTATGATCCAATACACACACACACAAAATATATTTAATAAGTCAATTTAGCCCGTAGCTTAATTAAACAGGATAGCTATTGCTTTGATTTCATGACCCATAAAGCACTCTTTCTTATATTTTCCTAAAAATAACTTATAATGCCAAGACACGTACGGCAATTTGACATTTATGACGTGTCTGTTACTGATATAACTGAAAGAAAATCTTAAAACGTCTAGACACGTCACAATGCCGACGTACAAAATGGAGCTACAAGTAATACCACGGTCTCTTTCTTAAGTTCCTTAATTGAATTATGGCAAGTCAAAAATCTATAACAAAAGCAAATCTTTTCATTTTATGCACAGACCACGAAAAATATTATATTTTTAAAATTTTTATTACGTCTTGTTCAGAACACTTATTACCTTTAATGTGTGAATGTGTCTTTCAACATGTGTTGTAAATCCTTTAAATAACAATTTGTAATATGGGAATAAAAAATTTAATTTAGCGTAAATCTTAGTATCATGCGCTATTACGAAAATTAACTGTATAACAATTTATTTTTGGGATAAAACATTTTAGAAGGTATATATATATATATATTGTATATTTTTGTTTCAATTGCACATAAATTTCTATATTTATTATATTTTAGCCTTTTTCAATGCATCAGTCAATACATATAAAACCAAGACGATTTCGCTGTTTGTCGGTCTATATGCCTTAATCTTTAGACAACGCCCACGGAAACTTTATTATCCATCTACTTAAATGAATAACAAACAATTTTTTTTTGTTATTCATTTACAAACCCAAATTGCAGATTGTTAGCGCAAAATGTATACGCAATAATAAAAAATTGTTTTGGAAAGTATGTTCTTAAAACTGTAAATATTTTAAATCGTAAAATGTGGATGCATAATCTATTTAAACTATTACATATTATACAATAGCAATGGTTAATTTTATCGATGTGATAAATATACAAAAGTAATCAAAATTGTATTATTGGTAGGGCAGTGAAATTATTGTCGAACAATCTTTGTAAACAGAAAACTGCAGTGTGAAAAGAGCATGATATTTCTGGCTCTTTCGTCATCAGTACTAATTTAAGTAAGCTTCAGTATAGAATTCGATACGAATGTATGGATAATTAGTAAAATATACTTGACAATAGAAAAACATTTTGATTCTGAGACATATATTTTCAAGCGGTGTACAAAATTTCGGCTTAAGACGCCTGTTAAGCAAATTTACTTGAAAATGTTATCTGCATCGTCAGAAAACGAGCTATTCATGCAGTTTATAACCTAACCACTTAAAAATCATAAATAAAAGTTGTATTTAATGCAAATTAAATGAATTTACAAAATATTGAAAATAATTTCTGAAGCATTTTTATCGATTTTTCAAACAAGTTACACATTTTGCAGAGTATGTTTTTTTTATTTTAAATATCTTACTTTGCTACTTGTTTACATTTAAATGCCCATTGTAAGTAATTCTTAAAATAAAGATATGTGCTATCGCTGACTTTATTGTAGACCAATTTAAGTAGTACAATTATGTAAGGCATACTTTATATGTATTCTTTACAGTTTTGGCTGCGTTTATAATTTAATAGCACGAAGTTGTGATTTTTGGCGCCGTAATCTTTTTTATTGCTCAAATATTAATAGATATTTAACTACTTATCACAAAATATTAAAAAAAAATTATCGGACAACTGCCAAGCTAATATCTATCAATTAAAAAATTATGAAAAAACGAAGCTAAAAGTTTTTTCCGTCAGTTGCTAGCTCGAAAGCTTTGAATACTATTGAGTAAACAGTTAAATGAAATGTGACTATTTGTAGCTCAAGTTAAAAATATCTTATTAAGTAAATAAAATTACTTTACAGATTTTATCGCGTTTATTTTACATTTCTAATTCCCGACGTTTCCAACACTTTCCAGCGGCCGTGGTCACGGGGTAGACTGAGATGTCATGCGTCTTCTTGCCAGTGCTGAAGTGGGGTTTCCAGATCTTAATTGTAATTAATTATTTTTAGTCTGTACTCCGACCTATGCAAAATGAACTGGTTTTATCATTACAGCCATCAGTGATATTATGCTTGGGTTTAAATTTTAATTTATTAATTATTTGATCCCAAGCAGGTGGTAGAACCCAACCATCTTCTCTATTGAAATTTGGATGTTTTCTAATCTCAATAGCCTCACGGATCATCCTTGGTAGGAATCGGTGTTCTTTAGCGAGGATTTGTGGTCGATCAAATCTGATGTAATATGTAGGTTTTGGTTATTTAAGGTATGGTCACACACGACTTGTTTGGTCTTTTATGTTTAATGTCAGCTATATGTTCCTTCACGCGGGTTCTTATTGCTCGCTTTGTTTGTCCAATATAATAGAAGCCGCAGTCACAATCTAGCTTGTACACTCCTGGATCTTGTTTGCATAGGTCGGAGTACAGACTAAAAATAATTAATTATAATTAAGATCTGGAAACCCCGCTTCAGCACTGGCAACAAGACGCATGACATCTCAGTCTACCGTGACCACGGCCGCTGGACAGTGTTCGAAACGTCGGAAATTTAAAATGTAAATTAAACCCGATAAAATCCGTAAAGCAATTTTATTTAATAATTTATAATATTCGCGCAAGCAATAGAAATAATTATATCTTAGTAATATCAAAATAAAAATGTACTCATGATTTCACTTAAGCCTCCTGTATAATATGAAACTTTAACTAAATTATCATGTTACAATAAATAAAATAGTATTTTACCATTACTATAATATTACAAAAATGTTGGGAGTTACCTAGAAGATGATAATGATGGTGATGTGCTCCGGTTATGCCTCATAAGGCTCGCAGAATAACTCTCAACTTGTCTCGATCTTGTGCGGCTTCTTGCGTTTCTTTCCAGCCAAAACTAATAGAGACAACCCGTTTCAACCGATAGTCTCCATGAAGTGCAATGGCACCTGGTTTGGAGTCATTTTGTAAAGATCTACAAAAATACACTTTGAAGTACTAGGAACTGATTACTGTAAAGTTTTTTATTGAAAACTACGGGACAAAAATGTATGACTTCGCCTAGTAAAAGTAACTAATTTTAGATATATTTTGTAATTAGATATATTAAAAATCCTAACGAAATTTAATGCTATTATCACATTGTTTGTTACATGTAAAATAAAACAACCGTAAAATAAATTAGAATATTATATTAGTAATTTCCGTTGCGATTGAAGTAAAGCTTAAATAACATTCGCGGCTCTCAGGACGACAACATATAACAGCTTAATTTTTAAATTAGTCATAGTTTATGTTATAATTTTTCTTGTTTTCTTCCTCTATTTGATATAAGGAAAGAAAAATTTTAATAATTTGTTATTATTGACAACAATGTGTCATTATGTGCATTTATTCAACCCTTATTTAGATTTTGTATACAAATTTGTCAGTTGAATGATAATGTTTGTACCGATCCGTTGGAACCGTTTAAAAGTCTAAATTTTATTCGTATTATGTTTTTATTTTTTCTTGAAATTAAATTGCCATCTGAAATTATATTATTGTATCGTAAAAAACAATTTTTAATACACTTTTTGTACTATTGAAGTTAGCTAAAAAATATACTAAAACGCAAATGAATTTTTATTTTATTTAAAGATACTGAAATGGAAGAAGTGTTACAGACGACCGACCGAAAAAATACTACAGCTGTGCTTATTAAAACCACAAACCAGTAGTATGAAAAATAGTACTGTTCGTCTGTAGAAAGGTCATCGCAGCCACGATGATTACTATATAAAGGTATAACATTCAATATCTCAAGCGACGCCTTACGTCACATTTTATAAGGAAGAATGAGTCGCCTTGATCTTTAAATAAAAAGTTTGTGTTATACTTCAAAGTTTCTTGTTACTTATGAACTTCTAAATTATATATAACAAAAAATAGAATGTTACATATTTATGAATAAAAGAGCCATAACTATATTAAACATTAAATGTATAGATTCATCTCAGTCAGGCAGAGAAGCTCTCAGGGAACGGAGGGTTTAAATTATCTTTTATTAATTTTTTTTTTACTTTACGTTACACGTTTTGACCTAAAAAAATTATATTTGTTTTAATATTTTTTTTATTGTACACACATACCTGAATTCAATAGACCTGTCTCATTATTTTTGTTGAATAGCGACAGCAGCAGATAATATTTGTAAAATTGTGAAAAAATATTTCTATGCATTGTAAAAATGTGTGTAAATTCGTTATTGCCGAGGCGTGACTCTGGTTCTCAATGAATATATGGAAGCTCTTTTTCTGATATTTATTTATATTATTGTATTTTAATTTTTTTTAGATGTTACGTAATATGTAAAAATATAGCATTCGATGGTTATTTTTAATGTCAGTAAATTTTATGTGCATAACTAAATCCATATCCTTAGACTACGGAGGACAAGAAAAATCTTCTACTCATTAACTAAAAAATAAAATAATTAATCTGTAATTTTCTAGTTAATAAGCAGAAGATTTTATAGGTTAAAAATATATATCCTATATATGGTTGCACTGTACAAAAAGTAGAAAGATTTTATTAAAAAACAAAGGTTTTTGTTCTGTTAACTTTTACTTTTTCTTCGGTTTCTTTTTACAAAGGAAAAAAAACATAATATTTATTGAGTCTTATATTACCTAACATGTGACGACCATATTAGATGTTCTGTTCTAAATCCCTATTAGTGGACACATACAATAGTACTTGCTTAAATTTTTAATGAAACGAATAATTTAGTACTCCTAATAAATGGCTTTAATATATATCCCGTAACAAATTGTGAAGTTGAGAAATGTTCTTTTATTATAATGGTTTCAAGGAGACGAAACAATAGACTGTACAATTATTTAACGTCGCTTCACTTTCCATCAAAGTCTTTATTTTATATTAAGCATAGATTTTTTTCAAACTGTCACATATATTTAAGTTAATATCAAAGTAGTAAAATAAATATGTAATTATGTATTAAATTTTACATTGCATCATTGCCTTTGATAGTCCACTGCTGGACATAGGCCTCCCCTAATACAACTCTATCCATTAGGGGGTTTTGGACCGTATCCCACCACGCTGGTCCAATGCGGGTTGGTGGGTGGACCGCCTTTTTACATGCCCATCCGACGCATGGATCATCTTACTTTTCAGATTGGTTGATCGGCCCAAATTGTCCTAACCAACTAGGAAACAACAATGAAAATTTGTTGAGTCCCCGCAGGATTCGAACCCATGACCTCCGGTTTCTAAAGCAAACGCCTATGCCACTAGGCTACGGAGGCAGTTTAAATTTTACATTGCAATTATCTTTAATTATTTGATGACTACGAATATCTCTTGTCATATACAGAATAATTTTACATTCTATATTTGACACTGCTCAAGACTTCTGCAGCAGCATTTAATATATTTGATGTTTTGGATTTTAGAACCTTGTAGGACATTTTCTGTAGAAAATTCCTAAATAGCAGATACATAATGACTCATAAAATTTCTTATCTACCGGTTAGGTGATTTAACCGGGGCATCTATAAATTTACACTGCCTCGGTAATTTTAAGTGAATTAAATACACCATTAAATTAATTAAAAATACACACTTATTGGATCAAGTTAGTAGTGTTTTGATTTCATTAGGTATGATTTTAATAATTTTCAACAATTTTAATAAGAGTTACCTTTTGAGCTAGAGTATGTGATTATGTAAGTTGTTGGTCAGACGTACAATAGATTAAATGGACATTACGCAGATATTGCAGATTATCCTAGTTTCTACTCATAACCTAATCAATATTTAATTCAAAGAAAATAGGCCGAGCCCCATCCACTTAAAGACAAATATACTAAAAAAAATGTAACAGAAACACTAAGTCTAGCGTCTACACAACACTAATATTTCAATTACGGATTTCATTGTTCTAGAGTTAATCTCAAACTTCTAGGCACGTATTGAGCATTTATATTGCTAACGCTTACTTGTATGCTCGATATTTATTGTTGCCCATTTTTATTTAAGTTAATGTTGTCACGTTTCACAAGAGAACTATAAGGACTTCGATTGATAAAGAACTTATGATGTGACAATAGTTAGGAGTATTATTTTTTATATTATACAAATATATTGTGATCATCTGTGTTGGTTCGCCTCATATATTGAAAACAGATCGCAGGCAGTTGTACTTAATGGTTTTATGTCGGCATGGATATCTTTTCCCTCTGGTGTGTCTCATGGATCTCCTATGGAGCCACTACTGTTCTACATTTTTGTTAATGACGTAAAACAGGGTTTATTACATTCTAAAATAATATTATACGCAGATCACATCAAGGTGCTAAAGACTAGAAAGGTATAGTTTTACTCTAATTAGTCATTCTGCAGAAAGGAATTAACTAAACTTAAACTTACAAAATCTTACAACAGTTTTTTCAGGACATATATAAAACTAAATTTATTTGAGGCAAATACCTGCTAAAAGGTACGACTATTGATCGATAATTTGAGACTCGCAGTCTTGGGGTTATTCCAGATCATAAACTTATATACGATAAGCGCATAAATAGCATTATATCTTTTTTTATACTACTTTGATTTACTATTGTTTTATTATACTATGGTTTTCAGTGAAGTTAAATCTATAAAAATCAACGACATCTACGATGTATGCTTCTACCTAAATATTATTAAGGGAACTATTAACACGGCTGAGTTGTTATCTGAAATTGTTTTAAATGCTTTTATATATAGCCAAAGAAAATTCTCTGCATTCCTATAACTCGTACTAACTGTGTGTAACTACTTTGACTACTTTTATAATAAATAAGTGTAATATAAAAACAGCTACATTTTTTAAATTACATATAGTTTTTAATCCATTTTATACCCTCCCAACAGTCGCACAAACTGTCCTTACTAAAAATTACTTTGAGAGTTTTGTTATTTTTCCCCTTTGTTAATTAGTTTAAATATACAGAATGTGAAAACGTGTAATTGGCTTCGTAATGTGATTTATACAAATTTATTTTAAAAAGTAAATCAGCTGTAAGTTTTAGAAAATAAATAAAAAAATGTATAAATTGACATATAAAGAGAATTTTACTTTAACAGCTAAATGTTGTAAAATAAAACAAGTTATTGGTAACGTTAATATAAATAATCAAGTCGGTGTCTTAAAACTTAATTATCATAGCTTTACGAGATACGATTTGTTCCAATCATGTCGATTTATCCGATGAAATTAAAGTTCACGATATTTGCAGTCTAAGTTATCATGGAATAGTTTTTTTTACCTAGATTAACCTAAGCAGTCATAACACTCGTAAATATAAATGGAATTTAATTAACACTTAAGACGAGCATAAAATTTTCGAAGCTAAAACGATGCCACACAATTTTCAAATATAATGTATTGTCGGAATACTATTTCTAATGAAGGTAATTAGAAAATAGAAGTCTCGATATTGACGATATGTCTGTCCGAGATCGTGTAAAAAAGACGGGTCTGAGATCCGTAACCCGCTACTCGGAACAGACCACTGCTCGTGAGTGATAAGTGTTGTGCATCTGTGAAAGAGTTAGTGTGTTGAGTAGTTTTATGTATTGACTCGTCCGTGAGCCATTTCAATGTTTTTTTAGGATATGAGACGTTCATTTGTTGTTATCATTATTACTTTTTGGAAATTTCTTTGAGATTTCTAAAAGTATTTTATTTATCAATAACCTTTAGACTTTTGCATTAGATTACATGGATTTTTTTTTTATTATTACAACTTAACTGCAGCTAGCAACTTTATATATAGGTCATAATGAATTCATGAGTTATAACTCGACAACAGCATATAACGAGTTAATTATACAAGCAATACAGCTTAACAAATTACACCATCAGCCTTTGTTAGTTCATTGCTGGACATAGGCGTCCCCTAATACACCCTTTCTATTAGGGGGTTTGGACCGTATTCCACCACTCTGGTCCAATTTGGGTTGGTGGGTGGACCGACTTTGAACATGCCCATCCGACGCATGGATCATCTTACTTTTCAGACAATTGAGTGATCGGCCCAATTTACCCTAACCAACTAGGAAACAACAATGAAAATTTGTTGAGTCCCCGCAGGATTCGAACCCACAGCCTCCGGTTTCTAAGCACACACCCATACCACTAGGCTACGGTGGTAGCTTAACAAAGAAAATATTTTATTTTAATTTTGCTTTGTAATATAAAGCGTTTTTAAGGTATAAAGATGAACTTTCAAACTTAAAGTAATATAATGTATCGAAAATTCATCTTTTCACAATACTCAAAGAGCGTTACAATTAACAATTATTATAAGTTATTTCATCGTGTTTTTGAGCTATTGTTTCATATTTTTTTAATTAACTAAAGGTGAACGTAACCAATTGTTTCTAAATGAAGCTTTTGTGAATGTAAATATTGTTGTGCATGTGCTGATAGTACGCACTCATATAATTAAAGATGACAATGGCCAAAACACGGACAAAAAACAACAAATGTCCCCTTTGCTTGCGTAAATTACATTTCAAATAATTTAATTAACACCATAATTTATACCCGTAATAATTTTAAAGATTTGTTACATTAAATATTTCGTTTTCAAAAACCGTCGAAAATATTCATTCGTCGTTCTCAAAAATATCTGGGGAATGGTAGGTTAGTTAAGTTATTTCCCAGTTGGTTAGGGCCGATCACCCAATTGTCTGTAAAGTGAGATGATCCATGAGTCGGATGGGCATGTAAAAAGTTGGTCCACCCACCAAACTGCGTTGAACCAGCGTGGTGGGAAATGTGGTCCAAAAATCGCCTAATGCATATACTACTAATGGACATAGCCCCCTTATGCAAGCCTTGTGTGCATTTATGGAAACCTATGTCCAACAATGGACTAGCACAGACTGATAATGATTACATTAAAACGTAAAAACGTAACAAAAATTTTCATACCGAGTATTTCTTATTCATTTCATTTTCGTATATTTTTCGGCGGAATAGTAAGTTGTTTGCTTGGTTCTTGAGTAAAAGACCTTTGCTTAATTTGAATACAAATTTGATAGTTCATGTCAGGAATCCAAACCTACCGCTTCAAGGATAAGAGGGTGATATTGCTTTCATATTCTATATTTTACTATATATGGGTCGCACTTTGAATTTTTGTATTTGCATACATCATCGAATTTAATTAAATATTTTTTTGTTTTATACGTATATATACCAATAATTTACGTAATGGTATTCAGGTGTGAAATGATTAAGTCGCATTTGTTGACCGACTATCCAATAGAAGGTACACAATACGGAGCGCATGTTTTTTTTATAATTTTTATTTAGAAATATATATCTTAGATATTAAGGAAATAAAAAAAAATTTCGACGTGAAAAGACTAACCCGTAAGCTACTAACATTGAGAATTTTACTATTAATATTTTTAAAAATTGCAATCACGCATTTTCAAAGCTAATTTAAGATAATATGGTTTAAGTTCTGATAATAATTATCGCATTTAAATAAATTTCATTCTATGTTCGTTCGTTATTGAGATTTACATTCCTTATACAAAATTCGTTTTTTACCATAGTCAGATATATTATGATTTTACTAATTCTACTTTCTGGACAGCGATCACTATAATGATTGAATATTGAATGATGACACTATAATGAAAAAACAAGTTCATTTCACTTTTAGCATTTCTTTTGAAATCGGTATATAATTGGTATTACTGAATATAGTTTTTACTTATATTTACTATTTATTTTACCATGAAGCAAACTAGAACGGTTCCCGTAATTTGAGGCAAATTAATTTATATTATAAATTAAAAGTGATTAACTACAACCGTTTGTATGTCTGTTTGTACGTTTAAAATGCTAACGTTTGCATTTTGATTTATATAAATATAATACTTATAAACATCTTCATTATTTTTATGAATTACCAACGAAAATAATATATCAAATTAAACACTTGATGTTTTTAATACTACGGTAAAATTAATATATATATATATAAATAACAAAGTAGGCATAGTACGTAAGTAAGGCGTAAATAAACAGCAAATGCTGAAATCGCTTTTAGCCAATAACCGATAATCCCGAGCTATGCAAGGGACGCCGCTATCTCTATTACTTCTTGTAATAGATTGCGACTTGTTTACGATCCATGGGAAGGAAGTATAATATTATTTTTTACAGATTAAAAGGAAAATGTTTTCAACGATATCTTTAATATGTATCATATTTATTATACATCACAATTTATGGTTTTGTATCCGTCCCCCGACAGTTAAGTTAGCAGTCATACATATATATCCATATTTATTACTCATAGCTTTGTACTAGCTATAAGTTATAATAAATCTATTTAATTGATTTTTTATAATGTATTTTCAATGTTTCGAAAAATTTAGAGGACATATTAAAAACTAGCTGTTGCTAAAATGTAAAAAGTGTTATATAATCGAGATAAAAAGTTTTAGTCTAATATTCCAAAAAACTATTCCTCACAATATTAGCGGGCCAGCCATACCAGAGATTTGCCAAAACAAACAAATAGACGGACAGAAAGATAGATAGAAAGATATAAGTTTTGTTACATGTACTGATTGACTGGTTTTCAGTTACATCAGCTAACTATTGGTATGATATAGATGCAGAACGTGGAATTAGAGAGCCAAATGCCAAAATATTTCGTCTATATACAACGTAGTTTCGTACTGTAAGCATAGCGCTCTCCTCTTTGTTTGTAGATCAGTAAGTATGATACTTTTTTAATACGTCTGCTACTGCAGGTGATAATTTTCATGTCGTTAGTTTTAGGGACAATAAAGTATAAATAAAAAGCTTTTGCATTTTTATTAAATGGATGTTACCTGATCTGCATTAAATTAATATTATGCTTATCCTCTTTGTGTCAACTAGAAAAAGAAAATTACATAAAACTTACATTGCTTCATACGTGTATTGATAACCGTTTTAACCTACATAAGTGTTATAGCTCAAAGAGATAAAAAGAAACAAGTATATTTAACTAACCTTTTGTACTCAGTATCTTTTTCAATAGATTTTTTTTAACTTAAATAAAATTTTATGAGTAATTTTATTTGATGAACGTTTATTAAAATAAAAATATAACTTTATCAGTAAACTTTTTTGAAAATTTTTCTATTTCAAAAATAAATCTATATTAATTTCATTTGAAATAATTAAAATTTAAAGGTCACATAATAAACATGCAAATATTAAAAATCTTTGGGCATACCAATTTGTCTCCATCCGGTCTGTTTCTAGGGCAATGTTGGAGTATTGTTTGCTTGTTCATTTCAATTTTACTTGCCAGTGTAATAATTACACTGCCGAATTGTTTGCTGCAAAATTTAATAATAACTTATATTTATATTATAATCTACAAGCAATTATCTATTACTCATTGTTACATAAAGTTGATGATATAAGATATTGCTATTGTTTCCTAGGAATGAATTAAAAATTATTATATTAGGGTCAGAATTTATTATTTTTTTTTATTTACAATTTTAATTATATTAAAGATTTCTTCGTACTCTTCGGACCACACCAGCTTAATGCAATATGCCCCAAATATTTATAGTTACAATTTATTATTTTAGGATTATTTATTCTAGGATTAATACTATACATAGTTTCTAAACCTTTGTTGTAGTTGAATAACAGGTAAACATCATCTCAGTGTTTTGCATTAATGCTAATACTACAGATAATAAATAACGGATTTATCACGTTTTATTTAGATTGTTTCTATTTAATGTTTTTATTTATTCTATTTAATTGTATAGAACATTATAAATCGTTAATGTGTACAAAAACACCCAACCATTTCCTCCGTCAAAATAGTATTATTTTCTTATTGTTATTATCATCCTAAATATGATTCAGTACTCAAATGTTATAAAATGGTTTTAGTAATGCTGACTTTTTAATCGGTGGTGCTTGCCGGCATCAACGAGGAGAGATCAAACAATTATCACTATAACAACATAGCTGATCCTTCTTGGTAGGAAATAATTTGAATACGGGCTGACATAAATTGTAAATTAGATATTGTAATTTAATAAAGAAATGTTTTAAAAATGTTTAGTTGAACCTTTTAAAAAGATAACGACGCAAGAGATTCGGTGCTATTTGGTGGAAATATTTGGAGAGCCTGCTCTGCCATATCCCACTGTTGCAAGGTGGGCTCCTCAATTTCAAGTTGGGAGAACGAGCACGGGATACGAACATTGTTCCGGCCACCCAATGTGTCAGTTACCCAAGAAAACAAAAGTTACGGAAGTCAAGAAAATTGTATTGAGCAATCGAAGATTTACCATCCGATATTTAATTTAAGAATCAGGCATATGATATGGAAGTAATTCAATCTATGTTACACCTACAACAATGTTTGAAGATCAGAAATGTCTCCGCCAGATGGGTACCGAGAATTTTAACCGACAGTCAGAAAACAAAATTGATCTGACATTTTGAAGATATTTTGGTAAAGTTTAATTAAGATTCTAAAAATTTGTTGTCTTGTTTTGTGAGAACAGCGAAATATGAATGAATAACCCTAATCTGATCCTCAGACAAAACAGTGATTTTAGCAACTGAAACAGCTATCACAACAGACCTCAAAGAAGTATCGTACCGTGGTTCGACAGGCAAGATTATCGCTTGAATATTTTGGTACTCAGAAGGGATATAGTTGGTTGATTATCTAGATCTATCTCTGCTCTATCATCATGATAACGCACCCACTTAAGGATTAGCAGTTACAACAAGTAAATGGTTAACGGATCTGGTAAATAATAAAATACCAAATCTGCCACGTAGTGATTTTTATGTATACCTCAAATTATAATAATTCCTAAGGGGAACAAGTGCGATTACTATAACGAGCAGCACTTCCTCTTAAGCTCTTCTCTGAACGACGGCTGTTCATGGGTCTTCTTCATCGGAAAGCCAGGGATACATTGGCCTCCCTGCCCCTTCGCCCGGTTTCCTTCTTGACCATCACGTTGTTGCATAGAGTACAAGGACGCCTTTCCACTTCCATTTGCTTTTTACCATGCTGTGAACTACAGAAAACTACAGCAAAAAGTTGTGCTCGAAGACTCTTCGCAGCTCTGTCGGTAGCTCATAGACATCAAGCCAGGCAGGGGTACTCATTCAGCGGGTGCAGGGTTGCTTCTTCGGCTTACCCTACACTGTTTATACCATTCATTTCCATTTGCATAATAAATAAAAGTATAACAGTTGAATACTGAATATTATTTCACTATTAAGAATAACAAATAAAATATTATATACCCTTTTTAAAAAACTAAAATACTGCGGAGTGCTTTTTTAAATAGTAAAAACACTAAGGCAACATAATATCTGATAAAAATAAAAAAACAGCAAAAAATGCTTTTGAATATTCATCGAGTACGAAAATAGCGGCAAATAATGAAAGGCTGACACATTTTCACCAAAGTTTAATATATTTCATCTGTTGACTTTTTTTGTAATTTTTCGCAAACAGAACTTATTATTACTTTGTGATATAAATAAGGAAATTAAAATAGGCGTGGGTTAAAAAATTATCATTATTTAATATATGATTTTAAAACTATGTATTTATCCTCATTATTAACCCTTTAGCATAGACTTAGACGACCTTCTATGAAATTGTTTTTATGTTTTGTGTTTTTGTTTAATGTGTATTGATTGATTGAAAGGAAAATTTGTATAGGCATACATATATTTCATTATACATCAGGAATAATTTAAAGTTATTATTCTAATGTATTGTAACTTGTTTTAAACTACAGCGAGATATTTTTAATAATAGAAGACAATTTGCTTGCTACCATAATATTGTTTATAATTCACAATAAAACGTTGATACATCAATCAATAATAATTTTAAAAAATGATTTCAGAAAATCAGGATAAGGATAAATATGTTCTTAAATCTAAAACTTCTCTATAGTAATTTTGATTAAAATAAATCAACCGCGTAAAAGCCTATAAGAAAATTTCTTACCAATCAAGAAAGCTTCTCCGAAATAAATATCATATAAAGACCAATATAAAAGAGTTTTTCAGTAACAAAGGAATTGTTATTACCAATGGCTTTATGAGTCCCCTTTTTTTACGTAAATCCACTCCTAAAGAATTTGTTCAGTTTGATAATCATAGTTCTCAGTGTGTTTAAAAATAAATATTGACTAATATTTAAGAGAGGGACTAAAATAATGTCTTACGTCATTGTATGCCTTGATTTAGTTTACAATATAGTTGAAATGCACACATATCGCACAAAATAAGAATAACATGCGGTAACCATTAAAATAAAAATACATAAAAATTTATTAAAATTAAATAAATATTTAATCTGCATCCAAGTGTTTTAAAAATCGCTTTGTTAAGCCCACAGTAAGATTGGTGTACCCATCATACCTCTATAATTTGAACCCAACGATACTGTATATGTTCTGATAATAGATCGCAAATAAGTTCGTTACAAACAAACTTTATACAAGGCCGTATCAAAACTAAATCTGGAAAAGGTGTGATCGTTTACATATAACATGATTTTACACAGTTAAAATTTACATTTCAATGAAAAAGATCCATTTCCCTATCAATTTCAGTTTGCTATGGCTCTTAAACATGAGCAAAATTTTAGCAAACCTTGCTTTTGTGCTGTTCCTTTTTTTCTTTTTCCTTGTATTTATGCGAGCATAACAGATTTATTGAAATCTAAGCTCTAAAAGCGGAGCAATAAAAACAATAACAAAAAATACTTAAATACTAAATTCAAACAGTGTATTATAAAAATAAAAAACTTAACAAGAAAAAAAAAAAATGCACCATTACGCATAGACCAACATATATATATATATATTTTTCAATACAAAATCAAAGACAGAAGTTTTTGAATTCGCCTCTGAAAAAGCTATTTCGGAAATTGTTTCATTATAAACATGTACATTTATTTATTTATTTCAAAATTAAAGTGGAATTGCTTTGACTGGAGCTGAAAAATGTATTTTCAATCAATGAAAATGTCGCACGGCCCGGACGATTAAAAGCTATTTGTAAATTACATTCTAAATTTAGTCCAAAAAAATCTGTGAGAAATTGGAACAAAATATTCTTTAATCTTAGCAACATGGTTATGCGAAATACAGGGTTAAAGTTAAACACGGTAGTGACCTTTACGATGCAGTCATATAATATAGAGTACTGTATAAAGTTTACAAAACTATTATTTTACTCTTAGGAAATATGTAAAACATTGCTAAAGTTTCTACTAATATATACCATATGGGTAGAAAACAAGCAAGAATGAACTAAATCGCATTCAGTGGCACAGTTCAATACATCTTTCGGTATCGTTACCTCGCATTTTATGCTCCATAAAGCTCCTTGTTGTTACCACTAACGGCTGTTACTTGTCGAGGTTGGGAATGCCAACAACATATGGTCGGTATTAAATGAAAATATTGTATTAGTTTCCAAATTTGTTTGCTAACTCTTGCTTATTTTTGCAATATATTAAATACGGTAATATAGGTACTCTTATCATAGTAGATAAATTTATTTTTGTATTGATTGACATTCCGATCGATACCTAGTACGCGTACAGTTCTGGATAAAAAAGAAGTTTAAACTTAATGTAGGAAGTACAAAATGGCGTTAATATGTGACGAATTCTTGTTTAATTTTTTTTTTAATGTGGTCATTTCCATTGAGACACAATAGTGCTTTTTATTCACATATTAATCTTTTTGCACTAGCTGTACTCAGGCGGACTTACTGCCAATGGCATTTTCTACCAGCCAACCTCTGTACGTGATGAATAAATGAAAAGGTTTGTGGTTTTCACCTTTTTTCCTTTTTTAATCTTTATAGATTAAAATGTTTAAAAAAAATGCTTATTGTGCGTTATTCTTAAGATTTATATATATGCTTAAGGGGACAATACAATACAATTCAAGTTGTACAATTTTGTATACTATACTTTGTCCATCTTTTACGGTTTTGGCAGCGTTTGTAATTAAATGCTAGGGTTGTGTTTTTTGGTGCAATATTTTTTTCATTTCTTAAATATCTATTTAACTACTTATCAAATTTTTTAATAACATTAATCAATGGGACCATAGGGAACCTAATATCTATCATTTAAAAAAAGAATGAATAAAATCCGAGCGATAGGAGTGGAGCAACGAGGTAAAAAATGTAACAAAAAACCTTGGGTCCGGATTGAGTACCTCCTTCTTTTGTTCAGACAGTAAATAAACGGAATCTGAAAAAACAAGTTTAAAATGAAATAAGTTATGTTATATGATAGTAAGAAAAATGTTTTGCAAATGTTTGTATTGTTCGTTATTGTCTACAAGCTTCAAATATTCATTAATATTTAAAAAAGCTCTATTATTATGTTTTTACGCTATAAAAATTCAAATCTCGTTCTGTGTTTATAGCTTAGGAATATAGTCATACTTTACATAGAACTTTGAATTTTATGCCAAGAATTATTTAGTTTATTTTATTATCCATTTTTTATATTTTTGAGCATTAACCCACGACCTCACATTTTAAAACAAAGACCAATACAACTACTAAAATACGACATTCATGTTATAAATACAAATTAGATTTAATATTATTGATAACCAGCTTGCAATATTTAAGATCGATAAATTGTTAAAGATTTCTGTTATTACGACGCATAGGAGTAGTAACAATAATTTCAATAGACCTATAAATAATTTATTACTTTAAACCTTTCACTATTTTACCTCTCGCTTGTAATTAATCCTTTCACAGTCTCTGATTAACATCTAGGGTTTATAACTGTATATTCTCGCAATCCAATTAGACTGAAACACTCAGGCATCTTAAGGTTGGAGTAGTAACAGTAATAGTTTCTGATGAGATAACAGAAGTATGCGAAAGCGTCTCTGCAACCCCACTGCTTACACAAATGGAAGGAACAACATGGTGATTTTTGGCAGCGAAAGTGCAACATAATCCATCTTGATCCCCACTGATACAGGACGGTGGTCCGGACGGCTATGCGTAGGTATTTCCCTGTGTAATAAAATATTATCAGCTTCAAGTTGCCAAAATGTTAAATTAGATTAAGTTGATTTTACTATCTAATGCATTATACTCTTTCTCCTTATCGCATGTTGTAAAATGATAAAAAATGGTATTGGAGTAGATAGAGTTAACTAAAATTTAGTATGTTATCTTATGCAATCCATCAGAAAAGAATAAGAGTCATCTATGCTAATTAAAATAATATAAAGTATCTTGATTAGTACTAAATCAGCGGCGGTATATATTTTATTACTACTACTGCCTGCAGCCTAGTGGTATGGGCGTGGCTTTGAAACCGGAGGTCGTGGGTTCGAATCATGCGGGACGCAACAAATTTTCATTGTTGTTTCCTAGTTGGTTAGGGCACTTGGGCCGATCACCAATTGTCTGAAAAGTAAGATGATCCATGCGTCGGATGGGCATGTAAAAAAGTCGGTCCACCACCAACCCTCATTGGACCAGCGTGGTGGATACGGTCCAAACACCCTAATGGATAGGGTGTATTAGGGAGGCCTATGTCCAGCAGTGGACTAGCAAAGGCTGATGATGTGATATATTTTATGTTGTAATTCTCAGTTGTGAAGTTACATAAAAAAATAAATAAATAAAAGACTATCATAAAAGGTAGCTTGTTTTTTTATATTTTTTTTAAATCTACATTATAGAAAATTTGTAAAATTTTAAGAGAAACAATAAAAATTTTAACCAAATGTATGATCGACTTCATACAGTATTTAACCAATTTGTGTAAAAGAAGTGAGTGCCAACGTGCCCTCTGCAAGACACTATCTCGCGATTTCTGCCTTTGCATTTTTAATCTCTTATTTCTTTTAAGATATTCATTTTATTAAAATATTACGTATGACACCCTTTATTTTAATAGAATGAAGTTTTTTGTACTTGTATATTGAGCTACACTATATTAGCTTTAATAAGGTTTGACTTGCAATTTTTAAGCTATGTTTTACATTTAAATTGCTAGTGCGTGGACATTATTATCATAATCAACATCATCAGCAGCCTGTGATAGTCCACTGCTGGACATAGGCCTCACCTAATACACCCCTATAAATTAGGGGGGTTTTGGACCGTATCCCACCACGCTGGTACAATGCGGGTTGGGGGGTAAACCAACTTTTTACATGCCCATCCGACGCATGGATCATCGTACTTTTCAGACAGATGGGTGATCAACCCTAAACAACTAGAAAACAACAACGATTCAGTCTCCGCAAGATTCGAACTCACGCCTATACCACTAGGCTACGGAGGCAGTTTATTATAGACAATTCAAAGAACTGCAACTATATAATACAGTTCAATTTTCAATTATATAATTCAGTCTTTCTTATAGGATTTGGGCAGCGTTTGCAATTTAAATACTCGTAGTTGTGATTTTGGAAAGCTAATTTTTTTAATATCGTCAATATATAGTTAATTACTATTTACAAAATAATTTAAAATATAAGACTAAATAACAGCTAACACCTATCATTTAAAAAAGAATGAGCAAAAGGAGAGCACTAGGAGCAGGAGGAGCGGAGTAATGAGGTAACATAATATCTATTAAAAAACAGACGCTTCGAATTGAGTATCTCCTTCTTTTGGGAAGTTGGTCGATTAGTAAGAGATTAAGTTTTTGCAATTACATAGCAAGACATGACAATTTATAATAGCTAAGAATTAAGGAAATGACGGCATCAAAATTCACAAACTCCTACGATAAAATTGCAAATATTCGATATAATTATACAACTTGAATTGACCTGCAATAAAATCTGCTAGAGCATATATCTATGTTTAAAGATTAATCTACAATAAGCTTACATTTTAACGTAAACATCTTGTAAAATTACAAGTTGGCATAATTAAAAGTCATATAAGATAATATAGTTTACGATTGCATAAAAATTATTGCATCATAAAAGTTCATGATTCTATGTACATAAAACATGTAACAGATGAAATTTTAAATAAATGAATTTCTTAATAGATAGAAGAGATTTAACATTCAGAGGCAGAAATCGCGAGGCAATTTCGTCTAGAGAGCATACTCTTATATTGAGTAATTAATATACACTGTTTCAAGTCGGTGATATTTTTTGTTAAAATTTTACTTTTACTTTGTTGACTTGTAACAAGTATTTTGATGAAGTGACTTAAAGTCAATAATTTATGCAATGAATATAAGCTATTTATCATTTTTTTGTAATATTTTGTATTTTTGTGACTTATTTATCTAAAAATGTGTATTTCGAATCGACTTCAAAAGGACAAATCTAAAATGTCAGATGTCAATAAGGGATTTATGACATTTGAATAGATAAATTTAAAGCTTACTATTCAAGCTAGATAGCTAATTGCCGACGAAGGCCACCTGGTGCAAAAGTGATCACCGAAGCCCATGGACATCGTCAATACCAAGGGCTATCACCAATGCGCTGCCTACGTGAGAGATAGGATTTTACGTCTTGTTTACCCTGTTTCTATAATTTATTTGTTAATCAATTTAAGACGATTTTTTTACATAAAGATGTAGAAAACTGCGCATTTTTACATCTGTCGCTCTCTTCAATCATTCACATAAAATATAACAACCTAATTTGATTATTTTTTGATGTTCGCTTGTTACTGAGTACTTAAAAATTTCACAGTTCTAAGCAACTACCAGCGAAGAAAGTTTTCCTCAAAAAAAATAATTGAAAGGTCCATTTAGAATACAAAAAAAATCTCCTCAGGAAAAGGGCGCAAAACATTATTTTTTAAAGATTTATGAAGTAGTCGTCGTTGTAATCGATTATTCTAAACTTTTTGTCCCCGAGGAGGCCTTTCAGTATTGCTTAACTTTGGCTGAATTCGATATTCGAAATCCAGAACACTTTCTAAAATAAACATCGGGTAAAGTCCAAGAAGTCCTTTAAATTGTAAGAAAATAAAATTATTGAATAAGTCAATATTAGTCTCATAATAGCGGTAGAATCCTGTTAACCTTGAAATTATTTTAAGGTTATTTAAATTTAAAAGATTTTCAAAAGCAAATCATGCGTTGATAATAGAATTATAACAACCATTTGAAAAAAATCTTGCCTTGTGAGAATTCTATAATTTTTGGCAAAGGTTATTATTTTACTAACATAATCTCAAAACAAGATGGTAAGAACTTATTGGTTGTTAGGACATGCCAAATATTTTTTGAATATAAATGAGCGCTTGAGATAATTAAGTAAAATGATCAAATGCGAAAGGATATATTCACTTAAATGCTTAAAATAACTGACAGGAAAATATAATTTTGCATTTATAATATTTATTAGAATATGGATGTCTGTTAAGATTTCCTACCATTATTGTGCAACACCACGGTTTTTTTGAATAATTGTATTTTTATTTATGTAATGACATGATCAGATAAAATATTTTTGTATAGTTCGGGGCGCAAAAAGGAAACTTTAAAATAAAATGAGATCTGGCAATCCCCATTTAGAATGGCAAAAAGAAACCTTATTTTCCGTGACCGGGCTTAGGAAAATGTTAGAAAATGGAGTTAAAACACTTAAATATTTGTTCTTTTCTTCATTTTAATTTTGATGCCAAATTATGTCAAGGCGGAGTAAGTCAATGGCCATAACCCTGGGGTGGGCAGAGATAATAACTAAACTTGAGAAAAGCCATTTGTTCTTTATTTAATTGAAAGTGCCTGTGTTAAAATTTGAAACATTGCAAATAACTTTCCTTTCTATCTAGAATACGTCAAAAATATAATTGTATCACAAAAAAGCATTATAAGAACTATAAATTTTTTATGTTTATCTTGACTCTAACTGATATTAAATCTATAAAATGTATTTATATTATATATAGCAACATTGAAGTTGTACTTCAATACAAAGTATATTTCAATACAAAGCAAAGCTCCGGTAAAAGCCTTTGGGGTTTCTCTATATACCGTCTGACACGTTACATCGGAGATTGCATTTGATATTTATGTTCGAAATTTAAAATAAAATGAAAAGTAATTTCTGGTGTTGTATTAAAATGTAAATACAAAATAAAGTACAAAAGCAATAGCAGTCAATATTACATAATTAAGAATATTTACAAATATTCTTAAATAGCATTTTATAATTCTTCAAGTAGTGAAATATTTATATTTAAAACAATTTGACATATCCTTTTATGTAATCTGTTTTAAGTGATACCTAATTTGTTGATTTATTGCTTAAGAAATAATACAACAAATAAATACATAAAGCATAGGGACAAAACTAAAATGTAATGAACATTAAATAAATTAAAAATCTATTATTTCGCCTTTTTTAAACCATTTTGTAGAAACTAAATTCCCAATTTTGCGTAGTAATTATTATGGTCTTTAATCGTTTGGTAAAAAATTTGGTTGTTAAGTTTGTACTAAGATTGATAAATTATTTTAAAATCGTTCCAACCCAAATTACTAAGTTTGTTTATATTTTAATAAAAAATTTTACCATTTTTAATACCTTAGAAACATGTTATTTTTCCTACTTTAATTTTTAGTGACAGGTGTTAAAATCATAATCATAAGCCTTTTTACCACTGTGAATAGGACTCCCCATTAGAGTTTTTTGACCGTTTTCATCACGCTGGTCCAATGGGTGGTGGTTGGTTGGTGGTTTTAGCCCATAGACGCATGGATCATCTTATTTTTAGCCAATTGGGTATCGGGCTAAATTTCCCTTTAATAAACTGGAAAAACCTGAAAGTTTGTTGAGTCCGCAGGATTCGGAACCCCACCCACGGTTTTGGCATACGCCTTTACCCCTAGGCTACAGAGGCAGTTGAGACAAGCTTAAATGCATATAGAATAAAATTGTATTGATTATAGTGAATATATATCTCGCACGGTCACTATAACCTTCTTTTTATTTTTAAAACATTTTATGCTTATTTGGCAGATGATGTGTGTTATTCGTCCAGAAAGTTATTATTGAAACGAACGCATTAAAAAAAAAAAGAAAAAAGGGGAGTATAGGTAAGAGTATACGTCAGAAAAAAAAGTTTAAACACGGACCAGTCACGCCTGGAAAACGAACGCCTTGGTCGACACAATTTACGTTGCCCGATTTATTTATTAACAATTTAAACGTTTCATTTCAATATTTTTTTCACTAAAAAAAAAAGGACAAATCTATTAAAGTACTAAAAATCTTAAGTTTTGATAAATATTACAATTTATCAAATATTTATCGCAATATAATAAAGATGGAGTGTCGAATTGGAAAAGAGCCAAATGGGCTGGATGAAATTTGGAAAATCTGTGGGGGCGTGCAAAGGGGGAGACCTTCCAGGTGGATAACAGCCTGACGTTAAAAAAAAGAATAGCTTTGAAACGGTTAAACCCGCGATGTTATATCTCTTTAAACCAGGAATATGAACGCTAGCTGGTGCCCCACAAAAAAGATAGTAGTGTTTAAATTATTATATTGATTTGGAAGCTGGGGTGGCACCGCGGAGGATCTACCACAGACGGTCTCAAGTAAAAAGAGCCCTGCGTCCTCTGCATATATATTTTGTAACACTCTATCTATAAATAAATGGAGTATCTGTTTGAAACAGCAAAACAAGCTTTTTTAAAGTGATTACATTGTATATAATTGATACGTATAAAGGTAACATTCTATTATTTTATCTGTATGATTTTGAAACTTATTATAGTCAGATGATTTTGACGGGATAGCTGATGTAACTAAAGTAACTTAGGCTACTTTTTTTTTACAAATAATTTCTAACAGGTATATTTATTAACATTAGTATATTTGAATAGACAAATATTTTGAAACATATAACTATGCTTAGAAATGTTGTTCATTGTTGATTGTAGATTTTTATAAGTTTGTTTTTGTTCCAGTAAAAAGTATATCGAAGCGAATTGTGAAGCATTACACTTTAATATTTAAAATTCGAGTTTTTTGCAGTATCACATTTATAGTTTCTGTTGCATACGTGAGTACTATTTCTCATTATACTGATTAATTTTTACGGGTGGCTGCGGCATAGAATTCAGCCTTCCTATTCCTCCCACGGGTGTCGTAAGACGCGACTAGAACGTGTGGCAGCTGACAGATAGTGGGTTAAACCTCTCCATCTTCTGATCCCTAAATGCCGGAATCCTCAACGGGCAGCAGCGTTCGAGGTGTAAAGGACCTGGAGGTCCTTACCTGCCTACAGTTGCCTACCCGCTCGACAAAAGTGGCAACTATGGCAAAACTCCTCATGAATGCTCCTCACGGCAGCCACGCTATTCCTGGCTACGGTAGCGGCCGTGGTGACGGCGTATCGGGGGGTTCTAAGAATTTCCGGGTAGGATTTGGCTACTATCAACGGCGACAGGACCTGGAGGATGACGGATGCTGAAGAGTAAACCAGTTTCTTTGGCTGTCTATAGGATTCCTCAGAAATCTCGAAGGTGGGAGGACAGGATAATCCTTGCATCCCGCAGCTTGATTTACCACCGGGAGGGTGACCAACTATCCCAAGGAGGTGTTGGATTTATTGTTCGACCTCGTTACGATCTCGTGCGAATAAATTACAAACGCTGCCAAACCCGTAAAAATTAAATTAAATTTTTACATAATGCATATCCTTAAATATCTTTAATAAAGTCGGTGAGCACACATATTTATATTGTAAGAATTACTCACAATAATAATTCCAATGTAAAATACTCTTAATTTTCAAAAATTGCAATGAGGCATATTAATAGCTCATTTAAGGTAATATCATTTAAATGTACGTAAAAAGTTAATCAATTTAAAAAATTTTCATTCTATGTGCACAAAACGTGACACACATTTTGATTAAATTAGTATCTTAAAAGATATTACAGATTTAAATGTAATGTCAGAAATCATGGGTAGTATCAGAGCACATTGTACCTGTATATTTATGAAAATGGTTACATACTGTTTCAAGTCGGTATTTTTTTTAATTTCACTTGTTTTTAGGCAATTCCAAAATAAAATAGACCACTTTCACTATCAGTAAATAGAAAGGATATAGAAAATTTACAATCGCTTTTAAAGTACATTTGATACAAATTATAGTGCAATTTGTTTTGTTTTGAAACGACCATCAATCAAGCATTAAAGTTATGAGCAAAATAAATAAATTTAAATAAGTATATTTTCCTGATTCCTAATACAATTTGGAGTTACGAAATGACGTATGCAGTGGAAAAAAGATTATGCACCAAAAATAAGACATTTTTTGATAGCCTAAGCATTTCTTGTAATAAGGATGTTCCACTAAGCAAACAATGTTTCAAAGAGCTGTATCATACTTTTTTAACATAACGAACTCCTCATCATCATCAGCCTATGATAGTCCACGGCTGGACATTGGCTTCTTCGAATACACCCCTATCCATTAGAGGGTTTTTAGACCGTATCCCACCACGCTAGTCCAATGCGGGTCTGTGGATTCACACAGATCATCTTACTTTTTAGACAATTTGAGCCGATCACTCAGATCGGCTCAAATTGTTTAGTTATAGTTGTAATTGTATAGTTTCTAAAGCACACGGCCATACCACTAGGCTACAAACACCTACCAGAATTTATTAAACGAAAAACGCCCAAAGTAAATTATCTATGTGAATATTGTTTTAATACAAAATACTTAACCTTTAAAGAAAATTGTTTTAAAAATATGCTGTTGGTATGTACCCAATATTTCAAAGACGTTCAGATCGAAGAGGAACAGGAATTTGGCATTTGACGCCTACGCAATAACTGAAGTGGTTTTGCATCGGTGACATTACAATAAAAATTAATAATAAATACTTTGTTTAGCCCTTGTGATTTTAAAAAATACATTTTTCTATGTATTTATATTATTCATTGAAAGAGCATAGATACTTAACCCCTTTTTTTAATATTACATTAAATATTTTGATCCGTAATATTTAAAAAAGATGGCTAAGCAACTACAGTCAATTTGAGTAACTTTGATTGGTCCGGAAAACATGGACAGTGGGGCTATAAAGTAGTTTAGAATAAAATCGGGTTTCCTTATAGACTGTTGAGTTTTAAGAGAACATTATTATTCTTTATTGGCGAAAAGTATTAAGAAAGCACTAATTAAGTAAAAACAGACGTGTGATAGGCTTAATACCAAAAAAATTGCGTAAAATAACCCACTTACCTGTCAATGTTACCCAGAGGGATTGTGAATAATACCCATAGTAGTACAATATTAATAATCCCTTTTTAACAATACAAAAGTACGCTCAAGCTCCAAAAATTATTTACGAACATAAACCTCATGGTTGTAAATACTTTAAATTACTTTGCTGCTAGAAAAACACAAACATTTACAATCGTCTAAAACATGATCTAATCTAATTCAGAATTTCAAACTTTACTTCGTTAACATCCTAACTTTATTCATTAGCGTGTATTGTCTGCGGAAATTATCTGGCAGGTCAAATACTTTTCATGCCCAACATTTCATGCCTCGTGTACAGTTAACTAACAAATATGGAGTGTAAGAATTTTCAAACTTTACGTATACATGCCATTTTTATAAATACTTTAAAACGTGTTTATTTTACACTAAACACGTTTATATGAGTGAATATTATTATTGAAATAAAATAAAACACAAAAGTTATATTAAGATGATATTTTATGAATAAGTTTTATCTGATAAAATTAAAACAATGAAAATAGTTATAAACAGCCTTAGGATATAGGATGCTTTAAACTATATTAGGTTAGGTTTTATTATTAAGTGCATAAAAACCAGCGGATATGGCAAACGTCCAATAGAATTGCTGGCATACAATTTATTTCTGCTTAAAACAGTTTTTCTTTAGTCTTTCTGACCATGCACATTTTAAAAGAACTTTGAATTTTCGATCTGTTAACGTAATAACTTTAAGTATTCAATAAAACAGCTTATTAGTTTTAGTTTCATATAAAAAATATATCTTAGCATATAATCAGAATTATATTATTAGGTGATGGCAGATTTTTTACTACACGAAAGACATTTTTTATTGTATCTTGAAATAAACTAAATATTATAGCCTATATAAGGATTATTCTATAATAATACTAAATTCCATTGAAATCGACCAAGTAGTTTTTGAGTGGAAGAGTAAATGTCGTAGTATTAATAGAGATTGATTACAATTTACTGTCCCTTTTCATTCAGAACAATTAACATGTATGTGGTAGCGGAATTTTGATGAATATTAATTTTAGCAGCAAAATCTTATGCCCCATACAAAGTGAAGTTTATAACTTCAAATAGTCGACATATAATAGTTGCCTGGTAAGTAAATTACTTAACCTTTGTCCAGGAGAATTACTGATATCTATCTTCATTCTTCTTTGTAAACAAATAATCTTTGCAGTAATAAATGCGAAATTGATAAAATTCTGCGTGTTTATTGTTCTGTAAGAAGGGCGCTGTACTTCTTTGAGGAAAAAGTCAGATTAAAATAGTTTTTGTTTTGATCTTTGATCGAAAGGTATGAGTAAACAATAAACATTGTAGTTATTTTTTTTTTGATTATAAGACGAAAACTTTTATGACTTTTTTATTACGTAGTAAATAATTGTAGGTTTTATTTAGTTTGTTGCTCCGGTTTGCTGTTTGTTTCAATATGAAAATCCAAAAGGAAAATAATATACCATATACCAAAGCATTATTAGGTTTGCTCAGCTTTATTTTTTGTAAAGCTTTAAGAATTAAGAAGTCAATCAACAACGGTACGTAATTAATACATTAGTACAAAGAAATTCCAAAAACATAAAATAATATTTAACTTTTTTTAAGCATCTCATAAAATAATACCAAAAAGTTGGCCAGACGAATGGAAAAATGGAATTATACCGTATGCGTTAAACTTTTTCTCGCCAAGTATGGCTATTTAAGACATATACACAGAATAAGTTGTTATTTAAAATTTTGGTATGTAATTACTTTTTCAAGGTAAGTATTTACTGCTCATCGTAATTCTTTACATTTCGTATTTTGTTAGCCATTAAGTCTTATGAAACACGGGCTGCTTCAACTTTCAGCCAAAAACAAAACTGTCTCAGTTTATCATAGCTTAAATTTCATCATGTCCTTGAAAATGCATTTGAATATAGGGTGTATTGTTAGTTGCTGTTTGTACATTAACAATTTATTAATTTAATGAAACTATTTAGGGAGCTTTTGTAGCCAAGTTTGCATACCGATGTCGTCCCCAAGTCAAATGTAACAGCTTTTTAGCGGTGTATAGTCTATACATTTATATTGTCATGCTACGACTTCTTAATTTTCTATATATATAATGATATTACAATTGTAAAATTAAGGTAACATTAGTAAGTATACATATTCGATTGTTAATTAAACTGTTAATATTTTGGAAATGTGCCTCTTCATACAAAATTATCTTTTCTTCAATATTGTATCAATACATATTGAACTAATCTATTTTAAACTCTGCATTGGAGTATGTCAGTCTCCTTTACAATATAGTGGCGTGTATTTGCATTGCGGGAACCAGAAGAGAACTTTTCTTTGTCACTTCCTATTTATTTCAAGCCATACGATATGAACACCTGATTGCTTGTAATTTAGAGAGAGTGTGAGATTATGATGATCCATAAAAATGGGTACATAAAAAGTCAGTCGTGTCATCGGACTACATTTAATACATGACATTATTACAAATAACCATTCCAGGTGCAAGACGCCTTTTAAGCCTTGTTCTAAAAGGAAACAGACACATCAAAGCGCGCTCGTGTATAAACTTTAAAGAATATGACCCAAGAGTCTTGGCGAAAATTTATAATATAACGTATCTTTATTATAGTTACTCAGGTGTTTTAGAAATCTGCTGCCTATCTTTTCAAATACGTGACGTAATCGAAGGGTATTTTTTAAAAGTTTGATACTGATAATATAAATAACCCGCCTATTTAATAATTACTGTTTATTATTAATTAATTAATGTTTTCTTTAGTTCTCATATACACCATTGTGCATACTTCCTGCTGAAATTGCTCATGCTACAATGCACGCCCTAGGCTGGCATCATAACAAACACAGGCCATTCGCAAAAAGTGAGATTGAGATGAGCGAGAGAAAATTGAGTTAATATATACAGTTAAAATCGTTACGCAATAAAAACACATTTGTCCATATTGCTTCGCTTTCTGAATGCCATTGTGCATTTACATTTTAAATGTAAAATATATTTTATCCATCCAATCAATGCTTTTGCAATTGTGACATACATCTTTCTGCGTAGAGAATATAAACAGGTTTTGCTAGTAAAAGATATTTTTTTAATTCACCATTATGATAAAATAAAAGATTATATAGATTACCACGAGTAAATCTTTTCTTTAGATACAGCACATTTGAATGTGAAATCACAATTGTATTATTCATTTTTTTTAATTAGACCTTTCCTAAGAACATCACATTACATTGACATTGTGAAGATATATTTTCATTTACATAACGTTTACTTCTATACATCGTAGTCACAATAAAATGGTTAAAAGGACAGTGTGGAAAGTAGTATGGTACCGTCAGATTAACGATAAATTTACCTTTCCTTTTAATTTTTGAGGTACTTCTTAATTAAAATTAAATTTGTTCCGTAATTAAAATTTAATTCCTTTCATTGTTATATGGAGTAACTACGTGAGGGAAGTATTAAAATATTTAGCAGGGTTCCAGATATCAAGAGTGTTGACTCCCTGATAGCTACTTTATGCAGGAGTATTTATGTACAACTGCTGCAGATTTATAAATATAGCTTTTTAATAGATATAGAAAATTTAAATTTAAATAGAATGCTTAAAGTGAGTCTAACATTATTTTTAACTACGAATTGATCGAAAAATACAAAAATTAAGAATGTACATTCAAATCATATGTCAAAATTTACGATATTTATTTAATTTTGTTAAAACATATAAAAAAATATGACTTGTATTTTAGTTTATTATCGTCGAGATATGGTTTTTTTAGCTTAGATTTTGGTATTATCTAGCGCTACTAATCAAGTGTCATGGCGCTTGGTAAAAAGAAAACTGAGGCCCGACAGCCGCTGTTCTATATCTATTCTGTATCTGTAATATAACATTCGTATACACTGAAACTGCTGCCTCCGTAGCCTAGTGGTATGGGCGTGTGCTTTAGAAAACGAAGGTCGTAGGTCCGAATTCTGCGAGGCACGCAACAAATTTTCGTTGTTGTTTCCTGGTTGGTTAGGCATTTGGACCGATCACCCAATTGTCTCTGAAAAGTTAGATGATCCGTACGTCGGATGGGCATGTCGGTTTCACTCACCAACCCGCATTGAGCAGCGTGGTGGGATCGGTCAAGCCCCTAATGGATAAGGATTATGAGCTGGCCTGATATGACAAAGGCTGATGATGATACAGCTAAAACGTAGTGATGTCATCCATTTATATTACGAGTGGATTCTTAACCTTACAAATATTTTATGGAATCAAACCATCTTAAGTCAATCTTCAGATTGTTTATTTATACTATTGTTTATTTGTACTGCATTTTCTAATGTCTACGCTTTGAATTTTTTTAATGTTTAGTGTAGTAATTGTCGTAGATTATCTATGCATGTATTTTTGCAAACTGATAGGACAACTTCAAATTTGGGGCTGTTATTTCTTTATTATTTCAAATGATGTTATACGATCAGAGTAAGTGTCTCAATTAAGCGCTATTTATTAAAAAGTATGAAGCAATCTTCATTCAATATTAAGATACCACGTAGAGAAGGCATGCCCGTTAACTACAGTGAAATTTGTTACAGAACGTCGACGGTCGGTTAACAATATTATTAGTCGTTGGAGATGATGGACATTAATAGCAACCGATAAGACTACTAAACCGTGAGTGTATCTAATCTACGGTAGGCCAACCTAACAAGAAATAAGGGCGCACTTGACGAAACACGCTCCTTGCAATACAGGATTAGAGTTACGGATGCGCACCCGGCGCTAGGCCATCGTGCAGTGGCAGGAGGCTAACAACAGGGGCGTCCGTTCTAAAGCGGTGACTAGAAAATTACACGCTCCCTGACATTTCGCGTGACGAGGTCTCCTGGACTGGCTGTTTTAGGGGTACCTTGCGTGTAGTCGGTTGAGAGCCCATGAGGTGTATCATCTCGGTGGCAATGTGCAGAGACGGCTCAGCCCTCGCTGAAGGAGGCTGAGCCTGGGTGAGCAACGCCGAGAGCTCTTGGTGTCCTCGGGCACAACCTCCTTTCGCTTCTTGTCGTAGTGTGCAGGATGTTAGAGGTCGAAAGGTCAGAGGCACGTCCTGCGAGGAGGTGATGGCCTGGAAAGAAGCCGCGGGAGACAGGGAGGCCAACAGCTGTCTGGCTATCCGCAGATGAAGGCTAGTCCACCGAAGAGTGACTGCACACGCAACATTCCCCTAACACTTGACCCTGTTTGGTCAGAAAGAGAATGCCCGCCGCCCAGGGCATGCCTCAGAGGTGCGTGCTGTTTGCTTCAGCACGGCACCAAAGCCAAACACACCATCAGCAGCATATTTGGAGAGAGAGGTCTGATGAGTGCCTCGTCGCGCTGGAGTCGCCGAAGACTTTCAATAGTACCTGCGGGCCCCTGGCTACAGCGACTGGCTATACTGGCCACTACATCATGGCTGAGGAGACTCACATATCCCGTCAGAGTGAGTATAAATATAATGATAGTGTCCTTAAAGATAAGGTTGCAATATTTATTGATATTTTGGACTTTTTCATGACACTGCCCCACTCATGGCTATTAATGTTTATAATCTCTGACATTTTTATAACTGCATCGTAGACGATTTTTAAAAGACGCAAGCCGTATTGCTTACGTTCTTTAATGGACAATATTAAAAATAACTTTGAAATGGATTATGAACATTTGACATTAATGAAAAGAAGATCAACACTTAAATAATTGTTAACGAGTACGAAAGAAAAAAAATATTGGGTTGAATTCTTCGTTTGGTTACTCGAATTTGAATTAAGTTTAGTCTAATTTGAGCTAATTGTAAATATTCGTGTTTAAATTGGTTATTAAAATATTTTAATAATAGTTTTTGTTAGAAATACAAGCAAATAAAGAACTGCCTTTTTCACGACACTTGCCTTCAGTATTTAGCCGTTGCATTTTAATAAGTTTGAAGAGTTCCATTTTAATTCTAAGGTGCTCCCGAAATGAAATGGAAAAATCTTGAATAAATTTATTTTCATATTTAATGTTATGGAAATACATCTTTATATTGTGAAATATATTTACATTAAAATAACTTTTTGTTTTTTTTAGTTTACAGGTATAGCTATATATATTCTCTCAGTATTTTTAAAGTAGACCAATGAAAGGTAATTAATAAAGTACATTCTTGGTTTTAGCTTCGGTCATGTTTATTTTTTAAAGCTTAACTTGTCAAAATTAAAATACACTTCTTTTTTATTTCTGGCATAACTAGTAATGGTAACTTGTAATGGCAAAAATTGATAAATTGTTTTGCAAATACAAGTTCTTTTAAATAATAATAAAATACATGGAAGAATAGATTGAATTCTGAATTGAATTTCAGATGAATTCTTTAGATAAATTGTTTACTGGAATTTTAAATAATTTACGACAATCCAAGAAAATAAAAATATATATTTAGCATAGGAATAAGAAAAATTTTGTCTATTTTAACATTATTGGTTCAAAGGACCTGTAACTCTATATCCTTATTGAAAAGCATCATACTCAGTCACGTCCCAAGACTATGGAGTCCCAACACTTAGTCAGTGGATAAACGGGAACCTATTTTAAACTAGCATAAATTGTATGGCATAAACAGGTTTTTTGGAATGTTGCCCTTTGGCAAAGGAAACGCTTGTAAAGAGCCCATTAATTTGAAGCAATATCTAGCTGCATTTGTCGTTATTTCAAATTTTTCTTATTTATTTTTTAAATAATTGATAAAAAATAAACAGAAAAATAAAAGATTTGCCCGTTTTTTATATGTTTTTTTTTACGAGCTAACTGTAGCATAATGAATAAACCTATACTTTTTCTGCCTACCGATGGTTTAAAGTGTAATAAAAACATATAGTCTTTTAAACTTTATAGTGTTTTATTTTTTTTTACTTTGAAAGAAGTTTACTTTAAACCTGTTGTATACATGTTTTCACTAATATATTTGTTTGTACATTTGTGCAGCTGTACATACACACAAAACCGTTTGTTGGCAACTATAGAACATAATATCTGGAAAAACCCATCCCACGGATTTCTCGCCGCCAAAGTAAGGGGACAGCAGGGATATGTGAGGCTCCCTGGCAAAGATGGAGTGGCCGAAATACCCACTGAAAAACCAACGGTTGTCCCATGTCGCTGTAGCCGGGGTCGCGGGTACTGTTGTCGTACTGTTGTGCAGTCTTCGGCGACCCCAGCCGGCTTCGACGTCCCGGTGTGTTGGGACACCCGGACCGTCGCTTTAGGTGCCGTGCTTAAGCAAACAGCACGGCCCCCCCTCTTGAGTCCTTCTCTGGGCGGCGGGCAGGAGTAGGACTCTCAACGGCAAGTTGCTTCTACTACGTTTACCGAAAATGAAAGGTAAACTCCAGAACTTTCCAACTCCATGGGTCAACAGTCCTGTGGCTTATCTGGCTTACGGTTTAACTGGTTCTCAAATTTAAAGTCGCATAGCAAGCTATGGAGAGGGCTATGCTCTGAGCTTCTCATCGGATCGCTTCAAAAATGATGTGATCCGACAGAGAACCTGAGTCACCGATAAAGCCCACCGGATTAGTAAGCTCATGTGGCACTGGGGCGGTCATATAAGCGCAGCATGTAATATAACTAAAATAATATTAAGAATAGAATTCGTTTTAACTATATAATTCCATAGCCAATAATTAGCCATATTCAATATGCGGCTAATCTTAGTTGGAATTGTTGTAAAGTATACAGCAATGTGAAATAAAATTAGGAAAATAAAACTGGTTTTAAAAAATTGGTCCTTGTACACTATACTTGTTGGTTCCCTTAAACTATAAAGTAAATTATTTCATTTTTTGAAAACTTTTTAATAAACAAGAAAACCAAATCATTCATAGTTAAAATGTGAAGACAGAAACCTGGAAACTGAATACCCAATTTTGCGTTTACATCGCTGGTTTAAATGTCAAAGTAAATGTGTAAATGTAAAAAGGCTGAAATCTTAAAATATTCAGGCTTTTTACATCCATCCATTTACAATACGAAATGTGAGATGCATTGTCGTATTCCAATAAAAAGTCTGTCTTATTAAGATCAAAAGTGCTATTGCCATTAATTAAAATTTTTAATAAAATTAACATGACAAAAGATACAAAGCACTTAAGCTACCGAGACCGACCAAGCAACACATACATACGTTGTCAAGGGCATTCATTAATGGCTGTACTTATTAAATTAAAGAGGCAAAAATATAGTTATTATATTTTTTCCATTTTAACTTAATAATTATCACCGACAGTGAAACAATAATTTATTAATACAAAAAAAACATTGTAAAATTAGAAAAGAAACATAAAATTTATGTATTAGAACTATTATATATCTGCATTCGAAGTTTTCTTTTGAATAATTATATAATAAAGCCAATGAAACCCTAATAATAATAATAATAATAATAAATAAATCTACTAATTCATCCCCTTCTGCTTCAAAAAGCTGCCATAATAAATACCTGCAGAATTGTTAGGAATTTTCTGTCTATAGATTAAGTTTTTTCTATTTAAAATATTTTTATTTGGCCAAAAGCCCGTAAAAATATTAAGATCCTCCTAAAGAGGGTGAGAAAAACAAGATAAAAAATAAAAATAATAATAAGAATAAATTGTGCAAGACGCTTTAACAAAAACCAAGGCAATATTTGATTTCCCAAATGAAGGCGGTACTTAATTAGAAGCTGGTGTTTTTTTTATATATACGTTACCTCGTTGGTCCACTCCTAGTATATTTTTCATGTGATTATTTTTATACATATTTTTGTTAAAAGTTGTTTAAAAGGAATAAAAAAAACATGGGGTCTAAAATCACAACCTCGAGCAAATAAAGTGCAAACCCTGCCTCTAAAACGCATACGCAAAAAAAATCTCCAGTCATGAGCAATTCCGGCATGAACCAAAAATAGCAAAAACTTTGGACTTACAAATAAGCAATGTGCTAGATGCATATGATAATTATTATTTCAGATTAGCGTTGCTAAATTAAAGATGTTTTATCTTAAATTTTATGCTAAACTTGATTCGTCAAATTTGATGGTAACACTAATTTAGTTTCTACGGTTTTTACACAAAAATTGAACATATACTGATTTATATGCTAAGCAATGTTTATCGCCGATAGCGCAGTGTTTCAAGACAAAATCCTTCCCGTGATAATCTACGATGCCAAAACGTGGCCTTTAAGAACCGTGGTTTTCCGTGGCTTAATACGCTATGGCACGAGCTATATGTCATATAATGTCGTATATTACAGTTTCTTTGTCAAACAAAAATGTTTTTTAACAGTTATTACGATTCTTGTTAATATTTTTACCGATGGTAGGTCCCCTTTTTACAGGAGACTGTCTGGGTGGGTACCACCGCGGTGCTTATTTCTTTCTTAAGCAGTAATGTGAAAGCCCTGCTGTTTTCCGGTTTGAAGAGCACCGTAGCCAGCGTAATTACTGGGTAAACGTGACTTAACATCCTATGTCTTACGGTAGGCAGCGCGTTGGCGATACCACTGGTATTGCCATGTTTATGGGCGTTGGTGACCATTTTCCATCAGGTGGCCCCCGACTGCTCGTCTACCTGCGTATGCAATAAAAAAAAGTCAACCCACTAATAAATGTTTTCGTAATTTTAAGCTGGTTTAGTTTTTGCCCCGGAAATTCAATGTTAAATGATTGTGTAATGTATTTTATTTGTCGACGAAAAACAATTGTGTTGATTGTTAGGAGTTTTCCTAAATAGGAGATCAAGCACATATGAAACCGTTTGCTAGTAATTCCGCTTTATACAGTATTAAGCTTGTGAAAGATCAAATCCCTTAACAATAAATAAGAAATATTGACTTGTAGTACGTGCTCCATACGTATGAGGTTTTCTCTTGCATTCTTGTATCGGTAACAGACCCGTCATAAGTGTCACGTTGGCGTACGTGCTCGAATGTAAATTTGGTACAATATGTTCGCGTGAGAACGATTTGCATGGTTATTTTATACTAAATTCTTTTGTAAAGAACATATATTATTTGCAGGAGTCAATATAAACTGATATATAGCAGTTATAATTGCTACTTACACATCTAACGATTTAAAAATCTGAGTATACCGTCGACTGCCTTCGTAACCTAGTAGTAATGGCTTTAGACACTGGAGTTGCTGCTGTGACGTTCTGTTTTTTAACTACCAATATTTTTATTTTGTTTTGTAAAAAGCTTTTTATTTAGTAAAAATACCTAATGATTTGATAATAATTACCTGAATTTCTATGTAGGTATAGAATGACTGGAGTCGTGTAGTTATTTATTGTCATGATTTTAATTTCCCTCAATACAATTTTCTAACTAATTCTGTTTGATTGTCTTCTTAATTATTTTAAGTATCATCTATCTTACGTACTACATATAATAAAATATCCTAACGTTGATATTATTTTCCTCTTGAGATCCGTATAGCTTATTGGGACTGTTACGTTTAATCTGTATGACAAAACACACAAAAGTAGCTTTTGCAAAGGTTTTAGTAGTTTTATTTTCAACCTCATTGTTCAAATATTTTACTTGAACGTTTGTACTATGTTTTTGAATCTCATTTTTCAAAAATAAAATTAAAGTTAAACATATTTATAATTATAGCATAGCTTTTATATTTTATTAAATCTTTTTTTATTTTTTGATATTGTTAAACGACTTATTATAATTGGCTAAGAGTTATTTTACGTTCTAGAACATACTTAAAAATATAACAGATTTATTAATTATATTAAAAAGCTAATAAAATTGGCATGCTTGATAATATGACATAAAAGTTATACCAGAAGTAAGAAAAATAATAGTTTAATAGTGATTTTAACTCAGTTCCAAAATCTGCGGCTTATTATAATGGAATATTAGTTATTTCATTTTAGTTGAAATGATAGGCAAAAATTACTTTCGTGAGACATTTAAAAAAAATATACTTATTCAATGTTGCACTTACGTAACTTCGGTGTAAGTGCCAACTAGTTTTGGACTTACAGAAGTTCACGTTTACTTAATCCATTAGGACCGCATATTTAGTGACACATCAGCTTCAATTAATGATAAATATATGCAAAATAGCTACAGAAACGCTGCTGTAAGCATTTACGTAGCGCGTACGCACTACATTTTTTGTACGCGCACAGTACACGGCTGCTATGCAAATGCATTTTCACGTCGGTGACGGAACCCTCACAGATTATACTTTATTAAAAAGAAGTGTTCAGTGTTTAGGAAGGTTTCATTTTAAAAAACTACATGTAACTGGTGTTCAAATCAAATTAAACGACGTTTTTCAGTGAATATTCTACGTTGATCCTTACATAGTATACAAATAAATTCTCTGTGAGATTCAAATCGGGAAATAAAATGTTTCAATAAAAATCGAAATGTTTCCGGCAACGTTTGATTCTTATTGCTTGGAGCTTAGCGAGATTGAATTTTCTGGGAAATTTTAGGTTACAACGCATCTATTGATAGAAATAAATATTTATTGGCGGGTCCTCGCACATTTTTCTTATCGCAGCTTTTTGTTATTAATAAAAGGCAAACATATTAACATGCCTTTATCTTAGGTATATCTAATACAATTATAGATTGACTTTAAAAAGGAGATACTATCTAATACGTAACGTGCGTTTTTAAATGTATAATCTCCTTTTTATATTTTACAGTTTTTTTCTTTATTTACCGTTTGTTTATCATTATTCTTCTAAGTTTAAGGGTCATCTCGTCTAAAATTATGTTTATAATTCTTAGCAGGGAATAATATAACATATCAATCCATCATTGTTATATAGTACAGGAATTACTTGATATATTTTTTATAAACATTTTTTATCCCTTCTAATCTCGACTGGCTGCTTTAAGTAGTAACTGGGTAAATATTTGGGACATGACGAAGAGTATGCTAGTTCCAATGCGTCCTTAGGGCTTCAGATGAAGTTGCCTTTGCGGCTAGCACTGAAGAGGTTTTTATAAGGTTTGTCCCTACGCATTTATATGATTTTGCATATCAACTTCGCAATTAAATTAGCATATTTATGAAATTCATTATCGTAAACATTTTTTACTTAGAAACTAGATAAGAATGTATCTAAAAAAGTATAACGATTCTTGTAAACCATCCCTTGGTAAATTAAAAAAAATCATAGATTGTCTAAATCTGTTACGAGTTAAATTTTTTTAAGTTTATTCGTAAACTGTATCCTGGGTATAAAAAAGAACAAGTAAGATATTAAAAAAAATTGCTTCACTTAAAGATCGTTGAGATAACGATTTGTTTTGTTGTCCTCAGCGACTGAAACTCCGTTTTAGATCGTTCATTAGCAAAACATATATTTCTTGTAACTTGTAACTTAATTTAATGGCCCTGATTGCTCGTATGCCTTCGTATGCGATAAAAAAAAACACAACCTGGTTCAGTAAACTCGGTCAAAAAATCTTTAATTATTTTGTTTGAAAATTTAAACTATATATATTCTTGATTTACATTACAAAAAATAACTACTTTAGTTAAAGTTTAGCTAAGGGTTACGAATAATTCGTATGATGTGCAATTTAGCATTTTCGGCAAAGACGTTTTAATAAAGCTATAGCAATTTTTATCGCTCGTAGTTCTAACGATCATGTGGCAGGTTCTCCTTGTCATACGAAGGATCGGATGTTTCATTTCCGTTCACTTCCTTATGTAGTCAGGGTACTTCCCGTAGCGGAAAGGTTCGGGTCTTTTTATTTCTTCTAAAATAGATTTAGTATTTTGTGGCATCGTTCAATACAGTCATTGGGTTATAGTAAATTGTATTAACCTTCCAATAATTATTAGGATAATAACAAAGTTATTCAGTATATATTTAAACTACGACTAACCATCAGGGTACGCATATTTTTGAAGACCTAAGGAGTAAGTGTTTATATACTCCTTAAGAATAGAATATTAAAGAAGCAAAATTATAGATAATTTGTGTTTAAAAAGATAAAGTTATTCGAAACATTAAGTTATGTTCATTACCATACATAAGCAGAAAATCATGACTATCTGAATAATGATTGTGGACCATATGATTAAATACATCACGCTTATTTTGAAAAATTTTCTTAATACCATGACGAGATAGTTCACATTAACAAAGATTTTGAACACATAGGATGAAAATGCGGAGAAAATTAAGTTAAAATGAGAATAAAATTATAGTGTTGTAAGCAACTAACTACAGCCGGTGATAAAAGGCATTGATGTATCAGTAACCCCAGAGTTTAAATCACTTTTCGTAGACAAGGCATTAAAAACTAATTAAATCAAATTATTTAAAAATTATTCGAGTTGAATTGGATATTTAACGGTAATATGCCAAGGTGATAGAAATTACGTTCATACGTACGTTCGTTCAATGTTTGGTACTGCGGCACCTGTGGCCCTCGCCTATCTCCGGCCTCTTCTCTCCGGGTATGTTGGGACACCCGGACCGTCGCTTTAGGCGCCATGCCGGATCAACCAGCACGGCGCCCTCTTAAGCCCTTATCTGGGCGGCGGGCACCCTCTTGCCGGCCGCCCAGGGGCTCAGTGTCAGGGTGGAAGGTTGCGCTCTGGGTTCTCCTTAGTACCGCGGTACTATCCTTTTTGAGGGTGTCAGCACACACGGGTGCCCCGTTCAGGACCATGGACCTGACGACCCCGGCGTACAGGCGGCGACAGGAGCTACTGAGTCCTCCAGTGTTGGGGAGCAGTTTGCCGAGAGCCGCCTCTACTCTGGCCACTCTAGACGCAAGGCGCTCAAATGGGCACACAAACCTCCATCTGTGGTCTAGGACTAGGCCGTCGATGGATATCACCGCGGACGCCGCAAACGATTATGTGGGCGTCCGCAGGTGGCGCGTTCCGGAGGCTCGTAAAGTACAGAGCCTCAATTTTCGAGCGCCACCTAGCCGCCGAATGCGCCCAATAACTGAGCGACCCCGGCAGTGGCGAGAATCAGCCCTAAAAATTGGTGCCACGGGCGGTGACGAGGGTGTCGGCAGCGCGACGCCGCCACTCTCGATATTGCCGCCGCGTAGCACCCAATCAAAACCAACGTTCCAAAGAAGCGGTCCCAACACCGATCCCTTTGAACTCCATACAGACACTCGATGGCACGGAGCCCATCTTGAACTCGACACGTCGATGCGACAGGTGGGGCCCAATCACTCTTGCAGGTAGGAGGCACCCCGTGGTATCAGAGCGCCTCCTTATGCAGGCCAGGCAGGGCGTTGAAGCGTTGGCGATGTCGAGAGACACCACCAAAACACCCTCACCCTGGGACACCGCATCCTGCGTCAGGGACTTGACCCGCAGCATCGCGTGGACGGTCGACCGTCCCTTGCGGAAGCCACACTGCCTCTCCGCCAGATTTAGGCCGACGTGCTCCAGGTGCTGGACGATGCGGGCCGCCATAATTCTCTCAAAGAGTTTTCTCACATCGTCCAGCAACACGATCGGCCTATAGGCGGAGGGCGAGTATGCAGGACGCCCCCTCCTTTTGAATGTGGACGAGTCTGCCTGTCTTCCACCTCTATGGTATTAAGGCTTGAGCCAGACAGGCAGAAAACATCGCCCTCACTCTGGGCTCCAGGGCGTCGCCATCGGGACCCGGGGCGGTGCGTTTGCCCCTCATTTTAAGAAGGCTGCACCGAACTCTCCGGGTGACTTCTGGCGCTGCCGGACTGGGTCGACCTCATCCGTGCCATTCGGGACCATCGAAGGTGCCGTGTCTCCTCTCGCTGTGAGTCGCTGAGAGTCTGTCGCCGCAATCAACTGCGGTGCCAGACTCTGGTGAATGGGGGCCCAATGACGAAGCCTGTTCATAACCATTTTGTAGGCCGCCCCACGGATCACCGTCCAGCGCCAACAGCTCTCTCTAGCCGCGGCGATCGCCTCGGTTATTCCTACTTTGAGTGCCAATCTTTGGCTGCTGAAAGACGTAAGCAATTCGGCCTCCAGGGTCTACGCCGTCTTCCTCGACAACGGGTGTACTGGCGCCGCGCTACGATGCACTCTCTGCGCATCGAGGCGATTTCTGGATTCCACCAGTACACCCGGCGTTTAGGAGGGAGATGTTTGGCCCTGGACATCGACGCGTCACACACCTGTGACATTCCGTCCCGGAGCCATTGTGCCTCCCTCCACATAAATAATTTTGGACGCAGAAACCCACGACTGTACTTTTGCCGCCTCCTTCAGTAGCCCTCGGTCCAGGCTTCCGAGGTGCCACCTGGGCCGTCGTCTCTCGGGGTCCGGCCAGGGCCGGTATAGGTATCTAGGAGGGCAAAGACCCTGAATCGGATGTAACGATGATCCGATAGGGTCTCGACGCCTGTCACGACCTTCCAGCCCTGTATTCGGGGAGCCAGGGCGGGGCTAGCGAGCGATACAACAACAATCGACCCGCTCTGGGCCCGTACACACATGTTTACCGAACCCCTGTTTAAGACAGACAGCTCGACCTCCAGGAGCCACTCCTCCAGTGTCCTTCCCCGAGCGTCTGCCGCATGTGAACCCCAAGCCGGTGATTTGGCATTGAGATCCCCCGCGATCAGCAAAGGGAAGGAACGGAATCACTGAACGGATCAGTGACCCCAGTCGGTCTACGTAGCCCTCGAAGTCGGCGAGAGATATATAGAGAAACAACTACTATATCTCCTAACAGAGCGCCGACAAAGTCTGGACCTTTTTTCACATCCCTTGGTTGAGGGGACCCCGCAGCAGTCCCTCAGACCACTGCCACAGTGTCGGACAGGTCCCCGGCCCAGTTATTGCTGGGGGGAACGTAGTACGGTTCGATCGACCACTGCGCCATGCTCTGAAACAACAGATCCTGAGCTCTGGCGCAGTGGTTCAGATTTGTCTGCAGGATGCTTAGCGTGGCCATTTTTATTCGACGGCCATTTGAGTCCCCGCAACCGAAGCGCTGAGCTTGGGCACCTGGCTTCCAAGCCCAGGTCTCACCTTATTCCTCCGCCTCTTGTCGGGTTTGGTGGTGCAGGCCGCACTACCCAACTTGTGGCCAGCCGGTTTGTTTGCCGTGGCGCACAGGATACAGTGCGGCCTCACAGCCTCTGCTCTGGTGGCCCAGCTGGCCACAGCAGTAACTGGCACTGCTGCGGTCGACGCCCGTATTTAACTGCTCCGCTACGTGCCCTATTTCGAGGCAGCCGAAGCAGCGCATCGGACGCGCCGCAAGCAATTCGACCTGCACCGAGCACCACCCGTTTAGGAGGCGCCCACCATCAAATACTTTTTTGGTGGCTGCAATAGGGCAGCTCACCACTACTCCACCGAGACCGGATCGGTCCCAGCGGATTTCTCCGACTTTTACGGAGGTGATCGGGCAGCTACCTTTTCGCGTTACCGCCTCAGCCACCTCCGACTTTTCAATGATGCGAAGATCCACGCATTTTTCGAGCCTGGATATTGTAGCCACCTCTGGGCCAACCAATTGGCGAAGCTTATCTGCCAATTGGTTGGCCTTTTCTCCGATGTTGGCCCCCGGAACCTTGAGGATTCGGGCCCCCGTTGCCGCATGGCGGAACCGGAGGCCATCAATGCCAATATCCTCCAGCTTATACCTTTTCTTGGCATCTTGGAGGATGTCAGAATACGTGACCCCTTTCTCAGCTGTGCCCGGCTGCAGCTTGATAACCACAGCCGACGAGCTAGGGGCCTTTAACTTTCGCACCCTACTTTTTGCCGTCACTTGCTGGGCGCTGGGCACACCCATTCTTGGCCTTCCTTTTATGGGGAAGGTAAGAAGGGGCGTCCATCGCCTTGGGAGTGCTGTGCACTGCCGCAAAAGTAGAGGCCGCGCGTTTTTCGGCGGCCAGCGGAGGTCGTCGCCGCTTCTCCGGCAAGAGGCGGTCCGCAACGTCGTCTTAGTGGGCTTGAAGCATGCGGCCCATCATGTCCACGATGAGGCGCCGCAGGATTTGCTCCAAATCTTTAGGCAGTCCTTCAACGTGGACATCCTTATTTGCCGTAGCCCTCAGCTGCCGGTTTTTTTTTTTGAGGGGCTGCAGACGCCGCATTTCTTCTTCAAGCGCCTCCACCCTGGGTATATTGCTGTCCCCCCTCAACCTTTGGACACGATCCTTCCTTATTGAAGTCGAGTTATCTGGCCAGAAGAAGTTGGCTTACTCTATATCAGGTAGCCTGGATGCTATAGATTTAAATATATTTTGATTTGATTTCAAAATTATGGCAAATACAAAATTAATTAAAAGAATTAGGAGAAAACCTATCGAGAGCGAGCAAAAACTGTCAAGATTTTCTTAATGTTTAGTACCCCATCTCAGACCACTAAGTTACTTTACATAATACAATTTGGAGATAATGTATAGTAAGCAGGTTCAAAAAATATCGTAAAATAGGCTGCAGAATAAATCACACACTCTAAAAACAACAACATTTGTTTAATTTGTAAATAATTTAAAGGGATTAAGCAGATCGAAAAGTAAATAGAAAGCAATAATGGTTATACACTGAATCTGTTTTAGTTTTTCCGATATAAAATATGTAAATAAGGTATTTCTTATACAAATATTATTCAGTTTGTTCGTATCAATAGGTATTTACATATATTTTTTAGAATAATCCTTCGACAAGTTTAAGATTCACATTAGTAATCAATTAGTTATCCCACCACAATAGCCAACTACAGCCGCTAATTCCTTCATGAAATTCTAACAAAGAGACATCATAGCGAAATTAAGATAACATTTTATAAAGATATCGATGCTATTATTTAATAAAAGCTATACTGTTTATATTTGTAATCAATTTAAATTAACCTGAAAAACAACTTTAACGCAAAGACATCTGACTTTATCTTACTCTGCGAAGCGGTAGACTGCAGTCGATACATAGATTGGATGTCAGATAACTTGAATCCGGTGAAGATTAAAACGGCTACTGAAAGTTATGACAAGACCGACTGTTAACTTGTCGATGTTACGCTTGGGTTATCTTATTTTCAGGAAAATTACACATTTTCCTTTCTAACCCGAATTTAACGATTGCGCAAGTTATTTACCTCAGTATTTGACTGACGATATTAGAAGAGACATGGAAAACACTAAAATTACCGTCCTGGTGTTAATAGATTTCTCTAATGCCTTTAATACCGTTAGTCACGAGATGCCTCAAGCTACCCTATCCCATTTTATGGTTTCTGACGAAGTCTTGGATTGGTTCTTTTCAGGGGCGCCAGCAGTCTGTGGTTGTGGATGAGTCCTCATCAAAATGGCTGCATGTAAAAAGTGGCGTCCCTCAAGGTGACATTCTCTCCCCACTCTTATTTTCTGTGTTCATTAATCTCATTACTAAAGTATGTCAGAGTCCGTATCATCTGTATGCTGATGACCTACAGTTGTATGCTGATGCGGATGCTCGTAGTTTAGTAAGTGGTTTTATGAAAATAAATCCAGATTTGTCTGCCATCAAAAGCTGGACTGATCGGTTTGGTTTGGTTTTAGTCAATTAAACTAAATGCCAAGCAATTGTGCTAGGCAGTTCGCGAATGCTAGCTAAAATAAATTTTTCTCAGAAATTATTTTTGACGGCCAGTCAGTTCCGATCAGCCAAAGCGTCAAAAACCTTGGCTTGAACATCGATAACACCTTGAGTTGAAAGCCTCAGGTTGCCAATGTAGTCAAAAAGTTACTGGTGCTATGCTCTTTTATAAGGCTTAAACTTTTTCCTCATCAACCAAGGCTATGCTGATGCAGATTTTGATATTTCTCTCATCGATTATAGTGGCGTGTACTTTGACCTGAATGCAGATCACCTCAACAAACTTGACCGACTTCTAAATAACTGATCTCGATTTGTTTTAATCTCCGCATATTTGACCACGTCTCGGCCTATCGTGCCCAATTGAAGTGGCTACCCATACGCCAAAGACGCTCTCTACGGGCGCTACTACTCTTTACTTTCTCGGACTCACCTTCTTACTCCTATTCACATCATCATAAATTTCAGTATCTATGTGAAGTCGCACAAAACCTTCGTTCAACCAATAATCGTTTGCTTCAATGTCCTATTCACGTTCTGACTTTTCCATTGGCAATTCCTCACAATCGATTCATTTGTGGAATGAGTAACCTCAGGAAATCAGAATGGCAAAAATCGCATAGAATTTAAAAACAAAATTCGATAACACTCATTAAGTCAACTAGAATAGTATCGGACAGAATTTAGATTAGATATTTATTAGTATCTTTCTAGTATATGAATGTATGTATTTATTTATTATATGTGGAGATAATTGCATGATGATATATACATACATATATATTATTCATAACTGTTTTTTTTTGTTGATTAGATCAAAAAGAAAACTTAGAGGAAGGAAAATTTATTTTGCCTACAACTCCACGGTAATTCCAAAACATTGAAATTTGGGTTCCTTGAATATCTCTCTCTAAGTTTCTCAAATTCTATTTAAGTTTAAATTATAATACAAATTTATTTTTCAACAATCTTGTTCACGTAAATCAATTTCTTTTACGACTAAAAATTATTTATATCTGTACGTAAATTTAATTTATGCAAAGAATTATTTTTTACAAAATAAGACATTATTATAATTTCAGTTTATTATATGTATAATTTAAAATATATTTTTTTTATTTATAGAAACGTATTTAATATTATTATCATTTATGCAAAAATAAACATACCTGGAACGTTTCTTAACCTTACCCTAAATCTGTCGCTACAGTAGCGAACAACCTAAGAGGTAAAGTTCAAACCAAGCCCAAATCCAAAGCTATGTCAATAAATTCAAATGTATTTCCCCGTGCATTTGACGGTCGACCAACATTTTGTGAAACGTGATAAATGAGACAAATAAACAATTTTTTTAAGTTAGTTATGTGTCTGTGTCTCTTTCTTAGTTTTTAAAAACCCTTACTATTTAAAAGGTAATGTTATTTATTTCATTCTTGTTAGGATCTCATGTGATTGAGGGACGTGACTATGGTGCGTTCCCCTGGCCACTATTTCTTTCCAGACATTTCTGTATTGCGCCATTTGGATGGATGTTTGTAGGGTAGCTAGTAGCGTCCATCTTGGAGAAGGCCGCCCTCTCGCTCTTTTTCCTTCCACACAACGAGTGATAATCAACCTTTCTAAGCTGTCTGGGCCTCGTCTGACCGTGTGTCAAAAATGGAAGACTCTTTGCCTACAGACAGTTGAGAATCGTGTTGTTATTTAACTTTTTAAGGATTTATTTTCTCAGTATTCTTCATCCTCGATCTCGTTCTCACTTCTAATGTCCAGGTTTCAGAAGCATATAAATAGATGGAAAATATGAGCGTCTGCAATAGCTTTTTTTTGGTGTTGCGGGTAATACTGTTTCCCATGTCGCCAATCTTTTGCCTATTAGTCATGCTCCTGATAACTTCCTGTTGCAATCATCGTCGTCATGATCTTGATCGTTTAGACTCTCCACCACTGCAATTTACGAAGTTCGTGTTCGTTGCAGGCACCATCCCATCTGCAAACATTAGTTTTGATTCTGCCTGTTGATCGAGACCATACTCCGATTGTTATCCTGACAGGAGTTCGCTCGGACGTAGTTCTCTGAGACCAATTGTTGTGGTACATTAGCGCATCTTATAGATGAAAAGGCAAAATTGAGTTTATTATTAATGCTCGAGTGCTATGATCAGTAGACATACTGACGATTTTATTCTTACTAGAGTCAAATGTAGTGTTTACTGAATTTAATTTTATTGTTACGTGGCCAAGACAACAATACATTAATCGCAAATCTTTGATTAAGATCGCATTCCGCAATACTGGTCGAGATTTGGATAAATTTTGATTTTCCTTTTTCATGATATAGAAGCATATTTTGTGGGTTTACTGAAATTTATAGCTCTATCAAGTTTTCAAACATGACAGGCTTTTAAAAAAAATATTTATTTAACAATGTTGAATATTGTTGGCTACCTATTAAGTCATAAAATAACCAGTGACTGTTTTGAAATAATTATAAGTGTAAATAATCTACTTTATTCTACAAATTTACTGCGTCTGTAGCCTAGTGAAATAGGCTTGTGCTTGAGAAACTGGTCGTGGGTTCGTATCCTGCGGGGCTCAACTACTTTTTTAAGTTGTTTTCTAGGTTGTTTGGGCAATTTGGGCCGATCACCCAATTTTCTGAAAAGTAAGATGATCCATGCGTCGGAGGGTCATGTAAAAAGTCGATCCACCCACTAACCCGCATTGGACTAGCGTAGTGGGACACGGTCCAAAAACCCCCTAATGAAGAAGGGCTGCAATAGGGGAGGCCTATGTTCGGCGGTGGACTAACACAGGCTGATGATGATTCCACAAAAGTCGCCGGAATGCATCCTATATTTTAACGCTTAAAGAGTAAAATAATTTATTTCTAACGCACTGTTGGATGGTAACAATTGGATATATCAAAGTAAATATTTTTATACCATTAAGTATTAAAATAGATAACTTTGTTAACAAATTCTACAGTAGGCAGTTATAATTATAAACACGGTGTGCGATATTTAATGCACTTATGACTAAAAGAATGCCAGGTCATGTTTGTTGGATCTCTAAATAGCAGAATAATAGAAAAAATATTGGAATAAAATATGGAAGAAAAAATGGTACTAATACATGAGGACTGTCATAATTTCAATTTCTTTTATACATAAAATAAATTTTTAAATTAAAAACTTTTTGAAAAACAAGCATCTTCAATAGCAAATTTGTATTGAGAACAAGAAACATTTTAGTACTTTGTTAAGACACGCACCGTTGTTACTTTAATATTGTTATTTCTCAAGTATGCCTTATCAGAGTTAACAAACACCGTTTGTTGACGAAAACTTTTATACGCTCAGTAGATACTACGAGAAGAATTGTACTTAACTTAAAGTCAGTAATCAGATCCTTTGTCTGAACATAAGCTGTTAATACAGGAACATAAAATAAGAAACAAAAAATATTTGTTAATAATGAATGAAAATGAAGTCAAACAATCCCATACATTATTTTAAAAGGTATTATAATAATTTATGTGTATTAATTATTGTAGAAAAAGTAGTAACTTAAAGCAAAGTAAACTAAATTACATAGCACAAATATTTTCTTCAACATTTTGCTAAGGTAAGAATTACACACAACTTTAACATTTTAAAATATGTTTGACTATGTTAAGAGATTTGGTTTATCATGTAATTATTACGAAAATATTTCTTTTTATTATATATTTTTTGCTAATATATTAAATAATTTCTTTTGTAATTTTCTTTAGTAACCGGATACAGTTTATTGACAACTTCACCATGCCAATTCTAGCAGATGGAACGTTTACTTTGCGGTCTCTTTTAGAAGCAAAGGTAAACTACGCTTTCAAACGTTTACTCAACTCAGATTTTAAACTAATGTACTTTACACTTGTTAAAGCTTCTGAGCGCTTGTTACATTATGTGCCATAATGCTAAAATACATGAACTGACTAATCTTGAAATTAATGTATTTATTGAATTTGTGTGTTTTGGCTTTTTTAAACTTTAATGTGATTTAAACATTTATAAATTTTAATAATTAATAGACATATTCTTAGTCTTGAAATAAAATTATATATTTTATATCTCTATACATTTCTATTATAACCTACTGTGCAATTTGTAAATAAGACTATCTTATAACCTTTTATATGGTAACGGCTTAAAATAGTAACTTAACCAAATTGGTTATTTTACGTGTTATACTATATACGTATAAGCTTTTGCTAAAGCTTTAGCTTTTGTCTTCATATATTTTGCTATAGAGATTATTAAATAATTTATAAACCTTGAAAAATGTATTGATAACGATATACTCTACTTCACTCTCCATCTTCATAACCAAGTCCACATTAATCTGGTATCAATAACAAGTTAAATATAATGAAAAAGTCCTGTTTCCCAATTTTTTCGGCGTAAGGAATAAAATACAAAGTAGTTTCATTTGGTGCATTTCTAATATAGCGTTTCTTTTCGCAAGAACAGATAAGTGAAGGCATATCCCAAACAAAAAATATGAATGTAAACAATGTTTCAAAAGTACAAAGTTAGACCTGTATAGACATAACAATGTCACTGAACAAAAATATAAAAATATTACGCATAGCGCGTACAGGTTTTTGGGTGTAAATAACACCGTCTACCCATTATTGGAAGAAAGATGTAGTCAATTAATTCTATTTGGTGTACTAGAAAATCGCATAACTATAAAAAGAAAAGTAAGATTGTAATAAAAATCGTTTGTTACTACTTAAACATTTTGGTGAAGTATTTGAGGTTGGGTCAGAATTTTGTTATCTATCCAAGTTAAAATATTTATGTCTAAATCGAAGGAACTGGTGAAATTATCTACATAGTATTTATTACTCTCATTAATAAGAAATGGCAAGCTATTACAAGACTATTCTCAAGTATGCTTCAATCCTTATTAAAAACTTAAACCAAGCTAATTTTTATTACCTAGCTGTAAATCTGATAAGACGGATATATCTTGTCATCCAACAGTTCAGAGATTCCATTTCCGCTCACTTCCTTATGTAGACAGAGAGCTTCCGGTACAGAGACGATTTGCGAGTATTTATCGCTTTACTGAGTACTTTCATTTATTATCCTGTATCCTGTTGTGCTTGTCAAGGCGGGCTAGGTTCTGATTACTTTACTATGTTACTTTTATCTTTACAACGAAAGTAATGCAGGAGCTGATTTAACTAAAAAAAATAAATATAACTAAAAAAAGTTATAAAATATTTTTGGCTTAAAAATATCAATTATAAAAAAGGCACCCCAAAATGGCTCTTAAAAATTGATTGCTACTAATCCAGCATATTTTTGAAGCATGACTACAGTTTAGTACCACTGCATTTGCAAAGAAATATCTATTGCACGGGTGATCTATTTGTATTACAGACAAGAATAAGAAAAAACACTTTAACTTATTGCATACAAAATGACAAATTTATGGAAAAAGATCTATTATTAATAAGATTAGATAGATAATATGGTAGAATGAATTTTAAATTTACTTTAGCTTTATTTTGTTACGTTGCATATAACATCAAACCGTGCCAAACGCCAAACAATCATGACGAATCTGAAAGAATAACGGTTGTATGAAGAGGTAGGTCCCCTTTTACAAGCGACCGACTGTGGTAGTAACTTTGCGGTGCCTATTTCTTCTACAGATCAGTAGTTTGACACTACTGTCATCCATACGTCCTGCTCGCCTTATCGCTTTAACCAATCAACAAAAACAGGGCTATTTCCTAGTTCTTTTATTTTCTTTATTCCTTCATGTAAACGAAAGACGGTCAACGGAAACAAAATTCCCTTTTTTTGCAGTAGCTGCTACTAAAAATAGTAACGCTCTGAAGTCGCTTAAAATCCTCGGTATACCAATTTCATTTTAATACATTGGAGTTTGTTTTTTAACATGTTTAATTTTTAATATGAGATCCACGTATTTACGAATTTTTCAAGTTAACTATCAACATTTATTATAGACATATCCCATCCTACTCTGCCTGTGACCATGGATCCTAAAAAGAGTCCCAAACTTCGGAAATAAATATGAACAATTAAGGCGAAAAATCCGTAATTTAATGAGTACAATTAATACGGAAAGAAAAGAAATAATTTTATGTTAAAATTCAATCACATCACTATTTTTGTCGAATTGAGATTTCCAGAGGCCTATGTTAATGTCATGAATAATATTTGACATAACGAAATATATGGAAAATATATATAATTTAAAAAATATAGCTTAATAGCGAACAGTTTTTTTCCCTAGCTAATAATTCGAGCGAAAGATATTAGGTACAAGGATCATTTCAATAAGAGTATTAAAATTTAAACAAATAATAGAAATAAATTTATTTTTTAAACAGTTATTCATCCTTTTTTTCTGCATGCACAGAAAAATCCGATGAACCAAGTAACAAAACTTTTAATTCTCCTTGTTATAAGTTGTTGTTAAGTTCTGTTATAATACTTTCACAGGTTTTGTAAATATTCTGTAACATCCAATCCAATTAAAGAGACAACGCTAGACTACATCAAATATGCCTTTGACAAATGGTGCGAAGTCATTATTATGGATCCATGGTCCTTCACTACTAGATTGAGTCATGTTAAGTGTAAACACCGGTATAAGCTACAAGGAAAATATGTATTAAAAATATAAACGCTGACTGAACCCTAAGAGTCTGGAAATACCCAGCGGGTATGTCATGTACGATTTTGATACTCCGAAAATCATATCATATGCACCATACCAACAAAATACAACGATATTATCAAAGCTAGACTGAAACACACTGAAACTTCTTTTGCATTAAATATTGTTAAATTGTCGTTTTCAAAAAGACAACAAAAAATTGGCACCTGAACAACAAGTAAGCAAGCTGTTCCAACTAATATATTTTAAGAGAGGTCGCTTAATTAAAGGAGAGAGCGTAAAAAGTGTCGCATATGTCAAATAATTGCGTATGACAATGAATAAGTGTTGAGCGAGCAAGCTTTTAAGTCTTTTTTTTCAATTCTTAATGAAAAATCGGTAATAGGCTTTTATGTTATGATTAATCTAATGTAGTATGATTAAGATGGATAGAATTTCGTATTTACTGAATTAGTAATAAGAAAAATCATGTGTTATAATTTTTTTACCCTCAACAATTTACAGCATAGGGTAAAGATATAGTATTTAAAACCGATTTTGGGTTGATGAATTCTTTATTCTATAATATGTGCATAATTCAAATAGATAATTGAACAGCCTTTTACGGCGTTTGGTGAATTTTTTCTTAACAATTCATTTACGTAGCCATACTATCATATCTAAGTAGAGCTAAAATGTCCTGACGTGTTTAAATGAAGATAAACAATATTTACGATATAAATATATACTTATGTAAATCATCTTCATAACCTAACGGTATTGGCCTTTGCTCAAAACAAACCGGAGGTCGCGTGTTTGAATCAGGAAGGGAATCCACTTTGTGTTATCATTGGCTATTGGTTGTTCAGGACAATATAGGGTTATTACCCAATTATCTGGTTAGTAAAATAATCATGGGCATGCAAAAACTCGGTCTTGATCATCAAGAACATCTTAAGTAGTCGTTATATGATGTCGGTACCTTTAAATTTACTGACAACTAATTCTTCCATGGAGTACACTTTACTCTTTAGGTTTTAGAGATCAGATTCTAATCACTCTGCGTAAAAACTGTTATTCAGGTAAATCTGGATGGATTAGATCCTACGATAACTTGAACCTAACTGAACTGAAAATTAATTGGCGAAAAAAGAACACTTACGTGAGTATTAATAATAAAAAAAATATGTATCCATCCTTTATGGCGCTGCACTGACAGCTCATCGTTTAGTTGGGGCCAAATTTCCTGCTACTGGTAATGCCAATAGGCATATAATGATACCCCAGAGTCAAGGAAAAGGATAAAGGACCGTATCGCAAAAGCAAGGGCTCTTTTTGGCATGCTCATTAACTTCAGATTTCGAAACGGTTCAACCGGAATCGTCTTTTGGAGAGTGACCAAAAAAGGCTCTACAAATCCTTGGAGCGATGACAACAACAAGAAGCGGGCCAATGAAAGAAAGCTCAGACGGTCGCATTTTGGCGCACCTTTGGTCAAAGCCTGTTTCTCAAATTGAGGGCAGTTGGAAAGAAGTTGTGGCAGGTGAATGTGAGGCCATTGCACCCATGGATCCCTATGCCGCATGTGACTGATATGGGTTTTACTGTTCTTATCCAAATGTCTTTGAACATTTAAGCGTCCTATTAAAGCTGGATTACAAACGTCAAGGAACTCCAGATTTTCGATAAAAAATCGATGTTAAAAAATTATTATAAGCTCAATTTCATTCATAATACTTTATGAATTATTACCTTTTATTTTGACTGTGCATGGGGGAAACGTGACAGAATTGGAATTCAAAAGAAACTAAACGTTTTCAATGGACATTATCGTTTAATTGGAAATAATAATGTTTACACACATTATGCATACATTTCTTGCAGATTATTTGAAAATAAATTTCATTGATCCAATAACCTCATTAAAGTAATTAGTTTTGACTAATAGCTTCATTGCGTTACCAAATTGTCATTTGTTTATTCAAAATTAGATCACAAACGGTTTCACTTTTACAACAAGGGACATTTCAATATATGAAGTATACACTAGAACAAATTGTAATATAAGCTTAAAATTCCTACAAAATAGATAGTATTATTTTAAGTTTTGAATGTGAGCTTGAAATTTAAAACTAAGATTTTAAATCGGAAGACGCAGTCGCGAAGAAAACAAATTTTAAATATCTATTTTAAATACAAATTTTAAATATAGATTTGGTCAACCAAATCTTATAAAATTAAAATACATGCAAACATAAAATACATGAATACATGCATACATAAATGATGATGGTTTAGGAATTATGTTAATTAATTAAAAATTTTCTGGTATATTAAACAGTTTTTAAAAAAAATGTCTCTTGTGTTTATTTGGATCCAATCTGATATTTTGGCTTCATTCCCATTGTCGGACTAATAATTGAAGTGGCTTTTATCTGGCAAGGGTGGTCGGTACACAGAAATATTATACTTAATTATTCATAGATATTGTTAGTCGTTTGGAATGATACTTTTATTTCCATTTTATTAAAACAAAATTGTTTTGAATACACAACTGTTTAAACACTAAAAAATATATGATATTGGTACACTATGCTTATATTTAAGTTAGTATAAGATCATTAGCCTGTACAACTTTCTGTAATTATTACAATACAAGATTAAAGTGCTGTAAAACCGTAAAAATTCCGGCATGACTTGAAACCAAAGTTTACAGTATTCTAATAACTACGTAATTAACAATTAATGCAAAACACTACAAAACTATATTCCATTCTTTTTAATTTATTGAAAAAAGGAAATTTTCGAAGTGCACCTTATAGTTATAGATTTGCAATCAGGTAAATTTAAAGCTCAATTATATACAGTGTAATTTCACATCAATTTTAGGGCATTTTCGCTTTCCATCAACTCAATTCCAGTAGCAAGTTAGTTATCCCATTTATTTCGTACTTATTAATAAGATGGTGACCAATTTATTTTAAAACAACTTACAGTCGCGTTAGCACGCAGTCAAATTAACATTTTATTAAGGTTTTTTGAATACCAATCAGTAAATACTAGACATAAATTACATATACGTGGCCAAGTGTGGTATCAAAGACCTACATAAATTGGAATTAGAAAAAATAAGGACTTAACTTCACATAATTATATAGAAAACTATCCAAATATTACTTTCAAATTTAAGGATTATTTATCTTTTTGACCGACACTCCAAAAGAAGGAGGTAGTCAATTCAGCGTATGTTGTTTTTATTATATATTTATATGTCTGTGTAAGGTTTATTAGATTATCAGACAAGAAAAAACGTAAATTATAACTTGTTGGATAAAAAGCTTTCTTTTGATTTTACAATACTCCAAAGTTGAAATACATACTGCAGGAGAATATAAAAATGATATATTTACAGGAAATAATGGCTGTCATATCTCAATTTTCCTTCTCCCCGTGCGCCGGAAGACTTGATTTGTAGCGTTTGATAATATACAAATGGGAGCTTTTGTATCATTTCTCGTCGTTTGAACAGCAGGTACCTGCAACGTTTTGTTCCTAACATTTTATTCAGCTAATTTGTGTTATGTGAAAGTAAAAATTATTAAAACGTAATAAAATAGAATACAGCAATTGCAATTGTAGAAAGCAAACAGATCAAAGCAAATTCAGCGTGTTGTAATTTCATTGACAGATTTGGTTGATGTTGGATCTCACGTCTTTTTAAGCTAGAATTTAAACTGTTTTAGTAAGCAACGGTCAATTTCTATTAAATGCAGGGCCTCGATAACGTAAACATGAAAAGCAGGAGTTCTAAATTTTCTTATCATGTTAAAAATAAGCGATCATAGTCATAGCTTGAGAAATGTTTCATGCACTGAGAGAATATCTGCATCGTTGTCACTAAATTTGTGACTTCGGTCTTTTGTTTAAAAAGTCTACTACATTACAAACGTAGGGTTTAATCAACATTGTTAACTATAAGTACTCATGACTGTATCAATATTTATTTTTACTCTTTAAAACGCAATTACTTTTCGTAAGCCCTGCTAATTGTGCAGAGATGTCGTATTGGAGCTGTACTGAGGTAATCCAATCGACGCTTTGTGAAGCTTTTGTAACTATATGATCTACCAATGCTTGGTTTCTATAGTCTTAGATCACTTCGGTTGTCAATTCGTTGATTGTGTAGCCTTTCTCCGGACTGTGGTTATTACATGGGGCACCTGGAACCTCGTTGCCTTACGTATAGGCTATCGTAGATAAGAGGGTGAAGTTAAATAAAGTGATTTTTCATATTAAAAGAGCGTTTTGTCGTTGAAGAGATTCGTTCATATTAAAAGAGATAAAAATATCAGTTTTACTTAATACAACAATATGTTAGCTGACTTTATAAAACTATATAGAAACGTTGTTAGTTCTAGCGGTGGCTCCAACGAAGCTGTTTAACACTGCACGTAAAAGCGTCTTAAATTAAAAGTACCTTTACTTACCTCAGTAATGAGGTAAAAAATAGTCGGCTTCTGTCTGCCGATTAAATAGTGGAGTTAGAATATAGTGGCTAGGTTTGGCTTTGGGGCCGAAGTAGTGACTTGTGGCCTACATGTTTAATTCTGATGTAGATGATAACTTCGCGTAAGCAAATATTGCGCAGATGGTACAAATGATGCAATCCTATCATGTATTCAAAAAAAAAACTCGTCGCTCGGCCTCAGAATTAAACAGACACAATTTTGACTTTAATATTATTGTAACTTTAAATTATTTAATTTATGACTATAAAATTTTGTCAGTTTACTACTATTTCTGCTTAAGAACTTCTCAATATTTTTATAAGAAATAAATGTAGTATTTACTACTTGCACGTCCAATTATCTACACATTTAGAACCTTCCGCTTTGCTGCCAACTCAACGTCAATAATAATTATGCGATATAAATTGTTTTGGCGAATAAGTCAAAAATGTTTTTACTGATTGGGCTGAAAATGTTTTTTTATAAAGTTAAATATTATTTTTAATAAACAGATTTATATCTATTGAAATTTAAATATACAAAACATGTAAAATGTAAATTTAACAAAACATGACAGACGAATAGATAGATTGATTATTATGTACGAAAAGCTTCATTTTTTAACTTACATAAAGTTATTAGGCTATTTTATAGCTTGCCAACAGTCACTCAAACAGTCCTTACTAAAAATTACTTTTAAAAAGTTATGTTATTTTTTTTCCATTTGTTAATTAGTTTAAATATACGAATGTGAAAACGTGTTATTGGCTTCGTAATGCGATTTATACAAATTTATTATAAAAAGTAAATAAGTAAGCTGTAATTTTTCTTAATAAATTAAACAAAATATATATTGACAGATAAAGAAAATTAAACTTTTTCAGCAAATGTATCGTGACTTACTGCTGCAAATTGACGTACCGCATGAAATACAGAAGCAAAAAAAAAACTATACAGACGTACATTCATATAAATATTCAAGTCGCTGGCTTAAACATTAATTATCAGAGTCGTGTATGCGTGTGTAGAGTTCCGATTTTTGAAATTAAAGTTCACGATATTTGTAGAAGGTAAAGGTATAATGGAATTGTTTTCTTTTTACATAGCTTTACCTGAAAAGTCGTAAATATAATTTTTATTGCTAGCAAGCAGTTATCACGCTGAGATAGAAATCAAAAAAACATTTTTAAAATAATTTAGTATGTAAAATTATTTATTTAATTTTTTATAAAAAAATATTTTTGATAACTTTCCTAGCCGTTATTATAGTCGTAGATATTTTGAACGCTTACTTCGCTGGAAAATTTAAAATTATATTTACATTTAAGAAGGGCATTTCTAAGCCCAAACGAAGCTTCACAATTTTAAAATATAATGTATTTTATTAAGCAATAATTAATTTAGATGTAAATTATTTTTATTATGACAAATAAACTGATGCTACCAACTTTATAGCTCATCATGGTATCATAAGTAATAAACTCAAAAACAACAACATGCGTCGGATGGGTGTGTAAAAAGTCGGTCAACCCGCCAACCCGCATTGGACCAGCGTGGTGGGATACGGTCCAAAACCCCCCAATGGCGTATTAGGGGAGGCCTATTTCCAGCTGTGGACTGTTAAAGGCTAATGATGATAAAACTCAAAAACATCATGCAAAGACTTCTTTATTCAAATGCAAGTTAAACAAAAAAAAACATTTTATTATTATGTTAACAACGACGCCTTTAAAGTAAAATGAAGCGATTTTAAGGTATAAAGTTTAAAATTCAATTTTCACGATTCTCAAACAGGATTATAATTAATCAAATTTCAAATTCAAATTCAAATATCTTTATTCGATATAGAATGTAACACTCGCTTATTGATTGTCAAGGACGCTACCACCGGTTCGGAATAGGACGCCTCCGACCTGAAAAGAACCGGCGAAAGAAACTCAGCGGCCTATTTTGTCATCTTTTAAAATAATCAAATATATACATATAAATTTTCTTATGAGCTACATACAGTACTATCATACGTATATTATACTTGAAAAGCCTGGAGCGAGCATTCCATTACCAGACTGTGTTATCATTTATAAATTCATTTATGTAATAATAATCTTTAACACATAAAGTTCCTTTACTACTTTTTAAATTTATCAACAGTTAAATTCTGAACGTTTACTGGGATTTTGTTGTAAAGCGTATACATTGTCCCATAAAGATTTACTTATTCTTCGCAGTCTAGTTGCTGGAAGAATTAAATTATGTTTGTTTCTAGTATTTATGTTATGTGCATCACAATGTCTAAGAAAATCATTTCTATTTTTGCACATACATTAGGGTTTTCGAAAATGTATTGAGAAGTAACGGTTAGTATTTTAATCTCTGGAAACAATTTTCTCAGGGATTCCTTGGGCCAGGTTATAAAACCCTCGAATAGCTCGTTTTGGAGGACAAAGATCGTATAGTATCCGTGCACTTCCCCACAGCAGAATGCCATAAGACATTACACTGTGGAAATAGCTAAAGTATACTAACCGGGCCGTCTCCACGTCAGTTAATTGTCTGATTTTCTTGACAGCATATACTGCAGGCTGAGTTTATTCGACAGTCTATTAATATGAGGCCCCACTGCAATCTAGTATCTATTGTTATGTGCGAAACACGGTTGACTCAACAACGTCTATCTCTTCCTCATCTATAAACACTTCACATTTACTCGGTCTTACATTTGGAGTCATAAATTTAATACATTTTGTCTTCTTCTGGTTCAGTACAAATTATTGATACTAAACCAGTCGCCACTCTAGAGAGAGTATAATTTACATCGTCATTTATTGATGTGTCGTTTAACTTTAAAAATTAAGGAAGTATCATCACAAATAATACTATCTCGTCGTTTTATTAATAACAAATGGTAAATCATTTATATAGATGAGAAAGAGAAAAGGCCCAAGAATAGACCCTTGTGGGACACCCATATTACCAGGGCCCTGGAGATCTTTACCATTCACGTCAACCCTCTGAGTTCGGTGGCTCAAGTACGAAGACAGAAGATTGAGTGCGCGTTTCTTACACCATAGTGACGTAATTTCTGACCAGAGTTTCATGCTGTACGCAATCAAAAGCTTTTTGAGATCCAAAAATGCCTAAGGCATCCTGCGACGCTTCCCAAGCCTCAAGATGCCCTTAATGAGCATAACGCCAGCATCAATCGTGGAGCGACCCTAGTGAAGCCGTACTGTTTGTTATTAATGAGACAGTTACTGTTAAAATGTTTCATTCATTGGTTTAATAATAGTTTTTCAAATATTTTACTAAAAGTAGGCAAAATGGATATAGGTCTAAAATTATTTGGGTCCATATTACACCTCCTTTAAAACATTTAGCTCAGATAGACACACTTTTTAAATATTTTAGAATAGGGACTATACATAAGTAATCAATTATTATTATGGTTATATGTTCTTTGACTATAAATAATTATTATAACATTAAATCATTATTATTTCTTCGTTTTTGAGTTGTTGTTTCGTAATTTTATTAATTAACTAAAGGTGAACGAAAGCAGATGTTTCTAAATGAAGCTTTTGTGGAAGTAAATACTGTTGTTTATGTGCTTATAGTACGCACACACATAGTTAAAGATGACAATGGCCAAATCACGGACAAAAACAAATCGACAATGGTCTTCTTTATTTGCTTTAATTACATTTAAAATAATTTAATTCATACCATAATTTATACCCGTAATAATTTTTAATGATTTGATACATTTAATATTCCCTTTTCAAAAATATATCTGGGGCACGGTTATTGCTTGGACGAGAAAACCAACCGTCAGCTAACTCCTCGATTTTAAGAACTGCTCGACCGAACCCTCATAGATGTTTCAGATCTTTGGGGAAGAAAAACAATATTCTTTTAAAACCATTTAAGGTTCAGTATGCTTTAGGGTTACCATGTACGCAAATGACATAAAACTTCTTCCATAAGTTAGTAATGTTTTGAATGGCCTGTAATGAGCTAAATTACACAAAATTATTGCTCTGCAATTTTTCGTGATTGCCGCCATGAACCAGACGACCGTGACTTATAAACCGTATATTACACAAGCTTGTGCAATGTAAATGTAAATTTTTGTTGTAAATTGGTGGCAAAAAGTTTGCTGCAGATTTGTTATAAATATAATCTTATAAAGATTTAAAATATTCTTAACCTTCTATAATTAAACAAGTAAGTCAATAATTAATTACTATTTTAATTGTTATTTTATCAATTAAAATAGTACTTAATTATTGACACAGTAAAAATAGAACGAACTTTGCACTGAATCTATTCAATTTTACTGTTAATATTACTATTTTGCTATTCGCATATCCGCGTGACGCAAACTCACGAAATATTACCAATACACGAAGCGTCTGTCGTCATAAGCATATCCATGACTCTAAGTCGTAGAAAATTCTCCTATCAAAAGTACCAAATGCCAATATAAAAGTTTGCACTTTTATAAAATAATGTCCGCATTAGATAAAAACTCTCCATAGCCTCGTAGTAAGGGCGTGTGCTTTATCAACTGGGGGTCGTGGGTTCGAATCCTGCGGGGACGCAACAAATTTTCATTGTTGTTTCCTATTTGGTCCGATCACCAAATTGTCTGTGAAGTGAGATAATCCATGCGTCAGATGGGTATATAAAAGGTCGGTCTACCCAACACACCGCATTGGACCAGCGTGGTGGGATATAAGGTACAAAAATCCCCTAATAGATATACTAGTAATGGACATAGGCCTCCCCTAATGCACGCCTTCTGTATATTATTGAAGGCCTACGTCCAACAATGGACTAGCATAGGCTGATGAGGATTACATTAAAACTTAAAAAATAACAAAAAAAATTCATACCGAGTATTTGTTATTCATTTCATTTTCGTATATTTTGCGACGGAATAGGAGGATGTTTGTTTGGTTCTTGAGTAAATGACGTTGGCCCAATTTGAATACAAATTTGATAGTTCATATCAGGAATCCAAACCTACCGCTATAAGGATAAGAGGGTAGCTTTCATTTTCTATGTTTTACTATGGTGTATATGGTTCACTCTTTAAATTTTTGTATTTGGGTACATGATCGAATTTCAATAAATATTTTTTGTTCTATACATATATATAACAATAACTTACGTAATAAATTCATTTGTAAAATGATAAAGTTAAAATTGTATCCAAAAGATGGACGTATACAATTCGGAGCTCATGCTTTTTTATTTAAATATCTTACATCGTTGCTCCGCTGCTAGAGCCCCTATTTTGTTTATTTTTTTTATTAATATCACATCATCAGCCTTTGTTAGTCCACTGCTGGACATAGGCCTCCCCTAATACACCCCTATCCATTAGGGGGTTTGGACCGTGACCCACCATGCTGGTCCAATGCGGGTTGGTGGGTGGACCGACTTTTTTACATGCCCATCCGACGCATGGATCATCTTACTTTTCAGACAATTGGGTGATCGGCCCAAATTGCCCTAACCAACTAGGAAACAACAATGAAAATTTGTTGCGTCCCCGCAGAATTCGAACCCACGACCTCCGGTTTCTAAAGCACACGCCCATACTACTAGGCTACGGAGGCAGTTTATAAAAATATATATCTTAGATATTTAGGAAATAAAGAAAATTTCGTCGTTAACAGAATACGATATTCGTTTTATTACCATAGTCAGATATGTTATGATTTTCCTAATTCTTCTTGCTGAACAACGATAACTATGATGATCAAAAAATAAAAAAGAAATCTAAATCAAAAACAAATAAATTGGCTGTACCAATAAGCTTTAGTGGATATAAAAATAAGTTTAATTAAGTTTTAGCACGTAATGTATTTATTGTGAAATCGATATATAACTTGCATTAATAAATATAACTTTTACTTATACTTTACCATGAACAAAACACAAGCTCGAACGGTTTCCGTACTTTGAGGCAAATCACTATATAACTGGAACCGGAAATATAATTGCTTGAATGCGCTCATGTATTCAAATGTCATGGATGCGTGTGTGCATAAACGAGTATGTATATTATTTATAATTTGTAAATAAGCCTCAGAAATTATAGTAGTTCAATAAGATTTTTAAATAAATTTATAAAATATTGAGTATAAAATATTGTATGTTGTTATAAAGTAGAAATATTATAACGTTAGTAGTATTTAATACTTTCTTCATATTACGGTTATTTTTTGTTTAATTTTTAATTTCATTTTTAAGGTGGCCAATATTAGAAAAATCATAACGTAAATAGAGGGGGGATACCCTTCTTAGCTCAGAGTGCTTATAATTCTTAATTTCATATATTTAGGATAGATTTCAAAGATAAGATTAAAAACGATTTAAATATTTCTTAATATTTTTTTTCATATGTGTTATCATATTATTACCCAACGTTTAAAAATAAAACAAGTACAAGTATTTAATTAAAGCATTTTTTAAAATAAAAGTAAAAGCATAATGGACTGTATGTATAGACCATAAAATTTATTTGATTATACTAAAGCAACTAAAATAGGTCTGAAATATCAACTTATTTCAATAATCAGACAAATACTTAATTAGTTCTTTTATTTACGCGATCATTCTCATCAGCCTGTAATACACCCCTATCCATCAGGGGGTTTTGGACCGTATCCCACCACGCTGGTCCAATGCAGGTTGGTGGGGAAAATAAATAAATATCCAAAATTAAAAAAATATATATCCAAATTTAAACCAAAATATCCAAATTTTAATAGAGAGGATGGTTGGTCTTAGCCACCTTCATGGGATCCAATAATTTTAAAAATTAAAAAGATATAACAACCAAAGATATAAAAACTACAAAGCCACCGGACAACATAAGTACTTTTTGTCAAACCAATGTTCAAAATTAAGTAAGAAAAAGAAAGATATGTCAATTTTAAATAAAAACTTTATTCCAAAACATTGAGATACAGACATATACCAACTTAGTTTGCCCGTGACCATGGAATCTGGAAAGAATCCGAAACGTCGGGAATCAATATATTTAAGAAACGCCGATAATCCGTAAATTATTGGATTTGATAGACAAATACTTATTTGATACGTACATACAAAAATGTATTCACATCATCATCATCATCAGTCTGTGTCAGTCCACAGCTGGACATAGGCCTCCTCAGCGGTAGTGCACACTATCACTTCCGATATTTGGCTATTCTCATCCAGCCCACACCGGCCACTTTGCATGCACTTTGCCAATGTTGTTACTCCATCTTGCCACAGATTGCGACAGAGTTCTTGTGACCCCATCTCTAAGGCGCCAAGAAGGAACAACGTGGTGGTTTTAGTCGGTGCGACGACATAACCCGTCTATGTCCCCGCAGGGACGAGTATGCGTAGGTAAAAAAAGGGCGATAAAAAAATAAGGGACGTCCTGCGCTACGTTTGCCGAGACTCGGTCCTCGCTCCAGAACTATCCGATTCCAGCGGTCGTCCTCTTTGCGGCTTATTTGACCGGCGACTTTAGCTTACTAATCCGTTGGGCTATACCAGTGACTCTCGTTATCTAACGAATCATTTCTGATGCGGTCCTTTAGAGACCTTCCGAGCATAGCTCTCTACATAGCTCGCTGAGGGACTTTTAATTAGTTGACCAGTCGAACCGAAAGTGTTCAAGTCTCGGCACCGTAGGTTATTATTATACACGTGGCAACAATAAATTAAGTAACATATCACTCAAAGCTGTAACTACGATTAATTGTTTATTTTAATTCTGAAAATCCAATGATTAGAGATGAATACCACGTTTAGGACTCAGCCTTGCCACTATAATAAAAAGCGCTTTTTAGAGGTAAAACAATAAAAAATATACAAATAAATATTAAACTGTGTTTCAAAGTTGCGTAAAAAAGGTGAAAAGGTTAGGTTAAAACACTTATAACAATATAATGGGTATAAATATATTCATTAATTTAATAACTTTACAACGAAAATAATATATACAATTAAACGCTCGTCGATGTGTTTAATACTACGGTAAAAGGTAGATAATTCAACATCCTTCTTGTAATATGTGTAAAGTGCTAATAGGATATACAAATAATAGAGAAAATACATAATGTAATTGCCAAAAAAGTAGGCATAGTAATAAAGCGTAAATAAACAGCACGAAATACTGAAACCGCTTTTATACAATAACCGATAATACCCAGATTTTCAAGGAACGTTGCTATCTCTATTACTTCTTATAATAGATTGCGACTTGTTTACGATCCATGGGGATATGAAGAAGGTATAATATTATTTTTTACAGATTAGAAGGAAAATGTTTGCAACGATATCTTTAATATGTATTACATTTATTATACAATACAATTTATGGTTTTGTATCCGTCCCCCGATAGTTAAGTTAGCAGTCAATTAAATATATCAATATTTATTCCTCATAGCTTTAAATATATTTGTTATAAATTATAGTGTATTACACTTATAATTATAGTGTATTAATAAATATATCTTATTGTTTTTTTATAATGTATTTTCAATGTTTCGAATATTTTAGAGTTCCAGATTACAGGATATCTTAAAAAACTAGCTGTTACTAAAATTTAAAAAAGTGTTACATAGTCAAAAAAAAGTTTTAGTTTTTTTTTCAAAAAAAACTATTCCTCACAGTTATATTAGTTATATTTCACGAAAAGTCCCGCTAAAATCGGACCAGCTATGCCAAAGATTCGCCAGAACAAACAAACAGACAGACAGAGAGACAGATAGAAAAATAGAAGTTTTTTTACATGTATTGATTGACGAAAAAAAAAGCAATTGAAAACTTTTTTTTTCTGCTGGAAAAATCCAGCTTTCGGATTCCCCGTTGTCAGTGTGATGGGGCAGCAGAGATATGTATGGCTCCCCGGACCAAGATGGAGCGGCCGGTATACCCACTAAAAAACCAACGGTTGCTCCTTTCCTATGTCGCTCTTCAGGCCTCTTCTCTCCAAGTGTGTTGGGACACCCCGACCGTCGCTTTAGGTGCCGCGCCGGATCAAACAGCACGGCACTCTCTCTTGAGCCCTTCTCTGGGCGGCGGGCACTCTCTCTTGGGCCTTTCTCTGGGCGGCGGGCACCCTCTTGCCGGCCACCCAGGGGCTTAGTGTCAGGGGGGAAGGTTGAGCACGCACTCCACTCTTTGGCGCCCTGGACTTATTCTGCGGATAGCCAGGGCGCTTTTGGCCTCCCTGTATCTTCCCGCGACTTCCTTCCGGGCCATCACGTCCTCGCAGAACGCAAGGACAGCGCCCCACGACCTTTCGCTCTCTATCATCCTGCGTACTACGACAGGAAGCGAATGGTCGTGCCCCACGACACTACGCAGTTCTCGGCGTTGCTCAACCCAGACTGGGCACTCCTCCAGCGTGCGCTGGGCCGTCTCTTCCGTACATACGCCACAGTGGCGGCACTCCTCTGTAGGCTCCCTACCGGCCCCGAGGCACAGGTACCTCCCGAAACAGCCGTGTTAGGGAACCGTGCCCTCTTTCAAGCCACCACTTTAATACGTGGCTTATGGCCTCCACTGTTCGACGGCCGGCGCTGGGGTGCTCCAGCCGCAGCTCCCATTCCTGAACGGCTAGGGAGCACAATTCCTATCTGCGACGATAGTTTTTTAATACTTTTGCGACTGCGGGTGATAAACTTTAATGTGTCATCTTTTACATTTATATTAAATGGATCTGGCCTGAATTATATAAATATTATGCTTATCCTGTTTGTGTCAATTAAAAAAAAGACAATTACATAAAACTAATATTGCTTTATACGTGTATTGATAACAGTTTTAACCTACATAAGTATTATAACTTAAAGAGATAAAAACAAACAAGTAACTTTTAACTTTTGTACTCAGTATCTTCAATAGACTCTTAAAATATATTTATACTATTAAAATTAAAATATTACTTTATCAGTAAACCTTTTTGAAAATATTTCTTGCTAAAAATAAATCTATGTTAATTGAAAATTTATTTGAAATAATTACAAAATAAAGGCCACATAATAAACATGCAAATATTAAAAACCTATGGACATACCAATTTATCTCCATCCGGTTTGTTTCTAGGGCAATGTTGGATTATTGTTTGCTCGTTTATTTTAATTTTAGTTGCCAGTGTATTAATTACGCTGCCGAATTGTTTGCTGCCAGATTTAATAATAACTAATATTTATATCAGAATCTACAAGCATTTTCTATGTTACTTACTCCAACACAAAAAGTTGATGTTAAAAGATATTGCTGTTATTTCCTAGGAATGATTAAAAATTTCTTCATATGCATACATATTTTAGGTTCAAGAAATATATATTTTTTTTAATTTACAATTTCAATTATATAAAAGATTTCTTCGTACTCCTCGGACCACACCAGCTTAATGCAATATGCCCTAAATATTATTAGTTACAATTTAATATTTTAGGATTATTTTCTTGAAAACTTTACATACTTTATAAACGTTTGTTGTAGTTGAATAACAGGCAGACGTTATTTTAGTGTTTTGCATTAAAGCAAATACTACAGATAATAAACGACGGATTTTATCACGTTTAATTTTGTTTTTAATATTCCCGAATTTTCAGTTTTATTTTATTTAGACTGAGGTATTTTTCGTCTGGCTGTCAAAACTTTACCGGGCAATCTTTAGTTCTGAATGTTTTTAGTTATTCTATTTAAGCGTATAGAACATTATGAATCGTAATGTGTAACAGTATTTTCATGCTAGGCAAATTCTGTGAATTTTGTGTTTTAAACACCCAACCATCTCCTCTGTCAAAATAGTATGATTTTCTTATTTTCATTATCATCCTAGATAAGATTCAGTATTCTTTAGCAGATTTTTGTTTAGTCAAACCTTTTAAAATAGTTTTTGTAATGCAGACTTTTTTAATCGGTGGTGCTTGCCGGTATCTACGAGGAGGGATTAAACAGCAAATCACTATAACAACATACTCCTTGGTGAGAAATAATTTAAATACGGGCCGACATAAATCAGATGTAATATTATCGCACTTAACCTTCTGTCTTCGTACTTGAGCCATCGAATTCAGAGGGTTGACGTGAATGGTAAAAGATCTTCAGGGGCCCCGGTAAATATGGGGGTCCCACAAGTATCCATTCTTGGGCCTTTTCTCTTCCTCATTTATGTAAACGTCTTACCATGTGTGATAAATAGTAGCGAAGAGATAGTATTATTTGCAGATGATAACTCCTTGTTTTTTAAAATTAAATGACATACGTAAATAAATAACGATATAAATAATACTTTCTCTAGAGTAGCGAATTGGTTAACAGCTTACTATCAAACCAAAGGAATTATTAGATAAAATGTATTAGATTCATGACTCCTAATGTGAAGGATGGTAAATTTGAAGTGGTTATAAATGGGGAGGCGTTAGAAGTAGTTGAATCAACTGTTTTTCTAGGAATAACTGTAGATGCAAAACCACAATGGGGCCCCCATATTAATAGGCTAGCAAGTAAACTAAGCTCTGTTCTTACGCAGCGAAAAGAATTAGATTTTTAACTGATGTAGAAACCGCTCGTTTAGTATATTTCAGCTATTTTCTTAGTATTATGTCTTATGGCATTTTGATCATCATCATCAGCCTGTGATAGTCCACTGCTGGACATAGGCCTCCCCTAATACACCGCTACCCATTAGGGGGTTTTTAGACCGTATCCCACCACGCTGGTCCAATGCGGGTATTTACATGCCCATCCGACGCATGGATCATCTTACTTTTCAGAAAATTGGGTGATCGCCCCAAATTGCCCTAACCAACTAGGAAACAACAATGAAAATTTGTTGAGTCCCCGCAGGATTCGAACCCACGACCTCCGGTTTCTAAAGCACACGCCCATATCACTAGGCTACGGAGGCAGTTGGCCATTATGGCATTCTACTGTGGGGAAATGCTGCAGATACTAATACGACCTTGGTCCTCCAAAAACTTGCGATTCGTGCAGACCTGGACCCCAAAGAATCATTAAAAAATTTATTTACTAAAATAAAAATAATGACCGTTAGTTCTCAATACATATTTGAAAATTTAATGTATGCGCAAAAAAATAGAGATGATTTCCTAAGACATTGTGATGCACATGACATAGATACAGGGAACAAACATAATTTAAACAGCAACTAGACTGCAAAAAATAAGTAAGTCTTTTATAGGACAATGTATACGTTTTTACAACAAAATCCCAGTAAAAGTTCAGAATTTAACTATTAATAAATTTTAAAAGGTAGTAAAGGAACGTTTATGTATTAAAGGTTATTACGATATTAATGAATTTTTAAATGATAACACAGCCTGGTAATGGAATGCTCATTTCAAAATTCGGTCTTGTTTCAAAATTACATAATATGTAATGCGGAATTATCAAATTGTTTGTTATTTTTAGAAGATGACATGAAAAATAGCTCTCTGAGTTTCTTTCGCCGGTTGTTCTCAGGTCTGAGGCGTTCTTTTCCGAACCGGTGGTAGTGCGTTTGACAATCAATAAGCAAGTGTAAACTTCTATATTGAATAAAGATATTTGAATTTGAATTTGAATTACTAAAGAAAAAATGTTTGGTCCTCTCTTGTTTTGTTTGTTTATTTGGTGTTGAAATGTCTTCTCGTAATTAAAATACCTTTTTTTTCAAAAGATAACGACGCAAGAGATTCATTGCTATTTGGAGGCAATATTAGGAAAGCCTGCTCTGCCATATCCCACTGTTGCAAGGTGGGATTCTCAATTTCAAGTTGGGAGAACGAGCAGGATACGAACATCGTTCCGATCCAGTGACGTCAGAAAACGAAAGTTACGAAAGTCAAGAAAATTATATTGAGCGATTGAAGATTTACCATCCTATACTTAATTCGAGAAACAGGTATGTAATATGAAAGTAATTCAATCCATATTAAAACAATCTTTTAATATTAGAAAAGTCTCCGCCAGAGGGGTACCGAGAATTTTAATCGACAGTCAGAAACAAAGTAGACCTGACATTTTGAAGTTATTTTGGTAAAGTCTAATTAAGATTTTAAAAACTTGTTGTCTTTTTTCGTGAGAACGACGAAATATGGATGAATAACCCTGATATGATCCCCAGACAAAACAGTGATTTTAGCAATTGAAACAGCTATCACATCAGACCTCAAAGAAGTTTCGTGCCGTGGCTCGACAGGCAAGGAAGAATATTGTAAACTGTAACTCGCTTGAATATTTTGGTACTCAGAAGGATATAGTTGGTTGATTATCTAGATCTATCTCCGATTTATCATCATGATAACGCAACCACTCAAGGATTAGCAGTTACAACAGTTAATGATGAACCTGTAAATAATAAAATACCAAAATATCAAGTGGTACTCAATTCGGGGCGTATTGAGTACATTTATATTTTTTCCTTTAACTTGTTGCTCTTTTCGCCCATTGCGTCAGCTTTTGGAAATGTGGCTCAATTTATTAAATGTTAAGTATCATAATCATCTTTGAAAATCATAACCTTTGCCGGTTAAATTTAAAACGTTGCCCAAGCTTTAAGCATAGACGACCTTCTATCATATTGTGGTTATGCTTTAATTATTGTGTATTGATTTATTTAAAGGATAATTTATAGAGGCATACATTTATTTTATTATACATTAGGAATAATTTATTGTTACTATTCTAATGTATTTTAATTTTGTATTATTACCATAAATTTGCTTACTACCATAATATTGTTTATTATTCACAATGAAACGTTATAAAATAGCAATTTAAAAAAAAATATTGCAAAAATCAAGATAAGGATAAAAATCTTTCTAAATCTAAAATTCTTTTAAAATAATTTTGATTGAATAAACCAACCGTGTAATAGACTATAAGGAAATTTCTTAACAATCAAGAAAGCTTCTCCGAAATAAATATCATATAAGGACCAATATAAAAGAATTTTTCAGTAACAAAGCCATTGTTATTACCAATGGCTTTATGACTCCCCTTTTTTGAATTCGCAGTGTTCGTATTTATTTTATGTAATTCCACTCCTGAAGAAGTTGTTTGGTTTGATAATCATAGCTTTTAGTGTGTTTCCCTTTGCTTGAAAAAATAACAAATATTGACTAAGATTAAGGAGAGGGACTAAAATAATGTCCTACGTAGTTTACAATATAGTTGAAAAGCACATATATCGCATAAAATAAGAATAACATGCGGTAACCATTAAAATAAAAACACACACAAAATTTATTAAAATAAAATTATTAATTTGTTTGCATCCAAGTATTTTAAAAAATAGCTCTTATTTAGTGTATTCCGTGCACAATATTTTGGCCAAAACATTTCATTGGCTATATTTTTTTTTAAATCTCTGTTGTATTTAATATAAAATTAGTTATGTAAGTTCTATTATTGCCTTTAAGTATTTTTATTCATCATTAATACATTTTGGCAGCAGCAAAAATGTCTAATTTAATAGGTTCCTATAAACAGCAAGTACATTTTTGCGTTGCCCACGTTATCACAAACTAGAGCAAGATTGATGTACCCATCGTACCTCTATAATTTGAACCCACCGATACTTTATATGTTCTGATAATAGATCGCAAATAAGTTCGTTACAAACAAACTTTACACAAGGCCGTATCAAAACTAAATCTGGAAAAGGTGTAAACGTATACATATAACAAGATTTCACACCGTCGAAATTCCCATTTCAATTCAAAAGGACCCATATCCCTATCAATGTCGGTTTGCTTTGGCTCATTTAATATATAACGATGATAAGAATAAGCAAGAGAAGCATAAGCAAAAGTTTAGCGAAACTTGCTTTTGTGTTGCACCTTTTTTTTCTTTTTCCTTGTAATTTTTGCAAGTTACCATGGGGTCTACAGGTTCTAATTCAAGCAGATTTACTTGTTTCACTGTTCATATACAGAGCTACTGTAATCTGACCCCAGCAACCCTAAGGGTAAAATGCATTTGATGGATGCATATTACTACCGAAGTTTTTGAGCATAATAGATTTATTGAAATCTCAGCTCCAAAAGCAGATTAATAAAGACAATAATAAAAAATACTTAAGTACTAAAATCAAGTCATGTATTATAAAAATAAAAAACTTATCAAGAATAAAACCATAAAAATGTACCATTACACATAGACCAAATAATTTACATATTTTTTCAATACAAAATCAAAGAGAGAAGTTTTTGGATTTGTCTCTGAAAAAGCTTTTTCGGAAATTGTTTCAATATAAACACACACATTTATTTTTTTATTTTAAAATAAAAATGGAATTGCTCTGACGGAGATGAAAAATGTATTCTCAATCAATGAAAATGTCGCACAGCCTTGACGATTAAAAGCTATTTGTAAATAACATTCTGAATTTAGTCCAAAAAAAATCTGTGAGAAATTTGAACAAACTATTCTTTAATGTTCTTTAATTCATCATGGTAATGCGAAATAAAGTTAGACACGGTAGTGACCTTTACGATGCAGTTATATCTGTATAAAGTTTACAAAACTATTCGTTTTACTTTTGGAAAAATATATAAAACTTTGAGCATGCTAAAGTTTGGTATATATTGGTAGAAAACAATCAAGAATGAACTAAATCGCGTTCTGTGGCGCAGTTCAATACATCTTTCGGTATCGTTACCTCGCATTTTATGCTCCATAAAGCTCCTTGTTGTTACCACTAACGGCTGTTACTTGTCGAGGTTGGGAATGCCAACAACATTTTGCTCGGTACTAAATGAAAATTTTGTATTTGTTTCCCGATTTCTTTGCAAGATCTTGCTTATTCTTATTATCGTTATATATTAAATACGTGGTAATCTTATCATAACAGGTAAATTAACAGGTGTGTTGATTGAAATTCCGATCGATACCTAGTATGCATATATTTCTGAATAAAAAATAAGTTAATACTACTTATGTAGGAAGTAACAAAATGGTGTTAGTATGTGAAGTATCCTTGTTTGACGTTTATTTTTCATGTGGTTATTTTCATTGAAGCACTATAGTGCTTTTTATTTATATATTAATCTTTTTGCACAAGCTGTACACAGACGGAATTAATGCCAATAGCATCTCTAGTGATACAGAGTTAAAAAGATTTTAGGTTTTCACCTTTTTATTATTATTTAGTCTTTTTAGTTTAAAAATGTTAACATTAAAATGCTACCACTGACTTTATTGTAGACCTATTCAAGTTGTCTAATTAGGTAAGCCATGCTTTATATCTATCTGTTACGATTTTGGCAGCGTTTGTTAATACATTTTTGACACATTATTTAAAATATCTATCAAACTACTTATCATAAAATCATTAAAAAATCAAACCAAAGGAAAGCTTATATCTATAATTTAAAAATTAATAAAGAAAATTCGTGCACTAGAAGCAGAGCAACGAGGTAACATATTCAACAAAAAAATGAGCATCGAGTAAGAAATAAGTGATTAAATTCTTGCAATCACACAGCCAGATATGAAAATTTATAATATTTATAATAAATAGAAATATGGAAATGACGGGGTTAAAAATCGCAACGTTGTACGATAAAATTGCAAACGCTAGCTTAACCTTAAGAGATAGACTTAAACTATGTTCTACATAATTGTATATTTTGAATCGACCTGCAATAAAATCCGCTAGAGCGTCTAAGCAATTTATAAGCATTTTAATGATAAAAAAATTGAAAATCGCATTTAGGCATATTCAAAATGAATTGAAGATAATATTGTTTACGTTGCATAAAAGTTATTGCATTAGAAATATTCATAATTTTTTTGTAATACTTTACAGTTTTTGTGACTTCAAGCTAGATTACCAAATAAATTATAGACACCATAATAACATTGAAAATTGTTATTATTGTAGTAATATCAATTGGTATATCAATGCTTAAAAAAGCCTTATGCTTACGCTTGCTTTTGCTTTCAATTTTTTTTGTTAATCAATTTAAGACGATTAGATTAGGTTTTTAACTAAGGCCTTTAAGTTTTCTACATAAAGATAAATAAAACTGCGCATTTTTACATGCTGTCGCTCTCTTCAATCATTAACATAAAATATAACAATCTAATTTGATTATTTTATTCGATGTTCACTTAATACTGTGTACTTTAAAAGGTTCTAGGCAGCGACTGACGAAGAAAGTTTTCCTTAAAAAAAATATTGAAAGGCCCATTTAGTACACAAAAAATTCCCTCAGAAAATGGGCGCAAAGAGAAAAAACAAAAATTTTGAAAGATTAATGAAATCTTAATCAGCGTTGTAATTGATTATTCTAAACTTTTTGTCCCCGAGGAGGCCTTTGATGCGCAGTATTACTTAACTTTGTCTGAATTTGGTATTCGAAATCCACAATTTTTTCTAAAATAAACATCGGGTAAATTCCAAGAAGTCCTTTAAATTCGAAGAAAACAACATTATTGAATAGTCAATATTAGTCACGTCATAGTGGTAAAATCCTTTTACCCTTGGAACTATTTTAAGATTGATTATTTCACTTTAAGAAATTTGCAAATGCAAATCATACGTAGATAATATAATTATAACAGACATTTAAAAATAACTTGCCTTGTGACAATTCTATAATTATTGGTAAAGGTTAGTACAATAATCTGCAAACAAGATGGCCAGAACTTCTATTCACGGTTGTTAGGATCATAAGCCTAAATATTTTTTGCAGTAACATAAATGTAGCACTTGAGATTATTATTATTACAAAATAATCCAATGCGGAAAAATACACTTAAATGCGTAAAATACCTAACTGGAAAATGTACTTTTAATTTATAATACATGTAAGAATATAGATGTCTGTTAGAATTTCGTATTTTAAAATTGGTACCAAAAAAATGGTTTTATTTGAATAATTGTAGTTTTTATTTACGTAATGACATGATCTAATAAGTTATTTTTGTATAGTTACGAGCATGCACTTAAAACTCTCAACTTAAAGAATAAATGAGATCTGGCAATCCCACTTTAACAATGGCAATAAGACGCATAACACCTCAGATTTGTCCCGTGACCGGCTGCATGAATGTGTTAGAAATTACGAGAGTTATCATCATCATCATCATCATCAGCCTGTAATAGTCCATTGCTGGACATAGGCCTCCCCTAATACACCCGATCCATTAGAGGGTTTTTTGGACCGTATCCCACCACGCTGGTCCAATACGAGTTGGTGGGTGGACCGACTTTTTACATGCCCATCCGACACATGGATCATCTTACTTTTCAGACAGTTGGGTGATCGGCCCAAATTGCCCTAACCAACTAGGAAATAACAATGAAAATATGTTGAGTCCCCGCAGGATTCGAACCCACGACCTCCGGTTTCAAAAACACACGCCCATACTTCTAGGCTACGGAGGCAGTTACATGATAAATGTATATATTATGCATAATGGAACATGCACATATATATCTTTAAATAAATTAATGTAAATAAGATTGAGAAAACCCGTGTCTGTGCTTTTATTTGATAATGCGTAGTATTCCCGTAAGTCGATTAATTACGAATAAGCATTTTAAGTAAGTCTCCTTTCTAGCCAGCATTTGTGAAAATCTATAATTGCATTATAAATTATTATTAAATTATTACTATATTATATCTTCATTAATATCTATGCATGCTTTATTCTGAGTCTCAACTGATATTAATATATGTATGTATATAAAATTTATTTATGCATATATATAGCAACATTAAAGTTGTACTTCAATACTAACTATATTCCAATACAAATAAAAGCTTTTGGGTTACCTCTAATTACTGTCTGACACTTTCATTGAAGATTTCAATTCATATTTATGTTCGAAATTCAAAATAAAATAAAAATGAATTTATTGTGATATATTAGAATAGATAATAAAGTACAAGAAGCAATAGTAGTCAGCAATTATTTCATACATTGTTTAATAGCATTTTAATAATTCTTAAAAAGTTTTCTCTCTATGGTTCTTAATTTATTACATGAGGTAGGTTTTATTCCTTAATTAAACAATTTGTCTTATTTAAGTAGTGAAATATTTATATTAAGAATAATTTTTAATATCCTTTCGGTTTATTCCGTTTCAATTAATTCTCTATTTTATTGGTTTAATACTTGAGATATACTAAAACAAATATACACATAAGGCATAGGCATAAAAACTGAAGTTGTGAAGAAGTAGTAAAATCTATTATTTCGCCTGTTTTAATCCATTTTAGTTGAAAATCATTTCTCAACTTCTCAATTTATTACGGTCATTGATCAGTCGTACTGAAATATTCGGTTCCTTTAAGTTTAAGCATTAAGAGCCATAAACTATTTTAAATAATTGCAAAAAATCCTTATTAAACCTTAACATTGCTGACTTTGTTACCAATTTTAATTAAAAAATTGCAAACTTCGTTTTTAAATGTAAGGCATTTAAAAACGAAGTAAGCAATTTAAGAAACAAGTTATATTTTCATAACTTACATTTTTAGTAACAGTTAAGCTAACGAAAACGAACGTTTATGCGTCGACACAATATACATTACCTGGATTTATTTTATTCAACAATTTAACACGGTCCCTTTCTATATATTTTACTAAATATAAATAAAAGCGTCCCTTTTTAGTTAACTTATTATAGTTATGGAACAGCACAGTAAAATGAAAAAAACGTAAATAATATTTAAGAATATATAGCACTCAGTTAGCACCAATAACATTCTTTCCATTTCTATTTACTTCACAATCTTAAACCTTAATAAATAATACAATTTTACGGATTTTATCGCGTTTAATTACTTTAAAACTATTTAAAAACTACGAGTATTAATTTTAAATGATAGTATTTTTAAAGAGTAGTAATTTTAAATAATTGTAAGATAATTAAACGCAATAAAATCTGTTTAATTGAAAAATTATTATTTATCATGTATGGTATTCGCGTAAGCAAGTAGTAGTATCTTAAGTTTGCGTACTGTGCTGGTAACGTATTTTATATTCTGAGTGTACATTGAATTTAGTCTCATTAACTAATTAAATTTACAGAGAAACGTATTACTCATTTTATAGATAGTGATTGCCGTCAGCATTTAAAAATACTGTCTCCTACGCCGAAAGAGTTGCATAAGAACTAAAATAAGGCAGGTGACAAGTGATTCAGCCAATAAATAAAAGTAAATGAAAATAAGTTGTATTAATAGCACAGGAGTGGATAGCCACCCACAATATTTAGTACTTGACACTTTGTCGCAGTTGACCATATTGCAAATTTACTATATTGGCTATTGTATTATTTAAGACAACTCAGCGTTCTATATTGCAAAATCACTTTGCCACGAGCAGCCGACCCGTCCGAACGTGTTCCGCTTCCGTAAAATAGTCACTCTGCGCAAAATGCTTTTACGGGTGCACTAACGCTCATAAAACGCCTTTATTGCCCAGCTGATATCATCGCTGTTGCCCTACGGCGCTACCTCAAGCGGCCGACTTACGCTTATGTTATGCAACTTATTGCTTATAAATTTGTGACATCAGCGACTTTCTCGTTTGACTAAGCGACATTTCTTGTTAGGTAGTATCTCTTATTTCTTGGCCGAACGTTTGTTGTCTGTTTCAGAAGCAGCCGAAACAACCTCCCAGGCCCGATGGCTAGGGTAGGATTCCACACGCCCAGCATTCCTCTGGGCCAGAGTCATTGCGCTGGGAGACTACCTATTTATTAATTAAGGCACAACCTAAACCATGACGATGGTCAACGATATTATAAAAGACGGCTTTAGTATTGATTCCAAGGCAAACATCGTATAACTAAGAAAGCCAGCGTTTATGAAGCTGACCGATGCACCTCCACCCCGTCCTGCACGCCCAGGGACAACTTTGCCGACTTCAGCGTCCGTACGGTATCGGATATGGAGGTCCAGACGACATCCAACTCTAAACCCGATGACGGCTTTCAAACCGTCAAATCAAATAAGAAGCGCAAACACCGCGCTTCTTCCCCTGTACCCGTTCTTCCCATTAAGCTTCCCAGCAGGATATCACACCATCGACATCACAGTTGAGCCAACCCACTCCGAGCATCCATCCTGCGGTCCCAGATGTCCCCTTGCTCTTCGGGTTGCCCCCCCCCCCCCATTTCCCAGTGACGGTTTCCAGCAGGGAAAAGGCTCCCTCCTACCTACTTCCGCAAGAAGGAAAAGTAAGTCGCGATTCGCTCGACCCTCTAAAATAACGACAAGTTTGAGGCCTCTGATAGTATTTAGGGGATCAAACCGCAATTGTTCACTCTCGACGAGTATTAGAAAGTGACCTCCTTCGGTTAAGCGCCTACATAGGAAAGTGGTCATAGGACTGCCTAAGGAGATCCCATGCTCTAAGATAGTTGATGCTGTCAAAGCTCAAGACATTCCAAATCTTTCGGTACAAAGAATGTACCACCTACGCATCAAATGCCCTTATGTCATAGTGCTGGTGACTCTAAGAGTCTGGTAAGCGCAACTATAACTTCCATCAACTCCGTTGAAACGGTCGTCTCACTTTTAAGCAGCCGTACTCCCAAGGACTCTCCGCGCAGTGTCACAACTGTCAGTTATAGGTTCACGCTTCGTTGCGTTTAATGCCTGGGAGATCAAGGCACCAATGTATGCCCCATACCCAAGGACAAAAAAGTCCTTGCGACTTACGAGCCCCCAGGATACGTTTACCGTCGCAATCCCAGCCATATGGCTACCCTAATACGCCTAAAGGCAACGTTCTAGCGATACCATGCAAAGCCTTTTCTAGATAAACACAACCTAACCCATCCAAAAACACCGCTAATCTGGGGTGGATTCACTTGGTCCGTCATTCCGACGCTTGGCAATTCCGCCCACCGTGGTAACAAACACCGCCGGAGCCGAATCCGAGCGCACAACAACCCGCTGCCACCTCAAATGCTAGGTATGCTAGCCACGCCTGTACTGAGCAAGATGCGTCACTTTTCATGTAGTCGCTGGATTTATTAGTTATGATTCGACTTTCATGATGCGACCGAATAAGCTGCTGCTCGCAATGCGATGGCTAGGCATTGAAGTCTTTTTAATACAAGAATTTAGTTAACGCCCTTGAGGCTAAATAGGTTGCCACACCCACGCAGTAGACACACACAGACTACACTTAGTAGTGTAGGACAAAACACAAACACTTGAAATCAGCCTCACCGGTGAGGTCAAACTTACACACCTATATGGCACAAAAAAGTTGTACATGGTTGATATTATTTTTCCACATCAACAAGACAATAGGTAAAGGCTTGGCCATTGTCTTAATCCTTTACCAGAATTTATGAAATAAAAAGCTCTACTTCGGAAGTCTTTCTATAATTTGGAAAATGTTTCGAAATCACTTTCTCTATTCAATGAGATTTATTTCTATCACTGACAGTTGAAAATATCGTGTGGCGGGTTTCACTTGGCGGGTGTGACTTGTAATACAAGAGATCGGAGATTTCAATTGCGCGCACTTTCTTATTTAGCCAGAGAGCTTCCCTACCGACCGTTTGGGACATTTTATCGCTTTACTGAATGCTTATATTTGATTACATTCATCCTATTAGCATGGTTAAGCAGGGGCCAGTTACTTACATTTTTTTATGTTATTTTTATGGTAGCCATGACTTATGTATTCCATATGTAATTATTTCTTTTGTTTACGCGAATACTATACATTATTTAATAAAATGACTTTATGTATTTTATCGCGTTTATTTAACATTTTTAAATTCCAGACGTTTCGAAAACTTTTCAGCGGCCGTGGTCACAGGGTAGACTGAGATGTTATGCGTCTTGTTGCCAGTGCTGAAGCGGAGTTTCCAGATCTTAATTGTAATTAATTATTTTTAGTCTGTACTCCGACCTATGCAAAATTAACTGGTTTTATCATTATAGCCAGCAGTGGTATTATGCTTGGATTTAAATTTTAATTTATTGATTATGGGGTCCCAAGCAGGTGGTAGAAACCAACCATGTTCTAGTTCTTTCCTTTCCACCATATTCTTTCCATTCCCGTGGCCACGGCCGCCGAAAAGTGTTCGAAACGTCGGGAATTTAAAAATGTAAAATAAACGCGATAAAATCCGTAAAGTCATTTTGTTTAATAATATTCCATATGTATTACGTGTCCTTCAACTGGTTACGTTATATGTCACTTTTTTGAGACAAACTGAAACTGATATCTAAAAACAATTACCAGTTAATATTTATAAAAATATAAACTAAGGTACCAATAGGGATAACTTAAAAAATATAATAATAATATACTAAATAACTAATGTTATACTTAGCTTCAACTGCCTCCGTAGCCTAGTTGTATAGGCGTGTGGCTTAGAAAACTGAGGTCGTGGGTTCGAATCCTGCGGGGACTCAACAAATTTTCATTGTTGTTTCCTAGTTGGTTAGGGCAGTTTGGGCCGATCACCCAATTGTCTGAAAAGTAAGATGATCCATGCGTCGGATGGGCATGTAAAAAGTCGGTCCACCCACCAACCCGCATTGGACCAGCGTGGTGGGATACGGTCCAAAACCCTCTAATGGATAGGGGTGTATTAGGGGAGGCCTATGTCCAGCAGTGGACTATCACAGGCTGATGATGAAATACTTAGCTTTGTGTGCGTTATTATTTAGTCTAAATGTTTGATGCTTGCATTAAACATATACATATACACTAGCACAAATTGTTTAAAGATGTAAATGCACATAAAAATCTAAGCACAAATTAACCAAATCAAGAAATAATGAATTCTTCCATATAATTTTCCGTTATTTATTTTATTATTTTAATTTTTATTACACAAGTGGATAATACGAAGTAAAATATGCTCCCGTTGATTTTATTTCACAACGGAGAGGCGTAATTTTTTTGATCTAAATTATTATTTGATAAATTTAAAATCAAATAATTTTATTGCCTCAAAGGCCTCAAGGTCGTAATAAAAAATATTATTATTTTTCATAATAATATTTTTTATTTACGGTTTACTAAAAACATCTAGTCAAAACTAAACATTTATATATACGTTCCGATTAAAATATAAGCATCAAAAATACACAAGATTTCATTAACGTTCTTATAAATATGTTTCAAGAAACATCTAACATAACTATACAATAAATAACAACAACAACCATATATATGTTACCGGCCAAACCCGATTTCAGGACAAACTAGTTTGGCCTAGGCTCAACTAGTTCTTCGTATACGCGATAGGATTAACCACTACAGCCTTGTCCAAACTAATTTGTCCTTAGCCCAATAGGATAGACAAGTTTAGACTGGGTCAAACTAGTTGATTTTAATATCCATGCGCATACAATAGGATAAACTGGTATAGCCTAGTATAATAAGTTTAAACATTTAGCGGGATCGGAAAGTAGTTAAGCAAACACGTCAAGACTTGTATATGCGCTCATCATTTGTGGCGTCGTTTCATATGCATTTAGCGTCTAGTAGCCAGCCGTGCGTGAGGTATTTAGATAATGACTGTTTAGGTATTACGCTACATTATAAAGTTTTCTTTTCTTTTAATATGAATGAACCTACGTCAAGCAGATCAAAAACAATGGAGAGAGAAGTTTTTGGCAGAAATTTTACAAAGTGAAAGTAAATAATTATTTCCTTTATTTACGCGATTGTTATACATATCAAATCCACTAATATACGGATTATTCGTATATATTTAAGTAACGCGAAAAATCCGTAAATTAGTGGATTTGATATGAAAGTAAATAGTCTTCTCATTATAATGTGCTATCATCAGAGCCATATTTGCAACTCATTGAACAAGTTGCAGATGCAGAAAATTCTGAAAAAAAGACACCATTGCAACATAGGAAATTGAAACGATTTGCTGTGTTAGAAATTGGGGACGTGAAAAAACTGATTGCACGGAGCATAGGTAATATAAAATACTATCTTCCTTACGATGAACTTTATGATGTGATTGACGTAGCTCATGTGGCTGTCGGCCACGGTGGGCGTGACGAAATCTTAGCCGAAACATCAAAAGTATGCTAATATCACAAAAGAAATGATAAGCTTATATTTATCTATGTGTAGTGTCTGTTAATAAAGAAATCACAGAAGAAGAGAGGATTAGTCTCCTCAGAGACCTCCATTCTTCATTCAGAAATGAATAGTAGATGCCAAGTAGATCTAATCGATTTTCAGATACAACCAAATGGAAATTTTAAATTTATTGTGGTTTACCAAGACCATCTAACAAAATTTGTTCTGCTACGGGCCCTACAATCTAAGAGAGCGATAGAGGTGTTTAAATATCTTAATTATTTAATTATCTTGCCATTTGAATGACAATTTTTAACTATAGGAGCGCCGTACATTTTGCAATCTGACAACGGCAGGGAATTTGTAAATAATATAATAAGTGAACTTACCAGTTTGTGGCCAGAACTCAAAATTGTGCACGGAAACCCAGGCGCAGTCAAAGCCAGGGCTCTGTTGAGCGCGCTAACCAAGATATTGAGAATATGATAGGCTCTTGGATGAAGGACAACATTTCAACGAAATGATCAGAAGGCTTGAGATATGTTCAATTCATGAAAAACCGCGCCTACCATTCAGGGATAAAACAATCACCATACAAGGCATTATTTGGAATAGAACCTAGAGTAGGACTTTCGACTTCCTCTTTGCCGCAAGAAATCATAAATAATATTCAGGATGAAGACGATGTAAGGAAGGTAATAGAAGACAGTGATGATAGCGTTGCCCAAGTTTGTAACCAAGAAAAAGTTTCTTCATCTGAAAATGATATTCATAAAGCTAGAACACAGCAGCAGAAAATGTTGTGAAACAGGCTAAGAAAATGGAAGCTACTACTGGCAAGTCTCATCCTCCTGCCAATATTGGAGATAATGTGACTATGCCGATTCCAGGTGTCGACAAAGGCAAAGGTGATATCAGAAACATCATTGGAGTTTTTCTACCGAAAAATGACGAAACATTTTACAAAGTTGGCACCAAACATAGAGTACTTCAGAAACTATACTGCAGGTTTAATTTTTTCTCACTTAATAACCCATCTATCCTCCTGGAGTATTAATCATATTCTATTCATATTCTTCTTTGCAGTCAAGCTTTTTTAGAGGTAGTAGATGTAAACCAGGACTCTGAAATAGCGTTGAGGACTGTAGCTACAAAGCATTCAGTTGGATCAGGTCAAGGTTTTGTGAGATGTAGCTGCAACAAAAACTGTTCCACAAATAGATGCCAGTGCAAGAAGGCAACGTTACTCTGTAATTCTAAAAGCTACTAAAGCAAACTATTTAAAAATACATAACAATTTGAAGAATTAACCTAATACTCGCATGATTATTGCTTTTTGATATAAATCTGTATTATTTGTTATAGTATGATTATTTATACTATCAGTTAACGACGAATCATTACCTATAGTTTAATAAGTAATATAACTTTTTCAATTACGGAGTATTTTATTTATTGCATCTATTTATTTTGACTTTCTTGATATACTTTAATGTTTAGACTAGGCCATACCAGTTTATGCTATTGTATGCATGGATATTAGGATCAACTAGTTTGGTCTAGTCTAAACTGGTCTTTCCTATCGGGCTAAGGACAAATAAGTTTGGGCTAGGCTATACTGGTTAATCCTATCGCGTGTAGAAAGAACTGGTTGAGCCTAGGCCAAACTAGTTTGTCCTGAAATCGGGTATGTCCGGTAACATATATAATAAATAAACGAAAAAAACAGCCACAGTCGAGCGAGTGCCTACTGTTCTGCTGTACATAAGAGAAGTCACTGACCAGATTGGCTATATCTTAATGAAGGCTTCTATTAATACATTTTCCAAGCCACCTAAGAAGATAATTCAGTTTCTACTGCCTGTCTAGTGTAATATCCCTTTGCAAGATCCAGGAGTGTACAAGCTTGATTGTGAATGAGGTATCTCTTCATCATCATCATCATCCTGTGTTAGTCCACTGCTGGACATAGGCCTCCCCATAAGGGGGTTTTTGGACCGTATCCCACCATGCTCGTCCAATGCGGGATGATGGGTAGACCGACTTTTTACATGCCCATCCGACGCACGGATCACCTTACTTTTCAGACAATTGGGTGATCGGCTCAAATTGCCCTAACCAGTTAGGAAACAGCAATGAAAATTTTTTGAGTCCCCGAAGGATTCGAACCCAGGACCTCTGGTTTCTAAAGCGCCTATAACACTAGGCTACTGAGGCAGTTTTACTAGTCTACAAACTCCTACCAGAATTTATTAAACGTAAAAACGTCCCAATTAAATTATATGTGTCAATATTGTCTTAATACAAAATACTTAACCTTTCAAGTGAATTGTTTTAAAAGAATCTATCCTGATGGTATGTACCCAATATTTCAAAGGCGTGTCAGATCAAAGAGGAACAGGAATTTGGCATAGCTCTGACCCCTACGCAATAACTGAAGTAGTTTTGAGTCGGTGACCTTACAATAATAATTAATAACAAATATCTTGTATAACCCTTGTGATTTAAAAAATACATATTTCTATGTATGGTATTCGTTGAAAGAGCATAGATCCTATATACTTAATCCTTTTTTTAATCAATATTACATTAAATAATATTGTATCTATCAAGATACAATATTATTAAATAATATTGTATCTATTAAGATACCATATTATTTAAAAACTTTATCTGAGAACTTACGTAGGTACTATAGAAGTCTTGCTCTTGAGAATATTTGTAATGTCCACGTCACCTTTATAAATAAAGTTAAATAAGTATGGCAGAGAAATAGAAAAGTTATCAATAAACATCTAAGAGAAACATTTACTATGTGAAATTTCCATCTAATACGTTTATTAATTACATTTAGTGGTACAAAGAAGACTCTTAAACCGCGATTTTCTTTTTCGGTTATTCCTTGCGTAGTACAAGCGCAGTGGTTGAATAGGCTTGAGTATTCTGGCGATCCGCCAATATTAGTAATGATGTTGCCGTCATTTGCTGATTGAAACAGCATTGAGTTAGTTACTTTTTTGTTTTATTAAATTTAAAAAATCACTAGATCCACCGATAAAATATATTTTATGTCCTTAAAAGGGGCTTGTACTTATTAAAATGTGTATGAACTATTGAGAAAGGTAAATCAGTTTTTTATACCAGTCAATAGTGACTTGCTGCAATACACATGTCGAGACAAGTTTGATAAGTTCAAAGCGAAACATCCATTAGAAAGGGAATAACAATAATAGCTTAATTCATGACACTACAAGATTAATAAGCATAGATTTGACAAATAACTGCCATGAAGAATTGACTGTGCCCAGGTAAAACTTTGACATGAAGATGAACAACATTTTGGTTCGTTCCGTAACCATAGTTGCTGTGAAGGAAAAATTATTAGTAAAGTTAAATTACTAATAATATTTCCTATATAAACATTATGATGATGTTGTATTATTTGTCCAGAAATATTGTTATTGATATTATTGAAACGTATTACGCTTTCAAAGAAAAAAGAAAAAGAAAAACAGCAGTAATATATGGTATATGTGAGTACATGTCAGAAAAATCCCTTTCGAATATTAATTAAGGACCAGTCACGCCTCGGCAATAACGAACTTTGCCTGGGTTTATTTTTTCAACAATTTAACACGTTTCATTTTTATATTCTTTTTTACAAATATAAATAAAAGCATCCCTTTTGAGTTTACTTATAATATTTTTGGAACAGCACAGAAAATGACAAAATTATAAATAATTATTATTATATTAAGAATATTTAGGACTCAACACCAATAACATTTTTTCTATTACAATGTACTAAAAAATCTTAAGTTTTTATAAATAATAAAAATTAACAAATTTTTATAGCGTTCAATTACAATACAATTATTTAAAAACGACGAGTATAATTTTAAATAAATGTAAAGTAATCAAAGGCGATAAAATCCGTAAAATTGTATTATTTATCAAGTAGTATCCTAATTTTTCTTCCTGTGCCGGTTTTGTATTTATTATTCTGAGTGTTAAATTTGTTATCATTAACTTTTTTATATACAATAGCAAACAAACGGGTGACTCATTTTATAGAAAGTGAGGCATTCACTTTCTATATAATCAGCGTTTTAAAAAAAACTGTCTCCTACGCCAAAAGACTTGGTCAGAATTAATAGCACAGGAGTGGGTAGCCTCGCACAATATTTAGAACTTAACACTCTGTTGTAACGTGACCATATTGCAAACTTACTTTTATGCTATTCTATTAATTTACACATCTCCGCGTTCACGATATTGCAAAATCAGTTTGCCGCGAGCACGGGACCCGTCTACGTTTTCGTCGCGGGGTACATATTGAACGGCTGTGTTATGCAATTTATTGCTTAACATATTTGTGTGGCCCGCCGTTTGCCTAACCGACATTTCTTGTTTTGTAGTATATCTTGTTTCTTGTCCGAACTAGCTGTTTTTACAGCTATACTAAGCCTATACGAAGGTTGTAATCGTGTTTCTTATTTAAATATAATTTTTTTATGTTCACCTAATATCTTGAAACACCAATACTCATTTAATAATTATTTTTGCACAAACTTCTGGCTTTCTTGTTTTAAATACTGCTAATCAGAGTATAAAGACTACTTACTTGGGGTGTGTGTGCGCTCTGTCCAGCGGTGAACTGACACAGCCTGATGTTGATTGATATAAGAGACTAGCTTTGCAACGCGTTGCACCCGCGGTAACGTTATTTAAAATAAATATACCATATGTTTGAAATAATTATAATGACACGTTTTACGTTGCAGTTTTGTTGGCGGTGCATTCCTGGAAAGCTAGCCGATGATAGATTTTCTCCACATAAATAACATTTTTTTTTAAATTGATTATAGCGCTAACGAGCTGGACGTTTACCTGGTGCGATACCTGCCCTGCCCATAAGAAAGGCGGAATAAGACGCCACAAACCTGCTTACCGACATGTGATGTTATATCTCTTTAAATCAGGAATACAATGTCTGCTGTTGACCACAAACGGAAGTTTTAATATTATCGATTTGTGAGACCTGTGTGTACACTCAGGTACTACCAAACGTTCCTTGTAAAAGACACCTAGTCCTTGTCTGTCCTTTATATTTATTAACACTCTGTCTATAAAACAGTCTCTGTTTGAAACAGCAAAGTAAGCTTTTTTAAATGATTACATTACATATAACCGATACTACGTACGATATAACATAACAACATTTTTTTAATTTTGTTCAATCTGTTAGTCTGTCCTTTTATCTGATTGTTGTAGCTTATTTCTAGGAAGGCTAGTCCGATTTTGACGAGACTTTCACTTAAAGTATAAACTATAACTAATACGCAAATAGTAAGTACGCAATCAATAATTATTATTTTAACTGTACCTGAAGCAATTAAAATGTATAATCTATGTAAGTAATGTAATCCCTACCTACTAGGTGCTAATAATACGACCTAATTATTAAAATAAGTTGAATAATGGAGCAACGCGTAATGAATGACGATAAATGACAGCAGTCATCTTCAGCGGATGTTTATGCATTAGCGCTATTTTGCTGCTTTGCTCACAACTTTTTCTAGTGAACAGGTTGCCTTTTTACAAAGGGCCGTGTGGAGCAGTACCTCCGCAATGCCTTTTTCTGCCGCAAAGCAAAAGTGTAAAAACACTTCTGTGTACCAGTTTTAACGGCACCGTAACCAGCGTATTTACTTGGTATACGAGAAATAACACCCTATGTCTCACGGTAGGCAGCGGGTTGATTATACCCCTAGTATTGCCGACGGCCATGGCAGCGGTGACCACTTCCCATCAGGTGGCCCGACTGTTCATCTGCCTTCGTATAGAAATAAAAGAAATATTATATTGCTATCACGTACTAATGTTTATATATTATTCAAAGCTATCAAAATATCGAAAACGAATCAGTAAAACTCTTTTCTTTATAATTATTTCTATTGCTTGGCGAATATTATACATTATCAAATAAAATTACTTTAGGATTTTATCCGTTTATTTTACATTTTAAATTCCCGACATAGAAGACCCAACAAGTCGGCAGGTGTGTGACATACATTAAATCACCCAAACCATTACATCAGATTTGATCGACCCCAAATCCTCGCTAAAGAACACCGATTCCTACCAAGGATGATCCGTGAGGCTATTGAGATTAAAAACATCCAAATTTCAATAGAGAAGATGGTTGGTTCTACCACCTGCTTGGGATCCCATAATTAATAAATTAAAATTTAAACCCAAGCATAATACCACTGCCGGCTATACAGATAAAATCAGTTCATTTTGCATGGTCGGAGTACAGATTAAAATAATTAATAAAATTAAGATCTGAAACCCGCTTCAGCACTGGCAGAAGCCATGATATCTCAGTCTACCCTGTGACCACGGCCGCTGAAAGTGTTCGAAACGTCGGAATTTAAAATGTAAAATAAACGCGATAAAATCCGTAAAGTAATTATCTCTTTTTCTTTGTTACTACGACAACTACAAAAACCGGATGTGACAAGTAAAGGCCGTTTGTGAGAACTACAAGGAGTTTTACGGTGCATTAAATGCGAGGTAAACATTCCGAAAGATGTATTGAACTGCGACTCTGATTGCGGTTTCGTTCGTCCTTGCTTGTTTTGCTTTCAAATGTTCTATATCTACGTAAGCACGAATTCTGTTTATTTTTATATTGTATATAAGATTATATAAGATTTTTCTCATAATTTATGTATATCTTTTACATCCATGAGATCTTTATAGTCTTAGAATAATATTATTGCAAGTTAAATCGTATTTCCAATAAAATAAATATTGTTAGTTGACCAAAAATCAATGTGCAATTTATTATAAATCAAAACGAATCTCTTATTATGTTTTCTGAAAGTAATTTTTAAATAGCTGTTGCCTTGAAACGTCAAGATGATGTGACGTTTTCTTTCATTGAGAATAGATTTACTTTCATCTACCAGAGCAATTTCATTCAAACTTTTATATGATTTACTGAACATCAATTATGTATGTATATATAATTATTACGTGCAAATCAATAACTTGTAAAGCTAAATGTTTACGTTAATTGTTGCTTTGCTTATCAAGTATTCTTTGCATAATGTAAATATTTTATTATATTTAGAGCTAATTGGTAAAAGCTTTTACTTTAAAAAAGAGAGGTTCGTGTAATTTCGAGAATAATTGTCATATATATGTACGTACCCAATCTGTTTAGCATAGGGTATTAGCTTGATGATGATGACCCTGAACCCACATAACTGTTTTAAGATGAAAGTAAGCAGATCCTTCTTCGTAACTTAAAAGAAAACTTAAAGTTAAGTTATATACTTTTAATGTGCGTGCCAGTGATATACGATAAAACGTCTGCTTTTATTTTTATTAAACGTTATAAGTTTACTTATGTAATAAACCCAATATTGAATTTATTAGTAATTTATTATTATACCAAAACCAAGTTACTAATCAATCACTTGAAACAAAGACAAAAACTAGTATCTTTTTTAGCTTGGGTAAAAAAATGTGAGTAAAAAAATCCTTTGATGTAAAGAATTCCTTTGTAACTGAAAAACCCATTACTTATATGTACCCATTGGCAAGCTTTATTCAATTCGGTAACAAAAAGACTAAAAGGAGAGACTCTTGATTCATAATAACGCGAGATTTCCTTACAGTCTTTTATGCGTTTGATGTAATTTCATCAAATACCTCTTTATAAGCTTATAAAACTTTAAAAACAGTTTTATAGGCTAATTTTGTCTGTAGTAACATTTGATTTATATAATGATTGTCGTATTTTTGTCTAGTTTTGTATTTAACTGCCTCCGTAGCCTAGTGGAATGGGCGTGTGCTTTAGAAACCGGAGGCTGTGGGTTCGAATCCTGCGAGGCCGCAACAAATTTTCATTGTTGTTTCCTAGTTGGTTTGGGCAATTTGGGCCGATTACCCAATTGTCTGAAAAGTAAAAAGAACCATGCGTCGGATGGGCATGTAAAAAGTCGGTCCACCCACCAACCCGCATTGGACCAGCGTGGCGGGATACGGTCCAATACCCCCTAATGGGGTGTATTTAGGGGAGGCCTATGTCCAGCATTGGACTTTCAGAAGCTGATGATGTGATGTGATGTGTTTGTATTTTTTTTATTAATGCGTTTTACTTGTATCATGTATGCTATTGTGCATGTTAAAAAACTTACACTAAATATATCGATCAGCCGTCTTGCCATTCATTGAAAATGATATCGTATGCCCAAAGTATGATGCTGCTGTTTATGATTATGATATACACAATATCAATCTTAAAAAGTATCTGCTGTAGAAACAACATTAGTATATTTGAATAGATAAATATTTGGAACATTTAAATATGCTCAGAAATGTTGTTCATTGTTGATTGTGGATTTTTAATGAGTTTGTTACTGCTCACGTAAAAGGTATATCCGAAGCGAATTGTGTAACATTACACTTTAATATTTAAAATTCGAGTTTATTTAATATTTAAAATTGAGTATCACATTAATACTTTCTGTTGCTTACCCGAGTCCTTCATATCAATTACGGGTGGCTGCGGCATAGAATTCAGCCTCCCTATAAAAAGTCACAAAAAAATACCATCGTGTGGCGGTCAACAGATAGTAGGATAACAGTCTGCACCTTCAGATCCGAAAATGCCAAAATCCTCAACGGGCAGCAGCGGTCGAGGTGTAAAGGACCTGCTTCCTTTTCCTACCTGCGGTTGCCTAAACGCTCGACAAGAGTGGCAACAATGGCAAAGGTCCTCATGAACGCTCCTCACGGCAGTCCCGCTACTTCTGGGTACGGTAGCGGTCATTGTAACGGCGTAGCAGGGGGTGATAAGAATCTCCGGGTAGGATTCGGCTACTATCAACGACAACTGGACCTGGCAACATTTAACACACGGAATTTGAGGACCGACGAGAGAATGACGGGGCAGAAAGAAGAGGTAAACAGGCTGCGTTGGGATATTATAGGAATATCTCAAGTCCGAAAGGAGGACAGAATAATCCTTGAATCCAACAACTTGTTTTACCACCGGGAGGATGACCAACTATCACAAGGAGGTGTTTGATTTATCGTCCGCAATTTCTCATTAACAACATTGTAAAAAAATGTGTCATCAAGGTTCGCCGCATATCTTATACTTAGACTATCCAAACGGTATTCGTTGAATGTTATACAGGTATACGCGCCGACATCGACACTCTCCGATGATGAGGTCGAGGCAATGTATAAGGATACTTCACGTGCCATACATTCATCCAAAATTTAATACATGGCGTTTATAGACGGCTTAGATGCAAAATTAGGCATAAGGAAAGACGATGAGCTGAGAGTGGGCAATTTTGAAGCAGGACAACGGAATCAATGAGGCGACAGCTGGCTGATTATATGAAGAGGTAAGGACTCTAAATGATGAACTTCTTTTTCAGAAAGCAGCCGTTCAGAAGCAAAGCTCATCCAGCACAACTCTGAAGATATTTCGTACGCTACACTGAGTGAGATACAAAAGGACCAACTTAAGAACGGAATTGCACCTAGTGAGGACGGAATTACAGCAGAGCTTCTGAAAGCGGGTAGAAAACTTGTACTTGCAGTCCTTCAGAGGCCTTTTACTTACTACTAACACAATTTGTAGTTACGTAATGACGTATGCAGTGAAAAAGGGATTGTACACCGAAACAAGACATTTTTGATAGGCTCAGTAATTCTTGAAATAAGGATATTCAACTAAGCAAACAATGTTTCAAAGGGCTGTATAATACTTTTTATAACATAGAAGACTTCTACCAGAATCAATTAAACGAAAAAAACACCCAAAATTAAATTAACTGTGTGAATATCGTCTTAATACAAAATACGTACCCTTTAAAGCGAATTGTTTTAAAAGTATCTCTCCTGTTGGCATATACCCAATATTTCAAAGGCGTGTCAGATCGAAGAGGAACAATTTAGCAAAACTCCGACCCCTACGTAAGAACTGAACTGGTTCCTAATCGGTGATATGACAATAAGAATTAATAATATTTTTTTTGTTTTACCCTTGTCATTTTAAAAAATACAATTTTCTATGTATGGTATTCGTTTAAAGAGCATAGATATACTTAATCTTTTTTTAAAAATAAATATTACATTAAATATTTTAGCCGTTATATTTAAAAAAGGTGGCTAAACAACTACAGCAAATCTAAGTAACATTGATTAGTTCGGGCAACGTTGACAGTGAGACTTCAAACTTGTTTTAAATTTTTTTATATCGTTACCAACACAATTTACGAACATTCCTTGCTGCTTTGCATGTTTAAACTAGCTCCGTAAACGTAACGTTTGCGCGTGAGTTTGATCTCTTCATACGGTAAAAAACTTTTTGGATATCTTGTGAATTCGTTTGGTTACAAGGTAAGTGAGGCATGGTATACAGTGATTTGTAATTTAAATACCTGTTAGATTATGAAGATGTAAGTGCAACGTAAATAATAGTAAAATTAGGATAAAACAGCATGCTACTTACATAATTGATGACCATTTTCTCTATTTTGTGGACTGAATAGAAATTTCACGCTTAATATTTCACAGATTTTCCTTCAACTTCTTTCCTATTTATTTCTAATAAATATATTGCCTGAAACGAGCTTTTGAAGATTTTTTTAAGCATTTTTCAAATAAATATAACAATGCCAAATGCCAGAGACTGATTATTGATAATATTTTATTAAATACTAGCAGGCCCTGCCACGCGTTGCTGCGGCTAGGATTTACTTAGTTTTTTATTGTAATAAACAATTTCAGGGCTTACGACAAACGGAAAAATAATATCAGTCATGAGGACCATCATGTTTTATTAGATAAATGTAATTTAAAAAAAAACAGTGACCTCAATGATGCTAACGTTACACCTGAATACAATGAAAAAATAACACTGGTATAAAAATCGATTAGACTGATATTTTAACTGGACAGACTTAAGACGATTAACACGACGACGCATGTTAGGAAGCTATTTTATTCATTACCTTTTTTTTATTTAATGGCTTGGTATAAAATAACGGTGATTATATATTTGATTTTTCTTTTTAACAATAGATAATAATTATTATAAAATTAACAAACCAAAATCAAATAATTTTTAACAATTACTTCTTATTGTCCGATTTCCTTTTATCAACGAAAAGTTGACGCATCTATTCACGCATACAACGCATTCAATAGATATCGCCAACTGTCACATTCGTTTTATAGCAAACATTTTGCATGAAATAACAATAGAAAAATAAATCGCAATAAAACAATGTTGCGACTATAAATTAAGATGTAAGCTATTCTATCTTTCAACTTGGATTAAATTGCACAAGGTTTGCAACTATATTTTAAAATCGGTTAAGTAATTTAGGAGTCCATCGAGGACAAACAACATGACACGTTATTTATATATATTAAGACATGTCAACACAAAAAAACTTTAGGTTTAACCCGTCAGTTTATATTCTAAATGGGTGTACTTAAACCTTACATAGATTATTTCAAAATATAATTATTACTGCCGCTTCCGTGGCCTAGCGGTATTGGCCCTTGCTTTATTAACCGGAGGTCGTGGGTTCAAATCTCACGGGAAAACTACTTTTTGTTATCGTTGTTTTATGGTTCGTTAGGAAAATTTGGGCCGATCACCAAATTGTCTGATGGACATGTAAAAAGTGTGTCCACCCACCAACCCGCATTGGACCAGCGTATCGGGATACGGTCCAAATATCCCTAATGAGAGGGCGTACATTAGAGGAGGCGTGATGAATTATTAATGATGCTTATAATAGACTGTTGAGATTTTAGAGAACATTATTGTTCTTTACTGGCGAAAAGTATTAAGAGAGCATTTATAAATTAACAAACAGATGTGTGGAAGGATTAATACCGAAAAATATCGCGTAAAATAACGCACTTAGTGTCAATGTTACCCATGGTAGTATAATATAAATGTTTTAATTTTAATATAACAAAAGTATGATCCGAAAAATCATTAACAAAACATTAACGTCATCATTCCTCTGTAAAGAATAGAAATTATTTTGTTATTATAAAAACACAAACATTTACAATCCTCTAAAACATGATCAATTCTAATCCAGAATTTCAAACTTTACTTCGTTAACATCCTAACTTCATTCATTAGCGTGTATTGTCTGCGGGAATTATCTGGCAGGTAAAATACTTTTTGTTGCCAAACATTTCACGAGTCGTTAACAGTTAACTAACAAATATCGAGTGTAAGATTTTTAAATTGTACGTATATATTCCATGTTTATAAATACTTTAAAAACGTGTTTATTGTTTACTTAATATGTTTATTTGAGTGAATAATATAATTGAAATAAAATAAAACACAAAAATGTACAAGATTAGTGTTATCTTTTATTAAATAGTGAGATCATATAAATATTAAAAACAATAAAATTAATTTTCTTTATATAAATGGCATTTTAAATTTTTGGATGCTTTAAAAGTAACATTGATCGTATTAGGTTAGTTAGGTTTTTTTAGACTCTCATCCGAAGTGCATAAAAACTTTTCGTAACCAGCGGAAATGGCAAACGTCCAATAGAATTGCAGGCATAAAATTTATTTCGGTTTAAAACAGGTTTTTCTTTAATCTTTCTGACCATGCAAATTTTAAAAGAACTTTGAATTTTTGATCTGTTACCGTAATAACTTTAACTACGAGTACCATAAAATCGTAACATATTATTGACATTATATCATTAGCTGATTGCAGATTTTTTTCTACACAAAAGGCATTTTTTATTATATTTTAAAATAAACTTACTAATTAAATATTATAGCCTATATTAGCATTATTTTATAATAATGCTAAATTTAACTAAAATCGACCAAGTAGTTTTTGATGGGAATATTAACTTTCGCTTTTATAATATTAACAGGAAGTGATAGCAATTTATTGTCCCTTTTCATTCAGAACAATAAACATGTATGTGGTAGCGGAATTTTGATGAATATTAAGTTTAGCAGCAAAGTTTCGTGCCCCAAGACAAAATGAAGTTTGTAACTTCAGATAGTGGACATACAATAGTTGCCTGGTAAGTTAAATTACTTGACTTTGCCTCAGGAGAATTGCTGATATCTATTTCATTCTTGTTTGTTAACAAATAATCTTTGCAGTATTAAATGCGAAACCGATAAATCTGCGTGTTTGTTGTTATTCAAGAGCGCGCTGTTCTTCGGTATGTTAATTAAAACGTTTAGACTGTTTACGTGTGTTTCCATTTGTTGAAAAAAAAGTAACATGTTATTGTATGATATTTTCAATTATTACACAAGAATATGAGGAAACTAAAAACATTAACATTAAATAAAATAATTTTTGTACAAATAAATTCAAAACTATTAAAAAAATTCGTCTAGGAACTTATGTACCACAGAATTCTCATGTAAAAGGTGACTTTGGGCTGTACAAATTAATTGATGATAGTAAAAAATATTTTAATACATTTTCTGTGTGCATTTAGTTTTATTAAGTTAGCTATTTTATGTACCCAAATGAATAATATGGGTTCGGATAAGGGTATTATTCAAAATTTGGTATTTTGTTTTTTATTTTTTTATTGCTTTCGCAGTACGAGCGCAGCGGTCAGATAGTCTTGAATATTCTGGCGATCCACCAATATTAGTAATGATGTTGCTGTCATTTGTTGATTGAAACAGCATTGAGGTTAACAGTTACTTTTAATACACTCTTTTTTTAGTTTTAATAGAAGTACTTACTTTTTACATTGGTAAAATTGTAAGATTCTTTTCTGCTATGCCTCAGAGAATCGACTGTTAGAATATATTGTGTCCTTAAGAGGGCTCGTATAAATTTAAAATTTTTATCAACTATTAAGAAAGATAAATCATTTTTTTACACCAGTCAAGAGTGACTTGCTCCAATACATAGGTCGAGACAAATTTGAAAAGGTCAAATAGAAGGATCCATTAAAAGAGAACAATTATAATAGCTTAATTCATTACACTACGAGGTTAATAAGCGTAGATTTGACAAACAACTGACAGAAATAATTGACGGTGGCCAAGTAAAACTTTGACATGAAGACGAACAACATCTTAGAACGTCATGTTACCGTTCTTGATGCCAAGGAAATATAATAAGTAAATAAAGAATCGCCCTTATTAGAAGATATGGCACATCTTACTAGTTTTTCTATTATAATAAGAATAAGGAATTGATTTACTAAATTATCAAGAAATGTCACAGCGCAATGTTTAAGAACAATTTATGCGTATCTTCTTCTGTTTTCGTACAATACTCTTTTCTGCTTGAAAAGTTTTGCCTCGTCTTATCACTTTTATTATTTCCACTTGGGCAGCTACCTCTGTTGAATAGAAGACTCGTGCAATACAAAGAATACATTATCAGCATTACCCTTTTATTTCAGTCTCCTATCTTCATTCATGCAATAAAGGTTGTGTTCGAAATTTGAATTTATTGAAATATATGCGTTATTCTAAATATTAAAGTTGTTTCTAAAAGTTATCGTAACGAATAAATTGCTTTGTACCACTTGGGTTTCTGTATCAATAATCTTATTTTTTTCTACATATTTATAAATATTTACAGTTCTTGTAAGTTAATGCTTTTATCTTACGAGTTTTGCACCTAGTTCTGTGCTATGTTTTTATTGATTTTTCTCGTTTATTTAATAAATCGTTTTAAAGCTTCGCTAAAAAGGTTAACATTTAATAGTTATACGAATACTACTCAGGAAGTTCTTTCAGCTTTTTAACCTTAATATGATAAATAATACAGTTTGACGGGTTCTACAACTTTTAGCTATTACGTGCTTTTTTTTAATTTAAGGAAAATTATTAGGAAAAAGAAATTACACAAATTTCTTATAAAAATTACCGGGGTTTTTTGGCACATGGTCACGAGACATATTCAAAGAATGACAATAATTTTGTTAATTTTACTAATTATACAATGTAGTTTTGAGTAATAGTTGGACGGCTTTTAATGGATACTAGATATCGATGTAGATATATGTCTTTGATAACCACTAGGGATTTTTTAAACGTCCATTCGTTATTTTATTTTTGAGGAAATAATCCCTTTTATTTTCCGTATAGTTTCAATTAACTAAACAAAAATTACACTAAATTCTTTTACGCATACGGTACAAAGCTGGTTAAAAGTTAGGAAAACGTAAAAGCCCATTTTATAAAAAATTCTTTAAATAATTAAGCTGAATCAGTTATCAAATCAGAAGTAAGCACGTTATATCTTCAGTTGACAAGTGGATGTCGATGGATTATCCTCGCTATGTCTGGAAATAATACAATACAACTTCATTTTTAACAAGAAAGAATGCGGTGACCCATACAAATTAATTACGTTTGTTTCTTTGTATTAAAGAAATAATGTAATTACCCCCGACGGCAAAAATTAAGCAGAAAATAATTCTGGTACATAATGTGTAAGATATTTTATTTGTTTAGTTTACGTTTTTAATAATAAAAAGATGCAAAATATAGGTTAAAGTTTGAGTACGTTTTAGCATTTTGTCTTCCAGCCGCTGTTTTTTAATTGTTCGTGTACGTTGAAGAACCTTTAGTACTTAGCTTACATTAAATCAGTTGCTTTTTAATATTTTTCAATCGTAAGTGCAACAACAAGAAGAAAATCAAAAATCGACGATGGGCTTTATATTTTAATTGAATCTAACACCATACTTAATAACTACTGACTTTACCCTGTTACCTCCGTAGACCATTGCGGGATCTCTATGAATATGACTATTTAATTTATTAACGAAATGTTGCCGTAACTAGTAAGCGTATATATTATAAAAAGGGAATAATTTCTAAACCTGATGAAGTACATTAAAGCTACACCAGCTTCAAACCCAATAATAGTACAGATTTCATTGATTTTAGATCAGCACTAAAACTCCTTAACAGGATTAGTCAGAATAATAAAACTTGCTAGACAACACACCTTTTTCGTAAATATAAACAAATTTATGATTTTTGAAAAGTACTTTCTCTTAAAGATAATAATAACAAAATATTACCACATAAAATTAACAATGTAACTAAAAAAAGTCTGTTGTACGCGTTTGTAACTTTTTCGTCAACGTGAGCCCTATCACTGCTTGTCTGCCTCTGTAACTTGAATAACTTGGAACTAATAAAGGGAATGATCACCCCATATGCTAAAAAAAGATGATCAATGTGTTGGCTTAATATGTAAAAAGTCAAACGTGCGTCCGATTTCCCATCATCATCATCATCGTCAGCCTGTGAAAGTCCACTGCTGGACATAGGCCTCCCCCAACACACCCTTATCCATTAGGCGGTTTTGAACCGTATCCGTTGGTGGGTGGACCGACTTTTTACATGCCCATCCGACGATTGAACCACGTCCATTTTAAATAGCCTACTACCGCAGATTGGCTTAACGCTTTATATCTGTTGTGTTAGTTTTAATTTTTAAAAGGCTAGATCAGAATTTTTAGTTTTTAACTTGGTTATCTATGCATGCACTACGAAAGACGAGACTAACTTTGTCGGTCTCATGGTTCATATCATTAATTATCTAAACAGGTACACCAATAGAATACAATATTATTTTCGGTAGTAACATTTGTGTTATCTGTTCAGATACATATACGAAAGGCAATTATAGGTATAGAAAATAACAATAGTTTAAGTAATGAGAAACAGCTGATGTATATATGATGAGGATGATGCAGTCATGTTGGTTCGTTGTATAGAGACTTAAAACAGTTTATTTATGCGACTCTTTATCCTTTACGATAAGCAGAAAACATAATTTAGAAGTTATTTGATAGTTACGTAAAGTACACATATTTATGCATTCAAGTCGTAACGATACTATTTCAGTAATTTCATAGAGTTATCTTAAAAAGGGCTTTATGATACTTATTGCGTGTTAAGAATCAATCAATTTTGTTTTGCTTACATTTCAGGTGTGTTTCATCGGAAATATTTTATGTACCCTATCTTTTCCATGCTATGAATTCTACATACTACAGAAGAATTATGAAACTCAGCTTCCATTTTTTTAACCTCGAAATAGAAAAAGGTTTAATTAACTGGCTGGTAAACTCTATAGCACAAATTACTAAAAAATACTAAAGGTAATATTTTTCAATATCTGCGTTTTACTCATTGTGAAGTAAGGGACTTCACTATTTAATGCACAATACAACTATATTAACTTTGTTAAGTCGTAGTTTATTAAAGAGGTATTGGCTAGAACTAAGAAAAAAATTTTAAAGGTATAGAGCATGTACACATGTCAATAACAATAGAGCCTTTAACCGACTTTTAACCGCCTCCGTGACCTAGTAGGATTAGATTAGATTATATATACTTGAAATCCAGAGTACGTGTTTTCATATACGTTATATGTCTTCAGTGCCTTCTTAGTTTCTAACATCTAATAGAACACATTTGTGATCGCTTGTCAAGCAACGCAAAATGCAATAGGCAAGTAAATTATAAGTTTTATTTTATTTCACATATATTAGTTGGATCTACGTCTGTAGATGTAGGTTATTTGCCTAAAACCGTTGGAAAAGTTGAGAAAACGGTGTATTATCTACATCACCGTCATTGAAAAATCGTGAAGCCCGAGCTAATATTTGACTGAACTAAGAGGCGAGCTTGTTGAACGTATAGTGATTTTATCGCTAGGCCTCTACCATGCTTTGAAAAAAATTATGTAAAGCTTATCATACTTTAATATATTTCATCAAAGAATATGTCAACTACATTTATAAATTTACTTTCAATAGCGTTAGGTTTATCTAAAGCCCTAATTAAAATAACTGTTCAACTACTTTTAAAAATTAATTAAGTTATTTTTCTTCTACCTTACCTACCTTCAAAATATTCAGATCCAACACTTTAATAAATTTTAAAAAGAGTACTCACACTTAGTTTATTACAAAAATATTTTATATATTAAAGCCGTTTCTTCTACAAATAGTTATATTATAAATATATAAACGCAACAAAATCCGGCTCAGTCACTTATGTTCGATCTCTGAAATAGTAAAAATTTATTACGTCAAATTGCTGTGCAACACACTTTTTACGAGTATAAGCAGTAAATTAAAAATTATGCAAACGCATTTACTTGCATAACTCAATAGTACTTTAAATTAGCTTTGAAAACATCCAATTGCGGTTTATTACTATGTGAATATTAAAACTGTTACTGTGGTTTTTTCTTAATAATAATGTAGTAAGTGTTTATCGCCTATTTCCAGAAGCGGACGGATAAAGGCTGCTAATGATAATGATGGTTTGTTCTTATATAGTTAAAGTTAAAAAGATCTGTTTAAAAAATTGTTTAATTTAAATTACTTATAACATAAAGGGAAATTTAAGGTCGCTTATTTTGCCAATACGAAGCAAACTTAAAGGTAAAGTAGCAAAATAACTTAAAGATTAGTTGCATGTTCATAACGGCATCCTAAGCTAGCGGCACAAATTGCCTAGCAATTTGTAACAAGAAACTTTCGTAAGCGGCAAGTGACTAAAACTTTATGATCAAGATATTGAACAGTTATATACCAAAACGACGGTTATATACAAACTGCTTGCATTGAATTATTCGAAACGTTGCAATAGAATCAGTTTGTCTCTTGTAGAGTTTTAGCTCGACTGAATAACTAGACAATTAAGCATTACATGTTTGGCTGATATTTAGGCGGCACATGATTTTTAAACGGTTTATACAACATTAATTAGTTGAAAAGTACATTAATAAGAATAACATACTTAGGATATATTGAAATAAATTATCTACTAATTGGAAATATTATATTATATTTATGCCGAACATTATTGCACAAGAAAAACTAAAAAACGCAATTAATTTTACAATTGATATTCGTAAGTACATTAAATATTATTAATAAGTATTGCTTTTATTATTTGATATTGAAAAATTTACTTTCGACAATTATATATTCATACTTACTTACACTATAAAGTTTTTTTTTATATTCTGAAAGAGCTCCAAATATAGTTGAAATATTACCGCTATATGGTCTAAGTATGAACCCACAGGAGGATGTGAAACAAATCTAGAATAATGTGACTTAATACTCTTAAATTAAAACTTTGGAATGGCTATAGGAGCTTATTGATGAGGTAGCATACAACAGTACTATTTATATAAATTGTATCTTGCTGTGTTTTTATCAATTGTAACATAACAAACGTCAATTCCATTTCTTGGTTATGAGATAAAATCACCTTTAATTATGAAACTAATATTTGAAATATATAAACATGGAAATTGTTTCCTAAAACCCTTCACTACTATAACTTTAGTCCCTTCTTTTGATGCTTATTACTAAAACCTGCTGTCTTTTAAACTTATTAAGCCACTGTAATAAATAAGTATGTTATTAACTAATTTGAACGAAAAGTGATTAAAACAGTTTTTGTTTTGATCTTTTATCGAAAATGTATTAATAGCGAATAATCTTTGTAGTTCAATTTAATCAGGTTTACTGTTTGTTTCAATATGAAAATCCAAAAGGAATATAATAAACCATACACAAAGTGATTCATTAGATTTTTCAGCTTTATTTTTGTAAAGCTTTAAGGACTCAGAAGTCAATCAACAACGGTACGTAATTAATACAAAAGTACAAAAAAAAATCCAATAACGTAAAATAATATTAAACTTTTTTTAAGCATCTCATGAAATAATACCAAAATGTTTGCCAGACGAATGAAAAAATGAAATAATACCGTATGCGTTAAACTTTTACTCGCCAAGTATGACTATTATTAAATACCAGGTGTACCGGTATGAAGTGAGCGTTAAGATACAAATGTGTTGGTAGGGGTTATTTGTTGTGAATGAGCCTATTATATAATCTATTAATGATGATGATGATGAAGCAATATTTAAAATAAATGATAGAATATCGGAGTTTATTCACATCATTACTTTTGGTAAGTCTAAATAATACTCAATTTTCAATTTATTTAATTCGTTGGAAATTATGTGATCATCTCATATAGCCATAACTATTCAGAACGCAACGTTTACTCAGACTTGTTTTATTCGTGCAATAAGAAATAATATTTTTAGTGTGTAATAAATTTAAATACTGAACGCCTTATTAAATAATGATTTTAATTATCATTAATGTACAATAGATGAATATGATTTATAAACTTTTGTCTAAAAATGTGGGGCGTGTATATTTTTAATAAAGTAATATTTTATTTATCAATAATGCCACAATAAGTTATAAAATGGTATGGGGCATCTGCTGTAGTAAGTAGTAATTTTAACATTTGTAGAGGAAAAAAATTTCAACAATTAGTAAAATACACATTGCGGTGAAATATTTACACTTTACCTCTATCAATAAAAATACCTAAACCACCGAGTATTTTCAAAAAATATTTTGATAAATCAAACATGAATGTGTATTTAGTAATACGAAAGTCTGATAAATCCACAATATTGTATGGTTAGCCAAGAATACACAAACCGCATGCTCGACTAAGCCCCATTGCAAGCTATATTGATTCACCAACCTGCACACTGGCTCATCTGGGCCCACCTCGATAAGATTTTGTACATTTTCGTTGCTGACATTTAACATCTAGACCTCAAAAGCAATAAATATTAAAATTTCAGTTTGTTGCATTTAATATTATGCGAGTACTTTATTTTAATAGCATCTAGACAGTTCGGTAAATATCCTAATAAATGATGTAATAGAAAAAATATCTTTTGCGCGCAACTTCGACCGAATGGTAATGCATGAAAAAAAATTTTGTGTTTATTCTAAGAAAAAAGTAGTTCAAGTGAAACCCAGTAAGATCTTTCAGCGAAAGCCCTGTCAAAATTAAAGCAGCTATTGTAGAGTTCAGCCCAACCAAATGTTTTATGTATGTATGTATGCAATGTATGCAATTATGTATGTATCGGCTTAATATCACAATGTAATTATTTAAACTGCTACTTTGATGTTACAAACAGTTACTTCAGTTTAATTTATTTGTACACATTATATTAAAAACAAACCACATATAAAATTACAAAAATTATAAAAAAATGTTTTAACAATTACTTTATTTGACGTAACATCTAATGTTCAAATATACTAGGGGAGGTGAATACATATTCACTCGCAGGACATTATGAAGACATGGGAATTGCCTGTCAAGTCGCCTTAATCCTACAGTCTTAAATCCCCTTGAAAACACGTAGAATATCCTCAAAGAGGAGCTCTGCAAAGTTTACACGCCGTTTATATCATGAGAATGCCTTTTATATGTCTTACTTAAATTTACCGGAAATACCGTTTTATGATGAACATTTTATCGTAGATTTATGTTATGGCGTGTGTTTGAGAAGCCGGAGGTCGTGGGTTCGAATCCTGCGGAGACTTAACAAATTTTCATTGTTGTTTCCTAGTTGGTTAGGGCAATTTGGGCCGATCACCCAAGTGTCTGAAAAGTGAGATGATCCATGCTTTAGATAGGCATGTAAAAGTCGGTCCACCCACCAACCCGCATTGGTCCAGTGTTGTGGGATATGGGTCAAAAACCCCCTAATGAAGAGGGCTTGCAGCAGGCCTATGCCCAGCAGTGGACTAACACAGGCTGATTCATGCGCAAATTCCAAGATAAATATGACAGTTATAAAATCTCTGAATTTATCAATTTTAGTTTATATTTAGAAATTTTAATAATTATATATATTAATAAAAATAAGGATTTAGTATTTAGGAAATATAAAAGCTGGAAATGTTAACAGTGTATTCAATTGTTTGAATTATATTGTTATGTAGTACGGCCATTAATATCAGCCCAAACAGGTGCGATAGTCGGGCATTTTGTTCTCGCAAGCTCGCTTTATTCTGAAATTACCCAATACATCCAATTAACAAAGTGAGCTATGGTTATAGTATTAATTTTTTAAAACAATTAATCACCTTTTCAAGGGAGCTGTCTGGGGTGGTATCACTATGGTGCCTATTTCTGCCGCTAAGGGCACCGTAACCAGCGTATTGACGGGGAAAACAAGACTTAATATTCTATGGCTCTCAGTGTGCCGCGCATTAATGATACCACGATATTGCTAATGTCCATGGGCGTCGGAGAATAAATATCATCAGATGGCCTCTCTGCCTTCGAAGCCAATAACTTCTACGAGAGGCGATATTCTACGCGGCCGCACTGCAGATGACTTGTTGAGGAGCCACGACAGTAGGACAGTAGGACATTACCACGAAGAGCTAAAATTTGGGCACGCTGTTGCCGAAAGACTTGTCATGTATCCATTTCTTGGTTAGAGATAAAATCACCTTTAATTATGAAACTAATTTGAAATATATAAACATGGAAATTGTTTCCTAAAACCCTTCACTACTATTACTTTAGTACCTTCTTTTGATGCTTATTACTAAAACCTGCTGTCTTTTAAACTTATTAAGCCACTGTAATAAATAAGTATGTTATTAACTAATTTGAACGGCCTCCGTTCGATATTTCTTCGAAAAAAAAGTGCGATTAAAACAGTTTTTGTTTTGATCTTTTATCGAAATGTATTAATAGCGAATAAACTTTGTAGTTCAATTTAATTCGACGAAAACTTTTACGACTTTTGTTATTACATAATAAATAATTGTAGGTTTTATTTAGTTTGTTAATCCGGTTTACTGTTTGTTTCAATATGAAAATCCAAAAGGAATATAATAAACCACACCACAAAGTGTTATTAGATTTTTTCAGCTTTATTTTTGTAAAGCTTTAAGGACTCAGAAGTCAATCAACAACGGTACGTAATTAATACAAAAGTACAAAAAAAAATCCAATAACGTAAAATAATATTAAACTTTTTTTAAGCATCTCATGAAATAATACCAAAATGTTTGCCAGACGAATGAAAAAATGAAATAATACCGTATGCGTTAAACTTTTACTCGCCAAGTATGACTATTATTAAATACCAGGTGTACCGGTATGAAGTGAGCGTTAAGATACAAATGTGTTGGAGGGTTATTGTTGTGAATGAGCCTATTATATAATCTATTAATGATGATGATGATGAAGTAATATTTAAAATAAATGATAGAATATAGGAATTTATTCATATCATTACTTTTGGTAAGTCTAAATAATACTGAATTTTCAATTTATTTAATGCGTTGGAATTATGTGATCATCTCATATAGCCATAACTATTCAGAACGCAACGTTTACTCAGACTTGTTTTATTCGTGCAATAAGAAATAATAATTTTCTTCTTATAATCTATTAATTAATATCTTAATATCTTATTAAATAATGATTTTAATTAACATTAATGTACAATAGATGAATATGATTTATAAACTTTTGTCTAAAAATGTAGGGTGTATATTTTTAATAAAGTAATATTTATTTATCAATAATGCCACAATAAGTTATAAAATGGTATGGGCATCTGCTGTAGTAAGTAGTAATTTTAACATTTGTGAGGAAAAAATTTCAACAATTAGTAAAAACACATTGCGGTGAAATATTTACACTTTACCTCTATCAATAAAAATACCTAAACCACGAGTATTTTCAAAAATACTTCGATAAATCAAACATGAATTGTATTTAGTAATAGAAAGTCTGATAAATCCACAATATTGTATGGTTAGCCAAGAATACACAAACCGCATGCTCGACTAAGCCCCATTGCAAGCTATATTGATTCACAACCTGCACACTGGCTCATCTGGGCCACCTCGATAAAATTTTGTACATTTTCGTTGCTGACATTTAACATCTAGACCTCAAAGCAATAAATATTAAAATTTCAGTTTGTTGCATTTAATATTATGCAAGTACTTTATTTTAATAGCATCTAGAGAGTTCGGTAAATATCCTAATAAATGATGCTATGAGAATAAATGTTACTTTTTAGCACTGTCGAATAATGGATGCATGGAAAAAAACATTTGTTCAGATATTTCTAATGATAAAGAGCTGAAGTGGACATAGATTTCTACCTCGTTTGGTCAGCTCCATCGTCATATTCTAAAGCAGCATGTTAGTTAGTTTCAAAAAATTGAAAAACTTGTGTTTTGCAACAATCACTCAGCTTTGAACTTTCCTCGGAATATATGAAGCTCTATATACACTTTATCATTAGTAGTTTTGAATCAGTCAATCCACACCTCTAAGCGGATTGGTAGGTGAGACTATTTACATGCATAGCAGATCTAGCTATTTTAATGTATGAAATTTAACAAACACATGAATTTATTGCTCCAGTTTCGAAGACCTCGGTTTAATTGAATCCCATACAGTAGCACTGGAGTTATCAATATATGTAAATGCACTAATTAATTAAATTTCACTTTTCAAACAATCTGGTTATTTGATTGAACATGAACAACAACTCATAAAATGTACAAAAATAAAAATGTTTAACATTACTTTATTTGACGAATCATGTACAAGCTTAAAATTAAGAAGAATATATAGTTCACTGGATGATTTTATAGATATATTATTCTGTCAAGTCGCCAAATCTAACTTATGTTAAAACGTAGAATATCCTAGGCTCTCTAAGTTAGAGTGTATATCGATAAATCCATCCATTTAATGTCTTCTTAATTTACGGAAAATGTAATGTGTAACATTTTATCGAGCTGTCATAGAATATTTCTGCCTCCGTAGCCTAGGGTATGGCGTTGCTTTAGAAGCCGAGGTCGTGGGTTCGAATCCTGCGGGACTCACAAATTTTCATTGTTGTTTCCTAGTTGGTTAGGGACAGTTTGGGCCGATCACCCAATGTCTGAAAAGTAAGATGATCCATGCGTCGGATGGGCATGTAAAAGGCGTCCACCCACCAACCCGCATTGGTCCAGGTGGTGGGATATGGTTCAAAAACCCCTAATGGATAGGTGTATTAGGAGGTCTAGCCAGCAGTGGACTAAAAGGCTGATGATGAAATGTCTAGATAAACTATGACAGATTATACAAATCCTGAAGATCTTAGTTCATTTAGTTTATATTTACAAATTTTAATAATTCTACTATATTTATCACATCATATAAGTTTGTATTTAGAAATAGCTTGATAATTTACAGATGTATCTTCAATTGTCAGATCATGTTGTAGATCGGAGTATATCAGCCCAAACGTTGGATAGTCAGGCATGTTCTAACTCTAGTTCGATACAATACATCTTAAAAGTGAGTATGGTGTTCATTGTTAAACATAATCGATAAAAATTTCAGGCTGTCTGGGTGATATCACATTCTATTTATCAAAGGCCGTAACCAGTATATGACATGATACTGAGTGTCATATTCTGGACTTCAGTATCGCATTAAATTAACCTTACGGACATTTTTCCTGTTCTACGCGGACGAAGTATTCGATGGCCTACTCCTTGAAAAGTAAGTTGATAATAAGTACATGAACCATGTATGTTTTTTATAGATAAAACGGTAAAAAGCAAAGCGTTCACCTGCTGATAAACGATATACTTTACCTATAAAAAACATTGAATTCTACACAAATCCACCCATAGCGCTGGGATACGAAATGTTGTATCGTGATTACCCTAGCTGACAGCACAAAATAGCACATAGACTAATGAAGAAAGTGAACGAACACTATTGGTATTCATATATAACGCAAAATAAATAAAAAATTATAGCAGATCTTTTTTTGCAAATTTAACTTTTTAGCAAAATATAAAAATTTCGTGTAAACATTATGAAAAACACATAATGCGTAAGAGTTTGAAAAGCTGTGAATTAGTAAGTAAATTAGATATAAAATTCTCTTTACCAATTTAAAAAAAATTTTCTCTCAAAACCAAAGTAACGCTTGTGCAGTCCTTGATTTTCCCTTAATCGACTATGGTGACGTGTGCTACTTTGACCTGAATGCAGATCAACTCAATAAACTTGACCGGCTTCTAAATAACTGCATTCGATTCGTTTTCAATCTCCGAAAGTATGACCATGTTTCGTCATACCGTTTACAACTTCAGTGGTTGCCTATTCGTCAACGACGATCGCTCAGGGCGCTAACTACTCTTTTTTCCCTACTTAATTCTCCTTTTCGCCAACATATTTGTCTTCGCATTTCCAATATCTTAGCTCTGTCAGCGATAAAAAATCCGTTCTACGTTTAATCGTCGTCTCCTATGTCCCACTCACCGTACCGACTTTATTCACAAATCTTTTTTCATTCAATCCATACTTCTTTGGAATGAGCTACCCACAGAGATCAGGATGGCTAAGAATTATTTGGACTTTAAACGAAAGAATTTTAAATGATATAGAGAAGAAATTTAAATTTGACAGATGTATGCGGGCATACATCTGTTAAAAATAGTATCAGACTCCTTAAGATAAATTATCTGTAAATTATAAGTTTTATATTTGTATGTATATATGTATGTATATTTGTATGATTATATGTGTATGTATATACATTGTATCTATATGTATATGATTTTTTTTGCTAGTGCACCTACCACAATATCTCTTTACCACCCTAAGGTTAGCTGGTAGATAATGCCTAAGGCATTAAGCTCGCCTTTGCATAATTGTATTTGTGCAAGAAGTTTCAATAAATAAATAAATTAAATATACAATATTTTTGGATGTAGGAAAATTTATTTTTTGTGATGTAATATATTTATATATAGAGGTATGTTGGTAAATACAGACTGTATTTACTGCATAAAATAAAGCGAAAGATATATGAACAGTAATAAAGGAGTTAAGGAACAATAGCATGATTTTTTGTTTTAATGCAATGTTGTCTATATTCTAATTATGGACAGGACAAATAAAATGTTTTTAAGCAAGTTTAGAACACAATTTTTCTCACTAAAGCGTTGAAATGTGATTAACCAGTAAACTATTAAAAAGAAGCATAATTTTTTAACGTTTCTACGAAACGGTAGCCTTAATAAGTTCACTATATTGTCCATCTGGAGTCATTTCCATATATGGTGGAACTGGCAAGTCAATATTTATACCAGATACTAAGGTTTATAGTCGGTATTACGTGTATAGAAATTAAGGATATGAGTTAACATGACAAAAAGATATTTGTGAAATAGGATTTTAAAACCTTTACTTTTTATTTATACTTTTTATTATATTTCTCTATTACCTTCCTATCAATCTGGTTATATTAAATTATGAAAAACCAGCCTAAGAGACTGAGTTAGAACATTTTTATCATCTTTTACAATAAAATAACAACATTAACAGAGATTTCAAGTATACAATTGTCTTGTTATTAAAAAAATCTATATCAGGCGTTATCGTATATGTTTTGAGTCAAAGACCTATACAGTAGTTCCCATTAGTCTTTGATATAAGGTAAAAAACATAGTTAACGCAAAACAAACGAGTTTTGTTCTTGTATAGACGCTTACACAATTTAAAAGTATTATAGCATATATACGTTCTTAAAACTTGACCAACAGTAAAAACTATAAAAATTTTTCGTCATAATCATCATCATTATCAGCCTCTTACAGTCCACTGCTGGACATAGGCCTCCCCTAATACACCCCTACCCATTAGGGTGTGTTGAACCGTATCCCACCATGCTAGTCCAATGCGGGATGGTGGGTGATTAAAATTTTTATAATAGTGTAATGGATCCGTATACGAGTTTAATTCGAAGTTGCACGGTTTTGTTTTTTGTGTAATAAAGAGGTTCTTACGTAAGTAGACGATTGAAGTTGTTAATCATTTTTGAAAATAGATCGCAAATGAAAATTGATCGCAGTTAACGACTTTCCTTTAACTAGCTAGTTACCTAACAAATAAGTTATAAAAATTGTCTTTACGATACTTGATAATCCATATTTTGAGTCGACAATGTTCAAAAAATGATTTTCCTATAAAATTTTTTTAGTTTTCAAGCAAGGCTCGACGAGTCTAATTTTCGTAAAAAAAAACTAATTTTAAGTAAAGCTTCAAATTTGCTACTGCACGTCTGGAGACCTTTGTGTACTATTTTATTTTCTAAGAAAAAATAAACATGCGGTATGCCATGCCTGCAGAAAAATACAGCATTTGTCGCCACAAGTAAGATATAGAATTAATAAAAACTAAATATTCTATCTCTTAGAGATATAGTATGTTTAGTTTGTTTGCCCAATCAAGCACTATAGAACCTTTAAATAATAAAATTTTTAATTTTAATTTAAACTAAACTTATTAATTTAAAAAATTTGTTCCTTTTTTATATTGATTTAGGAATTTTAAATTTTTTTTTCTCCACTTAGAAGAACCATCAACTATCTAATTTAAATTTGAAAGAACTATTCTCGTCTTCCGTTTTACCGCTCATTAATTTTCTGTTTAACGTTTCGATAAATTTATAAATACATGATTCAAAAGGACAGGCTTTAATTATAGGTAAAATGGTTGAAGGATGAAGAGTTAAAATTTGTAGATATTCTTAGTTAAATAATCGATAAATTTGTTTCTAATGATGTCAACAACATCAATATATAGTGTCATATATACAGTATAATAATACTAGAAATTTTCCGTTCCAGGACGAAGTTCGGTAACACCGTTAAATTAAAATAAAAGTAGAACCATTATGTTATAGATAAAGGTAAAACAAAACATTCACTGTGATAAACGTTTATTTACCTATAAAACGTGAATTCTACAAAAGCGCTGCTAGCGCTGGACACGAAATTTGTATCGTGTTACCCTGTGACAGCACAAAAGCATAATAATAAAAGTGAACGAACACTATTGTATTCTATATCACAAAAAACAAAAATTATGAGATCTTTTTCAATTTAACTTTTTAAAATACGAAATTTTCAACATAAAAACAAATTATGAGTTTGAAAGCTCTAATTAGTATAAATTGGATATAAGTTTAATTTTTTTTTCCTCAAACCAAAGTAACGCTTGTGCAGTCCTTGATTTTCCTATTAATCCACATGGTGACGTGTTGTCCTTGACCTGATGCAGATCAACCAATAAACTGACCGGCTTTTAATATGCTTATTGTTTCAATTCCGTTCCTCCGTTCTCATTAATCGTCGTCTCTATATCCCCACCGTACCGACTTTATTCACAAATCTTTTCATTAATCCATACTTCTTTGGAATGAGCTACCCACAGAGATTAGGGTGGCTAAAAATTATTTGGACTTTAAACGAAAAGAATTTTAAATAATATATGAAGAATTTAAATTTACAGATGTTGCGGCAAATTTAAATTCCTAAATAATATCAGACTCCTAAGTTAAATTATCTGTAAATTATAGGACTTATATTTGTATGTATATTTGTATGATTTTATGTATGATATACATTGATAATCTATATGTATATGATTTTTGCTATACTCCAATATCTCTTTACCACCTAAGGTTGCTGGTAGAAATCCTAAGGCATTAGCTCGCCTTTGCATAATTGTATTTGTGCAAAGTTTAAAATAAATAAATTAAATATCAATTTTTGGATGAAGGAAAAATTTTTTTGATTTTCATATAAAGAGGTTCATTAATATATTTATATAAGGTATTTGGTAAATACGGACTATTTACACATAAAAAAAACATATGACAGTAATAAAGTGTAGGAACAATAGCATGATTTTTGTTTTAATGCAATGGTCTATATTCTATATGGACAGGACAAATAGAATGTTTTAACAAGTTTAGAACTCTTTCTTTCACTAAAGCGTTGAATCTTATTAACTAAACCATTAAAATAAACCGAACTTTTTAACGTTTCTCGATAGGAAGCTTTATAAGTTCCTCTTGTCCATCTGGAGTTATTTCCATTTTGGTGGAACTGGCAAGTCAAGTTTACCAGATACTAGGTTTATAATCGCTATTGGTGTATAGAAATTAAGGATATGAGTTAACATGACAAAATATATTTGGAAATAGGTTTTAAAACCTTTACTTTTATTTATCTTATTATTATTTTCTTTTTACCTTCCTTTCAATCTGGATATATTAAACTTATATTTTTTATATCTGTAAGATAGTTTAAACTTACTTTTTCATTTACTTTATTATATTGCTATTACCTTCTATCACTGGTTTAGTTAATTAGAAGACACCATGCCTATGAAAAGACTGCAGTTAGAACTTTTTATCATCTTTTACAATAAAATAATAACAGTAACAGAATTTCAAGTATACAATTGTCTTGTTATTAAAAAATCTATATCAGGCGTTATCGTATATGTTTTGAGTCAAAGACCTATACAGTAGTTCCCATTAGTCTTTGATATAAGGTAAAACAGTTAATAAAACAAACATTTGTTCTTGATAACTACACAATTTAAAGTAATTATAGCATATACGTTCATAAAACTTGACCAACAGTAAAAACTAGTTAAAATTTTCGTCATAATCATCATCATTATCAGCCTCTTATAGATCACTGCTGGACATAGCCTCACTAATATACCCCTACCCATTGGGTTTTGAACCGTTTCCACATGCTGGTCCAATGCGGAGTTGGCGGATTAAAATTTTCTATAATAGTGTAATAGGATCCGTATACAGTTTAATTCGAAGTTAACGGTTTGTTTTTGTAAAAGAGGTTTCTCACGTAAGAGATTAAGTTGTTAATCATTATTGAAAATAGATCGCAAATCAAAATTGATGGCAGTTAACGACTTTCCTTTTAACTTAGCTAGTTACCTAACAAAAAGTTACAAAATTGTCTTTACGATTCTTGACAATTCATATTTTGAGTAGACAATGTTCATAAGATGATTTTCTATAAAACTTTTTAGTTTACTTACTCGACAGAGTCTAATTTCTCGTAAAAACTAATTTTATAAAGCTTCAAAGTTTGCTACTGACGTCTGGAGACCTTTGTGTACTATTTTATTCTCTAAGAAAAAATAAACATGCGGTATGCGATGCCTGCAGAAAAATACAGCATTTGTCGCCTCAAGTAAGATATAGAATTAATAAAACTAAATATTCTATCTCTTAGAGATATAATATGTTGAGTTTATTTGCCCTGTTAAAGCACTGTAGAATCTTTAAAACTACGGCCCAGTGATGTTTTTACACTTATGCTTTAGTGCAGAACAAATTACCACAACGGCGTTTTTCTAGTTGGTCCCCACTTGAACAAGAACACATTCATCGATGCAATTCAATATATCTGTTAGTGACATTTCCTTGCAGTTTAAGCGCATAAATGTTCTTATTCTAACAACACAAATGTCTGTTCTTGTCGAGCTTTGATATTATGTTGTTAAAAAATAACATTTTTAAAATTTAAGAGAACATAAATTTATTTTTATATAGATTGATATCCTATTAATCCAATAAAACTATAAATTTACTTAAACAAAAATTCTGCAAATAATTTCTTCATTCGTTATAGGAAATCAGTACCTTCAAATTTACTGACAACTAATTCATCCATAGAATGCAGTTTACCCTTTGGGTTGTGGAGGTCAGATGTCAGTCGCTCAACGTAAAAACTGTTATTCAAGTAAATCGGAATGGATTAGGTGACCTTATGATAACTTGCTAAAATGGCTAGGTAAAAGAGATCCTCGTAAAATATATGTAAAAAATTTTAATGGATTTTCATTTTATATTTATTTATGTATGAACGTCAAATTTAATAAATTAAATTTATTCGTCACCACGGACAAAAATACAAATGACACACGTTAAGCTGTAGATATTATTTCAACGCTCGACGATAAATATATATAGCCGTCCGATATTGCCGAGGCGTGACTATGGTTCATGATGAAAAGGTTTAAATTTTTTTTTCGAACATTTGTTTACGTGTATTAATTCCAATTTTCACCAAACACATTTTTTTCTACCGCGTTGTTGGCAGAAAATAAAATAATTTTATATGATTAAAAATTTAATTCTTTTTAAACTGTTATTCAAGATATACATACCAACATCTTCACGTAATACAGCATTGGCGACTTATTTGTTAACGTTTATTCTAACTAGTCTTTTCATATAAATTCTTCACAAAACAAAAGGATTTTACAATTCAAAGTATTGAATTGATAGTTGTCCTTATAAGTCCGGCAGGCTGCACGTACTGAGTCTGGAAAAAGTGAAAACCTATTCGAGTAGACCTAGCCCAGTAGAACGGTCTGTTTACTTTACAGTCTACTCCAAAACGTCTGTTCACTGTTTTATATATCTCTTATACCCATGTTGCTGCCAATTCAGCGACAAAAAAAAACAAAAATCTTATATTGTTGGACTTTACATTTTCAGCTCTGAAACTTTCAACTTTTCTCTGTTAACAAATTTAGGAAAGCTGTTAAGGAACGTTTGTGTGCAAAATCATATTTTTGCTGTAATGACTGATTAATGATAACATGATCATCATCATCATCATCAGCCTGTGATAGTCCACTGCCAGACATAGGCCTCTCCTAATACACCACTATACATTAGAGGGTTTTAGACCGTATCCCACCACGATGGTCCAATGCGGGTGGACCGAGTTTTTACATGCCCATCCGAGGCATGAATCATCTTACTTTTCAGACAATTGGGTTATCAGTCCAAATTGCCCTATCCAACTAGAAAACAACAATGAAAATTTGTTGAGTCCCCGCTGGATTTAAACCCACGACCTCCGGTTTCTAAACACACCCTAGGCTACGGTTTAATGATTATACACCCTGGTAATTAATTGTTCGCTCTGGGCTATTTCAATCGGAGAATAATATGTGGTATCGTTTTTATTTTTTTAATTTTATAGAGAATTTATTGAGAATAGTAATAAATTGTCACGCTGAGTTTTTTACGCCGGTTTTTCTTAGATCAGGTTCCATTTCGAACCGGTGGTAGATTAATTGACGGTCAAAAAGTGTTTTTAATGCTTCTAAATTGAATAAAGATGTCATGAAATCAATTCAATTTCACTTTGACATGTTTATATGTTTTTCTTTAACAACAAGCCGTTTGCTTTAAAATAACAATAGAACTTTTTCCCGTAAAACACATGCAACATTTGGTCTTATACGTAATATCAAACTGTATCTGTTTGAGGGCATTCGTGCAGTATTGTAATAGTATGTTTCTGGGAAAACCATTCTCTTAAAGCTAAGTTATGCATGAACATGTTAGTTGCGATCATGTAGCAAAACGTTTCAATAACAATTTTTATGGTTCAAAATTTTAACTTATTTTCCTGTTGTAAAAAAGTCTTCGTGTGTAAATGTGTTTTGGGATTATTAGTTCACGCTTAGTGCTTTAAATGCAAGTAGCGTATTAGATTATTGCTAACATGACTAAAGTACATTAAGTTCGAACATGATGATCGTACATGGGGTATAAACTCTGACTTTGATACGGTGGATGAGAGGAGTATGTGGAGAGGAGGAGTAGATAGTTGAGATGTGAGCTGGTGCCGACTCCTTAGTATTCCTTGGACCACGTTTCGTACAAATAGGGGGTCATATTCGGTCATATCTCCCTTAGAGCTCCTGATAATTGAGAACGCCTTATGTTTTATATTCTACTCTATTTACACTAGCTTCAGAACCCCACAACCAATATGCATCTATGAATGATAAATTGCTAGAAATTTTTATGAAGCTCTCTCACGTATGAATTTTGATCTACATAGAACAGATATTGTACTATTATGAAAATGAATATGATAATTAAATAACTTGCATAAAAAAGTTTACAAAGTTTATTGTGAATTATTACAAATAGATGCACAAGCGCTATCAGGACATTTTATGGTTCGTTTGGAGATGTACAATCACACAAAATGTATTTAGTAATACTAAATAAAAAGAAAATAGTAATAAACAATTAAAAGAAGTACAATTTTAACAATTTTATGTTGTATAATGGACATAATCTCTTCTCGGTTTATTTGTGCGTGCAACTTATATTTGTATTTGTGTTTCTTTAAAATGTTTATTTTTACTTTTTTCTGTAATCGTACTTTATGTAGATGAAATATGTGCATGCAATAATTATTTCGTAATCACCTCCGTAATTTGTTACAGCATTTTTTGTCACACAATTGGCGAGCTGATAAGAACAGCAAAATGTACATTTTTTTTACGATTTATATTTCTGCCTGTGTTAGTCCACGCTAGACATAGGGCTCTCTCAATGAACAATAACCAAATAGAAAACAAAAATAACACAAAATTGTTTTCCCCGGGGGTTTCGAACCCACGATCTCCGGTTTATAAAGCAACGGCCAACACCACTAGGTCACGGAGGTGGTTTTCAATGCTTATCTATAATTTTAAATGCCAAAATAGCTTCTATATCCAAATCCTCTTGCGCATCTCAAACTTCATATAAATAAACTTTGCAAAAAAATAAACTCTAGTACTACTCTTTTTACGTTAGGTATATTAAACAGGTATTTGATCTTATAACTGATATATTGCTTAGGTAATATTATGAATCCACCGATTAGCTATAAAGATAAGAGAAATGACATACTCTGCGAATAAAATCGTCCTCATAAAAAAGGATTGGTTTCAACCGTAGTTAAACGAGCCTTTTAAGATATTATTATATTGATAAATATTCGCATAGTTAGCATTACTAACATACAAAATGTGTTGAAAATTAATGCTATGAAAGTGTCTTGCTAATACGTTGTGCAATGCGTAAACGTAAAAAAATTGTAATTAAAACGAAATTTAGAGGGTGATGATGAACTTGTCTTGACTACGTATACAAATTATAACAAAGTAGCCTGTCTGAACGTGAGAAAAAAATATGAATATATTAAATCTACATTTTTATTTCGAATTTATTACATATATTTATATCAGATAGTATATACTTTTACCATAGTCTGCCCGTAATCGTGATCACTGGAAAGAGCCTGAAGTCTGTCATCTGTCGGATAGTAATCGCAAAAATTAAATAAATAAAAATCCATTATGTATAGTTATTAGGTTTATACCTAATAATTGTCGTAAGTTGTAAATAATGTGATCGCAGAGTAAATCCTTAAACGATGTAATATAATAGGATCTAGAATCAGCATGAAGAAAATCCTCACAGGTGCTAGGACCCGATTTCCGGTTATAAATAACACAAATGATATGTTGACAAAAACTTTGGCAAATTTAATTGACATACTCATACAATTACAACGAATTCGTTTCCGCGTATTTAAATTTGTCAAGATTTTCAGTTTTAATTTCAACAACTGAACTATTTTTCAACTGTTATTACCGGCGTAGTATGTCCCGCTCGCCTTTTTATATTACTTATATGTTTTGCATTTTTTTTTTACATGAAATGATAAATAATGGAATAATGGATTATATTTTAGTTTTAAATTATCTTCATAGGCAATTTATAACATCATTTAAACTTTAAAAAAGGAGATACAACAAAAACTTGCAAACCATACAAATCGCATATAATTATTAATGTGGAAAAAACAATACATAGTTTTTATTTTTATTTTATAGGTTAATCAAAAAAGATTATCAAGGAATCATGGCTTCGATTCCAAAAATAGACATAGAGATCTGTGCCTAGGGCGTTTAGTTGAGCATGCACTTAATGTGTGGACAATAATTTTAAGCTAAGTTAAGCATTTGTTAAATAATACTGTAATCATTTATATTGGGAGCACAGTATGTCGTTAAGTACTATCTGAAAATTCAGAAGCATTTTCTGACTTATTTTTTTTTCTGAAATTCATTCGTATATTTAATTAATGATAACCATTCGACATTAGAAGGCAGTGACTTGGAAAATGGTTGTTTTGTAAATGCCTACTCCGCGATGGATCAAAAAAGTATAGAATGGTATATTAAGGTTGACACTGTAGGTGATCTTACAAAAATATAAAGAATCTATTTAATCTGCATTAATCAAACGTATTGTTATAATTTTAACATTATCTTAAAATATTATTATCAATATCAACAATTATTAATAAATATCAAGATCAATACAATCTGTCTCATTCGTTAGAAAAAATTTAACTAAATTTTCCGCATTTAAAATTAGTGACATGTCACATATTGTTTTAAACCATAAATTATTGAGGGTCATAAGCCAGTCACTTACCAGTCTCACAACTTTTAAAACTAAAATGTATTGAATTTTGTGCACATTACTTCTTTAAACCAAAAATAGGCTCCGTTATGTTATTCCTTTATAGGCTGAATGTTAATAATATGATAAAACCTGGCAACAGTACCACTTTTATAATAGCTTTTAAATAAATATGAATAATAAAAATTATTAATAAACGGAACATTAAAAAAAATTCATTGTGTTTTTAAATTACGAAACCACAATCATGACAATTTCCGTAAACCGCAATATTTTGATTCGACTTGTTGACATTTCCTAAATTCTGTGATCATTTGTGGCAACTCTTGACTGATGAACGAAATTTGTCAACGCTCCCAACCTGAAACTGACAGTTGTGGAAAGCAAACATTACTTTCATGGTAACATGTAATAAATAGCACATCATTGTTTTGTAAAAACCAGAAATGTTAGACTTTTAAATATAACATTTTTGATTATTTTTGATAAAAAAATATTGTTTTAAACGTTACAATGTAAATTATAACATGATTCACTTTTCTTTTATTTACTTTTTAAAATAGGAAATTTGTTCTTGCTTGGCCTTAGATCTTCTCGTTCTCTAGTTTGTAGTTCACGTATAGCATCTAAAAAGAAGAAAGAAGGAATAAGAACGTTTTAGTTCTGGCGAGGGCAGCGGTGGTATAGGCAGTAAGCCCCATCTTGGGCTTCGGCCGTTGAGATATTTACTAGTCGAACTGAAGCTAAATATAATAGCATAAAAGCAACAGTAATTCTTACCCTATATGCCAGAATACAAAGAATAAAACATTGCTAAAAGAAAATTATTTCAGTTACTATGACTACAAGAACAGAGGAAAAGTACATTGTTCAAGACGCAAAAGCTCGTGTTAACAAAGGTCAACAGTTAATGCTGTTAAAATTAATCTTGCATATCCAGCGGCCTTGGGAGATCACCGTGATTCAATCAGTCTTCCGTGTTATTTCTAAACTTTCCTTTACGGTTTTCAAAGCTTTACGGTGCGAGCGGGTTTGGTATTTCATGATGTTTTAATTGAAACCAAGATTTCCATAATTCTCTGGCTATACAGATTTAAAAATATTATAAATTGCCATTCATTTATATTACATCGCAGAAGACAAGATTTAGACCGACCAGGAGAAAAAAACTTTTCCTTTCTTCTGTTTATAGCTTTATGGTTGAGATTCAAACGTTTATTTTGTTGTTCAGATTGGTGACTTAACAGCCTGTGTCAAAATGTAATAATAACTATTTATTTTGCGCAATAATGTTAATAAAAACCCTAAAAAATACAAACTAAATGTTTTCGTAAACATATTACCTGTTTTATTTCAGAGTCACGTACAATTGGAAGCACGTACAACACGACTCTTTTAAGAACTAAAGTATGTTTCAATTCAGCTGTTGCTTTTGCACAAATATAGGTTTTCTCTAAATAACAATTTTATATACATAAGATATACTACTGTATACCTTACTAAAGGCAATGGATTAGAACAAATTTTGAACCATTCAAATAAGCCAATAACCTGTAGTGTATGATTATTATCGTTTGAATACGTATAGTGTATGACTATTATCGTTTAAATACTAAACTAATCTTTGATCGCTGTTTGAACTAAAAATATATCATTTTTTATAATTTACAATTTTTGCTTCATGATTCTAATACCAAACCGTAGTAGAAATCTAGTGTTAATGGTATTAGCGGATACCAAGCGTGAAAACAAGACACAACTACATGACAAAGTTTGATACTACCCAAACTCTTAAGCTCTCTTAAGGATGTCGCTTTTCTACGCTTTTAAGGAATTATAGAGATCTTCTGTGAACCACTCCAAAATCTTTCTTTAAGACAATTTCGAACGAAGTTATTGTTAACATCACTCAAATTTGTTAAAATTTATTTGCATTCTGCCCTTGATAATATTGTGTAATGCAATGTGGTCTTTCATTTCATACAAGTAAGATAATTATTTTTTCAAAAGAAGGTGTGTGACTGTTGCAATCGCTTGTAGATAAATACGACATACGCTATCAATAAGAAAATAACAATAATAAAAGTAAGGGCTGTAAGGGGCTGTAACGATGGACAAGGTGGTTATGAATGTTTGCACAAACTCACCTATTCTGACTATGTAATTTAAATCCCTCAAAACTTCCAAGATCATTTGATGATCTATATTTTTTATGATGATTAGGCAAATGTTTTTAAAATATACATACATATATAATGTTATAGTTTTTGTATGTTTCGCTTTTTGCGTTAGATATTCTAAGCAAAACTAAGTTGTTAACTTTATTTAAAAAAAATATATTTATTATTTAATTACAAAAGGTGATAAAGCAAATTAGTCTCGCTGAGCTTACCAGTTTTTCACAGATCATAGGCGCCTTTTATAAACCTGTGTAAGCATTGTTGACAATCAATCAGTAAATAAGAAGCTTCTATGTTTAATAATGAAATACTAAATTGAAATTTTAATTGATTTGTTTGTATTATTAAAATTGGTACGTATATGATAATGTTAATCTTAGTTCTATATCTGACAAATAATATTCTAAACATAATTTTAAGTTATCATAATGGCTACAAATTTAACAGATATATACATTACAAGAAAACAGCCACAATGCACGGGAAACTAATAATACAATTATGAAATACCTTAACCTTACTATAAATTACAACAACTACCAATTTTCGTTATTCTGCTCTACACCCCATTAATTTAAAAAAGGAAAAGAAACTTAACCGACGAAAAATTTATATTAACAAAGGTTCACCTAAATGAATTTATTATTTTAATACTATGAGAAAAGAAATTGTTTCTTTTCTACATGCAATAAGATGATAAGCTGTAGAAAGAACAGTAAAAAGAAGCTCAGCTATTTAAAACAATAAATGCAAAGAAACGTAACTAAAAATGTATATACTTTAATTAGATATAAAAATGTTTGAGCCCTATCATTGTATTAAATAAATTAATTTTTTTATGTATTCGATCTTTAATATTATTACTTGATAAAAACTGAACGGCTAAACTATTTTTAATAAATATATTGTTGGTGTTTTTTTTCTTATAATAGCAATTTATAAAACTCCTTGTTACTCTGCAATATATATCACCTAATTTATAGCATTTTCTTCTTATATTGAAAGCGTTCTTAAATAGTTAATTCCAAAAAGCGTGTGTGTAATCGTGTTTGAGTAAACTAAATTTGTGTTTTTCGTCACGATCTTTATAAGGTTTAAATTTTCATATATAGACTTATACAGTTTATCAATAAAATAATGCAATATAATGTGCATTATTCTATTGATTAAAACTGTGGTTTTGGTATTATAAGTACTTGAGCCGCAGTCCTGTAATTTCGTATAGCTTAATAGATAACTGATAAAGTTTACTCTGTATGAAATAAAACTACATTGTTTACTTTTAAATTATAAGTTTTTTTCATTAAAGCAAATTCAATAAAAAACATTTTTACTAACAATAATTTTACTGTATATATCTTTCAAAACCTTTGTCTCTTAAAAGTTAAAAAAATCTTTTATGTTACATTTGTAGCGGAGCTTGGCGTGATAAACAAAGGCCGAAATTACGTTGTGTGCATCAGTATCAAACTTTTAATATGCATTTAAAAAAAATATTCTCGCAAGGTATTATTATATATACAATTAAAGTATAAAAGTGTCATGGACAATGAATAGATAAAAAAATTATTATCAATTATTATATACAATAAAGTTAAAGCAGCAGAAACGTAAAAAATGTATTATAATACTCGAATGATAGGAAACGTAAAAATAAAACTCACTCTGGGCAAGCGGAAATGAACCACTTAAGATGCCTTGTACTAAAAGTAATCGTTTGGTTAAGTAACAAAATTCCAAGATATTTAACATTAAGAAAAACCTAAATCAGTATTATTAAAGGAATAAGCCATGTAACAAATATGAATGATATAAATTATTACAGTTGCTTATTTAATATAAAAATAACCCAGAATCTTGCTCTTCTTCCCTTGATTTGAAAAGCAAAAAAAGTTTTGTTACAGGTACAACAAAACCTTGGGATAGAAGAATTTTGTTCTATTTTGTAAATTCTACGGAATAGTGCATATAAGGTAGATTTACTAACATACACATAACAAGCAAAACATAATTAAGTTTCATTTAATACAATACCGAGGTAATTAACATCTATTTTCAGAGCACAAATTACATTATGCTCACAAAGCTAAGTTATATAAATCAAAAATTTTATGCAATAAACTAAGATTAAAATATTGCCCATTTATATACATCTAAATTAAAATTTGAGGCACATTATAAAATTGAGTTTTAAGTAATTAAGTATAAGTCCTCATCATCATGATCATCAGCCTGAGTAACTCAACTGCTGGACATAGGCATCCCCTAAAACACCCCTATCTGTTAAAGAGTTTTTGGACCGCATCCGACCATGTTGCTCCAATGCAGGTTGGTTGGTGGACCGACTTTTTACATGTCCATCCGACGCGTGGATCATCTTACTTTTCAGACAATTCGGTGATCAGCCCAAATTCCCCAAACCAACTTGGAAACAATAATGAAAATGTACTACCACTAGGCTACGGAGGCAGTGTTCATATTGTTAAAATTAAATCTTTTAATTAAATATATAATAATACACCTAGTTTTTAAAACATACGAGACATATAAGCCGAGACGGTTTTTATGACTGAGAAAGTTGGCGGCCGATCATCAATAATCCAAATCAAATTAAAAACACAAACTTGCCTTTATGTCGGTCACTTATCTTAGGTTTAAAGCTATTTGTTAAATTACATATATAAATAAAATTAATTCTACGTAAAAAAAAATTAAAACTTTAATGATTACCTTACAAATAGGTGCAATACCAATTGTCTGGAAAGTAAGATGATCCATGCGTCGGATGGGCATGTAAAACGTTGATCTACCCACCAAACCTCATTGGATCAGCGTGGTGGGATACGGTCCGAAACTTCTCATGGATAGGGGTGTATTAGTGGATGCCTATGACCAAAAGTGGACTAACACATGCTGAGATGTGCTTCGTGACAAAACAATTAGCAAAAGTATCTCGCTTTTGCTAATAAAAGTAATTTATGTATTTTTGTTATATTTACGTAAAGTATACGTTTAGTACACTAAACTCTCTTACTTAGATTATTTTACTATAACTAGTAATAGGTAGTTCCTGAGATATAAAGAACATCAAAACAACACTGCATCAAATATAAGAACAGTATGTCATAAAATTATACAAAAAAATAAAGTTTTTTCTAATATTTTTATTTTTGTAATCTTTAAAACATTAGACAACATTATTAAACTTAAAGAACATAAGATAAAACCACGTTGAGTTGGCTTGTAATAAGGTAAAGAAGTCTAAAATTACTTTAAAGTTTTGCGTAACGTTTTATACGGGTTAATTAGCACAGCTATTAAATTGATATATATTCACCCTACGGGTAAAGCACGAAGTTACAGATTTGTGAAAACAGATGAAGACTGAATTTGAGTATTAGAATTATATCAATTCCCTAAAAAACTCTATAAAATATTTAGTCATAGGAGACTTGTAAATAATATATTTTTTTAATAGTTAATATCATTTTAAATGTTAATTGCACAAGACTTACTTTTAATAACAAATAAACAAACGCACTAGTGAACCGAGTTCGTTATGTTTCAAACTCGACATTTTTTGAACACTCTTTTACTTGATAAAGGAGACCAATAGTTTGTTAATAATTTCCCTTAAGTTTTGAATTTTATAACTTATTTTAGTGATAGCATCATATGTATCTAAGTTAAAAAATTTGCAATAAAAATTAAAAGTTATCAAATTACTTATTGATGTTTTTCTGCAGCTTTTGCTGGTTCCCGACCGCTTTGGATTTGTTTGGCTTAGTGAAAAAACAATTACAATTACTTTGTTAGTTTTATGCTAGTAGACCTTTTTCGAAAATTTTTCTGTTTGAGCTTTTGTTGACCTTATATTTCACTATTAATAATTAACTTAAACTCATATATACAAGTTGCTTTAAAGATACTTAACAAAAATAAAATGCAGTCTTTAAACATTAATACCCATGTGCTCTTGAATTTAAGCCGCTGACAATACTTTTAGCAAATTTTTTTTATAGGAATTAAGAATAATATTGACCCAAATCAAAACATCGATGTCGAACAATTTGAATTGATTCAGATTTTTCTGATTTTAATAAATCTAGTTCAAAACAGTCTTTGGGCAATTCAATGGTATACGGTATATTTACGAGATCAGAAATCGTTGAAAATGTGGCATGAAAATATTTTATAGTCATATTAGAATAAGTTACCATTCGCCTGATCACTTAAGCAAGTCGCGATAAATGTTTTACAAAATTATTTATCCGAAAACAGCAAATTAGTTACTGGTATTTTATATTCATCTTCTATCAATAATTTGTGGAAAGTACCTATTTTAATTTGAACACTTATGACACAACCAATTTATAAATTACCCACGAAGCTAATTAAATTAGTATAAAATACAACTTGATACCTAACAAGGCAAATAGTTAAGTATTTTCTTTAAATAGAAGTTATAACAAATTTATGTTACTTAGTCAGACGGGTCTAAACGTAGTATGTTTTGAATGTAGTAAGCACAGTTTGAAGTCGGCCACTTTTTGGGTTTCAAAAGAAATGAAGAATTTTTTTTAAATCGATCGTTCCTTAAATGATGCATATCATTTGATTGTTACCTCAATATTATGCATAAATTTCAAATGGTATTTAAGTAAACTTTTCTTCCTTAATATTATACTGAGAAAAATAAAATTTATTGCAAGCGCTTATAACATGAAATCCGTTTGCGGATGAGCTCTAAAGAAAATATAAATAAAACGAACGACTTAAGTTGAATTTGAAAAGCTTACTCAAAGCGAGACCGTCTCACAGGAGAAATAGTTTTGTGATACAAGAAACCGTTTGAATCAAAGCTGTAACGTTAAAAAACTAAGAAGTAATATTTTTTCAAAAGCAAAAAATAATCTACATGAAAATGTTTGATTAACAAAAAGAGAACCTTTTTTTTGTGAAAAGTCATGTGAAAACACTACGCTTGCCGTGTCGCTACCATTTCAATTAAAATAACAAAAGATAAAAGTATTGACATGTTCAGAAATACATGAGTATAAAAGAAATACAAAAGACTTATTTTGGCTGCATTAAGGAAATAACAAAATTGTTTTTGGTTTAGCCCGTCCGTAGCCTAGTGGTATGGGTTTGAACTTTAGATACCAGAGTTGAAATCCTGTACGGAGCCCAGAACTTTTCCTTATTGTTACATAGTTTTGTAGGGCAATTTGGGCTATTAATTTAATTGCCTGTAAAGCAGAGTTATCCATATTTCGGATGAACATGTAAAAAATCTGCCCTGTAACTGATCTCTCTCCGCTCGATTATTCGGTCGGTTATTCGACCTACCGGGCTATAAGTGTGAAGGATGAAATAGTGCTTCTGTATTTGGACGATTACTTGTGCACTATAATATCCTCTGCATAGTTGAGTGTTCTTTAAAATAAATCGCCGTCCAAAATCGAATTTTTAATCGAATAATTAATAATTATCGCAATTTTTTTAATAATATGTTTAAAGAATATTTATATAATAAAACAAATGGATAAACCTAAATAAGTACATTAAAACAATTTTTGTTGTCTTTAAACAATATTTAATAAAGTCAGCGAGAATTAAATACCTATTTCATGGATAACTCACAGTCCTCACTTTAAACATTAATTAATGCAATTATCCATTTTTCTTTTTAAGTTTACTTAACTGTTGAATATAGTATAGCTGTCTCCGTAATAAATAAGAGTTCAATGTTTTTGTAGAAAGCACCCATCACACGATAAGCTTATCCAAGTTAACATGAGGTATTATCCTGACGTGGAATGTAAGACGTGCGAAAGCTTACTATATTTTTTTTAATATAAAGACATACATTTCCTTCTAAAAGGAAGCAATGGATTCTTCAAAAAGATACTGAGAACTTTGCACATCTAAAATGTGATATATACGATTGAAGCATACATAAATAAGTTTTAAATCAGACGTGCGTTACTCAAATATTTTATAATGTACTATTTAATTTCTAAGTTTTCTAAAGTAAGAAAAGTGTGTTTTTTAAATGCTTTGTAATTTTGTACAAACTAACCAATATTAATTTCGTCTAATACTTAGAATTTTAGTTTGGTTAGAATACCGTCTTTCATAAACATCTTTGCCTCAGTCTTTTATGGTAATATATGTATTAATATCAATTTAATATCCTTTAAAAGACATTTTATAAAATCTTTGCATAGTACATAATAATTTCACTCTATACGTTATACGTTACACGACCGTAAATGTACGTATTGTATATGTATATGTACGTACGTGTATACGTATTGTACTGTACGGTATTCTGTTACTGTAATGTAAGCTCATGCCACTAGACTACGAAGCATGTCGTGTAAATTATACAATAACTAGTTAAGGTCCTCGAAACAAGTGAACAATCTAAATCACCAAAATATTTCCTTTTTATTTTGATTGAATCGTAGGTCGATGTTTGCAGCTTCACGGACTAGCAACAAATAATAATAATAACAAACAATTTAAAAACTATTTTCCAACATGATGTAGACGCTTTCTACAAGAACATGTATTTTTTTTATTTATCAGAAGATAGGTTCTACACACTGTAGTATACAATATTGAAATTCATTTTATTACCCTGAATTTAAAATGCTTCCTTTTCGTCTTATCTTACTTACAACATTATTAATTCATAAGGAAAGGAATAGATTCAAAGAGGGCATACCGTAAATTCTTACTCATTTTATTTATTGCCATGGTACTATTTTTTATATAATATTTTTATAAATTTCTATTAATGTTTTAAACGAATTACAAAACTCCACGTAGCAAAAAAATCATACCAAAAATCTCCACTTGTCACGTAAGTAATGCATTATTTAAGGTTTGTTGAGAACTGTAAAGATTCCAATATAGAAACAATAAATTCGGATCAGTTGGAACGCAAGTAATTTTTTTCTCATTTTAAATAGAACGGTGGTTTTTTAATAAAACGCCAGTTCGTGTATATTGCGAGTTGTATTTTACCAGAAACGTAAATATTCTTCCCAAAATTCATTCAGATGTTAGATGGATTTTTTTTAAATATTTATCTACTTACGTCTTAATATTATTGTTAACATTCAATAATGATTTACCTAGGTTTTAGGATCATCCAAATGACAAATTTAAAACACCGTACATCAATAGAAAAAACATTTTTAGTTTAATGGATTTACTTTTAATAATTAAAAACGTGGACGTGGACGAAGTCGCGGGTAACAGTACGTATAATATAGTTGTAGAAAATATTATGGCCACAAGATTGTCGGTATACGAAAATAACTCTTCATAGTCAAGAAAGCTAATTTTCACAGACAACTATTGACAGCATTGTATTCATTAGAAATAATATTAGACAATGCTAAAGTCTTTATCAGGATCCAAATTTACTTTTAGGTTTAAGCTTAGTTTTTACATTATAATAAAATTATTTTATTCTGTACCTGGTTATAGTTCGTTCATGAATTGAAATATAAAAACTCCTATAAGTGCGTATTTAACGGATTCTGTATTTTTGAGGCCTTATGATCTGATAAAATACCGCTTACATCCTCATCAATAATTTTACAATTACAAACACATTATCTGTACAAGAAGCGCAAGATAGTGCCAATATATTTGGTGTAATATATAAATACAAATTAAAGATAATAGCGTTAAAACTGTAAAGTGTGGGTGAATCTGATAGGCTATTTACATTAAAGTCACCATTTATACAATATGCTTCTTTGAGTTAATAATTTCTTACCAAGTTGAACATCCTCTATAATAAGACAAAAGTTTGAAATATAACCATTGGTTGCCCTAAATATGCAATATTATATATATACTTCTAATAGTGCCGTAAAAGAAATAATTAAAACAGTTTGTTTTAAATAATAATTATTTTTCTTCATCTCTTTATTTACAAATGAAATCCGTGAAATTGTATTATCTATAAAATAACATGAGTGACATCAAAATCATGCTTTCTAATATTGTATGTTTTATATTATTATATTCAAATATTTTATGGTATTTATTGTATATATGTAAGATATATATATAAATAACAGTGTGATTTTAGCGCAACAATACTCCGTTATAAACCTTTGATTCTTTATAAGTATAAATTTTGTGAAAATATCGCCAAAGATCAGTTTTATGCAATGGCATTTTTAATGCATTTACGTTGACAAGGACTTAAAATGTAATGTTTTTAAATAAATATTAATGATTTCTATTCATTATTACGAATTTTAACAAGGAAAACTATGTAGACCATTAACTTATTTTATCTCTTAAGGATTAGCGTTTGCAAATTCCATTGATCTATTTTTAACGAAACATTTTTATATTTTAGAAATATGTCATAACCTACTAATTACAAAATTATTTAAAAAAAAGGTACCACATTACAACTATTACCTACAAAATCTAAACAACATGTAAACCACATATTTCCTACAGAAGTCTGCCATAAAAACATACACAGCAAAATAGGTATTCTAACATTTTAGAAGTTTGTAAAAACACGTAATCAACATTTTAAAAACTCTAAAACAACTGTTTTGACCATATATTACCGTTACTAAATGCAATCTGATTTAACGCAACTTAACTGTAACGCTATAAAGTTCCGCAAACTGCTCTGACATGGAAAGCTTTTTGTCTACAAAAGGAAGTCAGCGGAAATGGAACTTCACCATAGTTTAAACGTTAAATTAAACACTTTAAATTCGATAGGAATGGAACGTTCGATTTTATTGGAATAATTAAAAAAAACATTAAAAAAATGCATTTACGTATGCAATTTATTTTTTATTTTTTTCAGTAGTGATCAATCTAAAAGTAAATACAACATCACAACAAAAAAAGGCGTACGCAATTCACTCAATAATGTTCAAAATTCACCAAGTCAATTTGCTTTTGGCATACATAATTTCTCAGTCTGTCCACTTTTGCATACATAAATATGCACATACAACATATAAATACTTTTCTTTAATAACTCTTTCAAACTTTAGTGATTTTCAATATATAATTTGATAGACAACTTTTTAAGTGGTCGCCGCATATTGGCCCTGAAGGTTAGCATTACGAGTGCGTAAGACGTGTACGACGAAACACATCCATATTGTAAATTAAAACAATAACACTCGTCGTTGCGAGATGAAGCTGTACCGCATTCTAGAAAATAATGAATTATCTAAAATATCCGAATAAACTTAGATTTGTTTTAAATTCTTGCTAAAGTTTAATTCTTATAATTTTCATTTAATTGTATTATTTACTTAATTTTTAGTTTTAATAAAAGTGAGATTCTTATCCTAATAAACCCACATATATTTAAACCTATTTATTGTAAAACAAATTGAAAGTATAATCTTGAGTCTATGTTACAAGAAAAGATGAGAAACAAAAGGAGCAAGAGTTTCATAAACAAATTTATAAGATACTGAAACTGTTCGCGGTACAATATTCGACAATTCTTGGTAAAATAAACGAGAATGAAATTCCTGGAAACCCTTATAGCTGAAAGTCGGCTTTTAAAACGAAATATCAATTATTCAGAAAAAGTTTACGAAGTATCAAGAATTATTTTTTTAGACGATTATTTCTTATAATTGTGTGCGATCTGGATATTTTAATGGTTGGTATTAATTATGTCTATGTAAAGAAAGTAAACAACATAATATGATATACTAAATTGTTATATGTAAGTGTAAAATAAAAAAGTGGAATTAGAATCTTTCACATTGAAATGATCTGGAAAGGAATTGAGTACTTAGTTAGTACCTAAATTATAAATGTTTTCAGTCCAATTACATTTGTATAAAAAATGTAATATAATGTATTTATCTTATTAAGCTCTAAATAATACTCATTTAGAGTTTAATAATTTCGTCGTATTATTTGTTCAAACAATATTTTAAAGAAGCATTGATTATATTAAAAAAATTACAACATAAGTATCAATCCAGTTAAATAATTATAAGAGATATTTCTTACTGACATTAATGAAATAGGAGAATGCGAATACAAACATGTTAGCGAAAGAACAGAATAAAGAGTGGTTGTTAAAGAATTAGTTACTACAGAAGATGTGATTAATATTTCGACACAACAATGAAATATAACTAATACTTACATATATTGTAGACAAATTTAAAGCAGGTTTACCCACGACATCTGTCGTCAACCTCTCTATTCTCTGCGACGAAAATGGGATAGCAGTGAAGCCTAATACCGCGGCGGCTACTATCAGCTATTCATGTCTTGCTTTTCTAGCTTTCATGGTCCTTACGTAACTGATTCGGGGAAACTTGTAGCCCTGACAAGAAGGGCGAGACTCAGGGCGTGCTTGTTCTGATGCAATTAAAGGTGAAGTAGGTCGAGACTGCTTTAATGGCCAGCGTTGGTGGGGTCGCAGTTCCCGTGACCCCACCTTTAAGCACTAGGAAGGAACAAACTGCCGGTTTTAGTCAGTGTGACTCCGACATAACCTTTCCTTGTCCTCAAATAAAAAAGGCATTCACAATATAAACGAATGATGCTTCTGAAATTTTCCTGCATATTAATTTATGATTAATTTAGTATTAGTAAAAAAAATAGAATACTTTCCAATAAAAGATTTGTTCACATGAGGTTAATACTTTTTTAACAGATTTACTTGCGAAAAATCTCATTTTATAATGTCTTTAACTAGTTTTACAAATGCTAGTTTCACAAAAAAATAAAACTGTTGAGGAAAATATATAGTTTGTCATTAATTAGTTTTATAAATTCATTATAATTTAATTAATTTTAAATTTATTAGAAATACATAAGTAAGAATTAAAAGTCTGTGTTTTTAATGCCTTTTTTTGTAATAAGATAAGTAATGCTTTTTTTTAAAGGTCCGACTGCAATAGTAACACGCTAATGCGATGCCTATTTTAGCTGCATTGCTGCATATAGTACAAGTTAAATTTTAACAAAAAAAATCTCTCATATCATATCTATTCCGACATTCATTTAATCAAAATGTCGACATGTTGATGCTAATAAAATGAATAATTTTTTAAATGTATTATCTTTAATGTGGACTTAAACTATATTATCTGCTGTGAGCTTTATACATGCCTAATTAAATTAAAAAATAATAAAATGGTTATTGTGCGTCATTCTTAAAACGTAGATGTATGGGCTGCCTCGGTAGCCTAGTGGCATGGGCGTGTGCTTTAGAAACCGTCATGGGTTCGAATCCTGCGGGAATTCAACAAATTTTTATTGCTGTTTCCTAGTTGGTTAGGGCAATTTGGGCCGATCGCCCATTTATCTGAAAAGTAAGATGATCCATGCGTCGGATGGGCATGTAAAAAGTTGGCCCAGCCACCAACCCGCATTGGACCAGCGCCGTGGAATACATTGTAAAACCCCCTTATGGATAGGGGTGTATTAGGGGAGGCCTATGTCCAGTTTTGGCAGCGTTTGTTTAACAGACAAGTATTCATATTTTTAATTTTAAACACAACTAGCATTCCATTACTAAGCTGTGTTTTCATTTCTAGCACAATAACCATTCTAAACGTCCGTGTCTTTATTTTTTAATCAATTTTGTGGTCTTCTTAAGATATCATATATTATTGTGCTTTTTGAAAGAAACTATCGGAATTTATTTTTAAGTATTTGATATGTTTTATTGCATTGACATCATTAATATGCAAAATTAACTTATTTTTAACTACCATATTTTTGAAATACAGTAATTATTTGTTGCCCAAATTGATTTGAAAATTAATGAAAAAATTTCTTAAAACTAATGCTTTAAAATTGGTGTTATCAAAAATGGAATTAACAACTAGGACTGACTTTTTACATGTCCATCCGAATCATAAATAATTTTATTTTTCAGACAATTGGGTAATCTTCAAGAAAATAACTACTATAAAAAATGCTTCCTTTTAAACCTAACGCAGGATTGGAACCTAGCTTTTGTTGAAAAATATGATAACAATAGGCTATAGAGGCGGAACACATCGTTCGGTAACGATACCTAACTAATAAGGGCAAATAATGTAAAAAAAATAATTAAATACAATTTAAAAATAAAAAAATTTAATAGAAAAAATAAATTAAAGAACTGATTTATAACACACAAAATAAGTTAATCTTTACTCACCCAACTCAGTTTAAAATATTAAAAATGTTACATTGTATTGAATAAAGTTGTTTACAACGGTGTTAAGTAAACGACTTCGGCTTTATTTGAATACAAATTGATAGGCTATATCTCGAAACTAGATGGAACCCTCGGATAGTAAATTTCCCTTCTAAGGGTACAACGGGTGATATAGCCTTATTATTTTACATTACACTATGTGATAGCCCATCATCTTAAATTGAATATTTACAATAACTATATAATAAAATGTGTAATAAAATTTATAAGTAAATTGAAAAATAATTTAATACAAATAAATCTGTAAAAACTGGTTAATTTTTTATACATTTATTTATGAAAAAGTATATACATACACTAGCATTAGATCTATTAAAATAATTACTTGAAAATATTTATGTTAATAAAAAATTAATATGCAAAGTAAAAATGTCTGTGAAATAAATTGCTTTAGATAAAATTTATTACTGGTAGTATATAATCAGTCGTTGTTGATGAACTGTCATCGTGCTGGCTAAATCTCAAGTCTGGTGTTCCCCAAGGCGGTATACTTTCTCCACTATTGTTTTCGATTTTTATTAATTTTATCACTTCGATCTCCAATGTGCGTATCATCTTTACGCCGATGACCTACAGCCTGTACGCTCACGAATCCACCGATTAATTAAATATAGCAATCAATAAAACTAATAAGAACTTAGCTACAATAAAGACCTGGTGTGACAAATTTGGTTTGGCTGTTAACCCGTCTAAGTTCCAAGCTATAATTGTTGGCAGTTCACGCAATTTGGCCAAGGTGGACTAAACTCTAATCCCATGCATAAATTTTAACGGCAATCACATCCCATTTAGTGAAACTGTAAAGAACCTAGGCCTGCTTATCGACAAGTCACTAAATTGGAACAGCCAAATAGCTAGTGTTGTTCAGAAAGTTACAGGTGTTCTGCGGTGCTTGTATCGATTTAACAAGTTTTTGCCCATTCAGACGAAAGTGACGCTCGTGCAGGCCCTAATTTTTCCTATTATCGACTATGGTGACGTGTGCTATCTTGACCTGAATGCAGATCACCTTAATAAACTTGACCGACTTCTAAATAATTGCATTCGATTCGTTTTAATCTTCGTAAATATGACCACGTCTGTGCGCATTGTTCCCAACTTAAGTGGTTACCTATACGCCAGCGACGCTCTTTACGAGCCCTTACCACTCTATACTCGTTTCTTAATTCTCCTGTGGCCCCGTCCTATATATCTACCCATTTTCAATACTTATGTGATTGATGTCAGCAACAAAATCTTCGTTCGACGCATACTCGTCTACTCCAATACCCTATTCATCGTTCTGACTTCATGCATTCCTCCTTTTCGTACAGTCTGTCCTCTTATGGAATGCGTCACCTCTAGAAATCAAGACAGCGAAAAGTATTGTGTCTTTTTAAGAGAAAGGTAAAGAGCACTTACTTATGAACTCAAATTTAACTATTTAGTCAGATATGTTTACAGATATTTTACTACTATTTTAGATATATATATATATATTAATTTATTTATTCGTATATATTTAAATTACTTTCTCTTTTCTAACTTACAAGATATTTGCAACTCCTACTTTTTTATCTCTTCATTACCCCAAGGTTGACTGGCAGAAAATGCCTTTGGCATTAAGTCCGCCTATGTACACTTAGTGCAAAAGTTTAAATAAATAAATAAATAAATGAATTATGTTTATGGACGGATTTTACATACTTATACTTATTGTTTATTCTTATTTTTATAGACTGAGAGAAGACATATACTTTAATGAAAACTTAGATTTTATTAAACGGTAGCACTTGTTATATGGTTGAGTCGTTAGTAAAAAATCAAATTTCAGTGAATTTTTCTTATTTTAATTAAACAAGTTTTTTTTTATTTTATAAAATGTATTTGTAGTAATTAAAAATATTTTATAACTTAATAATGAATTATCTCAATATCTGTGTGGTTTTAATGATTGCCTGAAATCGTATACTAGACTTGTGTCTTGTTCGTATACATTTACCAAAAGATTCTGTTTGTTTGTTTCCTTAATTACTCTAAGTACCATCTCTCGTGCGCACAATATACAATCAAATATCCTAACGTTGATATCGTTTTCCTCTTGGGAGGCGTAAAGCGTATCGGGCTTGTTACGTTTAATCTGTATTATAGAAAACACTCATTATAAGATGCAATTTTGGAAAGATTTTAGTAGTTTTATTTTTAACCTAACTGTTCAAAAATTTTACTTACACGTTTAAGATATATTTTCGAATTAAAAATAAAAATTAGGTTAAAGATATTTAGACGTATAAGCATAGCAATTCTTTTATTTTTTATTAATCACTTTTTAATATCATAATTTCAAAAACAATTGTATTATATGTTTATGTGATTTAGTAATTTTAACTTCACATGTTTACTTACGAGAAGGGACCAAAAAGTAGTGAACACAAAAAACAATGTTTTACAGGCGTAGCTCAGATATGAGAAGGAGTTGTAGTTGAGATGGAAAGTGTTCTCCAAAAAAAAAAAAAAAATTGTGCGAGTCATTATTATTGTATATTAGCCTATGAAAAAAAAATCAACGACGTAAAAGATTCGCTGCAGTTTGGAAGCAACATTCGAAAGAAAGAAACATTAAAAGAGTCTGTTCCGCTGTATTCCACTGTTGCAAGGTCTGCTTCTCAATTTCGAGTACGAAGAACGAGCAAGGAGAACGAACATCGTAACGGTCATCCATCGATGTCAGTCACTAAAGAGTCTAAGTCCAGTAATTTGTATTGAGCAATAGCAAAGTTATCATCCGGCACTTAATTCAAGAAACGGGCATTTCATAAGGAAGTTTTTAATCTAAATTCATTGAATACTGTGCAATGAAAAATGAAAATAAAAAAAAATAAAAAGTTATGTTTAATTTTTTATACCTTATTTGTTCCTAAACTATATTTTGTTATTTATAGAATTAAAGTTGTGTAAAAATCCATTAACTTTACTGCATGGAACATGGTGTGTGTTGCCAGCGTATTTACTGGCTAAACGAGACGTAATATCCTATGTCTCACTTAAGCACCGCATTAATGATACCTCTAGCATAGCCGATGTCCATTGACTTCGGTGACCACTTTCCATCAGGTGGATCGACTCTGCTTGACGACTGGTTCTCGTCTGCCTTCGTCAGCAATTACAAAAAAATGGTGTGTATTTATGTACGCGTGAGAAGTTATACTTCTTCGCGTCATTAAAAAATTAATAGATTTATATAATAATATATTTAATATACATTAAAATAATTAATAATATATTATTAATAATTATAAAATATATATTTTAATATAATATATGACAAAATTTGTACTAAATATTATAAGATTCTTAATTTTAAATATTTATTATTGATTATTTAATATTTTAAAATAAATTTAATAATAAATTCAAAATCGAATTTATAGGTTGGTCATTTTTTAAATATTTTTATTGATTTCTTAATTTAATATTCACTTTTCATTTTATCAATAAGTTTTCATTAAATTTATTTAGTTATTTTTATAAATATTTATTATTTATTCAATTTAATATAAATATTAAAAATTAATATTATAATTTGATGTTCAATTTTAATTTTATCACAAACTTTTTATTAAATGTTTTATTAAATTTATTTCTTTATTTTGTGAATATTAAATAACCAATAATAAGTATTTAACATTAATAATTTAATAATATTTAGTGTTAATTATATTAAATAAAAGTATTTTAATTTATATCAATAAATAATACATACGGATAGTTAACCCAATTATATTGAGCACTTGAAAAGTATATAAGCACAATTTTTTTCACTAATATTCACAAATAGTAAGTAATATCAATCAAAATAATTAAAACAATTAAAGATGATAGATTTACAAGAACTAATCATAAATAATTCGATTAAGAATTTAAGGATTCACAAGACGTACTTTGATTTATCATATAACTGGTAGTTCAGCGCCATCTGTTGCTTACAAATGTAGAATTCTAAGAGATGTTGGCTTACTTGTACAGAGGCTACAATAAATCAGAAGCTTTGATTATGTGTGACTAGATGGCGCTTATCTAAAACGTATTACATAGATAAATCACAATGTTGATATATTAAATGAATAAAATATTACCATTATATCAAGTTGAATAAACATCATTACAAATATTAATATATTTATATAATAATATATTTAATATAAATTTAAATAATATAAAATATTTTATTAATAATAATATATATATATATATACCAAAACGAACCTTAATCCTAACTCATAGAGCACATTATGCAACAACTATCGCAAATAAAAACGACAACCCATTCTCACTACACAAAAATCAACCTTATCACTATGTAATATGGACCTTATTACATTTTCACCGTTTTATTATAAACTGTTAATTTTGGTCACAAATCGTAAAATTTCACTTCATCATTTTTTCATAACGCGCCTAAAGAAGTATAACTTCAAAAACTTGATGAAGATTTTGAGATAAGAAAACATCCATCAACAACTTCATTAGAGAAGATACTTTGATTAAAGGACTGCTTGGAACGGTCAGAGCAAAGACCAAAAACCAAAAAAATATAAAAGTGGTGTCATGACACGTAACACCCGTCTATCCCGTAACCACGAGCACTGCAGATATTATCATTTTAGTTGAAATGATAAACGTAAATTCAAGCATCACTGATGAAGAAGAAAACTAGTAGTGATAGAAGCTACCGATAGAACTCAACTTTTAGAATTAAAACGAAATATTTATAACATTTGAATTAGAATATTACCATGCCTGTATCTTATATCTAATACAATTATTGAGTGACTTCTAAAAGTAGATGCTTTTTAATACAAATTTGCGTTTTAATCTCCTTTTATATTCTGTACTTTTAGCTTCATTTAGCGTTCCTTTATCATTATTCTTCTAAGAGTAAAGGTCGCCTCCGTAAACAATACTTAGCGGGAAATTTATGAATCCTAAATAACAGTAATTGTTTTATTTTTTCTAGAAATATTTCTATTCCCAACTTATAGTTAACTAGGGCATAGTCTAGTACCCAGGTATAACTAGATTCTACCATAGCGTATTAGGAAGAGCTTAAGAAGTAGGATAAAAATTTGCTTTAGTTTAAAAATAATGTCTTACTTCAATTATTTTAATTGCATGATACACGTAAAGCAAAAACAATAGTATGTTAACAGTAATGTTCTTATGTTTATAAATTTCATAATCCAAAGCGATATATATTTATATAAGAAATAAATTGATCTAAAGAATAATTGGAATTTGCCTAATCCATGTTTAATTAAAAATCATAAGTTTTGTTAATTTGAAACAGTGTTAAATAAAAATTTCTAAGTTTTATCTTAAACAATTACCTAGGTAAACAAACAACAAGTAAAATATAAAAAATATGCCCGATTTCAAGATCATAGAGAGCATAACTGTTTTGTTGCTCTCAGCGACCAAAATTTTGTTTCAGCTCGTACCCCATCTACACACGTAACTCACAATAAGCATTTTAATGTAAACATTTTTAAAAATTCAGTCAAGCATAATCAAAGGACATTTAAGTTCACATAAAACATATAAGATATCAGAGATTTAAAACGCGGTGTGCAGAAAACACGACGCAATTTCGTAAAGAGAGAAAGTTGTTACTTGCTTATATTGCCTAAAATAATTATTTGCTGTTTGAAGTCGTTCATATTTTTTTGTTGAATTTACACTTGTGTTAGAATATTTTTATCATAATTTCTTACAAAAATACTTTAGTTTAAGTTTAAGTAAAGGTTACAAATCATAATGATGAGAACTTTGCAATTTAGCAGGCTATAAGCATTTTATATTTAAGTCTTTAAAGATCTTGCGGCAGGTTCAACCCTTATATCGGACCGGATTTTTCATTTCCCTACTCCTTATGAGTCAGGTCTTCCGTATCGGAAGGTTAAGCTTTTATTTTATAAAATTGATTTTGTGGCATTGGTCAATACTGTGATTGAGTTATTGTTAATTGTATTGACCTCAAGATCAATATAAGGATAATAATAGAGTTATTCAGTATAAATATAAACTACGACTATCCATCAGGGTACGCATACTTTTGACTACTTAAGAAAGTGAGTGTTTATGCACCCCTTAAGAATAAAATATTAAAAAAATTATTGCTATAAATAATTTCTGTTAAAAAGATACAGCTTAATAATATATTAAAACTTATGTACATAAGCAGAATGTAATGAGAATCTAAATAATGCTTGAGGACCGTATGTTTAAATGCATTATATTCATTTTAAGAATAGATTGAACTAAATGACGAGATAATGGTTTAAATCAACAAATATTTTGAATACATACGAAGAGTTGAATTGTATTTTAAATGAGGAAAAATTAAAATAGAGTTAAAGTTAAATTCTTTTGTAAGACACTGACCACAGAAGGTGATAAAGGCATTGACTTATTGAAAACCCGCAGTTTAAATCACTATTTGTAGATATTTAAGGAACTGAAAACTAGTTAAACCTTATTAAAACATGTTATTCTGTCTGGAAAAGGTTGGCTTACTTCTAAATCAGATAGCGTGGCTATAGATTTAAAATAAATTTTATTGATTTACATCAATTGTACTAAAATTACTATTATAAAGTTGATCAACAGAACTAGGGAGAAACTGATTAAAGAAATTCACCCAAAGATGCGCTAAGCCAATAAACTTCGTAACTTTCTTAATTTGTGATATCCCAACTCATAACAGCTCTAATATAAGTAGGTAAACATAAATATAACTTAAATACAACTTGGAAAGAATGTATAGTAAAAAAAGTTAAAAAGACACGATAAAATAGGCTGTGGGAAAATCATACTCTCATAACAAAAACAAATATCATTATCAACGAAAGTAATATATAGTCGTTTAATTTGTATATTATTTAAGTTAATTAATCAGTTTGAAAAGTAAATATATCGTAACAATGTCGACACACCCTAGTTATTTTAGTTTTTCATATATAAAATATTAGATTTGGATATTGGAACACAAATGTAATATTTGTTTAAGATAAAAGGGTTGGTGGCGTGAAAAGGTAGGTAAATATTATTCGCAAAACCTTCAAAACTTTAGAGATTCACATTAGTAATCAATTAGTAATCCTGCTACGGTAGCCAACAACAACCACTAATTCTATATCAGAACTTTGATGTCTGTGAATGAATGCTTACATCTGAAACTCTAACAAAAATATTATTATTTAAACTATGCGGTTTATAGCGAAATTAATCTAATATTTTGTACAGATATAGATGCTATTATTTAATTAAAGCTTTCTAACTTTTATTCTAGTAATCGATTTGACTTAACCTGAATAACAAACGTTCGACGTTCTAAAACGGCTGCTGAATAGTTATGACAAGTGGGACTGACTGTTAACTTGCCGTTCTTATGCTTGGTTCATCTTATACTTACAAAATATATATTCAAATTAAATTTAAACCCAACATAGAGTTTTTATTTTAATATGATTTCTTTAATTACTAGGATTAAAACTTAGTTTTTTACTGATAAGCCCACGTGGGGCTATCCAAGGTCAAAAAATAATAAAAAAGGAGCAATGGATCACATTAATCTCTTCTAGAACAAAAGGTATAACTTTATCTTAATCATCATCATATTAACCTAACGAAGTCTACGGCTGAACATAGACCTCCCACATGAGCTTCTAATGGGAACGATTCTACCGAACTATTCGAACTACATCTTATAAGGATATTCCTACACTGCGATGGCCAGTTAGAAACTGCCACTCGAGATACTTTTTTCTCCAACGCTTGACGTTTCGAAGAATTCTGTCTCCAGCCTTGTCACTTGTTGACTCTGCGAGCTGTGTTTGTATTGTTCTGCGGATGTCCACATTGCGCACTGTATTCTTAACAAGCTATCATTAATACAGCTTTAAAAAAAACCTTAGTTGTTAGTAATGCATCATCAACTTGCATTATTATCTCCTTAATATAGGTTTTATTATTTTTCTAAAATTTCGCCTTTTTTATAATGAAGACAAATTTAAAGGAACTTCTTATACACAATAGTTCAATGACAATATAATAGCATAATCAGACTTCTAAATTGTCAGGAGTGAAGGTAGCAATTTAAACTGTTTAATATTATGTATTGACTTCTGTAAATAATATATATTCTACACAAAAGAATTTGTTTTAAAATAATCATGGAAATATTTCTACACGAACATATAGTACCAGTTTTACTGTCGAGTACGTACACCAACGTGACACTTATGACGGGTCTATTACCGATACAAGAATGCAAAAGGAAACCTTATATGTATGGAGCACGTATTACAAGTCGATATTTCTTATTTATTGTTCTTTCACAAGCCTAGTACTGTATAGAACAAAATTACTACTAAACAGTTTTATAGGTGGCTGATCTCCTATTTACAAAAAATATTTTAGGAAAATAGTCGTGTGTAAAAGTTACTGTCTACCGTCAACCAGAAAAATAGACATCATTAAAACTTTTAACATTGAATTTTTTCCATGCAAAAAAAAACCAACGTAAAATAAAGGAATGATTTGTTATTGGATTGAATTTCCTAATCATTTATATGTTATTTTTGTCATTGATTACGTGAAAGAGAAAACTCAGAGGATAGAAAACCGGCTTCGACTACAACTGATAATTTGGAAACATTGTCATATCGGCTTCTCTAAGTTTCTCAAATTCAATTTTGGTTTCAATTAATATACAAATTTATTTTTTAACAACCTTGTTTACCTATGACTTACATTTCCTTTTTTTTTATAATTACTACATCAGCCTGTGGAGGAGCACGCCTCCTCCTTTAGGGGCTTTTTGGGCAGTATCCTACCACGCTGGTCCAATTTGGGTTGGTAGGTGAACGACTTTTTACATGCCTATCCGATAAATTGAAAATAATTAGTATCTGCGCGGTCTATATATTACAACGTATTTTGTACAAACAAAGACTCTTTAATGTTATTTTACTAAGTATATGATGTGATTTTTTTTATTTGTAGAGATGTTTTTTATACTAACCCTCTGTGCAAAAAAAAAAGGATAACTAAAACGTTTCTTAACGTTACGATAAATCTGTCATTACGGTAGCGAACAACTAAAGAAGTAACTTCAAGTCCAAATCCAAACTTATGTCAATAAATTTAGATGAATTCCCACATGCATTTGACGATCAACCAACATTTTGTGAAACGTATTCCAAAGAAAAGTTTTTTGTAGGTTATAAAACTGTCTTATGTAAAAGATATTATGGACAACTTAAAATAAAAAAAGTTTTGGTATTGTATGTATTGTTATAACAATATAAATTCATTACCATTTTTGTATTTAAGTTCCAAATTTACATACTAATCAGAGATCTACACACACATCAAATTATTAAATCCACTTTTTATGGATTTTCCACGAGTATCTTTTTTATTTTATTTCTGACGTTTTGGACTTTTTTAGTCTGCTCGTGATTAATTATGATGGAAATGAAGTCTGAAATGCGGGGAATAAACTAGATGGAATAAATTCGAAAAATCCTTAAAATGTGGATATTTATACAAATAAAGATTTATATGTGTGTACACGTCTTTATGTATTTTATCTCTTCATGTCTACTTTTAGATCACCCTTTAAAAACACCTTTGTTTACTCAGAATTGGCAATTCATATATTAGTTCAAAGTATTAGAAACATTATATGCGATTTAAATTGAATATCTACTCTTATTTTTACTTCGGCTCAAACAACATTACATTAATCGCAAATCTTTGATTAAGATCGCATTCCTTGATACTGGTCGACCGTTATATTTTAGGTCGAGATGTGGATCTATTTCGGGGTTTTCTTTTTTCATAATAAAGTAACATATTTTATGGGTTTACTATAATTTATAGCCCAATGAAATTTTCAAATAAGACAGTATTTAAAAAAAGTATGTAATTATTAACTGCCTCCGTAGCCTAGTGGTATAGGCGTGTGCCTTAGAAACTGGAGGTCGTGGGTTCGAATACTGCGGGGACTCAACAAATTTTCATTGTTGTTTCCTAGTTGGTTAGGGCAATTTGGGCCGATCACCCAATTGTCTGAAGTAAGATGATCCATGCGTCGGATGGGCATGTAAAAAGTCGGTCCACCCACCAACCCGCATTGGACCAGCGTGGTGGGATACGGTCCAAAATCCCCCAATGGATGGAGGTGTATTAGGGGAGGCCTATGTCTATCTATGTCTGATGATGATGATGTAATTATTTGAAAAAAATGTTACAACATCTATAAATGATTAACAAACAATAAGCATAACACTTGTAAGAACCAATCTAAATTATATTTATTATACTATAGTTACACACGCGCCGGTATACATATTACATTTGAATGTTTCTCCGCCGTTGCCACAATATAGAAAGTTTCTAATCTCATAGATTATTAGATCAGATACATTTTAAGAACAGATTTTGTATATATTTAAACTTCATCATCAGCCTGTGTTAGTTTACTAATAGACATAAGCCTCGCCTAACGTACGCCTTATTCATTAGGGGGTTTTTAGACCACAACCCACAACGCTGGTACAGTGCGGGTTTATGGGTGGACCGACTTTTTATATACCCATTCGACGCATGGATCATCTTATTTTTAGACAATATGGTTATTAACCAGAACAAAACAATAACACAAAGCTGTATCCTAGCGCGATTCGAACCCACGACCTACGCTATGCCACGGAGGTGGTTAGAATTTTGACTTTAAAATTATTGATTCATATTTAAGTATGTTTGTCTGCATAGCAAAATAAATAGTTAAATACAATAGCATTAGTGTTCCAAGTTTTGATTCCTTGAAACTCCTAGAGTATACCATAATTATTTGTCTTTTGATCTAGCTATCTAAGTAGCTTACCTATGTATCTTGTAGCGGCGCCTGATAATGATAGAAAAATTACCATTTTTACACAACATTCTTGAATTTCAAAACCTTATCTTTCGATAGAGAGATTTTAAAAATTAAATAGAAGCTTACGTTTGATTCATAGATTATACAAAACTTTTATGTATTTCTTAATAAAGACCTTTTTTGGTGACAAAGAAACTACCAAATAAAAATAAAAAAAAATTGTACACCGTACTTAACTGAACGCAATCATGAAGATAATTTTAAGAGCTGTCCAGATAATTATAAAAAAACGGTATATAATAATATGCGCTATAAAATTTAAAATAAAATAAACAATCATTCTATAAATATAAAATATATATAAATAAAAATAACACGTGTGCTAAGTTGTTATAAATAATATTAATATTAATACGTCTAATATACAGTTGCAACATTAAGACAAAAAGTTTACATATGCAGAAAAATTAACAATGTAATCATTTGAAAAAATAAAACTTGTTTGTATATTGCATGTGTCAACAAGAATAAAATATAACATAGGTACATTACGGGAATATCGAAATAACGGTTGTCGTATCTTAATTTTCTTTCCCGCCAGGCGTCGGGACACTTGATTTGTAGCTTTTGATAATAAACAAATGGAAGCTTTTTCAGCGTTTATCTTCTTTTGAAATGTTTAAAAACTTCATATTTTGTCAGGCCTCATGCACAACAGTATATATGTTCAGAGAAGCATAATAAAATGAGAATATCTTTAAATATTTATTGATCATTTAGTGTCAATTTGGCCACCAAGTTTCAGAGCTAGGAAACAGTATGTTACACATTTTTGAAATTTAATTTACTCTACATAATGATTTATATATAAAAATTATTTATATGTAAAAAAATATGTGTTCAGTCGTGACATTATTTTTTTGATTGTATTTTAATCGTTAAATATTATTGTTTTACATTATTGAATTGAGGCACTACTAATAGAATCAATTCGTTATTTTTAGTTTAGAAGTTAATTTCTGCGACTTTTAAGATTAAATGACTAAAATTTTACTAAAAACAACCAAAAATCACTAATTATTTTGACATATGAAAGTTTGTTATAAGGATGATAATTTTTGTATTGTAATTTTGTTAAATATAAATATTTACTTTTTTGCGTATTTTTAATTGAGGGCATATCTAGTTTTCCTTTTACCTTACCTAATAGTATTGACTATATTAGAAGAGAACCGACCGACAGAATCTGGTTAAATGAGCAACATGGGTTAATAAAGTTGCAGTCACTAAACAAAATAACATGAACGATACATTCATACAAATTACGGTGAACATTAAATCAAGTCACGGCTTGTCAACTGTTAAAAAAAACTACATATCTTAAATACATTAAATAAAACAGATACATTGAAAGTAAATTGTAAAAACTACGCAATATTTATGTATTTTTTCAAAACTTTAAATAGTCATAAAATAGCCAGTGACCGTTTAGAAATAATTATAATTGCATATTATCTACTTTATTTTACAAAAGTCTCGTAAAAGCATCTTATATTTAAACACTTAACTAGTAAATAGTAAATTTTTCGCCCTATTTGTGGAAATAAATCGATATATCAAAATAAATATTTTTATACCACTAGTTATTAAAGTTAGACAACTTAGTAGGCTGTTATAACTATAAGCCAGGAATGCCTAAATATCTAGTTTGTTGGATCTCCTTATAGCAGAATAATAGAAAAAATAATGGAACAATTGACAACAATACTAGTAAACAAAAATATTGATACATGAGTTCTGTCATCATTTCTATTTCTTTTATACACAAAATGAATTTTCATATTAAATTTTTTAATAAACGTACATCTTCAATTGCAAATTTATATTTAAAAAAGACACATTTTTGTTCAAAATATAAAACCACGAACAGTGATTAGAAGATAATTTGTACTTTGTTAAGACACGCGCCGCTGTTACTTTAATATTGTTATTTCTTAAGTATATCTTATCTGAGTTAGTAAACATCGTTTGTTGCCGAAAACTTTTTCACGCTCAGGAGATACTACGAGCGGAATTGTCTTTAACTAAAAGTCAGTGTTCAGATCCTTTATCTGTTCATCAGCTATTATTAACAAAACATAAAATAAGAAACAAAAAATAATGGATGAATGAAAATAAAGTTAAACGTTTCCATAATTTATTTACGAAGGTAGTAAGTATAATAATTTATATGTATTAACGATTGTGGAAAAAAGTAGTACATAAAAACAATGTAGACTAAATTACATAGCACTATTTTAAATATTTTCCTATACATTTAGGTAAGGCAAGAATTACTGTCAATTTCAACTTTCCAATATATGTTTTACTAAGTTGTTAAGAACTTTACTTTATCATGTTATCTTATCCTATATCACAACGAAAATATTTCTTATTATCATATATTGTTTTTTATATATATATATTTTATTATATACTGCCGTTAGCGAAATTTCTTAAATAATTTTCATTAATAAGAGAATACAGTATATAGACAACTTTACTGTACTAATCCTTGTAGATGGAACGTTTATTTTGCGGTCGCTTTTAGGGGAAAAGGTAAACTACGTTTTAAAACGTTTGCTCAACTCTAATTTTAAAGTAATGTAGTTTATGCTTGTTAAAGCTTCTTAGCGCTTGTTACACTGCACATGATCCTAAAATACATATACAAACTAATCTTTTAATAAATATTCTCGTTTAATTTTTGTGTTGCTGCCTTTTAAGTACTTTGATCTTTTTGTCACACTAGTAAATTTTAATAATATATAGATACATGGGGTATCTGGTAACTAAATTATGTAGTTTATTTCTCTACATATTTCTATTATTATTTACTCCACAAAATAGGACTTGTATAATAAGGCCTACCATCGTATTATTTTTTGGTTGCAACGGCTTAAGGTAATAACTGAACCAAATTTATAGTTTTACGTGTAGAAGACTATATACTTTTAATAGCTTTTGTCAACATATATTACGTTATACTGAATATGGAACGAAATTATGTACCTCGAAAAACTGTAATTACAACGACACCGCAATGAAATTATGATTCATAAAATAACAATTGTAATAAATTGAAAAAATCCTGCGTCACTATTTTTCGGCGCAAGGAATAAAGTACTTAATAATTTATTCAGTGCATTTCTAACGCAACGTTCCTTATCGCAAGATCGGATAAGCGTAGGCATAAAAAAATATAATTGTCAGCAATGTAACAAAAGTATTAAATGAGACCTGTTTAGACATAACAATGTCAGAACTTTATATCTGTAAGGATTTCAGTATTAAGGATTAAAGTACTTAATAATTTATTCGGTGCATTTCTAACCAACGTTCCTTATCCAAGATCGGATAGCGTAGGCATAAAAAATATTACTGTCTGCACATGTAACAAAAGTATTAAATAAGACCTGTTTAGACATAACAATGTCACAACTCTATATCTATAAGGATTTTAGTAGGCGTTGCTGAACACCAATAGGAAAGTAGTATGCATAGCTTGTACACTTTTTGGGTGTTAATAATTACCGTTTACCCATTATTGCAAGAAAGATGTAGTGTAAAGTGTACTGAACACTTTCTATTTAAAATACTAAAAAATACTACTCTAAAAACTACTACTCTACACTTAAAAAAATAATAAAAAAATAACTTTAGAAAGAAAGAAAGTTTATAATAAAAATCGTTTGTTACTACTTAAACGTTTTGGTGATATATTCAAGGTTTGGTGGATTGCCTTGTTATCTATCCAAGTTATAGTACTTATTTCTAAATCAATATGGTTCAACTATATAATAGTCATTTCTCTTATTAATAAGTAATGACAAGCCGTTTGTTCCATCAGAGCAAATAATAAAAATAACAATCGTCAGCTTACTTATTCTATTCATTCGTAACGTCTCTATCTACTATATCAGACACAAAGAAAACGTTTGAATGTCTCGGCACGAACTGGCTATACATGTCAGTTATATGATGTTATTGTATTAGGTGTGTTATTATTTCAATATTATTAAGCAAGAGACAAAGAAATGGGTATATTCCATAAGATAAAATGTTCTCTAGTCTAGTCTATCTAGGGCAAGAACTAATGTTTAACCAACATTTTATTGGATGGTTTTGTATTAAATTGTTGACTTCGTATCAAATTCATTGGTTTGGCTGTTTAAAAAATTTTTTCTAAGAATTTATGTATGAGAATATATGGATTCCCAATGAACCTAATACATTGCATTTGTAGGTTAATTCCAGTGTTATTCTTTTCTTTATTACATACACATCACTTGACAACTATATAGCTATTTAGCTTTTCAAGGTATATAAGATCCAAAGGTAAGATTTTATACTAGAATCGACATTTAAATCCATCTAAATATGAAGGGCGTCTTGCAGTGTTTTTAATTTTGCATTTCTTTTTTAATTGTTAAATTATCGAGGAGTTAACATTAAATCAATAAAGTTTATCCAACGAAAAACCTTATTAATAAACTTAATATTACAATTTATTATCCAATTGTTTTAACATTGTAATCTTTAATACCACACGACATTCGATGGTGACTGATGTCAGGTCACAGTATTCCTATACTGGCAATAATTTTTAACATATGAATCAGACGTTCATATCGTAAAGTTCAATTCAAATATAATAAGATAAAATGATAATGCAAGTATTGCTATTAATGGTAAGTAAAAAAATTCAATGCATAATTGACCAACTTAAACGTTTAATAATTTAATAACAGATAAATAGAATCTCGTAATGCATATGTTATTTTTCTTGTGTCGTTTAAATATTATTTTTATTTTTGTAATATTCAATTACTAACAACTATCGCTGGTAACAGTTACACAAATTTTAATTTTTAATAATTAATTCCCGCCGCTGTTTCTTTTGGTAAGGTGAGCCTTGTCTAAACATAAATTGTAATTATAAACTGTAAATTACAGCTTGTACCTACTTATGATTGGCAGAGTGATAATGATATTGAATTGTATTAGGGTTTATACACATAATTCTAGCTAATATTTGTAGACATATTAAAAATGTATTTTGCCTATTACTATAGTTTTATCTATTTTTCAACTTTACCTATCGTTTGCAATATAATCGATAAAAAGTAGGCTAGTACTCCAGTAAACCGGTACTGCACAATTCTTAAGGAGTGCAACTTGGCCAGTTTTTCAGCCGCACGCATCCATCAAACGAGCATCGACCCACTTGGGAGGCGCCCTTTATTTTCCAAAACGCGGTCTTTACTGAAGAACATACATAATTCAAAAAATTTACTATTTAGTAGAGTCCGACCGAAACTGCTTTTCGGCGAAACCGAAACCGAAACCAGAATTTCGGCCGTGGCTTCAGTTTCGGCCGAAACCGAAACCGAAACCGAAACTCACGTGATCAAGTATAAAATTCTTAAAATACTAAAATATGGAGCTTTTATACCTATTATTTTGCTTTCTTTTAGTCATGGAATGGAGACAGTATATTAAACGTGTGGTAATCGTTTTATTTCAGTTGCTAATAATATTTTTATGTAACAGTTGCTAATAATGTTATTTTCAAATAAATTTCTTATAGCTATATGAAATATTAATAAATAAATTAATAATAGTGCCTACTGCATTAAAAGACTAAGTATTGGTATTTTGAATCTTACTAATTAATATTTTGTTTTGTATTTGATAGTTCGAGGGGGATGAAAATAATAATAATAAAAAACTTTATTTAAACTAAATGTACAGCATTCATACACATTAAGCAAGATACGTACAATACGATAAACATGTATATATTGTTTAATTTGATGGAGCAATAAACATTTTGGCCCTGATTTGCGTTTGATCAATGACCCTGCACTAGGCCTGTAACCTGTCTTGCAGGGATCAGTATCAATGATTTCCTGGTCCTTAAGTGTTGGATTGATTAGGATATTTAAGTAAATTACAATATGGTAAAGAGTTGGAATGTATATAAGTTTTTGTAATGTTGGGACAGTGTACTGCATGTGTTAGTGGGGCCATTTATTTGAGTGTCATAAGTAGATTGTCGGACTGCTGATAGTTTAACTGCCTCCGTAGCCTAGTGGTATGGGCGTGTGCTTTAGAAATCGGAGGTCGTGGGTTCCGAATCCTGCGGGGACGCAACAAATTTTCATTGTTGTTTTCCTAGTTGGTTAGAGACATTTGGGCCGATCACCCAATTGTCTTAAAAGTAGATGATCCCATGCGTCCGATGGGCATGTAAAAAAAAAATCGGTCCACCCACCAACCGCATTGGACCAGCGTGGTGGGATCGGTCCAAACCCCTAATGGATAGGGATGTATTAGGAGGAGGCCTATGTCCAGCAGTGGACTAACAAAGGCTGATGATGTGATAGTTTAGGCTGCATTAAATATTCAAATATCATCTTTTACAGGCATAGTTGTTAAGAGGAAAATATTTAATATTTTATGAGTCTATTGTAAAAATTTGGCGCTAAAGAAAAATAAAGCGGTGAGCGAAAATGGTACAACATTTGACGTTAGGGCAGATATTTTTGGCTTTTCTTTTTATTTACAAAGCTTCGCTTAAAAAGTAAAAATGAGATAGAATATAATGACTATGATAAGCTTAATTATTTCTTTTCTACATAATCTCGAGTCAACTACACACAAGTCCAGCGTTCCAAGTTTCCGATGCTTCAATAAAAAAAGTTGTCTTGGCCCTGCAAAAGGTCACCACGGCATCGTTTATTTGTTATATATAGTTTTAACACATGTTTTCCTCTAAAGTATTGTATCAATTTGGAGAGAAGATGAAAAATAGCTAGGCGCCAGATCGGTGAATAGGGATGCTCAAACCAATTGTACGCTAGCATGCTGAACGTGGGCCATCGCTAATGTCAACCTATGCGCCGGTACGTTGTCAGATGAAACAGCTCCTCCGTTCAAAGTTTGCCTCTTTTTATCATTGACAGAATTCCTCAACCTCGATATTAAAGCTGCATAATCTGTAATGATGGTTTCCATGCTCCAGGTAATCCTTAACAATATCACTTCTGAGTCCCAAAATATTGAGGCCGTACCCGGCCAGGCCATATACCACGGCCACGGCATGAAGATCCTTCAGGATAAACCCGTGTTTCGTCCACTGCCACAAAACTAGATTTAAAGTTTTAGAATCTTCTTAAAACATGTCCAACGATATCCTCGAAGTCGATTTTGTTTCTGATTCTCCATTTTGCAGGAGACTTTTCTCATATTCAAAATTTGTGTCAATATGCGTTGAGTACCTCTATATAAAATGCTCGTTTCTTGGATTAGGTATCAGATGGTAATTCTTTGATAGCTAAAAACAGTTTTTTCGAATATGGCAGCATATTCTTATTGTTTTGTTGATTACTGGCTTCGATGGACGTCTGCAACCATGTTCGTTTTCCGTGTACGTTCTCCCTACTCGAAATTAAAGCCCTTTGCGACAATTGATTATGACAAAGCAGTCTCTTCTCATGTTGCCTTTAAGCCGCAGCAAACTCTCTTGCAGTTGTTCACTTTTTATAACAGTGGTTTTTAATGACAAGGTCGCACTCAGGTTTCTCTTTTCGAGAACATTTCTACCACATAGCAAACAAATGACTACCTTCAGAAAAAAAGTAAAAGAGACTAGAAGGTTTTTTATTAACGCAACAAATATCTCAGCCATACTTTCCAGTATTATTTGCATTTATTTTTGGTTACCAAGGAGGATATATTTTGTTTTCACTAATACTTGTTCCCTCCTCGTCTTTCTAGAAGAATCATCAATTTCTTTTGTCAAACTTGGAATGTTTGTCTGAACTTAAAATCGACTAATCTGAGCTCGATTGTGCAATGAATCATTTAAATTTCGCTACTATTTTGAAATTGAAAACCTTCGAAACCAGTTTCGGTTTCGGAAAAGTTTCGGCCAAATTTGGCCGAAACCAGAAACTTCGGCCGAAACTCGGCCGAAACCGAAACTCGAAACCGAAAGTTCGGTCGGACACTACTATTTACAAGTATTACCCGTCTATTTATGTCCATAACTCTTTTTTCCTACGAATTTCCTCATTGATCGATAATTTTCTTCAAAGCTCGCCAAGACCGAGGCCATATTTGGTTACCTTAAAGTCATGATGCATGCATCATGAATTACGGTGATGGGGTGGGATAAAGATAACACAGCATTCAGCTTTTAAAATTAAAAAATTTTATGTCATTGAAATGCCTGTTAAAAACCTTTACCTTCACTTAGTACTTTTATTGATAATTGTTTATTTTTGTATTATTGTAATGCAATAATAAAGAAATAAACAATGCTGCGTAAATCCTATTATAAATTAATCCTCTTGCCCCTTACCTACACCCCTTAGCTGCAAATCTGATAGGATGGATACATTTTGTCATGCAAGAGATCAGAGGTTCCATTTTCGCTCACTTCCTTATGTAGACAGAGGGATTCCTTTACAGAGACGATATGCGGCTATTTATCGCTTCACTAAGTACTTTCATTTCTTATCCTTGTATCTTGTTGTGCTTGTCAAGGCCGGCTAAGTTTAACTTATTTTACTATATCACTATTTTTTACAATGATATTAGTGCTAGACCTGATTGCAAAAATAATTTAAAAGTAAATTATTCCATGGTTTTGTTAAAAAAATAACTTTTTAAAACTTTATACACATATTCAAAACTGCACAAGCATTACTACTAATATGTTTTGTATAAAACTGGAATAAATAATAGAAAAACACGTATATATCTGCTACCAGCTTTGTTTAATCGGGCATCCCCACTGCTTCTTTATGTCAACGCCCCCACTACAATCGCATATGCTACAAAAATGGGTTTAAACTCTTTCGCACCCAGTGTTCTAGCTTACTTGTATCGACTATTGATTTTAGATTATTTATACCCTTTTTGGCCAATATAATATTAATTTAAAAAAAGGCGTTACAAAATGCTCCCAAAAATTTATTGCGACTACTCCAACAAATTTTTGAAGAATGACTACAAAATACACCACTGCATTCGCAAAGATGCGTCTATTGCTCGGGTGATCTATTTGTATTACAGATAAATACTAAATAACACTTCAAGTTATTGCATTCACAACTACGATATTATAAAAGGTTAATATTTTCAGTTAATTTAGGTAAGAAGGTATTTTTTTTTTTTGGATGACTCTTGTTGGGTTAACCCACAACCCTCGGTTCGAGGGGGCTTGCAACTGGTGCACGACTTTACCTCTATTCTTGGTTAGCTCCGAGGACCCTAGGGACCTCGGTCACTGCCACTTTATCCGAACGGGCTTGATCCCGAGGTGCCCAGAGGCCGAGCTCCTTCGACAACCTGGTCAGGTCCATGCCTACCTCTAAAATATTTATCGAGGGCGCCCGGTGGCCGAACTCGGCTCGATAATTTGCTTTTAGGACTTATTGGAAGATTTTATTAACCCCTATCGGTTGGAGAATCGGCCTGGTAGTATAAATTCTGTTGTACGGTTACTGTTTGTCCTCGAGGCGAGACAAGTTGTGTTGCTATGGTTTAAACGTGTTGCCGATTGAGTCCATCGTCGGATCGTTATCGCGTTCGCGCTTCTTGATGGACGTCGTTTTTGCGAGTGAAATTGGTTCGTAAGGCCGGCCCCGCTGATCGTTTGGTAGTTGCAAGCCGGTCAAATATTTGGATAATGCCTGTTTTAGATATTGTTTGATAGTGGGCAATTTAGATCCAGGTGCAGGTCAATTTGGCAGGTAATACAGGCACAGTTGGCCTGCTAATCTTTTTGGCTTGAACTGTCAATTGTGATTGTTTGCATGTCAAAGACGGATCATAATGTTAATTGGACGAGACTGTCTTGTATATAACCTTATTGCGCAGAGAAACTTGCTTTTTATTTATTAATGAAAAGTGGAACCCAAACGTAAGGTCTGTTTTGCACCCGTTATGTGCGGGCCAATTCAGGGATTTGCTAAGTTCCTGGGTGGCTGGCCTTTGACAGATAGGGCAATCTTGGAGGTCGGACAGGGGAAGGCACGGGTTTCGTCGCGTGAACAAAATGCCTCGCTTTGGAAAGGATTATTTTATTCTCCATTTCGGAACCATTCCCTGGATATTGGCGGGATTGAGTCTTTGACATGGATAGGACATCTACTGGTTGGAGTAATTGCAGGTTCGTCTGGAATAAGGCGGTGTCTACAGACGGTGTTGTGGGAGTCGTTAGTATATAATGTAAAAGTTTGGTCCTAATACGGAGCCTTGGGTCGCCGCACGGACTGGTCGAGGTAGTGATTTGGTTCCTCTACGCGGTATCGGAACGTTCGATTCCTGAGGAAGTCTCGTATTATGATTAGAGACGGTCTGGCACGCGAGCTTATATAATTTGTATATAAGCCCTTCGTGCCATACTTTATCGAACGCCTTCGCCACGTCGAGGAAAGCGCCCCGTGTGATGGCCTCGTATTAGTTGACTTTAATTTCTCCGTGATGCGGGTGAATTTGGTTGGTGCATGAATGTTTGGCTCGAAAGCCGGAATTGAATAGGGAAGGGCCCTTTAGATTTCATAAAATCTAATAAGCGGGCTTGGACAGTCGTTCATATATTTTTCCGAAACCCTTTTAGGAGGCTAATGGGACGATAAGAACTGGGAAGTGGGGTGGTTTGCCGGGTTTGAGGAACCCTATAATCTCAGTCCTTCAAGTGTTTGGGAAAATACCCTTGGAAAGAGCTGCGTTATAAATTAGACTAGGATGTATTTGTTTCCGGTAGGATTTAATGCCGGTTGGTTATTCGCATTGCCTGGGCTTTCGAGGTTTGAGATTTTGATAATCGACGACTTGCTTCGGTCACCGGTGAAGTTACATCGCGAGAGGAGTTGAGACAACCGTTCGACCTCGCCTCCACCGTTTGGCGGTGAGCGGCGTCGATCGGTTGATGCTCGCGTGCATTGTGCCTCGAGGCTGTCGGCTGACATTCGGCTTTCTTCGTCGAGAAACGCTAGAGAGCATCAGGAAGGTTAGATGGGATAAAGCGGCATCGAGGGTTCCGATTCGCCTCTTAAGCTTTAAGTTGCCAGTGAAGGCTTGATGGGATGGGTGCATGTTGTTTAGATCTGTATCCCACCGATCGTTCCTGAATTCAGCTAGGCGCGTGCTTAGATGTTCAAGGGCGCGTAACTGTCTTCGTTCCGTTCGTTGGATACCAATCGTAGGCACGGATCGCAGCCTCTTGCGTCGCAAGAGTCCTTAATTCGTTCGGAAGGCCCAGCGGGGTTTTCACCACGGGACTTGCTTCGAAGGCCTCGACGACACTTTGACATGTCTTGTGAGCGCATGAGCAGCGAGATTCGCGTCATTAGCACTGTGCAGGACTTTGGGAATGGCATCTAGGTGCGGTGAGCAAGTGCTGTCAGCTGACTTCAGTTTGCGCCAGTCAATTATATTTTGGTTTGATGTTTTGGGAGTCAGGTGGTCCTAGTTTGAGGATGACTGGATGATCGAGGTTAGATCTTCTATGACCTCTATACCTCTAAAGAGGAAGATTGATATTTTAGGAGGGCAATATCAGCCATCCGATCTGTTGTTCCCCGTGTGCGGGTAGTGCTATGTTCAAGCGGAGCTACGATACTGAGTTAAGTTCTTCAGATAGTGCATGTGCTGCACCTCGCGAGTTGGTTGTGTAACTGTTCCATCGGTTGTGCTATTGAAGTCGCCTGCCAAATGACGGCGCCTCCTAGGGAGAATAGCGTCTCGAGTCGGATCGAGTTATCTCGGAAGAGCTTCTACATGGTAAGTAGACCGAGGCTATGGTGATTGGTGCGTGTCCTGTCATGCCTAACTACAGACCGAGGCTTCAAGTGCGTTAGCGTCGACGGCGTGTCGATTGCTACACAGTGCAGGATTTTATAATAAATGAGCGTGCCGCCGTGCGAGCGCCGGCGATCATTTCTTATGATGTTATAGTTAGCTATTTTCGATCTCTCTTCCGGGCTTTAGAAACGTCTCCTGCACCAGTAGAATGTCGACGTCGTTTTCGCGTAGAAATTCTGAGATTTCGTCTTTTTATCCGCGAGACCGTTTACGTTGAAAAATGAAATATTAACTGCGCGTGGCTTTAGACGCCCGGGCCGTTTCTGTTATTTAGTATGGGCGTATTTCATTTACGTCCCGTAATTAAGTCGACTAATTGCCTATACTTGCGAAGTATGGCAAGACGGGCTGAAATTCCGACGACGGCGTCGGAATTTCGCTGTAAGACGATCGAGCTCTGCGGATCGATCTGTCCGGCTATGTTTCCAGGGTTGCTGCCATTGCCATGCAAGCTATGGGGGCACGCGGAGCGCTTTGTTTTGGGGGGCACGCGGGGCGCTTCGCGCTACCTGGTGGCTGTTGTTGTTGCCACGCGGGCATTTGAGGCGCGCGGAGCGCTTGATGGGCTTGCCACGCCGAACAGGTCGGAGGGGCGGGAAGGAAGAAGGGAGGCATTGGGGCGCCTTGCGGACGGATGAAGGGGTGGCGGTTTGCGCTTGGGTGCGGGCAGCCGATAATTCCGTGGCATGCGCTTGGCAGTTGACGCATGCCGGCGGTTCGTACTGGTGAGTACTCCTATCACGGGTCTAGGGCAACCAGAGTGCCATGGTCACAGGCATTTGACGAAGGGAGTGCGGTGAGGTACGGGCCGGTGCCCGTACATTTGGCAGTTATGACACTGCGCAGGAAGGCCATTTGAGGTGGCGCGTGGAATGTGATGCGACTTATGTCGCATATGTGGTGTAGATCGTACACCTTTTGCCTCGGTGGAGCGTTCTAAGGTCAGAAGGACCACATTAAACGGTTTTTTAGTCTTGGGATGGGTAAGGGGAAGGCGAGTAAATAGGGATGTTTGTCCCTTAATAAAATTATAGATGTCCTCTCTAGGCATCTCTCGGCAGTCCTTGACGACTGTCGAAGTACGCGCTCTTCCGGGAGCGCGTAAGGTGATAATAATAGCTCGTTCTTTAAAAGATACGACGTTACTTGACGTGGTCACTGTTCTCCAGTTGCAATTTAATGCCCTGGCTCGAGTCGGTGCGTGAATTTAAATTTGTTGACAGCGGGACCGTAATCTGCCATTCTCCTTCGACCGAATATAAATCGGCGGAGGTTTCATCCCCAGGTGGATTGATGGTGGCTGAGAGGCAGCCAGGTTGCGGCAAGCAGCGGATGATGTTTGCTAAGAGCAGCGTGGTCCTGATGAGGCTGATGTGTTGGCCGTGAGGCGGCCTGAATGGATTGCCGAGGCGGCATTTGGCTCAGGCCGATTGTTGGCCGGCCGAAGTTCCGCCGACGCCTTCGCGCCCTTAGGTCACGGGTTGGTGATGTGCAGGAGGCCCTGCCTTGCGCTTCTTTCGCGAACCAACGGGCAGGACCTCCTGCGTCTTCGTCCTCGGTGACCGGACGGGATTGATCGCTCCATTTCGGAGTCGGAGTTGTTTGGTGATGTTAGGATGGTGTCCGAATGGATGGAAGACACTTTTCCGACGTGGGTGTGGTTGCCGTGAAGCGATGTGCGCTGTAATGGATTGGCCCTTGCGCGGTGAGGGCCTCGCGGATGGCAACGTACCGTGTCCGCCGGCGGACGATTCTTAAGGTCCTCGAAGTCGAGGCCTAGGTCACTTAGGGGTGACTGAATCCATGCTTGATTTTATTTTTAATTATATGTTAATTTCAACGAAGCACCCCGGTGAGCCGGGGTTAGGTGTCACCTCCCGCCCCAGTGAGCAGGGAGGTGTAAACCTAACGCGTTTGAAAACTCCAGCGCTTTAAGAGCGCTAGGTGTATATACGCTTGCTGCCAGTTGCGCAAGCGACGTTAAATTGATTCTAATAATCACCACGTGAGTGTGTGCGTGAATCAATTAAAATCACGGTGTGACGTGGGTTAATAAGAACAAAAACTAGTTAGGTCCCTACATCTCAACAGAAGGTGTCTGAACGCTGTGGGAAAATTGGAATTAAAGTGCAAAATCGATACGACTACCCTGACCAGACGTACACAGCTTTTTGCGCCAGCGCGTACGCCTAACGCGTCGACACTTTACACCGGCACACACTAGCACATCATGCACTGTTGCACGGCGAACACGTAGTCTTTTCTGCCACTTGACGGCGTCGGGGAGGGCGGCCACGGTTAAGCGACGGCAGGTAGAGGGGATCGAGCGGGTTTGTCCGGTCGATCCGAGAGCTACGAGCGCACTGTGTGGTAAGAAGGTAACATGAATATAAGGTTTACATAGCTTATATTACTATTAGTAGTACTACGTGGTGCCTATTTCTGCAACAGATCAGTAGTTTAAACAGTCGCTTGTAAATACTACTGTTTTTGTGCAGTCCGCTCATCTGATCACGTTAAGCAATATAAAAACATGGCTCTGACCATTACCTACATCTTTTATTTCTTAATTTCTTCATGTCATCGTAAGACGGTCAATTGAAAGAGAATTTGTCAGTAGTAGTGCCATTAAAATGGTTATTCTCTGCGCTCGTTGACAATCCTCGGTAACTAACTTTATTTTTATAATTTAGAGTTTATTTTAATATTTAATATTAATATGAAATCCACTTATTGGCATATTTTTCACGATTATTTATATTTGATTATTAAGTTTAATCAATCATGAGAGAAGGCATAATTTTGTATTAAAAATTCGATCAAACTTGGCTTGTCAACCTAGCAAATTTTATGAAAAATAAGAGTTATTAAAATATATCGCTTATGTGCGTACAAAATTTTGTTCCCTAGCCATAAATTCGAGCAAAAGCTTATGAAATAATGTCCAAGAATTATTACATTATCATTATTATAACATTTAAAATAGAAAGAAATTTCATATTTAAACAGTTGTTCAACCCTTTTTTCTGCATGCACAGCAAAATCCGATGAACCAGGTCTCAAGTAACAAAACTTATAATTTTCCTTATTATAAGTTGTTATTAAGTTGTGTAAGGAAATGCAAACTAGAATTTTTGCGCCAACAATTAATAACAGGGAGTAAGATTTGTAGGTATGGATAAAGTACATCCGTACCTACTAATGATTTGTGAATTCTTAACAACTTATGCAATTAAATAGAAAAGAGAGAGAAAATAACTTTATGCCAAACACGACCCACGATCCGCTAGACAATCGAATCGTTGTGATCCGATTGTCTAGCTGACAGGTTATGATCGACCCGGGTTGCAAGAAATGATCGACTGAAACAGCCCTACTGAAAACAAGCCTATTAAATAAACGTTAAAAAAATTAAAATAGAATTATCTCCTTAGTTTAACTGCTTTTTTCTTAGTTGACATAGTCGTAGTATAACACCGTAAAGATATAGCGGTTCGATATTATTAATGTCTTACTCTAATATAGGTAAAAAATCTGAAATTGACTATTTCTTTTAGTTTAAAATCCAAAATAGATCACAATGTCGAATCAAAAACTTTGTTATTAAGACGATTGATGAATTCTTCATCCCAGAATATGTGCTTTTTTTAACAATTTATTTATTTTGTAATACTAACATATTTAAGAAGAGCTGAAAGTCTTTATCTTTTTAACCAAAAATGGACGATATTCAGGTATCCTCCGTGGTCTAGCGGTATTGGCCTTTGCTTTACAAACCGAAGGTCATGTCTTCGATACACGCTGGAAAATAACTTTGTGTTATCGTTGTTTTCCGGATGATAAGGACAATATTGGGCGATCACCCAATTGTCTTATTAGTAAATTGATCTGTACGTGTGATAGGTATGTATAAATTCGGCTCTGCGTAAAGACTGTTATTCACGTAAATTGTCTAGATTTACCTGAATTAGAAGATGATCCCACAACGAACATGAACTTACTTGAAAATTACAGGGTGAAAGATAGAATAAACATTACTGAAGTAAGTAAGTAATAGTACTAATATTAAGTAAGTATTACTGAAAATAATAATAAAAAAGGAACATTGTTATTTTAACGGATCGTAGTTATAGATTGAGGAAATAAAGGAATTTTGATACGGTATTTAATTATTTAAGTTATAAATCACACAGCCGTGACAGAAATGGTTTTATAGCTCTTATCCAAATGTCTTTTAAATGACTTTGAACATTTTATAGTCGTACATAAGCTGGATTGCAAACGTGAAGAAACTTTGTGAACTCCAGATTTTAGATAGAAGATTGATGGTATAAAAATGGAATTGAATAATGATATATACTAAGCCATGTTATTTATTTTTATGACTTTATACAAGATAAAAATCTTATTTAATACTATAAAAATATATATTCCACGATCGAAATCCAAGCCTTCTTACTTAATCTCACATTTTAAAATTATTCACCATAACGTTAATTTTCCCGCATCGCATAAATATTCTGAACAATGGTTGCAATAACTTTACAAACTGTTTTTCAAATAACCAAAGAACAGTAGTTATAGACTAATTTTGTGCCGTTTCAATAAATATCATATGACCCCGTTCAACACGTTGCCTTCCATGTATACAATTTTTACAAAAAAAAAGTAAACAGTAAAAATAGTGTTCAGCGTTTATATCAGAACAGTTTACGTATGGAGGCGAAACGAACTGGTGAGTTTATACCGAAACAATATTACGCTAAAAAGATTTGAATCCTATTGAATACATATTTCTTCATTATAGTTGTAACTTATTTTCACTCTGCATGAGGGAAACGTGATAGAAATCGAATTCAGAAGAACCTAAACGTCTCTAATAGACATTATTGTTTAATTTAAAAAAATATTGTTCATAATTATTTCTATTGTTTACGCCAATATTATACATTATTAAATAAAATTACATTTTATTTTATAATGTATAATTTGAAGGGAATTTAAAAATGAATAATAAACGCGGTCAAATCCGTAAAGTTATTTTATTTCATAATATTGTCATTATGTATATATATTTCCTGTAAATCATTTTAAATTAAATTTCATTGGTCTATTCACCTAATAAAATTAATTAGTTTTGACTGATAGCTTCTTTGCGTTACTAAATAGGTATTTGTTTTTTCTTAATTAGATCAAAAGTTGTTTGAAAAGCTTTTATGACAAGACATTTTATATATGCAGTATACAATCGAACAAATGGCAATATTAGCTTAGAACTGATAAAAAACACATAGGAATATTTTAAGTTTTGAATGTGTGCTTAAGTTTTAAGGTTTTAAATAGGAAGACACAGTCGCAAAGAAAACAAATTTTAAATATCAGTTTTCAAAATAAAAATAATAAGGAAAATGATTGGTTTAGAACAACACCATATTAAGAAAGTATGAACATATAATGAGAAAAGTAGATTCAGCCAATTGTAGAACTTGTGATAAGGTAGACGATGTAGTTAATATCTTGATGGATTGTTCCAAAAATCTAAATAAAAGAGAAATACTCATTACGTAATTCAAAGTTAATTCTGTCTAAATAGATAAAAATCTCGTAACAAATAAATAAAGAAAAAAAAACGTAACATACAACTTTCTGAGTAGAGATTATTACTAGATTTTACTAGTTAAAAATGTAATTATAGATCAACGTTACATCGTCATCATCTTCATTAGCCTGTGACAGTCCACACCTCCCCTAATATACCCTTATCCATTGGGGGGTTTTGGACCGTATCCCACCACGCTGGTCCACCGGTGGTGGACCGACTTTTTACATGCCCATCCGACGCATGGATCATCTTACTTTTCAGACAATTGGGTGATCGGCCCAATTTGCCCTGACCAACTAAGAAACAACAATGAAAATTTGTTGAGTCCCCGCAGGATTCGAACCCACGACTTCCAGTTTCTAAAGCAAACGCCTATACTACTAAGCTATGGAGGCAGTTTCAAGGTTACGATAAAATATAAAATGGAACAGGGTATAACGTGTTTGGGTATATTCCAGTAAATCCTTTTTTTGATACAGCACACAAGCAAATGTGGATACACAATTATATTAGTCATTAATTTTTATTTTAATTAGACCATCGAAGAAGATCTGACAACACAGTGTAAAAGTATATTTTTATTGTTCACTTTAAATTTTTTCAATTACGTAAAGTTTACTTTTATGGATCGTAGTCACAATAAAATGGTTTAAAGTGAAGTGTGAAAAGTAGTATGGTAGCTGCGATTTTGATATTATCTAGCGCAAATCTAGTGTCATGCCGGTGGGAAAAAGAAAATTGAGGGACGACAGCCACTATTCAGTGCAAATATTTCATTCGAATGCACTGAAAATATGTATGATGTCATCCATTTATATTGCGAGCGGTTGCTTAACCTTACAAGTATTTTATGGAATAAACCATCTCAAGTCAATCTCAGATTTTTTATTTATACTGTACTGACGTTTTCTAATGTTTACGCTTTGTGACTTTTTTAATGTTTGTAGTGTCAATTGCTCGTAGATTATTTATCAATGTAATTTTTGCAAATAGATAAGAAGACAAGTTCAGATTTGGGGGCTATCCTTTGTTCATTATATCAACTGATGTTATACATTCAGGATAACTGTCTCTATTAAGCGCTATCTATCAAAACTATCTGACTGACTATCTGCAGATAAAGTCTAGGTTACCGAAGAGTGGCGAACGCGCTCAACTTTCCCCACTAACATTTAGCCTTTGGGTGGCCGGCAAGAGGGTGTCCACCGCTCAGAGAACGGCTCAAGAGAAGGTGCCGTACAGTTTGCTCCGGCACGGCACCTAAAGCACACACACCAGCACCAGCACACCTGGCTAGAAGAGGCCCACGAGGGCCACGTCACGCCGGGGTCGCCGAAGACTGTCAATAGTACCTGCGGCCCTGCCGACAGCGGCATGATAAAAGGGCAGCCGTTGGTTTTTTAGTCGGTATACCGGCCCCACAAATCCCGTCAGAGTGGGTAAAGTCTTAAAGGTAAGGTTTAAATATATATTGATATTTTGGGCTTTTTTTTATGACACTGGCCCGCCATTCTTATCAATGTTTGTGACAAGTTTTAAGATTTTTTTTTATTGCTGCGTTCGTTAAATTTTTAAAGACACAAGCCGAATTGAAGTAAAGAAATTAAAAATATTAAAAAACACATGTTTGAAAATGAAATATGAATATATAACATAAATGATAAAGAAGATCAACACTTTGACAATTAATCCATTGAAAGTGTTATAACGAGTGCAAAAGAAAAAACATCCGAGTCGAATTCCTTCGTTTGGTGACTCGAATTTGAATTAAGCTTAGTGAAAATTGAACTAATTCTAAATATTTGTGTTTAAATTGGTTATTGGAATTTCATAAAAGTATCCATTAGAAATACAAGCGAGTGTAGACTTGCCTTTTTTACGACACTTGCCTCCAGTATTCAGCCGTCGCCTTTTAATAAGTTTGAAGAATTCCATTTTATCACATTAACTTCTAAGGTACTCCTGAAATGAAATTAAAAATCTTGAAAAAAAATATTTTCACAGGCAATTAATACTAATACTAGTAAATGAAACTAGTACTATTGTATATAATAGTACTTTAAATTAAAATGTGAAATATATTTACATTTAAAATTGTTATTGTTTTGTCTTAGTATACAGCAATAGCTATATATATTCTCTCAGTAGTTTTATGGAAGACCAATTAGAGGTATTTAGTGAATTACCTTATTGGTTTTAGCTTTTTTCATATTTATTTTTCTAGCTTTACTTGTCGTTTAAATAATAATGAAATAGCTGAAAGAATAGATTGAATTCTAATTTGAATTTCAGCTGAATTCTATAGAAAAGTTCGATACTGAGATATATTACGACAATCCAAGAAAATAAAAAAATATATATCTTTAGCATATTAATAAAAAAACTCTATTTAATTATAACGTTTTAAGTAAATTAATAAGATATTTTTATTTCATTGATTGATCATTTACGGTTTTACATTTTTATACGCTAACGCTAAAGAAAGAATATATCATAACAAGAAATATTTTCGTTATAACATATTATAGAGATAACATGATAAAGTAAACCTCTGAACTTAGATAACACATTTTGGAAAGTTGAAATTGACAGTGATTCTTACCTTATCAAAATGTATAAAAAATATTTAACAAGGTGCCATGTAATTTAGTCTATATTGCTTTTATATACTACTTTTTTCCACAACAATTATTACATATAAATAATTATAATACCTACTTGAAATATTTAACTTCATCTTCTTTAATTATTATCAAATATTTTTTGTTTCTTATTTTATATTCCGTTAATAATAGCTTATGATCAGATTCAGGATAAGGAGCATAATTCGATACTAATAATTTCACGTGATAAATGGAAATAGAATCATTTCTAAAAATTATCATTTCAAACGTCCTATTATTGTAGGACGTTTGGAATGATAATGATATTTCACAGATATTTCTGTGTATAGTAAATTATAAGATTTTAGTCCACTAATCACCCTTATCCGAAAGAAGTCACTTCAATTATTAGTCCGACGATGGGAATAAAGCCAAAATATCAGATTGGATCCATGTCAATGGAAAAGTATATAAAAGACAATGTTTATTTTGAAAATTGAGTCAATATACAAGAAATTATTTATGAGAAATTTTTAAATTAGTATGATTTCTAAACCACTCAGCTTACAAATTGTAACTTATAATTATTACTTTGAAAAATGATATTTAAACTTGTTTTTTTCGCGACTGTGTCGTCCGATTTAAAATCCTAAAAAAACAAGCACACATTCAAACCTTAAGTTATTACTATCAGTTTTTAGCAGTTCAAAGCTTAAATTGCCATTTGTTTTAGACTATACAGCAAATTTTGAAATGTTAAACCGTTAAGTGAAAAGTGAAACCGTTTTTGATCTAATTTAAATAAATAAATGACAATTTAGTTATGCAATGAAGCTATTACTCAAAACTAATAAGGTTAATAGGCCAATGAACTTTGATTTGAAATGATTGATAATAAATATATTTATAAGGTATGCATGCATTATTATTTTGAATTAAACGATAATATTAATTAGAGACGTTCAGTTTGTTTTAATCTAATTCTATCACTTTTCCCCCATGCACAGTCCAAATAGAAGGTTACAAGAATAATCAAGGAATTTGTATTCAATAGGATTCAAATCTTATTAGCGAAATGTTGTTTCGGTAAAAACATTCCAGCTCACTTCGCCTCCATCCGGCAAATACGTAAACTGTTCTGATATTTTTATATATTTATTTCATAGAACCACCAACAGAATAACATGTTATTTGGTTTAAATGCTAACAATGTGACGATAGTAAGAAATAATATAATTCCACTTATAGGTAGTTACAGCGTGGATATTTAGACATATGGTACGATAACATCAACATTATTACTAAAATTTGCTAGGTGAATACAACAGTATAACAAATTATAAATGTAAATAAATTCAAACAGTATAAAATAAAAAAAAAAACATGTTTTACTGTTTAAATTGAAAGTTTTTTAAATTATCGTTAAATATATCAATGGTGTTGTCTTTATTTACAAATTCATTATACAGTCTGCAAATTCTGGGTATTAGCGAATGAAGCCAAGATTGCTTCTGTATAATTTGTGAGCCAATAAGGGACTAGGAAAACGTGATAAACGACGGAACTTTAATTAGTATTTGTGACAATAATTCCACGTTATCAATAGATCCATTCATAAGATTGTAAAGAAAAATTAGATCATGTAGTTTACGTCGGTCCGATAATGATTTTAGTTCCAATTTAAATAAGTCATTATTCTTAAGACAGTGTATAGTGAATCTTCTTTGTATGCTTTCTATACGGTCTTTATATATTTGGTAGTTTGGGCTCCATATAGCTGTGCCGTATTCCAGTTTGCTTCTTACCAAAGAAATATGAAGTAATTTTTTCGTTTGGGATTTTTTAAAATGTTTTGAGTTTTTGTACAAATATCCAAGCATTTTGCGTGCAGACCTACAAATGTTGTCAATGTGAATGTAAAATTTTAATATTGTATCTATTGTAATGTATGTCTCAAATCGCGAATGAAATCAACCTTTTGAAGCGGGACATTTTTAAGAGTGTGTTGGGTTTCTAAGACTGCACGTTTACGTGAAAAGGTAAAAGATGATCATTTGAATGCGTTTAGATCCGTACCGTTTAATTTGCTCCAATCAGCAATTCTTTTCAAATTATCTTGTTGCTGTCGCGCATCTAGAACGTTTGTAATGGGTTTTGAGAGTTTGAGATCATCTGCAAATATAAAACTTTTGGAGTTCTGTACACATTTTGTGACGTCGTATATAAAAGTATTAAATAGTAAAGGTCCCAAGACAGATTCTTGTGGTATTCCTGATGGGCACTCGTATTTAAATGAAAAGTGGCCTTTAATCGCTACGTATAAAGATCTGTATAAACGCTGAACAGTGTTTTTACGGTTTAGTTATTGCATATATCCATATTAGATGCCACAAATCTATTACTTATTTTATTCCCAGACAAACATTTTAGTAGAACTGTTATTTTTGTTTGAGTAAAAACTGTATGCATGTAAGGTTTATTTTGTTTTTTTTTATATTTCTTGAACGGGGTAAAATCAAATTTCTTAATATCGTATAAAAAATAATAAATAGCTAAAGTTCTTGGGTAACTTGTAGTTCTATTTCTAAAGCAATTATAATCATCGTTTATAACATTTATTATGTGATACAAAAAAATTAACGTTAAGGCGACAAAATTTTTAAATGTGTGAAGATTTAGGTATTAGGCTTGCATTTCGATCGTTCAACATATAATTTTTTTAGTATTTAATAAGGTTTCTATGTTGCATAAACTTATGGAAATAAATATCCCTGCTTAGTAAATATCATTATTCTATTCTATATGATTTTAATGACATCAATCTTCAATCGAAAATCTGGAGTTTATGAAGTTCCTTCACGTTTGCCATCCAGCTTATATACGACTATTAAATGTTCAAAGTCATTTAAAAGGAATTTGGATAAGAGCAATAAAAACCATTGCTGTCACGTACGGCTGTGCGATTTATAACTTAAATAATTAAATACCGTATCAATGAAAATTAGAGTAAAACATTAATAATATCGAACTGACTTAGGACACAGACTAACGATGTTATACTTCGATACTATGACAACTTAAAAAAAAAGTTACACTCAAGGAACTAATTTTATTTTCATATTCTATGCATTTATTTAATTGGCTTTCTGGGATTAATCACAATATTTTAAATAACAAAAACATTGTGAGCCTCTTCAAACGTTAGCAATTCTTAACATAGTTACATTTTTTTATTTCAACGTAAAAGTTATAATTCAAAAGCTTATAAAAGTTAAGCGTGATAAAATTGATAACACTAGCAAGCATGATTTTTTTAACTAAGATATGATTATTTTTACTAATTCTGTAGTGCTGATTACGAAATTATAACCATCTTAATAATATCACATCAAATTTGTTATATACTTCAAAACTCTATAGTATAATTTTAATATTTAGTTCTGACACTCTTTTCTTGATTTAAGCAATCTCTCGTAAAATATATATTAGTTGGAACAGCTTTCTTTCTTGTGCTAGGTTTCAAAGTTGGCAACTTTTTATTGTCTTCATAAAAATACAATTTTTAATGTACAAAAACTTACAATTACTTTTAATCTAGTTTTAAAAATGTCGTTGGATATAGTTGGTGTCCTTATGATATGATATACATACTAAGTATCGAAATGGTACGTTACACATTCACTGGGTATTTTTAGTCAATCTTTTAGGGTTCAGCTAGCGATTATATTTTTAATGCATAATTAACTTGCAGCTTATACCCGAGTTTACATATAACATGACTCAATCCAGCAGTGAAGGGCCATGAATATCAATCCATAGGAATGACTTCGTGCCATTTGTAACATTTAATATTCTGTAGCATTCTCTTTTTAATCGCATAAGTTTTTGCAGAATATTTTTTTTTCTCTTTATTTGGGCAAAAAACAGTAGCAAAATACATCATCATCATCATCAGCCTGTGATAGTCCACTGCTGGACATAGGCCTCCCCTAATACACTCCTATCCATTAGGGGGTTTTGGACCGTATCTCACCAGGCTGGTCCAATGCTGGTTGGTGGGTGGACCGACTTTTTACATGCCCATCCCACGCTTGGATCATCTTATTTTTCAGACAATTGGGTGATCGACCCAAATTGCCCTAACAAACTACGAAACAACAATAAAAATTTGTTGAGTCCCCGCAGGATTTGAACCCACGACCTCCGGTTTCTAAGGCACACGCCTATACCACTAGGCTACGGAGGCAGTTAATTATAGCACAATACATGTTATATAATTTCAAATTGTTAGTGAGTATGGATGACGAAATTCGAATAAAATCTTACTACCTGTGAAATTAGTGGCGCATAAATTATAGTTTGCATTTCCTTACAGAATTTAATAACAACTTATAGCAAGTAAAATTAAAAGTTTTGTTACTTAGACCTGGTTCATTGGATTTTACTGTGCATGCAGAAAAAGGATGAAAAAATGTTTATATATCAAATGTATTTATATTTTTTGTTATAAGTGTTAGTAATCATAATATAATAATCCATGAACATTGATTTGTAAGTTTTTTCTCGATTTATTGGCTAGGAAAAAAACTGTATGCTTTTATTACGTTTAATTTTCATATATTTTGCTAGGTCTGAAGTTATTTATGAAGTTAACATAGATCACTGGTAATCTTGATTTGACAAATTTAGTGTCAATCGCATTTTCTTTTATTTACGTGATTATTATACTTATTAAATTAACTTATTAATGGATTTTCTGCGTTCATTCTTTATTTTTATAGCTGACGTTTCGGACTATGGGGTCCATGATCACAGGCAGACTACGATGGGATATGTCTATAATAAATATTAGTAATTAACGTGAAAAAGTCGTAAATTAGTGGATTCAACGTCAATATGTAACACGGTAAAAAACAAATCCCAATCTTGAATTCTAAAAGTTGGTCCACCGAGGATGTAAAGTGAATTCAGAGAATCATCAATTTACTAGCATTTACTGCAAAAACATTAATTCTGCTTCCATTGACCGTCTTTCTATTACATGTAGAAATTAAGGAAATAAAAAAAGTAGGCAATGGTCAGAACCGTGTTTTTTATCGCTTAGCACGATTGTCCACAAAGTCCTGTCCTGTTATATTTTGAGTTCTGTTCTGTCATTACTGTTGTAAGTTTGGCAATGTAAAGATTGCATGTTACATGCAACGTAACAAAATAAGCTAATGCAAATTGAAATTTTAAATTCATAAGACCTAATCACCTGCTTAACCTTATTAATAATAAATGCTTTAAAATTTTTCGTTTTGTATGCAATAAATTGTTGTTCTGTTGAAATTGTTTTTATTATTATTTGTAATACAAATTGATCACCCGCTTCGTGGCAAATGCAGAAGTACTACAAAAAAATTCTGGATTAGTAGCAATCAATTTTTAAGGGCCTTTTATAAAATTAATATTTGTATGGTCAATAGATTGTGTGAATCATGGAAATAGCTAATAGTCACTAGAAGTAATGTCTAGTGAGTGTAGCGGGTGCGAAAGTGTTTCACCCTATTTTTGTAATTTGCATATGCGTTTGTAGTGGAAGCGTTGTCATAAAAGAGCAGTGGGGTCTACCGATTGTATAAAACTGGTTGCAGAAATGAAAGATTTTCTATTATTTACTTTTATTTTCTACAGAACATATCAGCAGTAATGCTGAGTTGTAAAAGTCAGTCGATGTTGCTAAAGTAATGGTATAAATTGTTTATTTACAACCCATTTCTGCAATCAGCTCCAACATTACTTTCGCTGTAAAGACAAGAGAAATATAGCGAAATATTTAGAACTTAGCCAGCCTTGACAAGCTCAACAGGATACAAGGATAATAAATGAAAGTACTCTGTAAAGCGATAAATAGCCACAAATCCTCTGTGTACAGGAAGCCCTCTTTCTATACATGGGAGTGAGCGGAAATGGAATCTCTGATCTCTTGCATGACAAGATGTATCCGTCCAATCAGATATACAACGATAAAAATAAAGAGGTTTAATTTTCCACAGAATTAAAGCAACCTTAAAAATAATTGAAACAGAACAATAATTTTATTAATAAGAGTAATGAGAAAGATATGCATTAATTAAAAAATACTTTGTGTTGATGAAAGTTTCTTTATGGACATTTTAATGAAATAAAGATTTTAAATTTCAAAAGCCGAAAACTCTGTCATGTCTTCACCAAGCCTAAAAATGATACACTTTAATCATGCATCAGCGTTTCGAGCTTAAAATCCGAAATAAGGAACTGTGTTATCAAAATGAAACGATTTTAAAATTGAAACAAAATTGTAGTGAAAGTTAAGTGTATCTTTAGTACAATCAAGCCCGGATCAGACGATTTTGGTTCAGACAACCATTCCAAGTTACTTAAAAGAGGTTAAAGATTCTTATAAAACAACGAGAAGGGATAAAAAATTAGTGAAAACAACATATACTGAACCAAATAAATACTGGAAGGTGTAGGTCAGGTGTTTCATATGTTAACAAAAAAAATCCTTCGATTCTCTTTACTTTTTTTTTGATGAACGTGTTTAAGAAAATGAAGATAAACCGAATACGGGCTTCTTATTAAAAACCTTTGTTAATCGAATTAACGACAAAAGAAAAACATTGCGATTTGGAGGCAACATTAGAGGAGTCTATTCTGACGTATTCCATTTTCCCAAGATGGGCTTCTTAATTTTGAGTAGGAAGAACGAGCACGAAAGACAAACATTGTTACAGCTGGCTGTCTGACGCCCACCTTCTAAGAAAATGCTGGACAAGTTTTAAGAAGATTCTAAAAACTTTTTGTCTCGTTTTGTAACAGTGTACGAAACATGGGTTGATGAAACTAAGAACGGGCGTGCTGTTTTATCTTGAAAACGCACCCATGCATAGTTTGACAATAGCGATAGCCGCCATTGGTCAAGCTGTCTTTCAATTATTTACTAGATCTGGCGCCTACCTGTTTTCATGTTGTGCGCAAATTGAAACAATACTCAGGAGGAAACGTGCAAAGACTAGTTAAGGATGCTGTAGAGACCTTTTTGCAGGACCAAGACAATCTTTTTCTTAGAAGGGATTGAAGCTTTGCGAAAACGCTGGATTCGGAAGAGAAGTAATTAACTTATAAATAGTTATTATATTCTATGTCATTCTCATTACTTATTGATCTCCACTCGTACGTACCAATGCAAACCCAGGATTAATAAATAAGATCTCAAAATATCAATATTAATAATTAGTAATTTGTTTATTGATAATTGATGCTCATTTTCCTATGAGAATTTAATTTGAAAAAAGAATTGTAATATTTTTAATGTTTTATTATATACAAAAAATACCAACAATAATAAATGATTATTACAAACTTAGTATACTGTCTCTGCATTACATGACTTAAGTAATGCAGAATAATGGGTAAAAGCACCAAATTTCAGTATTTTGAGAACTATTTTACTTGACCCTGTTAGTTTCGGTTTCGGCTGAAACTGAAGCAAAGGCCGTATCGGTTTTCCGGCTGAAACCGAGACCGAATGTCTTGGTTTCAGCCGTAATACCAGTTTTGGTCGGACTCTAGTAATTATTAACACCCAAAAAACTGTACGTGCTCCGTATACTATTTTCATATTTGTGTACAGCGACGCCTACATTGTACAAGTCTAATTTAATACTTTTGTTACATTGCTTTCAGTTCCTTTTTTGTTTGGGATATGCCTACGTTTATCCGTTCTTGCGAAAAAAAACGTTTTATTAGAAATGCACCTAATCAAACTACCTAGCACTTTATTTCTTGAGCCTAAAAGATAAAAAAGCAGGACTTTTTAAATTAATTGGAATTGTTATCGATAACAGATTAATGTTGACTTGTTTGTGATTTAGAGAATGAACGTCAATTATATATTCTAAAAGATAATTTAATTTCGCTGTAGTTTATAATACACTTTTTGAGGTATATAATTTCATTCAATATTCTGTACTATATGTTAACAAAAGCTTCTATCATACGTATATAGTTTTACACATAAAATTACCATTTTGGTTTAGTTATTATCTTAAGCCAGTGAGTCTTATTTTACAGAATGTAGAGTAGAAAATAATGGAAATATATAACGAAATTAAATATGTAATTAAGTTTCAAAATTCAATACATATTATTGATATTTAAAAAAGCACCACAGTTTTTGAAAGGCTACAACGCACAAATTGAACAAATATATTTATTTAGAAATTAATTAGTTCTTGTATTCTAGCATCATGTGCAGTGTAACAAGCGCTCAGAAGCTTCAACTAGCATAAAAGTACATTAGTTTAAAATCGGAGTTGAGCAAACGTTGTAAAACGTAGTTTACCTTTGCCTCTAAAAGAGACCGCAAAATAAACTTTCTATCGACTAGAATTAGCATAGTGAAATTGTAAATATATTGAATTCGGTTATTAAAGAAAATTATATAAACAATTTTGTAAACGGCAAAATGTAATAAAAAAATATATTATGTCATGTAAATTTTATCGCATTTTGATAAATATTAGAGATAAATATTTTATATCTTTGCATATTAAAAAAAAATAAACATGCTTTAACATTATTGGTTCAAAAGACCTGTGACTCAATATTCTTGTTGATAAGCACTTACTCAGTCACGTCTCAAGACTATGGAGCCCGACGATTAGTCAGCGGATAAAGGGGAACCTATTTTAAACTAGCATAAATTGTACGGCATGAACAGGTTTTTTGGAATGTTGCCCTTTGGCAAAGAAAACGCTTTTAAAGAGCCCATTTATTTGAAGCGATACCTAGCTATGGCATTTGTCGTTATTTCAAATTTTTACTTATTTATTTTTTAAGTAATCGATAAGAAGTAAACCTGTATATGTGATTTAGAAAATACCCTGTTTTTCTTAAAGTACTGTTAACAATGACAGAAAAATAAAAGATTTCGTTATTCGCATGATTTTTTTTATATTAAAAAATAAGTTTAAGCAGAAATTACGGACTAACTGTAACATAATGAATAATGCTTTTCTTTTTTCTACCTACCGATGGTGCAAAGCATTAATATGAAACATATTACTTACTTACTACAGTACTTTACACTTTATAGTGGTTTATTTTTTTAATTTTGTTAGAAATTTACTTTAATCCTGCTGTATAGATGTTTTCAATAATATATTTCTTTGTACATATGTATTGTATACACACACAAAACTGTATTTTGGTAACTATAGAACAGAGCTAATAAATGTTGTTCAGATGTACTTATCTGTTATAAAATGCTACATTTTTTGTTAAAATCTTTTAACTATCATAGTAAAAATGCTATCTTATATACGAGTTGTCTCGGTTTAAAAAAATATTTTCATACATTTTATTGGCATACAAATTTAAAAGTCAACGTAGAAAAAAATGCATCCATGATGATCGTCAGCCTATTTCAATCCACTAATGGTAAATGGACATAGGTCTCCTGTAATGCACGCGACCGCTTCCCATAGAAGGCTATCCTCGTCCAGCCCACACCGGCCTCTTTGCAAATGTCATCCCTCCATCTTGCCGCAGGAAGTAAAACTCTTTTATTTTTGCTGTTGGAACCGACTCCGCGGTTCAAATTCCCCGCCGCCAAAGTGAGGGGACAGCAGGGATATGTGGGGCTCCCGAACCAAGATTATACGGCCAGTATACCCACTGAAAAACCAACGGTTGCACCTTTCTTATGTCGCTGTAGCCGAAGCTGCAGGTACTGTTAACAGTCTTCGGCGACCCCATCGCGACGTGGCCTCACCGCGGCGGTGACCTAAAGGTACCCTGCCGAAGCAAACAGCACGGCACCCCCTCTTGAGTCCTTCTCTGGGCGCAGAGGACTCTCTGCGGTAAGTTGCTTGCACTACATTTCTAGGCTTTTCGAGGCTACCGAGCCTCTAAACTCCAGAACTTTCCTACTCCAGCGGTCATCAGTTCTGCGGCTTATCTGGCTTGCGGTTCAACTGGTCAACAAATTTAAAGTCGCAGCAAGCTATGGCGAAGGCTACGCTGAGTATCTCTGAAGGACCGCATCAGAAATGTTGTGATCCGACAGAGAACCTGAGTCACCGATATAGCCCACCAGATTAGTAAGCTCAAGTGTTAGTAGGTCGGTCATATAAGCCGCAGAATGCATTACCACTAAAAACAATATTAAGAATAGAATTCGTTTTAACGATATAATTCAAGATGTTATTAGCCGATAATTTTCCATATTTATTATGCGGCTAATCTTAGTCTCAATTGTTGAAGAGTATAGGACTATATGAAATAAAATTAGGACAATAAATTTGCTTTTAAAAAATTGGTCCATACACTTTGCTTGTTGGTTCCCTTAAAACTGTAAAGTAAATTATATAACTTTTTTTGCGGAAGCTTTTTATTTGAAAATACCTAATCGTTAATAGTTAAAAAATTCAGACAGAAAGCTAGAAATTGAATACACAATTTTGCATTCAAATCGCTAGTTTAAATGTGGAAGTAAATGTAAAAAGCCAGAAATTTTAAAGTATTTACGATTTCTACATCCATCCATATACAATACAAAATGTGAGATACATTGTCTATATTCTGAAGATCAAAAGTGCTATTCAGAACCTTTAATTAAAATTAACATGACAAAAGATACAAAACACTTAAGCTACCGAGACAGACCAAGCAATACATACATACGTTGTCAAGGCCATAAACGGCCGTACTTATTGAGTTAAAGAGAGAAAAATATCGTTATTGTATTTTTCTATTTTAACTTAATAAATATTACTGTCTGTGAAACACTATCTCATAAAAAATAATTAAAAAACATTATCTTCTGTATTACAACTATTACAATTCTGAATTTAATGTTTTCTTTTGAATAATATTTTAATTAGGCTGATGAAATCCTAGTAGAAAAATGTATTCGTTTCCGTAAATAGCATGTCTTTTAACCTACATTAATACCTGAGACCCTTGTCTTCTATTTGTAAAAATAATAGTATGTAAATAAGCACAATACATATCTTAATGCAAATAAATGTAGCTATTTGTTATTTTAAAAGATTGGAGACTGAGCTTATTTTTCTATCATGACAAGCGATTCCTTACATGTTTAAGATCATTTTTATTATGAGGAGTATTTAGTGTGGCTCATCTATCTTTTACTCACAACTACTATATTTATTATGGAAACATTTTTATAGATCACTAGGGATGAACTTTATAACATTCCATATTTTTATCTAATATTGTAGAATAAAACTATCAATAATTCGTCACTGTCCCCAAATTTACACCGACGTGTTTTGTTTGTTTGGTATAGTTTGAAAGATTAATTTTATATGAATGCTTTCTGAGACTTCTTTATCTATGTGAAATAATTTGCTTTTAATGCTAGAAATAAACAAAGATGTAGGCTATTTCTAAAATAAAGATATATGCTACCGATAACTTTATTGTAAGTCGATCACAATATCCAAGATATTGATATGTTACTACATACCATTAATTATGTAATAGTTACAGTTTTACCCAATTGTCAACCTTAAGGTTAACAAAGATTATTTGGTGTGCGTTCCCATACACAGTGTCAATTAGTGAAAAACTCAACAATGAAAAAATATATAAACTTAATTAGTATTTACGTCACTTGAAATGTAGATCAAATGAAATTTTTCAATTGTTTGACATAAATAAATTCATAGGTAATCTTATACTGACTCGGGATACTATTTATCTGCCAAAGAAAGTTAGGCACAAAATAGCTACATTGTTGGCCTACACCATTAATAGGGTCAATGCAGTTATTAATAGATCTTCTATTAATACTAAGGCTAATACTTTTTTGGTAATGTAAGGTTTACAACAGAATAAATAATATCCTATTGTTTAAATATTTTTTATCAAAATATAAATCACTTTTCTGGCAAAGAACTAGAATTTGAATTTAATTATTGAAAAAGATAATGTAGATGTTTGGTGCTTTACTGAGACATGGCTTAAAAATGTGTCATTTGGCTTAAAAAACTATTCAATTGCCAGTATTTTCAACCAAGTGACTGCTATTGGAGGTGAATGCTTTATATAAAACAAAAATTGTTTAAAATTTAAAGAAAGGAAAGACATCACAGCATACTCGGCTGAACGACAATGTGAGATTGCTTGTACAGAAAGTGAACATTACATATTTTTATGTGTGAATAGACCTTTCTCTGGTGATGATGGACATTTTTATATTATTATGGAGGATGCTCTTAAAAACATTATTAAATCAAAGAAGCATATTTTTGTAAGTGGAGACTTTAATATAGACATTCTGATTACCGCACACATTGCAGTTTTTAAATCTATTTAAAAGCTTCAATCTTCAATGTGTATTTAATGAACCAACTAGATTAACACCATCTGGTATTGATAATGTGTTTGTAAATTGTAAAATTATAGATCGGGCTGTTTTAAGCGGTATTCGTTCAGATCATAAAGCCTTAAAAATACAGATAGCTTTAAGTATTCCTATGCGTAACTTTCCTATCTTTTATAGATGTATTACCAGGAACAGAATAAAACAATTTAAGTTTAATGTAAAAGCTAAACTTCCAAACCTAAAATTTACTTTAGATCCTTATAAAGACTTTGGAGTAATGTTTAATATTATTTCTAGTGAATACAATGCTGTTTTTACTAAGAAATTTATAACAAGTAATAAAAAACTGAATTTCAGTAACTGAGCTTCTATGGGAATTAGGCGTAGCAGGGATTATTTTTATCTATTATACGATCAAAACTCATTAACATGTAATGTACATTTTCATAACTATGTGAGAACATACTCAAAAATATTCAAACAAGTTTGTTTGATGGCAAAGGCAATTTATTTAAATCATAAGATAAAGTCATCCTCTAATAAAATAAAGACTACCTGGCTAGTTATAAATACGGAAACAGAAAGAAACACAAAACAGAGGAATAATCTAGAATTAAATATAGATGGTAAAGCTGTTAAGGAAAAGGTTGAGGTAGGTAATGAGTTCCAAAGTAATTTTATAAACATAGCTCATGAATCTACGGAACACTTAAATTCTAGTTCTGATTCAGCCTTAACACACCTTAAACAATTGGACAGAGTATGTTTCCCTGATCTTAATTTTTGTAATGATAGCCCTATATTAGATATAGTGAAGGCATTTAATAAAATAAATAAAAAGAAAACGGAAGACTTGTGGAGCTTATCAACATGAGCAATAAATTTAATAATTCAAGATATATCCCCCATATTGGTCATAATATATAATGCATCTATAAGTACATATATAGTGCATATAGAGTGTAGATTCCTACAGTTAATGAAATTCAGTCAAATAGTACCAGTCTTTAAATCGGGCTATACAGTTAATATTTAAAAATTATAGACCAATATCTATACTGCTAGCATTTAGTAAAATTTTCGAAAAATTATGTTAGAACAACTTTTAGTACACTTTTCCAAACATGATATTTTAAGTGATCACCAATTTGGCTTTACCAGAAGTAGATCAACAGTAAATACTGGTATAAAGTTAGTCTCTCATGTTCTACGGGCGTAAGAGGATCGCTGTGATTCTATATTTAAAAACTCTGCGGTCCTTTTTTTTTAAATTGTTATATTTAAAAAAAGGACCGCAGAGTTTCTTGCCGCTGCTTCTCTGGACGGGTCTGAGGTTGTGAACCGGTGCTGAATGGAAAATTTTTGACGTTCATAAGTGCCCAGTAGAGCCTAAATTGAATAAATAATTTTGACTTTGACTTTGAATAACAAAAACTTTCTGAATCGGTCTATTAAGAAAAGAGTAAAGGGGTAACATATACAAAAAAAAATACACACCAAAATCAATTCAGTCTACAATAGACAAATAGTACTCTTAACTTCGTAAAATATAAAAAAGTAGCATGTGCGTTAGTGATAATCATTTTATAAAAAATTAATAAATGGTTTCGCGGGGGAAATACACAAAACTAAAAAAAGCCACTAGTTAACCAGATTGCATACAGTGTCGCAATTCAATACATCCATTGATATCGTTACCTAGCGTTTTATGCTTCATAAAACTTCTCGTAACCACGAATGGCTGTTTTGGCGAGCTCTGGTATTGCAACAAACCTTCAAGTTGGAACAAAATACAAGTTTAGTTCCTGTTATATGTTTTGTGAAATTTATTGTGTTTATTTTTATACCTTACTCTATCATAAAAATTATTTGATAATTCTCTCAAATGTCATTAAATTCCTAGAAATCTTAATCTTTACCTAAAAGAATAGACTTTTTAATAGCACAGATCGCCATCCTTTTTCGAGAAATGTAAAAGAAGAAATGTACGTTCTTCTTTTACCAAGACAAGAATAACATTGCTTATGCAAGGTTTTTAAAGGGGCGATCGATCCAAGAAAAGAAACAACTTGACTATCTGCTTATATTATTACAGTATGGTTAATTTATAACGATTTATATAATGCAATAGTGTAAAAGTACAAGGTCAGGAGTAATTTAATTTACAGATACTTTTGTTAATCTCCACTAGAATATTTATTATATAGATGCCAGCAAAATCGCCTTAATGACTTGACTTCACAGGAGACTAGACAGAGACAACGGATTAAGTAAAGCACACAATAAAGAAAGTATGATCTAGCCGTAGAATTGTTTAAAGAGTAAGAAATAAAAAACACATTGAAAAGACATTGTTACTATTTCCCTTTTTAAAAACTGCTCTTAAATTGTGCAAGACGTTTTAATAAATTATGCTTCAACAAAAACCAAGCCAACTGGCTTCCAAAGAAGGAGGTACTCAATTATAATGTTCTTATATTTTTTTTAATTTTTTTTTTCTCCACTTCTAGTGCTCCGATTTTGTTCATGCTTTCTTTAAATTATAGGTGTTAGTTTTCATGTGGTCCCATTCTTTTATATATTTATTTGTGCGCTACCTCAGCCTTAAGAGATAGACTAAAATTATGTACATAATCGTTCTTCCTGAATTGGTCTACAATAAACTGGGCGAGAGCATATATCTTTTAATTATAGAGCATATGTATTTAAAGAATTATCCACAATTACCATTTTAAAAATGCAATGAAGCATATTCAATGCTAAATTAATGCAATACAGCGTAAATTTACATGAGAGTTAATGCATTTAAAAATTATGCATGCTGCATAAAACATGTAATACACGACATTTAAAAGAACACCTTAAAAGATATCATAGATGTGAAACGCATACGCAAAAAAAAAAAAATTATGAACAAAATCGGCATGAACCAAAAAGCAAAAACCATTGGACTTACAAATAAGTATTGTGCCAGATATATGTGATAATTATTACAAATCATGATAACCACGCCGCTGAAACTGCGGCTCGAAGCAAGTTTTGAACAAAAGTTTAATATATTAAAAAATACATACTTTTATTACGTACATGGGGCAACAACATGATTACACGCTAACCCATGGCACAAAAGATGTATAGAAGAGAAAATATGATATGTATTAATCTTGTACATATGTTAGTTTAACAATTAAAATTTCCTTTAAAATAATTTTTAAGAACGGTTTTCAAGTTGGAACAAAATACAAGTTTAGTTCCTGTTATATGTTTTATGAAATTTTTTGTATTTTATTTTTATACCTTACTCTATCATAAAAATTATTTGATAATTCTCTCAAATGTCATTAACTTCCTAGAAATCTTAATCTTTACCTAAAGAATAGACTTTTAATAGCACAGATTGCCATCCTTTTCCAGAAATGTAAAAGAAGAAATGTACGTTATCTTTTACAAACAGAATAACATTGCTTATGCAAAGGTTTTTAAAGAGCGATCGATCAAGAAAAGAAACAACTGACTATCTGCTTATATTATTAAAGTATGGTTAATTTATAACGATTTATATAATGCAATAGTGTAAATGCAAGTCAGGGAGTAATTTAATTTACAGATACTTTGTTAATCTCCACTAGAATATTTATTGTATAGATGCCAGCAAAATCATTGTAATGACTTGACTCACAGGAGACTAGACAGAGACAACGGATTAAGTAAAGCACACAATAATGAAAGTATGATCTAGTCGTGAGATAATTTAAACAGTAAGAATAAAACACATTGAAAGACATTGTTTCTATTTCCTTTTTAAATACTGCTCTTAAATTGTACAGGCGTTTAATAAGTTACTTCAACAAAACCAAGCCAACCGGCTTCCCAAAAGAAGGAGGTACTCAATTAGAATTTACTATTTTCTTTTCCATTTTTCTCCTCTTAGTTGCTCCGATTTTGTTCATGCTTTCTTTAAATTATAGATGTTAGTTTTCATGTGGTCCCATTCTTTTTACATTTATTGTGTGCAATCCTACCTCAGCCTTAGAGATAGACTAAATTATGGACATAATCATGCTTCCTGAATTGGTCGACAATAAACTGCGCGAGACATTTATCTTTTGTTCATAGAGCATATAAGTTTAAAGAATAATCCATTACCATTTAAAAATGCATTGAAACATATCAAAGCTAAATTAATGCAATATAGCGTAAATTTACACGAAAGTTAATGCATTTAAAAATTATGCATTCTGTATAAAACATATTACAGACTTTTAAAAGAACACTTAAAAGATATCATATATTAAAACGCATAGCATAAAAAACAATTAGAGCAATTTCGGCATGCAACCGAAAAGCAAAACCATTGGACTTACAAATAAGTATTGCCAGATATGTGATAATAGTGTACAAATCATGATAACCACGCCGCTGGAAACTGCGGCTCAAGCAAGTTTTGAACAAAGTTTAATATATTAAAAATACATACTTTTAATACATTACATGAGCAACAACATGCCAAAGATATATAGAAGAGCAGATATGATATGTATTAATCATGTACACATGTTAGTTTAACAATTAAAATTTCCTTTAAAATAATTTTTAAGAACGGTTTTTTCCTTTGTAACCTCTATTTAATTACAAATAATAACAATAAACAATATTACAAACTGTTATTCAGTATTATAACAACCAAAATAATTTTCTATTTTGAGTACGAATAAGAAAGAACAATAAAACACAATTTCTTGCTTTTAAATAGTTGATCTCAAAGATTCCTTAGACAACGGTATGTTTCTTTGACTATTATTGTTATTCACAATTTGGCGAAAGACCGTTAATTCTTATAATTTACTTTTTAAAATTGATATTTAAAAAATATTAATTTCCATACATTTGCAACAAGCATTTTGATACTATACTTTGTAATTTATTATTAGCGTTGCTATGTTAAAGTTATTTTATCTTTTTGTACGTTGTCCATTTACTTCATCAATGATTCGTAACAAATGTGGTATTTTATACAGTGTTTTATATATAGATTCGAAACGTCAAATTTGTTGTTAACACTAATTTAGTATCTACAACGGTTTTTACGCAGTGAATACATACTGATTTTTGATGATATTTAAAGTTTATCGGCGATATCGCAGTGTTTGAAGGCTAAAGTCTTCCCGGGATGACCAAATGGGGATGGGCCAAAACGTGGCCTTTGAGGTCTGGTCTACAAGTTTTTTGTTGCTCAACACGCTATGGACGGCTATGCTCAGAGTTTCTTTGTCGAACAATATTAATCCGGCAAAGAACTAAAGTTTCTAACCTAGTACAGAGCATTAGCTTTGAAGTAGTTGTTGGTCTGTCACGTTGACAGAAGAACCGACGGTCAATAGACTGTTAGATTCTGGAGTGGAGGCCGCGTTCGAGAAGACGGAGCGTTGGTCGACCCCCGACCAGGTGCGATGCCGATCTCCAGTTGAGTCAGATGAGATGATGATGATAAAGCAATGTTTAAAATTTTTGACAGAATATGGAAGTTTTTTGGTATCAACACTTTTGGTAAATGTGAATAATACTTAGTTGTCAATTTATTTAATTCGTTATTATTTATGTCATTGTCTCATATTGCCCTGACTATTCAGAACGCAACGTTCACTTACAATTGATTTATTTGTGCAATAGAAATGCTATTTGTGTAGTAAATTTAAACACTAAACGCCTTATTTAATAATTATTTTAAATATCATTTATGTAGAATAGATCCTTGAATATGATCTGCAAAACTTATATCTGAAAAAATCCAAGGCGTATATTCTTAATTCAATAATCTTTAATTTCTCAATACTGCCACACTTTGTTAAACAATGGTAAGGGGCCCCTGCTGCCAGCAATGTACGAAGTTATTAATTCTAATTCCAGGTAAAAAAAATTACAATTAGTACCATACATACTGCAATAAAATATTTCACTTTACCCCTAACCATAAAAACACTTAAACCACTAGTATGGTCAAAAATACTGCGATAAATGCATACATAAAAACATGGATGTATATTTGATAATACAGTGTGATAAACCCGCAATATCGTATGGTTAGCCCAAAATACACGAACCGCATGCTCGACTTAGCCCCATTGTAAGCTATATTGTTTATTGTTTAAATGAGAGAATTTTAACAATGCAAAGTATTTAATTAATAACTGTCATTATAGCCGCAGGTACTGAGCCTCAGCCACGGCCTCACCTCGACAAAGTGAAAGCCTATTCGAGTGGATATTAGAACTAACCAACCCCTCTCTACACGGTTCAATTTTTTCAGCTTTGGCGTACCCATGCTGCTGTCATTCCAGCTACGAGAAACAAAAAATTAAAATTGGGCTTTAAACGTTCAATTTCAGAAACGTTCAACATTTGTCTATTAATAAATCTAAGAAAGCTGTTAAGGAACGTTTGTGTGCAAAATCATATTTTTGCAGTAATGAATACATCGATGATAATAAACCCTGGTAATAAATAGTTAATGCATCATCATCAGCCTGAGATAGTCCACTGCTGGACATATGTATATAATGTATATCCATTAGGGAGTTTTGGACCGTATCCACGCTCTACCCCCCACGCTGGTCCAATGCGGTTGGTAGGTGGACCGACTTTACATGCCCATTCGACGCATGGACCTTTTTTGCCGTTGGAAAATCCAGCACGGATTCCCGCCGCCAAAGTGAGGGGCAGAGGGATGTACTTAGAGACTCCCGGACCAGATGGGGCGCGTATCCACTAAAAACCAACGGTTGTTCCTTTCTCATGTCCTGTAGCCAGGGCCGCGGCTATAACAGTCTTCGGCGACCCCGGCATCGACGTGCTCCTCTCAGGACTCTTCTCTCCGGTGTGTTGGGACCCCGGAACGTCGTTTAGCGCCGTGCCGGAACAAACAGCACGGCGCTCCTCTTGAGCCCTTCTCTGGGCGGCGGGCACCTCTTGCCGGCCGCCCAGGGCCTCAGTGTCCAGGGGAAGGTTGCGCTCGCCACTCTTCGGCGCCCTGGCCTTCTTCTGCGGATAGCCAGGGCGCTCACGCCTCCTGTCCCTTTCCGCGGCCTCCTTCCGACCATCCGTCCTCCGCAAAGGCGGGACGGCGCCCCGACCTTTGCTCCGGCTCCGCGCCCGGCGGGAAGCGGGTCGTCCCCCCTTGGTTTAAATGCAGGGTACCCCCAAACGGTGTCCAAGAACCGCTGCGGGAACTTTGAAAATGTTTTTTTAGAATTAACAGGGCGTTTTTTGTTTTGCCCCCCTGGGGGCCCACCACAGCTCCCCCCTGAAATTTGAGAAAGCCCAATTGTCCCTCTTTGCCCCCTTTTCTTTCGGGGCTGGCCTGCCCCAACCTTCACGAAAAAATGACCAGTTTTCACGGGTCCATGGCAAGGAGCCAAAGGACGGTGCCAAGAAATGGTCCGGGCCCCTGGCCCATCCCAAAACCCTCTGGGTTTTTTAATAACCTATCTTTTTGGGTTCCCGGGCCCACCCAAATGCCCTACGGGGAATGGACCGACCTCCACGACAGGCGGCGACCGGGACCGGTCCCCCGGTGAGGGCAGCGGGGTGCCGGCTCCCCACCAAGGGGCGGGCGTTTCAAAAAGGGCCCTCCATGGGGTCTGGGATGGGCCGGGTTTTCTCGTCGCGACCCCGCGGCCCAAACGCTTGGATCCCCCAGGTGGGGTTGGGCCCCAAAATAAAGGGCCTGTTTTCGGCCCACCCGGTCCTCCGCCGGCCCCTTTTGGGGCCGACCCCCGCGGCGACCCTCGTGGTCCCGGGGTGGCGGTGTCGTCCCGCAACGTGACGTCGCCCACCCTCGATTTCCGCCACGCCCCAAATCGGAACGTTCCACAGAAGCGGTCCCCACCCTGGGAACTCCCAACCTCATTCCGGGCCCTCTCGCCCGGGAACTCGACACGTCGATCGACAGGTAGGCCCCGTCCCCTTTGCAGGTGGCCCCCGTGGTATCGGGCCCTCTCTTTGAGCCGGGCAGGTGTTTCGTTGGCGATGTCGGTGACACCGCCAAAACACCCTCACCCCGAACACCACCCCTGCGTCGGGACCGCCCGCAACACCGCGGGACGGTCGAATTCGGAAATAGCCACTCCCCAGTTTGGAAGAAATGCTCCGGTGCGGGGCGTGCGGGCCCCGATTCTCTCAAAGTTTTCCCATCGTCCAATCCGATCGGCCTGGGCGGAGGCGGTCCGCGGCGCCCTCCCGGATGAGGACAGTCCCGTTTACCTCTGTGGGAAAGGCGGCCAGACGGGCAAAACTTTCCCGCCCTCCTCCCAGGGCGTCCCCTGGGGCCACCCAGCCCCGGGTGCCATCGGCCCGGGGCGGTGCGTTTTCCTTTCATTTAGAAAGGCCCGCCTCCCGGGGGTGACCTGCGCTTCCGGAACGGGTGACCTCATCCGGGCCATTTGGGACATCGAAGGTGCCGTGCTCCCTCTCGCTGGGGAATAAACCTCGGCGATCGCCCCTACCAAGCGCCCGGGACTCTCGGTGGTGGGACCCAGGACGAAACCTTTCATCACCATTTTGGGGCCCCAGGTCCCCTTCTGCGCCGCCAACCTCCTCCGGCGGCAATCGCCTCGGCTATTCCCCCCCCGAGCCATCCGCTGCAAAGGGCGGGCAATTCGGCCTCAAAGGGCCGGGTCCCGGCCGTCTCCGCAACGGGTTCGGCCGTGCCCGATTTTCTCTGCGCATCGCGGCGATTTCGGATTACCAGCCCGCGTTTAGGGCTTTGGCCGGACATCGACGCGTCCCCTCCGACATTCGTCCCGACTTCTGCCTCCCCTCCATCGACAATATTGGGCCCAAACCCGACGCCTGTCCGCCTTTCCCAGCCCTCTCGGTCAGGCTTCCAGGCGCCACCTGGGGCCGTCCCTCGAGGGTCCGGCCAGGGCCGGTTGTTCTGGGGAGGCGGAGCCCTGTCGGATGTAACGATGACCGGGGTCCTCGCGCCCGTCACCACCTTCCGCCCCTGTATTCGGCGACCGGGCGGGGCCTGGCGGACCATCGGTATGACCGCCCTTTAAACCGTTTACCAACCCTGAAGACCGGCCCGACCTCCAGGGCCACTCTCCGTGTCCTTCCCCGCGCGTCTGCCCCGGTGAACCCCAAGCCGGTGTTTGGCGTCGGATCCCCCGGCCAGCACAGGGAAGGTCTAAGGGCGGATCAGTGACCCCGTCGGTCTGGGAGCCCTCAAGTCGGCGAAGATCGTTTGGGAGAAAAAAGTGAAACGACAATTTCTCCCAAAGGCGCCGACCTGGACTTCTTCCCGTCCCCGGTTGGGGACCGCGTCCCCGGCCACGCCGCAGTGGGCCGGGTCCCCGGCCCGTTGTGCCGGGGAAAATGGTTCCGACCCCCCACCCAAATCACCCCGCCATCTCTCGGGTCCGGCCTGGCCGTGGTTCAATTTTCGGGATCTCCGTGGCCATCTTTTTGGACGGCCGGTCCCCTCAGCGAAGCACTTGGGCCCTGGCTGCGCCCAGGCCTCCCGCTCCTCCCGCCCCTGTGGGTTTGGTGGTGCAGGCCCCTCCCAGGCCCAGCGGTTTGTTACCCGCGCACGGGATGCATGCGGCCGGCCTCCGGCCCTGCTCTGGTGGCCTGCTGGCCCGGTTGGCACTCTGCGTCACGCCGCCTCCTCCCTGCCCCTTTTCGGGCCCGGAAGCGCGCTCGGACCGGCGCAACATTTGCCCCACCGGAACCCGGTGGGGGCGCCCACCCCGATTTTTTTGGGGGCTGCGACCCACTCTCCCCAACCGGACGGTCCATTTTCTCCGACCTTTGGGGTAGGGCAACTGCCTTTTGCGCACCCCTCAGCCCCTCCGTTTATCTGGGAAACCAGGCCCTGAAGCGCGCACCGGGCCTGGATATTTTGGGCCAGCATGGCGAACCAGCCTTTTGGCCTTCCCGGGGCCCCGGAACCGGAGGATCCGGGCCCCTGTTGCCGCATGGGAAAGGAAGGCCATCGTCCACTCCTCCAGTTTCTTTTTTTGGTCTTGGAGATGTCGGCGGGCCCCTTTTTCATCTGCCGCTGCGGTTTTGATTACCACCACCGACGGTTGGGTTTTTTCCACCCCTCCCTGTTGTGGTTCGCTTTGGAAGCCGACGGCAGTTTTCGGCGTACGGTCACCATGGGAATGCTCTGGTGCCGCCCACTCCCGCCCGCGCCGGTCCTCCTCCCTGGTTGGTCAAACTTTTTTCCTTTTGGCCTTCTCTTTTGGGGAAGGTTTGTGGGAACAACGTCCCGGCGGGCCCCACCCTCCTTCGCCCCGGGGAGCGGCCAGGGGGGGCGGGGCGTGGGCAGGTCCCCTGCCGCAAAAGGGGCCCCTTTACCGGCGCAGTGAAAACAGGCCCTTCCCGTCGGTCCCAATGTCGTCCCGGTGGGCCGGAGCAAGGGCCCCCCTGTCCGATAAGGCCCAGTATTTGCTCAACATCGGTTGGAGTCCTCCTGGACTCTCCCTTACCGGAACCCTCCCCGGTTTCTGTTAAGGCCGCAAGACCCACCTCCTCTTCGACCCTCTCTCGCTTCAACGCCTTTTGTCGGCCAGTATTCTTTTCACCGACGAAATAAAACTCATCATCCTCTTTTTTCGGCGGGCACTCTTTAAAGGGCACGTACGGTCCCTTCGGTTCCCATCTTGGCACCTGGGAATGATCCGTTTTTGCGCCATCCCGTTCCTGGCCCATCCTCCTCCACGGCCTCTCTCCTCAGGCCCTCCTTTGGCGTGCGATCCTTTCCCGCCGCTCTGCCCCGGCCTTCTTCTTTTGCCAGCAGGAAATCGGTGGTTCCGCTGGCCTTTTGATCCGATTCCACGGTCGCGTTTTAAGCCCCTTCTTTCTCATCGGTGGGTTGGGGGTCGCCCTTCCCCCCCCCTTTTTGCTTTACGGCCGCGGGCCCAAACCTTTTGCGCCCGTGTTTAAAACCCCTTCACCCTAAAGGCCCTCACCTGGTCCGCCCTCCTTTCGCCGTCCCCTCCGAAAAGGTTTCGGTGTGAATTCCCATTGTCGTCGTTTTTTGCTCCTTGTTTTTTTTCGATTTAATTTGGCCCATACTAAATCCAAAAGTGGTAAAAGGGTCCCCCCAGGACCTACCCGGAACCCTATAAACGCCTGGGGCGGGAATTTGGTGGGCCCTAATCGGTGTTTTCCGCCGCTCTTGCGGCACCCGACCCACTCCAACCCAGATCAACGTTTTTGAGGGTTGTCTCCTCGCGGTCCGGCCAATAAGGCGGGGACCCTCAACCTCCGCAAGGCCCGAGACGTGATCCCGACACCCGCAGGCCGGGCCCGGTGCGGAAAGCCGGTGCAAACCCGAACAAACACCTCCCTCCGGGACTTCCACATACATCCGCTCTTTCCTTTCCCCAATCCCCCCACCATTCATGCCTTTTCTCTTTCCCCTTTGCTCTTTCTCTCCCTCGGCGGGCTCCCACGCCTCCGGGAAAGGGCTCGCATCCGTGTTTCCTCCCAAAAGGGTCGGGGCAGTCTGAAACCCCCCCCTGGCTCCCCTCAGAACCTGCTCCTCGCCACATCTCCCCCCTTTTGGGGAGATGAGCACCTGTCAGTTTCTGTCCGCCCGGCCAGGGTACCCCATATCTGGGGTGCCCCTATCCCAAACCTGGGACGCGCCGGATGGGATCGGCCCCACCGGGGCGGACCTTTTTTTTTTTTTTTCCGTGAAATGCCTCATGCCCGTCCTCGGGAAGGGACAGTTATGTCGGACTACCCTTTAAACCACCATTGTTCCCCTGGCGCGGGTGGGGTCCGGACTTTGCCTCATCGCCCCCGGCGATGGCCGCCCGGCACCCATCTCGGCCCGGAACCCTCCCCTGGGCGCGTCCGGAACGCCCCTTCAAAGTTGGGTCCGACTCCCGGTCTTTACTCAGGGGCCATAAATGGGTTCCCAAACCCGCAAGGACCAAACTCCCCCCCCGGCGCTCAGATGTTACGCTCCGCCCCTGCTCCATTTCGGCCGCAGAGGGAAAGATCGGCGACACCTGCCGAATGTCCCCTCCACGCCCTCCACCGCATCAGCGGTGCGGCCTCAAATCGCGGAGGATAGGAGGCGCCTACAGAATACCGACACTCCTCTTCCCCGCGACTCCACCCTGGTTGCGAGGACAGGAAGGGCGCACTCTACCTCCTGCAACCGTCCCTCCCACCCTCTTAAGGCGCATCCAAAGCGGGCATTCAGCCCGCTGGGCAACCCTCCACCCGACCCACCTCAGGCCGCCAGGTTCTTCAGCTTCCCACCGGCTGACTGAAGCCCGGGTACTAAACCCACCGCTACGACAAAGCGAGACCTGTTCCGGGGCATGGACCTTTTTTTGCCGTTGGAAAATCCAGCTTACGGATTCCGCCGCCAAAGTGAGGACAGCGGGACATGTGGGGCTCCCCGGACCAAGATGGAGCGGCCAGTATACCCACTAAAAACCAGCGTTGTTCCTTTCTCATGTCGCTGTAGCCGAGGGCCGCGGGCTGCAGTCACAGTCTTCAGCGACCCCGGCGCGACGTGGCCCTCTCGAGCCTCTTTCTCTCCAGTGTGTTGGGACACCGGAACGTCACTAGGCGCCGTGCCGGGACAAACAGCACGGCGCTCCTCTTAAGCCCTTCTCTGGGCGGCGGGCACCCTCTTGCCGGCCGCCCAGGGCTCAATTCAGAGGAAGGTTGCGCGCGTACGCCACTCTTCGGCCCTGGCCTTCTTCTGCGGATACCAGGGCGCTCTCGGCCTCCCTGTCCCTTTCACGGCCTCCTTCCGAGGCCATCCGTCCTCGCAAAAGCAGGACGGCGCCCGACCTTTCGCTCTCTGGCATCCTGCGATACAGCGGAAGCGAAGGTCAGTGCCCTGACCTACGCAGCTCTCGGCGTTGCTCGACCAGCTGGGCACTCTTCCAGCGCGTGTTGGGCCGTCTCTTCGGCACATCGCCAGTGGTGGCACTCTCTGTAGGCTCCCTACCGGCCACGCTGGGTACCTCCAGAAACAGCCGATGTCCCGAGGAGAACCTGCGTCGCGCGGAATGTAGGAACCGTGTCCTCTTTCAGCCACCACTTTATGCAGGGCGTAGCAAGCCTACGTATGACGCCACGGCGCTGTTGCTCCACCAACTCCACTCCTGTATTGCAGGGGCCAATTCGTCTGCCCTTATCTCTTCCGGGGCTGCACGAACCCGAGACCTCACTCTCCCGCGCCAGAAAGAGTGACGCGAGGTTTCTGCATCGGTCCCAGGGCAATGAGCCAGCCAACAGGCAGCCGCCTCGCCGGAGATGGTCCGGTAGCTCATGCGCCCGGATCGCTAACACCCTCTGGGTTCTTCTCAATATTGCCGTACTCTCCTTTTGGAGGGTGTCGGCCACACGGTGCCCCATCAGGACCATGGACCTGACGACTCCGGCGTATAGCGGCGACAGGAGCTGCTGGGTCCTCCGGTGTTGGGGAGCAGTCTGCCGAGAGCTGCCGCTCTCTCGCCACTCTAGGGCGCGAGGCGCTCAAAATGGGCGCAAAACCTCCATCGGCGGTCTGGACTAGGCCGGATATTTCATCGTCGGCTACGTCGACGCGACGCCGCAAACGATTGTGGGCGTCCGCAGGTGCAGCGTTCCGAGGCCCTAAGTAAAGGGCCTCAGGATTTTCGGACGCCACCTCTAGTCGTAGCCGCCGGATGCTGCATGCCGAGCGACCCCGGCGGTGGCGAGATCGCAGCCTGCGAAAGTTGGTGCACGGCGGTGACGAGGTGTCGTCCGCGTAACAAGTGACGTCGACACCCTCGATATTGCCACCACGTAGCACCAATCAAAACCAACGTTCCACAGAAGCGGTCCCAACACCGACCCTGTGGAACTCACACTTGTACCTCGATGGTCCGGAGCCCATCTTGGCACGGGAACTCGACACGTCGATGCGACAGGTAGGCCCCGATCACCCTTTGCGGTGGAGGCACCCGTGGTATCGGAGCGCCTCCTTTATGCAGGCCCAGGGCAAGTGTTAAATGCGTTGGCGATGTCGGTGACACCGCCAAAACACCCTCACCCGAGACACCGCATCCTGCGTCAGGGACCTGACCCGCAGCACCGCGTGGACGGTCGACCGGCCTTGCGGAGCCAATGCTGCACCTCCGCGGGGGGCATGGACCTAACCTAACCTAACTAACCAAACCTAACCTAACTTTTCAGACAATTCGATGATCGACCACAATTGTCCTAATCCAACTAGGAAACAACAATGAAAATTTGTTGAGTCCCATGGATTCAAACCACGGCCTCCGAGTTTCTAAAAGCCACGCCCTCTACTACTATGTTACGGAAGGAGTTGAATTTATTGAACAAGATAAATTGTTCGCATTTGTTGTATTGTTTTTATTTTATACAGAATTTATTGCAAAAAGGAAAAAATAGTCACGCTAAGTTTCTTACTTCAGTTCTTCTCAGGTCAGCTTCCATTTCTGAACCAGTGGTAGATTACTTGTCGATCAATAAGTGACTGTAATGCTTCTATTTTGAATAAATATATTTGACTTTGATTTTGACTATGCTATTTTTAATAATAAATAACAATAAAACATATCCTGACACATATTTTCTGATGAAACATATTTTCTCTTATACGTAATATGGAACAGTATCTGTTTAAGGGCATTCGCACAGTATTGTAATAGTAAGTTTCTGGGAAAACCAATCTTGTAAAGGTTAAGTTATGCATTAACATGGTAGTTGCGATCATGTCGGAAAATGTTTCAATAACAATTTTGTAAGTTCAAAATTTCAACTTATTTTCCTGGTAAAAATATTCGTTGTGTGTGAATGTGTTTAGGGATTATTAGTTTATGCTAAATTTATATTATTAAAATGTTATCTACTTTAAATCCAAGTAGCGTATTAGATTATTGCTAACTTGACTAAAGTATAGTTCGAACATAATGATCATACGTGGTGTATAAACTCTGACTTGGATACGGCGAAAGAGAGGAGAGTGGTCGAGATGCGGTGCTGGTGCCGAATCCTTACTATTCCTTGGCCCACGTTTTGTAGAAACTGGGTGTCCTGAAATATTTTGGTCATATTGCCCTAAGAGCTCCTGATAGTTGAGATCGCCTTATGGTTTATAATGTACTCTATTCACACTAGCTTCTGAGTCCCACAACCCCATGACATCTATGAATATATAAATTGCTATAAATTTGTACGACGCCTCTTCCACGTAATCGTTTGGATCTACATGATAACGTATATTGTACAGTTACGAAAATGTATATGATAATTGTATAACTTGCATATAATAAAAACAATGGTTATGGTGAATTATTTTTGGGACATTTTATGGTTTGTTTGAAGATGTTCAATGACACGAAATATATTTTATAAAACTTAACAAGAATCGAAATAAAAAAATTTAAAGAAATAAAATTTTGACAATTATATGCTCGTGTAATCGACCTAATTTATAAGTAATATGTAAGTAAAATTTTAGATCACCAATTTTTGTACTCTTCTCGGTTCATCTGTGCATGCAACTTAAATTTCTATTTGTGTACCTTTAAAATGTTTATTTTAACTATTTCCTGTAATCGTATTTTATGTAGATCAGATTTGTCGCTGCAAATTGGATGTACATAAAATACATAATGCAATAATTAATTCCAAATCACCTCTGTAATTTGATAAGGCAGTAAACGGCAATTTTTTGTCCCACAAGTGGAGAGATGATAACAACGGCTAAATGCACATTTTTTTACGATTTATATTTCAATCACCATCATCACCATAATCAGCTTGTCTTAGTTCACTGCTAGACATAGGCCTCCCTTAATGCACGCCTTGTCCATCAGGGGGTTATTGGAGCGTATCCTACTACGCTGGTCCAACATGTCTTGGTGGGTAGATCGACTTTTTGAATGCCCATCCAACGAAAGGATTATCCTGCTTTAAAGAAAATTGGGTGATCAGCCTAAATTGTCCCAACCAAACAGAAAGAAACAATAACACAAAATTGAATCCAGGGCCTCCGGTTTATAAAGCAACGGCCATTGCGGCTAGGGCACGGAGGTGGTTTTTATTGCTTTTATATAATTTTAAATGCATAAATAGCTTTCTTAGCCAAACCCTCTTGCACATCTTTAAATGGAAAGTTTTAATTTTTTTTTATAAAATTAAATGTATCCCGTTAAAAATAACCCTATACTGCGATAAAATTGAATACGCCTACTAAATTTTGTTGGAATTAAAGTAAAACATGGTCAGAATGTTTAACTTTATAAATTTTACTTTTTAACTTTGAGTGCAACTTTTTGAGATATTTATGTGGTCGTTTCTTTGTGAGTTGTGACCACAAGGCCTGTTTATACTATTAATAGATAGAGAGTATGGTGGAAGATAAACAATACAATTTTTACGAATTTTATCGCGTTTAATTACTTTACAATTATTTAATTATTTATCACTTGTAGAAGTCGTGTAAGGAACTAAAATAAATTATTATAGTAAAAATTAAAAACGTTAAAATCGTGCTGTATACTTATTCAAATGTACTATATTTAACCAACTCGGAAATATTTTAAGACATACAATGAATCAAAAATCCCTCTTCCTCTGCTTTTTATCTTTATAAATTAAACTCGTGTCGCCTAATCTATGTCTATTGTTATGTTTTTCTCATATTTCAATCTCTAAAAGAACAAAGCTAAATGTGTTTTAACAGTTACTTTTGTTAATATTTGAGGAGCCCTATTTAAAAATCTTACCTTTACTCTCATGAAAGTATATGATTTTAAATATATAAAGGCATATATTTGAAAATATAATAAACATATTCCGGTTCATAGTAACATATTCCGTTTTGAAAAGATTAAGTAACACTTGTGGGAGAGATGCTAATTTATCCAACCTTGTGGAATGAACCATGTAATTACTTCACAAAGAGAAGCTAAATCATTCTTTGAACAGAGACGAGTAACGTTTCATATGTGTATGGCTGAGTGTATTCTAGCGGAAAGGTTTATACCTTTAATCATTGTCTTATCATTATATTTGGGTGCTAAGTGACTCGTTTCTGTCTTACTATCGTCATAATCATGCTTTCGCATTTATTCACTTGCTCCAAAAATAGCTTTTCAATCAAAATACTAGATGGTAAGTCCCCAATTCAGGAGACCTCCTGGTTCCTATTTCTGCTGCCAGAAGCAACAATTTGCTTACCTAATATTAAAACAATTTTTCTGGGTAAACGGATTTAACACCCTATTGTTTTCACTTAGGCAGCGCTTTTGGACCCACTGGTTTGCCAATTTCTATGGGCGTCAGTGAACACTTTCCTTCAAATTGGCCCGACTGTTTTTATCTGCCCTCTTGCCATAAAAAAAATCGTTTTGTACAATTTTATATGATTTTCCTTAGGGGTTTTTGTTATGTTAAAGAAATAAAAATCACGATATTTTTCCTTATTGCCCTTTTTATAACTTTTTTAAAATTAATTATATTACTTCCTATTTATAATTTTTAATAAGAAAATTCAAATATTTCTTTCTTTAATGTTTTCCTAAATTAATTCTTATATTTAATTATTGATAATCATCCAAACTTGGAAGGTGGGAATTGAAAATTGGATGTTTTGCGTCACTCAGCAATGGATCAAAATAGTATGAAATGGTATTTTTAGTTGACACTGAGGTGATCCTACAAAAATATAAAATAATCCTATTTAGTCTGCATCTATTTGGTCTTAAACCTTGAAACCATACCACTTTATAAAATTTTAAATAAAATATAAAATAAAATTATTTATAAAAGTATTTTAAAACATTATTTTTTTTAAATTACCAAAATTACAATCATAAATTTCCCAAAACCGAATAATTTTTATTCGACTTGTCCGACATTTTTTTCGGATCCTTTTTGTCCCTTCTTGTTGATGAACGAAATTTTCCCTCCCAACCTGAAACTGAATTGTTGAAAGTTAACATTACATTGGTTAACGTGAATAAATATGAACCAGGTAAAACTAAAATATTAGACTTTCAAATATATTCATTTTTAAAAAAAAAAAATAAAACCAGTAATATTTTTTAATGATACATTGGAAGGAATAATTTAAAAACATTTTCTTTTTCTATTTATTACTTTTTGGGGTGGGAGATTTGTTCCTGCGGGCAATAGCCTTTCTTTGGCCCCTAGGAAACGGTTTGAAATTTTGTTGCTCGTTAGCATCTAAAAAATAAAGTAATAAGAACGTTTTGGTTCGGCCCGAGCAAGGTGGTATGGGCAGTGGCCCCATCTTGGAGGCTTCGGCTGTTGGGTTTATTCTAGTCCAACTGAACAAATCTACTATAAAAGAACGTAATTTTGGCCCTATTCCCAAGAATACACAAAGTAATACCTTGCGAAAACAAAAATTTTTCTAAATAAAAATGAAAAAGTGCATTTTTCTAGACCAAACTCTGTTAACAAAGATCAACAATTTAATGCTGATAAAATTTATCTTGCATATCCCGGGTTAGGAGGTATCCCCGGGGTTCAATCAAACCTTATTTCCAAACGTTTCCTTTACGGTTTTTCAAAGCTTTGGTGCAACGGGGTGTTTCAAGTATTTTGGAATAAAAATTTCAATAATTCTCTGGTTTCGGATTTAAAAATATTATAAATTGCCATTTACCCAGATTTAGACTGACCATCCGGAAAAAATATCTTTCCTTTATACTGTTTTTTTTTTATTTAAATTCCTTTTGTTTCAAGATTGTTTCACAGCCTGGCAAAAAATCTACTAAATTTTCTGTGGGTTTCAAATAATGTTAATAATAATCGTAAAAAGTAAAACAAAAATCTTTTGCAAACAATTACCTGTTTTTCTTGGTCACGTACAATTGGAAGCACTTACAACGACTCTTTTAAGAACTGAATATGTCTAAATTCAGCTGTTCTTTTACCTTTAAATTTTTCTCTAAAAATAACAATTTTATATACATAAATTACTACCTTATTACACAAAAGGCAATGGATAAGAACAAATTATTGAACCATTCATATAACCAAAGCTTAATTGGGATGATTTTATTGTTTTAAAATATTATAACTCTTAATCTTTCATCCCGGTTGGAACTAAAACATTCAATTTTTATATAAATTAAGTTTTCTCAATATAATTTTAATAAAACCGTATTTTCTAGAAACTTCTTGGATTGGCGGGTCCAAAACGTTTAACAAGATAAAACTTCCACACAAATTTGATAGTACCCAAAACCTTGGCTCTTAGGATTCCGGCTTTTCTACACTGATAACAATTTGGGAATTCTGTAAAATCTCCCGTGAACTACTCCAAAATCTTTTTTTTTTAAAGACATTTTGAACGAAGTTATTGTTAAAATTCTCAAATCTGGGTTTAAATTTTCCATTTCCTTCCCTTAATAATTTTATGTACCAATGGTCTTTTATTTCTAACAAGTAAGATTAATTTATTCAAAATAACATGTACAAGTGTTGCCTTCGTTTGAGGTTTTTTGGCGCGCGGAACCCAGGGAGGCGGTCGGGCCCAGGGGATCCTGACGCCCCTTGAACGGAATACCGGTGGCATCGCCAACGCGCCCCTACCGTGAGACATTAATTTCAAATTTCAAATATCTTTTATTCAATTAAATTTTACGCCTTATTGATTGTCAAACACACTACCGCCGGTTCGGAAAGGACGCCTCAGACCTGGGAAAGAACCGGCAAAAACCTTTCCGGGCTATTTTTTAATGTCTTTTTAAAATAACAATACAATTTAAGGGGCTAACATGTTGCGCAAATTTTTGAAACAAGACCGGGCGAGCACCCATTCCAGGCTGTGTTATCTTTTTATTAATTTTCCCGTTTAATAACCTTTAAACCATAATTTTTCCTTTGCTACGTTTTTTTAAAATTTTTAATAGTTAAAAATTCCAAACTTTACTGGGATTTTTTTGTAAAAACTTGTTAATTAAATTTTAAATTATTTCCTTCACCAGTCTAGTTGCTGTGGGAATTAAATTATTTTGTTCCTCATTCTATGTTTGGCCATCCCAAATTCTTAGGTTATTTATTTTTGCCATACATTAAATTTTCAAATATCATTGAGGAACCTTAAAAGGTCATTTATTTTCAGTGAAACATCTTTTCCTTAATGATTCTTTTGGGGCCAGGTTATCGACTTCACGGAATTGCACGTTTTGGGAGGACAAAAGATCTTTTAATTATCTTCCCTTTTCCTCCCACAGGTTAAGAATGCCCAAGACCTTAATACCTTGGAAATAACGAAATAATAACCCTAAACAGCTGTCCCATCAATTAAAATAATTCTTTTTCACTGCGTAAGCTCCCAGGGCTTTTCTAGCCTATTTTTGGGGGCCCATCTGGTTTTGTATCTAAGTTATTTAAAAAACCGCCCGGTTCAACACGTCTAACCCTCCCCCTTATTACCCCTTTAATTTACCATGGCCACATTGGGTCATAAATCTAATCTTTTGGTTTCCTTTGGTTTAATTAGGTTATTAACCCAACCAATTTCCCTACTCCGGGAGGTATTAATTACATCGTCGTTTTATTGGCGTTGTCATTTAATTTTAAAAATCAAACGGTATCATCTCCAAATAATTATCTCTTCCTTTATTATTTATCCATGGTAAGTCGTTTTTATAAATGAGGAGGAGGAAATGGCCCTAGGTATGGATCCTTGTGGGTCCCCCCTTATTTACTGGGGCCCTGGGAGTTCTTTACCATTCCTCAACCTCTGGAATTCCCGATTGCCAAATTAACGAAGGCAGAAGGTTGGGTCGTATTTCTTATACCATATTGACTAATTCCCCGCCAGTCTCATTGGGTGTACACAATCAAAAGCCTTTTTGAGGATCACAAAAATATAAAATATCCTGCGATCTTTACCATTTCAAACCTCAAAATTCGACTCCCTGATAAACCGTCCAGTTGTTAACCGACCCTAGTGAATCCCTTTGTTGATTTTTTAAGGCCAATAACAAGTTAAACGTTTACCTTGGTTTGGTAGCGGTTTATATATTTAAAACAGTTAAGTTAAATAAATCTTATCTTCGCTGCATTTTCAAAACTGTGATTTATTTAGAATTAAACTGCAGTGTACAAAAACCGAAAATTTTCCAGTTTTACTCCTTAATCTTCTTCTCTTTTCAACATGGTTTAACCTAAATAGAATATGAATTTTTCTTTATGTTAAAATAATTACAGCCAAGCAAGTAAAAAAGTTCGAAATAAAAATTAACAATATACAGAAACCTTTTAATAGATAATTAAAAAGAAAAAAATGAGATGTTTACGAAATGCTTAAATAAATGGATTACATGCAATTTAGCAATGTTATTAAAATTTACTTCTTTTAAATATTGGGTGGTGAATGGAATATATAAAGGAGTTAATAAAACTAATAAAAGTTAAATTGAAGTCTTCGTAAAATTTTCTTGATAGCTCAATAATAAAATGATATTACAAAATTTTAATTATATAACTAAAATTCCACACTTCTGAAAAGCAAAATCCTGTCCAATATTTTTGATAGTACTAGATACAGTTACATAAGAAAATCTCTTGAAACAAAATTCACGTCTGTTAAAATTTCTGTGTAATAATTTGTATCATTATTTGCATTAACAATGAATTTTTATCCCCTTTTGCTATTTCTAGAAACAATAAGGTCTCATGAAATTACAAAATTATGCATTTAAAGAAAATTCTACGCTATGATTTGAAAGTTTTTTAGTTTGCTCATTTTATAATATAATTTGAAATGTTTTTAAACTGTTTTCAGTTAAGCAAATTTTGGTGATACTAATGCAACTTAATGGCTTACAACTAAAGAACTAAGATTTAGTAAATAATTTCTGTTAATATTACGTTATTAAGAGGCTGATTTTAGGTTTTCCGTTTGTATTAACAAAATTAAAACAAAATATTTATTAAAATAATTTACAATGAAGTTTCTTATGTTTACGTAAAGTATACGTTTAGTACACTAAACTCTGTTACTTAAAATATTTTACTTAAAATATATTAAAATATTATAACTAAAAAAGGTAGTTCCTGTGATATAAAGGAAATTAAAAAACACTGCATTAAATATTATAACAGTGTGTCATAAAATTATTAAAACAGTATTAGTTGTTTCTAATATATAATTTTTGTAATCTTAAAAACATTAGATAACATTATTTATCTTAAAGAAAATAAGATAAAACCACCGTTGAGTTGGCTTGAAATAAAGGTAAAGAACTCTAAAATTACTTCAAAGTTTTGCGTATCGTTTTTTACGGGCTTAATTAGCACAGCTATTAAATTGATATATATTTACACTACGAGTAAAGCACGAAGTTACAGACTTGTGAAAACAGATGAAGACTGAATTTGAATATTAGAATTATATCAATTCCCTAAAAAAACTCTACAAAACATCTAGTCAAATGAGACCAGAAAATAATATTAAATTTTTAATAGTTATACGATTTAAAAATTGTAAATGTTTATTGCACAAGACTTGCTTTTAATAACAAATAAGTAAACGCGCTATTAAACCACTTTTCATACATCAAATCCTCTAATTTACGGACTTTTCGCTCTGGTTAAATACATATTTATTACTTTTTTATTTAAAATATTAATAAAAAAAATTAACTATAAATTTATTAATGAGAAAAGAAAAACCTATCTCCGTAGAATATAAAAATTCTATGCGTTAGTTGAAAGCACCAATCACAATAAGCTTATCCCAGTATACATAAGGTATAATCCTGACGTCGAATGTAAGACGTGTGAAAGCTTACTATAATTTTGGCAAATATAAAGACATACATTTTCTTCTAAAAGGAAGCAATGGATTATGCAAAAAGTTACTTAGAACTTTGCATATCTAAAAAAGTTATATATACGATTGAAGCATACATACATTATAAAAATCAGACGATTTACTGTGTTATTTAAACATTTTATAATCTATTTAATTTCAAAGTTTTCTAAAGTACTGAAAGTGTTTTTTTTAAGCTTTAACGAGACACAAGTTATTTCTAGCAATTTTGTAGTTTTCAATTTTTCGGGGATGAACGGAAATTCATTATCGACGAAGCTGAAGACAAGAAACCGTGTCTAATGATATACACAAACAACTATAACACTTCATTTAAATTACTTTGTACAATATATTTGAATATACCTCGCGAATATTCCAACCACTCGATGTGGACGAAGTCGCGGGTCGCACAGCTCGTATAATATAGTTTTAGAAATTATTATGGCCACTAGTTTGGCAGTGTTCGAAAATATCTCCTTTTAGTCAGAGTCCTTTTAGTAAAATTTCATTTTCACAGAAAACCACTGAGCATTGTATTCACTAGATATAATATTAGGCAATTCTAAAAGTCTTTTACAGTATAATTTTAAGTTTAGCGGCTTAAGTTTTCATTATACTTTAATTGTTTTATTCTGTTCCTGGTAATAGGTCTATTCAAGATTAGAAAGTTACTTATAGTAAGTATTTCATGGATTCTGTACTTATTGAAGCCTTATATTTAAAACATACCGCTTACACCCTAATCCATAATTATACAATTGCAAACACATTATCTATACAAGCGAGACGGTGTCAATCTAGTTGTTTCATTAAATTCACATTGAAGATTAAAGCTCTTAAATAGCGTTTAAAATTGTAATGTGTGGGTTGAATCTGTTAGGCTGTTTACATTACAGTCACCATGCACACAATATGCATGATTGAGTTAATAATTTATTTTAGATTATTCTTCATAATTATATACACAAAATAATTTATACTTATACTTCTATTGGTCATGTTAAAGCATGGTATAAAACAGGACTGAAACTGTAATGATTTCAATTAGCCTTGAACATGGCCCCTTGACAAATCCTTAACATATAGATTTTATTACAAACTATTTGAATAGGTACAACCATGTAGACCATTAATTTATTTTATCTCGTAAGGATTAGCGTTTGCAAATTCAATTTAACTATTTTTAACAAAGCGATTTTTATATTTTTTAAATATGTCATGAACCACATATCACAAGATTATTTTTAAAAAGGGACCATATCACAGCTTCTACCTACCGAATAAAAACAACATGTAAATCGCTACTTTCTTCTTTTCAGAAGCCGGTCATAAAAACATCCGCTGCAAAATAGGAACTCTAACATTTAAGAAGTTTGCAAAAAAACGTAATCAACCTTTTAAAAACTGTAAAATAACTGTTTCAAATATATATTACTGTAAGTAAATGTAATTTGGTTTATCGCAACCAAAAATTAACTGGACAAAAATTTTTGTCAGTCGTAAAAGTATTCTGTAACGCGATATAATGCCGCAAACCTCTGACACGGAAAGCGTTCTGTCAACATAAGGAAGTAAGCGGAAGAAAAAAAAAACTTAACTATAGTTTAGACGTTAAATTAAAGACGTTGAATTTTATAGGAATGAAAAGAAACGTAACACAATATTCTAAAAAAATTGCATACGTATGCTACAATTTTTTACAGTATTAATGCAAATGCAGTTCACTTAATAATGTTCTAAATTTACCAAGTCAATGTGCTTCTGGTATACAAAATCTTCTCAGTCTTTCCACTTCTGTATAAGTACGTATTTAAAGAAAGATTTAAAGAATTTATTTTATGATTTAAATAATATTAACGTGTATTTAAAGTCTACTAAATTGTTATAATGTAAGTGTAAAACAATGAAATGATCTCGGGGTTAGGAGTTCTTGTCAAATTTTGAATTATCAATCTTTGAGTCCTAAACCCAGCCCAGTCTTTAAGCTTTGGGTTTGGTTCCTTTGTGGTTTCCGTAGATAAGGATCCGTAGTGTTAAACGGACAAGAACTCCCAATTGAATTATCCCAAACAAATGCCGGTAGCTCGCCATAAGAAGCCCGATTAGATCAAAGCAATGAGCCTGCTGCGCCAAAATGGCAGAGCTGTGGCCGATTGTACAAAAAACGAAATGCCTCCAAAGTCATCTGGACGAGACAGAATCGAGGGGAACCTTGCCGGTGAAGACCCCCTGAATGGAATATTGCCTGAGCTAGAGACAGTTTAAACCTACAGCTTAGATGAATACATATTTGTGTTGTTAAAACCAACAGATTCATTCAGTGCCAAACTAGATTTTCCTTGCCAGGCCTTTGGAAAGCTTTGAAGCTTATTTAGCACTGGAGGATAACCCTTAGTTATTAAATGTGGGTGCAGCCAATGCTTCACGTAATACAATTTATTATAAAGTGTGAAATTAAGTAGATCACTAAAACTCCTAATTCTAAGAAAAAGGATTTGCAGAAGTGTTCAGTCCAAGAAGAGACGTTCTTTTAACATCTGGCCTTAGTAAAGTATCCTAACAGCCAATAACGTAACATCCATAATAGAGGTCTTGACATCCTATCTTAATAATGCAGTAAATGCGGAATAAGATTTGTATTATTACATAGAATATTAAAACGCACCTCGTTTTTAAGCCAAAAGATGAAGCTCGGACAGAGGCTTATCTCCGAGAAGTTTCGCTCTCAATCGAGCTCCGGCTGAAACTCGCTTAAAAGCATCGCAACTTAAGTATATCTATCTCGTATTAGTCCACTGCTGGACATAGGCCTTCCGTATAATACACGCCTTCATTTGGGGGTTTTGTACCGTATTCTATTCATCTAGATGGATGGGAAATTCGTACGGGTCGTACTAGTACGATCAAAACAAATTTTGAGGCTTTTACTATGCGTCCGTGACCAGTTTGAAAGTTCGGCCTTGTGGTAATTGTAATAGCTCGCCAATTTTTCATACCTGGGTGGATGAAATGCTTGCCGTGACCCTTTGGAAGTTGCCTCCAAAGGTTCTTCATGAGAGCAAAGGAAATGCCTTTTGATTAAAACTCGCCCTTTGGACAATGGGGTGTGGTAAAACGGCAATTTGGCTGCCCACCCTGTTGCAGCTGAACACACCACAGGCCCCAACGGGCCCATTACGACTGTTTTCCCCACGAGGGAGTTTTGTTATTATTTTGCCCATTTTTTTTCGCTTAAGCCAAGATTCGTTAGACGAAATGATTAATTTGGTCGGACTAGCATGGCAAATAAATGGTACAGTAGGTCAGTTTACATTTAGTACTTAAGAACACAAACACCGCCTGGACGGCAATTATTGACTTATTCCAGAAATGGGATAATTTCTTTTGCCTGCCGTTCTTTTCAGTTAATAATTGGGAGCTTTGCATTTAAATTGGCTTGCCTTTGGCAACCCAAAAACAAGGAGGTTAGGCTGATGTCCCCGATGATGGAACAACACTATAGGTTGCCCGACAGCGGATTACATTGGTTATTTCCCGAGAAGGGAAATGATTTTTGCAAATTTCGCGGAAGCACGCGACACTATAGAGTTTTTCTTACGCCACCTGCCTTTTACAGCGCGTCTGTCCTTTACATCTCCAGTTTCAGATTTGTGGCTCTATTTAATTTGAAAGCGATCTGCAGTGGCTTTGAAAAGAAGATTTTACAAGGAAGTCTATTACCTTGTCGCCCAATTTAATTATCGAGCAATCGGTAATTGTATTTTGCTAAAGCAGTATTAAACAAATTACAGAACCTATAAAATGCAAAAACCAGCCCTGGCGCTAGTTACATGGGAAAACGTTAAATCACTGTTATTTTAGTTTTCGTGAACGCCAATGTGTAAACCATTGAAAATAAAATGGTACGCAGCTTTTGTAAGCATCGGGCAAAACAATTAGTTGCAGGTACCGTTCCGGTGTTTTGAGTCTAGTTCCATGAAGAAAAAATTGGTTATGAAAGTTGTAGAAAAAACCAAGGCAATAAAAATTAAGAAGTTCGTCAATCTGTACCACCCGGCCCACCAGTTAATTTGAACACCGATATAACGGAACGATATAAATTAATAAAGATGGTAGTAATTTAATAACCATAAATAGTTTTCCCTCGATTGTTTAATTTAACCGACAGTACTTATATCTGATATTCAGAAGATATCAAGTCTGTGTTCGTAAGAACCGTTATTAAGTTATTTATCGAAAAGAATTAAAATTTTTCGATTTAAATGGTTTGACATTGTATGTTTTAAACCCCAAAAATTGGGAAAAATTTTTTTAAAACCTTCCATAAAAATTTTTGAGGGTTTTAATTTTCTATTAAAAATGGCAGGTTATTTAGAATAGTTTTTGTCAAATATCTGGGCACTGATTTTCAAACTGGATCACTTATATTTTTCCCCAACTTAAGCCACTTTTAAATGTAACGAATATAACACAAGGCACAACCCAGTACTAAGGAAAAAATTACACACCAATGATTGCCAATGGCGGTCTGGTCTATAAGGGCTTCCAGACCCCTCCTTGGTTAAAGGTTGGGAATGGAAAAAGCGGCTGAGGAAAAAATAACACAACAAAAATTTCATATTCAAAATAAGCTTCTAATAAGGCCGTTGTTTAATAAAGTTTGGTTTTATGTGCTAAAACCATAGAGGCAACAAAAATAACGGCAGATTCTTTAACGTATACATTATTACGTATTTTATACATCGGCACGCACATTAGCAGTATGCTACAGTTAAGGTTACTTTATAATACGAGGAGTGATAAAAAAGTAGTAAGAATGACATAGAATATAATTCCGTTAAGAAAAAGTTATGTCTTGGTTGGGACAACATTTCCACCCAACCACCTGTTGTTTTCCGTTCCCAACAAAACAATTTCACCCCACCACGCTGGTCCAATCCGAAGCATGGATCATCTTACTTTTTAGACAATTGGGTGATCGGTCAATCGATCGGAAAATCTGTTGGGTCCCCGCAGGATTCAAGCCCACGGCACAAGACAATTTTGCAATGGTGTCGCTTTCCAAGTTGTCCTCAAGGACGGACGGTTGTTATGACGACTAATAACTTCTTACCTAAGTTAGCACTAGCACTATAAAAAAATCAATGAAACATTCCTGTAGCAAAAATCCTGTAAAATTTATTTCAAAAAGGTAAAAAAATCTTAGTAAAAACATTGCCCATTTTTTTCAAATCATAAAATAAAATATATTCCCTAAGTGCACCTGATAGTAATAGATAGGCTTGGCTGTACTATAAATATTAAAATTTCGCCTATACTACTACTATATTTTATAACACTGAAAATGTTTGTGAAATGAAACTAGTGTAGTACTAGTACATTATATTGCTCCGCCTTTGTAGTAAAGCGGCATTCGCCTATGTTTTATAAACTGGAGGGTGTGGGATTTCACGGGAATCTCTCATGCTTATTAGACTTTGTATTATTGTTGCCTTAAGGTTAACTAGGTTAATATAGGTGTCGAGCGGTTGTCGCATCGACGTGTCGAGTTCCCGTGCCGAGATGGGCTCCGGACCATCGAGGTAAGCAGTGGAGTTCCACAGGGGTCGGTGTTGGGACCGCTTCTGTGGAACGTTGGTTTTGACTGCGCTACGTAGGAGGCAATATCGAGGGTGTCGACGTCACCTTGTTACGCGGACGACACCTCGTCACCGCCCGTGGCACCAATCTTTCGCAGGGCTGCGATTCTCGCCACCTGCCGGGTCGCTCAGAATTGGGCGCATCCGGCGGCTTAGGGACTCAGAGGTGGCGTCGAAAATCCGAGGCCCTTTACTTTACGGGCCTCGGAACGCGCCTACCTGCGGACGCCCACATAGTCGTTTGCGGCGTCCGCGTCGACGTCAAGCCGACGATGAAATATCTCGGCCTAGTCCTAGACCGCCGGATGGAGGTTTTGCGCTCCATTTTGAGCGCCTCGCGCTTCAGAGTGCGAGAGCACGGCAGCTCCGGCAGACTGCTCCCCAAACCGGAGGACCCAGCAGCTCCTGTCGCCGCCTGTACGCCGGAGTCGTCGGTCCATGGTCCTGTACGGGCACCGGTGGGCGACACCTCAAAAGGAGCAGCGCGTGCTAAAGAGAACCCAGAGGGTGTTGGCGATCCGGGCCCGTACGGGGCTACCGTGACCATCTCCGGCGAGGCGGCGTGCCTGATGGCTGGCTCCTTGCCCTGGGACTAGACGCAGAAATCCTCGCGTCACTCTTTTTCTGGCGAGGAGAGGAGGTCTCGGGGCTGCACGCCAGCCCGGAAGAAAAAGGGGGCGCAGAGAGGAATTGCGCCCTTGCAATACAGGGAGAGCTGCGTGGCTGGAGCACCCCAGCGCCGGCCGTCAAACTAGAGCCATACGCCCTGTTCTAAAGTGGTGGCGAGAAAGAGGACACGGCTCCCTAACATTCCGCGCGACGCAGGCTCTCTCGGACAGGCTGTTCTGGAGGTACCGTGCCGCGTGGCCGGTGGTAGAGCCCACAGAGAGAGTGCCACCACTGTGGCGTATGTGCTGAAGAGACGCCAACACGCGCTGGAAATGTGCCCAGCCTGGGTCGAGCAACGCCGAGAGCTGCGTAGGTCAGGGCACGACCTTCGCTTCCCTGCCGTAGTGCGCAGGATGCTAGAGAGCTGAAAGGTCGGGGCGCCGTCCTGCTTTCTGCGGAGGACGTGATGGCCCGGAAGGAGGCTGCGTGAAAGAGACAGGGAGGCCGAGAGCGCCCTGGCTATCCGCAGACGAAGGCCAGGGCGCCGAAGAGTGGCGTACGCGCGCAACCTTCCCTGACACTTGAGGCCCCTGGGCGGCCGGCAAGAGGGTGCCCGCCGCCCAGAGAAGGGTTTCAAGAGGGGCGCCGTGCTGTTTGTTCCGGCACGGCGCCTAAAGCGACGTTCCGGGTGTCCCAACACACCCGGAGAGAAGAGGCCCGAGAGGGCCACGTCGCGCCGGGTCGCCGAAGACTGTTATCAGTGCCCGCGGCCCCGGCTACAGCGACATGAGAAAGGAACAACCGTTGGTTTTAGTGGGTATACCGGCCGCTCCATCTTGGTCCGGGAGCTTACATTCCCCGCGCTGCCCTCACTTTGGCGGCGGGAATCCAGTCAGCTGGATTTTCCAACGGCAAAAAAAAAAAAAAAAAAAAAAAAAAGGTGTCAGCGGTGGCATGGCTTCCGCAAGGACCGGTCGACCGTCCACGCAGTGCTGAGGGTCAGGTCCTGACGCAGGATGCGGTGTCTCGGGTGAGGGTGTTTTGGCGGTGACACTCGACATCGCCAACGCACAACACCCTGCCCTGGCCTGCATAAAGGAGGCGCTCCGATACCACGGGTGCCTCCTACCGCAAAGGGTGATCGGGCCTACCTGTCGCATCGACGTATCGAGTTCCGTGCCGAGATGGGCTGGACCATCGAGGTGTCGGAGTCTCCACAGGGTCGGTGTTGGGACCGCTTCTGTGGAACGTTGGTCACTGGCGCTACGTCGGCAATATCGAGGTGTCGACGTCACTGGTTACGCGGACGACACCTCGTCACCGCCGGGCACAATTTCGCAGGGCTGCGATCCTCGCCACTGCAGGGTCGCTCAAGTAATTGAGCGCATCCGGCGGCTAGGACAGAGGTGGCGCTCGAAAATCGAGGCCCTTTACTTTACGGGCCTCGAACGCACCTGCGGACGCCCACATAATCGTTTGCGGCGTCCGCGTCGACGTCAAGCCGACGATGAAATATCTCGGCCTAGTCCTAGACCGCCGATGGAGGTTTTGGCCCATTTTGAGCGCCTCGCGCCTAGGAGTGGCGAGCAGCGGCAGCTCTCGGCAGACTGCTCCCCAACACCGGAGGACCAGCAGCTCCTGTCGCCGCCTGTACGCCGGAGTCGTCATGTCCATGGTCCTGCGGGCACCGTGTGGGCCGACACCTCCAAAAGGAGAGTACTGCGGTATTGAGGAGAACCCAGAGGTGTTGGCGATCCGACCGTAGGGGCTCGGACCATCTTCGGCGAGGCGCGGCTGCCTCGCTGGCTCTTTGCCCTGGGACCTAGACGCAGAAATCCTCGCGTCACTCTTCTTCTGGCGCGAGGAGGCGAGGTCTCGGGGCTGTACGCAGAGCGCAGTGGGGCGCAGAGATGAATTGCGCTCCCTTGCAATACAGGAGTGGGAGCTGCAGCTGGAGCACCCCAGCGCCGGCCGTCAAACAATAGAAGCCATACGCCCCGTTCTTAAGTGGTGGCTAGAAAGAGGACACGGCTCCCTAACATTCCGCGCGACGCAGGTTCTCTCGGGACACGGATGTTTCGGGAGCTAGAGAGCGAAAGGTCATGGGGCGCCGTCCTTGCTTTCTGCGAGGACGTGATGGCCCGGAAGGAAGCCGCGGAAAGGGACAGGGAGGCCTTGAGCGCCCTGGCTATCCGCAGAAGAAGGCCAGGGCGTTAAAGAGTGGCGTACGCGCGCAACCTTCCCCCCTGACACTGAGCCCCTGGGCGGCCGGCAAGAGGGTGCCGGCCACCCAGAGAGAGGCTCAGAGGAGCGCCGTGTGTTTGTTCGGCACGGCGCCTAAAGCGACGTTCTTGGTGTCCCAACACAGCCCCGGCTAAGCGACACGAGAAAGGAACAACCGTTGGTTTTTAGTGGGTATACCGCCGCTCCATCTTTGGTCCGTGGAGCCCACATATCCCCGCTGCCCCTCACTTTGGCGGCGGAATCCGCTGGATTTTTCCAACGGCAAAAAAGGTGTCAGCTGGTCCCCGAACAGGTTCTCGCTTTGTCGTAGCGGTGGGGCTCAGTACCTACGGCTTGGGTCAGCCGCGGGGAAGCTAAGAAGAACCTGGCCGGCCTGAGGAGCAAGGCTGGCGTGGAGGAGGCTGCTCCAAGTGGGCTGCAGAAGCCCGCTTTGGACGCGCCTTTGGAGGGTGCGACGGACGGGTTGCAGGAGGTAGGTGTGCCGCCCTTCCTGTCCTTCGCAACCAAGGAGGAGTCGCGGGGGAAGAGAAGTGTCGGTATTCCATAGGCCGCTCTCCTTATCCTCCGCGACTCGGCGGGGCCGCACCGCTGATGCGGTGTAGAAGGGTCGTGGGAGGGGGGGACATTCGGCATGGTGTCGTCGATCTCTCCTCCTTCTACGGCCTTAATGGAGTTAGCGGCGGAGCCTAACATCCGGGCCGCCGCTGGGGGCTGGGAGTATCGTCCCTGTGTGGGTTGGAACTCCTGGCTCCCCTATGGTCTAGTAACAGGGACTCGGGGAGTCTGTTACCTAACTACAGGGACCGAGACGAAGGGCGCGCTAGTTCCGACGGGCCCAGAGGGAGGCAGATGGCCGTAAGGCCGAGATGGGGCTGCTTTGGCGGCCAGCGCTAATGGGGTTGCAGATGAGTGCAAAACGTTCCCGCGACCCCACCCTAAAGGCGTCAGGAAGGAACAACGTGGTGGTTTTAGTCGGTGCGAGTCCGATATAACCCGTCTTTGCCTCCGCGAGGACGGGTATACGTAGGCATTTACCCGCGGTAAAAAAAAAGCCGATCACCCAATTGTCTAAAAAGAAAGATGATCCATGCGTCGGATGGGCATGTAAAAAGTAAGTCCCGGTTGTCAAGACCATCTTTAGCAATAATTATCAGTATCAGAGACCTCAAATTTACTGAAAAGTAATTGATCCATAAAATGTAATTTGCCCTCATAGTTGCAGAGGTCAGATGCCTGTTATTCTGCGCAAAAAAACTGCACGAAAATCTGGATAGATTGGAAGCCGACTCCATAATAACCTGAAAATATAGTTAAGTGAAAGAGTGCTTTATTTTTAGCAACTATGCTACTAACGTAACATAATTGCTAAATTTTATTCTTAACTTCAATGATTTACACTGGTAAACGATGCTTCTAACACTACTACAAAATCTCATAAATTTTATTGTGACCTAAGCACGTAAATTTTCCTTCTGACTGTGCAATTAATGAATGAGGATTAAAAACAATGTTCCAACAATGCTTTTAAGGTATTAAAAGCAATTTGTAGCAGGCCATAACTAGTTAAATTTAAAGTTACTTTACATCAGTTCAGCTAACTACCGGGCGTTATTCCAATTAAATTGGAACGTTGTAAAGAAAAAGTTATATTTTTATTTCATTCAAAGGCAAGTCATAATAATACGTTTATTATGGCCATGTTATGATTAAAACATTTAAATCTTAATTACACAATAAATGTTTTTTTTTTTATTTTATGACCTGAAAATATGCAAAGTCTTGAGCCCGCTTACAAAAAGAAAGAGGTATTCAATTTGCAGCCTACTTTTTATGCATACCTTATTGCGCCGCTCTTAGCAATGAAATTTCGATCATTCTTTCTGAACTTGACGGTATATAATCCTGTGGTTCTTTTATTATTTTGTTATAACTACCTCGTCAAAAATCGTAGACTTGTACATATACGAAAGTAATAAGGATGCTGTCGTTGTAGCCCATAAAATAGTAACATATGATATACAAATAGGTAATGTCTGTTGATCAGGTCTAAAGATTAAAAAATTAAAAAATTAGTTTTTTTCTATTTTAAAAATATGTTACATAACATACCGAGATTTAAGTTTAATAATTCGTAAGAAAAAATAAAACAATGAATAACTCTCGTATTTAAGCGATTACCGTATGGATTAAATAAACTTTTTACGGATTTATTCTATTGGTTGTAATCATAGTCGCTCTGTAAACATGGACGCTGGAAGGAGACCAAATAATCGGAATCAAAATATTTGCAACCACGAGTTGGTTGATTACTCAATTTTTTATAATTTCGATTGTACATTAAATGGATCATTATTGGAGTGGTGGATACAATAGCAAATTTTACTCGTAAATATTGCGTAGGCTTTGATGCTTCAGTTTAAAAGCAATTGATTTTATAACATAATGCAATACGTTTAATGTAATTGACCAATGAATCGTCAATAATTTTTCTGCCTGAAAATTATGCTACTTTTTGCATTCATTTCTTCATATTCATATAGATCGCAAACAGAGTTGCAACAATCTATTCGTACGTCAACTTAGCAACAACTAATTAGTACAACGTTGGATCAAGTAATTACAGCATAAAGCAAATCTACCTGAACGAAATTCCTTTCTATTGCACGTGTTTTGGCTGATAATTATGGCTGGAGTTCATTTTAATATTACTTTAACAACGTTTAGTTATATCAAGTCCACTAATTTACGGATTTTTCGCGTTACTTAAATATATTTATTTATTCCCGACGTTTCGAATTCTTTCCAGCATCCATGATCACGGGCAGACTTATTTGGTATATGTCTGTATATCAAATCCTATCTGTGACGATAAAAACTTTTAAGCTTACGAATGTTAACGTGTTAGATGTATTATATTATTATAAGAACGTAATGAATGAAACTTCTGAAAAAAAATTAAACGCAGAGACATAAAAAGTGCAAAGTCACAAGACGATGTTAGTAATTTTTGTCATAGCAATGTTCAAAATTAAGAAAATAGAAAAATATTTCAACTTAAAAAAATCCCCGACAGTTATTCCATTCACATGCAGTAATATCCAATCTTAGTCTGCCCGTGACAATGAACACTAGAAAATTTCCGAATCATAAATAGAACGTAACATAGGTTGAAATGATGGTAAAGTATTACGCGATAAAATCTGTAAAACTGTTCTAGCCATTTTATATTTACGGCGTACACCCAGTATCACGTTAAATCAATCCTAACAGCAAGATAGTATTCCTATTTTCTTTGTAAGTACAAATTATTTAAGGTTCAACAATTTATATTATAAAACTAACAGCTGCGTTAACACGCAGTCTAATTAACATTTTATCTAGAATTTTTGAATCATCATCATTATCATCATTAGCTAACTCTATCCGTCCACTGCCGGACATATAAGCCTTTTTCAATAAATGCTAAGACGGCCGATCCTTGCTATTCGCTACCAACTTGAACCGGATACTCGGTCGACCAACGCTCCGTCTTCCCGAACGTGGCCGACATTCCTTCAGCCAACCAACTTTATTGGGCCAACGACCATCGGTTCTTCTGACCACATGACCGGTCCACTGCCACTTTAACGAGCTAATCCTTTGCACTACGTTGGTGACTTTAGTTCTTTGCCGGATTATATCATTACGAATTTTGTCCGACAAAGAAACTCCGAGCATAGCGCGTTTCATAGTGCGTCGAACAACGGCAAACAGATGGACAAGACCTTTGACAGTCAAAAGCCACGTTTTAGCCCCGTAAGTCAGCCGGGGAGAACGCATTGATTAAAGACTCTTCTTCAAACATTGCGGGTATCAGTGGCGACGTGAGAACGTGGCTTAGCTTTCTAAATGTTGCCCAACATAACTGAATTTTCCTATCGGCTTCCCTCACGAAGCTGTGTCTCCCAACTGCAATACATGCCCGAAGTACACCTTATCATCATAAATAACTTTTTTTAATGACTTTCATCTCGTCCAAGGTCATTGCGAGGCCAACACGTCGAAAGAATTTTTTTAGGCTGTAATTTGTTATGTATGAAACATCATCATCATCTTCAGCGTTTGATAGTACACTGCTGGACATAGGCCTCCCCTAATACACCCCTATCCATCAGGGAATTTTGGACCGTATCCCACCACGATGGTCCAATGCGGGTTGGTGGGTGGACCGACTTTTTACATGCCCCTCCGACGCATGGATGATCTTACTTTTTAAACAAATGGTGGATCGGCCCAAATTGCCCTAACCAACTTGGAAACAACAATGAAAATTTGTTGAGTCCTCGCAGGATTCGAACCCACGACCTCTGGTTTCTAAAGCACACGCCTACACCACTAGGCTACGGAGGCAGTTATTATTTTGAATACCAATCGATAAATACTAGATCTAAATCTACTAGGCCAAGTTTGGTGTAAAAGACCTACAAGAGTTAAAAGTAGAGAGAATAAGGACTTAACTTCACATAATTACGTGGAAAAAAGTGCTCGATATATTAAATTAAAATTTAATTTTTTATAATCTTTTTTAAATATATTTTGACTTTATATCCTTTATGGAGTTCTAAGATTTAAGCTTTACAAATTCTACTCAATTTAATCTTGTAACCGTAAGTCATGTAATAGCATGAAATAAAGACCTGTGTTTGTAAACAGTTACTCTTTAATAACACAAATATTTGAAAGTTTTTATTTCAAGTATCTTGTCTGTATAACGTTTCTTAACAAATAACGTAAGTTGTAAATCATTGGATAAAATTTACGAGTATAAAAAACGTAACATTTAATTTAATCATACAAAAATACAACTCAAACATATAAACTTATATACTTTAAAAAGAAAATTAAGTACGTATTTGCTTTTGAAATAAATACAAAAATGAAACAGCAACGTAATATCTGAAAATAATAAGAATATATGTAAATGTACATATCAGAAAAAGAGCTTCCATTTATACACGAGAATCAGAGTCACGCCTCGGCAATAACGAATGGTTATACAAATTTTAACGTTGCGTAGAAATATTTTTTACAATTTTACAAGTATTGTCTTCGTTTTGTCGCTATTCAGCGGAAATAATAAAACAGTTCTATTAAATTAAAAGATGTGTGTATAGTATAGAAAAATATTAAATTAAAATTTATTAAAAACATTTTAAGAAGTTACTACTTTAAACCCATTTTATTAAGTAAATAATTGAACAATTGTCTATTATCTGCAAAAAAAGCTAAATTCTTAAATAATTCAATAACTTAAAAGTACAGAAGTGATAAGAATCTGTGAAATCTTTTACCTTTATTTAGTAATCATGCTAGCTACGATGACTTTTCTACCGAAGAACAGAAGTATTTTCACAATAATGGTTTGGGGCGGTAGATAGCACAGCTGTAGTATCTTATCAGCCCGTTGTCTCCAAGGTACACCTACCATCTTCCATTTAAGATTTTTTTAAATACACTGGAAATTCGTTTGCCTTTTAGTATATTTTATAAAAATATACTAAAATATTTTTGCTAGTTAATTTCTGTAGCGCAAACCTTATGCTGGGCATTTACAACTGTTTTTTACCATAACGTATGGAAATTTAAGTTTACATGGCAATTAATTTCAACAAAGAATAAAAACATAATATGAATAAAACTAAAATTTTGAACTTGTTATCTTTACAAGAATATACACCTTGACCTTAATTAAATCGTGCAATGAATAAATTTTCCTGCAGTGTAAAAATTATAAAAGATGTCACAAGATATTTATAACAAAAATTTGAAAAAATGTAGTTTACTTCTATTGAAATAAATGGGATACGGTCCAAAACCCCCTAATGGATAGGGTTGTATTAGGGGAGGCCTATGTCCAGCAGTGGACTATTAAAGGCTGATGATGATGATGATGAAGATGATGATTGAAATAAATAAAATTTTTAAGAGAGGTGGTCATAAAAGAAACAATATCGTTGACCTAACAATTTTTATATATAATATTTTTATACAAAATCTAAAGAAAAGTTGAATTAATGTACTTAATCAAAGAAATCAGCGTCAAAAACAAAAAAATATCAAAAAAGAAATTCCCTATATACATTGTAGGAGGCATGGCAATAAATTTAAAAGCATATTTCATTTTCATACATTTTTCCCGTATTTTTCATTAAAAAATGTTACTGAGATCTGTTCATAGTACTTCACAGTACATTTTTGTAGATCTTCACAAAATTAATCCATCTGCGAGCCTTATGAGGTATAACCGAAGCACATCACCAGCATCATTATCACATAGGTAACTCCCAACATTTTTGTGATATTATGCTAATGTTAAAATTTTACTTCATTTATTGTAACGTGCAAATTTCGGTAGCTATATTGAAGATATGTAATGACACAGATTTTTTATTTATTCAAGTTTCATAAATGTCAACTGATACATTTTCAAATACATTGTTTTTTTAAGTCGCTAGCAACATAAAATTTTTACCCCGAAAATTTGTTATATGTTTGAAGGAAATAATGAGAATAAAATTTTAAAACATTTAAAATGGTAATAACTGGGGTACTTTTTGGAGCGTTTCTCGCCACACTGGTCCAATGCGGGTTGGTGTTGTGAATATAATACATAAATTCGTATTTAAATAATGTTTATGTTAGTATGAATGTGAGGTAACTTTAAGTTAAATCATGAGTACATCGTATATTTTAATATTACTAAGATATTTTTATCTCAGCTACGAATAGCACCATTATATTAAACTATTTACTCAATTCTATTCAAAGCTTTCGATTTAGCAACTGACAGACAAAACTTTTTGGCTCGTTGTCAAATAGATGGATCTGGCTTATAAGCGCATGATTAGCCTCGGTTTGTAAAATAACATTTATTTTTGATGCGGAAGCGGCTCAACATAAAAAATACTTATTTAATAGTCACGGTTTTAAAAAATATGACAATTTTCAAAACATAATAAACCATGGCTAGTAAAATAGTATATAAATTATTAAATAAAATGACTTTACGGATTTTATCGCGTTTATTTTCCAATTTAAATTCCCGACGTTAAGAACACTTGGGTGGTTTAAAGTATGGTCACTCACTGCCGACACTAGCAGTGTGTGACCATACTTTAAATCACCCAAACCATTACATCAGATTGGATTGACCACAAATCCTCCGTGAGGCTATTGAGATAGGAAGACATCCAAATATCAATAGAGAAGATGGTTGGGTTCTACCACCTGCTTGGGCCCCCATAATTAATAAATTAAAATGTAAACCCAAGCATAATACCACTGCTGGCTGTAAAGATAAAACCAGTTCATTTTGCATAGGTGGGAAAACAGACTAAAAATAATTAATTAAAATTATAATCTGGAAACCCCGCTTCAGCACTGGCAACAAACGCATGACATCTCAGTCTACCCCAAGACCACGGCCGAAAGTGTTCGAAACGCCGTGAATTTAAAATGTAAAATAAACGCGATAAAATCCGTGAAGTCATTTTATTTAAAATGTATAATATTCGCGTAAACAATGGAAATAATTATATAGTAGATGAATGATCACAGCGATTAAAAAGGCCTTTGGCCAGCAGTGAGATACAAATAGCTAAAGAAAAAAAAACATTGAATGCATGTAACGGTTTTATAACTTTCCACCACTTCGTTAACGTTTCCAAAATAATTTCTATGAATATGATCTACTTAATAGAATATTTCTGCCTGTTATTTTTTAAATGCTACCACTGGGTACTAAAGCAAATAAGCGTACGGCACATAAACAAGAAAGCAGGAAAATCGCTTTCCGCATCGATGTTAGTGTTTTCAATAAAAAAATAATCATTGAAAGAAAGAATTTTGATAAAAATGAGTACGTAATGATCAAAATTTAAACAACATCACTTACTAAGTACGCATATCTTAGAAGTAATAGAAAATTTTAGTTACGGAAGCAGTTGATCCGAGACTAGGCTTGAGTCACCAAGATCGTCAATACTGCTTCATTTTAAAATAGGTCACATTGTCTATACTTACCTAGCGCTTACATTTTTTTATATCCAACTATTTAAAATAACCAGCACTTTAAATTTAATGGTACAAGATCGTTACTTTAGACGACACGATTTCTATGTTCTCAAAAATCTGTTAAGGTACCTGGTACTAATTATAAAAACATTTGTTACTACTAATTTCGAAAAATTCTTCTCGGACACCAGTTCTAAATCAATTGGTAAAACATTTCGATCGTTGTTGCCTTTAAACTGACAAGCAATTTGGTTTCACTAGGGTCGCTCAACAACTGGCGCAGGCATCAGGTTAGTCAAAGCATTTTTGAGGCTTGGGAAGCATCGCAGGGTGCTTTACGCATTATCTGCGATCTCAAAAGGCTTTTGATTGTGTACACATGAAACTCTAGTCAGGGTATTACGTCACTATGGTATAAAATACCGCACTCAACCTTCTGTCTTCGTACTTTAGCCTTGAATTCAGACTGTTGACGTGAATGGTAAAGATCTCCGGGCCCTGTAAATATAGGGGTCCCACATAGGATCCATTTTAGGCCTTTTCTCTTCCTCATTTATATAAACGACCTACCATGTGTGATAAATAATAGCGAAGAGATAGTATTATTTGCAGAAGATATGTTCTTGATTTTAAAATTAAACGTCATACGTAATAAATGACGATGTAAATAATACTCTCTCAAGAGTAGTGAATTAGTTTAGTGTTAATAACTTGCTATTAAACCAAAGGAAAACCAAATGTATTAGATTCATGACTCTAATGTGAAGCATGGTAAATATGAAGTAATGAATGGGGAGGCGTTAGACGTAGTTGAATTAAGTGTATTTCTAGGAATTACTGTAGATACAAAACTCGATGGGGCCGCATATTAATAGGCTAGCAAGTAAATTAAGCTCTGCAGCTTACGCAGTGAAAATAATTAGATTATTAACTGATATGGAGACAGCTCGTTTAGTATGTTTCGAGTTATTTTCATGTATTATGTCTTATGGCATTCTACTGGGGAAATGCGGCAGATACTAAAACGATCTTTGTCCTCCAAAAACGTGCAATTCGTGCAGTCTATAACCTGGGCCCCAAAGAATCATTAAGAAAGATGTTCACTGAAATAAAAATAATGACCTTAGTTAGTTCTCAATGCATATTTGAAAATTTAATGTATGTGCAAATATAGAGATGATTTCCTAAGACATTGTGATGCACATGACATAGATACGAGGAACAAACATAATTTAATTCTTACAGCAACTAGACTGCGAAGAATAAGTAAGTATTTAATGGGACAATGTATACGTTTTTACAACAAAATCCCAGTAAACGTTCACAATTTAACTATTAATAAATTTAAAAACGTAGTCAAGGAAAAATTATGTATTAAAGGTTATTACGAAATTAATGAATTTTTAAATGATAACACAGCCTGGTAATGGATGCTCGCTCCTGGTCTTGTTTCAAAATTGCGCAACATGTTATGCCTTTAAATTGTATGTTATTTTTAAAAGATGACATAAAATAGCCCTCGAGTTTCTTTCGTCAGGTTCTTCTTAGGTCCGAGGCGTCCTTTTCCGAACCGGTGGTAGTGTGTTTAAAATCAATAAGCAAGTGTAAACTTCTATATTAAATAAAGATATTTGAATTTTAATTTGAATTTGAATAATATCTTCATAATGATACGTTTTTCTATTTCTACTTTGTGGACACGATTACTAAAAGATCATTAAATTAAAAATAAAATCAATAAAGAAATAAATTACCATTATCAATTAGTGTTAGTGGATATATTTCCTTTGAAATCGATATATGATCGGTTTTTCTTATATTTACCATAAAGTGAACCAGAACGGTTCACATCAATTTTCTAAGTAAACGAAATATAATTGCTTGAATTGCTTTTGTATTTAAATCTCATGGATGCGTGCATGTGTAATCAAGTCTAAATATTATTTATAATTTGTAAATAAGATTCAGAAATCGTAATAGGGACATAAAGGTTTTTAAATAAATTTATAAAATATTATATGCTCAGTACTTTCATTGGCTAAGATATTATAAAGTCTTCGAGAAGAGAAAATAGAAATATTATGCCATATAGTTAGTAACGAGTACTTTCTTCATATCACTATTATTTATGGTTTAATCTTTAGTGTAATTTCAAGGGCCAACATGAGAAAATAGTAATGTCAATTATTCCCCGTGAGAGTTAGCTCAGCTGTTATTTTTTAAATTTTATATTTTTTAAGATAGGTATATAAATTAAATCGAATTAAATCTTACTTAATTTTTTACAAAAATCTTTACATGTGCCATATTATTCACAGCTTAAAGATAAAACAAGTAAAAGTATTTTATCAAGAAATTTTTAAATAATATAATAATATATATGGCTTGTATTTTTACGGTAAATTAAATTACGTTAGAAATAAATCCATTGCGTCATTACAACACTATAATTCTGGCATGAATACTGAGAAATCTGGAACAGAAATCACTTGGTTAGTAGACTCCAATAAGTCAAAGTTCCCATGGCTTCATCTTGGTACAAGCTCAGGCCAATCATAAATAATGGAAGTTGCTCAGTTCTGCTTAGTGTTATCACAGGCAAGATAGTTTTATTCTTACAAAAGAAATTAGAGTACATTATTTACACTTAATAAAGATATCACAGATGCATACATAGCTATGCTACAAGACTGGCAGAAATAGGTTTCCGAAGAACAGGTTCAAAAATATTTTCTGAATGGCGTATTACGTCGTATTTATGGCTATATAACGCTAATTACCAGTATCTTACTAATTGTTTTCTATATCTGAACTGTTAAACAAATAGTGAGTTTTTATTGTTCGTACATGAACATAATATTCTATCCACATACCTACTTTAAAAGTCCATTTTTAAATCATCCATTTGATAACCTCCTGCGGCATAAGGATGTGAAGCTAGTGCTAGCATTTTCATCAATTAATGGATTTATAATATTTTTTTAATTTTGGCAGTATCTTTTACATAATTTTAAGTCAATTTACACTTTTGAGCGTGGTCACCGATAAGAATTTCCAAATAGATGAGAATTAATATCATTTAAATGTTTTATTATCTTGCCAGTATGTAGGTTATTCAGAATTTTTATCATTGAAACTGCAGTTTGTTGAATGAATGAGAATACAAGTTTGAACTTGATATCGTCTTAATCATACTACTGATATAATAATATAAGATTTATATAAGAAAAAACCTGTGGCATTGGGGACTGCAGCGGTAGAGCTATGCATTTCTATTAAATTATATCTCATATAATTATTTATTTATGCAGTATTTTTTCTTTATTTTAACTCAGTTAATTATTACGTGATATCAGATAAGAAAACATTTTTTCTTTATTGATTAAAAGTTTATGCGTTTAAAAAGTTTTTATTATTAATAATATTTATCCTACAGCAATATCAATGTAAGTATCAGAAGGGGTGAATTTCCGAAAAGTTGACCTAATGAAGCATAGCAAAATAATTCCGATATTGAAATTAGGATACAACACGAACCCTAATAACTTTATACCAGTATCTATACTCTTAGAAAAATTATTTGAAAAACTCTTACTAAATCAATTGGTAAAACATTTCGATCGCTGTTGCCTTTAAAATGACAAGCAATTTGGTTTCACTAGGGGTCGCTCAACTACTGGCGCAGGCATCAGGTTAGTCAAAAGCATTTTTGAGGCTTGGGAAGCATCGCAGGATGCTTTACGCATTATCTGCGATCTCAAAAAGGCTTTTGATTGTGTACACCATGAAACTCTAGTCAGGGTATTACGTCACTATGGTATAAGAAATACCGCACTCAACCTTCTGTCTTCGTACTTTAGCCTTGAATTCAGAATGTTGACGTGAATGGTAAAAGATCTCCCGGGGGTAAATATAGGGGTCCCACAAGGATCCATTCTTGGGCCTTTTCTCTTCCTCATTTACATAAACGACTTACCATGTGTGAAAAATAATAGCAAAGAGATAGTATTATTAGCAGATGATATGTTCTTGATTTTTTAATGACGATGTAAATAATACTCTCTCTAGAGTAGTGAATTAGTTTAGTGTTAATAACTTGCTATTAAACCAAAGGAAAACAAAATTCATTTATTCTTTAATTAAAAATTAAAGCCTTTATAGTGAATTAGTTGAGGAAGTACAAGATATGGTATCCCCAGTAACAAATATTAGTAACAATATTAGCACAATAGATTTGACTGGTGATGACTGCGGAGCCTGCCGTCCAATAATCAGCAAAATTAAACAAAAGAAATTAAAAAAAAAAAAAAATAAACACATAAGGAAGACAGAGAAATTGTTGAAATGTAGGCATAGTATTTGTAAAAGCTACGACAAAATATGTAAAGATAGGAATAAACTAAAAGCAAAATTAAATGTATGCTACAATGAGGCTAAGATAACTCATTTCATGAGGCTAGTGTCAGTTCACTGCAAGCTGAGATTGCATCACTATTGCAATCCTTAAATGTCTTAACAAAGAAATATGAGGCATCTCAAAAAGAAATATCTGAACACATTTCGGCTATGAATGACATATTAGATTTATGTAAAAATAACTCGGACCGTTTTGACTCCTTGACCAGAAATTGTGTATGCAATTGTCAAAGCATACAGGTTCATTCAGAACTGGAATGTGATTCTAAGACTCTGTCTCAGAGTGTGGTGCCTCACAGTAGCCTTCGAGATAATAGTAAAGAAAAACATATTTCTTCTCATAATTATATTAAAATATACAGCGATGAACTGGGAAGAAGTATGGGTTCATTAATTTTAGATAAGTGTATGGGGGAATCAGTATCCACTTATTGTATGCCAGGAGCAACCTACTTACATGTTATGAAAAAAATATTGACTGATACTCATTGCCCCAACACTATCTTGATTATCTTGATTGGGAGTAGGGGAAATATTAATAGACAACACCTACAACAATTTCATGAAATACTTAATAAACTAGATGTAAAAAAGGTAATTTTGTTCACATTTCCCTACATTAAGGAGTTGCCACAGGAAAACCGACATAGATATAAGTTAAATAACTATTTGTGTATGTTATACAATAATAATTGTAAACATTTAACCCTCAAATATCATAACAAAATTGATATTATTGACATTAATAATATAATTAATTGTAACAATTTTCATTTGACATATGGTAGGTTGCACCTATCAAATTTTTTTAGAAAAAAATTAGATTGTATGCTACATTATTGTATTTTAAATAATTCAGCCAAATGTTTGGCTAACTTGACTCCTGCTTTCATTGAACAGGAACAAATTGTGACATCTAATAATTTGGAATCCGTTCCAAGTAATAATTTAAAATAAATATTGAGACAACGGAGAAAATCTCTTGCATATTAAACAATACTTTATTATTATCAAACAATAATGTTATTAAAAATAAATTTTCTAATAAAAGCACATATTGTATGAACCTGGTACATCAAAATATTCAGGGAATAGCCAGTAAAGAACTTGAAATTGAACTCTTCTTGAATAGTTGTAAAATTGATAGGGGTTTATTAGGGGAGGCCTATGTCCAGCAGTGGACTAAAAATAGGCTGATGATGTATGTATGATGTATGTACTACAAACAATGGAAAGGCGTACACTGTTTTGTAGTCTACCTTCTCATATTACAAATAAAAACTTATCGGATACCAGCCGTCAAATGACTGCCGCCGTCTTTGTCGGTATATCAAGATTTTAAATAATAAACAAAAGAGATGTGAGTTATTTTTATACATAGTTTCATTTAACTAGCAATATTAATAAAAGTCACAAAGTTTCAGTACATTAAGTCAAGTGGTTTTTGAGTTATTCAAAAATTAAATTCAAATTGCAGTCAAACGACTGCTCCCGTCTTTCTAGTATTAAAGCGAATTAAATCTTACTTATTTTTTATTTACAAAAAATCTTAATGTGTTATCCACAGCTTAAAAATAAAACAAGTAAAAGTATTTTGTCAAAGAAATTTTTCAAATATTATAAAAGTATATAAGGCTGTATTTACGGTTAAAAATTAAATTACGTTATGAAATATATCCATCGCGTCATCCATTACAAAACTACAATTCTGGCATGAATACGAGAAATCTGGAACAGAAATCACTTGGTTAGTAGACTCCAATAAGGCAAAGTTCCCATGGCTTCATCTTCGGTACCGGCTCAGGCAATCATAAATAATGGAGCGTCTACAGTTCTGCCTTAATGTTATCACGGGCAAGATGGTTTTGTCTTACAAAAGAAATTAGAGTACTATTATTTACACTTAATAAAGGAATATCACAGTATGCATACATAAGCTATTGCTACAAGACTGGGCAGAAATAGGTTTCCGAAGAACAGGTTCAAAATATTTTCTGAATGGCGTATTACCTCGTATTTATTGGCTATTATAACGCTATTACTATTATCTTACTAATTGTTTTTCTTATATCTGAACGGCTTAAACAAATAGTGTGTTTTTTATTGTTCGTACTGAACCCAATATTCTATCCACATACCTACTTAAAAGTCCATTTTTAATCATCCCATATATAATCGCGCGGCACTAAGGGACTGTGGTAAAGCATTTTTTATCAACTGATGGATTCATAATGTATTTTTTTTTAATTTTGGCAGTATTTTTTTACCTAATTTTAATTAAACTTACACTTTTGGAGCGTGGTCACTGATAAGAATTTCCAAATAGATAAGTAATTAATATCATTTTAAATGTTTTTATTATCTTACAGTACATGTAGGTTTTTCGGAATTTTTATCATTGAAACTGCAGGTTTATTGTAACTGAAACGAGAAAAACAAGGTTTGACAGTTGATATCGTCTAAATCAAATACTACTGATATAATAATATAAGATTTATATAAGAAAAAAACCTGTGGCACTTGGGGACTGCAGCGATAGAGCTATCGCATAGCATTTCTATTAACATTATATGCTATTATAATTATTTATTTATGCAGTATTTTTTTCTTGATTTTAACTCAAGTTACACTTATTAAGCGTGATATCAGATAAGAAAGCATTTTTTTTTCCTTTATTGATTAAATGAGAACTTACTGTCGTTTAAAAAAAATTTATTATCTTGCATCATACCTATATAAGTTATTCAGGATTTAATTATCATTGAAACTATAGATACATGATAATGGAATTGTGAAACATAAGGTTAAGACTTGATACCGTCTAAATCAAATACAATACGTATTATAAGCTCATCTCGATCCTTGCGAGCTTAGTAAAGTCGTACTATAAATACATAGTGAGAAAACGTTTCATTTTGTAATTTTTCATAATTATATGTAATTTTTTTTTCATTCTCAATTATGGACAAAAATATTAAAAATTTATCTTTTTTCCAATCAGGTTTGGAATTCTTACCGTTATGATTTAATCATTATGTAGAATGCTGAATATGTCAGCGACTCCTTAAATTTATAAAAAGATAAAACTCAATCTCTACTCTCGTTTAACATCGTCTTCTTTGCAAACGTTGTGTATATGAATTAAAAGTTAGTACGGCAGCAAAAAGTTTTTTTTTAAATGAAACCATTGACCGAAATCTTTCAGTACAAAACTAAGATATATATCGAAAATCAGTTTTTACATTTGGCTCGCAAATCCCACATTCTACGTCTATATCATAGTGGTCGATGTAATAGAAACTTTTTATAAGTTTTTTTTTATACAAATCAAATATAAATAAAATAATATCTGAATGTTTGTTTGTTTTTACTATCAAAATGGCATATAATCAATACATGTAACAAAACAACATTTTTCTCTATTGCAAGTTTTTACATTTTACCAACAGCTAGAACTTTAATATATTCTGTAACCTGGAACTCTAAAATATTCAAAACATTGAAAATATATTTAGTATAAATTCTAGCGTATTACAAAGCTACGAGTAATGATTATTGATATATTTAATTGATTGCTAACTTAACTGTCGGGGAATGGATACAAAACCATAAATAGAGATGTATATACAAACATATCAAAGATATCCGTGCAAACAGTTTCTTTCTGATCTGTAAAAAATAATGTTATATTTCCTTCATACCCCATGGATCGTAAACAAGTCGCAATCTATTACAAGAAGTAATAGAGATAGCAGCGTCCTTTGGAAATCTCGGTATTATGGGTTATTGGCTAAAAGCGGTTTCAGTATTTATTCCTGATTATTTACGCTTTATTATTATGCTTATTTTATGTGCAATAACATTATGTACTTGCTCTGTTATTTATATATTTTAGTTTTAATGTACATATATACATATATTACAAGAAGGATGTTGAATTATCTGACTTTTACCGTAAAATTAAAAACATGGACAAGCGTGAAATGCGATATATAATTTTCTTTTAAAGCCATAAAATTAATGAATATATTTATACTTATTTAGATATTTATACCTTTTTATAAGCCAAAACGCAAATGTCAGAATTTTTAAACATACAAACAGACATTCAAATAGTTGTAGTTACTTTTAATCTAAATTTTACTAACTTTTAACTTAAAGTCCTTACTTTTTACCCTTTTAAAAATTTTTTAACGTAACGTCAAAACACATTATAAAATTAATTTGTTTATTTTTGTATTATTTTTTTTGTTAAAAATTGAGTACATGCACACACAATTTTTTTTATCTCTAAGAAGCTCTTTTTATTATAGTGGTATGGCCGAGTCCCAAAACATGGTACTCATTGCTAGTCATCTAATTTTTAGACTTATAATAAACAATTAATTGTAGTTACAATTGTGAGTGAAATCTTACTTAATTTATTGTTGCCATGTGTATACATTTTTAGAAATCTTAAAGATATTTCCAAAAAGTTAAATTGATTACAATTCTTTATCCTACTTCTGATCTTAGAAATCTCAAAGAGAATTGCAAAAAGTAAAAATGATAACAAAAACTGAACGTCTCTTATATAAAAAAACTTTGAAATGGCTTACGTGACCCCGACAACAGCCACGATGTCTCGTACGAACGAATCGATGCATAACATCACTCGACACACTAACACTATCACAAATGTACAACACTTATCACACACGAGGGGAGTTCCGTTCAGGGTTGCGGCTTATACGAAATTTTCTTTTCTACATTTCAGACCTGTCTTTTATACACAAACGCATAGAGACGAAACGTCAATATCGAGAGTTCTTTTCTCCGAGTACCCACCTTAGAAATAGTATTCTGACTCAATACTGATAAGTACTATAATCAAGCAATGTGTTATAAAAAACTTATCAAGTATGAAACCATAAATAAATACGCCATTACGCATAGACAAAAATATGTATATATTTTTTAAATAATAATAAAGAAAGATGTTTTTGAATTCGACTCTGAAAAACCTTTTTGGAAATTATTTTAGTATAAACATGTTTGTTCGAATTCGGCAATTTGGGCGATCACCTAATTGTCTGGAAAGTAAGATGATCCATGCGTCGGATGGGCGTATAAAAATTCGGTCCACCCGCCAATCCGCATTGGCCCAGCGTGTCCAACACGGTCCAAAACCCCCCTTATGGATAGGGGTGTATTAGGGGAGGCCTATATCCAGCAGTGGGCTATTACAGGCTGATTATGATGATAATAAACATGTACATTTATTTTTGTGTTGCAAAGTTTAAATGTGGCTATGACGGAGATGAAAAATGTATTGTCATTCAATGAAAATGACGCACCACCCTGACGATTAAACGCTATTTGTAAATTACATTTCAAAAATGTTTCCAAAAAAAAACCTTCAGAAATTGGGACTAAAGATTCTTTGATCATAACTACATGGTAATGCGAAATATTGTGTCGAGGCTAGTCACGGTAGTTACCTTTACGATAAGTGTTATTATGCAGTCATAATTGTACAAAGTTTCAAAAACTTTTAGCTTTACATTTAGGAAAATAAATAAAACTTTGAGCATGCTAATATTGGGTATATTTTGGGTAGAAAACAAGCAAGAATGTACGAGACCGCATTCAGTGCCGTAGTTCAATACATCTTTCAGTATGGTTACCTCGTATTTTATGCTCCATAAAACTCCTTGTTGTTACCACTAACGGTTGTTACTTGTTGAGATCGGGAATGCCAACAACATTTTGCTCTGTATTAATTGAAAATATTGTAATAATTTGCCAATGTCTTTGCAAGATCTTGCTTATCCTTTTTTTTGTAATATATTAAACACGCGGTATTCTAATCACAAAAGGTAAATTAATAATTGTGTTGATTGATATTCCGATCGATAACTAATATGTATGTATTTCTGGAAAAAAAATGGAGTGGATACTTCTTAGTGGATACTTCTTATGTAGGAAGTAACATAATGGCGGTGGTAATATGTGAAGAATTACTGTTTGATGATTATTTTTCATGCGGTTATTTTTACGAAGACACTATAGTGCTTTTCATTTAAATATTTAATCTTTTTACACAAGCTTTACACAGGCAGAATTCTGCCAGTCAATCTCAGTATAAGTGAAGATATATATTTTTTTCTGGTTTTCACCATCATTTTTTTCTTGTTCAGTCTTTTTAGGTTTAGTCATAACAAACAAATTACATTATATAATAGGTAGAAAAATCTTTTGAAAATTTATGTATTGTTCGTTTTTGTCTACTAGTTTCAAATAATTATTCATATTTATTAAAGCTTTAATATTATGTTTTTATTCTATACAACTTTTAAAACTCGTTCTGTATTTCATAACTGAGGATATAGTCGTACTTCAGTTAATTATGCATTTTATGCCAAGAGTTATTTAGTTTGTTTTGTACATATAAATATATTTTGAGCATTAACCCAGGACCTCACGTTGTTAGACAAAGTCCGATGTAACTACTCAAATACGAGATTTATGTCATATATTACATTTCTAGAAAGTTTGGAATCTTTAAGATCGTTACATTTTTAAAGATTTCTGTAACTACGACGCATAGGATTGGTAACAATAGTTTTTATAGGTTTAGAAGGAATTTGTTCCATTATCCTTACACTATTTTACCTCTTGTTTCTAATAAATCTCTATTTTAAATCTTAAATTAGGTTTATTACTTTCTCTATATTCTCGTAATTCAATCAGACTGAAATACTCATACATCTTAAGGTTGGAGTAGTAACAGTAATAGCTTCTGGTGGGTTACTGAAGAGTGCAAAAGCGTCCCCGCAACCACACATTTTACACGCCTGTAAGGAACAACATGGTGGTTTTAGTTGGTTCGAGTCCGTTTTTACCCATCATATTTCCCATTGAGACAGGACGGTGGTCAGGACAGTTATGCGTAGGTATTTCCCTACGTAAAAAAGTAGTAGTAGCTGCACGTTGCCAAAGTGTAAAATTAGATCCAGTTGATTTTACTACCTAAGGCATTTTTTTACTCTTTAACTAATTGCATGTTGTAAAAATAGTATTGGAGTAAATAAGAGTTATCCTAAACTAAGCATGTTAATTAATTTCTCTGTTCTCTATATTTTAAATCCATCATATGGAAAAAGACTTCTTTAAATAAATAAAAGATTTTTGATTGGTGAAAATCGATTCTCTTGGGAAATTTGTTTGCCAATTAATTATGTTCCAATCCTTTGTTACATAATTCCCCAATTTCCTTTTATGTTTTATAACTTATGGTCTATTTCAATTAGGTTTACTCAAACATTGAACAATCAATCAGTGTTACAGATATTTTTTTTGTTGAGGGATTTTGTGCAAATTTCTTATTGTACATTTTCTTTTAATACAACTACAAACTCTGGTACTTTTGCGTTTTGAAACGTTTGTATATAAACGTATTATCTCTCTTTTATGAATATAAAATAATAATTATTAAACTTATTTAAAGCACCTAATAATCTTGGAAACTACTTCACAGTTGAAATAAAGGTTTACAAACAGAATTTCATACAAAGTCTAAAACCGTTTCAAGAAAAAAATTATTACTGCTAATATAATTAAGACTTAACATAAAATTGTAGACGGTGATATTTTGGCTTTTAAATACATTAATGAATAGTTTTGTGAAACCATATTCATTTGATTCGTCATAGAAAAAATTGCTGTTTATTTATCTTTGGAAAAGATTAAATAACAGTCCTCTTTACACTCCGGGTTGCTACGACATCAGCATCAAGAGGTATTTTTTTATATCGTATTACTCATTTTAAATTATGGTAAAAGATTAAATAAAACATTTTAATAAGTGATTTTATCGAAATCTTATTTTTAAAATCAACATCATTTATAATTTGTTTCAGAACAAAAATTTAAAAGAAAAAATAACGTTTCCAAGTCTGAATTGCCTACAACCATAAAAATTTAATAAAACAAGACTTAAAACTTTTATTTAAAAAATATTAAGTCAAGTATTTTCAAAATACTTACAATTTAAATACTGAACTTCAATTAAATTACTTAATAAATTAATCTAATCTTACGACCATAAACGACAACAACTGCTATCAGTTTCTTTCGATTACATCATGGAATCTCATCAATCGCCAAGGAAAATATTTCTTTCTTAAGATTTTCAGGTGTTCAGAGACCTCTTTGCCCTTATTTCTAATATATTCACTATTATAAATGTTTACTTTGTGACATAAAAAAACTTTGTCAAAAGATTTAATAATAATTTATGCAATAATAAATCTTTATCTATTAAACCTTTTGGTAATAACTTTGTATTTTTGTGACGTGTTTGGCGTTGCATCAACATTAAAAGGACAATCTGAATTTAATTCGTGTTAATTTATAGATAGATTTAAGGTTTACAATTCGAGAACAGGCTAGCTAAGATTATCTAGGGTTTTTAATTTAATGTCCTTTTTTTTACACTGTCGAAAGATTCTGAGAATTTGATTTTTGTTTTAGAAGTGAATTTTACATATTCCAGTTCTTCTTACGTGGTCCTGTATTTTGAAAGTCGTATGTTAAGTAGTATCCAAGTTACTTAAGGAATCGTAGAAATCATATTAAGATTAAAAAATATTTAATATTGTCAGTATACCTATTAATGTTTTAATGATTTTTTATGGAAAGGATTGCGTATCGTTACATCTTCAGTCCTTAACAAAACAATATAATAACCTTATTTAATTATCTTTTGATGTCGGCTTGATACTGTTTTCTTTAAAAGGTTCTTAGCGAGAAAAGTTCCCGTTAAAGATAATTAATTGAAAGGTCCAAGCAGACAAAAAAAATCCGTCAAGAAATGGCGCAAATAGATTTATTTTTAAAGTTTTTGAACTCTTAGTCAGCATTGTAATCGATTACTCTAAACTTATTGTCCCCGTGAAGGCCTTTTCTATGCATTACATGTTTACACGGTAGACTTCGTACTACTATGGTCGATAAACATAAGATCTAAATATTTGTAGAAATCAATGTCAATCTACATAAAAGTAGTCGATAGATAGTAAACAACTATACTGAATTTACCAACTGTAGGAGTAGTAAGTGGAATCAAGTCCTGTGGCAGAGGAACTTTCATCCAAACACCGATGAGAAGAAATATGCAGATCCTTCTGTGAGTCATAATCTAAGTTATACATTAATCCTATTGATTGAGATTCCCATTCCCGGTAATAGATCATCCTATCTAGTTTTTCCAGAAATTAGTTATTAAGAAGTAAGAAGTTTTCGAAGCTAATTAATATATTTTAGAATTTACTAGTTAATATAATTTAATTTTTAATTATAATTAACGTAAATTCTAAAGCAATCGCAAGTTTTTTGATAACAATTCAGTGAATTATCGGAACAAATAAGGAGCTTACACGGACCACAAAATGTTGGTGCCAAATTGAGCGTATGGAAAGCGCTAGGTAGTGACAGAGTTCAATGGAAATTCACCCTATTAGTTGGTTTATAGACATCTGCGACAAATTGGTTTTAAAATATGCGAGGAAGATTCATTAGCAAGGGTTTGGCGTTATTAAATGGCATAATTAATTTAATTACGGGTTCCAATTGAACTTTAGCGACAGGCATCCCGAATAATTGGAAAGAATTCGTAATACATTTTAATAGTTTTCGGATCGCAGAGACAATGTTCCTTATCACAGATTTATCCCAGCTCAAAGGGCCGATACAGCTAGTGTTTTCTTTGAACGGGTGCAATTTGCTTAGTATCATTATGGCATACGTTCTTGATCTTGTAACTACTGTGAAGCTAAACGTCAGCTTTATAATAATTGGTTCAAAACTTTTACAAGGGTTTGCATGAACCGATCGGATCGCGCGTTCGACATGCGTCCGGAACTTTAGGAAGAGGCTCTCGAATTTGCTCAGGATGAATTTTCGTTTATACGCATAATAAAATAATCAGGCACAAATTTATGAAAATTAACTCAACCACCAGCTAGTTTTCAGAAACCGTTTAATCTTCACCAACGAAATTTGGTTCCATCCCGGTTTATCAAGTCACCCGAATGTTAATTCTAATCTATTATAATCGTATATTTAATTACTTTACGAATAATCATGGTCCCTTAAGTCAGGAGTCCTTATAACGAAATATCAACCTGCGCATATGGTTGGACCTAAATTTCAAGGCCTGTCAAGAAGCAACAGAGATGCCGCATTACACGTTCAACATGTCAGCGGATTCAAATTCCATAAACCACAGTTAGGTGACAAATGTTCAAATCATAAGCCATCCCAGGGAAATTTCAAGGACAGACACCGGATAGATCAACTTTGGAATACTTCGCGAATACCACTAATAACAAACCTCGTGACATTTATTATTCCATCGGATGAACCGTAGAAAGTTGAAATGATCGCGAAAATTTTTCAGGAGACGTTCATCCCGGATGATAATTTCAAAGCAAAGTCCAACATCGTTAATCCCTCTGAAACTGTTAATGCGGCCAATCATCGTTCATCAACCCGAAATTTTAAAATTTTTTTCAATTATTATATGATAAACCATTTGAAGTAACAACATCAATACGACCGAAACAAACTCATTTTTTTGTTCATGTTTGCAGGTTTTTGGACGATCAATATTTTTTGATGAATTCCGATTATCCTTTATTTGGGTGGAACCAAGAACAATACAAAAACGACTTAGACTCAAACTTACACACTAAATTACAGAAAAATTTTGATATGACAAACTGTCAACCTTTGAAAGAAATACCTCACAACATGTTAAGTTCTACATTTCTAAAGATGTTATTACGATCGCAATCAATTTGTGTTGTAACATGGCGGTGCCAAAAATCAATGCATAGTAAATTACCCACAAAAGACGTTATTCTTGCGAGACCAAACTCTCATATTTAATGAAAATTATCTCAATTGTAGTGATAATAGAAAAAAATTCCGCTTGAACGGATCTTTAAGCGCGAGAAAAACCTTATTCTCTATGCGGTGGATAATTTTTTAAAACGAGCTATTACTCTACCAACAAATTATCTCCTCGATGAGAACCCTGTCTTTCCAAAACATGGTATCCTATTACATAGGCAGGAGTTCAGCAGCAAATAAAAATGGGAAAATATCATTGTTCAAATCCGCGTGGGTACCGAGGATAGTCCCAAATAAATCGACATCCGGAAAGTTAAATGGAGTTATATCGATTTCAAATTAAATGAAAATCAGTAGATGATAATCCCATCCAACATCCCGATTTTCGAATTTGTTTCCAATATTTTACAATTGACTTGGGGTTCATTTGGACCACAGATGTACCTATTTTATGTGCAGAAGGTAACGATTAGTTCTCCGCTTGGCAAAAGTCATCACCTTTCAGCGTCATGGGCAACATCAGAGGTCTACCGAAATCGCATTGTATATAAGAAAATTCTTGTTTCAACTTTAAAGAAACATAGAATTAAAAATTTAACAGACTCGAGAATCTATTTCAAACTACAGCTGGAAAATCAATTTTTAAGCGCGAAACCCCATATTTAGGTCACGTTATTACGACAGTGGCGAAAACCTAACCCCAATAAATTTCCACAATTTAAAGGTATCCGATTCCAGAAACTGCCAAAACAAAAATTTCAGGTCTTATTGGATACTACAATTCATTCAAATTTTGCGCGGTTACGAATTCTCTCCTTCTGGTTTTAAAGGGCTAATTGTTGAAACCGTTACATTAAATGCTTGGGCATTGTAAGTCTCTTTTAAAACATCCATACAAAATCAGACTTTAAGGATTTATCTCACCTGAGGTCAACCTACTTGCCCCTCTCAAGGGATCTTGTCTATATGACCTATCGCGTACGCGTCAAGAACCTTAACGAGGTGAGATAAATTACTCAAACTGAAAAGACTTTTGACGTTGTTTGGGCTGTAAAATATTCAGGCCAACTTTTTGGACGAAATTTTCTATTATTAGAATCGAATCATAAGCCATTACAATGGCGTGAATCTCAAAGAATCTAGTTAACACTGATGGAACTCATGTTCAGAATACGATTTTATAAAAAATCTAATACCGGCGCATTATGCGAATAGAACTTCATAATGAGGAAACAGCTTTGTTATGAACATTCCCGATTCGGAATCCAGCCAGCCCGATGATGAGCATTATAGTGACTTCTTCAACACACAGCGCCCCTACTAAGAGCCACGCTAGAGTTAGAAATAGATGAATGGAAACATTTCATACGTCTCTCAAATCCCATTTTAGAAATTCCGATCATGTGAGCCTTTGAAAAAATTTGCGCCGACAATTTGTTGTTAAATTCTTAGTAGACCATCTGAAGTGAAACCAAAGCATCATTCTTCATTTGAATTTTAGAAAAACAATTGCAAAATTCATTGATCCCAAGTTGCGTAAAAAGCGTTTTTAAAGCCAATCGAAAATATCATTCCAGTCCCATTCACAACGAAATCTTCAAACTACTGCTAATATAATTTTGCAAAATGAAATTCAAAACTGTCAGAAACCTAAGAGCAACAACATAATTTCTAAATTATTTAGGAAAGACGACATAGGGCATTAATGAAACTTATTTGCGCTTTCTGCAAAATATTTCTGGTAAAGCTACAAAACAAATTACATTTTTCATAAATGAATGTTCATATTAATCCCAAATATGATCAGTTCAGGATTAGGAACCTAATCCTAAACTATAATAAGTCCACTTTACCTCAAACCTTTTGAGATAGCTTCATGCAGTGGACAATAGAACAAAAAATATCTTTCAATTATGATACGTTCTTTAAATATGCATAAACTTATCGATTGCTAGATTGTACAGTCCGAAAATAGTTAGAATTTCAGAATTGCCACCATCATAGTTTTCGATTACTTTAACAACAGACAGAAGAACCGAGTTCCCAATCAGGTAGTTGAGGAATTTCTAAGTTATTAACATCAACTACTGCACTCATGCTCCTCTGAAAAAGGAAATGGTCGAATTTATGATACATTATTGGAAACATTTACGACTTTTTAAAATTAACATCGAAATGAACCAGCGCAAATTTAGTTCTTACGCACTACTTGCCTTACAATAAGTTCAATAATAGCCCACAAAGAAACTTGATATAATCAGGTCATTTTTGACCCAAACGACATAGATTCCTCACAATTATTTAACAATATCTGCAAGACCATCGTAGTAAAATAATTTAGTATATCAAATATTACTCAAGATCTTACCAGCGCGAACAAATTACAAATCGCCTAATAACAGGGAACCTGCAAAGATTATGAGCAGGTCAGGAAATATACGTAAATAATAGCACAAAGACAAAGGATAGCCACACGTACTCCCAGGGACAAAGTTAGACAAATTTACCTATACATATATACCAACAAAAGGTAGGACCGTGGCGAAAACTGACTGAAGCGGTTAAATTAACTAACGACGACATTGTTTGCAGAACCTTTGACCTCATCGACCCAGCCCAAGGACGTGACAATTTGACGGGCAAAAATTACAGACTTGACAATTTATCTGCGACCGAATACTCCATTAAAAAGGCGAAACCAGAATTATATCTCATTACCATATCTTTACAGGAAATTAATATTGACTCAAAATACAACACCAATCAGAATTTGAAAACTCAACTGAGGATTTCGATGGCCTTATCGAGCAAAATTCATCAGCGGTTCAAGGGTTCAAATTTGCATTTGTTTAAAATAATAGGTACTACCGTTTAGATCCTTTGAGTCAAAAAGTTTAACGGGTCTTATTGATCCTTTAGGAACTATCAAAGTCTCGTAATTTAGCAACTGACGCTCTGAATTCGAAAATGCATAAATATTTGCAGGAAAATGATGAAAATATTAACTCTTTTGAAGATACAGTTTATTCAAGGAATTATAATTCAACACAATCATATAATAAATAGTCTTAAAATATCCAGGAAAAGCGCAAAATCGTGTTTACCTACAACGTAACAAGAAAATCATGTTATACAATATATACGTTTATTTTGATGCATTAGGTGAAAATTTAATATCTTTTCAGGAAATAATAGTTAGAAATATTCTAGCTTTTAGTCGTCTAATACTATGCACCATTCCATTGTTCCATTAATCATTACAAAACATGGTAAGCAAATTAAACCCTTGATTCAAATCACCTATTAGAGTTAGATAACCGTTATTATTTAAATTTCATAAACAATCATATTTGCTGTAATAACTTTCCTCAAAGTCCTCAAGTCCGGTTTTATTCTCACAACCTACAAATTATATAGGCTTTTCCTTTCCAAATAGTAAGTCCCAGATCATACTACCATTCCCATTTGAATCAATTCCCAGGGTTTACAGATCCGACACCCTGATATCTGCGAGCAGAAACTTTCAATCTGATTACGCATGAAGAATTGTATTATCCTAATATACCAAGAATTAAGGTAAATTATGTCATCCAACTGCCGTCTCAATCTTAAAACGTTCCCAATTGGATAAGCCAGCACTACATACTAACATTTCCCATTCAACAAGAACTACCTTATTAAAATTTATATGTAGTTCCTAAATTTAAGAAGCACAAACTACTAAACAGAATTATTAGCAACTGTTCCTCCAGACTGTATCAAGACTGGGAAATTTACAATAATCCAATTACAGATAACCCAAGTGCGCGGAAACGCCGTGGAGCTGTTATGAATCACAAATTTCCTCACTTGTAGAAAACAAGACACCACGATATAACTTTACATCGGTCATAGAAAAACTCTTTGAAATACAGGATCACATATTAGAGAGGTGGGTCCGAATTAAAACTATTAGATCAAGCATAAATACAAAATCCTCTGTGGGAATAATGTTTAACTAATTATGGTGGTATTGCAACTATGTATATTATACACTACCGCCGTCGCTCCGTAAATCCAGAAAATTACTCACCATCTTCAAAGGAAAACCAAGACTCCTATCTTTGTCGAACCGCAATATTTCCTTGATGACAAATAGTTGCTCATCTGGGAGGAGGTTGGTTACCTATCATGTGCCACCTTGTTATCATAAATACACATATTCATTTCATATCATAAATACGATGATCCGGTAACGTAAGCTCTATTGCTGATTCATGCTGACGATACAAGTGGATGCTCTGGGACCTCGGACCAGCATGTCAAGGCAATTCGCCGATCGCCGTAGCTGGAGTTTGTTGTAGTGAGTTGGTTAAGTTTTGCTTCGAGTTTTATTTTAAAATTTGTAAAAGCACAAAAATCGCCTTTTTAAAAACTCCTACCCAACGGCCAAGTATGTATCTCACTTAAAATAACAACTTGAATAATACATGAGATCTGGCAATCCCACCTTAGCAATAGCAATAATACCTCAGATTTATTCCGTGACCGTGGCTGCAGGAAAGTGTTACCAATAGAAATGTCGAGAGGTAAAGCATACTTAAATATTTTCGGTCAGTCAGTCAGTCAACTTGTGGGTAGGTCGGATATAATAATGTAGGTGCACAGGGACAAGCTGAAAACGAAAAAATTGTCTTAAATATTTATTTATAATTAAATATTTATATATACATATGTATATTTATTCTGCCACTCAACTGGTATTAATGTAAGTATATCTGTTATTTGTATTTATACATATATACAGCAACATTGAAGTTGTACTTCAACACAAACTATATTTCAATACAAAGCAAAGCTCCGGTGAAAGCCTTTGGGGTTTCTTTGTGCCGCCTGACACGTTACATCGGAGATTGCATTTGATATTTATGTCGAAGTTAAAATATAATGAAAAGTAATTTTCATGATAAATTAGAAAAGAAATATAAAATAAAGTACAAGAAGCAATAGCAGTTATCTTTTTCATATATACTTTAATAGCATTTTAATAATTCTTTAAAAGTTTCCTTATAGGTTCCTAATTTACACAAACGAAGTTTGTTCCTTTAATTACTTGTCTTACTTGAATTCAGGTCATCTTGTCTTATTTAATTAGTGATATATACATATTTAAAATACTTTTAAATATCCTTTTTATTTAATCGTTATAATTGGTAATCTACTTTGTTGATTTATTACTTGAGATATGCTAAAACAAATATATAAACAAAAGTCATAGAGATAAAAAACTGAAATGAAATTTATGGTAAATAATTTTAAAATCCTTTATTTTACCTGTTTTAGACCATTATAGCAGAAAAACATTTCTGAACTTCTCAATTTGTTACGCAGTATTTATAACGGTCATTAATCAGTTGTACTAAAATATTTGGTTCGTTAAAGTTTGTACTAAGTATTAAGCACCGTAAATTATTTAAAATATATTTATTTAACCTCAACATTACTAAGTTTGTTACCATTTTTATTAAAAAAATTCATACTTCGTTTTGAACTGCCATAGAAACAAGTTATTTTTTCTAACTTTACATTGTTAGCGACAGTTAAGCTAAAATTCGTATAGAATAAAATTTTATTATCTGTACGTATCACATATATACGTTATCTCACACAAGCTCATAATAATTCCAATTATTTATTTCTTATAAATTATTGAAACATTTTGTAATGCTTTAAAACCAAATAGAAAAAGAATAGCAGTTGTAATATAGTTAATGAGTACATGTCAGAAAAAGATTTTTGAATATTTATCACGGACCAGTCATGCCTGAATAATTTGGATCGCGATAAAATCTGTAAAATTGTATTATTTATGAAAACTTAAGATGATTGTTAAGTACTTAGTACTAGAAAGAATGCTATTGGTGTTGATTGTGCTATATAATCTTAAATTTTATTTTCGCTTTTATAATTTTACAGTGCTGTTCCATAAATATTATAAGTAAAAAACAAGGGGCTCTTTTCTTCATATCCATGGAAAAATATAGCAATGAAACTTTGGATACCTTACCATCATGAGATCATCATTGCCTAACTCACGTACTTTCTATACGTGAGGCCTTCACTATTATCAAAAAATGTTTGTGGGGATGGTAAATTCGCAAAATCTAATTAAGTGAAGTTTACCATAGACAAGTCGGACATAACTATAGTTGACAAAAACAGATCATCATTATTATAAAATAACAGTATTAAATGTTAAAACATATTTCGTTTCAGAAAATCCATAAAAAGATTTTTGTTGTTTGTCCTAAAATAAATGTCAATCCCCAATGTCTTTTAAATCTAACCGATTTTCTATATATATTTTCTGAAAGAAATTTTCAAATAACTGTTGCCTTGAAACGTCAAGACGATGAGACGTTTTCTTTGATTGAGAATGGATCTACTTTCATCTCTACCAGAGCAATTTTATATAAATTACTAAACATCAATTACAAGTATATATTTGTGCACATCAATAAGTTATAAAGCTAAGAGATTAATGTATATTCTGCAAATTGTATGTATTTTATTTAATGAGTAACGATTAAGAAACTATACGTATATGTCCTAACGATTATTATTACGAATGCGTTACTTGTAAAGAGTTCTTTGAATAATGTGAATATTTTATTTAATTTCTTTTATTGATTTAGAGTTAATTGTAGAAGCTTCCTTAATAAAATAAATGGCTTTTTAAAGCGAAAAATATATGGATGTAATTACTAGATTAATTGTTAGATTACTACATATATTTTTTACATGAAGTACCAATTGTATGACAAACTAAACAACTCTTTTCAGATGATCTAGGCAGATTAAAGAAACCCAGGAAAATCAGAAAATTCTAAAAAATTCAGATCTAAATTGAAAAGGTTATTTTAGCATCTAATGGTCTCACAAAAAATCTGTATTTGTTTTAGAGTTTCTCAAATTCAAAGAAAACTTCAAGGGTAACAGATACGGAAACGATAACAAGGTTATGTGACGAATGCATTAAAAAGCTGTTTTCACGACCAAGATAAAACTTTTACTTAAAGAAATTAAATCCTTAGAAAAGCGCTAGTCTAGTGAAGAGTAACCCGGAGACTGTCGAACATCAAATAATATAATAAATTTTTGTCATTCTCACTACTTTTTAACCTCTCCTCGTATTATATAAGTAACCTCAACTGTAGCATAGAGCATATTTATATGTTTTAAGAATAACTCACAATTATTATTTCAATGTAAAGCATTTTAAAAATTGCACTGGGCTATTAAAGGTCATTTAAGTAATATAATGTAAGAAATTTTACATAAAGTAATCCATAAAAATTCTTTATTCTATCTGAACAAGATGTCATACATTTATAAAAATAAATATAAATTTAAAATTCATGGTAGAAATCCTGGGGTTTTTGCAGAGGACTTGTCACCCTTATATTCCAAAATAGTAACATACTGTTTCAAATCGGCATTTTTTAATTTCCTTGTTTTCTGTTCTAATAATAGTATTTAATAGAAAGAATATACAAAATTGACAATCATTTTTAAGATACATTTTCAGTATATTAGATTTTTGTTTTAAACGATCATCAATCGAGTTAAGTCAAGTTATGAACAAGCCAAACAACGAAGACCTTAAGCTCATTTCTTACATTATTTTCAAATACAATTTGTAAGTTATGTATATATAGATGCGTAAAGAAGGGACCGCCACCTATTTTTTATACCTACATATTATAATTTGGTCCAATTATTTTCAGAAGTGAAAAGGCATTCATTCTTGAACAGTACAAATAACATTTCATTATTTATAGCTTTGAGTGTATTCTAGCGGAAAGGTTTATACATTCAATCATTGTTATATTAATATTTTGGGTGTCTATTGACTCGTTTCTGTCTTACTATTATAATCAACTTTGCTTCATTCACTTTCTCCAAAAAACTTCCAATCAATATGTTTCTTTCCAACTTATTATTATTTTCCTAGGTTTGTTGTGGGTATAACATAAAATAAAGATATTTTCTTAGTGTCACTGTTTTAACTTTTGTAAAATTAATAAATTACTTTCCATATATAATTTAGTCAGAAATTCAAAGTATTTTCTTGGATGATTTCTAAAATTAATTCGTATATTTAATTATTGATGATCATCCGACATTAAAAGGCAGTAAGTATTTTTGTAAATGCTTACTCAGCGTTGGATCAAAATAGTATTAAATGGTATATTTTAGTTGACACTGTAGGTGATCCTACAAAAATATAACAGAATCTATTTAATCTGCATTAATCAGACGTGTTGTTATAATTTCAGCATTATCTTACAATATAATTATCAATATTGACACATATTAAAAAATATTAAGATCGATATAATCGGTCGCAATCCTTATGATAAATTTAACTAAATTTTCGCATTTAAAATTGTTAACATCTAACATATTGTTTTAAAATAATTTTTGAGATCATGCAGTCAATTACCAGACTTACAACTTTTAAAACTGAAATACAATGAAGTTCGCACATTACTTCTTTAAACCAAAAATGTTCATAATATTATTGTTATAGGCTTTTTGTTAAAAGATGATAAAACCTTTACGTGTACTTTATAACCTTTTAAAAAATTTTTTATTTTTATAATTATTTTTAAATAAATATTAATAAACGGAATATTTACAAACATACATATTGTTTTTTCAATTATATACACAATTTCCAATACAATTCGACAATTTCCATAAACCGCAATATTTGGGTTCCAGTTGTTGACATTTCCTAAATTCTGTGATCATTTGTCGCAACTCTTGACTGATGAATGAAATTCGTCAACGCTCCCAACCTGAAACTGACATTTTGAAAGGAACATTACTTTATGGTAACTTTGTAATAAATAGCAGACCATTGTTTTGTAAAAACGAGAAATATTAGAGTCTCAAATATTTTACATTATTTTTGATAAAAAAAAATGAAACAGTAATATTATTTTAAATTTTACATTGAAAATTATAACATTATTCACTTTTCTATTTATTTCTCGGGTAGGAGATTTGTTCCTATTAGGTCATAGATCTTCTCGTCCTCTTGGCCCATAGGGAACGGATTCGGGAGTTTGTAGCGCATGTATAGCATCTAAAAAGAAGAAATAAGAACGTTTTGTTCTGCCATGGTAGAGGTGGTTGACAATAAGCCCAAGATGGCTTCTTCGGCCGTTGAGATTTTCTGTCAAATATAAGCTCCATTTACCAAAAAATAACCGTAATTATTGCCTATAGCCAGAATACAAAATAATACATTGAAAAAGGAATTATAGTTACTATGACAACATATTATCACATTTTGGCATTTTCTGTTTGATTCAATCAAGCAATTTACCCTTCTGCAAGCCAAAAGATAATCCAGTTTTCCATGATTTATTTTTATAACTGCTGCATTATGTTCAGAAGATCAATCATGTGTGAGCAACGCATGACCATTCTACCTCATACCAATCGTTGTGAAATATTTTCTCAGACGATCCACTCCTCCCATATATTTTGTTATAGATGGACACCATATTGGTTCTTCTATGACAATGTTTCTCTTTTCACTTTTGAAGCGATTGGGGTGTTTAGGATTTATTCCTACAGCATTAGAAACAATACTGAATATTATTGTCATGCCATTTGCAATAATGAACGTGTTGTCATGGTCGTTCTGTAATCACGGCACCACGTTCCTTTTTCGGTAACTTCGATGATCAGGGACAACTAGATGTCTGTGTTCTCCGAACTGTCCCAGTGCAACGAAGGCCTTTCTTTGTTATCTCTTCCAGCAGGACGTCCCAGTAAAATTATCAAAAACTACGTGGTAAGGAAGGTCGAAGCCACGGGAAATCACACATCGCAAAAGTTTGCATCAGCCCCAATTCTTTAAATATTGGTTCACATAGTTTAACACCTTGGTATGGTTCCATCCATAAAACATACCCTAACGTGAGCCCACCAAACTGACTTTAAACTTTACCTAATAGTTTTTTTATGGGTGTTTCTGCCATTCTACCATATAGGGATCATGGCCTCATCTACACTTAATGCTCTACAAGAGAAAACTTTAAGAACTTTTTATTTAGAAGTGTAACTAGGGGTACTTTTGTGTATTTGTCTTGCATATCCAGATTATCATTGACATGAAGGTGGCGAAAAATAAGTCAAATCTATCCTAGTCATAGCCAATTTGATGAATTCATTCTTGTATCAGAGTTTTCAATACATTATTCTACGGGAGCCTGAATAACCACTAAACAATATGCCGATGAAACATTTCCATATCTTCCGGTGGTTATGTCTCAGGCAAATTCTTTTGACAGCATTTATTGCTCTCTGACACCAACAACAAATACATTTCATCTAAAGAAGGTTTCAAACCGCATTGGGCGCTTATCTTGGCAAGCGCCTTGAACATCTGGCCAATTCACGGATTTTTGCCAAGTCCGTTTCTCCATGCGTAGGTACGCCACGTTTAGTTCGACCTGTACAATCAGAGGTTCTTCTTCTGTATCCTCACCATAATCTGCCCTGAATCATTACTTCCAGCCGGTTGAAGCATAATGTTTCGTAAATATTCAAAGTTCATTATCTTCTTCACGAATCTTGATCAGTGAGACAGTGAGGATCATCAGGAGGAGTAGAATACATTTCAGTCGTTCTCTATAATCTCTTCATTATCAGAAACATTTTCTAAACATCTAAAATTTCATGCGCAGCTAACGGTCTTAAAAAAAGTTGATTTTTACTAAAATCATATATTATCCCTACTGTCCTATATATAGTACCTAGATTTGTAACAAGTTATACTAATTTATTTATATTATTTTGCTGAATATTTTTATACAAAAGTTAGGTTATCAACAAGATATTAACAGAAAAAAACAACTCACAAGTAAAATATAACTTTTTACATACCTGTCCTTTGCCATGTCTAACGACTTTTTACACACTTATAGGTAAAATATATGGTAAAACTGTTAAAATAACTGTCTATTTGTTTTTCTAATAAAGCGGCATTTCTTACTGCAAATCATAAGACTAAATAATCTTAGATAAAGAGGGTATTCTGATATTTTTATTTCTACTGTCCTAAATATACGGTTAAACTATCTAGTTAAAAAGATAAATGTAAAAGGAAGTTAAAACACTAAATTCTCTTTTCAAAATTTTTAAACTTAAACTAAAAATTTTTTTTGACAACAAGTCGGAAAATCAATTAATGGATATGGTTTAAAAAAGAAACGTATAATAAGGACAAAATGGCTTAAAAATAGTTTTTGTTTTAGTATTTAAATCAGTTCATAAATAATTTTTGAGAAAAATATTTAAAGATTATTTCAAGTTTTGTAATGTTACAAATTTAGAATATATATATCACAAAAAATTTACTACAAGATAATAAGATTAATAATAGAATATTAAAATATGAACTGTTACAAATTAACACTTTTTCAATTTCCGTTATTTTCCTCTAACCCCCCGTTAATTTATAAAAAAAAATTAACTGACTTGGCACCTTAATGAATTTATTATTTTAATACTTTGAGAAAAGAATAAGAGGATTAGCTGCAAAAAGTGAAGTAAAAAGAAGCTCAAAATATTGTGAAAAAAAATGCAAAAAGCAACAAATTTATATGCTTTAATAATCTAATATATTAAATTTATATCATCAACGTATCAAAAAAGTAGATTTTATTGTTTTCAATGTTTAATTTTATTACTTGATAAAAAATTTACAGCCAAACTATTTTTATTAAATATATTGTTGATGTTTTTTCAATATTACAACTTATATAAACTTCTGTTACTCCTGCAATATAAGTACCTAATATATATTTTATTATATAAAACCACTGACTCCGAGACATGAGACGTTGTCTCATCATATCCATAATTTTCACTACCACCTTCCATTTCGGGATACAGCGAATTTTTCTACGCTATAAAACAGATATTAGTAGGGCTGTTATCTTCCCTGTCCTGTTAAATTAATGGCATTCTTATTTCAATGAGATGTAAAGCTATAATGAAGCCTTCTTTGTCGTTTGGGCACAGTCAAACTCTTGTGTCATTAATTAAAAGTTATCCTATGCTAGTTATTTAGGTTTAAATTTTTATATATACGTTTATACAGTTCATCAAAAAAATAATGCATATTTTCATGATTAAACTTTGTTGGTTTTGGTTTAATAAGTACTTAAGCCGCTGTTGTGTAGTTTCATATAGCTTAAAAGATAACTGATAAAATTTACTCTGTCTTAAAAAAACTACAATGTTTACTTTCAATTTATAATTTTTTTTTCTTTAATGCAGATTCAATAATATATATTTTTACTATATGATAATTTATGCTATTCATTTTTCGTAAGCTTGGTCTCTTAAAACTTAACCAAAACTTTAATATTACCTTTGCAGCGGTAAAGCTTGACGTGATAAACAGAGGCCAAAATTACGTTCTATGCATCATTATCAAATTTTCTATATGTATTTAAAATTCATATTTTTGCCAGGTATTAACAATTTAAGTATAAAGGCAGGCACATAAGTTAAACGCAAATTGATTCTATTATAAATAAAATGTTTTGAAACAGGACGTAGCATGAAAACGTAAAAAATGTATTAAAATACTAGTATGATAGAAAACGTAAAAATAAAGCTCACTCTGGGTAAGCGGAAATGAACCACTTAAGATGCCTTGTACTAAAAGTAATCGTTTTCTTAGGTAAAAAAAAATCCGAGGTATTTAACAGTAAAAGAAAAACCTTGAGAACCATTGTTCCACCTTATTAAGGGAAGCCATATAACAAATATGTATGATATAAATTATTTCTATTGCTTCCTAAATATTTAAATAAAATCAGAACCTTGTTCTTCTTGCATTGATCAAAAAAAAGGTTTTGTTACAGGTACACCAAAAGCTTGGGATGGATGAATTTTGTTCTATTTTGTAATGATCTACGGAATAGTAAATAATAAGTAGATAGACTATACAGATAGTAAATCGGTATATTCTAAAATATGATGAAGTTATATTAAATACAATACCTAGGTAATTAATATCCATTTTCACAACACCTTTTACATTATGCTTAATGAGTGATTTATGAAAATACAAACTTTTATGCAATAAACTAAGACTAACTCGTTACCCATTTATGTAGATTTGAATTCACTGCTAGACATGGGCCTCCCCTTCTCCATAAGGGGATATTTGGACCGTACCCCACCAAGCTGGTCCAATCGGTTGGCGGGTGGACCGACTTTTTACATGCCTACCTGACGCACGGATCATTCTACTTTTCAGACAATTAGGTAATCAGTCCAAATTTCCTAAGCAACTGAAGCTATAAATTTTTTGAGTCCCCGTTTAATCAACCCAACCATCGGTTTCTAAAGCACACGCTTTTACTACTAGGCTACGGAGGCAGTTATTTTAACAAATCGTTTTAATTTTAATAAAAATGTAAAATGTTCTTAAAAAAATTAATAACCGAGGGTATAAACCAACTAAATATGAATAAAAATATATAGAACAAGATAATCATGTTAACAATACTAATAAAGCTCAGTGTATTAGTCGACCATTATATGGGCTATTGGGTATTAGCTGTTAGGTATTCAATAATACGTGACAATGCATAAATGTACAAACCCTCGTAAACTACTTATAATAACAATGTATGGAATGTTGTTATTATTAATTAATAATGACATTGTAATTATATTTGTTAGTAATGATATTTTATGTTTAATATTATTAGTTGATAAGAACTAAACAGCCAAACTATTTTTATTCAATAATTATTTTTTATTTAATATAACAAACTATAAAGCTCCTTGCTCTACATATATAGTAAACCGTATAAGTATATAAATAGTACCTTATACATAAGTTTTCATATGTCGAAAGCGTTCTTATATAGTTATTACCAAAAAGCCATTCTATTATTCTATATGTGTATAATCTATACAACATAATGCATTCTATACTAGAGTATTAAATAGAAACATTTGCATTTTTGTAATTTCGAGTACAATGAATTTAGTTATGAACTAATTTGCTGATTTAAAACAGATCTTTGGCTATTCTAAAGCTACATTGACCTTTATTAGCATATGTTCCTGTTTCCCCAGAAAAATCCCTTTACAATCTAAAAATAATATGGGTAGAACCGTGGAAAAACTGCTAGAATGAAATAAAGTATAAGTTAACTTGATCCCTATTTGATCTAAATATTGATCCCTATATCAAAAATAAAATGAACCTTCCTTACCGATTCAACGTATTATGATAAGTAATTCTTTCCAAAAATAAAAACGTAATTGTGTATATTCTGTTTTTTTATAATTTTATGTTTAATTTCCTTTAGGTTTAGCATACGGTTGATAACTGGATTCCCTCAAGTGTAGTCCTTATAAGTTGCGGCTAATTATATCAAAATTATACGTTAAAATAGAAAATTGTGCCGATAATCGATTGACACAAAAATCTAAACAGTAATTGGGCCACATACAAAGCGGTCAGAAATCGGTGTTTTCAGATGATACGCAACGCCAAATGCCGACATATTCTTGACAATATCTTCTCTTCAAGTCCTGCAAATATCTGGAAGTTCCTCGGAACTCTGGGTATTGGCAAGACTAGAATATCAAACTTCTCCAGTTCAATCGCTTTAGATGATTTAAATAATCATTTTCTCACAATATCTTCACTAGATCATCTAAAAAACCAAGGAAACAATCTTACTTAAATGATTTTTACCAGTTTCTTCTGACGAAATCAAAAAAAAATTTCTTGCCATTAAGTCCACCACTGAAGGTCCCGACTAAATAGGTCGAAGAATGATAGTCCCTATTTTTGAATATCTCCTTCCCGCAATCATTCTTATTATAATTTTTTTCTTGGACACTAAATCCTTTCCTGCTACGTGGCGCAAAGTTTATGTTCAGCCTTTACCAAAAGGTTCCAACCCAACACTTCGCGCTCATTATTGACCTATCTCAATATTGCCATTTCTCACCAAGGTTCTTGAATCATTAGTATTCAAGCAAATTTATCATTGTATATTCAGTAATAACTTAATAAGTCCCTTTCAATCCAGCTTCAGACCTGGCACAGTACGACCACTGCCCTCCTTAAAGTGACTGACGATATTTGGGTTAGTATGGAGAATACTATCACGGTACAGTCACGACATCCTTCTAGCTGTCTTGTCTTATTTTATAATTTCTGTTGAAGTTCTAAACTTGTTTACTTCTTGTCTGAACGATACACCTGGACGCCAACAGTCTGTAATCGTTGATGAGTCCTCATCAATTAGGGCTTATTACTGAACGTGGCATCCCACAAGGCGGTATTCTCTCCCCTCTTCTGTTTTCTCTTTTTATTAATCTTATTTCACACGACATTCGGTGTGCGTATTATTTGTATGCTGAGAACCTGCAAATGTATGCCCAAGCAAGAATCGATACGATCTTGGTGGCTTTCAGTAAAGTCAACAGAGACTTGAAAGCTATCAAACATTGGTCTGATAGGTTTGGGTTAGCTGTTAGATCCATCTAAATTCCAGGCTATGCTTGGTATGCTTGGTAGTCCTACAATCCTGGCTAAATTGCATCTCTACAAAAGCAAATTTTATTTGACATCTATTTTTATCAGCCAAAATGTTAAAAACTTAGGTCTGCACGTAGATATAAGTTTTATCTGGAAATCACATATTTCTAGCATTAGACAAAGGTCATTAATTCTATGCGACATCTCTATAGACTCAAACCTTTCTGCCTGGATCAACAAAAGCCATGCTCATGCAGGCTTTGATTTTCCTTCTTATCGGCTATGGTGACGCGTGCTACTTTTACCTGAATGCAGATTACCTCAATAAACTAGACCGTCTTTTAAATAACTGCATTCTATTTGTTTTAACCTTCGTCAATTTGACCATGTGTCTCCTACGTGCATAATTGCATTGGCTACTCATTCTGCCAACGACGCTCGTTATAGGCTCTCACTACTTTATACTTTGCTTAATTCCCTTCCACTCCTACTTATATATTTTAGCATTTCATGTATCTCTGTGAAGTCAGTAACAAAACCTTCGCTCGACAAGCAATCGCCTCCTTCAATGTGCTATTCACCGTTCTGTCTTTACTCATTCCTCATTCTTTATTCAATCAATAATTATGTGGTACAAGCTGCCTCGATGTGAGAATGGCAGAGAATCGGTTTCAGTTTGAAATTAAAGGGTCTTGTTTTTGTTTATTCATTACGGAAAGTAGTAATATAATATTTATTTTGTAAAGATACGTGTGTATTTATATATATATATATATATATATATGCATATTAATAATGAGTACAAAAGCGAACTTAATTCCGTTGCTAATTTCCATTGGTGAAGAGAATATAAGATAGGCGTATGATTAAAAGAAAGAAAAACATTTGAGGTAATTTCTCTCCTTCTCGGACTGCTCTCTGAAATTAATTTAAAAGATTTTTTCCCACGATCAGTGCTTTTGCACTAATATTGCATTAACAAATCAAATGTTAACAATCAAACTTCCAATTGACACTCCAACAGGCTTGCAGTTTTACGGTCATAATTTTAAGCATGAATTTTCAAAGACAGGGAGATGGAGGTACATTGACTTTTAGTACATTTCAACTGTAAAAATATTTCACGAAGACGGTTATAGCATAAAATTGTGTTACAATAATAAAGAATATGTGTGACTAATAATGTAGGAATCTTTTGGTAAGGCGATAAATCATAAAAATTATTGCCAATTTCTTTCATCCTTTAATGATCATGTTGATAAAATTCGTAAATTACTGTATATGACAATATACCTACTTTATACAAGACACAAGTTAAACGGCTTTTATTACTGAAAAAGTTAGCGGCCGTTCATCAAATTAAAAACACCCAAAATTGTTTTGAAATCGGTCGCTTATCTTATGTTTAAAGCTGTTTGTTAAATTACATGAATAAATAAAAATAATTCTAGGTAAAAAAGATAAAAAAATTTAATGACTACATTACAAAAAAAAGATGCAATATTTTTAAGAGAGAGACTGACGTAATGTACAATAAAATTACTCTTACTATGTTTAGAATAATGTCAGTAATATGCTCGGAACCGCAAAAATATATATGTTAAAGTTTACCCCCAGTTATCATTTAAAGTGCTGTGTAAAATCATGTAAATAAAAATTGGCAGTTCAAGAAAATGAAAAAATCTTATCTTCGCTGAATTTTTAAAACTCAGATTTATTGAGAATTAAAGTGCAGCGTAAAAAAACGAAAGGCATTGTCATGATCTCACTCGAAATATTTTTCGAACACTGGTTTAACCTAAATAGATATAAATTTTCTTATGCGGAATAAAATAGCTTAAGTAAGCCTCAAAAAAAAGTTCAAAGGTAAGCCAATCATAATAACTTACAGAAACATTTTTAAAAAATAATTAAAAAAAAACACATGATTTGCTTACGAAACTCTCAAATAAATGGATTATGTGCAATTTAGAAATGTTTTTAAAATTGACTTCTTTTAAGTATTGGGTGGTAAATGAAATATATAAAGGAGCTAAGAGAACTACAGAAATTTAAATTAAAGTCTTCCGTAAAGTTTTCTCCATAGCTAAATCATAAAATAGGTGGTAGGTCCCTGTTTCAGGAGACAGTCTGGTGGTACCACCACGGTGCCTATTTCTGCCCGAAGTAGTGTGAAAACACTGCTGTGTTCCGGTTTGAAGGGCACCGCAGCCAGCGTTTACTGCAAACGAGACTTAACACCCTATGTCTCACGGTATGGCAGCGCGTTGGCGATACCACTGGTATTGCCAATGTCTATGGTGTCGGTGACCACTTTCCATCTGGTGGCCTGACTGCTCATCTGCCTTCGCAAGCAATAAAAAAAAAAAAAAAAAACAATATAATACACAATTTTAATTAATACATAAAATTTCACACTTCTGAAAATAGCAAATATCCTGATCCAATATTTGCTCTATCTAATTGGTTCAACCTCAGATCACCAATTACTTGTGAAGAAAATGTCGTTACGGAAACGAAGTTCACAGTCTGTTATGAGATTTCTGATGACAAATTTGTATGAGCATGAACAATGTTAATTTTTTTTGCTATGTTTTGCTATTTATGGAAACTATAAGGTCTGATTAAATTACAAAACAATGCATTTAAAAAAAAATGCTACGCTATGCCTCCGTAGCCTAGTGGTATGGGTGTGCTTTAGAAACCAAAGGTCGTGGTTCGAATCCTGCTTACCAATTTTCATTGTTGTTTCCTAGTTGTTAGGACAATTTGGGCTGATCACCCAATTGTCTGAAATGTAAGATGATCCATACGTTGGTGGGACCAGCGTGGACGGATACGGTCCAACTAGGGGTACTAAACCCCTGATGGATAGAGGTGTATTAGGGAGGACTATGTCTGCAGTGATGATTTGAAACATTTTTTAGTTTGCTTATTTTATTACGTAATTTGAAATGTTATTGAACTGTTTTCTGTTCAGCAAATTTTGGTGATGCTAAGGCTTCTAAATAGCTTACAACCAAAGAACTAAGATTTAGTAAATGGTTTTTGTGAATATTACGTTATTAAGACTTTAGTTTTTCTGCTTCTATTTCCAAAAAGTTTTTGAATTTATTATATTTAGAGAAAAATACCAAAATGAAAGTTAAAAAAAGTGCTTCGATGATAAAACAATAAGCAAAGATTATTTATATAAATAATTTATGTATTTTCTTATATTCACGTAAAGTATACGTTTAGTACATAAACTCTCTTACTTAGATTATGTTACTTTTACTAATAGGTAGTTTCTGAAATATCAAGAAAATCAAAACAACACTCCATTAAATATAAGAACAGTATGCACAAAATTATTAAAAGTAAATGTTGTTTCCAATATTTTAATTTTTTAATCTTGAAAACGATAGATGACATTATTAAACTTAAAGAACATAAGATAAAACCACTGTTGAGTTTGCTTGCAAAAACTTCCAAGTTTTGCGTAACGTTTATACGGCTTCATTAGCACAGCTATTAAAATTATATGTTTTTATAGTAAGCACGAGTTACGTACTCGTTATAAAGACTGAATTTGAATATTAGCATAATATCAAATCCTAAAAAACTCTACAAAATAATAGTCATATAAGACTAGTAAACAATATTAAATTTTTGATAGTTATATATTTTACAATTTTAAATGTTTATTGCACAAGACTTATTTTCAATAACAAATAAGTGAACGCACTAGTAAACCACGTCTGTTATGTTTCAAGTTCGACATTTAACACACTGTTTTACTTGATACATGAGACCTATAGTTTCTTAATAGTTCCATTAAGTTTTGAATTTTATAACTTATTTAATAAATAGTATCTTATGTATCTAAGTTATCGATTTTGCGATAGAAGCTGAAGTTAACAAATTATTTGGTGATGTTTTTTGCAGCTTTTGCTGGTTCCCAACCGCTTTGGACTAGACAGGCTTAGTGAAAAAAACAAATACAATTACTTTGTTAGTTTTATGTTAGTAGACCTTTTCGGAATTTTTTCTCGTTTGACCTTTTGCCTTTGACTTATATTTCATTATTAATAATTAACTTAAACTAATATATACAAGTTGCTTTCAAGATACTAAACAAAAATATAAATGCAGGCTTTAAACAGTTATAACTGTGCTTTGAATTTGAGCCACTGGCAATACTTTTGGCAAAATATTTTTTTAAAAATCACGAATTAAATTGACCCAAAAAACACTTCAATGTCGAACAATTACAATTGATTCACAGCATTCTGATTTTAATAAATACATATTAAAACAGCTTTTGAGCAGATCAATGGTATACGGTATATTTACGAGATCAGTAATCGTTGCAAATGTGGCATCGAAATATTTTATAGTCATTATAGAATAAGTTACTAGTCGCCTGATCAACTTAAGCAAGTCGCAATAAATGTTCTACAATTTATTTATTACTTATCTGAAAACAACAAATTAGTTACTGGTAGTTTATAATCATCTACTTACAATTATCCGTAGAAAGTATTTTAATTTAAATATACATAAATGACCCACGGACCTATTGAAATAAAAGTTATAACAAATTTTTGTGTCTTAATCAGACGAGTCTAAACGTAGTATGCTTGGTTTGAAGTCAGCAACTTCTTTTTGATTTGCAAAGAATTGAAGCATTTTTTTTATATCGATCGTTCCTTAAGTGATGCATATCATTTAATTATAAACTCAATATTATGTATGATTAAACGTTTCTTACCTTAACTATATAGTTAAGAAAATTTATTGAAAGCGCTTTAAACATGAAATCCGTTCGCGGATATGCTCTAAAGAAAATATAAATAAAACGAAAGAATTGAGTTGAATTTAAAAAGCTTACTCAAAGCGTAACGTCTCAGAAAAGATTATTTTTCAAAAGCAAAAAATAATCTACATCAAAATGTTTGAATACAAAAAGAAAACTTTTTATTAGTGAAAAGTCATGTAAAAACACTACGCTTGCCGTGTCGCTACCATTTGAATTAAAATAACAAATAATAAAAATATTGACTTGTTCAGAAATATAAATATGGTGTCAAAAACTCGTTCAGCGAAACACAGAAACAGAATAAAAGGAACAAGGATCAAAAGGCAAAAAGGCCAAAACAAAAAGCTAGATTGCGACTGTAGATTTTTTCAGAAATATTAGACAATTTTATCTATTTAGAAATTGAATAATTAAATTCAACATGTCCAGGAAATTACGTCATTGCTTTCCCACATGCTTATATTTAAAACGCAGTTGAAGGCTAAGAAAGGCTTACCATCTGCTTACGCAATCTCACGCGTTGCAGTAATACTTTGAGGAGTATAAAAGAAATACAAAACACTTGTTTTGGCTGCATAAAGCAAATAACTAAATTGTTTTTGGTTTAGCCCGTCCGTAGCCTAGAAGTATGGGTTTGAACTTTAGAAAACAGAGTTCAAATCCTGCAGGGAGCCAAGAACTTTTCCTTATTCTTACCTAGTTTTGTAGGGCAATTTGGGCTATTAACTTAGTTGCCTGTAAAGGAGAATAATCCATACTTCGGATAAACATGTAAAAAGTCTGCCCTGCAACTGATCTCTCTCCACTCGCTTCGGTTATTCGACCTATCGGGCTAAAGTGTGAAGAAAGAAAGAGTGCTCCTGTATTTGGACGATCACTTGTTCACTATAATATCCTCTGCGTAACTACGCGGCCAACTGGCTGCTCTTTAAAATAAATCGCCCGCCAAAATCTAATTATTAATCTAATAATTAATAATTATCGCATATTTTTTTAATAATTAGTTTAAAGAATATTTATATAATAAACAAAATGGGTAAACCTAAACAAGTACATTAAAACAATTTTTGTTGTCTTTAAACGATCTTCAATTAAGTCAGCGAGAGTTAAATACCAATATCATGGATAACTCACAGTCTTCATTTTAAACATTATTAATGAGAAAAGAAAAAGCTGTCTTCGCAATATATAAGAATTCAATGCGTTTGTAGAAAGCACCAATCAAAGAATAAGCTTATCCCAATTTACATGAGGTATTATCCTGATGTAGAATGTAAGACGAGCGAAAGCTTACTATAATTTTGGCAAATATAAATAAAATAAATTTGGCAAATAAAATTATAAATAAATACATACATATCCTTCTAAAAGGAAGCAATTTTTTCTTCAAAAGATAATTAGAACTTTGCATATCTGAAAAGAGTGATATATACGATTGTAGCATACATAAATTAGTTTTAAATCATATGATTTAATGTGTGTTATTTAAACATTTTATCATGTAATATTTAATTTGAAAGTTTTCTAAATATGAAAAGTGATTTTCTTAAAATGCTATATAATTTTAAACTAACCTTCACCTAATAAAAAATATATGCTATACAGAAAAATGTTTTTTATAAACTTCTTGCTCTGACTTTTATAGTAAGATATGTTCTAAAATCATTTAAAATTATATGTCCACAATATCTTCCAATAGAAATTAAAAAAAATGTATGCATAGATTGTAATAATTTCTCTCTAACACTCTGTTACACGACCGTGCGGTAGCAGTACTTACGTACTGTATTGTACGCTGTACTGTTACTGTAGTGTAAGCCACTGGACTACGAAGTATCAAAGACACGTAAATTATAAAATAACTAATTAAGACCCCCTAAACTGGCGAACAATCTATATCACCGAAATACATCCTATTTTTTAATAAATCGTAAGTTGACATTCGTAACTTCACGGACTGGCAACAATTAGTAATAATAACAAAAAGTTATTCACAATTTAAAAATATTTTCCAACATGATGTAGATGCTTTCTATAAGAACATGTACTTTTTTTATTTATCAGAAGACAGCTTCTACACAGTATAGTATACAATTAACTTTTTATTTGGCTGAAATAACGATACTTCCTTTTTCTTTAATAATACTTACAACATTCCTAATTCACAATTAAAACTGGTATATCAGACGAAATGAAAGGAATAGAATTAAAGAGCGCATACTGTTAATTTTTGGCGACCTTTTTATTGCGATGGTACTTGTTTCTTTTTTAATTTCTAACATTTTTTTTTATTTCTAGTAATGTCTGAAACGGAATATGTACTCAACGCAACATAAATACAACACACTAAATAAAAATCTCATGTTATTGTGGGAGTAATACATTATTTAAGGTAGGTTTTGATCTGTAAAGATTCTAATATAGAAACAATATATTCGGATTAGTTAAAACGCAAGTATTTTTTTCTGCACTGTAAAAAACGCTACGAAACGTACAAGCAATGTCGGATTCGAATGAATTGTTACTCATAATTTCTCATTTTGAATAGAACGGTGTTTTCCTATAAAAACCCCAGTTGGTGAATATTGCGAGTTGTATTTTACCAGAAATGTAAATATACTTCCAAAACTTCATTCTGATATTATACAGAACATTCAATGAACATTTGCCTAGGTTTTAGGATCATCCAAATGGCAAATTGAAGTTGGGGAAATAAAATGAAAAAAAAACGTAGTACATCGAGGAAAGCAAAAGTTTTTTTTTTAGTTTATTTGACTTACTTTTAATGATTAAAAAAGTTTGATAAGTATTTTTGCTCATATTTTATTATTTATAATAAAAATAAAACGTATAATTTAGTATACCAATGCCAGTGCTATTATTAAACTACTTCTCAAGTTTAATAAATTACTGCTATTCTTGATAGTTTTCCTAACTAAACTAACAATTGATATTTTGTTGAGAGGTGCTTGTCACGTTGAACCATTTTTTAAATTTTATTGCTAATTGCCAAAAAATTTAATAATTTGAACATTTATCTTAATAAATTGTGAAATTAACTTGTTAACGCAGGCAAAAAATCTTATGATAATTGTAAACAATGTTTAACAAAATCGTACGTCTTGAAGTGATCTACAATAAAGTGGACAACCAGTATACATATATCTATTTGTTTAGAATTACCAAGAGTAACCGTTTTAAAATATAACAATAGTTGTGCCTTAATGACTTCCATGGCTCTATAGTGCCCCATGAGGTGATCCTATCACAGAGTAGTTTTTGCTTCCGGGCTAAACACAAACAAACTTATTGATCTCACAGCATCACGGAGAACATCAGAATCCAAATAATACAGGGTTGGTACAGGGAGCTAATATTATAAATGCAAAAGTAACTCTGTTTTTCTATTTCTCTGTCTGTATGTTTCCCATAAAAATTGGTACATACTCAGAATAGATTCCAATAAAGGCTATAAATATTTGCGATAAAAGTGGCATAAGGGTTTCAAATATGAGATGAATTTTTATATGGGAATTCGTCATTGTTTAACAAAAACGATAAAATTTTAGGTCTAGGCATTTGAAACCAGCCATAAGAGTTTTTTTCATACTGTACGGTGTGAAGTTTTAGTTTATACTAATATTAAAAATGAGAAAGTAACTATTTCAAGTTGTCTGTCCGACATTACTGTCTTAGCCATTAAACCGATTTCGATGAAATTTGGGTCATACCTAGAACATATTCCAAAAGAGGATACATGCTGTATTTGTACAGATATTCCTCATTGTTAAACTTAAATTTAACAATAAGGAATTTCTTTTGTAATTGGAATTAACAAGACATAAGTAGTTCTTTCTAGCATTTTTGTAGCTTTTCATTGTTCGGGGATGAACGGAAATTCGTTATCGTCGAAGCTAAAGACGTGAATCCGTGTGTCTAATGATATACGCAAACTACTATAATTACTTTGTACAGTATATTTGAATATACCTCGCGAACATTCCACCTAATCGACGTGGATGAAGTCGCGGGTCACAGCTCAGTTTCAGGCAGTTATAGGCGGTGTTCGAAAAAATCTCCTTTTAGTCAGAGTCCTTTTAGTTAAAGTTCATTTTCATAGAAAATCACTAAGCATTGAATTCACTAGATATGACTTTAGTACTTTTAGCATTGCCTAATCGGCAATGCTAACGCTTTATCAGGATCCAAAGCCAACTTTAGGTTTGGCGGCTTTAAGTTTAATTATACTTTGGGTTCTTACATTATACTTAAATTGTTTTATTCTGTTCCTAGTAATACGTCTATTCGAGATTAGAAAGTTACTTATAGGAGAATGTAATGGATTCTGTATTTTTGAGGTATTATGATCTAAAAAATACCGCTTACGCCCTAATCAATAAGAATATGATTGCAAGCACGTTATCTATGCAAGAGGCTCGAGATAGTGTCAATCTAGTTGGTTCATTAAACACACATTGAAGATTAAAGCTCTTAAATAGCGTTAAAAACTGTAATGTGTAGGGTGAATCTGATTGGCTGTCTACATTACAGTCACCATATACACACCATGCTTCTATGAGTTAATAGTTTTTCTTGGAACATCCTCCATAATTATATACACAAAATGATCTGTACTTACACTTCTATAGGTCGTGTTAAAGAATGATACAAAACAGGACTTTAACTGTAATGTGTTTAATTAGCCTTGAATATGGCTCCTTGACACATCCTTAACATAAAGAATTGTTGCAGACTGAACACGTACAACTATGTAGACAATTAATATATTTGTACTCTTATTATTAGTGTTTACAAATTCAATTGAACTTATTTTAAAGCAAGTATTTATTTTTGAAATATGTCATAACTTCTTAACCCAAAATATTACATCTACTACCTACCAAATAAAAACAACATGTAAATCGCATTCTTCGTTCTTTTTAGAAGCCGGTCCTAAAACATACGCTGCAAAATAGGTGCTGTAACATTTAACAAGTCCGTAAAAAAACATTTTAAAAACTCTAAAATAACCGTTTTGGAGATATAGTACTCTTACTAAATGTAATCTGTTTTAAGGCAACCAAAAAATAACGACGAAAAATTTTGTGAATCGTAAAAGTATTCTGTAACGCGATAAAGTGCCGCAAACCTCTCTGACACGGAAAGCGTTCTGTCAACATAAAAAAGTAAGCGGAAATGGAACTTCACTATAGTTTAGACATTAATTGAATAACCTTGAATTTTATAGAAATAAAAAGCCAATTTAATAGGAATAATTAAAAAAACACAACAAGAAACGTAAGAACATTCTTAAAGAATTGCATTCGTATTTTTTTATAGTATTGATCAATGTAAAAGCAAAAACAGAACAATAAGAAGGCGTATGCTATTCAAGAACGTTCAAAATTCACCAAGTCAACGTGCTTTTGGTATACATAATCTTCTCAGTCTTCCCACTTCTGTATACATAAGTATAAATATATATCTTATAAATACGTGTTTTGCTATAACTCATTCAACGTTTGTTGTGTTTTTATTAAATATTATTTGCTAGAAAACTTTTATCTTCCACATTTACCGGATCAAATTTTTTAAGTGGATATTTAGTGGACCCTTGCCTTGAAGGCCTTGAAGGTTAGCATTACGCATGCGTAAATTGTGTACATCCGTAATTATTAAATAAAATTACTTTACGGATTTTATCGCGTTTATTTTACATTTTAAATTCCCGACGTTTCGAACACTTTCCAGCGGCCGTGGTCACGGGGTAGACCCTGTAACGTAAATTAAAAAAATAACACTCGTCGTTGAGAAATGACGCGGTACCACATTCCAGAAAATTATGAATTTTCTAAAATGCCCGAATACACTTAGATTTGTTTTAAATTCTTATAATCCTCATTTACTTGTATTATTTAATTATTTCTTAACTAAAAAAAAATAAAGTTAATATTAATTCCAATAAACCCCTATCTCTATATTTAAAACTCTTTATTGTAAAACCAATTGTAAGTATAATTTCAACTCTATGTTACAAAAGAAGATGAGAATCAAAGAAGCAAGACTTTCATAAACAAATTTATAAGATACTAAAACTGTTCGTGGTACAATATCCGACAAATCTCGGTAAAATAAACGGAAATAAAATTCCTGAAACCCCTCAAGCTGAAAGTCGGCTTTAAAACGAAATATCAATTTGTAAAAAAAAGTTATAAAACATTATTTTGTTAGAGATTTATAATTCATAATTTTATGCGATTTATATAGTTTAATGTTTGGTATTAAATACGTCTATTTAAAAAGTAAACAACATAATATGGTAAACTAAATTTTTATATGTAATTGTAAAATAAAAAGTAACTGCTTCCGTAGCGTAGTGGTATGGGCGTGTGCTTTAGAAACCGGAGGTCGTGGGTTCGAATCCTGCGGGGACGCAACAATTTTTCATTGTTGTTTCCTAGTTGGTTAGGACAATTTGGGGCGATCACCCAATTGTCTGAAAAGTAAGATGATCCATGCGTCGGATGGGCATGTAAAAAGTTGGTCCACCCACCAACCCGCATTGGACCAGCGTGGTGGGATACGGTCCAAACCCCCTAATGGATAGGGGTGTATTAGGGGAGGCCTATGTCCAGCAGTGGACTAAAACAGGCTGATGATGTATGTATGATGTAAAATAAAAAGGTAGAATTAGAATCTTTCACATTGAAATTATCTTGCAAGGATTTGAGTTCTTAGTTAGTATTTGAATTATCAATGTTTTTGGTCCAATAAAATTTGTATAAATAAAACTGTGGTGTGATATATTTATTTTCTTAAACTCAAACAAAATACTAGCAAGTGGTGGTTTTAGTCAGTGCGAATCCAACATAACCCGTCCATGCTTCACATAAAAACGCATTCACAATATAAAAGGATGATGCTACCGGAATTGTCCAGCTTATTAATTTATTATATATCTAATATTGGTATAAAAATTAAAATACTTTCCAATAGAAGTTTTGTTTACATGAAATTAATACTTTTTGTAACAGATTTACTTGCAAAAAGTCTCATATTATAATGTATTTAATTAGTTTTACAGATGCCTCAATAAATTATTTTATATGATTCCATTAAAACTTTTTTTGGTTTCTGTGAATATACCATATAATGTAAAGAATACATGCTACTGGGATACCCTCATGGGACTGCTATCCTATGTGAATATAATTATTTTACTTTTATTCATTCAATATTAAATGCAAAACTTATGTTTATATACATATTATTATTTTTAAATATACAGTAAAGGCGTCAATCCTGATCCCAATTCTCTTAAGGTGCAGTCCAACGTAATACCCAAAGGAAAGAAAATATACGTCAGTTACAATTTACGGCTTCCCGCTTCTTTTCTTTAGTTCTACGTAATAATAATGCAAGGAAAACCTTATAAATAATAGTTTATACTGGTTTTACTCTCTTCTATTTAAGTTTTAACCATAATGTTATTTTAAGCTTTATAGTCACATTTTGCAAGTAAAGTAGAGGCCCTTGGAGATGCGTTCTATATGTTTGATTCATTGCTGCTATTTTAAAGACTTTATCACTTTATATATTATTTTTACATTTTTGAACTCAACGCAAGATTTGACCCTAGCTTTCGTTGAAAGACATAATAACTATAGGCTTTGAAGGCGGAACCCCACCTACGATACTTAACTAATAACGGAAAATAATGTAAATAATCAAAATTAAATAGAGACTCTTAACAAACAAAAATTATAAATTTTTACTCTCCTAACACACATAAGTTTATAATATTAAATGTTTTTCCTTAATAAACCTTTTGAGTAAAGTAATAAAAATAATAATATGTTTCCCTTTTATTCTATTTATAAGGGTGATGTATAAAGTTCCTTGCAACGGTGTTGAGTACATGACTTCGGCTTAATTTGAATACAAATTTGAAAGCCTGTATCTCGAAGCTAGATGGAATCTCAGATCGTAAATTTTCCTTGTAAGGGTAAAAGGGTGGTATAGCCTACCTATTTTACATTTCACTATGTTACAGCCCATCTTTTCAAATTGAATATTTATAGTGATCATATTATAGAATGTGTATAATATAAGCTTTTAGTAAATAAAAAAATAATTGAATGCAAAAAAAATATGAAAACTGTTTTTTTTTTATACATTTTTGGATGATAGATTTTATCGTTTTATTAAAAAGAATATATATATACAAAAATCACATATAAAATATTTACTTAAGAATATTTTTATTAATGAAAATGAATACGCAAAGTAAAAATATCTGTGAAATAAATTGCTTTACATAAATTATACCACTAGTGGTATTTAATATTTATGGATGAATTTGAAATACTTAAAGTATAGTTATTGTTTATTCTTATTTTCATAGACTAAGAGAAGGCAAATACTTTATTCAAACTTACGCACTTGTTTTGTCTAAAATCTTACATAGCATAAAAAATCTAATTTGAGTGACGTTTTCTTATTTTAATTAACCAAGATTATTTTCTGTTTTGAAAGTATTTGTCTAAAATAGTTAATAATTTGATAATGAATTATTTTAATATCAGTGTGAGTGAATGCCTGAAATCGCCTATATTCTTGTCATGATCGTAATCTTTTATGCCACAATTTTCTAAAATAATCTGTTTGATTGTATTCTTAAACTTTAAAGTTTGAGTTAAGAGAGATGATACTTAAGTATCATCTCTCTTGCGCGCAATATACAATCAAATATCCTAACGTTGCTATCATTTTCCTCTTGGGAGGCGTAAAGCGTATCGGGCTTGTTACGTTTAATCTGTATTATAAAAGACACACAATGTAGGAAGCAATTTTGGAAAGATTATAGTAGTTTTATTTTCAACCTGACTGTTCAAAAATTTTATTTAAGCGTTTAAGATATATTTTTGAATCAAAAATAATAATTAGGTTAAAGATATTTATAAGTACAAGCATAGCATAGCTGATATTTTTTATCAATAACTTCTTTCTTTTGATTAGTTTATAGTTATTGAACGTTCTTAAACATTCTAAAAATCAAAATCGATTTTTTTATTATAGTCAAAATTTAATAAAGTTGACATGCTTAACAATATTTTATTTAATTTCTACAATAATTATAATAATTATTTAATTACTGTAAGCAACTGAGGGAAGTCGATAGGAGGATTCAGTTGGGCTGGGCAGCTTTTAAGAAGCTGAGCCACTTTCTCACGCCGCCGCCAATACCGCAATGGCTTTAACTAATGTGTACTCCCCGTGATGACCTACAGGGCCGAAACGTGGCCTTTGACTATAGGACTGGTCCACAAGTTTGCCGTTGCTCAACGCGCTATGGAATGCGCTATGATCGGAGTTTCTTTGTTGGACAAAATTCATAATGAAGTAATCTGACAAAGAACTAAAGTCACCGACATAGTACAAAGGATTAGCTCGTTGAAGTTGCAGTGGGCCGGTCACGTGGCCAGAAGAACCGATGGTCGATGGGCCACAAAGGTTCTGGAGTGGAGGCCGCGTTCGGGAAGACGGAGCGTTGGTCGACCCCCGACTAGGTGGGATGCCGATCTCCGGGTAGTAGCCGGCTCAAGTTGGCAGCGAGTAGCTAGGTATCGGCCGTCTTGGCGTTCATTGAGAAAGGCCCATGTCTGGGCTGCTAATGATGAAGAAACTGACCCCAACCGGTGATAAGCATTTACGTATCAATAACCTTGAAGCTATAAAAGTACTGAAAACTAATTAAATCAAATTATTTAAATATTTGAAATTTACCCGGAATATGCCATGGTGGCAGAAAGTAAGTTATATACGTACGTTCGTTCGTCCGATGTTTAACGCGGTGGCAACTTACAGCCACCTAAAAAAAATATATTCACCAGAATATGTGTAAATATGGTAAACATTCGTGGATGTATTGCCGTTCCCCTTCAACCTTTTTTGACACGATCTTTCGTTATTGAAATCGAGTTATCAGACCCGAAGAAGTTGTCTTACTCTAAATTGGGTAATGTGGATGCTATAGATCTAAAATACATTTTATTTGATCTGAATTCAGTTGCATTGAAAGGATAAATACAAAAATTAATCAATAGAGCTAGGAGAAAACCTATCGATAGCGAACAAAAACAGTCGTGACGTTCTAATTATTTAGTACCCCAACTCAGACCAGCACTAAGTAAAGTAAACATAATAAAACTCAGAGAGAATGAGAGGAGTGAGATGAGATGAGAGAGGGAGGTTGCAGAATAAATCATCTACTCTAAAAACAAAAACGTAATTTATTATCAACGTAAGAAAAATACATTTGTTTAATTTATTAATAATTTAATAAAATTGATCAGATTGAAAACTAAATATAACGTAATCATGTTTTTTCACCGAATTTTTTTCAGTTTTTCCGATGTAAAATTTGTAACTGAGACTTGTCTTATACCAATATAATTTAGCTTGGTACTATCAACAGGTACTTACGCATAATTTTATCACAAATATCGTTTGGCAAATTTAATTTATAATAGTACTCAATTAGTACACTACCACTGCGCTAATTCTTTCTCAGAAGTTATTTATTGAATGCTTACATCTGAAATTCTAACAAACAGACCTTACAGCAAAATTTAGATAATATTTTCGTGTACCACCTGCATTCACTGACTTCCTGCACATTTGCACAGGTCGTCACTCCATTTTGTGGGGGTAGTCCTACATTGCGATGTCCAGTTAGACATTGCAACTACAGAATCTTTTTTCTCCAACGGTTGTCGTTTTGATGAACTCAGTTTCCGGCCCATTGCCACTTCAGCTTGCTAACTCTGCGAGCCATGTCGGTTACCTTCGTTCTACTACAGATGTCACTTTAACCTAAACACAATATTCGTTCATAATGCATCATAACTTCCTTTTGCTTTGTCCTTTGACATAAGTTTAATTATTTTTCTAATATTTTGCCGTTTTGTTCAAGTTAAATAACTTATTAACCTATTCTTCTCGTTATTTAACTTACATAATAGTTAAAATAGTATTCTCGGACTTCTAAATTGTCAGGTGTGTAAGTAGTAATTAAAACTGCTATATATTAGTCTCTTATTTATTGACTTCTGTAAATAATATATATTCTATGCAAAAGAGTTTAATGTAAAATAATCATGCAAATCGTTCTAACACGAAAATATAGCACCAATTTTACATTCGAGCACGTACGCCAACGTGACACTTATAGCGGGTCTATTACCGATACAAGAATTCAAGAAAAAACCTCATATGTATGGAGCACGTATTCCAAGTCGATATTTCTTATTTATTGTTAAGGTATTTTTTCTATCACAAGGTTAATACCGTACAAAGCAGTACTACTACTAAACAGTTTCATTGGTGGTTGTTCTCCTATCTACAAAAATTACAATCGTAAAACAGTAGTGTGTAAGCACTAATGTCTTCCTTCAACCAATAAAAGAAAAATAGACATCATTAACTCTTTTAATATTAAACTTTTGCAGTGCAGTGCAAAAAATAAAACGTAAAATCAAAAAAAGATTTACAATTGGGTTGACTTTCTTAATTATTTATTTCTTTAAAGGTAAAATTCACAAGTGTATTATTCATTGCTTAGATCAAAGAGAAAACTCAGAGTATGGAAAATTCACTACAACTCAGTGGTAATTTGGTAATATTGAAATTTGCATTTCTTTTACATCTAAGTTTCTCAAATTCAATTTTAGTTCAAATTATAATACAAATATGTTTTTAACAACCTTGTTTATGCATTAACAAATTTACCCATTTTTTAGGTTTAAAAATAACTCATGCAAAGACGTTATTTTATTTTTAGTTAATTATATGTGTAATATGAGATATTTTTCATTTAGAGATGTCTTTTAAATAAATCCTTTTTGCAAAAAATAAACATAACTAAAACGTTTACTTAACCTAACCATAAATCTGTCCTTACGGTACCCAGCAGCCAAAGAAATAAACTTCAATTCAAGTCCACATCCAAACTTATGTCAATAAATTTGAATGAATTCCCACGTGCATTTGACGATCGACTAATATTTTGTGAAACGTAATAAATGAGTACACAAATAAAGATTTCTTAAAGTTAGTTTTTGTTAGTATCCGACCAGAACTTTCGGTTTCGGTTTCAGTTTCAAGCCAGTTTCGACCAAAATCAAATCTAAGCCGCTGTTTCCGGTTTTCGGCCAATATGGTCGAAACTTTTGCGAAGAAACTGGTTTCAAGTGTTTTCAATTTCAAAATAGTAGCAAAATTAATGTGTCTATGCTACAATCGAGCTCTGATCAGTCGATTTTAGTTCAGAAAAACATTCGAGTTTGACAAAAGATGTTGATGATTCTTCTAGAAAGACGAGGGAACAAATATTAGTAGAACAAAATATATACTCTTGGTAACCAAAAATAAATAATTTTTTTCATGAATGTAGTCATTTGTTTTGCTATGTGTGGCGAAATGTTCTCAAAATAGAAAAACCAAGTGCGGTCTCGTATTAAAACCACTGTTGTAAAGTTAACAACGCAAAGAGATTAATTACGTCTGCTCTGTCAAATCAATTGTCAAAGTGAACTTCTGAATTTCAAAGTGGGAGAACTATACACGGAAGACGAACATGGTTTGCAGCCGTAAGAATTCTACTGATACTAATCCAAAAACGAGCATTTCATATGGAGGTACTCAACGCATTTTGACACAAATTATGAAAATGAGAATAGTCTCCGCAAGATGGAGCCGAGGAATCAGAAACAAAATCGACGTCGATCTTAGATCGACAAGTTTTAGAAGATTCTACATCATACATACAGCCATACATCATCAGCCTGTTTTAGTCACTGCTGACTGGCCTCCCCTATACCACCTATCCATTAGGGGGTTTGGACCATATCCACCACGCTGGTCCAATCGGGTTGGTGGGTGGACTGACTTTACATGCCCATCCGACGCATGGATCATCTTGCTTTTCAGACAATTGGGTGATCTGGCTAAATTGCCTAACCAACTAGAAACAACAATGAAAATTTGTTGCGTCCCGCAGTTCGAACCCGACCTCGGTTTCTAAGCACACGCCCATACCCACTAGGCTAGGAGGCAGTTCAGCGAGCAGAGCAGAAGATTCTACAGAATTTTGAATCCTAGTATTGTGACAGTGGTCAAAGCATGGATTTATCCGAAGGATCTTCATGCCGCCGTGGTATTGCCTGGCCGAGTATGACCTCAAAATTTTGGGACTCAAGTGATATTGTTGATTGATTACCTGGAGCGTGGAACCATCATTACAGGTTATGCAGCTGTAATATCGAGGTTGAGAAATGCCGTCAATGATAAAAAGAGGCAAACCTTGAGCGAGCGAGCTGCTATCCTTGACAACGTACCGGCGCATTGCTTGGCATTAGCGATGGCCACCGTTCAACATGCTGAGCGTACAATTGGTTGAGCATCCCCTATTCACCAGATCTGGCACAAGCTATTTTTCATCTTCTTTCCAAATTGATACAATACTGAAGAGTAAACATGTGTTAAAACTATATATAACAAGTAAACGATGCCGTGGAAAACTTTTGCAGGACCAAAACAATCACTTTTTGAAGGAATTGAAGCATTGGAAGCTTGGAACGCTGGACTTGAGTGTGTAGGTGAAGTCGGAATTATGTAGAAAAATAAATAATTAAGCTATCATAGTCATTACATTCTATCTCATTTTACAACTTTTGATCCCTCCTCGGAACTACAAATCAAACCAAAGTATTAATTAGTAAGATTTCAAAATACCAATACTTAGTCTTTAATGCAACAGTCACAATTATTAATTTATTTATTAATAACTCATATTGCTCTAGAAATTTATTTGAAAAAAAGGGATATTTTAATTTTGTGACATAAAAATATTATTAGCACCTGGAAAAAACAGAATAGCATACGTATAACATACTGTCTCCATTACATAGACTTAAATAAAAAGCAAAATAATAGGCAAAAAGGTCCATATTTTATTATTTTAAAGTTTTATACTTGATAACGTGAGTTTCGGTTTCGGTTTCGTTTCGGCCGTAACTGAAAAGCCAAATTTCGGTTTCAGGTTTCGTTTTCGCCGGAAAACGTTTCGGTGGACTCTGTGTTTTTTTCAACCTGACTGTTCAAAAATTTTTTTAAGCTTTAAGGATATATTTTTAATTCAAAATAATAATTAGGTTAAAAAATATTTATAACTATAAGCATAAGCATGCTTTGATATTTTTATCCAATTTCCTTTCTTTTGATTCGTTTTTTGGTTTTTAAACGTTCTTAAACATATAAAAAATCAAAACGTTTTTTTATTATGGTCAAATTTAATAAAATTGGCAACAATCTGTTTTTACTAAATAATTATAATAATTAAAATGACCTGTAAAGCATTGAGGGAAATGATAGGAAGGGTTCAGTTGGGCTGGGCGGCTTTTGAAAGCTGAGTCACACCATCGCCGCCAATCCGAATGGGGGCAAAGTCCCCAATCAATGTTCTTTCCCGGATGACCTACAGAGCGGGAAACGTGTCCCCTGACTATAGGACTGGTTTTGCCCGCAAAATTTTCCTTGCCCAATTGGAACGCGCTATGCTCGGAATTTCTTTGTCGGACCAAAATTCATAATGAATTAATCTGGCAAAAAACTTCCCGAAAAAATTAGGCAAAAGTTAACCTCTTAAGTAGCAGTGTGCCGGTCACTATCCAGAAAACCGATGGTCAATGTGGCCAAGGTTCTGGGTGGGTCCGTTCGGGAAGGCGGGCGGTTGGTCAAATCTGGGTGGATTCCTGTCAAATTAAGGGACGAGTAGCTGGGGATCAACCGTCTTGGCGTTCATTGAAAGGCCTATGTCCAAGGCTACTAATGAAGAAAACCCAACAACATCCATCCTCCGAAGCAAATCATTTTTCGTAAACAAGTTTATTATAAAGGGCGAAAACTAATTTCTAATTTTTTAAAAATTTTGAAATTTGCCAAGAATAGCGGAAAGTAAAGTTATATCTACGTTCGTTCAATGTTTAACGCTGTTGGCATTCAACCACCTAAATAAAATATGTTCCCGAATATGTGTAAATATAGGAAACATTCGTGGATGTATTGCCTTTCCCCCTCAACCTTTTTGGCACGATCTCCCTTATTGAAAATCAGTTATAGGGAAGTTTCTTACTCCTAAATCCAGGTTAAGTGGATTATAGATCTAAAATACATTTTATTTGATCTGAATTGCAAATTTGAAAGGATAAATACAAAAATTAATCAATGACTAGGAAAAAACCTATTCGATAGGAACAAAAAACCAGTCCGTGACGTTCCTAATTATTTAATTCCCCAACTCAGACCAGCACTAAATTAAATAATCAATAAAACTTGGAAAGAATAGAGGGTGGCTGGATGATGGAGGTTTTTGGAATAAATCATCTACTCTAAAAACAAAACGTAATTTATTATCAACATGAAAAAATGCATTTTTTAAATTGTTAATAATTTAATAAAATTATCAGATTGAAAACTAAGATATATAACAAATTTGTTTTCAAATTTTTTTTCAGTTTTTTCCGATGTAAAATTTTGTAACTGAGACATTCTTATACCAATATAATTTAACTTGGTACTATCAACAAGGTCCCATAATTTTTATCACAAAAATATCGTTTGGCCTTTATTTTATAATAATTACTCCAATTAGTACACCACCAATTGAAAACATAATTCTTTCTCAAAGTTATTTTTGAATTTACATCTGAAATTCTAACAAACCAGACCTTGGCAAAATTTTAATATTTTCATTGGAAACCACCTGCATTCACTGACTTCCTGCCATTTGCACAGGTCGTCCTCCATTTTGTGGGGGTTTTCCATTTGGGATCCAGTTAGACATTGTAACTTAAAAAAATCTTTTTCTCCCAACGGTTTGTCGTTTTGATAACTCAGTTTCCAACCATTGCCCTTAAAACACCCAACTCCTGCGAGCCATTCAGTTTTTCGTTCCCTACAGATTCCTTTAACCCTAAACCAAACACTTCATTGCATCTAAACTCCCTTTTTGCTTTTGTCCGGCCAAAGTTTAATTATTTTCAATTTTTGCCTTTTGTTCCAAGTTAAATAACATTAACATTTTCTCGATTTCCCAACCCCATAATAGTTAAAATAAAATTCTGGACTTCTAAATTGTCAAGGGTGTAAAGTAGTAATTAAAACTGGTTATATTGGTTCTTTTTTGACTTCTGTAAATAATTATATATTCTATGCAAAGGTTTAATGTAAAATAATGGCAAAATCGTTCAACCGAAAATGTTCTTTTTTCAAGCACAGCCAAACCTTTGACTTAAGCGGGTCTATTACCCTAAAATTCAAGAAAAAACCTCCTTTTTGGAGCACATGTTAATTCATATTTCTTTATTTATTGTTAAAGTGTTTTCTATCACCAAACAATCCGTATAAGTAGTACTACTCTAAACAGTTTCATATTGGTTGTTCTCTATCAAAAATTACTGTCTTAAAACGGTAGTTAAAAGCCTAATGTCTTTTAAAATAAAGACAAATAAATTTTCCCTTTAATATTGAACTTTGCGTGCAATGTAAAAATAAAAAATAAAATCAAGAAAAGATTTATAATTGGGTTGACTTTTAATTTTTATTGCTTTAAAATTAAATTCACAAGTGTATTTTCTTGCTTAGATCAAAGAAACCTCAGGTTGGAAAATCCCTTCGACTACAACTCAATTGGCATCTCTCTTAAAGTTTCTCAAATTCAGTTTTGTTCAAATTATAATACAAATTTTTAAAAATTGTTTTACATTAACAAATTTACCCATAATTTTCATTTAAAATAACTCATAAGAGACGTTATAATTAATTTAAGTTAATTATATTAATAATATGAGATATTTAAATTTAAATGTCTTTTAAATGAATCCTTTATCAAAAAATAAATATAACTAAAATGTTTCCAACTAAATTAAATCTTGTCCTTGGTAAGCAAAAAAATAAACTTCAATCAAGGGTACATCCAAACTTATGTCAATAAATTTAAATAATTCCCATCTTTGACGATCGACTTTATTTCTGACAAAGAAATGGTACACAAATAAAGATTTCTTAAAGTAAGTTCTTGTGTATATTCAGTTAAAACTTATATGGATTGAAAAAATAACCTAAAAAAAAAAAAATCCGGTGCCAATAATAACAATATTTATATATAAGGGTTCATGATTTGTATCTAATGAAGTTCATTATTTTTTCTTTGACTTTATTTAAAAAACACCAACCTTTTTTTTGAGTTACTTTAGTGTGTCTGTCCAATATATAAAAATCTATCTTCCTCTTATTTTTTAAATAACTTACACTATTTATAAGTTAATGTTATTTATTTTATTTCGTAGGGATAAAATAAGTAAAACACCAACCGGTGGGCCGTTTTTTATTAAACAGTACTACGTGTTTCTTTTTAGTTAGGAACAGTGACAAATTTCAGTATCCGCTTTAAAGTTCAAAGTTGTGACTGAATTTAGGAAACTTATAATTTTAAATAATTTATAATAATAATTTTTTACTTTATAATCCGTAAAGTTGAATAAAATATTTTCATTTTATTATGTAAAAAGTCGGTCTTCCCACCAAGCCGTAATAGACCAGTGTGGTGGGATACGGTCCAAATCCCCCTAATGGGTAGGGGTGTATTAGGGAAGGCCAAGAGCTAGGAGGAACCTCGCCGACCTGAAAAGTAAATCCAGCCGTGGCAAAGGATGCTCCAAGCTGAATGGAGAAGCCTGCTTTGGATGCGCCTAAGAGGGTGCAGCGGACGGAAAAGAGGCGGTAGACGTGCTGCCATCCCTGTCCTCCGCAGCCAAGGATGAGTCACGGGGGAAGAGGAGTGTCGGTATTCCGTAGGCCACTCTCCCTATCTTCCACGACTCGGCGGGGCCGCACCGCGTAAATGGTGCTGTGGGAGGACGTCCTTGAGCGAAATGGAGCTAGCGGCCGAGCTTAACATTCGGGCCGCCGCTGGGGGCTGGGAGTCTCGTCCCTGCGTGGGAACTTCTAACTCCGATGGCATCTGGGTAGCAGACTCGGGGAAGTCTGTCCTGACTACAGGGGTCGAGACAAGGGGCGCGTTAGTTCCGACGCGCCTAGGGGGCGGCAGATAGCCGTAGGGCCGCGATGGGGCTGCTTCGGCGGCCAGTGCTGGTAGGGTCGCAGAAGACTGCGAAAGAATTCCTGTGACCCCATCTCTCAGGGGCCAAGAAGGAACAACGTGGTGGATTTAGTCGGTGCGAGTCCAACATGACCCGATGAAACTCTTTAAGTAATGCGTACTACCCGTGATGACCTACGTGGCAAAAACGTCGCATCTGACTATTGGACTGGTCCAGAAGTTTTCCGTAGCTCAACGTGTTATGGAAAGCGCTATGCTCGGACGGCGCTTAGTCGGATAAAATTTAAATTGAATTCATTCGGCTTTAAAAGAAAATTACCCACATAGCGCAAATAACTCCTTGAAGTGGCAGTGGGCCGGTCAGGTTGTCCGAAGAACAGATGGCCTTGGTTGATGGTTTAGGAAAAAATAGTTTTGGTTGACTCCCGAACAAGTGGGATGGTGATCTCCGTGCAGTAGCCGGTTTGAGTTGGCAGCGAGTAGAAGGGCCGTCTTGGCGTTCATTGAAAATTCCAGAAGAATGTCCACCAGTGGACTGTTAAAAGCTGATAATGATGATGAAGATGGGCGTCAACATTTTTAATTTATTTATTTTTACCACAACATGGTACTCTCTCTATTAGTTAGATTAAGGATTACAAATATATTGGGCTTTAGAAAAAATCTAAATATGATTAAAAATTAAATCATTATGACTATTTTATTAATGTATGTGTAGAAATAACCAGGTCAATGGTAATAGTATTATAACTTTCGATTTTTTAAAACTCTTAACAAATCTCGTCTCTTCATTATAAGTAAGAGTGTAAAAATATTATCTGTCTGCCATGCTGAGCTACATATCTTTAGGTATGCCTAATAGTGATTGGCAAATGTATTTTGAACAAAAGCAAATGAAGTCTCTTTGCCTGCGGTAATGACGTAGCCTACGATTGTAAGGCAGTTAATGAGCCGTTTAGCAAATTGAAGACTAACTTACCATTGATATATAATACAATATACAAATTATAATGCATTAGCACCTGACTCTACATCACAATCGAGGAGATGAAACGTTACAACTGTCCATTTAGTTAAATAAAAAACAATGTGAGCGGTATAAATAAAATATTGGACATACAAAAACAATAAAAAGCAAACTATAAATTATCTTGACCGCTTTTATATATTTAATAAAAATACCTCATGTGTTAAATTACTAAAAAAATATTTATGTCTAATATAAAATTACAACATTAAAAGAAAAATAAACAATTAAACCATATAAAAAAAATTCTTTGTGTTTTGCATTTGTCATCAAGAGTGAAATATTTACCTATGTTGCGGGAAAAGCGAAATAATGGTTGTCGTATCTCAATTTTCTTTCCCGCCAAGCGTCGGGAGACTTGATTTGTAGCTTTAGATAATAAACAAATGGAAGCTTTTGTAGCGTTTATCTTTGTTTATGCCGCATATTTAAAAACTTCATATTTTATCTGACCTCTTGTTCAAAGAAGCATGATAATCGGTCGCATGAGAGAATACCTTAAAATATCTATAAATTATTTAATCTGCATTAATTCGATACATTTTAAATAGAAGACAGTGTGTTCTACAATTTTGAGTTTTAATTGACTCTACATAAAGATTTATCTTCAATGAATAAATTTTATAACAGTCTCTTTCTTTTCGAAATTCAATATACAAAAATATCTGTTGATTCAGTCTCGGTTTTTGATTTACTTTAATTGTTAAATATTATTGGTTTTGGTCCTCATTAAATTGAGCCAGTACTAATTGAATCAATCCGTTTTTCAAACCACTAAATATTTTCTGTGACTTATGTTAAGGGCTTAAATTGTATATAAATTAGGGATACGTAAATATGAATGAGTAAAATTTTAACCATAAAATATGACCGTCTTCTAACAGCATATAAACTATTTTAAGCATGTAACGACGTGCTCTTCATACGAAATTACGTCGCATTTACTGCCACTGCATTTTAAATCTCTGATAATTATTAAGGTATTCATTTTATTAAAATGTCGTCTGTCACACCTTTTATGTATATATAAGAAAAATATTTGAATGACAATTCTTTTGTGAACTTAAACTATAGTATCCTGAATAAGTTTTGAATTGCCTTGATTGCCATTTTATTGTTATACTAGCTGACCAGGCAGACTTCATCCGCCTTAATCGATAAATAAAATACCTAAACTTTGGTATAATTAATTTCAAAACACACAAAACGTATTGAATAAAAAGCATTTTTTAATGAAGCATGAAGTTTTTATTATTTTCGACACACCATGATGCTTACTTAAAAAACAGAGTTTTCCGAAATACTGGCTATTTATAAGGTTTTAATTTCTATTAACAGGCACACACTGTTTAGATACAGTTTGTTAATCACTTTAAAGCTTTCTCATAAACTATATTTTTGTTTTGTTTTGTGGTGCGTAAATAAACAAAGAGACGGTTTCCGACGCGCGAACACGCGACGTATAATTGTCCATGCGCGAAACAGGAAACTCCAAGTTGATTCCGCAACTTCAAAGACTGACCTTGCGATTATTTATTGTCATCGCAAAGGCCAGACGTACTGGAAATTATAGCGTTTAAAATCGAATGGTAAATCCGTTGGAATCATCGGTATTCGCGGATCAAGACACCCTCTCCTTTGTATTTTCCTTTCATGATTGTTGCCTCAATGACGTTATTCATCAGCTTTTCACAGCCAGTCTTGTTCCATTGCATAGTCGAGGTTGGTTAATGTTACGCAGCATGATGACAACTGATCATACTTTTAACTGCAATGTGGGTGGTAATCCAGGTAATTCCAGTGAATTTAAAAACTCTGTGGGATAGTTAACTCGTAATCTTGGTTCATAATAGTGTCGACTGATTTGAAGGAAATCAACTGTCCTGGAAGAAAATTCTGAATGGTCGCATTGAGATCCTCGACATCTTTTTTTTCGCTGCCAATATTGCTCGTTCACCCAGCTCAATTATGGTTATTGAAATTTTGCGCTATTCTGGGAAACACGCTGAATAAGCTCCTCTTTTGATTCTGTGATCTGACTGAAATCTGTGGGTAATGTGATGAATCCGGTCGAGGTGTCCATTGCAACTTTATTATTTCAATATCTAACAACTGCTTCGCAAACACATTTGCAGTTTCATCATGTTGCAAAATACTCGCATGTTAGTTGTTAATTGGAGTATCTTTACGTACTGCCACAAATGCGATGATTTTAGGCATGCATTTGGTTCATCAGCAACAGTTGATCGAGGAATAACTGGAAGAGTCTGACGGAAATCACCTGACAACAGAATCATGGCTCCACCAAATACATTGTGGTTGTCACGAAGATCTTTCAATGTTCTGTCTAGTGCCTCCAGTGACCTCCTATGGGCATTGTGCATTCATCCCAAACAATTAATTTGCATACCTGTAGGATCTTGCCATTGCTATTTTTGGGGATGTTGCAAATTGGTGTTTCAGTGATTTGCATGTTTAATGGCAATTTCAAGGCAGAATGCGCAGTTCGTCCGCCTTCTAGCAGAGTCGCAGCTATTTCAGATGAAGCCAACGCTAGAGCAACATCATTTCGCGATCTAATCCTCGCCAAAAGCAATGAAATTAAGAAATTTTTCCCGTTTCTCCCGGGAGCATCAAGAAGAAATTCCACCAGATCCACTGTTCACAGCTTCTATCAAAGTGTCGTACGCAATTCTTTGTTGTTGATTTAATTGTGGAACATTTGTACGAACAGTTTCGGCCAATGCTTCAATGTCGATACTGTTGTTCCTTTGCAACTCATGGTTTAATGCATCGTGCATATGACGATTGGGTGCTGTCATTCCCAAACACGAAATACTTTATTTGCTATCAATAAACACATATCTTCTATCATGATCAATGTCTTATTGTAAATTTCTTCAGTCATTAGTAGTGTAGGATTAATAGTTTCACGGCCATCGATGCAAAACATCCTCAGACATGTCATCTCATACTTAGCCACAAATCTTTTGGATTCGAAGGAAACATGTCGATATGATAATCCCAAATAATGTACGAATTTGATGCGGCGATGAAGATATTACGGAATCCTTGAGCGTATCATCCCAGTGCGAATCGTTCTCAAGTAAATGTAATAGTTGGCATGCCTCACGGTTAGTCGCACACAGCTGTCCATTAACTGTTCTCAGTTGTTTAAACGATGTCGGACCACGAACATTCACCAACAACAATCGCAAATAATAACATTCATCGTTATTTGGATGTACTGTTAGATGCGACCCAGAGCGTCTGAAGCAAATAAATTTTGGATGGCCTTCAACTGGTGTTCCTGGTTTTCGACGCTGAAATGATTTCGATGATGCATTCCATATGTAATAGCGTAGCATGTCAGCATACAGCAAAGTGCGAGCAAAATCATCAGTTTGACAGACTGTGAAGAAACTTGTTAATGTTGTCGATGGTGGACGTGCCGCTCTGTCTGCGCGTTCGATTCATTTAAATAAACTCGTTGACCATTTCTCAAATGGACTACTGTAGGGTATATTTTCATGGATCGCAAATGAAATATAGCCTAAATTGCTTCGTTGCTACTTACATAGCGCCCCATCTGGTACTGTGATATTTCATCATTTGCATTGGTTACAGCGAAGACAGCCATATCACTGCCTTTGTTAGCATATTTCATATGACTTTATCGACTTTACAGAGTTGCAATATTCCACATTGATGTGAGTCTCAAAAGCTTTGGACAATATTGGCGAGTATGGCACAATCCAACGATTGTCTACATCAACATTTGTTCTTTTACCTTCACAACTACTGATCGCCCATTGTCCGCAACTGATCGCCGACGATACAATGGGTATCCATCATTTCCGTTATGGTTTCAGCAAGCAAGTCTCTTGGGTATCGCTTGGAACACTTGCCGTCAACCATACAGGGTGAATTGTAGTTGAAAAGTCCCAAAGGTCCATGTATCATACGTTTTGGTTACTACTGCATGCAATTTTGGGTCAACTGTTTCATCTGGAATTTCAGCTGAAATTATGGAATCAATCTCATCTGCCTTAATTTGTCAACTAACCAGAGTAAAATGTGTGCATGTGGCAATCCACGCTTTGCCATTCTACAGAGTACATCCAACAACGGACTCGGCCACACAATGCTTTATTAAGAAATTTATCAGAGATTTTAATTTTGTTTAAAAACTCTGGCAATGTATGTCATGTCTAACAACTGGTGTTTGGCTATGTAGCAATTCCTCTTGATTTCGGACCAATTTGGGTTACATGTGAATGCTAACAAATAAGTCTGAGCGCCATAATGCCTAACATATGACATAGCATCCTGAGCATATTCGTGCATGTGGCGTGGGCTTCCTATATAAGTGGCTGGCAAAATTGTCATTCTTCCTAAATTATTCAATTGCCATCGGCATTTATAGCGTCGGAGATGAATATATTCCTCTGATCGTAGCTGTCGTTGGTTCAAACGAATGTATGTTAATCGTTCAGTCTCAATTTTGACATACATGTCAACTGCAAACTGATGAAAAAGTCGTTGACACATCAATATATGATTTATTTCACCTTGACGGATCATGAATCTCATGAATAGAAATTCATAGCACTAACTTTTTTGTTGCTTTCAGCACCTGCAATCAAAAATAATAAACGTTTCTTAGATTAAATGAATTTAAAAATATTATTTAATTCTGCTCAATTTATTTACCTATTACTTGATTTGCCATTTTAATACTAAAATGGTATCCATCTTCCCCTGCCAGAAGATCATAGCTCCTATGTAGTTTCAGATACACGTTTTAAGTCACTATTCCGACGATGAAGAACAATATCTCTAGATTTTAAATTTTCCACAATGACACAGCCACTTCATCAATGGTAGGTGAATTAAACCTCCTTGTAGTTCAGCGGCAGGTGTTTTGTCAGCTCGAATGATAATATTATGGCTATCAGATGGCATCCGATCCAATGCTATTTTGAACATGTTTACTAAATTGTTATTCTGATGAAGAAACATTTGAATTCGTGGACAATGGTTCTCTTCACTGTTGGATTGTGAGCACAACGATTATCAACTTCCGCATCTGAATTGCCCATAAATAAATTTGTAAAATTGATGATCTGCATCAGGTAGTGGTAACAGTGACAGTGGTAACAGTTGTTATATTTCTGAATGTTGGCCAAGAAGTTAGAATCATTTCAATCCCAGAAACTAAAGAACGTAAAGGATTTGGTGGCAGGGACCAATGTGGCAATTTTACTTTGCCTCCAGCACAACATAATCAGTAGATTCACCAGTGTATTTTAACAGCTTACAATATTTACAAACTATTTTCATTTCCCAATTGTTACCGATTTGTCGGCACAATAATCAATTGCCGGATCATAATGGAATGCAGCTCGCTCGAGAATTACAGGAGCACTGCCCCTGCGGATTCGCTCAATTTCATTATGTCGTGCTCGCTGTTGTTGTGTTTGATTGCACGAACTCGTTGCATTCTATGCCTATTCACTTCATTGTCACTCGATAAATAACGCAATTCTGACATGCTAATACAACTATTTTCTTGATCTGTCTCTCCTGGTCATCAGTGCGGTTAGCAGTGAGGTAGCTCTTCGCACATTTGATTGGACTGCGACGACCTAAGTTAGGTCGTCTTCTCCTCGGCATCGTAACGTAATTAATCAAAGTAAGAAAATTTTCGATCACTTAACAGTAACTCTAAAGTAAAGTTTCACTATCACAAAATATCAACAAAAAGACACTACTTGGAATGTCACTATCACAAAGGATCAAAAGCAAAGAAAGTTTTTCGCACGTAGCGGTAATCGTCACTCACAAAGATAGAAGGATGCACTCATAGAATATCGTAACTATTATCGAACTTAATATCGTCAATCGTAATACTATTTTCCGTATTACGATTTTTCATTATTTTTGGAGTTTACCTTTAGCCATAAATCTCCGTGTTCTGAAGTGCGACAGAATAATTGACATATTAGTTGGTTGTCAATTGTCAAGTCTAATGTCAAATATTTAACAAACTGTATCATAACAGTGTGTGTCTGTTAATAGAAATTAAAACCTTATAAATAGCAGTATTTAAAGAAAACTCTGTTTTTGAGTAAGCATCATGGTGTGTCGAAAATAATAAAACTTCATGCTTCATTAAAAAATGCTTTTTTATTCAATACGTTTTGTTTGTTTTGAAATTAATTTATACCAAAGTTTAGGTATTTTTTTATCGATTAAGGCAGTACGAAGTCTGCCGGTCAATAGATATGATTGAATTTGAACTTTATGCAGCGTTAATAAATTGCAAATTGACTCGTTGACGTTGAACACACCTAAATTGCTTAGACAACAGTGAGTGATTATTATTTGATATGAACTTTATTGAATAGCAATAAAGTTCAAATTCATCTCATATAATTTAGAAACCGTTTGTATGGGAAATATAAAAGGGCTGTTTTAGGTTTTCCTGGAAATTATTCGATTTTTCTCGCCTTTAAACCTTCCTAGTCCCCACGAACATTTCAAGACTAAGATAAGATAAATCCGTTTAGCCGTTCTTGAGTTTTAGTGAGACTAACGAACAGCATTCATTTATGTATATATATATATATATATATATATATATATATATATATATATATATATATAATAATATATATAGATATATAGATATATAGATATAGATATAGATATAGATATAGATACAATATAGAATATAGAATAGATAAAGATATATAGATAGATATTTAATAAATTATTTTTTTATGTTTTATTTTGTACAATTTTATATTTCTATTGATTTTAAACGTTTTAAAATTTTCGCACTGTTTGTAAATATTTGTTTCTTTAATGTTCCCATGTAGGAAACCAGTTCTTGTTTCCTTTCCAGGAACATTAAAAGCAAGAGGAATCTATTGTGGGCTAATGTACTTCAAATCTTTATTGTTCGTGTATTACATGTACAATTTGTTAGAGATATGTTTAGTATTAATACTAATTGTAACTCTAATTAGAAAAGAATCATAGAATATATAAAAGACTATCTTATAATTATAACATATATACCTCAGTTACTTTTATGAACTGAAAATATGCCAAGTATTGAGCCAGCGGAACCGATATTTTATACATACCGATCATGAAAGTCGATTTTGATCATTCTTTCTGTATTATTAAATAAAATTACTTTACGGATTTTATCGCGTTTATTTTAATTTTAGATTCCCGACGTTTGAACACTTTCCAGCGGCCGTGGTCACGGGGTAGACACGGTAATATTCAGCAAGCAATAGAAATAATTATTCTTTCTGTACTTGACGGTAATTAATCCTGTGGATTCATTTTTTTTTTATTTTGTGAGAACTACCTCGTCAAAAATTGCAGAGATGTACCTATACAAAAATGGTAAGAATGCCGTCGTTGTATATGTACGAAAATAATAAAAATTTCTTCGTTGTATCCCATAACATTGTAAGGTATAATATACAAATGTGTAATGTCTATTTATCAGGTCTACAGATTCAGCATCGATACGGTCTTCCATCAGAAAGCGCACAAATAAATTAAAATAAATAGTTTTTTTTTCTATTATATAATAACATATTGTGATTTAAGTTTTAAAATTCATAAGAAAAAATATTACAATTAATAATTCTCGCTGTACGAAGTCCGAATAATCTGAGACTAAATATCTGCCATCAAGGGTTGGTTGTTTACTCATTTTCTTATAATTTTGTTTACACATTAAATGCGTCATAGCTGGATTAGTGGGTGCATTAGCAAATTTTATTGCATAGACTTCAAAGCTAAAGTTACAATAAAATTTATTTTATCGTACAATGTTATAATGTGTATGCAAACAATTTATCTACCTGCGAAATTATACCACCTTTGGCATTCATATCTTCATATTCATATGGAAACAGAGCGGCAGCAATTCATTCGTACGTCGAGTTAGAAAACAACTAAATAGTACAACGTTGGATCAAGTAATTACAGCATAAAGCAATTTTACCTGAATGAAATGCCCGTCTATTGCACGTGTTTTGGCTGGACTTCATTTCTTTACTTCTGAACACTTTTGAAGCTCATTTCAGGTTATGCAATGTAAGTTAACATAAAAGTGCTTACGTTCATATACGACATTTTGATTAAGACTTATCCGTGACAATGTACATTAGAAAAGGTTTGAATCATATATAGAACGTAAAGCTGTTCATGCCATTTCATATTTACGGCTTACACCCAATATCACGTTAAATCAATCCAACAGCAAGTCAGTAATGACATTAACTTTGTACTTATTTATAAGAGGGTAACCAGTTTATGAAAAAAAAAATTACAGTCGCGTTAACACGCATTCGAATTAACATTTTATCTAGATTTTTTGAACACCAATCGATAAATACTAGATCTAATTCAACTTGGCCAAATTTAGTATAAAAGACCTACATGAGTTGGAAATAGAGGGAATTAGGACTTAACTTCACATAATTACATGGAAAAAATTTATCCATATAAGTATTACTTTCAGATTTAAGGATTATTTACCTTATTAAAATATAATTTAACATAATATTCTTTATAAAATTTTTTGAAAGACCCGTGTTTATAAACAGTTATTTTTAATAACACAATTTTTTGAAAGAAGAAGATTTTAACTAAAACCTTGTCACTATGTAAATTGTAACTTGTTAGATAAATAGCTTTGTATGATTTTACAATAAGCAAAAGTTAAAATACGTGCTGCAGGAGAATATGAAAATGATATATTTACAGTAAATAATGCCTGTCGTATCTCAATTTTCCTTCCCCCCGAGCGCCGAGAGATTTGATTTGTTGCGTTTGATAATATATAAATGGAAGCTTTTGTATCATTTCTCGTCGTTTGAACAGCAGGTACCTGTAGGCTGTGTGGCAAACGACGACAACGTGTAGTTGCTACCATTTTATTCAGCTAATGTTTGTCATGTGAAAGTAAAAACTATTAAAACGTAATAAAATAGAACACATAGAATACAGCAATCTCAATTTAATTGTTATAATATTCAGCTTGTTATAATTTTAGTGACAGATTTGGTATAGATTTGATATCATTTCTTTATTAAGCTAGTATTTAAACAGCTTTTGTAAGCAACCGTAATTGACACTATGAATTGCAGGGCCTTATCACATATATATGCAAAAGCAAGAGTTCTAACTTTTTTAATCATGTCAAGAATAAGCAACCATGTGCATCGGGCATCATGGGATCTTAAATATAGCTTGAGAACTGTTTTCTGTAATGGTAGAATATCAGGATTGTTCCCACAAAATTTGTGACTCGGGTCTTTTGTTGAAAAAAGTCTACTACATTACAAACGTCTACCTTGTTAATTTGAATTACATAAGACTGTAGCGATTAATTTTATTGTTATGACGTGCTCATATTTCATAAGCTCTGCTAATTGTGCAGAGCTCTACATAGGTAATCCAAGCGACTCTTTGTGAGGCTTTCGAAAATATCCGTTTTACCAATGCTAGGTTTCTGGAGTCTTGGATCACTTCGGTTGGCACTTCCTTTATTGTTTAGCGTTTCCCCGGACTGAGGTAATAATGCAAAACTGTATGCGTAGTTACTACGCATACAGTTTTACATTAAGTAGAGACCCTGTTGCCTTGCGGAGAGGCCAATGTAGATCTGAGGGTGAGGTTAAGAATGGTAATTTTCCAAATATAAAAAAGCGCTTTATTTTAAGACAAAACATCCGTTTTACTCAATACGATAAGATAAACTATAGAGAAACGTTGTTAGTTTTTTCGGCAGAACTTTCACCAATATCCGAAGGGCATGCTATTTTCAGAACACTGGCCACGTCGTTTTAATAATAAATAGAAAATAAATGAGGTGAAAAAATCGACAGCTTTATTCTCCCGGTTATATAGTGAAGTTACAGGTAAGCGGCTTGGTTTGACTTTGGAGCCAAAGTCGTTTGCCTTGTAGCCTATATGTCTAATCACAAAGTAGAAGATAGCCTAAGCAAATTTTGCGCTCCTCGTACACATGATGAATGTGTATGTGTGTATGTGTATTATATGGTAGGGTTCAATGTAATTACAAAAAAAAAATATCTATGTGACTTAGAATTAACAAGAAAAAATTTTTGAGCTTAAATTTAGCGTAGAATATATTTTCTAAGCGCTTAGTTAATTACAGTCTTAACATTTACAAAATCTGTGACCGTGTTAGTTAATCTTTAAGCATTATTCTTAATTATCTACAAAAAATTTACTTACTTTTGATACATATCAAATCAAAATAATTACTTTTGATACGTTAAATTTATAACACTAAAATTTGGACGGTTTATTACAATCAAATACAATACTTACTACTTGTACGTCCAATTATGTACTCAATTAGAACCTGCCGCTTTACGGCCAACTCGACGTCAATAATAATTATGTGACATAAATTGTTTCGGCGAATAAGCCATATAATGTATTTACTTACTCGCCTGAATATGTTTTTTCATAAAGTTCAATAATTTTTATACATCAGTTTTATACCTAGTGAAATATAGATAAAACAAAATTTAATAAAAACATGACAATCGTAACATGAAATATTTAAAAATAGAAAGATATTTTGTTCTGGTTATGATTAGCAATTTAACAGTTTTTGGAAGAAAAAAAATAACTCTCTAAAACTTAACTCAACGGCCAAATTAATGTATAAATATTTATTTGGAAAGCCTCTTTGGGTAATTCCAGCTCTTAGATATTTCAGATCCCTTTGATCCTTTGATCTACGGAACGGCAAAGCGCTAATTTCACATGTAATGACCGAATATTAGTGAATGGTTTGGTGCTCGTCACTCAGTTCTAAATTTATAAATGTCTTATTATAAGTAGTTTCATGATTACTTAAAAAGGCAATCAAATTTTGCTGCAATAAATCTCAGTCTTATACTATTAATTTGTGGCTAAACAAAAAAGCGATCGTTTGAATCTACAGCGTCTGGACAAACAAAATGATAATACCATTATGCTCAAAACCTGAAAAGTAGTGTGGTTTGCTAAAAATGCAAAATTGTATTGCTATAATGCGAAAAAAAATGTGAACAAAACTGACTCGTCTACGTACAAATCAGCTCAACACATTTAAAATCCTCTTAACATGAGTATACGCAGGTGCGGATACAAAGGATTCTCATAATTTTGTTATAATGATATATTGTTGTACCGTTATCTTTGGAAAACAGAATTGTAACAAGAAAGTTGGAGAACATCATCCCAATTGTATGTGTATTTTTATTTAAATTATGCTTGACATCCAACTATTTATTATGGAAAAAATTAGTTTAAACGCAGATGGATAGTGTATTTCAAGCGCATTTACGGAGAAGGCCCTAATGGCTGCTCTAATTCATCTAACATTTCTTAACACTATGTAAATGCCATTTGCATTTTTTAACCCAAGGCTCGTAAATATGGGAGTCCCACAAGAATCCATTCTTGGGCCTTGTCTGTTCCTCATTTTTATAATCGACCATGTGTAATAAATAATAGCGAAGGGATAGTATTTTGTGCAGATGATATCTACTTGATTTTTAAAGTTAAACCACATACGTCAATTAATGATGATGTAAATAATACTCTCTCTAGAGTAGCGAATTGGTTTAGTGTTAATAACACGCTAATTAAAATCAACTGTATTTCAAGGAATAACTGTTGATGTAAAACTACAAAGCGGCCCTCATATTAATAGGCTAGCAAGTAAACTAAGCTCTGCAGCTTACGCAATGAAGAGAATTAGATTATGAACTGATGTGGAGACAGCTCGTTTAGTATATTTCCGCTATTTTCATAGTATTATTTCTTAAGGCATTCTATTAAGGCTATGACTTCACTTAGTCCGTGACTAAGTGAAGATAGCTATAATCAAAGAAATAAAGAAAATTAAATTCCTTCATCCAGCAAGGTGCAATAAAAATTCTCTACAGGATTCCGGATGCACAGAGTTGTGTCATATATTGGCAAACAAAGGTAATGACAATAATATATCGGGATGACTAATACAACATTATCTAGTCCCAAATTAAACAAAACTTATACTATGGAAACCAAATGTCTGATAAATACTTAGACATATTTTCTTAACTAAATAAATACGTATAATATTGTTGATACAAACACCCAAATACGAGAAACACACTATGTACATAACACAATGTTTTCCCAAAGTAAAAATAGAATAGACACCCTCTCAACCTCTGACGTAACAGTCTGGGTCTCCTACCACTGCACCATGAGGGTTGTCAATAAGTAGTAAAGTAATAGTAAAAAGTAATTTGCGTAAAAAAAACGGATATTAAACACAATAGACCTAAGAAGTCGGCAGACTATTTAGACTTTAAATCATTTCAACATTTGCATAAGATTTGATCAATCACAAACTTTGCCTACAGAACAGATTGATTTTTTTTTCCATCATTCATCTCAGATTGATCGCCAAGGATTATCCGTGAGAACGAGGTTAGTAAAATACTAAGAAGATGGTTGCATTTCAGCACCTGATAGGGCATAATTAACAAATTTAAACCTAAGCATACCCCTCTGCTAGAGTGGATAATTAAGAAAGCTATTATTGCATAGGTTAAAGCATAAACTTCAGCAATGGTGACAAGGGTCCTCTTATTTTTTATCTGTTCCGTCACCAGCTGCAAATTGCAAAAAAAAAAACTTCTTAAGTTGAGGTATAAATTATATATACAAATAATTTATACCTGCATAAATAAAACTTTATCGCTTTAATAACTTTTTTGAGTTACTTTTTATCTCACATATTTGAAATAATTTTAAAGCAAATATCAAGAACATGCAATAAGATATATTCAAAGCAAATTTAATACAATACAGTGTGCCCTTGTACAAGCAAATATATTGATAATACTGTACAATCTTCATCGGAGACAAAAGCTTGTTAACTATTCTTAAGTGGTGGCTAGAAAAAGGACACGGCTCCCTAATATTCTGCACGACGCAGATTCTCTCTGGACACGGCTGTTTCAGGAGGTACTTGTGCCGCGCGGCTGGTAGCCTACTAAGGAGTGCCACCGCTGTGGCGTTTGTGCGGTGGAGACAGCTCAGCACGCGCTGGAGGAGTGCACAGCGTGCAAGTGTCGTGGGGCACGACCTTTCACTTCCTGCTGTAGTGCACAGTATGTTATAATGAAAAGTATTTGATCACCGTCCTTGCGTTCTGCGAGGATATGATGGCTCGAAAAGAAGCCGCAGAAAGGGACAGGGGCCAACAGCACCCTGGATATCCGCAGAAGCAGGTCAGGTAGCCGAAGTGGAGCAACGATCCGGTGTCATGGAGAGAAGAGGTCTGCGAGGCCATCTCGCGTTGGGGTCGTCGTATACTGTCACAACGGCCCCAGCTACAACGACATGAGAAAGAAGCAACGTTAGTTTCTTATTAGGTATACCGGCCGCTCTATCTTGGACTGAAACCCACATATCTCTGCTGCCCCTAACGCTGGCATTGAGAACCTAAATTTTCCAACGACAGGAAAAAAAAGTAAAAGCACATGCACAACAATGTGGTTCTTTCAAGACCGCCCCGGAATAAGTTTCATTTTAAATCTCGATATGTTTGAAAGGATACATTTATTAAACATATAATCACATATATAAATAATTATGTAATGAAGAACTCTATTATATTTATTTACTTTTCTTTGCAAAATTGGTCTTTTTTTCTCACACTGTGTTATTTTTAATTAACTCAGAAAATGTATTCTTACTAAATTTTTTAAATATTTTTGCATTGAAATGGTTCCTAAGAGCTATTAACATCTGTTTATTAATCTACAATAATGAAAAACATTGTTTTTTAAGTCTATCTTTAAGGTTTAATGAACGTTTTTAATTAAAAAGGGCAACAACATGACAAAGAAACCTATCGAACAAGTTTTTAAAGTCCGTAAAAAAAGTATAGGGGCAGCGGAACATAAACAAAATATTGACACAATTTTTTACAATAAAATTAAACGATTACTAATATTTTATCATGAATATCTTGTTTTAGAGGTAAAGTTATCTTTTTTCCTTGACAATTGTGAATATTGTTGTGATATATTTTCCCGCAACAATGCGAACCCCTCGTCTTTGCTTCGTTATGAGTGGCCTAACATTGCGGTAAGATTTATGCGATGAGATAATTTGTAAAACGAGGGCCTTCTGCAAAATCGCTGTCAAATTGAGTCATGTAAAGGATGTATTTCGGCATATTGCTATTGGAACTTTTACCAGAAGTTATAATTTATTAAAATTATAATACAAAATATATTATCTTTTATACAGGATATAGGCAAGTTGAGAACATTGTTAATGCTTATTAACTAGTATTGCATTACATTCTCTTGAATCTATTGATATCTGAACCGTGATAGCAAGTTAAGTTTCATATAAATGACTTGCAAGGAATAGACATCATAAGATGATCATCATTATCTTCGTAATAACAGTCAATGCTTCCACTATTATGTTAAACTAGATAACGATTGTAATATACGTTTCCTTTATTCTTTTTCTAGCATATACAATTAAATAAAGATATGCTTACATAAGTACATAAATAATTATTCGTAAAATCACGTATCAGTAATATTTGTACATTTCTTGTATTTACACATTTATCTAAAATAAGATAATTCCTTACCTTACTGATGAAGAGCTCGATATTAAAATCAAAACAAAACTTTGTAGTTGTTTTAAGGTACTCAAATGATTGTAGTAACTACGCAAGGGAAGAAAATCAGAAGTAACTTTAATTTTTATATTTTTTTCATGTTCAATTTTTTTAGACTAAGAAACTCAATATTTTTTAATAATTGCAGATTAAAGAAAATACGATATAAAATATAATTAAATTAAGCCTACAAAAGCCTTGAGAAATATGAGCCTGTGTATCGTAAAATAAATATTTATGAATATACATATTTGTATTGTATTCTACCTACGTATCTCCATTTGTTTTTTCCAAAGCGCTGGAACGCTTGATTTGTGGCATGAGATAAAATACAAATGGATGGTTTGTAGTATTTCTCAAATCTATAAAAGCAGAAAACTATCTTCCGTTTTCATTTCCTGGCAAATAACAAATTGTGTAACATCAATGAGATCTCATGAATTATGCAGTTCATATCAATATATCATAACTTTCTATCATTGTAAGACTTTCTGTTTCTAGCAAAAGTATTAACAAACTAAAATAAATATGAACAAGTTAAATTAAATCAATTGAAATTTTAACAAAAAAACATGACCGACTTCAAACACAACCATTAAACGTAATTCAAGCGGGCCTCGTGTATTTTAAATATCTCATATCCCTTAAGATATCCATTTAATCAAAATGTCGTGTATGACATGTTTTACGCTAATAGAATAAAGATTTTTTTAAAATGCTTTAACGTTTTTTTAAACTAATATTACCATAAATAAGCTTTGAATATGTTGCAATTTTTGAATAGGTTTACATTAAAATAGTTATTGTGGGTTTTTCTTTAAACATAGATATATGCGCTTGCGGAGTTTTATGTACACCAATTTAGAAGCACAATACATACTTTTTTGGTTATATAAGCGTTTATAATTTAATTGCACATCTTTGTGATTTTGGTGCCATACATTTTGTTTCTCTAACATTTATAAATATTAGCGACTTATCATAAAATTATTAAAAAAATTGAGAATAATAGTATCTGTCACTTAAACTAAGAATGAACAAAATTAGACTACGAGGAGCGGAGCAACAAGGTAATTATAAAAAAAATACATACGCTACGAAATGTATCTTTACTTTCTTTTGGGAAGTAGGTCAAAAATAAATCCAACTCTAAATTAGAGCAGTGTTTTACTACATCATTGACGTCCTAAGCAACGTAACTGTCTCTGGTTGTCTGTTGCTGCTTCAAAAATTCCTTTTTACTTGTAAGATATTCCTTATAAGATATATTCGTTATAAGATAGAGCTTATCCACTAAACTTTTTTTTAATACGGTTGAAGCGAATTATTACGTTATTGATAATATTTTTAAATTAGAATCGATTCGTCTTTGTTCTCAGAAGACAGACATTTACTACTGCCATATTCATGTAAACCTATATATATTTATTTGGACACCACCAAAATAACTACAACCCGGAAATCGATACCGTGAGTATGGGACCTGGCGTTCTGCTAATATAGGGCTTGCGTGCCAAAAATGCTGGATAATACGTTCAGCCACTATTTTATCAAAAAGCTTACCCACATCATGTTCTAGAACTATTCACCTGTAGGAAAAAACGAGTCCTTGTTTTTAAATATAGGCGTCATGGATCTCTTTGGAGCTATAGCTATAAATAGACAGGCGGTAAACATCGCTTTGACCATAGGATTCAAGGTATCGTCTTGAGCCCTATCTGGATCTGGGGTGGCGCTTATAATTAAAGGAGCATATTTATGTCATTTTGTAAAAGAGTCGTAAATAATATAAAGGCGTGAAGTGGGTTTTTATTTTAATTTTTTATTTATTTAAAATTTATGTACACATGAAATGTAGAGTCAAATGAGTACAAAGGCGGACTTAATGCCAATGGCATTTTCTCCCAGTCAACCTTGGGGTGGTGTAGAAAAAATATAATGTAGGCGTACTATTACAAACAAAAAAAATATTATAGACTTATGCTAATCACATATGTCTAAAAGAATTATGAAAGAAATTAAATCATATATATATACACAAATGCATAAACATACATTAATATAATAATATAATACATACATAAATATAATAATATAATATGCATCAGTAAATACAAATAAATACATAGTTACAATGCTCTAGCGAATTGAAAAAAAATTTTCTTCCTAGATTTGCTTTTACAGATATCGGCGAACTTTACATTTAAAATCAAAGCGATTCTTTGCCGTTCTAATATCGGTATGAAGGTTATACCACAAAAGTTTTTCTGTTATGGTAATAATTTATATTCTGGAAATATCCGTGGCTGAAAGATTTAATTTCTATATGTTTTTATTCAAGTGTATGTTAAATCATATTACGAGGTAAGTAAATACGATTGTTGTATTGATAATATAAACTTAAATATAAACTTAGTCTGCAAAAGATTTTAATAATAATATACGACACAATCCTACACGAACGTTAACTTACTTTTGCTACTGTTATCCCATTGCCTTTAAAATAGAGCGAACGTTTTCATGACCGTAACCTAGGTTAACTACCAGCTGATACGTCGAGGGACTTCATGACATACAGGGTTTGCAGTGTTGATAAAACTTTTATTTCCTCAAGTAAGAGCAACTTATCTTATCGCAAATACTAATATAGCGTCGTTGCACAATTTATTTATGAACAATATTTTATAAACGTGTTTACGTTATTTTACTTCTTTCTCTTTAAAATTTTTAATAACAAAAAAATATAGGTTTATAACAAAAACAATTTTAAAATGATCGCTGTTTTTTTGAAGAAGTTGCAAATACGTACATGTCCTCTTTTAATCCTTTTAATTGTACTATCATGTTAGACACATAAAGTTCTTTCGTGCTTTCATCAACAATATACAAAGCACCAAACTTTGATATCAAAACTATAATTTTAATTTTTATGAAAGATTTAGTTCCCTTTTACCGACATTCCACAGGAGGTATTTAATTTGTAGCGTAACGTGCAGCTCTTGCTGTGCTGACTTTTTTTTATTTTTGATATTTTGACTACTCAATATTATAATTCATTTTAAAAAAATCGATCTAGTATTTAAAACACACAACACAGTTTAAATTGAAAAAAAACAGTATTTCGAACTTGCATGTGCAAATATGATCGGGCGGCTATCTTTTTCAGGCAGCCCAAACAGGATATAGTAAAATACAACATGCTAGATACTTCTCGGAAAAAATATAAGTAGAACATATAAGTTAAGTTATAATTTACACAAAGTTACATCAAGCACGCATATAATGACGTAAATTAAAAATATTTGAATAAACAATTTAGCTAGCTGCTTTATTAAGACGATAGCAGTTGCTTTTATTTAATGATCTTTAAAACACCCTAACTCATATTTTATTAAACTAATTAACTAAAATTTTTAATATCAATTAAAAATCAAGACACATTCGGCAATTTTACGTCTATCACATGTCTGCTGATATAACAGGAAGAAAACCTTAAAATGTCTAGTCACGTATTAGTATTGTCTTACGTAAAAATGAAATTTCAGGAAGTGGCATGGACTTTTACATAGGTTTCTTAGTTAAATTATGGCAAGTCAAAAATCTGTAATAAAAGCAAGACGATTCATTTAAAACATAGATCACGAAAAATATAATATTTTTGACTATATTATTACATCTTGTTACTTAATAACAGATTATGAGTGTTCTAATACTCCTTATAATCTATGTGTGAATGTGTCTGTAAATATGTGTTAAAAGTTCTACCAATTTGTACCAATTTGTAAAAAAGTTAATTTAATTCAAAACTTAACAAGTTAACAAGTTGAAGATAATGCATAAGCTGATACATAATTCCTAAGGCTTAATGCGCTTTTTCATGTTAGGGTTGGTGTATATTTTTTAATAAAGTTAAACAATCTCCACAATCCATTGTTTACTGCATTTGAATGATTAAGTAACTGAATTTTGGAAATTCCTGTAATGACTGCTAAAGATTTTAATGATCGATACTATTAAACTCAATCAAATTTTTATCCAAGCTATCCTAACTTCAATAGGCAGCTCGTTCTTAAAAAGTTATATCCGAATTTTTTTATTCAAATTTTTCCTTTATTAATTTTTTTTGTGATTAATTTTTATATACTATTCTTTAAACACCATTTTGAATGAGCGGAGGTAAAGGCTACCTCATCAATAATAATAATAACTATGACCCCCAAGTCCATTGCGACCACGGCGCCCGATCTTTATTACAGATCATTCAACTGCGCAGGAGATATTATAGTGCACAAATGTAAACACAGTTGCTCTTCCTTCTTCTATGCTCTCAAAGTCAGATGGGATAGATGATCGACTCGATCGAAGAGAGGCAAGGCGCAAGACCGACTTTTTAAATGCTCATCCGACGCATAGATAATCTTACTTTACAAGCAATCGTGTGATCAGCCAGCATTAGCAAACCTAACTAACTAGGAAACTTAAGTTGTTGAATCCCCGCGAAAATTGCAAGCCACTCCACTAAGCTCCGGAGGCAGTTTCCACCTCTTCAATATCCATAACATAAACAAAATCTGTTTACATCTTCTTTACGTCTCACTGTTCCATGAACTAATAAAGGAAATGATTCTTAGAGACACCTGTTAATTTTTAAGCAATTACCATTCTATAACAATGTTTGTGTTGAGCCAAGACGATTTCCTTATATTGTTACGCTTATTCACAGAAATATGAGTAATTTAGCCATTTCCAGTGCGTTTTATACTGCGTAGTGATATGCAGTATAAAACATAGATTTCGCTATCTGTCGTTCCATATAGTTAAATTTTGGCTAATGCCTACGGAAATTTTATCATCCATTAACTAATGGAAAACTATCAATTTAATTTACCACAAACAATGGCAACTTTTTAGTCGTAAAATGTAACAGTGATAAAATTGTTTTGAAAAGTACTATACATATTTTCACTTGGTAAAATGTGGACACATGGATAAAACTTTACAAATTAATAAAAAATTCAATAGTAATGATTTATTTACTATTCGTGCGATAAATATAGCAGCGCCGTGCAGTTTTCGTAAAACAATAATTATAATCAGAAAACCACTGTGTTCGGAGATGATGTCATTTAAGGAGCTTTAGTCATCGGTTCTATATTCCCACTGCTATTCGGAACAGCTTTAGTATAAAATTCGATCCAAAGTGAGGGATTAAAGGCGAAATATACCTGACAGTTAAAGAATTTTTTAATTTGAAGAGATATCTTTCCGAGCGTTGCACAAAATTTCGCCTTAAGTTGCCCGTTTAGTGTATTTACTCCTCCAGATAACGAGCCACTAGTGCAGTTAATAACTTAAGCCAAACCATAAACAAAAAAGTAGAATTTGATACAAGTTAAATGAATGTACAAAATATTGAAATGAAATATCTTAAAATAATTCCACCCGACTCCTAACAATGATGACGTAATTTGCAGCGTATGTTTTTTTTTCTATTTTTACATATCTTACATCGTTCCTTCTTCGATAAGCAATGCTTGTCATCTAGCTTGTAGTTATGCTTGTAGTCTATTTTTTTATGTTTCTTATGATTAGGTAGGTACCAGGTACTTTAACAGATATAACAGAGAAAATAACGATCTTGTACGATTAAATTTAAAATTCTAGCTTATCCGAAAAAGTTAGATGTAATGTTTTTTTACCAACTGCATTGAATTTAACTATAGTTAAGTCATCGATTGAATTTATATTACTATTAAAAATCATGGATATCATCATAATCTTCTAGCTTTAACTTAGCGCTAGGAAAGTATATGCAATATGACGAATTCTAAAATAAAGCATTTTTGACATTCTTGGCGACTCAAGTCTCGGCTCATCTGCCTCCGTGACTTAAATTTCTAATTACTTCTGACATATGCGTATTTACTAAGTGCTGTAATTTCAGTCTTGGTCATTATATATAAATATATATTATATTAACATGCTTTTGTTAACTAATAACTTTTGCATTGAAAACATTAAGATCTAATATCAATGCGGGAAGCGAATTTCCTGCTTTGTTGTTTTTCTTTCATGCGATTATATTATGCTTTAGTACTCAGTTGTACGTTACTATATGCTAATATATAAAATACACAGAAATATGCTATTTAGTACATTATATTTTTAGAAATAATATTAGGAAACGTTAATTAATAAGCGGAACTGATATTTTTAATCACTGTACCTATAAAATAAGTACCTCCAATGTTTTGTCATTTAACAACCTCAGAACTAAAAAAAATAAATGTTATTTTACAAACCGAGGCTAATCGTGCGCTTAAAAGCCAGATCCATCCTTCTTGGCAACGAGCCAAAAAGTTTTGACCTTCAGTTGCAATATCGAAAGCTTTGAATATAATTGAGTAAACAGTTTGATGTGACAGTATAAACGATATCGTAGCTCAGATAAAAATAGCTTAGTAGTATCAAAATATACGATGTACTCATGATTTTACTTAAAATTACCTGATATGATATGAAACATTAAATAAAAATAATTTACGATGACTTGTTCTTGACGATGATTAACCCAGAATTGAAATTTCGTCTGTAACTATGTCTCATTTATAACAATTTTTAAATGTTATTTAATTTATACGCAATATTTATAGAATTATTTATTTTAAACATATAACACATTTACTGGGAAGAAATGAAGTGTTGTATTGGCTTAAATAGCGGACACTGACTTAACTTGACAAAACAAAAACAAAATATTTAAAAATATTATTTATAAAATAAAAGATATGTGTAATTCTACACATGTGTAATTCTACACATTTTAAATTATTTATAAAATCTGTAAAATAACATATTTTTAATGTTAAAACCGAAATTTTCACGTTACAAAAATTAAATAATATTTTAACAATAGCATAATATAACAAAAATGTCGGGTCTTACCCAGGTGATAATGATGGTGATGTGCTCCAGTTATTCCTCATTAGGCTCATAAGGCTCACAGAAGAATTTTCCACTTGTCTCAATCTTGTGCGGCTTCTTCTAGTTCTACCCAACCGAAACCATGAGAGACAGCATGTTTTTCAAGTGATCATAATCATGTAGAAAAATGGCACCTGGTTAGAATTAATATTGTGAAGATCTACAAAAATATACTTCAAAATACTATGACCAGGTTACAGCAAAGTTTTTATTAAAAGTTTAAGTTTGAATCATATTGTATATCTAACTTATTAATTAAGATCCTTATGAAATTTAATGCCATAATCACATTTTCTGTTTCATGCAAAATAAAACAACCGTAAAGTAAATTACAATACCCTAATAGTAATTTTCGTTACGATGGAAGTAAAGCTTAATTGAGATTCGCGGCGATCAGGACGACAACATATAATACGCTTAATTTTTAAATCGGTCTTAGTTTGTGTTAAGATTTTTCTTGTTTTCTTCCTCTATTTGATATAGGGAAAAAAGTTGTAATAATTTGTTATTATTGACGATGATTTCTTTTATTACGTGCATTTATTCAACGTTTCTTTGTATAAAAAATATTAAACTAAAATCTGTTAGGTGAATGATAATGTTTCTTTCGTGACTAACTCGCTAAAAAATAATTTACGTCCAGTTAGTAGTGAAATGCATAATTATACAGACTTTTGATACTAGGTAATATCCTCCTAGTCGATTCCGACGACGGCGCGATCTATATTAGATATCAAGCCAACTGCAGTGGGAGATATTATAGAGCATAAGTGTACACACAAACCATGTGACTCCATATTCCTTTATTCTCTCAAAGGCCGATTGCAACCTTAAAAGCCAAATTTTAATAAACATTGCCTTTTAATTTGTAAGTTAAAATTAAATTAGCCACAGGAAATTATATTATTTTATGGTAAAAAACAGCTTTAAATACCTATGCATAAGTTTAGTGACATGGACATTAGCTACCAAAAATATAGTAAGACGCGAAACGAATTTTGATTGTATTTTAAAAATACGTAAATGGAAGAATTTATTTACAGACGGAAGATACTACAGCTGAGCTTATTAAGGCCACAATACCACTGTTCTTCAGTAGAAACTTCATCGTAATCACCATGAAAACTAAATAATATCACGTCGCAAGAACGAGTCGGCTTGATTCGTAAAAAAAAAAAAAAACATTTTTGTGATGCCTCAAAGATTCTTATTACTTCTGTACTTCCAAGTTCTTAAATTATTTGATAATGTTGGCTTTTTCTTTTGTAGATAATAGACAATTGTTAAATTATCAATTTAAAAAAAATATTGGTTTAAACTTTTAACTTCTTTAAACGTTTTTCATTAAATTTGCTTAAATATTTTGCTGTTCTTTTTGCACATATTTTAATTATAGGCCTTTCTCATTATTTTTTCTGAGTATCGAAAAACTGATAATACGTGTAAAATTGAAAATAAAATTATACGCAACGTAAAAATGTGTATAACCATTCGTTTTTACCGAGGCGTGACTCTGGTTCTCAATGAATATATGAAAACTCTTTTTTATATATTTGTTTACATAAATATATTTTTATTATTTTCAGATATTGCGTTGCTGTTCAATTTTTGTATTTATTTCAAAAGCTATGAAATATGTCCCTAATTTTCTTTTTAAATTATTTTAAGCTTCTGGATGTTTCAGTTGCATTCTTGTTTAAAGTGTTATTTTTAAATTGTAAATTTTTACTATGCCACAATTAGATATAAAGACTGCTTTGGAATAAAGGTAAGCAAAAGTGACTACCTTATTACGCGTAAATTCACATATTTTACGTTTCTTAACAATAAAAGCTTCAAAATAACTCCTTCTGCACATACAAATTAATTTAATTTTGATTGAAACCTATGTAGACGACATATAATAGAGATAAAAACCATTCAATGCATGTTTGAAATGTCAGTTAATGTAATGTGTATAACGAAACCCATTTTCATTAGACTACGTACAAGTAAAAGGTGGTCAACTAGTAGACATAAAATATTCTTCTGCTCAACTGAAAAATTGCGAAATGATTATATATCCTATCCTAACTGCCTCCGTAGCCTAGTAGTAAAGGCGTGTGCTTTAGAAACTGGAGGTCGTGGGTTCGAATCCTGCAGGGAATCAAATTTTTTTTATTGTTTCCTAAACGGTTAGGGTAATTTGGGCCGATCACCCAATTGTCTGAAAAATAAGATGATCCATGCGTCGGGTGGGCATGAAAAAAGTTCGGTCTACCCACCAACCCACATTGGACCAGAGTGATGGGAAATGGTGCAAAACCTAATGGAGATGGCCTGCATTAGGGGAGGCCTATGTCCAGCAGTGGAGTAACGCAAGCTGATGATGATGATTACATATCCTTAATACGGGTAGATTGTATATAAATCCTACAAACCACTCAGTTTTATTATACGTACCTTTGTCAGTCTGCAGGAAAACTGTAAAATCAACAATATTTGTTTATGCATATTATTAAAGGAACTATTAACGCAGCTGAGTTGTTATCTGAAATTGTTTTAAATGCTACTTTATTTTACCAAAGAAAATCCCTTGCATTCTTTAAACTCTACTAACTATAGATGTAACACGTTTACAACATGAACATCAAAATTTGTTAAATTTATTAACTATATGGATGTTGATCCATTTTACATTGCCAAAATTAGCTCAAACAGTCCTCACAGTTTTACTGGATTACCAAGTTGATTGCTTTTACTACTATTTTTTCCTTTTTATTACTTTAAGTATTGTGAAACTTTAATTGGCTTCTTAATGTAATCTACACAAATTTATTATAAATAAGTAAAAAGTGTTTCAAATAAAATGAAATTAAAGTTGATGATATTTGTAGTCTAAGCTTATCATAGACTTATCTTCTTTATACCCAGATTTATTGTCAGCGAGCTGTTTAAATATAATTTTAATAACTATCTTAGCCGTTATTATAGCTGTTAATATTTTTAATGCCTTACTTTGCTATAAAAATTTGAATTTTTTTTAAAAGAAGATAAATATTTCTAAGCCTCAAACGTTCCTTCATATTTTTTAAAATGTAATGTATTTTATTTATCAATAAACTTGGGACTTTTGCGTTAGCTTATAATATATATTTTTTATATTACAATAAAACTGAAGCTAGAACTTTATAGGTCAGATGAATTCCATGAGTTATAAACTCAACAACATCATATAACGAGTTAATTATACAAGCAATACAACTTCACCAACTTCACTTCACTTCAAAAATATTTAATTTATATTTTTGTTATTAAATACTGCCTTTGCAAAGTATTCCAAAAATAAAGCGTTTTAAAGGTATATTTGATGAACCTACGAAATTTATTTAATATCTCCAAAATTAAATTTTAAAAATTCTCAAACAGCATTATAATTGAATTATTTAACTTCGATTTATTGTATTTCTTACTTCGATGTAATTTTGTCGTGTTTTGAGCTATTGTTTCGTTTATTTTTTAAATTAATGATTGTAAATAATTTAAAGGTGAACAAAAGCAAATGTTTCTAAATTTGGCTTTTGTGGAAGTGAATACGATAGTATTTGCTTCCACAAAAACATTTTAAGTGCTCATATTACGTATAATTTAAGTTGTAGGGAGAGAACAATGGGAGGATCACGATAAAAAAAATTAAAACGTTTTTCTTTCTTTAATTACATTTGAAATAATTTAATTCACACAGATATAATTATTACAAGATTTGACACTTATTGATTTCGTTTGCAAAAACTGTTATTAAAAAATAAATGGAATCGTTCGAGAAAATGTATAAAAATCCTAAAAAGCACTGGGCCAGCGTGGTGGGTTTAGGACCACAACCCTCTAATGGTGTATGTAGGAGGCCTATGTCCAGCAGTGGACTATCACAGGCTGATGATGGTGAATAAAAAAACTATCACATATAATTTAGAAAAATTAGGAAAGCAAACTTCTTTTCACTATATCTTTAAATGGTACGGCTGCATGAACTTATTATCTTTACGTTTGTGATATAAGCGATCTCAAACTAGCTCATAATTATTTTAATTATTTATTTCTCAAAAATCGTTGAAACATTTCATAACGATTTGAAACAAGAAAGAAAAAGAATAGCAGAATAGTTAGTGAGTACATGTCAGAAAAAAGGCTTTCGAATATTCATCAAGGGCCAGTCACGCCTCGGCAATAACGAACGCCTATGCGTCGACACAGTTTAGGTTGCCCAGATTTATTTTTTCAACAATTTAACACGTTTCATTTCTTTATTTTTCCAGTAATATGAAGTAAAGAAACCGTATTTATTTTACTTTTACTATTTATGGAACCGCACGGTAAAATTACAAAAGCGTTCATAATATTTAAAATATATAGCATTTAATAAAAACCGATAGCATTGTTTCTAATACTATGTTCTTAACAACCATTTTATGTTTTGATAAATAATAAAATTTTACGTACTTTTTCGCGTTTATAATTACTTAAAAGGTCAAGTATAATTTAAAATAATGGAACGCTGGCTGCACTGAGAAAGAGGCGCCACTCTTCATGAAATCGTTAGATTTATTGGATATAGATGGCTAGGCTTAGTAGTCTTGTTAAATAGAAATAAAATTTTGTGAACGCCCTTAACCCTAAATAGGTTGCCACACCCACGCAGTAGACACAAACACTCACTACACTTACTAGTGTAGGACAATACACACACATGATATCGGCCTGACCGGTGAAGTCGAACTTACACACCCTTTGCTATATGAGAAAATAAGTTATGCATCGTGTTGTATATTTTTCCACTAGGCCAAACCATCAAAACAATAGGGTAAAAGCGTAGCCATTGTCTTGATCCTTTGCCTTAATTCATGAAATAAACAGTTCTGCATCAAAAGCCTTTCTATTTTGTAAAACTTTCTCCAAGCAAGAGCTATTTCTGTCACTGACAGTTGACAATATCGTATGGCGGGTTTAATTTGTAATACGAGAGATCGGAGATTTCAATTGCGCGCACTTCTTTATTTAGCCAGAGGACTTCCCTACCAACCGTTTGGGACATTTTATTGCTGTACTGAATAATTATATATAATTACATTTATCTCATTGCATTGGCGAAGCAGAGGAGTAGTTTTAACAATTTTATATTTTATTTTTATGTAACAACGCCTCATTTATTATATTCGTATTACGTGTTCTTCAACTGATTACGTTATGTCGCTTTTTTGAGACAAACTGAAATTTATATCTAAAATACAATTTCTGGGCAGTGTTTAAAAAAGTATAAACCAAGGTATAAATAACTTAAAATATACTGACGAATGTCGTACTTAGCTTTGTGTGCGCAATTAGACTAAATAGTTGCGATATTTTCATTAAACAAATACATATGTTAAAATTGTCCAGAGATGTGACTGTACATGAATATCTAGTAGATTTTAACGAATGCAATAAATAATTTATGCTTACATATAATTCAAGGTTATTTATTTCAATATTTTAATAGTTTTTACACGAGTGGATAACACGAAGTAAAATATACCGCGCTGATATTATTTGCTTTCGGGAGGAGTAACGCGTAGTTCACTTGTTTCATTTAATCTTTTATGATTACTTTGTGTTGATAAGATGATTTTATCCAATACATATTCTCTTTTTGCTGATATCCGAAATGAACATAGTTTTCTGCACGAAACTTTTCTGTAAATATTCGAGATGTTTCTTATTTTTAATTAACACTATGTTCACCAAACTAGTGCTTTTGAATGGTTTTGACGGGAAATTTATATTTTGTTTATACTGATACGGTAAACAGTTTCATGATTTTTTTTTAAATAGAGACACATGGTATCTTTAATTGCCTAAATTAACTTACATTAGATAATTATTCTAATCTAAATTCTTACTTTGATAAATTAAAAATCGAATAATTTATTTGCCTCAAAGGGTTTTATTTTTCATAATAATATTTTTTTACGGTTTACCAAAATAATATATAGTCAAAACTAAACAAAAGCATAAGCATCAAAAATACAAGATATCATTAATGTTTTATAAACATATAGTAATTACCTGTTAAAAAGAACATTTAAGATATTAGCAAAATTATAAGCAAGAATGGGAACGGGGTACTGAATAGAACGCAATTAAGAATCATACTAAATCCGCAAACATCAATTTACTATGATCTTACAAGTGATTTTAATAATTACTTGCTGCTTTTTCACTACAACCGTTCAAAAGCCTACCCGCATCGTCAAGCAGCACAATGGGACGGTACGCAGACGGCGAGTCTGCAGGTCGTCCTCCTTCTGAGTAACACAAGTCTTCCTTCCTTCCAGCAGGAAGGAAATTGACCCTGCTCGAGGCATACATTCAGTATCTTCACATACCACTCAGCCAACTCACCTAAGGCTAGTGCCAGGACGCACCCAGGCACACCATCCGGCCCAGGGCAGTTTTTTCGCTTTGAGCTTCTGGATGGATACACGAAACTCTGCCAGAGTAATAAGTGGGATATTCTCTGCCTGATCCTGCTCGTAGGAGGCTTCAACCACGACTGGCGCCGAGTGAACCACTTCGTCTGGAAACAACGCGGCCACAACATCCGACAGCACATCTGGTTGGAGACTTTCCGTCAATGGGGGAGCCTGTGCCCTGAGCTTTTTCCGAGCTACCAGATACGGCCGCCCCCATGGATCTCTATTAAGACCATCGAGCAACTCCTTACGAGCTTGATCCTTAGACCTGCAGATCTCGAGCTGCAACTCCTTCTTTATGGCGTTATAGGCGTCATGCACGTCTTGGAGCAAGACTAGGTAACGCATACGCTGCCTTCTTTGTCGGTGTATTGGCGTCGCGGACACACATGCCTCGCGCAAATCGGCGATTATAGGTGACCACCAATACACGTGGCGTTTTGGGTACAGCGCTGGCGCGTGGCATTGAAGCGTCACAAATTGGCTCTGGCAAACTTACATGCCTCCTCCTGTACCACAATGGGCTGCTGGAGTCGCATCGTCCAAGCTTGGATGATTGACGCCTCCACCGCTGCATCCCTGTTCAGCTGAGCTAGAGACCACCTAGGGAAAGCTGTTGTGTTCTCCGGCGGAACGATGTAACTCTGGCCAGATGTTGAGGCCAGTTCGATTCTGCTATAACAGTGGTCCGACAGCGTTTCCACCTCTTGCAGAACGCGCCAGTTAACTATTTGCGTTGAAGCCACGGAGTTGCGAACGAAAGGTCCACAATGGACTCACCCTGTGGCCTCACGCATGTACTGACGGAGCCCCGGTTTAAAAGCGTTAGGCCGAATGCAACGGCCCATTCCTGTACCACCTCACCACGCGGAGTTGTTGCGGGAGACCCCCACAAAATGCTCTTAGCATTGAAGTCACCGAGGACGATAGACTGTCTCAAAGACTCGCGCCTTACAACTGCCCCAATCTCATCCAAGAGTCTTTCGACCTCTGCGAGTGGCTTGCTCGGGGGCAAGTAAATGCCGAAGAGCACAAAGTCTTTCCAGGTGGCGGCGACGTAACCTTCTCCTCGTGCCACTAATGACAGCGGAGAAGAACGCACTCCTGTAGGGACGACTATAGCCACTGTCATTTTCGTGTCGCCCAGCCAATTGGGTCGAGTGGGTTTGTAATACGGCTTGGAGATAACTGTCGCGTCAATGGACCACTCCAACATGTATTGCAGGAAAATATCCTGCGCACCAGTGCAGTGGTTCAGGTTAGCTTGGAAGAAGTTTATGGACGTACTAGCCATTTTAGACTTTCTAGCTTCCTCACTCACACCGGCTTGTTTATGGGCTTGGGCCGGAGTTCTGACGGGCAGTTTGCCCTTCCTCTGAGGGGGGTGGCATTTTCTACCACCAGCAACATGATTGGCTTGCTTACCAGCCAATGCACATAGCGGGCAGTGTGGATCCGCTATGCAATCTGCCACAATGTGCCCTTGTTTACCGCAGCGGAAGCACAAATGGCTGCATGCAATCAAGACGACCCGTGTGTCCCATCTCTAGGCAGCGGAAACAGCGCATGGGTCGCGGTTCCAGCAGCTGCACCCGAGCGGAACTCCAACCCACTAGAAGACGTCCATCCTCGGCGAAAAGCATTGCAGCCGCTACTGGGCATTGTACCCAGGCTGCACCTGCGCTAAATATTCCGCGGTGTCTAATGCCCGTACGTGCTCAGGCGGGCAGAGACTACGTTTCGTGACAGCAGCCATTACATCTTCTTTTGACACCGAGTCATCTAAGCCAGAACACACAGTTCTGCGCATTTTACCGGCCTTGAGACGCGGACCTCTGGAGGCAGGACCTCCTTGAGCTTTTGGCAAGAGCGTCTGCTTTGCTCTCATCCGCACTTTCAGGAAGCTCAAACATGCGGGCCCCTGTTGCGGCTGTCCGGCAGGAAAGACCTAAGTCCTCCAGCCTAATATTAGTTTTGGCCGCAGCAGTACTGCCTCATATGTGAGACCCTTCTCAATAGCCTCATCTGGCAGGGTGATCACAACAGCAGCTGTGCGAGGAGGTAGAACTCCTTCCTCTTTCTCCAACGCTTCACCCTCTTGCGCTTTGAGGGTTTGCCTGACTTGGCTGGCATGCCATCCGCGAGCGCTTTAGAATTTGAAGAAATAGCCAGGTTAGAAGAAGATGCCTTCTTTCCTTTCCTCGCAACATCAGCCCACGACCCTTCTGCGGTTGGTGTTGGGGCTCTCTAAACTTTGGACCGTTGACTCCTTCGATGCTTGAGTTAGCCTGACCTTTTTACCGGCTGTTTAGAAATTGATGCATTCAGTTATGCGGCTGTTTGCGGCCGACTGTCAGCTCGCAATGGTGGACGTGGCCGGTCTGGAAGAGACCGACCATCTAGTTTGGCATCGACCATGTTGGCGATGTCTAACATGATCTTGGCGTGGGATTCCTCTAACATCTGCTCCATCGAAGCAGCTGGACGGTGGCTGGCCAGATGATCAAGACCAACGCAAAGGCGTAACTAACCCTGTCGTAGTTCCTCAACTTCCCTTTGGAGGTGAGCGTTTTTCTCAATCTCCTTGAAGTTGAGCCTTTAGAGCCTCATTTTCTTCCGAGGTGGTTCGATTCAGAAGCGCCCTTTCGCCTCTTTCATTACAGCGCACGCAACTTTCAGTGACCGTATAAATCCCCCTTCAGGTTTTGGACTTGCGCGCGACATGCAAGATTGAGTCAAGCGCCATCCATCTCCTTACCGAGCGAATCTGCGGGTAGGTCGCGGATTACAGGAATGTGATCTCAGCCGACCTCATATTTCACACATCCTCCTCAGAGTCCAACTCGAGTGCCTCCCTTCTGGCGATTAAGCTCCTCACGGGCTTTGGCCATCCCTACATACGCCCGGTTGTGGTGGGCGTCCTCTACCTCTTTTGAACGTGGCTACCTTGTTCGGCACTTCGTCTCTCCGAATGAGTTCCCATCCGATGTCTTTGCCTTTGGGCGCTTTTAGTCCTTTGGCAACGTCATTATCTTTTCGAGCAGGTGTCCATAGCGAGTATCTGTATCAGATACCGTCAGACCCCATTCTTTAAGCTTTCGGACACTTCTGTCGCTCGGCACGTATACGCTGTGCAACAGAGCTATCCCTTGAGGATTTCTCCTGACTCCTCTGCATCAACTTTAAGGCCCGATGCTGGACCTGTAAGGCGTTTGGTGCCCCCAGAATACGTGGAGCAGCCTACACTAGATTTCTCCAATGTAGGAGAGGATTCTCCCTTGCTGTGCAAAGGTACCCTCCTGGGGTAACAATGATCTATTGCCATCCGCCATTTAGATTTTGTTGCAACATTCTATTTACACTTGCCCCGAACCCATACGCGTAGCTGCAAAAACGTCGCCAAAACTCAGCACACGTAGATTTTTATAGAGGTTTTCTCCTCGTGGTCGAAACTCCGATCCTCTCAGTGAGGTTACGGGTTGCCGACGGTGGTCAGAAGACCCACCCACTGATCAGGCAGAGACCAGCAGGCGCGCCGCCCCTACAAGAATCCTCAATGGACCCCCATGTCCAACGCCTTGCAAAACTCTGCAAGACGTCCCTCCTCAGGCAGTTTTTGTCCGCGCCAGCCTGCACCAGTGCCCCCATATCTGGAGGGCGTTCTCCTATCCGGAACCTAGGGACGCACTTGACAACCGGCAACAAGTACGTAAAAATAAATAAAATAAACCTTCAGATAGCAAAAGTACGTTATCTAGTTCTGAAACAAACTGAAATAATATATTATTTTTTTTATAAAGCTACTCACTATAAATATTGTATAAAATACATATTGTTTAATGAGGTCGGTTCAATTACATAATATTTTAAAAGTATAGCAATATTTTTAAAAGGGTAAGACGACTATATAACATTATTAAATAGAGTATATCGATGGGTCCTATGTATATGGGCCAAAATGCGAAATGACAACTTTACAGGAGAGGCTTCCAAAGTTTAAATTATGTATATTTACTGATTGATACAACCAAACTTCACGAAATTTTGCTTGTTTGCTAAGACAACTATCCTCTTTATTTATACTACAGTGTTTTATAATATATGTTTCTACCTTTTTTTTTTGCACACTTGCCATTTTTTGTTAGTTTTTGCTAAAATTATTTTTATTTTAGCGAAAAATTTAAAATTAAGAATGTGTATAAATTTTATTATTTTCAGATGCTCTTTCAATAGTGGCGTGTATGGAGTCGCCTTCATTTTGAGTGTGACCTACCTCTAGCCTCTACCACCTCATCATATTTAAACTAAACGTTTTAGTTGCAAATATATACATAAAAACATAATCCTATATCGATTTTGCTCAGTGCAATTGTCTGACCAAAATCTGAAATCGTCACATCCTTCTTGATTTTTTAATTTTATTATATCGTAAACACAGCTATTTCGTTCGATCCCTTCATTGCAATTTGTTCATTCCATAAGTTACAGGTACCAACTAAATTCCCAATATCAAAAACTAACAAGTTATGTACTTTTAACCATTTGCTATAATAAAATAGACTAATCTCACCACTTGGGCACAGCAACACTTTTGCAAATCAAAAGTAGCGCAGAAGATTCTCGCTTCATTTTGTGAATCACGTTTATCCTTTTCTCTTAAAGATCTAGCCTAATTTGTGTTAGCTAAATGTTTATCACAAACTATTTGATTTTCTGGAGTCACAGGACCGTTTTATAGGAATGAAAAATACGGCATTGGGCTTTTTTTAGGCTGGTAAAATTTGTTGTGTCCTCGAAGGATTCAACCCATGATTTCCGGCTTGAAAGGAAAAATATATATGAATAATGAAATATGTGACTAATTTATTAAAAAAAAATATTGTAACGACTTTTTGGGTCGAGGTTAAATAAGGAGTCATAATAGAAAACAGTGATAACATAAGGTTATGTACGTTAAAACATCTGCCGTTATTTTTATAGGTTTAGGATATAAACCCAATATAAAATTTATTAATCATTTATTAATGTAGGTAACACTATTTATTAACCTACCGATCAAAAATGGGTCAATAATTTGGTTTGCATATCAAATGTAAGTGAAAATATTTTTTGATGAAAATAATCCTTTGTAACTGTAAAAGCCTGTTACTTATATGACATTGGTGAACCTTTTTCAATTCGATAACAAAAAGACTAAAAGGAGACGCTATCTTATATGCGTTTGTTATAATTTAATCTAATACGTTTTTTAAAGATGATGAAATTGTAATTTTGTTTGTAGTGGCATTTAATTATAAATACTGATTGTTTTATCAATGTATCTCTTTTATTTTAGTTTCTATTGCCGCAGGTTTGCGCGCTTTTATATATGATAAAAAATATAATAAATATTATGTCCTTAAAGTCGATTACGACTACGGCAGCTGATCTGTGTTAGACATTAGCCAACTGCGCAAAAGATATTACAGTGCACAAGTGTACGCGTGAAAATAATTACATTACCTATTCTTTATATCTCAAGACCCGATTGGCAGCAGACGCACAGAGCACTCAGAGGCAGCTCAGTTAAAAATAGTGTATAATTAACATAGACAAGAATTGAAGTATCGATAATTGAAGCTGTCTGATGTAATAACAAAATCAAAGTATATTCGAATACTGTTTTTTGTTTATTCTGGTTTTAAATGAAAAGTATTAGCTGTCATTTAGTTTGATTATTTTAAATCCTTTTTTCACAAGTAGTTTAATTGATAAAATTACAAACGCTCTCGAACCTTTAAAAATAAACTTATTTTTTACGTAATTTTACGCCTTAATATATCTCTAATCAAGTCCGCGAGAGCATATTTATATGTTTGAAGAACAACTCACAATAATTATTCCAATCTAAAGCATTTTCAAAATTGCACTGAGGCATATTAAAAGGTCATTTAAGGTAATATAATGTAAATTTACTTAAAAAGCTAATCCATTCATAAATTCTTTATTGTATGTGCATAAAATGTGGCATACATTTATTTTATTACATTATTTATACGTTGTTTCGCAAAATGGTAACATACTGTTTCAAGTCTGTATTTTTTTTTCAAAATATTCATATTTTGACAAAAAAAAGTGAAATAAAAAAAAAATGTTTGCTACAAAGGATATGAGGCCACGCAGAGGTCGAATTGAGCCCTAGAGCTACCCAGATTTAGACTGACCCGAACCAAAAAATCTTTCATGTATAATACTCTAAGAATATATAATAAATTAAATGCCTGCCAAACGCAACTGAATGATTCGAGCTTTCGTAAAGTTGTCGAAACAACGCTTATAGAAAAAGCCTACTATTCTGTTATAAATTATATTGAGGACGAAGATGTGTGGAATTAGTTAATATTCTGCGCGTGCAATTCCCTGGTAAATAATTTTGTAAATATAAAATTAAAAAAAGACCTGCAGAGTTTGCCGGTTCTTCTCTGGATGGGTCTGAGTTTGTGAACCAGTGGTAAATGGATAATTTTTGACGTTCATAAGTGCTCAGTAGAGCCTAAATTATATAAATGATTTTGACTTTGACTTTGAATTACAGGTACGGACATAGTAAAAGTTTAAGTAAGAAGAAACAGCAGAAGAATGTATATACAATATATAATTAAAACAATGTTAATATTACTTTCAGAACAAAAAAAAATAAAGCTAAGAATTGATAAAATACAAAATACAACTTGGTATTTTATCAAATATTTTGTATTAATTTAAGGAATCAAGAAAAATATCTACATACTATACGTGATACAGAGGATGACGGAATCCAATTAGTTCGTTGTATAGAAACCTAAAACATTTTATTTATGCGACTCTTTATACTATACGAAGAAAATATAATTAAGACATTGTTTGATAGTTTCATAAAGTACACATACATAAATATTAAAGTCGTAACGATACTATTTCGGTTATTTCATAGAGTAAATATAAAAAAGGGCTTTATGATACTTATCGTGTATTAAGACTCCATCAATTTCGTTCATCATTGGTATCTTTCATTGGAAATACTTTACTTACCCTATCTTTTCCACGCAATAAATTATATATCCAACAAAAGAATTATGGTTGAAGCTTCCATTTTTTATTTTTATCTCTGTTTTATTGTGGCTGTTTAATTCTATAGCATAAATTAACAAAAAAAATAAAGAAAGGAGTATTTTTTCAATATCTGCCTTTTACTAATTGTGATGTCTCTTTATTTAATTTATATTATTATATATTATTATTATATACCTTAATAACTTTGTGAAGTCATAGATTGATAAAAAGTATTGGCTAGAACTTCGAAAGATAAAGAGCATGTACAATATATGTCAATTACAACTCAGTGTTTAACCGAGTTTTAACTGCCTCCATGACCTAGTGGAATTAGTTAAAATAACTGCCAATCCAGTGTACGTATTTTCAAATACGTTATACGACGTCAGTGCCTTCAAATTTTTTGACATCTAATAGAACACATTTTTTGTCAAGCACCGCAACACTCAATAGACATTAAATTATTAGTTTAATTTTTCCTTATTTTTTAGTTGGCTTCTGTAGATATAGGTTAGTAGCATAAAATACAAGGAAAACTTGAGAGAAGCCATGTATTATCTACATCATCATCATTGACAAACAGTGAAGCCCGAGCCAATACGTGACTGAACAAAGAGGCGAGCTTGTTGAACTCATAGTGATTATATCGGTAGGCCTCTACTATGCTTTCAAAAAATTTATAGAAGGCTTATCTTACTTTAGTATTTTTCACAAAAAGAGCTATGTCAACTGCATTTATACGTTATTGCAGTTGTGTTAGGATGGTTTTAAGCCCCAGTTTAACACAGAATAACACTATTCAACTACTTTTAAAAATATATTATCTTCACACTTTTAAAATTGTCAGGTTTTAAGTTTAAAAAGAGAATATTTACACTTTTTTTCCTACAAAAAATACTAATATGTATTAAAACGTTTCTTCAACAAATACTGTTATGCATTTATATATCTGACAAAATCCAGCTGAGTCACTTATATTAGATCTGTGATAAATCAAAGAAATTGATTTAGTCATAGTGCTATGTAGCACATTCTTTACGACTACAAATAAGAAGCAATAAATTTAAAATTATGCAAATGCATTTGCTTGCGTAACTCAATATTATTTTAAATAAGCTTTGAAAACATTGTGGTTTCTTACTATGATTATTTGATTTAAACTACTGATACCTTAAAAGGAAATATTAGGTCCCTTATTTTGCCAATACGACGCAAAACTTTAAGACAAAATAGCAAAATAGATTAACTGCATGTTCATAACGGAATACTAATTTAGCAGCACAAATTGCCTAGCAATTTGTAACAACTTTCGCTGGTGGCAAGTCACTAAAACTTCAAGACCAAGATATTGAACGGATATATACAGAAATTTACAAACTGCTTTCATTGCAGTATTCAGAACGGTACAATGAAATTAGTTTGTATCTTGTAGAGTTTTGCTTGACTAAATAACTAGATTGAGTATCATACGATTGGCGACTTTTTAGGCGACACGAAAATTACAGTAATCAGTATGTAATCAGTTACGTCATCGGCCTGTGATAGTCCACTGCTGGACATAGGCCTTCTCTTAAACACCACTATCCATTACAGGGTTTTTGGACCGTATCCCACTACGCTGGTCCAATGTGAGTTAGTGGGTGGAGTTACTTTTTACATGTCCATCCGGCGCAAGGATCATCTTACTTTCCGGACAATTGGGTGATCGGCCCAAATTGCCCTAACCAACTAGGAAACAACAATGAAAATTTGTTGAGTCCCCGTAGGATTCGAATTGAATGCTCCAGTTTCTAAAGCACACGCCAATACCACTAAGCTACGGAGGCAGTTAATCAGTAATCAGTAATTATCAAAGGTAAAATTATTTAGTAAAAACACAAACTTTCTTGTGCGTCTTTGCTAAACTATTCTTTTACCTGTGAAATTATCACACACTTTTGAATTATATAATTTTTAAGTAAGTATTGTAATAAATCAGTTATTAAGCACAGAAATATTAATTTTATTATTGCCAAACATTATATTATGGAACGCGCAAAGCTCGGAATCTCTTTGTCGGATAAAATTCGTAATGAATTCATCCGGCAAAGAATGAAAGTTACCGACATAGCGCAAAGAATTAGCTCGTTGAATTGGCAGTGGTCTGGCTGAATGGCTGATGGGCCAATTAGGGTCTAGAGTGGAAGCCACGTTTAGGGAAATGTAGGGATGGCGATCTCCGTGCAGCAGCCGGTTCAAGCTGGCAGCGAGTAGCGGGGTCGTCTTGGCGTTCATTGAAGAATGCCTATGTCCAGCAGCGGAATGATAGGGATAGCTGATTATCATGATGATGATAGAATATTATTGAACAAGAAATATTTTAAAAACGTAATTAATTTAAGAATTGGTATTGGTAAGCAAACCTAAAAAGGTGCCAAAAATAATAATAGGTACTGCCGTTACTATTGTAATCTGCTTACCGTTACAAATACTACTTATACGGCCTTAAAAAAGTTAAGAAATGGCTAGTGGTTTTATTAAAGTTTTTTTTTATAGGTAGAATTAAAAAAACGTATAAGATCCGCAATATGTCATACTTAATAGATAATTATCTAAAGTTTATTACCTAATATTTTGTTAGAGCACCAAATACAGAGGAAAACTTACATTTAGATTAAAAGGTTCTGATGGCCAAAGGAGCAAATTGATGGGATGACAAATAAAACTAAACGACATGACAAATATAACTAAAACGTATGTCAAATAAATATTACTTGCAATTTAACAAATTAAATACCACTAAATTACTATGCAATAAATCACCTTTAAAGATGACAACAATATTTGAAATATTGAAAGACGATAGTTCTAAACTAAAACCCTTCATTAATTCAGTACCTTCTATTACCCCATTTGAACCTTATACCTAAAAGCAGTTGCCTCTAAACCTTATTAAGCCATTGTAATAAATAAGTAAACTTATAACTAATTTCACTTATGACTTAATTTTATTATTTCTTTGGGAAAAAACTAAGAACAAAAAAGGTTTTTATTTAAATATTTTATTAAAAAAGAGTTACAAAAAAAACGTTGTTGTTAAATTTTATTCGATTATAAAAGAATAAATTTTACGACTCTTTTATTACATAATAAATAATTGTACGATTTATTTAGTTTATTGCTCAAGTTTGTTTGTTTTAGTATGAAAATGAAAAAGGAAAATAAGAAACCATATACCATAGTGTTCTTAGGTTTGTTCGTCTTTAATCTTTGTGAGGCTTTAAGTATACAGAAATCAATCAACAACAGTAAGTCAATAATAATAAAAATACAAACAAATTCCTAATATCTATAAAAATATTTAAAATAAATTTTTGTTCAAGCATCACATGAAATAATACCAAAGAATTGGCCAGACGAATGGAAAAATGGAATTATACCGTATGCGTTAAACTTTTTCTCGCCAAGTATGACTATTAAATATACATAGAACAAGATATTCTTAAAATCTGTGGTTTCCAATAACTTTAATAAGACCCTTCACAGCATGATTTATTGCACGAGAAGAGCACGACTCGACATAGCATCATATTTTTTAACTTTAATTATAAAGATGTTCCGGAATTCTAATCTAGCATAGAAAAAACATTGAACTCATTTCAAACCAATCCAGCGGAGGTGCAACAAATTTTCACTGTTGTTTCCTAGTTGGTTAGGACAATTTGGGCCTATCACCCAGTTGTCTGAAAAGTAAGATGATCCATGCATCGGAAGGGCATGTAAAAAGTCGGTCCATCCACCAACCCGCATTGGACCAGCGTGGTGGGTATACGGTCCTAAACCTCCTAATGGCTAGGGGTGTTTTAGTGGAGGCCTATGTCCAGCAGAGGACTATCAAAGGCTGATGATGATGATATTCATGTCTACTGTTAACAAATATTTACTGCTCACAATTTTTTTTTCTATTTTGCGTTTTGTTAGCCATTAAATCTTATGAAACGACGGCTGCTTCCGCTTTCAGCAAAAAGAACTCTGCCGCTTCATGTCCTTTAATATGCATTTTACTTCATCCTGTTAGTTCCAGCTTCTATATTTACAGTTTATTAATCTAATGAAACTATTCAGCTTTGTAGCGGTGTATTCTCTAGTCTATATATTTATATTGTAAATTTTCTTGTTAATTTTCTATTTTCTCATCATCATCATCATCATCAGCCCATGAAAGTCCACTGCTAGACATAGGCCTCCTCCATGAGCCGCCAAGAAGTACGATCCTGCGCCATCTGCATCCACTGTCTTCCCGCACACTTGCACAGGTCGTCACTCCATCTCGTGGGGGTCGTCCCACTCTATCTATTTTCTCATCTATATATATTTATACAATATTGCATTGCATAGCAGGAACCAGAAGAGGAGGGCTCGTGTCCAGATTAACAACTTTTTTCGTAATATTCAATTTATTTCGAGCTATACGTTATGGACACCCCATTGTCTGAAATTATGATAATCTATACATAATGGGTATATAAAAATCGGACTATATTTAATACATGACATTATTACAAATAATTTTCCAGGTCCAAGACGCCTTTTAAGCCTTGTTCAAAAAGGACACAAACACATCGAAGCACGCTCGTGTTTAAAATTTAAAGAATATGACCCTAGAGCTTTGGCGAACATTTATAATATATCGTATATTTATTATAGTTACTCAGGTGTTTTAGAAAACTGCTGCCTATCTTTTCACTATAAGCCACGTAATCGAAGGGTAAGTTTGTACGTTTAATACAGATAAAATAAATAAATAGTGTTTTTATTAATTACTGTAATAATGTTTCAGTTAGTTCTGATAACACCGTTGTGCACATCAGCTGCAAATTGCTGCATGTTACAAACACGCCCTCAGGTGCTGGATGTTCCATAAAATAACACATGCCATTCGAAAAGTGACATATGAAGACTAAGTAATGTTCTTTTACTCCTGTAAAATTGAAATAAATAATTGGATCACTTAAGATAAGATCACTCAAAATAAGATAACAAATGTACTTTATAATAATAAAATTAAACATAATAATAAAAACAATTATCAAGTTTTATTTGTATATTGAAGTGGTTATTTGTAAATCTAATAGACTATATTGATATTTATATAATTATAAATTGAGTTCATAGAATACAGTTTAAAATCGTTACGGAATAAAAAACATTTGTCACATATTGAACTTTCTGAATGACATCGTAAATTTACATTTTATCCATCCAATCAATCTGCAAATTATAATATGCAGCTTCTAGTAGAATTGTAATTAGGTTTTAGAGTTAAAATATAATTTTAAATCAACTTTAGATTATAATAAAAGCAAGTTAGAATGTTGGAAAAAGTATTGAGGTACTATTCAGTAAAATTTTTGAGATAAAGCACATTTGAATGTAGATACACAATTATATTATTCATTTATTTTTATTTTTATTAGACCATTCTTCATATGATCTGTATATTCGTTTTTTAGAGTCGAAATATGTTTTTTTAGCTTTGATTTTGATATGATCAGCCTTAGCAAATCAAGTGTTATGTGGTTGAGAAGAAAAGAAAATTGATGGCATAAGCCTATTCATGTATAATATTTATTCTTAGACATGCATCTAAAATCATGTATGATGTCATCCATTTTGTTAGTGGAGACGGTTGCTTAACCTTATAAGAATTTTATGGAATAAACCATCTCAAGTCAGTCTGAGATTGTTTATTTATACTGTACTTACATTTTGTAATGACTTTTTTAATATTTATAGTGGTAAATGCTCTTAGATTATTTATGCATGTACTTTGAAGATAGCTAAGAAGACAAGTTCAGATTTGCAGGCTATCCTTAGTTCATTATATCAACTGATGTTATACTTTCAGACTAAGTGTCTTTATCAAGCGCTATCTATCAAAAAGTATGAAGCAATTTTTGTTCAAGGTGAGGGTAGAACGTAGGAAAGGTGTTCCCGTTAACTTTAGTGAAATTTGTTTCAGAACGCCATCGGTCGGTTGACATTATTATTAGTTACTAAAGATGATGGAAATTACCCCTAGCAATCGATAAAACAACAAAACTGTGAATGTATCTAATGTACGGGGTATGCCGCACCCCAGAAGAAATAAAGGGGCAAACGCGATGAACCGCGCTCAATACAGGATTTAAAAAACTGGATTGAGAGCTACGGTTGTGGTATCCCAGCCCTAGCCTGGGTTGAGAAATGCCGAGAGCTGCGTGGTATCGTGGAGCACGACCTTTCGTTTCCTGCCTTAGTGCGCGAGATGTTAGAGATCAAAAGGTCGTGGCGCGCCGTCCTTGCGTTCTGCCTGGAAAGAAACCGGGAATTGTGTTCTGCCAGAAATAGACAGGAGGCCAACAGCTCCTTGATTATATGCAGATGAAGGCTAGGACATCGAAGAGTGGCGTATGCGCGCAACTTTTAGATTCTTTTTAAAATTTAGCTCCTGGGTGGCCGGCAAGAGGGTGTCCACCACCCAGAGACTGTGCCAGAGATGAGTGCAGAGAGGGTGCTGTGCTGTTTGCTCCAGCACGACACCTAAAGCACACACACCTTCAGCAGCACATCTGGTGAGAAGAGGCCCGCGAGGGCTACGTCGCGCCGGAGTCACCGAACACTGTCAATAGTACCTGTTCGCGCGCATTTCTACTAACACAGCCGCAAATTGGTTACGCAATAATCTATACCTTTTCTTACTCTGAAGCTCCTTTCGCCTATGCTCCTCTTTTCCTTTAATTTTTCCCAACCTCGAGAAGAAAGTGCAGTGCCGCCGCAGTCAGACAATCCTTCAGGAGTTCCTACGCAACACATCATATTTCGTAAAGTCACGCGATGCGAATGGTCAACGCTTCGTTCTTATAGTTTTACATTTACCGCGAACCCAAACCGCATCACCGAAGACGCCTGCAGCTGTGCCGCCAACAGACGAGGTACTTATCCTTCCTTTTATCGCATTTCCAATCCGGCTTCATAACCACGTTGTCCGAGCTGGATTACGCATATGGTCCTTCGAACCGCATCCTCGCTTCTGGCCCTGATTAGGATCTACCATTTCGCCGTCACTCGATCTGAGTGGTCTAATCAAAATTGGCTGACGAAACTTAAGTGAACACGTGCCCGTACAACCAGTGCCCGCGTCCCAGCCGACAGCGAATGACAAAAGAGCAACCGTTGGTTTTTCAGTCGGTATACCGGCCCTACATATTCCGTCAGAGAGAGTAAAGTCTTAAAAGATAAGGTTTAAATATAAAAAGATATTTTGGGCTTTTTATCATGACACTGACCCGCCATTTCTATCAAAGTTTGTGACAAGTTTTAAGATTTTTTTAATTGCTTCGTAGGTGAAATTATTAATGACACAAACCGTTTGGCTTAAAATTAGGGTTTAAATTACTTGATGATAATTCCAAAAATGAAGAATATTAAAAAACACATGTTTGAAAATGGAATATGAGTATATAACATTAAATGGTAAAGAAGATCAATATTTTAACAAATAATCTATTAAAAGTGCATTAACGAGTGCGAAAGACAAAAATATTAGAGTAGAAATGCTTCGTTTGGTTACTCGAATTTGAATTATGTTTGAATTGGTTATTGGAATGTAATAAAAGTTTCCATTAGAAATACAAGCCTTTTTCATGACACTTGCCTCCGGTATTCATCCGTCGCCTTTTTATAAGTTTGAAGAATTCCATTTTATCATATTTACTTCTAGGGTACTCCTGAAATAAAATTAAAAAGTCTTGAATAAATTTATCTTCACAGGCAATTATACAATAGTGCTAAAAAATTGTTTCGGAAAAACATCTTTATAATGTGAAATATATTTACATTAAAATAATTTTTGTGTTTTGTTTTAGTATACAGCTATAGCTATATATGGTATTTTCACCCAGTAGTTTTAAGGTAGACCAATTAAAGGTAATTAGTGAATTTCCCTATTTGTTTCAGCTTTCTTTTTAAAGCTTTACTTGTCAAAAGTAAAATATATATATCCCTTATTTCTGCCATAATTAATAATGGTAACTTGTGTTGGCAAAAATTGATAAATTGTTTTAAATAGTAATAAAATAGCTGGAAAAATAGATTGAACTCTGAATTGAGTTTCAGATGATTTTTTAGAAAAGATCTTTACTGAAATATTAAATAATTTACGACAATCCACGAAAATAAAAAAAATATGTATTTAACGTTTTAAGTAACTTAATAAGATATTTTTATTTTCTTGATTGATCATTTACGTTTTTACATTTTTATATGGTAACATATGTCATGTAATTTTTATCGCATTTTGATAAATATAGATATTTATATCTTTGCGAATATACAAAAAAAATAAAAATGCTTATTACTTATTACTGGTCCAAGGGACCTGTAATGTTGAAATCCTTACTGACAAGCGCATACTCAGTCACGTCCCAAGACTATAGAGTCCCGACGCTTATTCAGCGGATGAAGGAGAACCTATTTTAAACTAGCATAAATTGTACGGCATAAACAGGTTTTTTGGAATGTTGCCCTTTGGCAAAGAAAACGCTTTAGCAGAGCCCATTTATTTAAAGCAATATCTAGCTATGGAATTTGTCGTTATTTCAAAATTTTTCTTATATATTTTTAAAGTGATCGATAAAAATTAAACTTGTATTTGTAATTTACAAAAGGCTTCACAGCGCATCTTCGTAAGGTACGTTAAGATTTCGTTATTTGCATGATGTATTTGTATGTTAAAAAATGAATAATGCTTTACTTTTTTCTACCTATGGATGGTTCAAAGTATTTATAAAAAACTTATAGAGTGTTTTGAAACTTTATAGCGTTTTAATTTTTTATTTTGTTAAAAGTTTAGTTTAAACCTGTGGTATAGATGTTTTCACTAATATATTTGTTTGTACATTTGTACAGTATACACACACAAGACCGTAATACAGTAACTATAGAAGAGACCTAATAAATGTGGTTCAGATGGACTTATATGTTATAAAATGCTACATTTTTTGTTAAGAATCTTTTACTATCATATTATAAAAGTTTGTTATCTAATATACGAGATATCTCAGTTTTTTGAAAAAATATTTGCATACAATTTATTGGGATATAAAATTTAAAAGTAAACGCAGAAAAAACATGCATTCATGATGATCAGCATCATCAGTCAGTCCACTAATGGATATAGGTCTCCCGTAATGCACACGACCGCTTTCTATAGTCGGCTATTCTCGTCCAGCCCACACCGGCCATTTTGCATATCATCATTCCATCTTGCCGCAGGGAGTAGGACTACTTTCTTTTTGCCGTTGGAAAAACCCACCTACGTTGTTCGGATTCCCCGCCGCCAAAGTGAGGGGATATCAGGGATATGTGGGGCTCCCCGGCTAAGATAGAGCGGCCAGTGTACCCACCAAAAACCTTACGGTTGCTCCTTCCACGTGTCGCTGGAGCCGGGGCTGCAGGTATTGCTAACAGCCTTCGGCGACCCCGGCGCGACGTGGCCTCACCGCGGCGGTGACCTAAAGGTACCGTGCCGAAGCTAATAGCACGGCTACCCCTCTTGAGCCCTTCTCTGGGCGGCGGACAGGAGCAGGACTCCTTGTGGCATGTTGCTTGCACTACGTTTCTAGGCTTTTCAATGCTACCGAGCCTCGGTCTCGAGATTAATAATATTAATATAATTTAATAATCTTAACATAATTTATATAATTAGTAATATGATTAATATGAATGTAATTGATTAAATATAAAAATTTAATTATGGACACTTCAAAAATACGATCTACTTACTGAAGACTTGGTAGTATGCTATAGGGTAGTTTCACTTTAATTGCACAAGGTTGATCACTTCGATATTCTGAGTTGTCACTATCACACATGTTTTATTGACAAAAATTTAAATAAAAAATTATGTTATGTGTACCGTAGTAAACAACAACGTCGAACTGAGTCAGAAGCCACACCGAACACAGTAGTACAAATAAAATATATTTATTCTTTTAAATGATTATTATTTGACTTTAGGATAATGACCCGTTGCCACATTGTACACTCTATCGCACGGATATATATATATATATATATATATATATATATATAGCTGTATGTGTATATATATATATATATATAGATATATATATATATATATATATATATATATATATATATAATTGTGTGTATACGTGTATAGTCAATAGTTTTTTATTACTGCAGTCCAAACCCTTTAAACGGATCTGACTACTAAGCCGAGATACAAGGGCGTTTAAGTGCTCTTGTTTGAAGGTTATCGAACTGGATCACTCTCATCCCAGCACATACAGGGCCCAGAAGGCTCGAAGTCAAGATTGTTTGATGCCCTGGAAGCAGCTTGCTCTGGAGCATCAGTTGCGCACTTTTCTCAACATATCACACACACACACATCATCAGCCTGTGGTAGTCCACTGCTGGACATCCTCTTCCGGGCCTCCCTTAAAACACCCCTATCCGTAAGGGGTATTTGGACCGTATCCAACCACGCTGGTCCAATGCGGGTTGGTGGGTGGACTGACTTTTTACATGCCCATCCGTCGTATGGATCATCTTACTTTTTAGACAATTGGGTGATTAGCCCCAATTGCCCTCACCAACTTGGAAACAACCTTGAAAATTTGTTGAGTCCCCGCAGGATTCGAACCCACGGCGTCCGGTTTCTGAAGCACATGCCCATACCACTGGGCTACGGAGGCAGTCACTTGTCTCGCCAGAGCGATTAAAGGTGGTGGGTGTTGTCAGACATTATAAAGACATCCAAAACTCCGAGTCCCATCGCACTACGACGTCTGGTGCAGGAGTAAATTTGATTTTAAAAACTCTATGTAAAGTTTGGAAGGGAGGAGGGGCTCTGTGTCAAATTTATATAAGCCAAAACAATATAAAAATGTGTGCCTATAGTTAAGATGTTTCACATCAAAAAATACACACCAAAATCAATTCAGTCTACAATAGATAAATAGTACTCACAACTACTTAAAATATTAAGAAAGTAGTATGTGCGTTAGTGATAATACTTAATAAAAAATGAATAACAGGTTTCGCTAGGAAAATACACAAAAGTACAAAACTAGTACAAAAAGCAAGAATAAACCAGATTGCACACAGTGTCGCAATTCAATACATCCATCGATATCGTTACCTAGCGTTTTATGCTTCATAAAACTTCTCGTTACCACGAACGACTGTTTTTGCGAGCTCTGGTATTGCAACAAACCTTCAACTTGGAACAAAATACAAGTTTATTGTTCCTGTTATATGTTTTGTGAAATTTGTTGTGTTTATTGTTATACCTTACTCTTTCTTAAAAAAATGTTTGATATTTCTCTTTAATGTCACTACTTCCTAGAAATCTTAATCTTTACTTAAAAGAGTAGTTACTTTTTTATAGCATAAATCACCAACCATTTTCTATACAAGTTAATAATAACATTGGTTATGGAAGGTTACTAACAGGGGACGATCGTTCCAATAAAAGAATCAACTTGACTATCTGCTCAAATTATTAAAATATAGTTAATTTATAACGATTTAAATATTGCAATAGTGTTAACTTACCAGGTCAGAAATAATTTAATTTACATAAAGTTGCTCTTGTTAATCTCCACTAATATACTTATACAGTAATATACTAACACTTTCATGTAGTATAGACGCCTTCACAATTAAAACACCTCACAGGAGACTAGACAGAGACAACAGATTAAGTAAAGCACACAATAAAGAAAGTATGATCTAGTCGTAGAATTATTTAAACAGTAAGGAATAAAAGTATCCTTAAAAGACATTGTGAGTATTTCCTTTTTTAAAAACTGCTCTTTGATTATGCAAACGCTTTAAAAAAACCAACACAATATTTGACCGACTTCGCGAAAGAAGAAGATACTCAATTGGAGTGTGTGTTTTTTTCATATATATGTTACCTCGTTGCTCCACTCCTAGTGCTCCGATTTTGTTTATTTTTTTTTTAATTGTAGGTGTTTGTTTTCATGTGGTCCTATTCTTTTTATATATTTATTTATATGCAAACGCTGCCTCAGCCTTAAGAGAGACTAAAATTATGTACATAACTGTAATTCCTAAATTGGTCTATAATAAAATGCGCGAGAGCATATATGTTTAAAGAATAACCCACAATAACCATTTTAAAAATACGGTGACACATATTCGAAGCTCATTTAATGCAATACAGTGTAAATTTACCTTTTGCATTTAAAAATTCTGCATAAACATGATAGACATTAAGAACCTAGATAATAGATTATAACGTGCAAAGTCAAATTCCGGCATGAACCAAAAAAAGCAAAAACCATTGGACTTACTAATAAATATTGTGCCAGATATATTGCAAATCACGATAACCACGCCGCAATAATTGCGGCTCGAAACAAGTTTTGAATAATAGTTTATTATATTAAAAATACATACTTTTATTACATACATGCGCTATCACGGGACCAAATGTGAGCAGATGACTGACACGGGGCAACAACTTGATTACATCCAAAAATGTCAATTTCTGAAGTAAAGTTATAACATTTGTAATTTAACAAAAAATACAGAGAAGACAAGGTTAATGATATACAATAATAGTGTACATATATTAGATACACAATGAACATTTCTTTTAAATAATTTTTAAGAACAGTGTTCCCTTATAACCTCTATATAATTACAAAAAATTACAATAAATATTATTACAAACTGTTATTCAGTTTTATAACAAGAGAAATAATTTTCTGTTTTGAGTACGTATAATAAAAAACAATAAAACACAATTTGTTGATTTTAAATTGTTGTTCTCAAAGATGCCTTAGACAACGGTAAGTTTCTTTGACTATTAGCATTACTGGAAATTTGGTGAAAGAGCTCAATTCTTATAATTTCCTTTTTAAATTGATATTTAAAAGATAATAATTTCCACCATACATTTATAAGACTGGATTTAGTAATTTATAATTAGCTTTAACTTAGCAAAGTTAAAGCTATGTTATCTTTTTATTGTACGTTGTCTATTGACTTCGACTTTCCAGACGAAGGTAGTAACTTACAGATACAAAAAGTAGCATAAATGTAAAGCAACTATAATTATTGTCAATATACTAAACTTGATTCGTGACGTCAAATTTGTTGTTAACACTAATTTAATATCTACAAAGTTTTTTTACGCAGAAATTGGACATATACTGATTTATGATGCAAAACTACGTTTATCGCCGATACCGCAGTGTTTGAAGACGAAAGTCTTCCCGTGATGACCTACAGGGCCAAAACGTGGCTTTGAGCACTTGTCTACAAGTTTACCGGTGCTCAACACGCTATTGAACGCGCTATGCTCAGAGTTTCTTTGTCAAACAAAATTCATATTGAATTAATCCGGCAAAGACCTAAAGTCACCTACGTAGTGCAGAGGATTAGCTAATTGTAGTGGCTGTAGGCCGGTCACGTGGTCAGTAAAATCGACAGTCGATGGGCCAATAAGGTTCTGGAGTGGACGCCGCTCTGGCGATTGGGAAGCGTTGGTCGACCCCCGGCCAGGTGCAATGCCGATTTCCACCGAGTGGCAAGGGATCGGCTGCCTTGGCGTTCATCGAATTGGCGTATGCCCAGTGTACCGATAAAAGCTATTATTGATGATGATAAAACATATTTAAAATAATTAATAGAATAAATGGAGTTAATTGATATCATTACTTTTGGGAAGTCTGAATAATACTTAATTGTCAATTTATTTAATTCGGTGGTAAATATGTGATGACCTTATATTGCCCTTAACTATCTATAACTACCTTCGTAGCCTAGTGGTATGGGCATGTGCTTTAGAAACCGGAGATCGTGGGTTCGAACCCTGCGGGGTCTCAACAAATTTTCATTGTTGTTTCCTAGTTGGTTACGACATTTTGGGATGATCACCCAATTGTCTGAAAAATAAGATGACCCATGCTACGGATGAGCATGTAAAAAGTCGATCCACCTACCAACCCGCATTGGACCAGGTGGTGGGATCCGGTTTAAAACCCCTAATGGATGGGGGATTATTAGGGAGGCCTATGTCCAGCAGTAGGGCTATCAGAGGCTGATGATATATGTATGTATGTATGTATGATGTATCTAGATATCAATGTTGACTCACACTTGTTTTATTCGTACAATAGAAATACTATTTTTGGTATTGATATGTAGTAAATTTAAACACTTCATGCCTTAATAAATAATGATTTTAATTGTCATTTATGTAGAATAGACCCTTGAATATTATCTGTAAACTTTTGTCTAAAATATCCCAGGCGTATGTTTTTAATTTAGCAACAACACTTAGTTATAAAATGGTATGGGGCATCTGATGCTAGCAATGTACGTAGTAAATCAAAATTTTCAACAATTAGTGCAATTCATACTGCGGTAAAATATTTTCGATTTGCCCCTAACAATAAAATAAACACTTAAACCGGTAGTATTCCGATAAATCAAACTTGGATGTATATTTGATATCAGTGTGATAAATCCACAGTATCATATTTATATATTCATATTTTGGGCTCACCAGCCCAAAATACACAAACCGCATGCTCGACTAAGCCCCACTGTAAGCTATATTTATTCATCAACCTGCAAATTGGCTCTACTGGGCCCACCTAGTTAAGATTTTTCACACGTTTATTCTGAGAAAAAAGTTACTTCCAGTTACTTGAGCTGTCTTTCAGCGAAAGTTCTGAAAAATTTGGATTAGTTGTTGCAGCAATTGGTCACAAAAAAATTTAAAAATATGTTAATTTATCTATTTATAGGTTTTATATCACAGTGTAATTATTTATGCTGTTACTTTGATGTTACAAACAGACATTAGATTTTTATTTATTTATACAAATTATATTAAATAAAAACATATATAGAATCAAAAATATCATAAAAAATGTTTAAACAATTACTGTGTTTTTCTTATGCCGAAGTAGACCAGGGGGGTGGATAAATATTCACTCGTAGGACATTATGGAGACATAGGAATTACCTGTCAAGTCGCCCTAATCCTAAAGACTTAAACCTCGTTGGGAACACGTAGAATATCCTTCAAAGAGGAGCTCTGCTAAGGTAAAATACCGTTTATATCAATATATATAGAGAATACCTTTGATATGTGTACTTACTTACATGTAATATAAGCGGAAATACCGTTTTACGAAAAAAGTTTCATCAAAGATTTATGTCAATGACGAATATTAAACTGTATTGTTAACTTAAATGACGACAATTTTAGTAAATCGTAAACAAAATTGTGTACCAAGCATATTTTATCTGAACTGGGACACATGTTATATATCATCATCATCATCAGCTCGTGATAGTCCACTGCTGGACATAAGCCTCCCCTCATACACCTCTACCCATTAGGGGGTTTTGGACCGTATCCCACCACGCTGGACCAATCCGGGTTGGTGGGTGGACCGACTTTTTGCATGCCCATCCGACGCATGGATCATCTTACTTTCAGACACACCCAATTATCGGCCCAAATTACCTCAACCAACTAGGAAACAACAATGAAAAATCTGTCGAGTCCCCGCAGGATTCGAACCCACGACCTCCGGTTTTACTAGCACACGCCCATACCACAAGGCTACAGGAGGCAGTCATGCTCATATATGCTGTGTGATAACTAATTAAGATTTACTGAGTCCTATTTTTACAATCTTTAAAGCTTCTCATTTGTACAGGGGTCTTGCAAAAAGGAAAAAACGAAAGAAATTTCAAAAAGAAAGCCTCACTTTATTATTGAATCGATATCTTACAGTAAATTATTAAACTTTTTTTTACCGTGGAGAAATGCTTACGCATCCGCTCCCCGCAGGGGCAAAGAAGGGTCGGACTCGCACCGACTAAAACCACCACGTTGTTCCTTCTTGGCGACTTTGAGATGGGGTCCCAGGAACTCTTTTGCGTTGCGGCGGGTCTCTCATCAGCGTTGCGGCCCCGCCGAATCGCGAAGGTTAGGGAGAACGGCCTACGGAATATCAACACTTCTCTTTCCCCGCGACTTTACCTTGGTTGCGAAGGACAGGAAGGGCGGCACACCTACCTCCTCTGTTTTTCTTTGGCACGGTTCCGGATTGTTCATATGGTCGTCTTCTATGAACCCGGCATAACTTGGCCATTGACCGCTCTCTCTTAAGGTGTGATCACCAAAACACTTGCTTGTTCCCTACAGTGAACACCTTTCGCTGCTTTCCTAAAGCTTAGTGTCAGTGTCATTGTCATCAATTTTTATTTTATTTATTGTTCAAAAATTATTTAGAATATTTTTAAAGTTTGGGAACATCTTCTGGAAGGGCTCTCAGTGGTGTAATTGGCTTCGTGGATAACTTAATTATTAACCTTTATCTATCAGCTACATTTATATATATATTTATTTAAAAATTAATGCACTTATTTATATTGTGTTCAGTTTCCTATGCTCTCTTTAATTTATCATGAAAGTTTGACAATGTGTAAGGCATTAAATTCATCAGTGTACATAATTTTATAAAAAAGAATAAAATTCCTCAATAAACGCGGGCAAGTGTTTTCGCCGATCAACTGCTGCGAAGAAATCTACGCTGTTGAAGGAAAGCGTAATTTGAAGCCTTTACAGCACTCAAATATTAATTAAACGCGGCAGCGTTTATTAAATCGTTCGGTTCTTCGCAACAGTTTCTATCAAATCATTCGATTTGCACTGGAGGAAAGTTAATTTTCTTAAGTCAATATTGAATAATTATTTCGTTTATTTTGCAGGCTCTTAAGCCACATAATTGTACAATATACAGAGAATTTCGAAACGGTGTTTTTGCTGTAACAGCATACTTAGACAAATTGTAGCTTGTATTGTAGCCGTCTTCATTAAAAGTCATAGAAAAGGTTAAGAAATTGTTAGTTTTGAATTAATCAAAAAAGTAAGTAATGGCACATAACTATATAATAAGATTATTTTATAAATATGATAATGATGATATTAAGTATGGTTAAATGTTATTTACGTCGTGAGTCGTTGGGTTAAATACATTAGGCATTTGAATAAAATGTACGTTTTAGACTGTTTTTAAAATTAAACATGAGCGGGAAACATCTGGTCGGGTCAGTCTTTCATTCTTTAATAATTCCTACCAGTAACCATACTAGATATAACATTAGCATTGGCATCAATACGTTAAATAATTTTTAACAATACTTTTTTTTAAATATTTGATAAGTAGAAGGTAATATTATGGTTTATGACAGTAAACAATTTATGTATGTATGAACGTAAAATTTTATAAATTAAATTTAATCGTAACCACTAAGTTAAGCTGCAGATATTATTTCTACGCTCTACGAAAATTTTCTATAGCCGTCCAATATTGCCGAGGCGTGACTATAGTTCTTAAGAAAAATGTTAAAGGTTTGATTTAAATATTTGCTTACGTGTATAGTTCATATTTTCACCAAAAACAATTTTATTGTACCTCGTTTTTGGCATTAAAAAAAGATTGTATATGACTAAAATGTAATTAATTTTAAAATGGTATTCAAGATATACTAACCAACATCTTCACGTTTTAAAGCATTGGTGACTTATTCGTTAGCATTTATTATACCTAGACTTTTATTATAAATTCTTTACAAAATAATTTTTATGATAAGATTTAACAATTCAAAGTATACTGGTAGCTGTCATTGTAAAGATACTGAACCTCAGCCTCACATCGAGAAAGTTAAAACCTATTCAAGTGGACCTTAGACTTACTTACAGTTACCTTACAGTCTACCAACCCCGATGTTTACGGTTTCATTTTTTCATGCTTAAGTTATGCATGAAAATGTTAGTTGCGATCATGTAGGAAAACGTTTGAATAACAATTTGGACGCTTTAAAATTTCAACTTATTTTCCTGTTATAAATACTTGTAGTGTATGTGCCTTGTTAAAAAAACTTATAATGATTTGTTAAAAATGTTACCTACCTTAAATCCAAATAGCATATTAGATTATTGCTAACATGACCAAAGTACATATATTTCGAACATGATAATCGTACATAAGGTATAAACTCTGACTGATACGGCGGAAGAGTAAAGAGCGGTTGAGATGTTGTGCTGCTGTCGACTCCTTAGTATTCCTTGGACCATGTTTCGTACAAACAGGGTGTCCTGAAATATTTCGGTCATATCGCCCTTAGAGCTCTTGATGATTAAGAACGCCTTATTGATTATAATATCTTCTATTTACACTAAGAGATAAATTGCTAGAAATTTGTACGAATTTTTTTATAAAAACAGATATTGCACTAAATTTTAACAATTATATGCTTGTATTATCGACTTAATTTATTGGTAATATTTAAAAAATAGAATTTTAGATCACCGATTTTTTGGACTCTTCTCGGTTCATCTGTGCATGCAACTTAAATTTATATCTTTAAAATGATTAGTTTTATTATTTCCTGTAATCGTATTTTATGTAGATCAAATTTGTCACTGCAAGTTGGATCTACATAAAATACATAATGCATTAATTAATTCAAAATCACCTCCGTAATTTGTTAAGGTGGTATACGGCAATTTTTTGTCGCCTGAGTGGAGAGATGGTAAAAACGGACAAATGTACATTGTTTACCATTTACATTTCAAACATTATCATCATTATAATCAGCCTGTGTTCGTCCACTAGACATGAGCCTCCCTTAATGCACGTCTTGTCCATTAGGGGGTTATTTGGGCATCCCACCGACTGGTCAGTGAGTGTTTGTGGGTAGACTGATTTTTGACTGATCATCCAACGAATGGATCATTCTACTATTCAAACAATTGGGTGATCAGCCCAAATTGTCCCAACCAAAACAGAATCGTTGTTTTCTGTTTTCCCACAGCTTTAACAAAAAAATATTTCACCGGGGGTTTGAACCCATGACCTCCGGTTTATAAATCAACGGTAAGCTATAAAGATAAGAGGAATGACACACTCTGCGAATTAAATAATCCTCGTAAAATAGATTGATTTCTACCTTAAATTAACGAGCCTTTTAAGATTTTAATATATACAGGGTGTCCCATTTAGAATGGATATCCTTGAGCGCCGCAAAGCACAGCTACCCGGCACTCGAAAAAATACCAAAGAAAAAATTCCAACTGGTACTCAAGTTATGATTTTTTAAACGTAAATCCATTTTTATGATGTTATTGTCAATTTATGTGCACAGCGACGCCAAATTAATGAATTTGCTTACGTTTTTTAAGTGTTATATTACTCCTCAAGACTATACTATTACAAAAGTAATAAATAACATGAGTATCTATTGTACTTTTTTAACAAAATATATCAATTTTAATTTTAGTAGAAATTTGATCACAAAATAATTTTGACAAAGTTTGAGAGTGTTTCATGTAAAAAAAGTATGGAAACCCAAGTAGCCAAGTATTTAAAAAATGCGCAGTTAATACAGTTTACAAAATGGTATAATACATCATTTTATCTAATACTATTACGAACTTATTGCTATTGAGATGCAAAAAGGGTAAATACGACTAAAAAGAAACGATAAATATATTATTAAATTTTAATAATAAGAAATTGCAGGTGTACATAAAACAATCTTTATTTATAACAGGTGTTCAAATTGTCTGCCACCGACTCTAATACACGCTCTACATCTTCTAATAAAGGCTCTACTAAGAAAGCGTGCGTAGCGTCGTTCATTTATTTTGAAGCGGCCTCTTGAACACGGCTGCGAAATTCCTCCAAATTTGAAATCGTTTTCGAGTACCCTCTTCCTTTTAGGCAAACCCCAGTAAAAAAAGTCAAGAGGGTTTAAATCTGGGGATCGAGGAGGCCACAAATGGGACCCAAACGACCAATCCATTTATTTGGATATGTGGCATTTAAATAAGAACGGACGTTTGCACCATAATGCAGGACAGCCATCATCTGTAGCCAATGGGACTCCTTTATCTCCTCAGGCACTTCTCCCAATAAGGTTGGGAGATCATTTTTGTAAAGTTTAAGTAACTTTGGGAAGATAAATTTCCCGGCAGTTCGAAAGGACCAATAACTATCCTATTTAATATACCAGTCCAATAATTTATTTTGAACTGGTATTGCGACTTTCTTCTCGCATTAGATTTGGATTTGAGAGTTGCCAGCTGTGCAGATTATGCATATTAAAGTATCCGTCTTTTTAAATGTAGATTCGTCGCTCCATAGAATTTTTTCAAAGAATTGTGGATTTTCTTCTATTTTGTCAAGCATTTGTCGACAAAAAAACAATCTTGCATGGTAATCTCTCGGTTGCAGAGCTTGGACGCGTCTAATATGGTAAGGATGATATTTATTTATTTTCAGTGCACGGTGCACGGTCGTTTTGGGATTCCGGTGCGACGTGATATTGCTCTTGTAGAGGTAGATGGGTCTTGCTGAATTTCATCAAGCACAACATCTTGAGTATTAATATTCACTTGTCTTCCGGAGCTCGTACCACCAATGCCGCTGCCAGGTATTCTGCCATCCGAATAACAACTGTGGACTCTGATGAAAACACGGTAATCTGGATGACGCGCATTAGGGTACCTTTCCTATAAGGGCTGCAGCGGCACTTTGCAGGCTCTGCACTCACCATAGATGAAGTGCATATTGGCGTATTCTTGTGCCGTGTATTGAATGCGTGGCATTTTGATTCACAGAATCAGTCCAGATACAAGCTCAGAGCGTCGTAAAATTACCAAACAAAGTCCAAATCAGTAAGCAAAACGGGTAGTCCAATAAAGTAGCCAGAAGTCGTCGTTATAACACTGATTCAAACTCACGGAGAAATGAGAAAGGAATGCACACATGCGTTACCGAACAAGTCGGAGACGCACTCAAGTAAATGTCTTTGCTATGTGCCTGAAACTCGATCCGATGATGACCAAACCGGTCTACAGTGTAAAAATGTTTGAACATAGTACTCTCCTCTCACTCACTCATACTCTACAAAATCAACCTATCCTTGTCTCGTGTAAACAAAAATGGACGGCTTGGGCCACGCTCAGGTAGTAAATAGTATTGTTACACCGTCCCTAGTGCAAATAAAAAGTGACCCTTTGTTACTGTTTAAGACTAGGTAATAGTTTTTCAATTTTCGTCTTAGTTACCCTTTTGCATCTCAATAGCAATAAGTTCTGTAATAGTATTAGATAAATGATGTATTATACCATTTTGTAAACTGTATTAACTGCGCATTTTTTTTAAATACTTGGCCACTTGGTTTCCATACTTTTTTTACATGAAACACTCTCAAACTTTGTCAAAATTATTTTGTGATCAAATTTCATATAAAAATTAAAATTGATATATTTTTGTTAAAAAAGTACAATAGATACTCATGTTATTTATTACTTTTGTATAGTATAGTCTGTGAGGAGTAATATAACACCAAAAACGTAAGCAAATTCATTAATTTGGTCGTGCACTACATAAATGACAATAACATCATAAAATGGTTTCGTTTAAAAAATCATGCTGTACGTTGAATTTTTTTTTTGTATTTTTTCAGTGCGGTAGCTAAACCCGGACCATGTTTCGACAAACAGGGTGTCCTAAAATATTTGGTCATATCCCTTGGTGCTCCTGATGATTAAGAACGCCTTATTATTATTATATCTATATTTACACTGAGGCTTGAGCCCACAACCCAATGGCATCTAAGAATAGATAAATTGCTGGGAATTTGTACGACATTTTTTTATGTGTACTAAATAGTAAAATATCTATTTTATGTACGTTATATTATGTTATATTATGAAAATGTATATGAAAATTGATAATTTGCTAAAAATTATTACAAATTGATGCACAAACCTATTGGAACATTTATGGTTCGTTTGGAGATGTACTATTACAAAAAATTAAAGTAAAATTTTAACAATTATATGCTTTGTATGATCGACGTAAGTTATAAGTAATATGTAAAAATAAAATTTTAGCTCATTTTCTTGGATCTCGATTTTGGACTCTTCTCGGTTCATCTGTGCATGCAACATTTATATCTTTAAATGTTTAGTTTTATTATTTCCTTTAATCGTATTTTAAATAGATCAAATTTGTCACTGCAAGTTGGATCTACATAAAATACATAATGCTTAATTAATTCAAAATCACCTCCGTAATTTGTTTAGGTGGTATACGGCAATTTTGTCGCCTGAGTGGAGAGATGGTAAAACGGCCAAATATAATTCTTTTACAATTTACATTTCAAACATTATCATCATTATAATCAGCCTGTGTTCGTCCACTAGACATGAGCCTCCTTAATGACGTCTTGTCCATTAGGGTATTATTTGGCCATATCTCACCAACTGGTCAGTGAGTGTTTGTGGTAGACTGATGATCATCCAACGAATGGATCATTCTTCTTTTCAAACAATTGTGATCAGCCCAAATTGTCCCAACCAAACAGAATCGTTGTTTTCTGTTTTCCCCAGCTTTAACAAAAAATATTTCCCCGGGATTTGAACCCATGACCTCGGTTTATAAATCAACGTAAGCTATAAAGATGAGAGAATGATACTCTGATTAATCCTCGTAAAATAGATTGATTTCTACCTTAAATTAACGAGCCTTTTAAGATTTTAATATACATATTAGCGTGGTTTGCATCACTAAATGTGCTGAAAATTAATGCTATCAAAGTGTCTTGCACATATTTTGTGCAATGGAATAGCGTAAAAAAAATTGTGGGTGATATTCAACTTTCTTGGTCATTTTTACAAATTATAACAAACTATCTAAACGTGAGAAAAAAAAACATTAAAATATTAAATCCACATTTTAATTTTAAATTTATTTATACATATGTATCAGATAGAATATACTTTTACCATGGTTTTCCCTTAATTGTGAACGCTGGACAGAGCCTGATAATCACAAAAATTAAATAAGTAAAAAAGTGACTATGTATAGTTTATATACGTAAAAAACAAAGCTAACCATTTTTAAATAGTTGTCACAAATTTTGTTAATGTTTTACGATTCCTAATTGAATATCTTACCTAAACACTCATTGAAAAGCAAATACATTATATCATAGACCCGGTTCATAGCAACATATTCCATTTTGAAACGATTAAAGTAACACTTGTGGGAGAGTTGCTAATTTGTCCAACCTTGTGGAATGAACCATGTAATTACTTCACAAAGAAAAGCTAAAGGGCATTCATTCTTTGAGCAGACACAAATAACATTTCATATGTGTATGGCTGAGTGTATTCTAGCGGAAAGGTTTATACATTCAATCATTGTTACAGTATTATTTTTATCTCGTTTGCATTCACTTTCTCCAATAATAACTTTTCAACCAGTATTCTAGATCTTCCTTTACAACTTCATGATTTTTTTTCCATAGGAGCTTGCGTGTATACATAAAGAAAAATCAAGATAATTTCTTACTGTCACCGTTGTAAAATGAATATACCTACTAATTCATACATTCTGTATTTTCCGACTAAACTTTTTTTTCCTGAAGTTTATTCATTTATTTATTTATTGATATCATCCGACATTGAAAGGCCATGACTTGAAGATTGGTTGTTTAGTAAATGTTTAATCAGCGATGGATCAAATTAATATGGAATGGTATATTTTAGTATCACCTACAAAAATATAAAACAATCTATTTAATCTGAATTAATCTGACGTATTGTTGTAATTTCAACATTGTCTTACGATATAAATATCAATATCAACACATTAATAAATCAATATATTCTGTCTCATTCATTCAAATAAATTAAACTAAAGTCCCACTTTTAAAATAACTGACATCTAACATATTATTTACCGCAATATTGTGATTCAACTTGTTGACATTTCCCAATTTTGTGATCATTTGTCGCAACTTTTGACGGATAAACGAAATTTGTCAACGCTCCCAACCTGAAACTGACAGTTGTTGAAAGCAAACATTACTTTAATGGTAACATGTAAAAATAGCAGACCATTGTTTTATAAAAACCAGAAATATTAGACTTACAAATATAATACATTATTTTTGATAAAAAAAAATAAAAAAGTAATTTTTTTAATGTTACATTGGAAATTATAACATTATTCCCTTTTCTGTTTATTATTTTTTAGGGTAGGAGATTTATTAATGCTAGGCTTTAGATCTTCTCGCTCTCTTGACCCCTAGGGAAAGGATTCGGAAGTTTTTAGCTCAAGTATAGCATCTAAAAAGAAGAAAGAAGAAATAAGAACGTTTTAGTTAAGGTGCAATTAGAGGTAGTATGGGCAGTAGCCCGAAGATGGGACTGCTTGGGCCGTTGTGATAATTACTTGTCAAACTACTTAGCTTACTATTGCCATAAAACAACAGTAATTCTTGACTCATATAAGGTAAAACACACTCACAGATATCAAAACTAACCAAAAATGTATTATACATTACTAAAACAAAATTATATCAGTTGCTATAACTACGAGAACAAAGGAAAGATACATTGTTCAGGACGCAAAAGATCGTGTTAATAAAAGTAGATCATCAGTTAATGCTGGTAAAAAAATAATCTCGCATATCCTGCGGCCATGGGAGATCACCGTGATACGTAAGTCTTCTGTGTTGTTTCCAAAGCTTTTGACTGTATGGACCTTAAAGTATTAAACGATAAGTCAAAGCTTTACGGTGCGAGCGGGTTTGGTGTTTCGTGATGTTTTAAATGAAACCAAGATTTCAATAATTATCGGGCTATACAGATTTTAATATATTATTAATTGCCATTTATTTATATATAAAGGTACGGAGGACATGTTTTGCCTTTAGAGATTTAATCAGATTTAGACCGACCTATCTTTTGTTCAAATTGTTAACGCTAAGGCCATAAGCCTGCGTCAAATTCCAATAATAATTTTCACCGGTGGTAGGTCCCCTGTTTACAGGAGACCGCCTGGGTGGGTACAACCGCGGTCTCTATTTCTACCGCAAAGCAGTAGTGTGAAAACACTACTGTGTTCCAGTTTGAAGGGCACCGTAGCCAGCGTATTTACTGGGTAAACGAGGCTTAACATCCCATGTCTCACGTTAGGCAGTGCGTTGGTGATACCAGTATTGCCAATGTTTATGGGCGTCGGTGACCACTTTCCATCAGGTGGCCCCTGATTGCTCGTCTGCCTACGTATGCAATAAAAAAAAATTGTATGAAAAAAAAACTAAATGTTATTCTAAAAATATTACCTGTTTCACTTCAGTTCACGTACAATTGGGACCACATAACACTAATCTTTTAAGAACTGAAGTGTGTTTCAATTCAGTTGTTGCTTTCGCACAAATATAGGTTTTCCCTAATAACATACTATATACATAAGATATACTACTGTATACCCTTCTAAAGGTGATGTATAGAACAAATTATTGAACCATTTAAATAAGCCGATAACGTATAGTGTTTGATTATTATCGTTTGAATATATTATAATTGCTAATCTTAGAACGACTCCAAAATATCATCCTTTTAGAAAGTTTATTTCTTTTAACGACAATTTCGAACAAAGTAATTAATTAACATCACCGAAATCTGTTGAAATTTGTTTGCCTTTAACCCTTAATAATATTATGTAATGCAACGTGGTCTTTTATTTCATTATGAACCAGCTTTTTACGGAATAATTTTATACAGATATTTCATTTCTTTTTATTGCTTGCAGATAACAGATATCTTATTTATTTAATTAAAAGGCTTATAAACAATCTTTAAAAAAATACAAGTAAGATAATTATTTATTGAATATAACATGTGTGAGTGTTGCAATTACTTATAGATAAACACGACACACGCAATTGACAAGAAAATAACAATAAAAAAGAAGGGATTGTAAGGGTCTGTAATGGTTGGACAAGGTTTTCATTAATGTTTTTATATTTTTCTCATGAAACATACATTATTATAACTTTTTAGACGTCTTCGGCGACGTGAACTCAGACTTACCTATTCGAATCCCTCACAACTTTCAAGTATTTGAAGATGTAGTAGCAAATGTTTTTATTATACTTCATATCAGTCCAATCGATGTTTGTTTTGCATGTTTCGATTTTTGCGTTATATTTTCGAAGCAATACTAAGTTGTAAACTATATTTAAATACCTTCTAAAAATATATAATCAAAAGTTTCTTTTACGGTTTCGAACAGATTAAGGGCACCTACTTGCCTTGAAAAACTAATTAGAACAAGTATATCAGTGTTTTTAAACGTTCTAAATTGAATGATTAAACGTAGCAACTAATAATTTAATTAGTCCAATGATCTTTTATGTAGTGTATTATATATATGAATATATATATTCTTAAAGATAATTGCTAAAATGTAAGTCAATAGCACTACATTTACTTACTTTTCTCAGAATTAAACCAATAAATGGATAAGTTTAGAATGAGTAAACTGTAGTAATGACTAATAAGACTAGAATGTGCAAAAATATAGTATTTGTTTGTAGTATAGAAATCAGTTTACATAATTTTAGATCTATATCTGAGAAAAATTATTCCAAAGATTATTTCATGTTTTCATAATGTCCAAAATCATCGAAGAATTTAATATTATAAAGTTTCCTCTAAATGAATTTATTATTTTAACATTGCTTCTTTTAAGCTGCAGAAAGTAATGTTAAAATAAGCTCAAAAATATTTCAAAAAATAAATGCACAAAAAGCTAAACTTAAAATTCATATGCTTTAATAATATAGAAATGTTACAGCCTTATCATTACGTATCAAAAAGTGGATTTTATGTTATAAAGTGTATTAATATATTCATCATCATCATCATTGTGCCCTTTCGTCCACTGCTGGACTAGCCTTCCTCAATGAACGCCAAGACGCCGATCCTTTGCTCTCGCTGCCAACAGCGGCTATTACACGAAGTCCATCCCAACCGGCCTCAATCTAGGACCTTTTGTTTTACGTAATAAAAATTGAACAGCCCAACTGTGTGTGTAATAAATATATTATTGATGTTTTCTTATTTTTGCAAATTATAAAAGCTCCTAGTTATTCTGCACTATACAGTATTTTCTTCTCATATTGAAAGCGTTCTTATACGGTTACTACCAAAACGCCTTTATGTAGTTCTATCTGTGTAGCCTTAATTTGTGTTAGTCGTCACGATCCTTCTAAATAGGATATTGTTTTTCATCTCTTTCTCTCTGTGTTCATATTATCGTTTATCTACAAAATGCTTTTTCTTGTTAAACTTTGTTTGTTTAATGTATTTGGATGTCCTTAGTGTCATATAAGCAATAAATTTTTCATTAACAAATTTCTTTCTCTCTCTCCGCGGCAATTATTACTCCATCTGATAGTGGGGTCTGCCTTTCTAGTTTTCCTTTTCCACTTCGCTCTGTCGGACGTGCCCTCTTCGGAGACATTGCAGGCCTTTAGGTCTTTCTTGACCACATCTGTCCATCTAGTCTTCGGTCGCCCTCTGGGTCTTGACCCCGGGATCCTCAGATTGGCCAGTACATTTCCCACGTAATCAGGAGGTGTCCTTTTTATGTGCCTCCATTTAAAGTAGCATGCTTTCTTGCAACTTGTCGGCGATGTCGCGTACACCGAAACTGCTGCGGACATACTCGTTGCGTATTTTATCGAGTCTCGTTAGTCCACACATCCACCGGAGCATTTTTATTTCGGCAACTTGGATGGTTTGGCGCTGGGTTACAGCCAAAGTTTCGCTGCCGTATGTGAGGACCGGTCTGATCATGCTTTTATACACTAAGCCTTTGAGTTTCACAGGCATTCGTCTGTCACAGGTTACGCCAGTTACTTCACGCCATTTAAGCCAGCAGCTGCTATGCGATGTTGGATGTTTGCGTCAATGTTTCCAGAAGAGTGCAACTTAGAAGCCCAGATATTTGTATTCCTCGCACTTAGTGACTTGTTGTCCGTCAATGACAAGAGGACTATGAGCTGTGCTGTACTGGTTGGTTGATAAGGAGCTCTCCTATCTCAATCGACCGTCTATAACTCGCTCATATAGCTTCATCGTATGACACATCAACTTTATCCCCCGACAGTTGTTGCATTCGTATCTACTGCCTTGGCCTTTATAGAGGGGGACAATGGTGCTAAGTCTCCATGATTCAGGTATACGTGAAGTTTCCGTAGCCTTTTGGAACAAGTGTGTGAGTATATAAATACCCTTTTCCTTGAGATATTTCCAGGGTTCTATTGAGGATTCCATCAGGCCCTGGAGAATTTTCGTTTGACATTTTCTTAAGGGCAGTCTTTACTTCCTCAGGTATTATGAGTGGTATCAGACCTAAGTTCTTCTTAGTTAGGAAGATAAACTGTTCTTGTTGTTGCATTTATAAGCTGTTCATAGTAAGAGTGCCATGCTGCCAAAAGTTTCTATTCTTGTACACCATATTCCATGTTGAGTCTTAACTATCCTTGTTCTTATTGGATCTTGCGTTTGCTTTATTACAAGCTTTTGAAAGCTTGTAGATTTCTTTCTGCCCCTCTCTCTTTCAAGTGTTGCGTAAAGTGTTCCTAATGCGTTTTTCCTTTCAATGGCTACAGTTTTCTTTTGCCTTCTTTTTAGCTCTTTTGTAAATATCTCTATCACTCTGGGATCGGTAGATTGCTAGTCTTTGAAAGCTTGCTTCTTTTCTTGTAGTGCAGTTTGACTGAAGCATTCTACCACCACGTTTCTCTAGATGTTTTCTTCCTGGCTTAGTACGTCCCATGATTGAGTTTGCTGCTTTCATAATATGTGAGTAGCACTGTTTCCACATTGAGTTGACATCGTCGTCTATGTTCAAGGTAAATGATCCAAGTTTTTTCTGAATTCATCGGCTTTTTCCCTTTGTAACCACCATTTCGTGATCTCCGGCATTTTTGAGGATCCAAGCTTTTTCGATGGAAACCATGTCCATGACTACGACGCGGTGCTGTGAGATTACGCATTCTCCAGATATCACCGTACAATTCTTTATTCGGGCAATGGTAGCTCTGTTTGTAAGTAGATAATCGATTTGTGTGGTGAGCCGCTTTATACTGGATGATGTGTTCAGGCTTCTTTTTAAGAAACTACTAACGATAGCCAGATCATGTGCAATGGCCGTAGCTAATATCTTCTTCCCAGTGTCATTTATCACCCCATACCCATATCTTCGTATACTCTTCCAAATGAGCTACATTTTGTGCTGTATGTGGCCATTCAAGTCTCTACCTATCACACAGATTCACCATTTGGTATTTGCTGGAGTATGTCTTCGAGTACTTTTCAATATCTGTATCTCCGATTTGTGGAGCGTATACGGATAAGATGTTTACCACTTCCCCTCTATGAGTACCTTCAAATACATAATCCGATCATTTATCCGTTTGATCTCAATAATATTATCCAGGTGGTTTTGACCAACGACTATAGCGACACCATTCCGACCTTCAGAAGACCCCGCATACATCATTTTAAAGCCTTCTCTAATATTGCGCGCTTTCGACCCCCGCAATTTTGTTTCCTGCAGGCACGCGAAATCTATTCTTCTCCTGTGAAATAGTTCTGCAAGTTCCAGTTAATGAACCAACATTTTATATAGCGAAGCGGACCTTTAAGTTTTAATGTGGGACTAGTGTCTTTAGCCGAGTCCGTCCTTGATTCGGTAGCCCTCACATATTTGTCACATATGTAGGGCGGTGTATCTGCGCGTCGTTTCGCGGCGACGCCCTATCCGTATTACTATTTATCAAAAATTTTAATTTCACCTTTATTTTGGGGCGGCGATTTTGGGTTTATTGTTCCAGTGCCGACTGCCGTCTGACGCTACAAAACCTGATCCTCTTGGACAGGAAACCCGTGGGTATGATTTTAGTACGTTTCCAGGAATTTCCTCCTGTGAGAAAGTGTTATTGGTTATACCGCCAGAAAATCAGGTTGAGCCTCGTCCGTTGTCCAGCAGGGAGCACCACGGCAACTGTTAGAGTTGCCGCCGCTGATTATTCATACGAACCACTGCGCAGGCAGGTGAGGTTGACATTTGGGCCATATGGATGTTAGTTCTGTTCTCCTTAATCCCTCTCCCTTACTAACCTTAACTTATTAACGCAAATTTAATAAATAATATTTTTACTTATGATAATTTTATGTTGTTTGTCATTCGTAACCTTTGCCTCTTAAAACTTAATGAAATTTTTTATTACCTTTGCAGCGGTAAAACTGCGCGTCATTAAAGCTTTCGATAAGCATTAAAAATACATATTATCGTCAGGTATTAACAATTAATTAATAATAATAACAATGTATGGATTGTTGATATTATCAATCAATGATGTTATTATAATTATTATTGTTAGTTAAACTGGCAGCCAAACTATTTTTATTAAATATACTATTGATGTTTTTTATTCGCAAATTATAGTAACTGAAATATATTTTTTCGTGTGTCGAAAGCTTTTTTATATAATTAATACCAAAAAGACATTCTTTAAATTTGTCTCTGTCTAGTTAATGCAAAAAATTAACTATACTAAGAGTATTAGAAAGATAGTGTAATGAAATATATAATAAATTAACCTATAACTAATTTGCCCAATTAAAACAATTCTTTGGCCATTAGAAAGCGGCTTTGACCTTAATTAACATAGGCTTCTGTTTACCCAAGGAAAATCCCTTTTAAAAATCTAAATATAACATGGATTGAACCGTGGATAAACTACTAGTATTAAATAAAGTATAAGTTTACTTGATATCTATATCAAAAATAAAATTAACCTTTCTTACTGACTCAACTTATTATGATAAGTAATTCTTTTGAAAAATAAAAACATAATATTGTATTTTTGGTTTTCCTAATTTTATGTTTAATTTTAACTTTTAGTTTTAAGCACACGGATAAGATACCCTCAAGTGTAGTCCTTATGAAGTTGCGGATATCAAAATTATACGTGTAAAAAAGAAAATAATCGATTGACATAAAAACCTAAAGGGAAATCACTTTTTTCACGCTGTTTTAATTTTCGAGATTTCGGAATGATTCCGATCAGTGCAATGTGTAAGCAATTTAAATGTTCACAATCAAAATTTCAATTCAAATTCCAACAGGATTGCAGTTCTATGGTCATAATTATAGGAACAAATTCTTAGGTGTCCACAAGTGCAAGACGTAAGGACCAGGAGGTGGGACAGACATTGATTGTTCGTAAACTTCAACTGTAAATAATAATTTACGGATACGAGTATAGACTAAAAAATTGTATGAATATGTATCACTAATCATTTAGGAATCGCTTGTTAAGGCGATCATGATAATGATTGGTAGACAGTATAAATGATGGTGTTAAAATTCAATTCGTAAATTAATGTATATGACCTAGTTTTTAAAGCAAACGAGACACATAAGCCGAGACGACTTCTATTACTGTAAAAATTTGTTCCCGGTAATCAATAATCGAAAACAAAATAAAAAACACGAACATGTCTTAATGTCGGTCGCTTATCTTATGTTCAAAGCTATTTGTTAAATTACATAAATAAATTAAAATAATTCAACTAAAAATTAAAAATTAAATGATAACATTAAAAAATAAGATTCAAAACCTTTAAAGAGATGTTCAGAATAATGTCAGTATGTGCATGAAATTGCATAAATAAAAATGATAAAATTTATCCCCAGGTACGATTTTCAGTGCTGTGTTAAATCTTGTCTAAGTGTGAACATAAAAAAAATCATGTAAATAAAAATTGTCAGCAAGGCATTAAAAAATTAAAACACTTATCTTCGCTGCATTTTTAAAACTCTGATTTATTCAAAATTAAAATGCTTACAAAATCGATAGGTATTGTCGTGATCACACTCGTAATGCTTTTTCGAACACTGGTTTAACCTAAATAAATACAAATTTTCTAATGCAGAATAATACAGCTGTATTATGACACGTGCTTGTACATACTACAACCAAAGAACTAAGATACTTGTACATGGCTTACAACCAAAGAACTAAGATTTAGTAAATGGTTTTTATGAATGTTACGTTATTAAATGGCCGATTTTAGTTTCAAAAAACAAAATTAAAATAAATGATTAATTCAAAGTTATTTCCAAATCAGCGCCTTAATTTTTTTTATATTTTAAGAGAAATTCCAAAAAGAAAGTATAAAACAAAAATGGGTGCGTTACTTATCTACGCAGTGAGAAGTTATACTTCTTTGGCATCATTAAAAATAGTTTTTAATTGCATGCAAATAATTAATTACAATAAAATAATAGAAGAAGTTGGAAAGGATAATCAACAAAGTTCAGTTTAAATTTGAAAAATTAAATAAATGAATATTTATTTTCTTACATTAAGTCTAACATAAATTGTCTTATTATTCGAATTGTATTTTTAATTAAATGATGTCCACTTCCATAGTATCTTCCGTAATGTCTGAATCGGAACTTCAGTTATCATTTTTATCAAAAGTTTTCATTAAATTTATTTAGTTATTTTATAAATATTTATTATTTATTCAATTTAATACAAATATTAAAATTAATATTATAATTTGATGTTAAATTTTCAATTTTATCACAAACTTTTTATTAAATGTTTTATTAAATTTATTTCTTTATTTTGTGAATATTAAATAACCAATAATAAGTATTTAACATTAATAATTCAATAATATTTAGTTTAATTATATTAAATAAAAGTATTTTAATTTATATCAATAAATAATACATACGGATAGTTAACCTTAATTATATTGAGCACTTGAAAGAGTATATAACAAATTTTTTCACTAATATTCACAAATAGTAAGTAATATCAATCAAAATATTCAATTTAAATCACTACTGAATATAATTTATTGACATATATAATTCGCTATGTATGAAACTCAAACGCGTGTTGTGAATGATATAAACTAGAGACATGTTGATAAATATTATAAATATGAAAACAGTGATCAGAGGTGACGAGCGTACCAACATGCGCGAATAATATCGAGGTTCAATTAATATTTTGTTGGTAGCTTTTTTTCAGTTTAATGAGCGGTTAAGCAGACGGCTTCATACTGTTCAATTTTTGTGTCACAGGTGCACGCATCTTAAAATTTCACTCTCATAATTTTTCATAACGCGCCTAAAAAGTATAACTTAAAAATGCGCTTTGTGAAAAAGAACTTTGGTGATCTTCCATAAAAAAAACTGTTTATGCAGCATGAACTTCTTATTAGCAAAAGTGTTTCACTTCAGCTTATAAAATAATTTATTTATTTATTTTTAAATTTACGTACAGTATAAGCGTAGTACACTAAACTCTCTTACTTAGATTATCTTACTTTAACTAATAATGGTTGGTTTCTGAGATATTAAGGCAATAAAAAAATATGTTAAAAAAATATTAGTTTGTAGTAGTAATAATTTTTTATTTTCGTAATTTTAAAAACTTTAGATAACGGTATTAAAATTAAAGGAAATAATATAAAATTAGACAATTAAATGCGTGTTATTTTAACAATTTATAATTACTATTCAATTTCAAAGTTTTCTCAAGTATGAAAAGTTTTATTTTAAAAGTTTTAAAATTTTGAACGAATAAATTAATATTAATTTTATCCAATGAAAAATATTCTCCTATATAAACAATGTTTTTTATAAATTTGTTTGCTCCGTCTTTTATGGTAAGCTATGTTTTGTATCATTTAAAATTATATGACCACAATAAAAATTTAAAAATTTTGAAAATCTATGCATAATACATAGTAATTTCAATCTTATGAATGAGAATAAAAGGAATAGATTCAAAGAGGGTATACAGTAAATTTTTACTGATTTTTTTATTGCCATGGTACTTTTTTTTTTATATACCTAACATTTTTTTAAATTTCTATTAATTTTTTAACAGGATAAAGACTCCACGCAACATAAATTTAACTAATAGTCTCATCGTATTGTGCATTATTTATGGTTAGTTGAGTACTGTAAAGATTTCAATATAGAAACAATATATTCAGATCAGTTGAAACGCAAGTTATTTTTTTATCTGCATTGTAAAAACACTACGAAAAGTACGAGCAATGTGTCGGATTCGGACGAATTGTTACTCATAACTTCTCATATTGAATAGAACGGTGTTTTCCTATTAAAACCTCAGATCGTATCAATTTTAACGTAACATTTATTGATATTGCGAGTTTTATTTTACCAGAAACATAAATATTCTTCCAAAACTTTATTTAGATATTAGACAGTTTTTTTTTAATTATTCTAATTACGTCTTAAAATTATAGTTAAAATTCAATGATTATGAAAAATTTGCCTAGGTTTTAGGATCATCTTGATGACAAATTAAAGTTGGGGTAAATAAATTGAAAAACAAAAACGTAGTACATCAATAGACAGAAAAAGGTATTTTTTAGTTTATTTGATTTACTTTTAATGATTAAAAAAAAATTATAAGTATTTTTGCTCATATTTTATTATTTCTGATAAAAATAAAGCTTATTTTGAAATATAACAAGTGCTATTATTAAACTACTTCTCCCAAGATTAAATGACTACATTTATTGATACGTTTCCTAACTAAAGTAACAATTTTACTTTGTTGAGAGGTGCTTGTCACGTTAAACCATTTTTTATTTTATTGCTAGTTGCCAAAAATTAATTGATTCGATAATATAACTTGATAAATTAACTTGTTAACGCAGGCAAATCAATGTAAAAGCAACAACACAAAAGAGGCATGCAATGCAAATGCAATTCAATCAATAATGTTTCAAAGTCAATGTGCCTTTGGTATACATAAGCTTCTCAGTCTTCTCGCTTTTGTATACATAAGTATGTACACATAACATATAAATACGTATATTGCTATAACTCATTCAACTTTTTGTTTTTAAATACAATTTGCTAAACAAATTTTATTTTCCACATTTATCCTATCAATTTTTTTAAGTCGTCACTGCATATTGGCCCTGAAGGTTAGCATTGCGAGTGCGTAATATGTGCACGACGAAACACTCGTCGTTGTGAAATGACGCTGTATTAAATTCCATAAAATTATGAATTATCCAAAATGCCCGAATACGCTTAGATTTGTACTTAATTCTTACAAAAATTCTTATGATCGTCTATACTTCTATTATTTAATTATTTCTTAACTATAAAAAAAATAAAGTTTTATCCTAAAAAACCCCTGTCTATATTAAATCCTCTTTATTGTAAAACAAATTGGAAGCATAATTTCAAGTCTACGTTATAAGAGAAGATGAGAAACAAAAGAAGCAAGACTTTCAAAATTAAATTTATAAGATATTAAAACTGTTCGCGGTATAATATCCCCCAAATCTCGTTAAAATAAACGGAAATAAAATTCTTGAAACCCCTTATAGCTGAAAGTCGGCTTTAAAATCGAAATATTAATTTGTTAAAAAAGCTACATACGTATAGTATTTTAAGAGACATCAAGAATTATTTTAATGGACGTTTATTAGTAATAATTGTATGCGATTTAGATATTTGAATGGTTGGTATTATATAATATATTTAATTGAATATATTTTATTACGTCTATGTTATTTTGAAAATACCAGCAATGGAATTGTTGTATTAACAATGATGTTTTTTATTCTTACCTAATATTTTCGACCTCGACAGAAAAAGAACACAAAGTTTAAATTTATAATGAAGAAATGATTATTGAATTTCACGAGTATGGGTTTACGGTTAAGTTGGGAAAAATATATAGCTCATTATTAATTCGTTTTATAATTTCATTCATTTTTAATAAATAAATGAGAAGTAAAAGTTTGAATTATTCTATAAGGAATACGTAGGTCGGATGATGCACTGACAAATTTTGAGGTGTGTTTATAAGATTCTTTTTATAATAAGTCCGGTCCGACTGGAATAGTACCAATGCGATGCCTATTTTTGTTGCATAGCTGCATATAACACAAGGGAAATTTTAACAAAAAATGTCACATATCATATCTTTTAATACATATATTTAATCAAAATATCATGTATGATATGTTTTATGCTCATACAATAAATTTTTTAAATGTATTAACTTTTATGTCAACTTAAACTATATTACCAGAGGTGAGCTTTATACATGCCTAATTACAATATAAAAAACAAAGAGTCATTGTGCGTTATTCTTAACACGTTGTTAAAACACTTAAGAACAATAGGGTATGGAGGTGAAACCCTACTAACGGTACCTGACTAATAAGGGCAAATAATGTAAATATTCAAAATTTATTAGAGATTCTTAACGAACAAAATTAAATTTTACTAACAAAACACAAAAGCTTAATATCAAAAATTTTTCCTTCATAAACGATGTGATTAAAGTAACAATAATATGTTTTCTTTTCATTCTGAATATTGTTTGCGACGTTGTTGAGTAAAGGACTTCGGCTTTATTTAAATATAAATTTGATAGGCTATATCTCGAAGCTAGATGGAATCGGATCGTAAATTTCAACTAAAAGGATACAAGGGTGGTTTAGTCTTACTATTTTACGTTACACTATGTTATAGCCCAACTTCTTAAAAATAATATATACAGTAATTATAGCTGCCTTCGTAGCCTAGTGGTATGAGCGGGACCGTTATTATCATGCCCATACGGCGCATGGATCATCTAACTTTTCAGACAATTGGTTGATCAGCCCAAATTGTCCTAACCAACTAGGCAACAACAATGAAAATTTATTGAGTCCCCGCAGGATTTGAACCCACGACCTCCGGTTTCTAAGGCACACGCCTTTACCATCAGGCTACGAAGGCAGAAAAGAATATTAGACAAACATTAGATGTAATAAAATATTTACTTAAGAATCTTTTTGTTAACAAAAAATAAATTCGCAATGTAAACATATCTGTTAAATAAATTGCTTTATATGAATTTTACCACTAGTATTTTTTTATGTTTATGGACGGATTTGACATACTTAAATTATAGTTATCATTTATTCTTTTTATTTATAGACTGAGAAAAGACATATATTTTACTGAAAACTTACATTTCATGAAACGGTAGCACTTGTTATATGGTTGAGTTGTTTAGTAAAAAATCAAATTTGAGTGTCGTTTACTTATTTTAATAAACAAAGAATTGTTTTTGTTTTGTAAAAGTGTTTGTAGTAATTTAAAATATTTATTTATTTTATAATTAATTATCCCTGAAATCGTATAATAGATTCTTGTCTTAATCGTGATCTTCCATGCGATAATTTTCCAAAATATTCTGTTGGATTGTCTTCTTAATTACTTTAAGTATCACCTTCGTGCCCACAATATACCATCAAATATCCTAATGTCGTTATCATTTTCCCCTTAGGAGGCGTAAAGCGTATCGAGCTTGTTACGATTAATCTGTATTATAAAACACACACAATATAAGAAGCTTTTCTTTTAAGATTTTAGTAGTTTTATTTTTAACCTGACTGTTCAAAAATTATACTAAAGCGTTTAAGGTATATTTGAATCAAAAATAAAGATAAGGTTAAAGATATTTATAAGTATAAATAAGCATGGCGTAGATGTTATTTTTAATCAATCACTTCTTTATTTTGATTGGTTTAGAGTTATTGTACGTTCTAGCACATACTAAAAATCATAACAGATTTTTTTATAATAATCAAAATTTAATAAAGTTGACATGCTTGACAATACGATGGACAAATTAATTAATTACTTTAAGAAAATGACCTCAGCTGGTGATGGCATTGACGTATCAGTAACCTCAAAGTTTAAATCACTTTTCGTATAGAAGGTATTATAAAGGAACTGAACACGAATGAAATCAAATTATTGAAAAAAAATATTCGATTTGAGTTGAAAATTTACCCGGAATATACCAAGGTGACAGAAAGTAACTTCATACGTGCGATGGTTCAATGTCAAGTGTTAGGTACCGCACCTAACAGCCACCTGAAAAAATATATTCACCAGAATATGTGTCAATATGGCAAACATTCGTGGATGTACTGCCGTTCCCCCTCAACCTTTTTTGACACGATCGTTCCTTATTGAAATCAAGTTATCAGACCCGAAAAAGTTGTCTAAATCAATTATTATTAAGATAAAATTGGATTTGATTTGAATGCATCAAATTGAAATTTTGCATGGAAATGACAAATATAAAATTAATCAATAGAGAAAAACCTATCGATAGCGAACAAAACCAGTCGTGACTCTCAGACCAGCATAAAGTAAAGTAAACATAATACAACTTGGAGAGATGAGAAGAGTGTTATTATATGAGAAAGAGAAGGAAGTTAAAAAAAGAATTGTGAAATAGGCTGCAGAATAAGTCATCTACTCTGAAAACAAAAACATAATTCATTGTCAACGTAAGTAATATACATTTGTTTAATTTGTTAATAATTTAAGAAATTTGATCAGATTGAAAAATAAATATAACGCAATAATGTTTATACACCGAATATTTGCAGTTTTTCCGATGTAAAATTTGTAAATGAGGCATGTCTTTTACAAATATAATTTAGCTTAGTACTAAAAAAAGATCGCGCCTTCGGCAAATTTAAGATTTACATTAGTACTAAATTAGTTATTCCACAACAACAGCCGCTAATTCCTTCTCAGAAGTTATTTAATGAACGCCTACATCTTAAATTCTAAGAAATAGACCTCATAGCGAGGTTAAGTTATATTTTTTAAAGATATCTATTTTTAAACAAAAGCTTTACAACTTATTCTTGGTATCTATTCAATTTTCCCCGAATAACATCTTTAACGCAAAGACATCTAACTTTTCATTCCGAAGCGGTAGACTGCAATCGATACATAGATTGGATGTCAGATAACTTGAATCCGGTGACATTCTAAAACGGCCACTGAAAGTTACGACCAGCGAGACTGACTGTTAACTTGCCGATTAAGATCGGCAAGCGTAAGTCTAGTGTCACCTTATTTTTAGGAAAATTCCACATTTTACAAATCGACCAAAATACAACGACCGCACAAGTTATGTTCCTAAGGATTTGAACAAAATGTATATTTTTGTAAAAAATTAAGATTGGTTATTTCATACCAATCACAGAGTATTGATATAGGATTTTTGATAGGATAGGAACTTACTTTTTACTGATAAGCCGAAACGAGTCTATCATAGGGCCAAAAAATAAGAAAAAAGAAGCATCGGAACTCATTAATCTCTTCTAGTACAATAGGTGTAACTTTATTCTGATCATCATCATCATCTTATTAACCTTACAAAGTCCACGGCTGACTAAATACCTCTCCCATGATTTCAAGAAGTACGACCTGTACCGCCTGCATCTACCCATCCTAACTAACCTCACAATTGCACGGGTCGTCACTCTATCTTGTAGGGGTAGTCCTAGATTGCGATGTCCGGTAAGACACCGCCCTTCGGGAATCTTTTTCTCCAATGGTTGTCGTTTTGACAAGCTCTGTCTCTGGCCCATTGCCACTACAGCTTGCTAATTTTGAGCCATGTCAGTTACCTTTGTTCTACTGCGGATGTAACCATAACGCACTTTAAGCCAAACACATAATTCGTATAGCTTTAAAACAAATAAAACATTAGTTGTTCATAATGCATCATAACCTGTATTACTTTGTCCTTTAACATATGTTTTATTATAGTGTTTATGCTTTACCGTTTTATATTTTCCCGTTTTATTTTAGTTAAATAACGAGTAGAATCATTTTAACGCTATTTTTATTTTACACAACTGTTAAATAGACTTCTAAATTGTCAGGTGTGTAAGTAGCATTTTAAACTGCTGTATATCAGTCAATATTGACTTCTGTAAATAATATATATTTTATACAAAAGAGTTTATTATAAAATAACCATGCAAGTCGTTCTAACACGAACATATAGTACCAATTTTACATTCGAGCACGTATGCCAACGTGACACTTATGACGGGTCTATTACCGAAACAAGAATTCAAGAGAAAACCTCATATGTATGGAGCGCGTATTACTAGTCGATATTTCTTATATATTGTTAAGCTATTTGTTCTATCACAACTAAACAGTTTTATAGGTGGTTGATCTGCTATCTACAAAAATTACTGTGGAAAAACAGTAGTGTGTAAACAGTTATGCTTCCTTCAACCAATGAAAGAAAAATAGACATCGTGAACTCTTTTAACATTGACCTTTTGCAGTGCAGTGCAAAAAAAACGTAAAATCAAGAAAAGATTTATAATTAGGTGGACTTTCTTAATTATTTATTGCTTAAAAGGTATAATTCCTGTGTTTTTTTCATTGGTTAGATCAAACAGAAAATTCAGAGGATGAAAAATCCGATTCGACTATAACTCAGTGGTAATTTTGAAATATTGCAATTTGCGTTTCTTTTATATTTCTCTCTAAGTTTCTCTAATTAAATTTTAGTTCAAATTATAATAAAAATATGTTTTTTTTAAATAACTCATATATGCAAGGCCAATTTATTGTCTTGTGTTTTTGTGTATGTTAATAAATTTAAATGAATTCCCACGTGCATTTGACGATCTACCAACATTTTATGAAATGTGATAAATGTGCACACAAAAAAAATATTAAAGTTAGTTCGTGTGTATATTCAGTTAAAACTTTTATATGTGAGTTGAAAATATAGGAATAACTAAAAATTAAAAAATCACGTGTGTTATTGAATTAATAATATATTCATCAGAATTGAGCTTCTTAATTTACATTTTAATGAGATTACATTATTGTCACTTCTGTGACTGTGTGAATATAAAAACGCAATTTTTTCAGTAACTTTAGTGTGGCTGTCCAATATTTAGAAATCTGTTTTATTTTTTTTTAACTTACACTATTTATAAGTTAATTTTAAATATTTAATTTTGTAAGGATAGAATAGGTAATACACCAGCCGGCGGGCAGCATTAAACAATACTTCGTTTTTCTTTTTAGTTAGGAACAGTGACAAATTTCAGTATTCGCTTTAAGGTTAAAAGTATTGTTTACTGAATTTTGGAAATTTATAATTTTAAATAATTGATCATAATATTTCTTACTTTTTATTGCGTAAAGTTTACTAAAATATTTTCACAACAGTGAAACATATAGTAAAAACAAACTAATCTCGCGGTAATATTTATCCTGAATTTGTAATTTAATTATTAGCACAAAGTATAACAAATAATTTGCCATTTGAATTGAATATCTACTCTCTTTGTAACTTCGGCCATAACAACAATTCATTAATCGCATATCTTTGATTAAGATCGAATTCCTCGATACTGGTCGACCGTAATATTTTAGGTCGTTATATGGATACATTTCGGGTTTTTCTCTTTCATGATAACCTCACATATTTTATAGGTGTATTTCAATTTATAACTCAATAAAGTTTTTAAATGTAACATTCTTCATATATTTCATTAATTGATTACTGGTTTTAGAGGGAAACCGACAGGATGATTCAGTTGGTCTGGGCAGCAATTAGAAATCTGAACCACATTGTCGCGTCACCGATACCACAGAGTAAAAAGACGAAACTCTTTAAGCAATGCGTACTACCCGTGATGACCTACAGGGCTAAAACGTCGCATCTGACTATTGGACTAGTCTCGAAGTTCGCCGTAGCTTAACGTGTTATGGAAAGCGCTATGCTCAGAGTCTCTTAGTTGGATAAAATTTAAATAGAATTCATCCGGCAAAAAACGAAAGTTACCCACAATAGCGCAAAGGATTAGCTCCTTGAAGTGGAAGTGGGTCGATCAGGTGGTCCGAAGAACAGGTGGCAGATTGATTATACAGTGGAGAACACGTTTAGGAAAAAGGAGTGTTGGTTGACTCCCGACCAGGTGAGATGGCAGCGAATAGCAGGGCCGTCTTGGCGTTTTCAATTAAAATGTCTATGTCCAGCAGTGGACTGTTAGAAGCTGATAATGATGATGATGATAGGTTTTAACATTTTAAATTTATTTAATTTATTTTTAATACAATATTGTACTTAAATTATTTAGATCAATGAGTACAAATATTTTGCGCTTAACAAAAAATATAAATATGATTAAAACATTTATTAGTATAACCATTTTATTATTGTAAGTTAGTCTGTAGAGAATTAACTAGGACAATATCAATGGTATTATAAGATTCGATTCTTTAAATCTCTTAAGAAATATCGTCTCTTCATCATAGGTAAGAGTGTAAAAAATTATCTTCATTAATTATATCTCTAGTAATGCCTAATAGTAATTGGCATATGAATATTGACATTGCTGGCATTTCAAAAACTTGTTTTCGGACAGAACAATAGCAGATGAAGTCTGTTTGCCTGCGTTGGTGACGTAGCCTGTAATGGTGAGGCAGTTAAAGATACGTTTAGGGAATTAAAGACTAACTTACAATTGTTATGTAATACAATATACAGATTATAATGTTTAAAAATTAGAACCTGACTCTACATCACAATGAAACGTAACAACTGTCCATTTAGTTAAATAAAAAACACTCTGAGCGGTATAAATAAAATATTAGACATACAAAAACAATAAAGATCATATTATAAATTAACCTTTTATTTTTTAAATAAAAATAACGCGTAAAAAAAATATTTATCTCTAATATGAACAATGTAACCATATAAAAAATAAAACTTGTTTGTGCTTTGCATTTGTGAACAAGGGTTTCAGCTTTATATATACCTATGTTGCGGGAATATCGAAATAATGGTTGTCGTATCTCAATTTTCTTTCCCGCCAAGCGTCGGGAGACTTGATTTGTAGCTTTAGATAATAAACAAATGGAAGCTTTTGTAGCGTTTATCTTTTTTTATACCGCATATTTACAAACTTCATATATTATTGGGCATCTTGCACAGTATTGTATATGTTTAAAGAAGCATGATAAAATTTGGTTGCATGTGAGAATACATTAAAATACTTATAAATTATTTAATCTGCATTCATTTCATAACTTTTTAATAGGAAACGGCGTGTACCGCAATTTAGGATTTCAATTGACTCTACATAAAGATTTTTCTTCAAACAATAAATTTTATGATAGTCTCTTTCTTTTCAAGATTCAATGTACAAAAATACTGTTGATTCGGTCTCTCAGAACGTGACGTTGTTTTTCTTTTTTTGATTTCCTTTAATTGTTAAATATTATTGGTTTTTAGGACCTAAAACCAAAAATCAAATTGAGGCATTACTAAATTTACTAATTCGTTTTTCAAACCGGTAAATATTTCTTGTGACTTATATAAATGTTGGTGGTGGAATCTAGGCCGCCGCTAAGGGCTGGAAGTCTTGTCCTGCCAGGGTTGAGATCTTCTGGCTCCCATGGCTCCTCGGTGGCAGATTCGGGGGGGTGTATTGCCCAGATGTTGGGTTGTGACGAAGGGCGCGTAAGTATCGACAGCCCCAGAGGCGTAATTGTCCGTAAGGCTGAGACGGGGCTGATTCAGTGGCCAGCACCGCAGAAGATTACCAAAGGGTTCCTGTGACCACATCTCTTAAGGAATGCCAGGCTTGATCTGTTGGAGGTCCTTCAAAATAATAGAATAATTCACTTAAAATTCTACCGTGACGATGATGGACCGGGTTCTGGAAGAACATTGTGGTATTTATATCAAGGTGTACGTTGCAAAACTCGGGAAACCAGTGTTTATGAAGCTAACAGACCAAGTCACGCTTTACGTATCTTTCATGCCCACCCTCGTTGCGTTAAATGCACCACGGCAACGATGATTGCACTAGACCCAAGGACAATGAAGTCCTTGGAACTTTCAAGCTCCCAACGTACGTTAACTGCCACAATTCCGGCCACACCCGTCGTTCCAACGCCTGGAAATTATGCCCCGCTTGGCAACATTTCCACTTCTTTAATAACCAAAATAAAATGACAAAAGTACGTGGAAAACCCGAGAACTGAAAGTAGTATATTAAATATATACTCTGTATTATTTTAATATAGCAAATTTGTATTGCAAAAAAGAAACATTTTTGTATATAAAATAATAGCACGGGTACTGATTATTAAATAATTTGTACTTTGTTAAGACACGGGCCGCTGTTACTTGATACTGTAATTATTCAAGTATGTCTTATTAGAGTTAATAAAGACCGTTTGTTGTCGAAAACTTTTATACGCTCAGTAAATACTACAAGAAAAATTGTATTTAAACAAATTTAGTAATCAAATCCTTTATCTAAGCATAAGATATTATTAACGGAACATAAAATAAGAAACAATTAATATAAGTTAAATATTAATGATTTTTTTTTATTACATATTGGCTTTAGCATAATTTCTTATGTAATTTTCTTTACCTGTACCCGGTTAGTAAACAGGTCATTGACAACTTCACTATGCCAATTTTAGTCGATGGAACGTTTATTTTGCGGTCTCTTTTACAGGCAAAGGTAAACTACGTTTTCAAACGTTTGCTAAACTCAGATTTTAAACTAATGTACTTTATGCTCGTTAAAGCTTCTGAGCGCCCTACCCTGCATGTAATGCTAAAGGACACAAACTAACTAATCTATAAATAAATATTTTCGTTTAATTTGTGTGTTGTAGCATTTTTAAACTTTTACAAATTTTAATAATATGTAGGTATTCTTGGAATCTTAAAATTAAATTATACAGTTCTTTAAAATAAGACTTACTTGCTTAATATTATAACTGAACCCAATTGTTAATTTTACGTGCATAAGGTATGATCAAAGCTTTTGTCAACATATATTATGCTATACAGAATATTAAATGAAATTATATACCTCAAAAAGTGTATTGAAAATAACACCGCAATAAAGCAAATAAGACCTTCATTCTCTAATTCACAAACAAGTCAAGTTTAATCTACTATGAATAATAATTGCAATTAACTAAAAAAATCCTGCTACCCTATTTTTATGCGCAAGGAATAAAGTACCAGGTAGTTCGATTTGGAGCATTTCTAACACAGCGTTTTTGTTTTTTGCAAGAACGGATAAGCGAAGTTATGTACCAAACAAAAAAAATATAACTGAAAGCAATGTTACAAAAGTATTAAATTAGACCTGTATAATGTAGTCGTCGCTGAACACCAATATGAAAATAGTATGGAAAGCGCATACAGTTATTTGGGTATTAATAAGTACATTTTACCCATTATTGGAAGAAAGATGTAGACAATAAATTCGATTAGATTAGATAGAGGTTAGTAATTCTAGAAAATCACATAACTTTTAAAGGTTAGGTTTTAAGGTTGTACTAAAAATCGTTTGTTACTACTTAAACATTTTGGTGATGTATACGAAGTTAGGTCGGTCACCTCGTTATCTACCTAAGTTAAAGTATTTATTTCTAAATCAAAGAAACTAGTTCAATTATCTATATCATATTTATTTCTCCCATTAATAAGAAATGACAAGCCTTTTGTACCGACAGAGCGTATAATAAAAATTTACAATCTTACGCTTACTCATTCTAGACATTCGTAACGTCTCTATCTTTTATATCAGAGACTAAAAGAAAAGGTTTGAATGTCTGTGGACGAACAGGCTATATATGTCACTTATATGATGTTGTAGTATGATTTTTCAACGTTATTAAGCAAAACACAAAAAGTTGGATTTATTTTTAAAGATAAAATGTTCTCTAGTAGACATCTCAAGCAGAACTTAAGTTCCATCTTTTATGTATTCTTGTTTTGATAAAAAATTTTGATAAATTTTGACATCGCATCATTTTTCGGTTTATGTCAAAAATTATTAAGATTTGTGCTACAATCGTCATTAAATTCAATCTAAATAAAAAGTCCCAGTTGAGCTGTAGGCTCGTTAGTAGTGTTTTTAATTTTTGTATTTTTTTTTAAAATTGTTAAATTAAAGTTAACTTCTCGATAATTTATATCGAAAAGTTAACTTTAATACAATAAAGTTAAACCAACTAAAAACCTTTATAATAAAATTAGTCTTACGATTCGTTATCCAATTGGTTTAGCATTGCAAACTACACTACCACACGACATTCGTCGGCGACTGATGTCAGGTCACAGTACTCTTATACGGCTAGCAATAAATTGTAAGATGCCTATCAGACGTTCATATCGTAAAGTTCTCTTTAATCAAAATATATATAATAAGATATCATAATAATTTAAGTAATGTTATTTATTATTATTTAAATTTAATGAATAATTGACTAACTTAAATGTTTAATGACTTAATAACAGTTAAATAGAGTCTCGTGATGCATATGTAATTTTTCTTGTGCCGTGTAGAAAAGACTGACTGACTGACATGACTTAGGGTACCCAAATATCCATCACTGTAAGTCATGATGCATGCATCATGACTCACAATGATGGGGTTGAATTAAAGATTAAAGTGTTTCGTTTTTAAGCTTGCGGTAATCGTAACACAGCTTTCAGCTCCTGAAATTCAAAATGTTTATGTCATTGAAATTCCTTCAAAGAAATTTGATGGTGAAATGGTCACGAAGTATTTTTTTAACGATTGTTAATTTTTGTATTATTGTATTTCATTAATATTTCTCTTATTATTTAAATTATCATTTTGCTTCGATTATTTTTAAAACTGCGTCAATTCTCTTAAAAATTAATCCTCTTGTGTTTTTATCACCCCCTAGCTGAATAGGACAGACACATCTTGTCATGCAAGAGACCAGAGATTCCATTTCCGCTTACTTCCTGATGTAGACAATGGGCTTCTTGTACAGAGACGATTTGCAGCCATTGACATTACTAAATACCTTTATGTATTTTCCTGTTGTGCTTGTCAAGGCCGGATAAGTTCGGATAAACTTAACTTATCACTTTTATCTTTACAATGATAGTAGTGCTAGACCTGATTGCAAAAATAATTTATAAATAAATTAATTATTCCATTATATTTAAAATTAAAAAAAAAACTTCGTCAATGCTGACGTTAGGAAGCTCACCAGAAAGGTGCCGAGTAAGACTAGCTCGCGGAACGTTAACCTAACCGGGTTCAAGTTGAGGAGCTTTTAACGCGTACAATTTGCGCAGAAATCCTCAATCTCAGATAAGACCTCAGGCTTAGAAGAAAGCGTCGAGCCAGAGCTGTTTCTGAGCTTTGATAGATGGCCTCTTCGACCCTCTATTCAGCTAAATCGCTTCGGTTATCCGTTGTGTCATATTTGAGCAGCGAAAGTCTTGGCGTATTAGTTTGCGGACCTGCTTCGAAACAAGTTTTACATCAGTTTAAATGTTGTCCTCATGCTGTAGACGTTCCTCCATAAGACCAAGCATCTCATCGGAGAGTTTAGAATTCCTGCCAGTACGCTTACTCCCGCAAAACCTTTTACCCACGTCCCGTATACTGTCCACGACGGCATCCAGTGCCTCGTCAACTTCCATTTGTGATTTACGATATGTTGAGGGCATTGAATCGGCTTTTTAATTCCAGTTGAAATTTTGCCGAGTCCCTTACGATCTGTCGAAAGTCAGGTTGGGCAGTAGATCTCATCTAGCGGGCCCGCTATCGCTGGAAACCCATACTCAGGGTGCCTCTTACCAATCGGTGATCACTTCCGGTTTTGAACCTATTGATCCGGAAGACATCCCTGAATATGTGCTTCCAGTCCGTCATGATGAAATCTGTGTCATTTTTTATCACAGTATCGGGACTATGCCACGTCCACTTCCTGTTAGGCCTCTTCTTAAAATATGAATTCCTTAAGTAGAGCCCTTTCTCTTAACGTTCATCCGTTGTAAGTAGCAAGGTCGAGTTTTTGTTGGTAGTGATCCGTTGTCTGGGGATTTTTAGCACCCTTGTCTCACCGTTACCATGGCCACTATCGTAGCCAGGAATAGTGGAACTACCGGGAACTAGGGGCCGTTTTGTTTTGTTGGCGTATATATGCACATAATTGCCACGCCGAGCAGGTGGATTGGCAATTGATTTATAGCACCTGAAACTGCGGATCTACCTTACTCTCACCTTACGTTTCTCCAAATGTCTTTTAAATTACTTTAAACATTTAATATTAAATCCAGCTTTTAGGACATGCTGGATTACAAACGTGAACTACAGATTTTCGAAAGAAGATTAATGTTAGAATTATCATATGAATAATGACATATATCGTTAAAAATATTATTAAATACTGTAATAAGAATATGTTTAATGATATACATAAATGCATTTTCCCGCATCACATGTCAAATATTCTAAACAATGGTCGCAATTGCTTTAGAAATAGTACTTCAAGTGAACAAAGAACAATACTTATTTTATTTGACCGCGTTTAACATATTGCCTTTCATGTATACAGTTTTCACTCATACAAAAAAAAATCTACTAAAATGTTTGTCTGGGAATAAAACTAGAAAATAGTTTGTGGCATCTTATAGGATATAATGCAATAACGAAACTGATACTGTTCAGCTTTATATCAGAATAGTTTAAGATTTACTCGCATGGAGGCAGAACGACTGGAAGTACAATTTAACAACATTTCGCTAATAAGATTCAAATCTATTTGAATACCAATTTCTTTCATTATATTTGTAACCTTTTATTTGACTGTGCATGAGGGAAACGTGATAGAAATCTAACTCAGAAGAAACTAAACATCTCTATTAGTCATTATCATCCGATGGGAAATAATAATGTTTCCATACGTGATGAATATATTTTTCTTGTTAATCATTTTAAATTAAAGTACATTGGTGTAATTACCTAACTAAAGTAATTTGTTTTGACTAATATCTTTATGCAATACCAAATTGTCATTTGTTTATTACATTAGATACAGCGGTTTCACTTTTACAATAGGAAATATGTATATACAACTAAACATAATGGAACAAATGGAAAAAAGAAAGAAATAAGAAGTAATATTTTAAGCTTTTAATGTGATTTAAGATTTTATACGGAAGAAACAGTCACGAAGAAAACAAATTTAAATATAATTTTTCAAATCATAATTATAAGAATACTAATTGGTTAAGAAATCGTATTAATTACAAAAAATATCTTTATTTATAAATAAAATTATTTGGTACACATAGCTGTGAAAAACGCAAAAATATATATGATATAGGCACAATATGTTTATATTTAGATTAGTATGATTTGATTAGCCAATATATAAATAATATTTATAATGATATTATTACACAGGAAGGAAGTCCTGTAAAGTTATTAAATTTTTTTTTTGCATGACCAAAGTTAACACTATTCTAATAATTAAGTAACTAACAATTAAAGAAATATTCTTGTAGCTAAAATCCTGTAAAATATATTTATAAAAGGTAACTGAATCTTAGTAAAACATACTCCATTCTTTTTTATTTACCAGATAGTAATAGATAGGGTTGATGACATTAAATATAGCGAAATTTCAGTTGCGTATACAAGAATCGTTATTATATTCTTAATTTTTCTCCGCCTCCGTAGCCCAGCGGCATTTGCCCTTGCTTTATAAACCGGAGGCCTTGGGTTTGAATCCGCAGAATCAACTTTATGTTATCGTTGGCTTCTGGTTGTTAGGATAATATGGGCCTATATGAACAGATAGGCCAATAGTATCCTATAAAAGTTGGTACCAGTTGTCAAGACCATCTTTGGCAGACGTTTTATTTAGATATTTCGCTTTAGAGGTCAGAGACTTTCTTTTACTTGCAACCAATCCTTAGAATGCAATTTGCTCTTTGGTTGCAAAGGGTTGGATGCCAGTTCTCTGGTTAAAAATCTGTTATGCAGGTAAATCTGAATGGATTGAAGCATACTTCATAATAACTTGGTAAAATCGTTAGATAAAGAGTGGTTTACTTATCTCAATACCAAGAATATTACATTCATGCATTGCATCAAATGTTAGTAGCACAATTGCATATATTTTATTCCAAAGTTCAATGTATTATATCGTACGGTACGTTAAACGATGCATATAACACTAAAAAATCTCATAAATTTTATTGTAAATAAAGAGTTATGTAACTTTTCCACCTAACTGTGCAATTAATGGTGAAGGATTAAAACAATGATCCAACAATGCTTTTAAGGTAATGAAAGTTATTTGTAACAGGTCATAACTAGTTAAATTTAAAGTTACTTTACATCAGCTCAGCTAACTACCTGACGTTGTTCCAACTAAATTGTGACATTGTAAAGAAAAGTTAAAAAAAAACTCAATTAAATTTTATTTAATTCAAAGACAAAACCCATGCATAATTGTTTTAATTCTAGTTATTTCACATAAATTCATGTTAAAAATTCTCTATATATTAAATTAGATAATTACTTGTATTTGTTAAACTTAATTTTCATTCTCTTAACTTTTGCAGTAACCAGTGACAGATCGTGTTGGTTCCATAATTATTTAAACTTTAATTACTACTTAGCTGTAAGATTTCTAAGTGGGCAACTGTTAGTTTGTCCAATAAAGAAATAAAAAAAGAAATTCATACCAGTGCCCCCCGTAGAAACGTTTACAATAAAATTGCATTTCTGTAAAACAATAGATGTTAAATGTAACTGCCTCACTCTTCAAAAGATAAACTACATTGAATATTTAGAAATAATGATTGATGATACTCTTTCTCGGGATGTAAAAATTGTAGCTGTAAGCACAAGGCTGAGAAAAATGACATTTATCTTCAGAAAACTTAGAAAAGTCACAGATGCTACAAAAATTAACATTGCCTTTAGAGCACTTTGCAAATCCATTCTGTTATGTAGTATAGTAATGTGGGGTGCTGCTAATAAGACCAGGTTACTAAAAGCGGAAAGAGCTCAAAGGTATATACTTAAAGCTGCGTATAACAACAACAAGAAAACTCTTCATCTTCTGTATGGTTTTAAAATTTCACAAAACGGCGCTTAAAAGCTACCTTCTAGACTTCCTAAGTGGAACTGACCTCGCACCCAAACCATCTTTGCTCACAGATTTTACTTTTGTATAGGACCTTTTCTTTATTCAAAACTTAATTCCTACCTTAATATAATTCCTAATACAGTATTCGAATGCAAAGGCAAATAGAGCAATTGGTTAACAGAACAGCATTTTTCGAATACAGAGAAATTATTAAACACAGGACTTTTATGCAGCATACACACACGACACGAAAATAATTTTATTGAACAAAGACAACCACCTACACACACTTAAAATATTCATAAAATAATACCACATAAACGCATATTTCTAATAGAAATAAGTAAATAAGTTAAGTGTTAATAATAATTGTTAATCTATTAGAACAGAATCATAGAATATAAAAAAGACAATCTTATGATATAAAATATATACCTCAATTACTTTTATAAACTGAAAATAAGCTAAGTATTGATCCAGCGGATAACTTTCAAAAAGACACAGGGTACACAATTTATAGCCTCCTAATTTTTTTACATACCGCTCATAGAAATGCGATTTTAATCATTCTTTCTATACTTGGCGGTAATTAATCCTGTGGATTAATTTTTTGTTTATTTTGTGATAACTAACATAGTCAAAATCGCAGACTTGTACATGTACGAAAACAATAAAAATGTGATTTGAGTTAATTGATAAGAAAAAATAATACAATTAATTATTCTCGTATTTAAGCGATTACAGTATGGATTAAATTAACTTTTTATGAATTTATTCTACTGGTTGTAAACATAGTCACACCGTGAACATGAACGCTGGAAGAAGTTCGAATAATCGGAAACTAAATATCTGCAACCTCGGGTTGGTTGTTACTCACATCACATCACAACATCATCAGCCATTGTTAGTCCAGCTGACATATGATCTTCCTAATACATCTCATACCATTAGGTTTGGACCAGTATCCACCACGCTGGTCCAATGCGGTTGATGGGTGACGACTTTTACATGCCCATCCGACGAATGGATTATCTTACTTTTCAGACTCTGTTGTTTACTCATTTTCTTATAATTTTGTATGCACATTAAATATGTCATAACTGGAGTAGTGGGTGCAATAGCAAATTTTACTCATAAATATTGCATACGTTTCAAAGCTAGAGTTATAATAAAATTAATTTTATCGTACAATGTTATAGTGTGATGTATTCGATGTATAGATCGCAAATAATTTATCTACTGAGAAAATTATCCATTTCGCATTCATATTCTTCAGTATCAATAACAAAACAGAGTTGGCAACAATCTATTCTACGTCAGTTAGAAAACAACTAATTAGTACAACGTTTGAATCAGATTTACAATAACCACTTTCACCCGAATAAAATGCCGTCTAATCACGTCGTTTTGGCTGATTTTTATGGCAGGACTTCATTTCTATTTTAAACAGTTTCAATGCTTATTTCAGGTAATGCCTTGTAAGTTCACATTGAAGTTGTTGCGTTTCATATACAAAATTTTGATTAAGACTAATCCGAGACAATGGACATTAGAAAAGGTTTGAATTATACATAGAACGTAACATAGGGTGAAATAATCGTAAAGTAATACGCGATATAATTTGTAAAACTGTTCTTGTCATTTCATATTTACGACTTACCCCCAATATCACGTTCAATCAATCCCAACAGCAAGTTAGTAATCCTATTTACTTTGTACTTATTCATAAGAGGGTAACCAATTTATTAAAAAAAAATTACAGTCGCGTTAACACGCAATCGAAGTAACATTTTATCTAGATTTTTTGAATAACTATCGATTAATACTAGATCTAAATCAACTTGGCCAAATTTAGTATAAAGGACCTATATGAGTTGGAATTATAGAGAATAAGGACTTTACTTCACATAATTACATGAAAAAGAATGATCAATGTATTACGTTCAGATTTAAGGATTATTTACCTAATTTAAATATATTTTGTTATAATATTCTTTATAGATTTCTTTGAAAGACCCATGTCTGTAAACAGTTACTTTTTAATACCAAATGTTTAAAAGTTTTTATTTTTACTAAAAAAGTGTCTGTATAAAGTCTCTTAGCAAAAAACGTAAATTGTAACTTGTTGAAAGTTTTGTTTTGATTTTACAATAGTTATAAGTTGAAATACGTACTGCAGGAGAATATGAGAATGATATATTTACAGGAAATAATGGCTGTCGTATCTCAATTTTCCATCTCCCCGAGTGCCGAGAGACTTGATTTGTAGCGTTTGATAATATACAAATGGAAGCTTTTGTATAATTTCTCGTCGTTTTAACAGCAGATATCTACAACGTTTTGTTGCTACCATTTTAGTCAGCTAATTTTTGTTATGCGAAAGTAAAAATGATAGAAACGTAATAAATTAAAATAGATAGAATACATCTCAATTGTAGATGAAAACAAATTTATTGTATTTTTAATATTTTATATTGTTGTAAGTTTTTATTAGCAAACCATGTGTGGCCGGCTGATCATCTAATGCTACAATACGCCTTATTGTAAACCAAATGGACTCGTCTACGTACAAATCGCCTTAACACTTTTAAGATCCTCTTAACAGGAGGAGGACACACAGGTGCGTGTACAAAGGATTTTTAATATATTGTTATAAGACATGTACAAACTTTATTTACAAGTTATCTTTAGAAAAACAAAATAATGACAAGAAAGTTGTAAAACAACATCCTAATTGAGAAAGCATTTTTTTCTTCAATAATGCTTAACATCTAACTATTTACAATAAAAAGATGAGCTTAAATGCAAATGGATGGTGTAGCGATGAGTTAAAGAAAGTTTCATTATGCCTCATTTGTCTCTCTTACGATCGCCCTTCTTTTCTCAATGAGTGATATTATGTATAACCGGACTTGTACCCTACGCCTGTATAATTAGAGTCGCCCTTATAAAACAAAATTTTCTAGCTATAATTTAATCTTTTTTCCACAATGTGGAAATGCGCTCCCCCGTAACAACCCCATATTATTAGGGTTCTGATGTTCTCCGTGATGCGGTGATTTTATGTATGTTTAGCCAAAAAGCCAAACTACTCCGTGATACGGCCGCCTCAAGGGGCCCTATGAAGTCATGGAAGTGGTTAATAATTATGCGTAATTCTGGAAAACATAAAGGCACAGCTATTGTAATATTTTGAAATGGTTACTAGTTGTCCACTTTATTGTAGATCACTTCAAGACAAACACTTTTGTTGTACATTACTTACATTTTTCTTAGTGATTTGCCTGCGTTAACAAGGTAATTTCACAATTTATTAAGTTATATTATCGAATTATTTAATTTTTTTGGCAACTAGCAATAAAATTAAAAAATGGTTTAAGCACCCCTTAACAAAGTAACAATTGTTACTTTAGTTAGGAAAAGTATCAATAAAAGTAGTAGATTTAATCTTCAGAGAAGTAGTTTAATAATAGCAGATGTTACCTAAAAATACGCTTTATTTTTATAAATGAGAAAAATACTAATCAATTTTTTTTGTTCATTAGAAGTAAATCAAATAAACTAAAAAATACCTTTTTCTTTCTATTGATGAACTACGTTTTTTTTTTTTAATTTATCTCCCCCAACTTTCAATTTGCCATTAAGATGATGTAATTAGATAATTAAAAAAAAATGTCTAATATCTAAATGAATTTTTGGAAGAATATTTATGTTTCTGGTAAAATAAAACTCGCAATATACACGAACTGGGGTTTTAATAGGAAAACACCTTCTATTCAAAATGAGAAGTTATGAGTAACAATTTATCCGAATCCGACACATTGCTCGTACTTGTCGTAGTGTTTTTACAGTGCAGATAAAAAATTACTTGCGTTTCAACAGATATATTGTTTCTATATTGGAATCTTTACAGTACAATAGGAGATGAAAGTTTATATGGACATTCGTCATTGTTTACAAAAACGATAAAATTTTGAGTCTAGGTACTTGAACTAGCCATAATAGTTAATTTTTTAGCAATTTTGTAGTTTTAAATTGTGTGGGGATGAACGGTAATTCGTTATCGTCGAAGCTAAAGACATGAAACCGTGTGTCTAACAATATACACAAACAACTATATCACTTTATTTGAATTACTATGTGAAGTATATTTTAATATAGCTCGCAAACATTCCACCTATTCCACGTGGACGAAGTTGCTCGTGTAATAGTTTCAAAAATATTATGGCCACTAGATGGGCAATGTATGAAAATATCTCCTTTTAGTCTTTCCTAAAATAACTTAATCAACATTTTAAAAACTCTAAACTAACTGTTATGAACATATATTATTGTTACTAAATGTAATCTGGTTTAAAGCAACCAAAAAATAACTGAACAAAAAATTTTTATTATTCTTAAAGATATTCTGTAACGCGATAAAGTGCCGCAAACCTCTCTGACACGGAAAGCCTTCTGTCAACATAAGGAAGTAAGCGGAAATGGAATTTAACTTTAGTTACACGTTAAATAAAAGACATTGAATTTTATAGGACTGAAAAGCCAGTTTTATTGGAGTAATTTAAAAACACACAAGAAACGTAACAACATTCTAAAAAAATTTTAAACGTATGCTATGTAAATACAATCCACTCAATAATTTTCAAAAGCCAATGTGCTTTTGGTATGCATAAGCTTCTCAGTGTTTCCACTTCTGTATAGATTAGTTTGTACATATAACATATAAATACGTATATTGCTATAACTCATTAATTTTTTTGTGTTTTTAAATACAGTTTGCTAAACAACTTTTATTTTAGACATTTATCCTATCGATATTTTTAAGTGGTCACTGCATATTTGCCCTGAAGGTTAGCATTGCGAGTGCGTAAGATGAACGACGAAACATTCGTCGTTGAGAAATGACGCTGTACTAAATTCCAAAAAATTATGAATTTTCTAAAATGCCCGAATGCACTTAATAATTTCAAGTTTACGTTATAAGAGAAGATGAGAAACAAAAGAAGCAAGACTTTCATAATTAAATTTATAAGATACTTCAACGGTTCGCGGTATAATATCCGCCAAGTCTCGGTAAAATAAACGGAAATACAATTTTTAAACCCCTTATAGCTGAAAGTCGGCTACTAAATCAAAATATCAATTTGTCAAAAAAGTTTACGTATCTTTCACATTGAAATGATCTTGCAAAGATTTGAGTTCTCAGTTTGTATTTGAATTATCAATGTTTTTAGCCCAATAACATTTGTAATAGTAAAACTGTGATGCAATATGTTTCTCTTATTAAACTCTCAATAATACGAGCCATAGTGTTGTTATTTAAAACAATATTTTAAAGAAGTGTTGATTAGATTTAAGAAATTACATTGAAAGGTTTTTTTTTAAAAACTTTCAAATAAAAGTTTTGTTAACATGAAAATATTACTTTTTTAACAGATTTACTTGGGAAAATTCTCATATTAAATATTAATTAGTTTTACAAATACCTCAAAGAATTATTTACATGTTTTCCTTAAAAATTTGTTTGGTTTCTGTGAAATATCGTTAACGTAAAAAATACATGCTACTGGGATACCACATGGGACTGCCATCCCATGTAAATATAAGTATTTTACTTTTATTCTTTCAAAAATCTCTATTCTACTAATTTTTATATACATATTACTATTTTTAAAGATATGTTAAAGGCGTCAATCCTAAACCCAATTCTTTTAAAGTGCAGTCCAGCGAAATATCCAAAGGAAACAGAATATACGTCAGTTACAATTTACGGCTTCTCGTTTCTTTTCTTCAGTTTTATGAAAAAATAATGCAAGGAAAACCTTATACATAATAATTTTACTCTCTTCTATATAAGTATTAACCATAATGTTATTTTAAGCCTCATAGTCACATTTTTCAAGTAAAGTAGAGGCACCTGAAAAAGAGTACTGTAGTTTAATTCATTATTGATATTTTAAAAACTTTTTATCACTTTTTATATTTGCAAAGAAAGCATAAATTTTAATTTAAAAAAATATAGTGATATTGACTAATACCTGTTATTATGCTTATTTTTGAATAGATTTTCAGCATAATTTATATTTCTGACAATTAAGACACATAGTAAAACCTATAAAATTTTTCAAAAGTCAAACAAAAAAAAAATCTAAGAAGTTTACAATTTTGAGGGCGTCGCCATTTCATTGATTAATTTTTGGATTAAATATATTTTATAACGTTTATGTTATTTTGAAAATACTAGCAATGGAATTGTTGCACTATCAATGATTTTTTTAATCTTACCTAATATTTTTACAAAATAATTTAATTTTACTCACCCAGCACTCATAAGTTTAAAATATTAAAAATGTTACATGCATTAAGTACTGCGTAAATTATATATTACAGTAATTATATAATAAAATGTGTAATATAACTTGTTTTTAAATTGAAAAATTTTTTAATGCAATGAAATCAGTAAAAACTGGTTTATTTTTTATACATTGATAAATGGATTTTATTGTTTTGTGATACATTTATTTATTAAAAGTATATTCATACACAAGCATTAGATCAGTTAAAATAATTACTTAAAAATATTAATGTTAATAAAAATTATATGCAGTAAAAAGTGTCTGTGAAATAAATTGCTTTAGATAAAATCTATTACTGGTAGTATTTCATGTTTATGGACGGATTCGACATACTTTAGCTATTGTTTATTCTTATTTTTCTAGACTGAGAAAAGACACATACTTTACTGAAAACCTATATTTTATTAAACGGTAGCATTTGTTATATGGTTGAGTCGTTAGTAAAAATCAAATTTCAGTGAATTTTTCCCATTTTAATTAACCAAGTTTTTTTTTATTTTGTAAAAGGTATTTGTAGTAATTTAAAAAATATATCATAACTTAATAATGAATTATCTCAATATCTGTGTGGGTGATTGCCTGCAATAGTATACTAGACTTGTGTCTTGGTCGCAATCTTTCATGCCACAATTTTCCAAAAGATTCTGTTTGTTTGTTTTCTTTATTACTTTAAGTACCATCTCTCGTGCGCCCAATATACAATCAAATATCCTAACGTTGATACCATTTTCCTCTTGAGACGCGTAAAGCGTATCGGGCTTGTTACGTTTAATCTGTATTATAGAAGACACTCATTATAAGGAACAAATGGAAAGATTTTAGTAGTTTTATTTTCAACCTAACTGTTCAAAAATTAAACCTTAACGTTTAAGATATATTTTTAAATAAAAAATAAAAATTAGGTTAAAGATATTTAGACGTATAAGCATAGCAATTCTTTTATTTTTATTATTCACTTTTTGGTATCATAATTTGAAAAATAATTGTTTAATATGTTTAAGTAACTTAGTAATTTTAACTTCACACGGTTTCATACGAGAAGGGACCAAAAAGTAGTGAACACAAAATACAATATTTTATAGGAGTAGTTCAGATATGAGTTGTAGTAATATTTTTTTAATAAAGTTATTTGTTTGCGTTGAGTCAAAACGTGTTCTGTAAAATGGAGAAAACAATGTGCGAGTCATTATTAAACAGGCCTATGTAAAAAAAATCAACGACGCAAAAGATTCGCTGAAATTTGGAAGCAACATTAAAAAGAAAGACACATTAAAAGATTCTATTTCGCCGTATTCCACTGTTGCAAGTTGGCTTCTCAATTTCGAGTACGAAGAACGAGCAAGGAGAACGAACATCGTTACGGTTATCCATCGATGTCAGTCACCAAAGGAAATTTTGCGAAAGTCCAGTAATTTATAATGAGCAATAGCGAAGTTATCATCCGGCACTTAATTCAAGCAACGGGCATTTCATAAGGAAGTATTTAATCTTAATTCATTGAATACTGTGCAATAAAGAATGAAAGTAAAAAAAAATAAAAAGTTATGTAAAATTTTTTATACCTTATTTTTTCCCAAACTACATTTTGTTATTTTTAGAATTTAAGTTGTGAAAAATCCATTAACTTTACTGCATGGAACATGGTGTGTCATTCTACTTATAAAAACTGGCACGGTTGCCAGCATATTCACTGGCTAAACGTGACGTAATATCCTATGTCTCACGTAGGCAGCGCATTGATGATACCACCAGTATAGCCGATGTCCATTGACGTGGGTGACCACTTTCCATCAGGTGGATTGACTCTGCTTGACGACTGGTGCTCGTCTGCCTTCGTCAGAAATTACAAAAAAATACTTAATGAAGATTTTGCGACAAGAAAACATTCAAACTTCATTAGAGAAGATACTTTGATTAAAGTACCGCTTGGAACAGTCAGAGCAAAGACAAAAAACCAAGAAAATATAAAAATGGTGTTATGACACGTAACATCCGTCTATCCCGTAACCACGAGCGCTGCAAGTATTATCATTTTAGTTGAAATGATAAACGAAAATTACAAGCATGCATACAAATAGAAGTCAACTTTTAGAATTAAAACGTCGATTTCATAACATTTGAATTAAAATTGTGACATCTATTGGTTGTTTGCAAATATTTTAAAGAATAGTAACTTAAGCATTCTCTCCTGAAATTATATTAAATGACAAAACAGTTAAACTATTCAAATAATAGTAAAAAAAAAAGTTTTTTTAACGTTTAACTTTTTAATGGATCTATTAAATTAAGTTATAAAACTGGTATAAGAAATTTTATTGAAAATATACTTAATTACAGCTGCACTCACGTAACATCAATGCAGGTGCTAGTTTTGGACTTATGAGGTTCACGTTCACTTTCTTCATCAGGATAGCACATTTAGTTGCACATAAGCTTCAATTAATAACAAAGAATAACTACCGACATCCTTCTGTAAGCATGTTTTACTTTAAAGAAATTCATGTAATTATTTAGTTTCAAAGTGTGTTGGAGATAGGATCTCGGTATTCAAAACAAATTAACCAGCTTTTACAGTGAACATTCTGCGTTTATCGCAAATAAAAATGTAAATAGTTTACAGATATGTTCTTATTCTATTATAGAAATCTAAAGGTTTCCGGCATCTACTAACAACTTTAGTTTTAGCTAAAGGTTACAAGTCATAATGATGAGCAATTTAACAATTTCGGCAAGGCTATACCATTTTCTATCGTAGTTTTAAAGATCTTGTGGCAGGTTCACCCTGTCATATCAAGGATCGGATTTTTCATTTCCGCTCACTTTCTTATGAATCCCGTATCGGAAAGGCTTTTAATCCTTATAAAATAGATTTAGTATTTAGTCGCATTGGTCAATACTGTGGTTGAGTTATGGTTAATTGTATTGACCTCCAAATCGTTACAAGGATAAAAATACTGTTATTCAGTATAAATATAAAGTACGACTATCCATCAGGGTACGCATACTTTTGACTACTTAAGAAAGTGAGTGTTTATACACCCCTTAAGAATAAAATATTGAAAAAAGCTATGTTATAAATAATTTGTGTTTAAAAAGATACAGCTTAATAATATATTCGAACTTATGTACATAAGCAGAATGTAATGAGAATCTGAATAATGCTTGAGGACCGTATGTTTAAATTCATTCATCATAAAATGTAAAAAATAAACCTTATTTAATAATAATTTAAATAGTTTTAATTTAATAATGTAAAAGTTGGCTAACTCTAAATCAGATAGCGTGAAGCTATACACATAAAATAAATTTTGATTTAATAAACATACAATTGTATTAAAATGACTATTATAAATTCAATCAAGAGAACTAGGAGAAAACCAATTACTAAGAAATTCACCTAAAGATACGCAGAGAGAGCATAAACGGTCGTGATTTTCGTAATTTGTAATATCCCAACTTAGAACAGCACGAATATAAGTAGGGTGACCATAAATATAACTTTAAATACAACTTGGAAAGAATGCATAGTAAAAAGGTAAAAAGGCACGATAAAATAGGCGGCGAGAGAAATCATACTCTAATTACAAAAACATATATAATTATCAACGAAAGTAATATATATTTGTTTAATTTGTAAATTATTTAAGTAAATAAACAGATTGATAAGTAAATATAATGTAACAACCAAGTTATTTCAGTTTTTCAGATCTAAAATGTAGGATTTAGGTATGTCTTATTTTACACAAATATAATATTTGTTTAAGATAAAAGGGTTGGTAGCGTGAAAAAGTAGGTAAATTTTATCCGAAAAAGCCTTCAAAACTTTAGAAGTCACATTAGTAATCAATTAGTAATCCTGCTACAGTAGTCAACAACAACCGCTAATTCTATATCAGAAGTTATTTAATGAATGCTTACATCTGAAACTCTAACAAAAATATAATGATTAAAATTATGAGGTCAATAGCGAAATTAAGCTAATATTTTGTAAAGATAAAGTTGCTATTATTTAATCAAAGCTTTGTATTTTTTATTCTAGTAATCGATTGAATTTAACCTGAATAACAATTTTAATGTAAAGACATTACTGAATTTTCAATCGGAAGCGGTAGACTGCAATCAATACACATATTGGATGTCAGATAACTTGAATCCGGTGACGTTCTAAAACGGCTGTTGATGCTGTTTATGACAAGCGGGACCGACTCTTAACTTGCCGTTCTTATGCTTGGTTCGTTTTATTTTTAGAAAAATTCCACATTTTTCAAGGCAAACAGAATGCGACGATTACACAAGTTATTTCCCCTAAGGATTTAAAAAAATAAATATTTAAATAAAATTGAAATGATAACCAAACATAGAGTTTTTATATACGATTTTATTTTGTTATGATTTCTTTTATTACTAGGATTATAACTTATATTTTTACTGATAAGCCCACGTGATCTATCTAGGCGGTCGTAGGCTATCCAAGATCAAAAAAATAATAAAAAAGAAGCAATGGATCAGATTAATCTCTTCTTGTACAAAGGGATATGATCTTTTTTCAAATCTTCTTTATCCTAATCATCATCATATTAACCTAACGAAGTCTACGGATGAACATAGACCTCCCTCATGAGCTTCTAAGAGGAACGATTCCGTACCGCCTGCATCCACTGACCGCACTTTTTCACAGGTTGACACTCCGTGTTTTGTGACTTGTCCTAAACTGCGAAGGCCAGTTAGAAACTGCCACTCGAGATCCTTTTTCTCCAACGCTTGTGGTTTCGAAGACTTTATCTCCAGCCTTGTCATTTGCTGACTCTGCGAGCTGTGTTGGTTTGTATTGTTCTGGGGATGTCAACATTACGCACTGTAACCTTAACACGTTATAATTAATACAGCCTTAAAACAATTAAACATTAGTTGTTAAACATTAAACATTAGTAATGCATCATCACCTTGCATTATTTTCTCTCTGATATAGGTTTTATTATTTTTTCTTAAATTTCGTCATTTTGTACAATTTAAATAACAGGAAGACTAATCTAAAGGTACTTTTTGTTCACTATAGTTAAATGACTATATAATAGTATTCTCAGACTTCTAAATTGTCAGGAATGTAAGTAGCAATTTATATATTGACTTTTTTAAATAATATATATTCTATACAAAAAAAAAATATAAAATAATCATTGAAATCGTTCTAACACGAACATATAGTACCAATTTTACAGTCGAGCACGTACTCCAACGTAACACTTATGACGGGTCTATTACCGATACAAGAATGCACGAGGAAACCTCATATGTATGGCGCACGTATTACAAGTCGATATTTCTTATTTATTGTTCTTTCACAAGCCTAGTACTGTACAAAGCAGAACTAAATAGTTTCATAGGTGATTGATCTCTTAATTACAAAAATTTCTATAGAAAAACTGTAGCGTACAAACATTACAATCTTCCGTCAACCAATAAAGAAAAATAGACATTACAACTTTTAACATTGAATTTTTCAATGCTTAAAAATAAACCAACGAAAATTAAGGAAAAGATTTATTATTAGGTTGACTTTCTTAATTATTTATTTGTTGTTACGCGTTATTGATTAAATCTAAGATAAAATTCAGAGGATAGAAAACTGACTTCGATTACATTTGAAAACATTGTCATTTCGGGTTTTCTAAGTTTCTTTAATTCAATTTTAGTTTTGATTATAATAGAAGTTTATTTTTCGACAACCTTGTTTACGTATGAATTAATTTTGCTATCTTTTACATGATCATCAGCCTGTAGTCAGTCTGGTGACTATTACAGGCTGATGACTGTAATGTGAGAAGGTGCTCCTACACACGCCTCCTCCTTTAGGGGGGTTTTGGACCGTATCCCACCTCGCTAGTCCTACGCTGGTTGGTAGATAGACCGACTTTTTACATGCCGATCCGACGATTTGAAAGTAATTATTATCTGGGCGGTCAATTTTTTACAACGTATTTTGTACAAATAAAGACTTTAATTTTAATTATTTCTTTTATTTACGCGATTATTATATATCAAATCCACTAATTTTACGGATTTTTCGCGTTAAAAATATATTCCGACGTTTCGGATTCTTTCCAGCATCCATGATCACGGGCAGACTGATGTGTGTAGTAAGACAAGTAATAAGTCAGTCTGCCCGTGATCATGAAAAGAATCGAAACGTCGGAATAACATAATTTAAGACAAAAATCCGTAAATTAGTGGATTTGACTTTAATTTAGTTTATTATATCTATAATACGATTTTTTTTATTTATAGAGATATTAACCTAACCATAAATCTGTCGATATGGTGAACAACTAATGAAGTAAACTTCAATCCCATTCCAAATCCAAACTTATGTCATTAAATTTAAATGAATTCCCACATGCATTTGACAATCGAACAACATATTGTGAAACGTGATAAATGAGCATACGAATGTAGATTTTTTGGGTTATAAAACTGTCTTATGTAAGTTGAGATATTATGGACAACAAAAAATAAAAATGTCTTGGTATCGTATAAATTTTATAACAATATATTCATTACTATTTTTGAATTTAAGCTTCTGAATTTTCAAATTAATCAGAGATGTATACATCTGCGACTTCTTAAATATACTTTTTGGATTTTCCGCAAGTATTCTTTTTAATTTATTTCTAACATTTTGAACTTTTTAGTCTGTTTGTTATTGAGGATGCTGGAAAGAGTCTGAAACGCCTGGAATAAATGCGAAAAATCTGTAAAATGTGGATATTTTTACACATAAAGATCTATATGTATATACACATCTGCCTTTAGAAACACCTTTGTTTACTCAGAATTGGCAATTTAAATGTTAGTTAAAAATATTACAAAAATTAAATGCAAATTGAATTGAGTATCTACTGTTATTGTAATTAGGCCAAAACAACATAACAATCGCAAATCTTTCATTAAGATAACATTCCTCGATACTGGTCAACCGTAATATTTTAGGTCAAGATGTGGATAAATATCGGGGTTTTCTTTTTTCATGATAAGGAATCGCTTGTTGTTTGTGGGTTTACTTTAATTTATAGCTAATAAGATCAGACAGATTTTAATTACAGAATTTGTATATATTTAAAAATCATCATCAATTTGTATATATTTAAAAATCATCATCATCAGCTTGTATTAGTTCACTGCTAGTCATAGGCCTCGCCTAACGCACTCTTTCTTCATTCAAGGGTTTTTGGATCGAATCCCACCACGCTGGTCTAGTACGGGCTGGTGGGTGGGCCGATTTTTTACGTGCCCATCCGACGTATGAATCATCTTACTTTTTAGACAATTGGGTGATCGGCCTATATTACCCTAAGCGACTAGGAAACAACAATGAAAATTTGTTAAGTCCCTCGCAGGATTCGAACCTACGACCTTCGGTTTCACACGCCTATTCTTCTAGGCTACGGACGCAGTTGAATTCCTTGAAACTCCCTAAATGATACCATAAATATTTGCCTTTTAATCTAGCTATCTAACGAGCTTACAAGCTAGCCGCTTCAAGATACATAGCTGATGTATCTTGTAGCGGCACTTGATAATGACAGAAAAATTACCATTTTGACATAACATTCTTGCATTTCAAAAACTTATCTTTGGATAGAAAGATTTTAAAAATGAAGTAATAACTTACGGTTGAATCATTGACTTTTAAATTTGAATACTTGTTGATAAAGAGCATTTTTGGTGACATAAAATCTACCCAATAAAAATAAAACAAATATCTCTGCAGTGTACTTAACTTTACAACGCAATCACGAAGATAAGTAAGAACTGTTCAGATAATTTATAAAAAATGTAGTTACGTCATGCATTAAAGTTTAGAAAATCTAAAATAAAATAAACAATCAATCCATAAATTATTTTCTGCTTGTTCTTATATTTTAAATAAAAATAACACGCGTGCTAAATTGTTATGCATAATATTTAAGTCTTATATACAGATACAACATTAAAACGAGGCCATATTTGGTTACCTTAAAGTCATGATGCATGCATCATGAATTACGGTAATGGAGTGGGATTAAAGATTAAAGTGTTTCGTTTTTAAGCTAGGAGAAGTCATGACACAGCTTTCAGCTCCTGAAATTTAAAATGTTTATGTCATTGGAATGCCTGTTAAAAACTTTTACGTTAACGTAGTATTTTTATTGATAATTATTTATTTTTTTATTATTGTATATCATTAATATTACTTTTATTACTTAAATTATCAATTTGCTTAGATTATTTTCAATTCTGCGTCAATCCTATTAAAAGTTAATCCTCTTGTGTATTTATCACCCCTAAGCTGTAAATCTAATAGGATGGATACATTTTGTCATGCAAGAGATCAGTGATTCCATTTCTACTCACTTCCTTATGTAGACAGAGGGATTCCTGTACAGAGACGATTTGCGGCTATTTATCGCTTCACTAAGTACTTTCATTTATTATCCTTGTAACCTGTTGTGCTTGTCAAGGCCGGCTAAGTTTGAATTATTTTACTATATCACTTTTTTTTACAATGTAATTAGTCCTAGATCTGATTGCAAAAATAATTTGAAAATAAATAAATTATTCCATTATATTTAAAAAAATAACTTTTTACAACTTTATACACTTATTCAAAACTGCTCAAGCATTACTACTGATATGTTCTGTAGAAAACTGAAATAAATAATAGAAAAACTCGAATATCTGCAACCAGCTTTGTTCAATCGGGCGTCCCCACTGCTTCTTTATGTCAACGCCCCCACTACGATCGCATATGGTACAAAAATGGGGTTAAACTCTTTCGCACCGAGTATTCTAGCTAGACCTTCCTTCTAGCGACTATTGCTTTTTCCATAATTTATATCCTTTTTTTGGCCAAAATAATATTAATTATAAAAAAGGCGTTACAAAATAATCCCAAAAATTAATTGCTACTACTCCAACAAGTTTTTGAAGAATGACTACAAAATCGTACCACTTGTTCGCGCGCATTTCTTTGTGGCCTAACACAGCCGCAAATTGCTTACGCAATAATCTTCCTTCCCTTTCTTACTAAAACGCTCCTTTCGCCTGCCCTCCCTTTTCCTTTTTATTTTTCCTCATCTCGCGAAAAGAAGAGAGTATAAGGTGAATACTTCGTGACGCGGACGGCGGCCAGCGCTGCTGCAGTCAAACAATTGCCTTCGGGAGTTCCTACGCAATATTTTAAAGTCACGCGACGCGAATGGGCAACGCTTCGTTCTAATAATTTTATGTTTACCGCGAACCCCAACCGCATCAAGGAAGCAGTGCCTGCAGCTGTGCCGCCATCAGACGTGGTATTTATTCTTTCCTTTTATCGCATTTTAAATCCGGCTTTATAACCACGTTGTCCGAGCTGGATTACGCAAATGGTCCTTCGAACTGCATCCTCACTTCTGGTCCTTAAATAGGATCTACCATATTGCCGTCACTCCAGCTAGTCCAAAGTCAAGGTCCAATCAAATTGGCCGACGAAATTTTAGGGACCACGCGCCCGCGCAACCACCACTGCATTTGTAAAGAAACGTCTATTGCTCGGGTGATCTATTTGTATTACAAATAATACTAAATACCACTTAAAGTTATTGTATTCATAACTACAACTTTATAGAAAGACATCTGTTTCCAGAGATCATTCATGCCACGCACTATTAAACTCTGGAATGAACTCCCCTCTAACGTTTTTCCTTCGCGCTATGACATGTCTTCCTTCAAATGAGGTATAAAAAGATTCCTTTACGGTAGGCAGCGCGTTGGTGATACCCCTGGTATTGCTGATGTCCATGGGCGTCGGTGACCACTTCCCATCAGGTGGCCCGACTGCTCGCCTGCCTTCGTTGGCAATAAAAAAAAATCTGTTATTATTAAGTTAATGCAGGTAAGAAGGTAACATGAATATAAGATTTACATTAGCTTTATTTTGTTACGTTACATATATTATTAAATGTTTACCGTTCACACAATAATTGCAAAACTCAAAGTATAACGGTTGTTAGAGGGGGTAGGTCCCTTTTTACAGGAGATCGACTGGGGTAGTACCTGTGTGGTGCCTAATTTTGCAACAGATCAGTAGTTTAAAAAAAGACATTCGCTTGTAAATACTACTGTTTTTGTACGTCCTGCTCATCTCATCGCGTTAAGCAATATAAAAACATGGCTCTGACCATTACCTACATCTTTTATTTTCTTAATTTCTTCATGTCATCGTGAGACGGTCAATGGAAAAAGAATTTGTTAAGCTTGTAGCTGCAATTAAAAATGGTCATTCTCTGCGCTCGCTTGACAATCCTCGGTAAGCTAACTTTTATTTTTATAATTTAGAATTTATTTTTTAATATATTAAAATTAATATTTAATCCACTTATTGACATATTTTCACGTTAGTTATTTATATTTGGATTTAATAAGTATAATCATCGCGTATAGAGAAGGCATAATTTTGTATTAAAAATTCGATCAAACTTGGCTTGTCAACCTAGCAAATTATATGAAAAATAAGAGTAATTACAATATATAGTTTATCTTTAATTATAAAATTTTTGTTCCCTAGCCAAAAATTCGAGCAAAAGCTTACGAAATAATAGCCAAGAATTATTTCATTATCATAATTAAAACATTTAACATATAAAAGAAATAAATTTCATATTTAAACAGATGTTCACCCTTCTGCATGCACAGCAAAATCAAGTAGCAAAACTTTTAATTTTCCTTCATATAAGTTGTTATTAAGTTGTGTAAGGAAATGCAAACTTGAATTTTTGCGCCAACTATTAAAAACGGGTAGTAAGATTTTACGCGTATTATTCCATCCGTACCTACTAATGATTTGTGAATATTCTATAACAACTTATGCAATTAAAGAGAGAACATAGAATATATTAAATGTGCCCTTGACAAATGGCTCGAAGTCACTACTATGGATTGAGATCGATAATCATTCATAGCTGCAAGTAAATTATGCATTAAAATATAAATGCGCTTTGGTACTATTTTGAAACTTTGTATATTATATCATGTGCATCATACCAACAATATACAACGATATTATTAAAGTTAAATTAAAGCACACTGTAAGTTTTTATGCAAAGAATGTCATTTCTATAAAGACTAAAAAAATTGCTAACTTAAAAAACCAAAGAAAAGTTATACAATAACCACTTAACAGCAAGTAATTTTTTTTGAGAGGTTGCTTTGTTCAAGGAAAGGGCGTCGAAATTGAACATTACAATTGTGTTATTGAGTTTTCAAGCTTGTGTCAAAATATGACTGTGATGAGAACTGCTAATGTCTGAAGTGGTTCAGAATGTTTTCGTGACTTAAAATATTTGGATGAATTTCAGTTAGTTTTTCTTAGTTCACAAAGTCGTAGTATAACATCGTTAAGACATAGCAGTTCGATATTATTAATGTTTTACTCTAATTTAGGCATAAAAATTTGAAATTGACTATTTTTTTTAGTTTAAATTGCTTACCTATTGGTCACGATGACCAATCAAAAACTTTGTTATTAAGACGATTGTGAATTCTTCATCCCAGAATAAGTGCATAATAACAAAATCACTTTTTTTTAGTCTTTTTTTTCTTAACAATTTATTTATTTTGTGATACTAACATATTTAAGAAGAGCAGAAAAGTCTTTATGTTTTTAACCATAAATGGACAATATTTACGGTATCCTCCGTAGTCTTACAAACCGAAGGTCATGTCTTTGATTCCCGCTAGAAAATAACTTTGTGTTACGTTGTTTTCTGGTTGATTAGGACAATATTGGGCGATCACCCAATTGTCTTATTCGTAATAAGATCTATACGTGTGATAGGTATGTAAAAATTCAGCTCTGCGTAAAAACTGTTATCAGGTAAATCATCTAGATTAAGAAGATTTTTTTTAATTTTATGAGAATTAGAAGCTGATCCCATGACAAACTTGAACTTACTTGAAAATTACAGGGTGAAAGAAAGAATAAACATCACTGTAGTAAGTAAGTAACAGTACTAATATTAAGTAAGTATTACTAAAAATAATGATAAAAAGGAACATTTTTAATTTAAGGGTCGTAATTATAGATTGATGGAATGAAGGAATTTCGTTACGGTATTTAATGATTTAAGTTATAAATCACACAGCCGTATGTGACGGAAACGGTTTTATTGCTGTTATACAAATGTCTTTTAAATGACTTTGAACATTTAATAGTCGTACATTAAGCTGTATTGCTTCCCTAAAGGAACTTTGTGAACTCGATAGAAGATAGATGTTATAAAAATCGAATTGAATAATAATATATAGTAAGCCAGGTTATTTATTTTAACAAGTTTATTCAAGGTTAAAATGTTATTAAATACTATGAAAATATATATTCATCGATCGAAATGCAAGCCTTATAACTTAATCTCACATTTTAATTTTTTCACTATAAAGTTAATTTTCCCGCATCGCATATTAAATATTCTAAACAATGATCGCAATAACTTCGCAAATTGTTCTTCGAATAACTACAGAACAGTAGTTATAAACTAATTTTGTGCAGTTTCAATAAATATCATATGACCCCGTTCAACGTGTTGCCTTCCAAGCATACAGTTTTTACTCTTACAAGAAAAAACAGTTTTAATAAAATGTTTGTCTGGGAATAAATTAGAAATAGTTTTGTGGCATCTTATAAGGATATAAGTTCAATAACAAAACAGTAAAAATAGTGTTCAGCGTTTATATCAGAACAGTTTAGGTATTTGCCGGATGAAGGCGAAGCGAGCTGGAATGTTTTTACCGAAACAACATAACGCTAATAAGATTTGAATCCTATTGAATACAAATTCCTTTATTATACTTGTAACCTTCTATTTTGACTGTGCATGAGGGAAACGTGATAGAATTCGAATTCAGAAGAAACTAAACGTCTCTAATAGACATTATCATATAATTCATAATAATATTGTTTAGATACATTATAAACATATTTCCTGTCAATCATTTTGAATTAAAGTTAATTGGTCAATTCCCCTAATAAAAGTAATCAGTTTTAATTAATAGCTTCACTGCGTTACCAAATTTGTATTTGTTTCTTCTAAATTAGATCACTAGCTGTTTCACTTTTATGACAATGGACATTTCATATATGCAGTATAAACTAGAACAAAAGGCAATATTAGCTTAGAACTGCTAAAATACAGATAGAAATATTTTAAATTTTGAATGTGTGCTTAAGTTTCAAGATTTTAAATCGGAAGACAGTCGCAAAAAAAAACAAATTTTAAATATCATTTTTCAAAATAAAAATTATGAGAATACTGATTGGTTTAGAAATCGTATAGAATAAAAAAATCCTTTCAAATAATTTCTTGTATAATGAAATAGTTTTTAAACAAAAAATGTCTTTTATGTATCCTTTTGTGTTAAAGTGGATCAAATCTCATATTTTGTACTTCATTCCCATTCCGGACTAATAATTGAAGTGGCTTCTATCGAGAAAGGGTCATCGGTTGATCGAAATCTCATAATTCATTATTTACAGATATTGTAGGACGTTTTGAATATTATTTTTTGAGATGATTTTACTTCCATTTAATTAACACATGAAATTATTTCGAATATATCTTTTCAAAGACACACATAAAATATATAATATCGGCACACTATGCTTACAATTAAGTTAGTATGAGATGAATAGCCTATACAAATTTTTCTAATCATGTTATCATGATACAAGGAAAAAGTGCTGTTAAGCCGTAAAGTGAAAATAAAGGACGGGGGCCGGAGGCCAGTGGACTGACACAGGCTGATAATGACCATAATTATGAAGCCGTAAAAAATAATGCGATGTGACATGAAACCAAAGATAATAGTACTTTAATAACTAAGTAACTTAAAATCAATGAAACATTCTTTTGGCAAAAATCTTGTAAAATTATATAAAAAAGTTAATAAAACTTTTTTATATCTTAGTAAAATACTCCATTCCTTTATAATTTATAAAATAAAAGGAAACTCCCTAAATGCACCTGATAATATGACTTGGCTCTACTATGAATAGTAAAATTTCAGACACCTATACTACATCTTAGTTTATAATACTAAAAATGTTTACACTGTACTAGTGCATTATTTTTCTCCGCCTTTGTAACATGGAAAAAAAAAAGCAAAGGAGAATGCCACTACTTTTTTTTTCCGTGTTCCCCTGATTTATGTGGGTCAGGGACCTTGTTAGCGCTCTTTTTTTATGTTATTTTTTAAAGTTTTGTCATTTTACGAAATACATAAACATTCTTTATATCAGTTGCAGAATTTCTTTACATATTTTTATACATTTTGTGTTACACTTCTACATTAGTTATACTTAACTATGTACTTTAACTTGGTTTGCAAATTAAATCTCTGAATATTGTTGTTTATTACATTATGTACTATTCCTTCTTTTAGTATTTAAAGTCGCCTATTAGTTTATATGTCTTAATAATATATGATACTAATGTATACAATTTTGATCACTTTTGCTTTTGCATATTTATGCGCTATTTTATAATATTTGTTAACTTTTTCTTATTTTATAAATTCTCAAGTTTACGAAACATATTTTAGCTTACTTAATTTAACATACTTAGTTGTAGTGAATTGTCACTGTACATCTCTATATGCACGGTATAATATCTTATTTAATACTTATTTCTTAATTTGCTAACTTATTGCTATATATTTTTCTTTTGTTTGCCTGCCATTTTATTACTTTCTTAACTTAATTTAATCTACACTATCTAGTCTTTATTGGTTACTTTGTGCTCCCTATATGTTCGCTCTCAGAATTCCACTTCAATTCCTCAAAAATTGAGAGTAGCTACATCAGCTGTTTTCTGGTGCAAAGGGGTCTTCGCGTGGTGTTAAGTAAGAGATGTGGTAGTTCGGACAGTTTTATTCTGGTTTAGTCATTGTAATTGACCCACTTGCTTTTTATGACTATGTAAGACGCTTCGCTTCAGGACCTTTGCCTTTCGTTGTTCTCTTCTCCATTTCATCGTGCATGATGAAGCGTGAGGTTTCCCGGGCGTAGCGACTCCATTTCTCCTTTAGGCTTGAATGCATTGCCGGGTAGCTTAGCAGTAAGGAACCGATGATCTCGCCAATGCATCCCATTTCCTTCTTATGGGACAAGTGTCACTAAACGCATTGTGGTCCGTTGCTAGCTGCTTTGATCTTGGGCCGATCACCCAATTGTCTAAAAGTAAAGATGATCCATGCGTCGGATGGGCAAGTAAAAAGTCGCTTCCGGTTGTAAAGACCATCTTTGGCAGTCATTATTGGATATCAGAGACCTCAAATTTTCTAAAAATTAATTCATCCTTAGAATGCAATTTAGCCTTTTGGTTGAAGAGGTCAGATGCTTGTCACTCTGCGTAAAAGACTGAAGCCGACTCCATAATAGTCAAGAAAAATAGATAGGTGAAAGAGTGCTTTATTTTTCTCATTACCAATAACATCACGTTCATGCCATTATAAGTTAGTAGCACAATTGCTAAATTTTCTTTTAAAGTTCAATATTGTATGCAAAACGATGCTTCTAATACAAAAAAAAATTTCATAAATTTTATTGTGACCTATGTAAATTTTCCTTCTGACTGTGCAATGAATGGAGGAGGATTAAAAACAATGTGCCAACAATGCTTTTAAGATAATAAAAGCAATTTACAGCAGGTCATAACTAATTACATTTGAAGTTACTTTACATCAGTTCAGCTACTAATGCTTCAGCTAACTACCTGGCGTTGTTCCAATTAAATTGGAACATTGTAATGAAAAACTCAATTACATTTTTGATTAATTCAAAGGCAAGTCATAATACATTAATTAAAATCATCTTATGATTATAATGTATATACCTCAATTACACAAGAAAAAATATTTTATGAACTAGAAATATGGCAAGTTTTGAGCCAGCCGATAACTTTTACGCCGCTCCTAGCAATGCAATTATGGATCATTCTTCCTGTACTTGACGGTAATTAACTCTGTGGTTTAATTTTTCTGTATTTTGTGATAAGTGCCTCGTCAAAAATTGCAGACTTGTACAAGTACAAAAATAATAAGAATTTATAATATGCAAATGAGTAATGTATGTCTGTCTGTTTATCATGTCAAAGGATTCATCACCGATGTGATCTTTTATGAGACGGCGCATAAATAAATTTTTTTTTCTATTTAAAAAAATGATTCATAACATACCGTGATTTAAGCTAATTCGCGTACTTAAGCGATTACAGTACCGCGTTAATCACCTTTTCACTGATTTATTCTATTGGTTGTAATCACGGTCGATCCATGAACATGGATCGCATCGGAACATCGCCAATAATTTATCAACCTGAAAATTATGCTACTTTTTGCATTTCATTTCTTCATATATATATGAAAATAGAGTGGCAAAAATCTATTCGTACGCCAAGTTAGAAGCCAACTAATTAGTACAACGTTGGATTTAGTAATTACAGCATTAAGAAAATCTACCTGAACCAAATTCCCGCGAAAAACAGCACGTGCCATAGTGCGTTGAGCAACAGCAAACTCGGCCCCGTAGGTCATCACAGGGATAACGCATTGATTTAAAACTTTTGTCTATAAACATTGCGGTATCAGTGGCGACGTGAGAACGTGGTTTAGTTTTCTACATGCTGCCCACCCCAACTGAATTGTTCTATCGATTTCAAAGGTGTGTCGCCCCAACTGCAGTATATGCCCAAATGCCTACTCATCGACAACTTCGAGAGTAACGCCATCAATAGTGATCGGCGCCAGGAGAATATGTTCGTTGAACATGTAATTTGGTCGTGCCCAAGGTCATTGGGAAGCTAACACGTCGGGAGAATTAGTTAAGCAGGATTTTTTGAATACCAATCGATAAATACTAGATCTAAATCAACTTGGCCAAGTTTAGTATCAAAGATCAACATAAGTTGTAAATAGAGAGAATAAGGACTCAACTTCACATTACTACATAGAAAAAATTGCTCCGTGTATTAATTTAAATTTTTATGATTATTTACCTTTTTTAAATATAATTTATCATAAATCCTTTATGGATTTCTTTGACTTAAGTTATACATATTCTACTGAATTTAGTATTGTGGACCTTACGTTATGTAATTGCGCAAAATAAATACCCGTGTTTGTAAACAGTTACTTTAATCATAACACAAATATTTAAAAGTGTTTATTTTAACTAGAACCTTGTCTGTATAACGTTTCTTAACAAAAAACACAAAATGTAAATTATTGGATAAAAAGCTTTGTTTTCATTTTACAATAGTCAAAAGTTAAAATACGTACTGCAAGAGAATATGAAATTATATATTGATATATTTACAGAAAATAATGGCTATCGTATCTTAATTTTCTTTCTCCCCGAGCGCCGGAGACTCGATTTGTAGCGTTTGATAATATACACATGGAAGCTTTTGTATCATTTCTCGTCGTTTGAACAGCAGGGACCTACACCGATTTGTTTCTACCATTTTATTCAGCTTTTTTTGGTATCTAAAAGAAAAATTAAATAAATTACAGAATAAAACAATTTCATTGTACTTACTAAATCGATTAATTTTATTGCTCTCTACGACGTGCTTATATTTCATAAGCTAATTGTGCAGAGCTCACAGGTAATCCCATCAATGCATTGTGGGGCTTTCAATCTATCCGTTGCACTTATGCTAGGTTTCTAGAGTCTTGTGTCACTTCGGTTGTCACTTAGTTGATTGTTTAGCATTTCTCCGGGCTGAGGTGATTAACTACGCATACAGTTAACCATTACGTAGGGTACTTGGGACCCCGTTGCCCGGTACTCTACGTAATGCTTATTGTAGTGTTGTATAGTGCCAGTTGTAGTTACGAGGATGAAGTTAAGGAAGGCAGTTTATCGTATTTAAAGAGCACTTTATTTAATGGCAAAATATCCGTTTCACTCAATACAATAAGATGGTAGCTGACTTTATAAAACTAAAGAGTAACGTTGTCAGTTTTATCGGCAGAGCTTTCATCGCTTTCAGGTGTTTTTAAAAAAGCGTCCCCATAAATTAAAAAGCAAAGCAATGAAGTAAAAAAATAGACAGCTTTTGTCTACCGGTTATGTAGTGGAGTTAGAGGTAAGCGGCTTGATTTTGCTTTGGAGCCGAAGTCGTTTGCCTTGTGGCCTAAATGTGTAATTACAACGTAGATGATAACGTCGCCTAAGCAAATTTTGCGCAGGTCGCACAAATGATGAAATTCTACCATATAACACACAAAAAAACTTATCTATCGGACTATTCATTTTTTTTACTTTTGATACGTTAAATTTATAACAGTTAAATTTGGTCAATTTATTGCTACTTGCACATCCCACGATCTGCTCAATTAGAACCTGCCGCTTTGCTGCCAACTCAACGTCAATAATAATCATGTGACATAAATTGTTTCGGTGAATAAGCCAAAAAATGTATTTACTTATTTGCTTGTTATGCCTGCCTATATGTTTTTTCATATAGTTCAACATTTTTCTTATGCAACAGTTTTATACCTAGTGAAATGTAAAATGAAAAAAAATAACAAAATTTAACAAAAGCATGACAGATGCAACATAAGAGATTAAAAAATACTAACAAATTTTGTTTTAATTGTGATTTGTAATCAAGCAGTTTTTGGTAGAAAAAAATAATAAATCTCTAGAACTTAACTCAACGGCTAAATAAATGTATAAATATTTATTTGGAAAGCCTTTTTGGGTAATTCAGGCTCTCAGATATTTTAGATTAAAAGGCACGGTGTGGCAAAGCGCTAATTTCATATGTGATGACCTAAAATTAGTGATAAAATTCCTTTTTAACCGATTTCAATAATTTTATTTTTTAGGTTGGTTATTCTCATTCAGTTCTAAATTTCTTAATATTTTGTTATAAGTAGTTTCATGATTACCTAAAAAAGCAATAAAATTTTGTTGTAAAAAATCACAGCCTTATACGATTAATTTTTAAACTTTGGCTTAACAAAAAAAAAGCGATGGTATGTATCTACAACGTCTGGACATACAAAATGATAATACCTTTATGCCCTCAACCTGAAAAGTGGTGTGGTTTGCTTAAAATACACAAATGTAATTCTACAATGCGCCCTATTGTGAACAAAATTGATTCGTCTACGTACAAATCGGCTTCAAAATCCTCTTACCATGAGGACACTCAGGTGCGTATAGAAAGGATTTTGAGTTCAAACGCACATGCCTGGTGCATGCACAGGTCTGAAATATTTTTAGGGCGTCTCAAGAGAAGGCGCTACTCACTGCTCTAATTTTTCCAACATTTTTAAACACTATGTTCATGCTATTTGCATTTTTTTCACGTCTGTAAATTTTAAATGTGTACTAAGGAAATTTTTATTTTAATATTTCAAGTTTTTTTTTCCATTTTTTTATCATTTACAATCACCAACAGCCTTCTTATGCATATAATTGATCTGTGATAATAAGCATCAGGTAGCTAAACAAAAATATTTTATGTTTGTCCTGCGCAATAACAACCTAGCATTGCCATGACAGCATGTGCAGTTGCTGAGTGAAGGTAACTATAATTAAAGACATTTTTAATTCCTACAAAGGTGCAGTAAAAAAATCTCTATAGGATTCCGGATGCACTAGGTTGTGTTTTATATTGGCAAACAAGGGTAATGACAATAATATATCTGGAGGACTAATACTATATCATGTAGTCCCAAACTAAGTGAATATATGCAAATGTACTATGGATGTACTATGGCAAATGTAAACAAAAGTCTGGTAAAGTCATCGACATATTTTCTTTTCTAAATAAATACATTTTATATTGCAGATACAAACACCCAGACACGATAAAAATATTTTGTACAATACTTTTACCTCTGACGTAAGTAAGGGTCACCCTATCACCACTACGCCATGCGGGTTGTCAATAAGTAGTAAAGTAGTAGTAAAACGTTATTTGCGTAAAAAAATATAGCTGATATTAAACACAATAAACCCAACAAGTTGGTAGAGTATTTATACTTTAAATCATTCCACCATTTACATAAGATTGGATTAACCACAAATCTTGCCTATAGAACAGATTGATTTTTCTCCATCATTCATCTCAGATTTTTTGTCAGGGATTATCCCTGAGAACATTGACTTTAGAAAAAAACTGAGATGGTTGCATTTTAGCACCTGATTGGGCTTAGCTACCAAATGTAAACCCAAGCATACCCCTCTGCTAGAGTTGATAATTATGAAAGCTGTTATTGAATCATCATCATCGTCATCATCAGCCACTGCTGGACATAGGCCTCCCCTAATAAACCCCTATCCATTAGAGGGTTTTTGGACCCTATCCCACCACGCTGGTCCAATGCGGGTTGGTGGGTGGACCGACTTTTTTACATGCCCATCCGACGCATGGATCATCTTACTTTTTAAACAATTGGGTGATCGGCCCAAATTGCCCTAACCAACTAGGAAACAACAATGAAAATTTGTCGAGTCCCCGCAGGATTCGAACCAACGACCTCCGGTTTCTAAGCCACACGCATATACCACTAGGCTACGGAGGCAGTTATTGCATAGGTTAAAGCAAATACTTCAGCAATGGTGACAAGGGCCCTCATACATTTAATCTGTCCCGTGACCAGCTGAAAATTGCAAAAAACTTCAAAAGTTAAGGTATAAATTAAAAATACAAATAATTTTACCTGCATTATAAAAAAAGTTGATGTAATAATTTTAAAGCAAATATCAAAACGATACAATAAGGTATATTCAAAGCACATATAATATAATACAGTGTGTCCTTGTACAAACGAATGTATTGATAATACTGTAGAAGCTCCATTTGAGACAAAAGCTTGTCTGCCTCTGTGGTTTAAATTGCTATTCTTAAGTCATGTTATATATTGGGAGTGTGAAAAAGGTATGAATGCATTAAATATTCTATTATCTTTCCCCAAACCATTTTTTTATAGATTTAGCAAGCATTCGCAAAATAAGCACATGTTAGTATAGTATAAGCACATGCGCTAGCCCCACCCTGGCACGCCGAATACAGGGCTGGAAGGCGGTAATAGTGCAGTAGTGGGTTTCTGCTCCCAACTTAGTGAATGTTAAGGGGGAGGTACAATGGTTCCGGGACGCAATGTCATAGGTGTGTGACGCGTCAATGTCCTGGGCCAGACGTCTCCGATCGCTGCGATGCGAAGAGAGTGCATCGCGACTCGGTGCCAGTACACCCGATGTCGAGGACGTCGGTGCAGAAACCCAGCCTTAAGGGCCAAACTGCACGCCTCCTTCATCAGAAAAATCATATTTAATCATAAATGTTAACATGAATATCTTGTTTTAAAGGTAAAGTTACCTATTTTTCTTGACAATTGTGAATATTGCTGTGATTTATTTTCCCGCCACAATGTGAACCCCTCATCTTGGCTTCGTTATGAGTGGCCTCACATTGCGGTAAGATTTATGCGATGAGATAATTTGAAACGAGGGCCTTCTGCGAAACCGCAGTCAAATTGAGTCATGTAACGGATGTATTTCGGCATATTGTAACTTTTATCAGAAATTAAATAAAAACGAAACGTTTTTTATAGGATGTTATAAAAATGATATAATATTTTAAACTGGTCATTGTTAATACATATTAACTAGTATTGCATTACATTCTCATGAATCAATTTATATCTGAACTGACATAGCCAGGTAGTTTCATATAAATTACTTGCAAGGAAAAGAGGTCATTAGATGATAACCATTATTTACGTAATAACAACTAATGTTTCCACTTTTATGTTAAACTAATAAACGACAGTGATTGTACATTTTTATAACACATACAGATATGCTTGCAAAAGTTTGATAATCATTCCTAAAATCACGAATCAGTTTCGTATTTGCACATTTAATTGTATTTACTCATTTATCTTAAATAGCATAATTATTTACCTAACCGATGAAGATTAAAATGAAAACAAAACTTTGTAGTTGTTTAAAGTTACTAATATGATTGAAGTAACTACGCATGGGAAGAAAATCAGAAGTAACTTTAATTATTAAAATATTTTAATTTTTAATTTTTTCGAACTAAAATTTGTCAATATACAATATACAATATTTTTAAATATTTGCACATTAAAGAAAATATGACATAAAAGTATAATTTTATGAAGCCTACAACAGCCCTGAGAATTTTCAAGCCTGCGTACCGTAAAATTAAATGAATATACATTTTGTATTGTATTCTACCTGCGTATCGCCACTTTGTTTTTCTCAGAGCACGGAAGCGCTTGATTTGTAGTATGAGATAAAATACAAATGGATATTTTTGTGGCATTTTTTTTGAGAAATACCACAAAAACATCCATTTGTTCTATTTTTCTAGCTTTGGCTAGAAAAGCAGAAAAACCTATCTTCTGTTTTCATTTCCTCGCAAATAACAAATTGTGTACCATCAATGAGATCTCATGAATTATGCAATACGTATCAATATATCATAATTTTTTATTATTATAGGACTTTCTGTTTCTAACAAAAATATGAACAAACTAAAATAAATATGAACAAGTCAAATTAAAACAAAAACAATTGAAATTTGAATAAAAAAAAGGACCGACTTTAAACAGACCCATTTTACGTAATACAAGCAGGCCCCGTGTATTTTAAATCTTTCATATCTTTTAAGATTTTCATTTCCTTAAAATCTCGTGTATGACATGTTTTATGCAAATAATATAAAGCTTTTTTAATGCATTAATGTTTATTTGATCTAATATTGCCTTAAATAAGCTTATAGGGCTTACGTGCCACAAATGCTAGCCACTATTTTCTCACTGAGCTTGCCCACATCATCTACTAGAACTTAGGTAGGTAGAAATGAGTCCTCATGACTTTTTTAAAAAGGGGAAGTCTTGGATCTCTGTGGATAGCTTTAAATAGACAGGCGGTAAACACTTTTACCATGGAATCTAAGGTGTCGTCTTGGGCTCGTCATCTGGACCTGAGTTGGTGCTGACAATTGAAGGAGAATATCTATTCCATATTGTAAAAGAGTCGTAAGTAATATAAAGGCGTGAGGTGGGGTTTTCTTTAATTTTAGAAAAATAATTTATTTTTTGGAAATATCCAAAGCTTAGAGTTTTAAGTTGTTTATGTTTTTTCAATAGCGAATGTTAAATCATATTACGAAGGTTCTATAAACTTAAATTCTTTATAAGATTTTACTAACATACTACGCAATAGTACACAAACGTTAATTTAATTTTTCTACTGTAATCCCATTGCCTTTAAAATAGAAGCAAACGTTTTTCTGACCGTAACTTAGGTTAATTACCAGCTGATACTTCGAGGGACTTCATGACAGTTAGGCTTTGCTGTGTTGACAAAGCCCTCATTTTCTCGTAAAAGCAAATTATCTTATCGCATAAACTAATAGTAGCTCTGTCGCACAGAGTATTTACGGGCGGCACTAAAAATTTCGGGATTATAAAGAAAGAGGCACAACTTTACTATTTAATAATGTATTTATTGCTTTTCGAAGTAATCTCCGCGAAATTTAACAATTTTTTTTACGATGAAACCAATCTATGAAGCAACCATTCATTTCGGAAGTTTTGGTCTCCAAAATGGCCGTTTTGTCGGCGACAGCTTCTTCAGGTGATGAAAATCTCTGACCACCCAATTTATTCTTTATTTTAGGGGAAGTATAGAAATTGTTAGGGCTCAGATCGGAGCTGTACGGGGGATAGTCTAATAATTCTATGTTTTCTTGCTCTAAGAACTCTTTTGTTCTGTGCGCGATGTGAGAACTGGCATTGTCGTCATGGAGGATGATGTGGCGGTTGCAGTTCTCTTTATGGAGTTAAGGAACCACCTGTGGCAAACAAATTCTAGCATACTATTTTGCATTAACCGTTTTCTGTCCTTCAAGAGGAATAAATGCAATATGGCTGGTTTTGGAGACAAACGTGGCCACCATTTTTTTTGCAACACTCCGTGAACGTACAAGTTTTGTTGGCTTTACCTCATTTTCGAACACCCAAACTAGTGACTGGTTTTTTGTTTCGGGTTCGTACGCGTATTTCCAGGATTCGTCACCTGATATGGTGTTGTATATAGCATTTGAGGATTCTGTGTGGAATCTTTCGAGAGTTCTGACGCACCAAGTAACGCAAGCCTCTTTTCACATCATATCCATCGGAAACCAAATTTTTTACGCCTTAAATTGTTCATGCAAGATTATTTGTATTTCACTCATGCCAATCTCTAAAGTTTCCTGAATTTTGCGGTATGACACATGTCGATCTCCCTAAATCAGCTTACGCAAAGCATCAAGTTGTGACAAAACCGAAAATCTTTTTTTAAATAAGTAAATGGTATTTGATTTTCAAAACTAAGGAGTTTGCAATTAAAAAGATTTTAATATGACAGTAATAATCGATATGTTGCATTCACGATACTTCTAGTACAGCCCTCGTATGCATAAATGTGTTTTACTTTGTTTTATTTTTTTTATTGAAAATTTTTAATGACAAAAAATCGTAGTATCTTTATAAACAATTTTAAATCGATGCCTGTTTATTATTTAAGATATTATAAATGCATACATTTCCTCCTTTAATTTTTTTTAAAGTACTATCATGTTATACACATAAAGTATTTGTTATCTTATTGATTATTTTGTGCTTACATCAACAATATACATCGTGGTTACTTTGTCATCAAAAGAAATATTTAGTTCCCTTTTACTAATTTTTGACAGGAGGTACTTAATTTGTAGTGTTTGGTTTTTCTTGTTACGGTGTCGTTTTCTTCTTGATAACGCAATTTTAGAATCCATTTTCATATAACCAAGGCATAAAAAATCTATGTAGTTCTTGCGAAGCTGATACATTCAACACAGTATGGGTCATATAAATAAAAAATCCATTTCCAGAATTTCAATAAAATTTGAACTTACAACCTAAATGTGGTAATGGGTAGCCTTATCGCTATGAGCCATCTATTTCAGGCAGCCCAATCAAGGTATAATAAATAATACAACTCACAAATATTTCTCGGAAAAAAAGTTAAACATACAAGATAAATTTTACAATTGCACAAATTTACATCAAGCACGAATATAATGATATAAATTAAAAATAATAAAGAAAAAGTAATTAAGCCAGCTACTTTTAAAAAAGTCAGCTGTTGCTTTGATTTCATAATCCATAAAGCACTCTTATATATATTTTACTTAATTTTGCTAAAAAGAACTTATAATGCCAAAATCAAGACACGTACGGCAATTTGACATTTATGACGTGTCTGTTACTGATATAACTGGAATAAAAACCTTAAAACGTCTAGTCACGTATCAGTATTGCCGACAAATAGATGGGGTTACAAGTAATACCAGGGTATATTTCTTAGGTTTCTTAGTTTAATTACGGCAAGACAAAAATCTATAATAAAAGCAAATCTATTAATTATAGGCATACATCTGGAAAAATAAAATATTTTTAAACATTTTATTACATCTTGTTTTTATATAATAACAGATTACGAGTGTCCTCATACCTGAAATCTATGTTAGAATGTGCCGATAAATATGTGTTGTTTAAAGTCCTTTAAATACCAATTTGTAAATAAACATTATTAAAATTCAAAATAAATTAAACAGGATGAAGATGCTAAGCTAGAAGATTTCCAATACATTAAATTTGCTATTTTATGTTTGTGTTGGTGCATATTTTTTTTTTAATAAAGGTTCACAATCTTCACAATCCATATGGTTAACTGCATTCGATTGATAAAGTAGCGGATAACTAATTAAAATGCACAGATATCCTGTAATGACTGCCAAAGAGGTTAATGATCGTTAATATTAAAGTCTAGCAAATTCTTACCCAAGCCATCCTAATTTCAATAGGCAGCTCATTCTAAAAGATGTTATGATGGAATTTTTTTTTCAAATCAACTTTAATCTTGAATTTATAAACTGTTTTTTTATAATTTAAATCTTTAAACACCAATTTATTACTTATGGTAGAAAATGTTACTTCATCAATACCAATTACGTGAACAAAACCTGTTTACATCTTATTTCACTGTTCCAAGAAAGAACACCAACTTGAACAATAAAGAAAATTATTCCTAGAGATTCCCGTTAAAATGTAAACAATTATCATACTATAACAATGTTTGTGTTCAGCCAAGACGATTTCCTTATATTGTTATGGTTATTCACGTAAATATTAGTACATGTATTATGTGCTTTTATGAAATTTTCCTGTGTAACAATTTATGTCAGGGATAAAACATTTCAGAAGGTATATCTATTTTTAGTATATCTTACTTCTGGTTTTACGTAAAAAAACAATAAATAAATTTTGTATCTAAATCTATGATATTTAGCTTTTTCCAATGCGTCAATTACTACTTAGTAAAAAAGATAGACGATTTCGCTATCTGCCTCTAAATGGTGAAATGGTCTATATGGTTATATTTTTAGCTAACGCCCATGGAATTTTTATCATACATTTTCTTAAATGGGAAACAAACAATATTTTTTCAGCTAAAAACAATGGCAGCTTGTTAGCCGCAAAAAATATTAATGACAAAAAAATTTTGCAAAGCACGTTCGGAAAACTATAAATAATCTCAATCGGTGAAATGTGGACACATGAACAACATTTTATCCGTGTATACAAAAGTTATCAAAACTGTATTATTTTAAGCAGCGCCGTGCAACTTTTGTGAAACAATTTTTATAAACAGAAAACTACAGTGTTTGGAGATCATGTTATTTCCGGAGCTTTCGTACTCATTCCAACTGCTATTTGGAAAAGCTTCGATATAAAATTCGATTCGAAGTAAGTGGTCATCAGCAAAATATAACTGACAGTAGGACAACTTTTAAATTCGAGATATGTCTGTGTACAAAATTTCTCTTAAGACACTTTTTTAGTGTATTAACTTGTAAATAGTATTTTCATCTCCAGATAAGCCCATGAGAATCATAAAAAAATAGGATTTGAAGTGAAGAAAAATGACAAGTTAAATTAATGTACAAAATATTGAAATGTATACCTAATGATTTTTTTCCGATTTCCAAAACTATTTTGCAGAGAACGTTTTATTTTTTATTTTTCATATCTTATGTTATCGAAAGGCGATGCTTGTCATCTAGTCCTATTTTATATGTTTTTATAATTAGTACCAGGCACCTTAGCAGATATTTGAGAGCATAAAAATCATGTCGTCTAAAGTAACGATCCTGTACCATTAAATTTAAAGTGCTGGCTTATTTTAAAAAGTTGGATATAATTTTTTTTTAACACTAGGAAAGTATCTATATCTTATCTGTACAATATGACCAATTCTAAAATGAAGCAGTGGATTAAAGCAGTATTGACGTTCTTGGTGACTCAAGCCTAGTCTCGGATCATCTGCCTACGTAACTTAAATTTCTTATTACTTCTAAGATATGCGTACTTACTAAGTGATGTTATTTCAATTTTGATAATTATGTACACATTTTATCTAAATGCGTTCTTTCAATATTTTTTTTTTCATTGAAAACATTAACATCAATGGGGTAAGCGATTTTCCTGCTTTCTTGTTTATGTGCCATACGCTTATTTCCTTTAGTATCCAGTGGTAGAATTTAAAAAAAAAATAGACATAGAATATTTAGAAATATTGTATTTAGTAGGTTATATTCATAGAAAGCATAGCGGGAAACGTTTACGAAGTAGTGGAAAGTTATAAAACCATTACATGTATTCAATGGTTTCTTTTGCTTTAGCTATTTGTGTCCCAGTGCTGGGCAAAGCCTCTCTTGGCTGTGACCATTCATCTGCTATTTTGCTAGCCATGGTGTAAAATATTTTATGTAAATTGTCATATATTTTAAAACCGTGACTATTAAATAAGTATTTTATATGTTAAGCCGCTTTTAAACAAAAAATAAATGTTATTTTACAAACCGAGGCTAATTATGCGGCTAAAAGCTAGATCCAACTATTTGGCAACGAGCCAAAAAGTTTTGTCTGTCTGTAGCTAAATCGAAAGCTTTGAATACAATTGAGTAAACAGTTTGATGTAATGGTGGTATTCGTAGTTGAGTTAAAAATATCTTAGTAATATCAAAATGTACGATGTACTGATGATTTCACTTAAAGTTATCTCTATATGAAACAATAACTAAATACGAATTTATATATTATATTCACAACACCAACCTGCATTGGACCAGTGCGTTGACATATGCTTCAAAAACCTTACTTATTACTATATTTAAATGTTTACAATTTTATTAGCATTATTACCTTTAAACAATTTATAACACATTTTCGGGGTAAAAATTTAATGTTGTAAGTGACTAAAAATATCTTCAATGTAACTACCGAAATTTGCACCTTGCAATAAATTAAAAAATATTTTAACATTAGCATAATATCACAAAAACGTTGGGAGTTACCTATGTGATCATGATGCTAGTGATGTGCTTCGGTTATCCCTCATAAGGCTCGCAGAAGAATTCTCCACTTGTCTCAATCTTGTGCGGCTTCTTCCAGTTCTTTCCAGCCGAAACCATTAGAGACAACCCGTTTCAACCGATAGTCTCCAAACAAATTTTAACGTTGCGTAGAAATATTTTTTACAATTTTACAAGTATTAACTGCCTCCGTAGCCTAGTGGTATAGGCGGCTTAGAAACCGGAGGTCGTGGGTTCGAATCCTGCGGGGACTCGACAAATTTTCATTGTTGTTTCCTAGTTGGTTAGGCAACTTTCACAGGCTGATGATGATGATTATGATGATGATGAACAAGTATTATCTTCTTTTTTTCGCTATTCAGCAGAAATAAGAAGACAATTCTATTAAATTAAAACATGTGTGTATAGTATAGAATAATATTAAGGCAAATTTAATAAAAACCTTTAGAAGTTACCAGTGGCCCAAGTGGTTTGTAACAAAAATTTGTAATATGATATATTTCACTTCTATTGAAATAATTAAAATTTTTAAGAGAAATACCACCTCGGTCATAAAAGAAACAATATCGTTCACATAACAATTTTTTTATGTAATACTTTTATACAAAATCTAAAAAAAGGTTGAATAAATGCACATAATGAAAGAAATCGTCGGATAGGATATTGTAATTTACTTCACTGTTGTCTTTACATGTTATTTTACATGAATACTTAAACGCAGACGAATTTTCATTGTATTTCAAAAACTCTCAAATAAAATATGGCAGGCGTTTTCTACAGACGACGGCCTGAAAAGATTTTACAGCTGTGCTTATTAAGGCCACAAACCAGTAGTGTGAAAATACTACAGTTCTTCGGTAGAAAATGTATCGTAGCTAGCATAATTACTTAATAAAGGTATAACATTTAATATCTCAAGGCCTTGTGACGCCTCATGTCACATTTTATAAGGAAGAACGAGTCGCCTTGATCCTAAAGAAAACGTTTGTGTGATCCCTCACAGATTCTTATTACTTCTGTACTTTTAAGTTATTGAATAATATGAGAATTTGGCTTTTTCTTTTGCAAATAATAGACAATTGTTAATTTATTTATTGAAAAAAATTGGTTTAAACTGGTAACTTCTTAAAAGGTTTTTATTAAATTTGCCTTAATATTATTCTATACACACTATTTTTAATTTAATAGAATTGTCTTCTTATTTCTGCTGAATAGCGAAAAAAAGAAGATAATACTTGTAAAATTGTGAAAAAAATTTCTACGCAACGTTAAAATTTGTATAACCATTCGTTACGTTATAACCATTCGTTGCCGAAGCGTGACTCTGGTTCTCGTGGATAAATACATGTAAGCTCTTTTTCTGATATGTATATTTACATATATTCTAATTATATCCAGATATTACGTTGCTGTTTATTTTTGTATTTATTTCAATAGCAAATATGTCTTTAATTTTCTTTTTAAAATATTTTAAGTTTATTTGTTTGAGTTGTATTTTTGTTAAATAATATTATATGTATCGTTTTTTTAATGGAAATTGATACTCTGCTACAAACACAAACGAAAAAGACTGCCTTGGGATGAAGGTTAATAAACAACCTTATGACGCTGAAATTCGCAGATTTCCCATTTTTTTTAATAAATAAAGCTTCAAAATAACGCGTTTTGCACAAACAAATTAATTTATATAAATGTGTTTAACAAAGCGATTGAAACCTGACCACTACAAATGATAGGAAAACATACTAATCGATGGATGTTATAGATGTCAGTAAATTTGATGTATATAACAAAATCCAAATCTATTAAACTACGAAGGCGGTCGGCGGAGTTGGCATAAAAAATATCCTGCTCATTATTTACAAAATTATGTAATTTATAGATATCCTGAATACGGTTAGACTGTATAAAAATGAGAAGATTTTGTTAAAAGAAGCTATGTTCTCTTCCGTTCTGTGATAAGCTTTACTTGTCTCTTCCTTTTCCTTCTACAGAAGATTAAAATACTACTATTCATTGAGTCTAATATTACTTTACATGTGATGGACATATTTGAAAATTATATTAGAATTGTTCTAAATCCCTTTTAGTAGACAAATAAAATAGTTTTTTTTACCTTTTAAATAACTCAGAGCTCTTAATTCTTGCCTAAATTTTTAATGAAACGAATAATTTAGTACTCCTAATAAATAGCCCCGTAGTAAATTGTGAAGTTGAGAAATGTTCTTTTACTATAATGGTTTGAAGGAGACGAAACAATAGACTGTGCAATTATTTAACGTCGCTTCAGTTTCCATCAAAGTGTTTTATTTTTATATAAATTATTACAATTTTATTACAAACTGTTACATATATTTTAATAAGATATATTTTAATAACGAAGTATGAAGAAATTTATTATTGCGTACTAAATATGTTATATTGTAATTATCTTTGCTCGATGACTACAAATATCTCTTAAATTAAATAATTCTACTTGTGACATTGTTGACACACAAAAAATCCTAAAAAGCAGTTTTAAATAACTTGGATAGTTTCTTATCTAGCGTTCAGCTGTGTGCATTTTAAGTGGATAACTAATTAAAAAACATAAAAACTTTTTGCACAAAATCATGAACATTAATTTTTAAAATCTTTAATAAAAATACCAATATAATATAAAAATGATTGAGCTAGAGTATTTGATACTGTAAAGTGTTGGTTTAAAGTAGATATGATTAAAAGGACATTATGTAGATAACAGATTGCCCTAGCTTCTTCCTACAACCTCATCAATGTTTTAATTTATAGATCGTCGTATTGGGCATTTTTATTGCTAACGTTTACTTGAATATTTCACATTTCTTGTGGCCATTTTTATTTAAGTTAGTGTTGTGTTCATTTGAAAACTTGTAATTGGCTCGTAATGTATTTTAAACAAATTTATTTTAATAAACAAATTAGCTGTAAAGTTTTCCTAATGAAGTTTAAAAATATTAAGCCACATAAGAGAATTAACCTATTTTACAGCAAATGTATTCTTCCTTACTACTGTAAGTTTAACTAACGCATGAAATACTAAAGAAAAAAACGAATACATTCGTACATTTTATATGTAACTCAAAGAAATGTAGTAAACAAGTAAAACGAATGATTAATTAAACGAATTAATGATAACGTTAATAACATTAAATAATCATGGCAGTGTCTTAAAACTTAATTATCAGAGCTTTACGAAATAGGACTTGTTCAAATCTTATCAATTTCTCTGATGAATTCAAAATTTACGATATTTGTAGTATAAATTATAATGGAATTGATTTCTTTTTACCCAGATGAGTAACAAATGAAAATGTGGATATTTATTGCTATCGAGCTGTTTAAATAATATTTTTAATATCGTTCTTAGCCGTTAATATTTTAGATGGCTTACCTCGAAGAAAAATAATTTAATTTAAATTTAAAAAACGAGCAAATATTTCTAAGCCGAAACGTTGCTTTAACATTTTAAAATGTAATTCGTTTATCGATAAAATTGCAAGTTTAGCGATGCTTATAAAATATTTTTCTTTATATTATAATTGAACCTATAAATATAGGTATTAATTATAGGTCAAGATAAATTCATCACTTATAAACTCCACAACATCATAGAACGATTAAATTATTCGAGCAATGCAATTTTAGGTGTAAATGATAAACTAACGAACTTGAATTAATATGATATCTCCAAAATTCAAGTTTGAAATTCCTCAAACTGCATCGTATTTAACCACGGTTATATAAGTAATTTCGTCATGTTTTAAGCTATTGCTTAACTATTTTTTAATTAATTAAAGGTGTACAAAAGTAAATGTTTTTAATTGAGGCTTTTGTGGAAGTAGTAATGTTGTTGTTGTGTGATAGTACGCACATATAATATAATTAAAGATGACAATGCCAAATCACAGTAAAAATATTGCAATCTTTTCCTTTGTCAACCTAAAATACATTTCAATTAATAAAATTCACACCTACACATAATTTACAACCGTAATAATTAGTAAATACTTTTAAATTATATAATTAAATTATAATAAATAAATACATGTAAATATTTTAATATGATATACATTTAAGAATTACTTTACATAACTGTTCTTAAACTCCACCCCTGGCAAAAACATTAGACAAGTAATGAAGGAAATTCTGAGGATCTAGGTGCTTGGACTAGGAAACCGACCGCCAGCAACCCTCCATTTCAATAACTGCTCGACCTAACCTCTTAGATGTTTCAGATCTTTGGGTAGAAAACAATAATATTTTAAAACAATTTGAGATTTAGTATCGTATATTCTTCTATCAAAACTACGAATGCCACTATAAAAGTTCGCACTTTTATAAAATGTCCGCTTTACATAAAATCTAATTGCCGCCATGAGGCCAGTGGTAAGGGCACGGTCTTTGTAAAAGTCGGTCCACCCACAGCCGCATTGGTTCAGCGTGGTGGGATACGGTCCGAAAATCCCTAACGCAGACTAGCACAGGCTGATGATGATTACATTAAATCTATTTTATTTTAAAGTAACAAAATGGGTGCGTGTACTTATGTACGCGCGTGAGAAGTTATACTTCTTTGCCATCATTAAAAATAGTTTTAATTGCATGCAAATAATTAATTACAATACAATAAATAATACATACGGATAGTTAACCCTCAATTATATTGGAGCACTTGAAAAGTATATAAGACAATTTTTTTCACTAATATTCACAAATAGTAATCATAAATAATTAAGATAATTAAAGATGATAGATTTACAAGAACTAATCATAAATAATTCGATTAAGAATTTATGGATTCACAAGACGTACTTTGATATATCATATAACTGGTAGTTCAGCGCCATCTATTGCTTACAAACGTGAATTCCTAAGAGATGTTGGCTTACTTGTACAGCGGTACTATAAATCAGAAGCTTTGATTATGTGTGACTAGATGGCGCTTATCTAAAACGTATTACATAGATAAATCACAATGTTGATATATTAAATGAATAAAAATATTACCATTATATCAAGTTGAATAAACATCATTACAAATATTAATATATTTAATATAAATTTAAATAATATAAAATATATTATTAATAATAATATATATATATACCATAAACGAACCTTATTCCTAACTCATAGAGCACATTATGCAACAACTATCGCAAATAAAAAACGACAACTCCATTATCACTACCAAAAAATTAAACCTTATCACTATGTAATAAGGTCCATTTTACCGTTTTCATTATAAACTGTTAATTTTGTGTCACGCATCGTAAAATTTCACTCTCATCATTTTTCATAACGCGCCTAAAGAAGTATAACTTCAAAAAATAATTTGGAGTATCTTTTATTAATTTTATTTTGGTATATTTTTTCGGCGAGTAGAAAGTTGTTTGGTTAGTTTTGAGTAAAAGACGTGGCTCAATTTGAATATAAATTTGATAGTTCAAATCAGGAATCTGAACCTACTGCTATAAGGATTAGAGGGTGATATTGCTATTATATTCTATATTTTACTAAATTATGGTTCACTCTTTGTATTTTCGTACTTGTATTCATCACCAAATTCAATTCGGTTTCAAAACCAGACCTCGTACCATTAAATTACAAACGCTGGATCAATCTTAAGAGATATACTTAAACTATGTTAGATATATATGATAGTATGTATATATATACTTAAACTATAGTTATACATAATTGTACTACTTGAATTGGCCTACAATAAAGTCCGCAGTAGGGTATATCTATGTTTAAAACATGAATGACCAAATCACAATAAGCATTTTAAAGTAAATATTTTCAAAATGGCAATCAGGTATATTTAATGCTCATTTAAGATAATACAGTTTAAGTTCAGATAAAACTTATTTATGTTCATGAAACGTGATAGACGACATTTAAAAAAACCTTAAAAGATGAAGACGCTGTTAGTAGCGTTCATATTTTTTGTTAAAATTTCACTTGTGTAATAAAATTTTCACTACAAAATTTGTACTTCCCAGATTTCTCTCTTACTGTTTAATTTGTAGACATATTACTACGTACTACTTAAATACATACATATATTAAAAATCTAATTATTCGTATATTTTTTAACGAGACTAAAATAGTTATATACATTTACGTTTATAGGTAATCAAAATATCGATGGTAATTGAACTCTGCAAGGTAGACATATATTATTGATTGTTAGCTCGAAATACATTTTAAAAAAGGCGAACTAATTGAGATAACAAATTTTAATTTTCGTCCAATTATTTAATGTTTCCAATTTTATGACAAATTTTATTAGTTATGGAAGTTTACATTCCTTATACAATCTTCATTTTATTATCATAGTGAGATATGTTATGTTTTTGTAGTTCTAATTTTTGGGCAACGATTACTATAATGGTCATGAAATTGATAAAACAATCATATATAGTATAGTAAATAGTAATGATTTCTTCGTACTCATTGGGACCAAAACCGCGTAATGAAATATGCCCTAAATAATATTAAGTTACTATTTAAAATATTTTTTTTAGAAACTATAGTTTATAAACGTTTGTTGTAGTTCAATAACAGGCTTTATATTAGCATTAAATCTCAGACTGAGGTATTTTTAGTCTGGCTGTCAAAACTTAACTTATCGTTACAAGGGTTCAGCTGGGCTGGAGAGCATTAAAGACCCACGTTCTCACGTTACTGCTGATACCGCAATGTTTGAAGACGAAAATTTTCATTACGGCGTTCTCATAGTGACAACCTACGGGGCCGAAACGTGGCCTTTGACTGTAGGACGGTTCACAAGTTTGCCAATGTTCAACGCGCTATGCTCGGAGTTTTATTGTCGGATAAAATTAGTAATGAATTAATCCGGCAAAGAACTAAAGTCCCGACATAATGCAAAGGAAGAGGTCAGAAGAACCGATGGTCGATGGGCCAATAAGGTTCTGGAGTGGAGGCCGCGTTCGGGAAGACGGACCGTTGGTTAACCGCCGACCAGTAAGGATGCCGATGTACGTGTAGTGGCAGGTTAAAGTTGGCAGCGAGTGGTAAAGATCGGTCTTGGCGTTCACTGACAAAAGCCTATGTCCAACAGTGGACAGATAAAGGCTATCAATGATGATGTGTGATGGCTATCAATGAATAAGAAAAAAAACGACCTGACATTTTGAAGTTATTGTAGGACAAGTTTCAATTAAAGATTCTTAAAACTTATCATGTTTCGTAGCAATAGCGAAACATGATAGATCACACCTAACAATTTGATCCTAAGACAAAACAGTGGTTTTAGCAATTGAAACAGCTATCACAATTAACCTTGAAGAAGTTTTGTGCCGTGGCATCGACAGGCAAGGTTATCGGCTAAATATTTTGGTACTCAGAAGGATATTGTTGGTTGATTATCTCGATCTATCTCTGCTATATCATCATGATAAGGCACCCATGCAAGATTCAGCAGTGACGATGGCTCCTATTCAGCAAACTTGGCTTTGAATTGATTGACTGACCTAGTAAATAAGAGAGGTGCCTTATTAACCAGAACTACCATGTAGTTATTTTTATAAGTACCTCAAATTATAACAGATAGGAAACAGGTATGAGTAACACGAAAATGAGCAGCACGTCTTAAAGGAAGTTGATCAAACATATAAATTAAATGAACTAAAATATATAAGATAAAATTCATTGTTAATTTAAATACTAAAGACAATAAGACCTAATACTCAATTAATACCATGTTTGATTCATTCAATTACTTTAAATTTTCCTTGCATAATTTAAGATTTTAATTGTACACAAAACACTTTTAAATAATCGAAAATCGAATTAGTGTTAAATTAGTTTTTTTGTCTGTTTTCGGTCTGCACACTATGTGTCGCATGTACCTTGGCAAGCAAGTGACATATCGACATCGAATAGCATATTCGTTGGGAACAAGTTTGCGAAATAAATGACAATCACGCTTTATAATAACCATTATCAATAATCAGCGTCCATCAGTCCACTGCTGGACATAGGCCTTTTAAATGAACGCCAAGACGGCCGATCCCCTGCTACCGCCGCCAACTTGAACCAGCTATTGCACGGAGATCGCCGTCCCACCTGGTCGGGGTCGACCAACACCTGTTTCCTAAACGTGGCCTCCACTCCAGAACCTTATGGGCCCATCGGCCATCTGTTCTTCGACCACGTGACCAGCCCACTACCACTTCAACGAGCTAATCCTTTGAGCTATTTCGGTAACTTTCGTTCTCTGTCGGATGAATTTATTACAAATCCAATCCGACAGAGAGACTCCGAGCATTGCGCTTTCCATAGCACATTTAGCTACGGCAAACTAGTGGACCAGTCCGATAGTCAGAGGCCACGTTCCTGCCCCGTAGGTCATCACGGGGAGTACGCATTAGTTAAATACTTTTGTCTTTAAACTCTGCGGTATCGGCGAAGTGAGAATGTGGTGTAGCTTCCTGAATGCTGCCCAGCCCAACTGAATCCTCCTATTGGCTTCCTCTTGAGCTGTGTCTTCCCAAAGTAAATTTATTCATCAAAACTTCGAGTAACACCATCGACATTGACCGGACTCGGGAGAACGTGTTCGTTGAACATGACTTTCGTCTTGTCCAAGTTCATCCTTAGTCCGATACGTCGGGACGATTCATTTAAGCCGTGGAACATTTCCTGCAAGCACTCCAAGGACTCGGCTAATGTGACGATATCGTCAGCGAAACGGAGGTGTGAAAGGTACTCCCCGTTATGTTTATGCCACGTCCAGTCCAGTCTAGGGTCTTAAAGACGTCTTCCAACGCATTAGTAAGCAGTTTCGGGGATATTACATCCCCCTGTCTCACTTTTGATGCAATGGGATTGGTCGCGTTTGACCCGTTGGAATCAGAACGGACATAAACGCATAGCTATACAGACCTTTCAACACCTCGAAGTATTGATAATCGACCTGAGATCGTTCAAGAGCTTTCAGAAAAGCCCAGGTTTCTACAAAGTCAAAAGTTTTCTCATAGTCCACAAAGACAAAGCTTAGTAACTGATTGTATTCATAGATCTTTTGGACAACTTGCCTTATAATGACAATACCAACATTTAATATTAATTAAGTGGTTATTAAAATTAATATGTCTGGCAAATGGCACTGAAGAACCTGTGATGTCCTACCTTGTCAAAAACCTTAAATCTTAATCAAGCAATTATAAGAAAATCGCTTGTAGATGAACATTCAGCGCAAAAGTTTTTTTTTAGAAAAGTACTCTGGCTCTATAGATGACCCAAGTCATTGAACAAAGATACTTTTGACTATTCAGAAGTACAAGCCAATGAAATAATGAAACATTGAAATTTAAAAAAAAAGGGATGAACCGTCAAATGTAGAACTAAACTGACGCAGTGCAATAGGCAAAAAAAATTATCATATAACGCGACTTCAAAAATCAAATTTAGGACGCTATTTCATCATCTTTTAAATAGAAGACTATCATTTTTTAATTCACCTATAATATTACTGCAAAAATAGTACATTTTTCAAAATTATGTCGCAAATATTGCTGTATTTGACTGTCTTTTTTGACCGACTTCCCAAATATAAAGAAATACTCAATTTGAGGCGCATTGAGAACATCTCTATATTTTTCCTGATCTATTTCGTCAATGTTTGTGGGTATAATGTGTTTCAATTTAATAAATGATAAATAGTTTCTGACATATAAAAAAATTCATCGTCAAAAATCATAACCATTTTCGGTTAAATTGAAAACGTTGTCAAAGGTTTAGGCATAGACTTAGACGATTTTTTAACTAATTGAGTCTTAAATTGATTTACAGGAAAATTTGTGGTGGCATGTATCTATACATTAAGAAAAATTGATAGTCACTATTATAATTTAATCATATTAAAATAAAACAAGATGTTTATTTTTAAGTATAGAAGAAAATTATTAGTTTTTATAATTCAAAATTAAACGTTAATACATCAATCAAAAGTTTTTGTTAAAAATAAATCAACCACGTAATAAACTATTAGGAAATTTAGCTTTATTACGAATCAAGAAAGAAATATTTTTGTTACAGCAATGAATAAGGCTAGTCAATATTATATAAGGCCCACTAAATTAGAGTTTTTCAGTTATAAAGAATTTTTTATTACCAACAGCTTTATGATTCACCTTTTTTGACCGACTTACAGAAAAATGAGGTATTGAGTTCAGAGCGTAAGAATATATTTTAAACGTATATCCGCTCCTAATGCAGTTTTTTTGATTTGATAAGCATAGTTGCCAATGCCCTTTCTTTAAATAACAGTAATAAACTACCTCATAGATAAATAAAAAAAATTGTTAAAGAAAAGCACCATTTTATGCGATTAATTTCCAAATACTGGCTAAGATTTAAGAGAGGAAATAAAATAATGACTTACGTAATTGTATGCTTTGAAATAAATAAGAATATAGTCAAAAACCCATGGATGACATATATTACATAAAATAAGGACAACAAGGGCTGTAAGGTGGGGATCCTAACAAATCTTCGGAACCCTTTTTTTTTTTTTACCGTGGCGAATGTTTACGCATACCCGTCCTCGCGGGGCAAAGACGGGTTTGCTCGGACTCTGCACCGACTAAAACCACCACGTTGTTCCTTCCTGACGCTTTTAGGTGGGGTCACAGGAACGTTTTGCACTCATCTGCAACCCCACCAGCGTTGGCCACCGAAGCAACCCGATCTCGGCCTTATGGCCATCTGCCTTCCTGGGCGCGTCGGAACTAGCGCGCCTTCGTCTCGGCCCCTTAGAGTTAGGTAACAGACTCCCCGAGTCTGTTACTCAGGGGCCATGGAGCCAGGGAGTTCCCTGACCACGCAAGGACTAAACTCCTAGCCCCCAGCGGCGGCTCCGATGTTAGAGATCCGCCGCTAGCTCCATTTCGGCCGCAGAGAGGAGAGATCGACGACACCATGCCGAATGTCCCTCCTCCCACGGCTCTCCACACCGCATCAGCGGTGCGGCCCCGCCGAGTCGTGGAGGATAGGGAGAGCGGCCTACGGAATACCGACACTCCTCTTCCCCCGCGACTCCACCTTGGTTGCGAGGGACAGGAAAGGCGGCACACCTACCTCCTGCAACTCGTCCCTCGCACCCACCAAAGGCGCATCCAAAGCGGGCTTATTCAGCCTCCTTGCAGCAGCCTCCTCCACGGCCGGCCTTACTCCTCAGGCTGGCCAGGTTCGTCTTAGCTTCCCCGCGGCTGGACCAAGCCGCAGGTACTAAGCCCCACCGCTACGACAAAGCGAGAACCTGTTTTGTCAACAAGATCAGACCGAGTGAGCTACAAAAAAGAAGACGAGTGAGAGGGACAAAAAAGAAGACGGTTATTGGTTGACCGGAGATCTTTACTGCTTACACAACTTAAATACTGGAAATGGGATGAGAAATAAGTTGGGGCGGGAAAATTAAGTATTGAGAAAAGAGTGGTCAGAGCCCTGAACGACCGTCGTTCACGAATAGGTAACCACTGAAGTCTTGAGCGATATGACGACACATGGTCATATTTACGGAGATTGAAGACGAATCGAATGCAGTTGTTCAGAAGTCGGTCTAGTTTATTGAGGAGATCTGCATTCAGGTCGAAGTAACACATGTCACCATAGTCGATTAGAGGGAAAATTAAGGTCTGCACGAGCGTAACCTTTGTTTGGACAGGGAAAAGATTCGTGAAGAGACCTGGAGAGAGATCTCAGTACGCCTGTGACCATTTGACAAACGCTAGCAAGTTGATTTCTCCAGCTCAGTGTTGTGTCAAGAAACAAGCCAAGATTATTGACTTGTCAATGTTAATTGGGGTGCTGTTAAACACTATGGGTGGCAAGTTGGATAAATCCACTTTATTTAAAATGCAACTACTCCCTAGGAAATTATCCTAGCCTGGCACTTGACTGGATTGACAGAAAGTCCAAAGGTATTAGACCACTTATTGATGTTACTGAGGTTCACATTTATGCTTTTAATTAAATTGGTCAGTTCGTCTACAGGTCCCTGAATATATAATTGTAGGTCATCAGCGTAAAGATAGTACGAACATTGGAGATCATGAGTTATGAAAAATAAAATTGGAGAGAGTATCGCGTTGAGGCACGCCACATTTAAGATCAAGCCAAGTAGATGAGACTTCATCAACATACACTGATTATTGGCGCCCCCGAAGATATGATGAAAACCATCCCAGCGCTTCATCAGAAACCATTAAATGGCATGTACAGTAGGAAATCGTGATTGACGGTATTAAAGAATAAGGGCCAAAACAGTCACTTGAGAGTTCTCCAAGCCAGGTCGAATATCGCATATAATGAAATGAGAGAACTGCTTCAGAACTCAGTACTCAAGCACTTTAGAAAGGAAAGCACTTTTGTGCTGCCAGTTCTTTTTTTTTTCTTCTTTTTATATACAGAGCTACAGATATCTGACCCCAGCAACCCTAAGAATAAAATGCATTTGATGGAAGGATATTACTACCCTTCAAACATAAAAGTATAAGTAAGTACTATAATCAAGCAATGTGTTATAAAAAAAACTTATCAAGTATAAAACCATAAATAAATGCGCCATTAGGCATAGACAAAATATGTATATATTTTAAATACAATAACAAAGGAAAAAGTTTTTGAATTCCACTCTGAAAAAGCTTTTTCGGAAATTGTTTTAATATAAACATGTACATTTATTTTTGTGTTTTAAAATTAAAATGGAATTGCTCTGACGGCGATGAAAAATGTGTTCTCAATCAATGAAAATGTTGCACAGTTCTGATGATTAAACGCTATTTTTAAATTACATTCCTAAAATGTTTCCAAAATAAAACTTCAGAAATTGGGACAAAATATTATTTGATCACTACATGGTAATGCGAAATATTGTGTCGAGGCTAGTCACGGTAGTTACCTTTACGATAAGTGTTATTATGCAGTCATAATTGTACAAAGTTTGGAAAACTATTAGTTTTAGATTTAGTAAAATAAATAAAACTTTGAGCATGCTAGTATTAGGTATATTTTGGGTAGAAATCAAGCAAGAATGAACAAGACCGCATTCAGTGGCGTAGTTCAATACATCTTTCAATATCGTTACCTCGCATTTTATGCTCCATAAAGCTCCTTGTTGTTACTACTAATAGTTGTTACTTCTTAAGGTCGGGAATGTCAACAACATTTTGCTCTGTATTAATTGAAATTACTGTATTAGTTTTCCGATTTCTTTGCAAGATCATGCTTATTCTTATTTTCGTAATATATTAAATACGCGGTACTCTTATAATAAAAGGTATATTATTAGTTGTGTTTATTGACATTCCGATCGATAACAAGTATGCATACATTTCTGGATAAAAATTAGTGGATACTACTAATGTAGGAAGTAACGAAATGGCGGTAATATGAAAAAAAATTCTTGTTTGATGACTATTTTCATGCGGTTATTTTCATAAACACATAGTGCATTTTAATTATATATTTATTCTTTTTACGCAAGCTCTACACAGGCGGACTTCTGTCAGTCAATTTCTGTATAAGTGAAGATATAATTTTTTTTTGGTTTTCACTCTCTTTTATTATTCAGTCTTTTTAGGTTTAGTCATAACAAACAAACTATATAATATGACAGGTGGAAAAATCTTTTGAAAATTTATGCATTGTATAAATTTCGATAGATTTTCCACGTTTGATAGATTGTTCCAAACTTTAATGTTACGTTTTTATTCTATAAAACTTTAAAAACTCGTTCTGTATTTTATAAATAAAGGATAAAGTCGTACTTCACATAAAACTATGAATTTGATGCCAAGAGTTATTTAGTTTGTCTTTTTTTTTAGCATTAACCCACGACCTCATGTTGTTAAACAAAAACCAATACAACTACTCAAACACGAGATTTATGATATATATACTAGTTTGATTTCATATTATTTTTATAGACAGTTTAGAATCTTTGAGATCGTTACATTTTTAAAGATTTCAAGGCACTTTTATTTTTTCTACTAATTGCATGTTGTAAAAAATGGAATTCGAGTAAATAAGAGTTATCCTAATTTAAATATGTTAATTAATGTTAACCATTATTCATTCTAATACTTTCCATCCATATCAATCCGTTATAGTAGAAAGAAGACTGATCTTGCTACTTTAAATAACAAAGTATTTTGATTATTGAACATCGATAAATCGTCATGGGAAATTAATGTTCGTCAATTAACTATAGTTCCTAAAGTGATTCACATAATTCACAACCCCATCCTTTTATGTTTTGCCCATAACTTTAATGTGCTATTTCAATTAGGTTTTACTTAAACGTTCAACTAATCAATTAGTGCAGAACAGATATTTATCCTTTGTTTAAGGATTTTGTGCAAATCTCTTATTGAACATTTTCTTTTAATATAATTACGAACCACCTGAGTAGTTAACATGCGTTTAAAACGTGTTATATATAAAACAATATTATCTCCGTAATTAATATAAAATTATGATTACCAAACTTACCTTTTATTTTTTTTAGTTTCTAATGATTATTAGGTGCTTATTACCTAATAATCATTAGAAACTACTGTACAGTTGAAACTATGTTTACAAACAAATTTCATACTCAAGTCAAAAACCGATTTTAAGAAAAAAAATTCTTACTGCTGAGAATGCTAATTGAGACTGAACAAAAAATCGTAGACGTGTTATTTTAGTGCTTAAGATAAATATTCGCATAGTTTTGTACAAAACCATGATTCTTTTTTGATGTCGCAATAGAATATAATATAGCTTTTTTAGTTTATCTGCAGCAAAAAAGATTAAATGTGAAAACGTGTTACTCTTTACCCCTCCCGAAGGTGTGATGACATCATTGGCGGTATATTATATATCGTATTACCCACTTGTGAAACTATAGGTAACAATTAAATAAATAAAGCACGTTTTTAACAAAATATTTTTTTTTTTTTTTTAAAAATAATAAAATAATTAAAATACTGTGCACACAATTAATTTAAATGTAATTGAATAATCTATACGTAAACGACTTTGAAATAACAAACAACTTCAAAATACATTTCACAACAAAATAAAAGTGTAAATTGTATCAAATTAAAAGGACAAATCTGAAATGTTTTGAAATATTCGTAACATTTTTTTAGATAAATTTATGATTTACAATTCCAGAACAAGCTTACTTCTGGTCTTCCTTTACCTCTAGCCTTTCTTTTACTTCTGGTTCATGCCTGGTGCACGTCAGTTCAGAAAGGCTTGCACGTTTCGTTACATCTTCAGTCATTAACATAAAAATATGTATAATTGATTTGATTATCATTCGATGTCCGCTTGATAATGTGTGCTTAAAAGGTCACGGTTCTAAACCGGCTACTGACGAAGAATATTTTCATTTGGAAACTTTTAATTGAAGGGTTCATTTAGCATACAAATAAATCCCGATAGGAAATAGGCACAAAGAGAAAAAATAGAATTTTTAAATGATTTATGAATTCTTAGTCAACATTGTAATCGATTACTCTAAACTTTATGTTATCGCAGAGGAGGCTTTTGCTGTATGCAGTATTACTGAACTTTGTCTAAATTCGATATTCAAAAACAACAACTTTTTCTAAAATAGACGTCGGGTAAATTCCTAGAAGTCTTTTAAAAAAATCAAATTATAACATAAGTCAATATCTGTTATAGTGATAGAATGCTTTCAACCACGAAACTATTTTTAGCATATTTCATTTTAAAATATTTATGAATGCAGATCAAACGTTGATACTATAATTATAACAGACATATAAGAAATATCTTTTCTAGTGATAATTCTATAATTTTTGGTAAAGTTTAGTAAAATAATATAAAAACGGGATTGTCAGAACTTCTACACGCGGTTGTAAGGATCATAAGCCTAGATATTCTTTGCAGTAATATGATTGCATCTCTTGAAATACTATTAATATAAAATAATCAAATGCGGAAGGATATACTGACTTGAATGTGTTAAGTAACTTACAGGAAAATATACTAACTTTTGCATTTATAATATATTAATTGTAAAAAATATATATTAAATACAATATTTGTAAAAAAAATGGATGTTAGAATCTAGTGCCAGAATTGTGTAACATCACGGTTTTATTTGAATAAGTTTATTGTTTACTTACGTAATGATATGATCATAAGATCTTATTATCATGATATGATAATAAATTCTTTTTGCCTAGTTCGGGGCATGCACTTAAAAATGTCAGCTTAAATAATAAATGAGATCTGGCAATTCCACTTTAGCAATAGCAATAACACCTTAGATATTTCCTGTGACGTTTCCCGTTCTACAGGAAAGTGTGAGAAGTGTCGAGAGTCAAAGCATACCTTAATATTTTTTTTACTTTTAATCTATAATAATATATATTTCTAAGTTATTGAAACACAAACATATATTTATTTATATATACATATTAGAATATATATACATAAATAAATGGTATAAATAAGCTTCATAAAACCCCGATTTGTTCTTTTATTCGACACTGCGTAGTATTTGCGTAAGTAACATAATTACTATTAAACATTTTAAGTTCATTTCCTTTCTATTGTATCTAGCATATTATATCAAAAAATGTAATCGTGTCACAAAATGAAGCATCATATTTTGTTATACAATTATATTTTTTCCTATATGTGTATATTAATATGTATGCATATTTTATTCTGACTCCCAACTGATATTTATATATGTTTATCTATACATATATATAGCAACAATAAAGTCTTACTTCAATACAAAGGAAAGCTAGGTGAAAACCTTTAAAGTTTCTCTATGTACCGTCTGACACGTTACATCGGAGATTGCATTTGATATTTATGTTAGAAAATGAATATTAAATGAAAAGTAATTTCTGGTGATATATTAAAATGGAAAAATAAAATAAATGAATCAATATCAGTCAGTTATCTTTTTATATAGCCTTTAATAGCATTTTATGATTCTTTAAAAATTTCTTCTGTAAATTTCGTAATTTATTTCACAAGGTTACATACACACACACATGGTTAAATCCTTTATTTATATTTTAACTTATCATATTACTTAAATAAAACATCTTATCTTATTTAAGTAGTGAAATATTTATATTTAAAAGAGTTTTAAATATAATTTTTATTTAATCCGTTTTAATTAATACTCAATTTTTTTTCATTACTTGTTATATACTAAAACAAAAATATACATAAGCCATAGGGATTAAGAAATGAAATTTAATTAACGTTAAATAATTTTAAAATCTATCATTTCGCCTATTTTAGTAGTAACCACTTTAGTAGAAAAACCTTTCTCAACTTCTCAATTTACGGTTTTATTACGGTCATTAATTAGTTGTACTAAAATATTTGGTTTCTTTTAAGTTTTTACAAGCATTAAGAGACATTAATTATTTTAAATATATTTAACCTTAACATTATTAAATTTCTTAACAATTCTATTTAAAAAAAAAACAAGTTAGAAACAAGTTACATTTTCCTAGATTTTTATTTTCAGTGACAGTTAAGCTATAGCAAATGCACATGGAATAAAATTGTGTTATCTTTACGCATCAGATACGCGATCTCACACGAGCTCATTATAATTTTTATTATTTATTTCTTTTAAATCATTAAACATTTTTGTCGCTTTATGAGAAAAGAGAAAAATCATAGCAGCAGTAATATAGTTATGTGAGTACATGTCAGAAAAAAGGCTTTCGAATATTCATCAAGGACCAGTCACGCCTCGGCAATAACGAACGCCTATGCGTCGACACAATTTACGTTGCCCAGATTTTTTTTTCAACAATTTAACACGTTTCATTTCTGTATTTTTCCACGAATATGAAGATAAGAGTCCCTTTTATTTACTTACAATATTTATGGAACAGCACGGTGAAATTACAAAAGCATTAATAATATTAAATAATATATAGCACTTAATAAACACCAATAACATTGTTTCCATTACTATGTACTTAACAATAATCTAAAGTTTCGATAAATAATACAATTTTACGTATTTTATCGCGTTTACAATTATTTAAAATGTCAAGTATAATTTGAAATAATTAAACGCTGACTGCACTTAGCAAGATGCGCCACTTTTCATGAAATCGCTGGATTTATTGGATATTTACGACTTTAATGATGCCGCGACCGAATTAGCTGCTGCCAGCAACCCGATGGCTAGGTTTAGTAGTCTTGTTAAATAGAACAATTTATTGAACGCCCTTAACGCTAAATAGGTTCCCACACCCACGCAGTAGACACACACACACTATACAATTACATATAAAAAATTGTATATAAACAAACAATTATAAACAATTATATATAAAAATTGTAAACTATTTAGTATAATTCTCCCACAAGGGCAAAGCATCAAAACAATAGGTAAAAGCTAGGCCATTGTCTTGATCCTTTACCTTAATTTATGACATAAAAAGTTCTGCATCAGAAGACTTTTTATAATTTGAAAAATGTTTCGAATTCATTTTCTCTAAGCGAGTGCTATTTCTGTCACTCACAGTTGACAATATCGTGTGGTGGATTTAATTTGAAATACGAATTCCGCGTACTTCCTTATTTAGCCAGAGGGCTTCCCCTACGACCGTTTGGGTCATTTTGCCGCTTTACTAAATACTTATATTTGATTACATTCATCCCAATGCGTTGGCAAACAAAGCGGTAGTTACTGGCAATTTTTTATGTTATTTTTATGGTAACAACGTCTCATGTATTACATACGTATTACGTGTCCTTCAACTGGTTACTTAAACAAAAATACATATATACGTTACGACCAAAGGTTAAAGATCAAAAATACAAGAGGTTTCATTAACGTTTTTAAAAACATAATTCGAGAAAAAACTATGTACGAAACCTTAAAAAACGGTAAAAGTACTGATATTATACATACATCATCACTCTGTGTTGGACATAGACCACCCTTAACGCACACCTCCTTCATAAGGGGGTTTTTGGACCGTATCCTGATATTATAAAAACTAATTTATTTTAATAAAAGACTTTATGACATTTACAATTTTACCGACGTTTCGCACACTTTACAGGATCCATAGTCACGGGCAAACTGAGGTTATGTTCGTCTGTCAAAGTTTGTCTTATATAATGTTTGGATTGATCAAGCACATGCTCGCATACTGCAGTCTTCTTCAACCGGCGGTGCTTCATGTCAGCTATACGTTCCTTTATCTTAGTTCTAATGGATCCAGTGACGGGTATGACACGTCATAAAAAGGAGGTTATGTGAGTAGTCTTATTTTTGTACTAACCCCTTACAATGTCCCAACCTTAAAATGAGGCGAGCCTCGGTGACAGTTTTGACGTCACGTGCCGAGGTGAAGCTCGTAAGCGTTTCGATGTTTCGTAATATATCTTTCTTTTTTATTTTCTCTGTACAAAAGAAGGAAAAAAAGATATATTATAATAATATATTATAATAATATATCAATAATAATATAATAAAGCGAGGTGCAGTAAGAGTTTTGACGTTTCGTACTGAGGCGATTTCACGTTGCGCATGTAATATGACATTGAATGTCCTAGAATTCGATAGTCATATTAAAAAAAATAGTTTTACACATTAAATCTTCTATTTTAAATTTGCACCAAAATATAGAAAAAAATATTATTACTATTAAAGACTCCAATACGAGCCTCTACCTCGAGCTGTGCCTCATCTTTCTCTCTCTCTCCCTCACACTCTTTACTGACGTCTTTGGTCGCATTGGCGCGCGACATAAAATTTTAAATAATACAATTTATTGCGTTGCACTGCTCTTTCACTTTTTTGTTTTGTTTGTCCTACTCGACACTAAATGGATCGCTTAGTTCGGCGTTTAAAAGACAGACCACATTCACAATCCAGCTTGTACACTCCTGGATCTTGCAAAGGGATATTATACTTGACACGTGGTAGAAACCAATGTATCTTCTGAGGTGGCTTAAAAAATGTTTGATACAAGCCATCTTTAAGATATAGCCAATCTTGTCAGTGACACCTCTTAGGTACAGCAGAACAGTAGGTACTCGCTCAGCTGTGGCTGGCTTAAACCGGTCCTTGGGACGCATACGTGGGATTTAGAGCTTATTGTCCCGCAGAACTAACTTGACATTTTAAAGTTCAGCAGCCAGATGTTCCTTAACACAGATCCCTCGTGATTTCTGAAACAGGCATTTACCAACAGTAGCTAACTGTTAAGGATGGTGATGGGACGCCCTGTTAAGATATTAATTTTGCTTTAGCTTCGTATATCCAACGTAGCTCAAGGTGATAGAAGTATTTCTTTTAACACGAAAGCCCAAAGAATTACATGTTTCTAATTCCATAATGAATTTAATTTTGGAATGAATAGAGTGAAGATGGTCAAGAAAACCATTTACTTTCTCTACTGGTAATATGGTTAAGGTGTGATCTACATATTTTTTATAAAATTTTGGTAAAATAGGAGCTGATTGCAGGCCTTTATAAATTGAACTGTTCTTGTTGATTACTCAATCAGTTGAATCTGTTGGTTGAAGAAGTCTGCAGTATGCGACCATGTGCTTGATCAATCCAACCGTTCTATAGGATTTGACAACCCAAAAATCCTTGCCAAAAAACACCGACTCCTGCTCAGGGCGGTAGGCGAGGTTATTGAAATTAAAAAACATTCTAATTTCAATAGAGAAGATGGTTGGGTTTTAGCGCCTGTTTGCCTGCATGCTTGGGTTCAATTATTCACAAATTGAACATAAGCATAAAATTACTCTAGACCTTAAGATACCATCAGCTCAGTATTCGTAAACGGACTAATAAATAGCATACAGAAATGACGATGGTCAGGATCATTGAGCGCTCGGCAGCGAGGCGCCCGCACGTGCTACGCTGTCCGCCGAGTGCCCAATACGCGCTTCGCCCGACCCCGCGATCCCCGCGTGTGTCGTAGTGTGCGTCGCTGCCGTTGTGCGCGAGTAGCAGCAGTGTGCGGCGTCGCGCGTATACGCGGTCGCGTATTCGTTTACGACTCGTGGCTCGAGTTGCGTAATAATAATAAAACTTTTAGTTTTGTTTTTGTTTCGCGTTCGTTCGCGAGTTATATTCGATGTTTTGCACGCGTGGCTTATCTGCGCGTGTATTGTTACGTTTGTTTAGTTATAGAGGTTTACGTTTAACACCCATAGTTTGTGAACGCGACTTTCGTTGCGATTATTTTTGTGCAGCGTTTAGTGATTTTCGGGCCGACCGAATTAATTAATTTATTAATTAATTCCGTCGGTCTGGTTACGTAATTCTGCGCAAAAATTTTGAACACTCTATTGTGGTGTATCAAGTGCCACTTTAGTAAGGCAAGGAGAACGTGTGTTGGGTGTGCCGATCACCCTGCCCTCTGGGAGACGTGAATATCGGAAGGTTCGGGTAACGTTGACCTTGGGTAGGGCCCAGCCAACGCCGTTCCATTCGGTGGCCATTTGAGTGCCCACAGGTAGCTCTAATTAGTGTAGCAGCACACCGGGAGTCACATTGAATTGGGCTCTCGGACGCACTAGGGCTACACGCAGTGGCACACTACCTCCTGCCACACCCAGGTAGGGAGGGTTAGGTTTACTCACCCAGGAATCCACCGGCGGTATTTTGCGAGTAGATTGGTTTAGTTGATTCTGGTTTGAAGGATGACGGCCTCCCAGTGAGGTGGCCTCAGCTTTGGCCAAGCCTAAAGATAAAGATGAAGAAATTAGGGAGCTGAAGCGCTGGTCGTCTCCTAGCAGAAGACGATAGACGTCCTCAGTGCGCGCATTGCTGCGCTCCCGTCCCCAAATCCGCGTAGAGTCGATTCCATCAGAATCGGCTGAATCCCTAATATCTTCGGAGTCCGAATGGAGGTCGACAGCGGCAAGACCGCGTCGACTAATGACGGTTTCAAGACCGTATGCCAGCGCAAGAAGCGCAAAACAGGGCTTCCACCTGTCCCTCCCCGACTCAAGACCCACCGCCGAAGACCTCCAGGTCCGGCTCTAACGCCATTCCGGCCACCCCCGCGACCGAAACCGCGACCCCCGCGCCCCGCCGCGAAAACCACCCAGGCGCCGCGTCGCGCACACTAACCTAGGGTCCCTCGACTGCTCACCCTGCAGACCGAGGAGGGCCTCGCCGCCTACCGCGAGTGGAAATGTATCCTCCCCTCACTCGCGCAAAGCCACCCCATTTTCTCCGCTCCAAGGAGAACTGGGCCGAAGTGCGCCTCAGCACCTCTAACAATATTAAGTTTGCCAGCTGATACCGCTCAGGTAGTCAAGCTTCAAGAGAAGATTCAGAATCCATCGAAAAGTAACGCTTATCTTCTAAAAGCGGGTTTGTACTATCATACCTACGCGCTCCCCGAGAGCGTGTCCTCCGCATCGTCGTAAAGCAGTCCCAAGGAGATCCCCACTGGAGATCTCCGGACTTCCTCAAAGAGGAAGGATACCCTGTTAGCCGTGCACGATGCACAACCCCAGGACCAAAGGCCCTATAATATGATTCTTGCCACTCTGGCCCGTACGCCAGAGGTAAGAAGATTTACGATATAACCCATATCTGTGGAATGGAAAGCTTCACCTGGAAGCACCCGCTCAAATGGCCTGCCCGGGCAGTGCCATAATTGACCAACTTTATGGGCATTCGGCGAAACTGCCATGCTCGCCCCAGGTGCGTAAAGTGCCTGGGCGACCGACGGCTGAGTGGACTGCCCGCGCCAAAAGACAAGACCGCTCTGGCGGCTGATCCGCCAGCATGCGTGCTGTGCCAGTCAACTGGTCGCTGGCCACTACTTAGGGTGCCCTAAAGCACCACAAGGAAGTCGGTGCAGAAAGCCCAGCCAGCTCGCCGTGGCGGCGGGACCGCCCTCAAAGTCGGCGTTCCTCCTCTTCCTCCCACCAACGCGTGGACTCAAAGCCACCGTGGCAACTTCCTCCTCCGTGCCCTCAGGCCCGCGCGATTCGCGACTGCCCCCACCTATGTCAGCCCTCAGGCACCAAACTACCAGCCGGCTAGCTCTGGTAGTAACTTGCAAATATTATCGGCCGCAATGAGCACCATATCAGGGTGAGGCTCACTCGTTTCGCGGATGAGTATGTTGCCGCCGCCGGTAACCTCATGCTCAGGGTGCAGCTGTTTGAGAAATACAGCGACCTAGTGACGCCCTTCAGGCTAGCATTCAATCGAACGCTAACGACGGCCGGGCCGATTAAAACCGCGCGCGATTAGAATAGTCTTTTTAACGCGAACGGATTTAGGGACCAGAAGAAGAGGTTACGAACTTCTTACGAGATCACGACGTTGACGTCATGTTAGTGCAGGAAACGTTTTTAAAACCTTCCAGTTCGGTCCAAAAATTCCAAATTTTAATCTTGTAAGGAATGACAGAGCCGGCGCCGAGAGCAGCACTGCATTACTAAGGAAATCCTTGCACTGCGTTCCGTTAGACCCACCGTCGCTCTCGCTCATGGAGGTTTCAGTCTGTCGGCTGGCCAGACCGGTCATGCGCCTATCACCATAGCGTCGGTCTACTGCCCGTGCAGATCCCCATCAACCTTTGGAAGAGGATCTTAAATCCCTTCTCGCAATGGACGGACGATCATACTGGCTTGAGACAACAGCAAGCACCGCAATGGAACTCTCGCGTTCCCAACACCAGGGACGCGAGATGGCATCTCTTATGAACAAGCTCAACTTTGACGTATTGGCTCCTTCAGAGTCAACCTTCCATCCGAGTCAATCTGAGCTATTGCCTGATGTGCTTGATGTTGCAGTTGTCAAAATGTTGCACTCCCATGACTAGAATCGAGGTGATCCATGACCTTTCGTCTGATCACGCCCAGGTTCTTTGGTATGGGCTCTCGCCCAATCTTCTACCGTCCTTAAGACCGTAATAGGGTGGCGAAATTAAAGACCCAACTGGAATCTGCCACCACTTCGCACCTCAGTGCCATCCACCACAGCTCAACTCTGTCAGGGGACACGAACTTGGCAGGCTCATGCGTTCCAAGACATGTTCAGGGAAATTGTCGAGGTCTCCCTCAAAGCGAGTTCCATTAGAGGACAACCAACAATGGAGTTGCCAGACGATATCCTGGATCTCTTGAGGCGTAAGAGGCGTCGATTCGTGCTCATGACACCATCCCACCGCTGGTAACAGGACTCGGATGCGAGCACTTTGCCGCGAGGTCAAGTATCGCATTGCGCAGTTCGGGACGAACGGTGGAATGAAACTCTGAGCTCATCAAACCCTCTCTACTGCCTTCTGGTCCATTCCGAAAGTATGAAAGGCTCAAGTAACTTGCTCCCATGCCTCCCTAACGAGACCAATGCTCCTCCAGCATTCGACGACGACGAAAAGGCGGAATGCCTAGCCGACAGCCTAGAATCTCAATGCTCTCCAAGCACTCAACCTGTCAGTGCAATTCCAGAAACATCTGTACGTGCAGGTGTTCTAAGGCTCTGTGTTCGGCCCAGTACTGTACACTCTGTACACGTGCGACCTACCCGTCCTTAATGAGGATGCAGCGTCTCCTCTATTTGCGGATGACACATGCTCTTCGCCTCTCACCTCTGCCCCACAAAATCCACCGTACCCTCCAGACAGCTGCAGACGCCCTCAGTGTCTGGTTCAAAGTCTGGAGAGTAGACATTAATCCCTCAAAAGGTGCAGCCATCCTTTTCTCAAAAGCTTGCCTGTCCCCTCTAAAGTCAATTTGCTAGGTGAACCAGTACCCTGGGTCACCCAAACGAAATACCTTGGTGTAACGTTAGATTCAAAACTCTCTTTTAGTCCCACATTAGCCGAGTGAGAAATAAAGCAGCCTTTGTTCTCTCACGCCTGACCACTAATTAACTCTAAAAGCAAGATGTCACTTCTAACAAAGTGACAATCTACAAAACTTTCATACGCCCCATCTTAACCTATGCCTGCCTTCTCTACAGGCAGACAATAGTAAAATCAAACGCCTGCAGGCGATCCAGAACCGGTTCATGCGCAGAGCCACGGAGCTCCTGGTTCATCGAAATATAGACCTCCACCTCGATCTTCAGTTACCTTCAATAGCTCAATTTTGTAAAAGTTCACCCAAAGGTACTTGACAGGCTTCGAACATCCCAACCCGCTTATAGTTCAAACAGTGGACTACAAACCACTCGAATTTTACAGAAACAAAACTCCATGCGTAGGCCGCGCCTGCTTTAACCGAACCAGACGACGTTATCACCGTCGCGCAGAGAAGCGTCGTCTTCTGCTCACTCGCTCACACAACTCTGACAGCCCGCTCAAGACGACGGTCAGAGCGGGACCGCAATCGATCAGTAGATATCGGCACGTACCAGGCCGATTCTCCTATCAATGATAGAACGCGGCGGGAGTTTCTTCCGCCACTTCTCCACCACGATAACGCTTTCCGAAGTGGTAGTAGATAGTAGCTTAAATTGGTTAGGGAATATAGGACCAATGTTGCAGCTGAACGACGTTCGGCCGAACTGGGCGCCCTCGTTGCAGTCTGCAAACGCGAAAACGTAAGTGACGCCCCAAGCCGAGGTTCCTTTCTCTCGAGGATTGATGTTAAGTCACAAAATGAGGTTCAGGCGTGCAGCGTTCGTGCACGCCACCTCAAACCAGCGGAACAGTAAAGGCTCCGTAGGCCAACTGTGACCATCAGTCACTAAAAAAAAAAAAAAAAAACGATGGTCAGGTAAAACCTGTGACAGACGAATAACACCTCAGTCTATCCGTGACGATGAGTCCAGTAAAGTGTCTGTAATGTCGGGAAAATTGTAAACAAAATTAAACGCGATAAAATCCGTAGTGTCTTTTACTAATCATAGTAGTATTCGCGTAAATACAAGAAAGTATTAATTGATTTATTCATAAAACATTTTAGTATTAACAAAGCTCTGAGAAAGTAAGGCAACGGGATACTAAATAGAACGAAATTAAGAACCAAAGTAACACGCCAACATTAATTTACTATGATCTTAATCATTGATTTCCAGACATATTTATGTAGAACACTAATAAATTTACAAGTTATTTTTATAGCTTTTAGTTGTCTGTCCATCTCCTGGATTTTTACAATACGAAACATGTAAGAAAAAGTAAATAGAAATCAAGTTCAAGTTGGCAGCGATTAGCTATGGATCGGACGTCTTGGCGATCATTGAGAAAGGCCTATATCTAGCAGTGGACGAATAGGGGCTGCTAATGATGATGATGATGATGATTGTAAAAAGAACATAATGCTTTTTACCATATTACCAATATTGACTTAAAAATATGTTACATGATATTTAACAAGTATAGCATTATTTCTAAAAAGGTAAGACGACTATATAACATTAATAAATAGAATATATAATTAATAACGAAGCAACTAGCAAAGCATATAATGAATACTGAAACTGCTTTACGCTAATAACCCATAATACCGAGATTTCCGAGGGACGTTCTGCCATCGATATTAGTTCATATAATAAATTGCGACTTGTTTGCGATCCATGGGGAGTATCGAGATAGTATAATATTATTTTACCAGATATAAAATAAAATTTGAGTTTTTACTATAATCGTTGACATTTTCATATCCTAGATAGTGAATTTATAAGTTTTAGAAGTGTCCATATGTGATTAAAATTTTTAAAATTTTGTTTACTACTCCAAATTGTATGAGCGCTAATACAATTTAGAGAACTATCGAAACCAGCGCCAAATAAGTATGTCAAACCAAAATATTACCAGATAAAAATGTAGGTTACAAATATACCCTAAGTAATATAATAGCAATTAGTACGCTTTATTTATATATTCATATACCTTACTGTAACTTATTAAGGAGATTGTCAATCATCGTATTCGAACACAATAATTACTTGAGCATGATGTAATGGTAGGACTCAAAATTTCAAATATTTGGATAGTGGAGGTTTATGACTAAATTGCTTCCCCATCCAAAATCCCTCTTCATCCCTGCCCCCCCCCCCTCTTCGATCCTTACGTGATTTACGAACGGCCCTTAGCCCATGAAATATTCCTTCGAGTATCGTTAATTTGCTCCTAAGATTTGAAGAGTTCTGTCGCTTTTTCATAGATCCCATTATCAGAATCTAACCAAACTCTTATCAAACTGCAATTGAATTACATTCTTTCCAATCAAAATCGATTGGCGAGATATTGAGCTATTAATTGTCAATTTGTTAAGCACATAATTAATACAAATTTCAGACTTATTCAGTTTTTTCATGGATGTCACTGTCAGAACTGGACCAAATTCCTATGGGACCAATCGGGAAGCACCAGCTTTTAAATAAATAAAAAAACATTCAAATCGGTTCACCCAGACGATAATTCTGAGGTAGCAAACATAAAAAAATACAGACGAATTGAGAACCTCGTCGTTTTTTTTAAGTCGGCTAATAAAAAAAAACCAGACCAGACTTCAAACCAAAAAACTATTTCAAAACCCCTCTTCTTCCTTTCCCCCCTTTCGATCCTCACGTGATTTACGGACGGCTCTTAGCCGATTAAAGATTCCTTTGAGTATTATTAATTTGCTGCTGAGATTTGAAGCGTTCCGTCGCTTTTTTCATGGATCCCATTATCAGAACCAAACAAATCTCTTATCAAACTGCCATTGCATTACATTCTTTCTAAGAAATAAATAAAAAAGAATAATCGAAATCGATTGGCGTGATAATAAGCTATTAATTGTCCATTTGTTGAGCACACACTTAATGTAAATTTCACACTTATTCAGTTTTTTCATGGATGCTACTATCAGAACTGGACCAAATTGCTATAGGACCAAACGGGAAGCATCAGCATTCAAATAAAGCAACAATATCCAAATCGATTAACCCAGGCGACAGTTCTGAGGTAACAAACATTAAATAAAATACAGACTTGAGAATTGAGAACCTCCTCCTTTTTTTGAAGTCGGTTAAAAGATTTTTGTCGGTTGTCCTAAAATGAATGTCAATCCCAATTTCTTTTAAATCCAACCGATTTTCTTATTATATTTTCTGAACGTAATTTTCAAATAGCTGTTGCCTTGAAACGTCAAGACGATGCGACGTTTTCTTTGATTGAGAATAGATTTACTTCCATCTCTACCGGAGCAATTTCATTTCCATTTTTATATCAGTTACTAAACATCAATTACTTATATTATTTTTGCACGTCAATAACCTATAAAGCTAAAAGATTAATGTTTATTAGGCAAATAAAGAAACTTTGTTCATACATGTCCAAACATTTATTATTACGAATGCGTTGCTTATAAAGTGTTCTTTGAATAATGTGCGTACTTTATTAAGTGTCTTTTATTGATTTAGAGTTAATTGGTAAGAGCTTTTTCTTAACAGAGGTAATAGCTTTAAGAAGGAAAGAAAATATATGGATTTAATTACTAGATTAATTGTTAGATTACTACATATGCAAGCACTCAACGTTTTGTAACATGGGGTACCAGCGCGATGACTCTGAAACCATACAATTCTTTTCAAATTATCTAGGCAGATTAAAAGCAAACCTCATGACAATATTAAAAAAATGCTACAATAGTTTAGAACACAAATTCGAGAGAGGTTAGATTAATTATGCATCTACCGGTGGTAGGTCCCCTTTTTACAGGAGACCGTCTGGGTGGGTACCACCGCGGTGCTTATTTCTAACTCAAAGCAGTAGTGTGAATACACTGCTGTGTTCCGGTTTGAAGGGCACCGTAGCCAGTATTGACTGGTAAAGTAGACTTAACACCCTAGTCTCACGGCAGGCAGCGCGTTGGCGATACCACTGACATTGCCAATGTCTATGGGCGTCAGTGACCACTTCCATCAGGTGGCCTGACTGCTCGTCTCCTGCGTATGCCATAAAAAAACTCAGGGTAACAAGTACGGAAACAATAACGAGGTGATGTGACGAAGGCAGTGGAAAGCTGTTTTCACGACCAAGACAAACATTTTTCTTAACGGAATTAAATCCATAGAAAATCACTGGGCTAGTGAAGAGAAACCCGGAGACTGTCGAACAATAAATTATTAACTCATTATATTCTATGTCATTCTCACTACTTTTGATCCCTCCTCGTATTATATAAGTAACCTTAACTGTATCATACTGCTAATGTGCGCGCCAATGTATATAAATATGTAATAATATATACGATAAAATATCTGCCGTTCTTCTTATTATACTTTATAGGTTTAGCATATAAACCCAATTAAAACTTATTAATCATTTATTAATATAGGTACCACTATGTTTTAATGCTGCCAATCAAAATGTGGGACAATACCAAAGTTATTGTCTATATAATGTATTTTGGGTTGCATAACAAATGTAAGTGAAAAAATCTTTTGATCAAAAGAATTCCGTTGTAACTGAAAAACCCATTACTTATATGACATTGGCAAGCTTTTTTCAATTCGATAACAAAAAGACTAAAAGACGCTCTTTTCGTAATAACGCCAGATTTTTCTTACAGTCTATTATATCTTATATCGTTTGATGTAATTTAATCTAGTATGTTTTAAAGCTAATAAAATTTAAGACAGTTATTTTTTATTTTTTTGTAGTGGCATTTTATTATAAATACTGATTGTTCAATTAATGTATCTCTTGTATTTTAAATTCTATTGCCGCAGGTTTGTGCGCTTTTACATACATCATCAGCCTGCTATGGTCCACTGCTGGACATAGGCTCCCCTAATACACCCCTACCAATTAGAGGTTTTGGGCCGTTTCCCAGCACGCTGGTCAATCTGGTTGATGGTGGACCGACTATTTACATGCCCATACGACGCATGGATCATCTTATTTTCAGACAATTGGGTGATCAGGCCCATTGCCCTAACCAACTAGGAACACAAAGAAATTTCTTGAGTCCCTGCAGGATTCGAACCTACGACCACCGGTTTCTAAAGCACCGCCTATACCACTATCTGCAGGCGTTAAGTGCGCTTTTATAGTGAAAAAATGTAAGAGTGTTATGTCCTTCAAGTCGATGCGACTACGGCAGCCGATCTGTGTTAGAAGATTAGCCAACGCGCAAAAGATATTTTAGTGCACAAGTGTATGCGTAAATCATGCATTACCTATTTTTATACACTCAAAGCTCGATGGGACGTGATACACGACACGATCGGAAGAGAGTTAAGCGCAGGACCGACTTTTACACATGCCCATCCGACGCATCGATCAACTTACTATGCAGACAATCGGGGATGACCAGGCCGCATTGCCCTGACCATCTGGGAAATGTAAATTATAATGAAAAATCGTTGCTTCCCGGCAGGATTCCAGTCCACGGCCTCCGGTTTCTAAAGCGCAAGCTCATATAACAAGGCTACAGAGGCAGCTCGGTTAAAAATAATGTATTGTAAACAAATATATGAATTGAAGTATGGATATATGGAGGACGTCTGATTCAGTAACAACGTCTAAGTATATTAGAATACTGTTTTTTGTTTATTTATTACTGGTTTTAAATGAAAGTATTAGCTATCATTTGGTTTAATTATTTTAAATACTTTTTTGACAAGTAGTTTAATAGATAAAATTACAAACGCTGTCGAACCCTTAAAAATAAACTTATTTCTTACGTAATTTTATGCCTTAAAATGTCTTTAATCAACTCCGCGAGAGCATGTTTATATGTTTTAAGAATAACTAAATATGTTTTATCAATAATTATTCCAAAAAAAAGCATTTTTATAAATTGCGCTAAGGCATATTAAAAGGTCATTTAAGGTAATATAATGTAAATTTACATAAAAGCTAATCCATTTAAAAATTCTTCATTGTATGTGCACAAAATGTGGCATACATTTATATGAAATAAATATCTTAAAATATATTGAAGATTTAAAATGTAGTCGCAGATATCGCGGGGTAGTTTATTGCAGAGGGAACTTTGTCACACGCTTATATTTCGCAAAATGGTAACATACAGTTTCAAGTCGGTATTTTTTTTAATTTAACTTGTTTTTTGTCTAATAATAGTGTTAATAACTGTAAGAATATAGAAAAATTACAATCGTTTTTAAGATACGTTTTATAAAAATTATATTGGATTTTTTTTGTTTTGAAACGATCATCAATCAAGTTATGTCAAGTTATGAGCAAAACCTAAACAACGAAGCCTTAAATTATGCATTTTTTACATTATTTCAAATACAATTTAAAGTTACGTATATACAGATGCAGTAAAAAAGGGACTACGCACCTATTTTTGAATGCCTTAATATTTCTTGAACTAAGGATGTCCAACTAAGCAAACATTGGTTGAAAGGGCTGTCTAATAATTTTTATCACATAACAAACTCCTACCGCAATTAATAACATAAGATAACCACCCAAAATTAAATTATCTGTGTAAATTTCGTCAAAATACAAAATACTTAACCTTTAAAGAGAATTGTTTTAAAAGAATCTATTCTGTTGTATACCCAATATTTCATACCCGATATTGTGTGTCAGATCAACGAGGAACAATTTGCCAAAACTTCAACCCCTACGCAATAACTGAAGTGGTTCCTAATCAGTAACCTGATAATGAGAAGTAATAATAAATTTCTTCTTTAATTTTTGTGATATCAAAAACAAAATTTTCTATGTATGTTAATCGTTTACTGAGCATAGATATACTTTAACATGTTTTTATATCGATATAACGTTAAACATTTTCAGCCGTTATACTTTAAAAAAGATGGCTAAGCTACTAAGATATACCCATGGTAGTAAAATAATTTATTATTCCTTTTTTATTGCACAAGTACGTCCGTAAATATTAATTTACAAAGTACAAACGTCGTCGTTCTTCTGTAAAGATATAAAATTATTTTGTTGTTAGAAAAACACAAAAATTTTCAATCCTCTAAAACAAGATCAATTCTAATTCAGAATTTTAAACTTTACTTCGTAAACATCCTAACTTTGTTGTTAAATTTATTATTGGCGTGTATTATCTGCGGAAATTATCTGACAGGTCAAATACGTTTTCGTGCCCAACATTTCACGCCTCGTTTACAATTAAATAACTAATATGGAGTAAAATAATTTTTAAACTATACGTATACATTTCATGTTTATTAAAACTTTAAAAACGTGTTTTTGTTATACTTAACGCGTTAATATGAGTTAATATTATAATTGAAATAAAATAAAACAGAACAAGACTGCTTAGCGATTCCTATGATCTGACAAAAATGAAGTACATTCAATATTTTCTTAAAATAAATAGTCTACAATAATGCTCCAAAAGTTTTTTTTTATGAATTTTAGATTGAAACGTATTTGGTCATGATGGTAAAGTTTTTTTTGTTAAGACTCTTATCCGAAGTGCATAAAAACTTTTCTTAACCATCGGAAATGGCAAACGTCCAATAGAATTGCAGGCATACAATTTATTTTCGCTTAAAACAGTTTTTCTTTATTCTTTCTGACCATGCACATTTTATAAGATCTTTGAATTTTCGCTCTGTTTCCGTAATAACTTTAACTATTCAATATAACAGCAATTTTTCTAATAAAAAGTCATTCTTACATATCATTAGTATTAAATCATTACCTGCTGGCGGATTTTTTCTTCATACATGATATTTTTTATTATATCATTAATAAACAATAATAACCGTACAGTACATTAATATTGAAAAAAATATTGAAATCCACCAAGTACTTTTTGAGTGACAGAGTAACAAACATCCGTACTTACAAACTTTCGCATTTATAATATTCGTTGGAAGTGATTACAATTTATCGTCCCTTTACATTTAGAACAACAACATCTATGTGGTAGTGTAATTTTGATGAATATTAATTTTAGCAGCAAAGTTTCATGCCCCTAGACAAAATGAAGTTTGTAACTTCAGATAGTGGACATACAATAGTTGCCTGGTAAGTTAAATTACTTGACGTTGCCTCAGGAGAATTGCTGTTATCTATCTTCATCCTTGTTTGTTAACAAATAATCTTTGCTGTATTAAATGCGAAATTGATAAAATTCTACGTGTTTGCAGTTATTCAAGTAGGTCGCTGTACATGGGTATGTAAAAATTATTAATAAAAACGTTTGGATACTTACGTGTGTTTCTATTTGTTGAAATCAAGGTTTCGTAACATGTTATTGCGTTGTGAGTTAATAGAAGAAACTAAAAACATTAACATAAAACAAAAAACATTTTTATACAAATAAATACAATATTACTAAAAAACTTCATGTAGAAAATTACATAGGTGCTAAAGAATTCTTGCTCTTGAAAATATTTTTAATGTCCACGTCACCTTTATGAAAAAGATTAAAAATGACAGATAAACAGAAAAGTTATTAATAAACATTTAAGCTTTCAAAATTCACTATGTAAAAGTTCTATCTACACATCATCTGTGTCGGTCCACTACTAGTCGCAGGCCTTCACTAATAAACGCTACCGCTTCCAATCTTCGGCTATTCTCATCCAGCCCACACCGGCCACTTTGCGAATGTCGTTCCTCCATCTTGCCGCAGGGCGTACAATACTTTACTTTTCTATCTATCTCTCTCTCTCTCTCTTCAGCTAGTATCCCACATGGTGGTGGGGTCAGCTTTCCTTATACTTTTTTCCACTCCGCCCTATCTTCGACATCCTACTTGAAACTTCTAAGCGAGTTCCGATGTCTTCCCAATTAGTGAGCCTACATTTAATGTGGCGAAGCGGACTTAAGGTTGCAGTTCGGACTAAAGTCGTTAGCTGAGTCCGTCCTTGACTCAGTAGCCCTGCATACTATTTGTAGATGTAGGGCGATGTGTTCTAGGTGTTTTTGACAACGCCCTATCTGTTGTCTTAAGTGAATTCTGCAACCTTTTCATTTTCGTACTTCTCCCTAAACTTGGCCTATACTGGGATTTATTATTCTAGTACCGATTGCCATCTGACGTACAAAAACCCACTTATTTGGGGTAGGAAAATCCCAGGATATTTTCATGTTTAATCCTATAAATTAGGTATTTCCTCCCGATTTATTTTTTTTAGTTTTTCTGGATATTCCACCAGAACACTGGTCGACATTGCCTCGTTTGTTGTGCGTAAGGGTGCACCACGTGCAAGTGAGGTTGGGTATATTAACATATGATATATGTAATATGGCGTAGGCCTGTGCTCAACAGTGGGCTCTGACAGGCTGAAACGACGATGACGATGTAATATGGTCTCATTATTCGTTTTCCAATTGTTTGTATATTTTATTATATTTCTTGTTGTGTTTTCCTCTAAATAATATTTCTCCTTGACAGCAGATGGCGCTTGTACATATATTCCGAGCTTATGAGATTTTCTAGTTAAATGTTCTAAATCTTCTACTGTCCTTTAGATGGCGCTTATTTTAAATGCAATACGTCCAACTTATTTCTTTAATTTAAATTCATATTGTATTTCAGTTAAGTGCAAAAGTGTTCTATGTACCTGGTGAAAGTTTTTCAAGACGAATGACTAGCTTCAATTTACTATTTTTCTGTTTATCTTGAAAAAAATCGTTTCGGTTGACAATCAAAATTTATCTGCCACTGTCATCATATATTTATATTGGCTTTTACTTTCTCTGAGATAACTATTTTTCACAAACCGTATTTTGCTTTTCTGCCTGATGATTTGAACTTACTTTTAAAGTACTATTTTTGTTAAATTTCAGCCACTTTATATTTTTTCTGAATTTTTTCTGTGACAGCAATGTAAACATTGCGCTGTAGGGGTCGCCATTTTTTCTCACGTTTCTATCTACTACGTTTATTAATGAAATTTGCAGGTACAAAAAATACTTTTTGACCGCAATTCTCTTTTTCGGTCATTCCTTGCATTCTACTAACGCAGCGGTCAAATAGGCTTGAGTATTCTGGCGATACGCCAATATGAATAATGATGTAGCCGTCATTTGTTGATTGAAACAGCTGTGAGTTAGTTAGTTTAAATAAACTCTTTTTTAGTTTCAATAAAAGCCTTTACTTTTTAAATTGGTATAATTGTAAAGGTGACGGCTATTCTGTTAAAACTCTGAGGATCCACTGCTAGAATATATCGTATGATAAGAGAGCTTGTATATATTAAAACTTTTTTCAACAATCGAGAAAATTTTTTACAACAGTCAAGAGTGACTTGCTCCAATACACAGATCGAGACAAGTTTGAACTGCTCAAACAGAAAGATCCATTAGAAAGAGAACAATAATGTTAGGTTAACTCATGACACAACAAGGTTTATAAGCGTATATTTGACAAATAACTACCATAAAGAATTGACGGCAGCCATGTAAAACTTTGACATAAAAACAAACATCTTAGTTCATCCCATTACCATGACTGCTGTAAAGGAAATAAAATAAGAAAAGCTAAATTACAAATTATAAGAAAATCACTTAGCTTTAATTGTTTTTGGAAATAAAGTCTTTTGTTAAAAGTTGCGTTCATTGTAATCAGTGTACATGTATAGTATATCGAATCGCCCTAATTATAAATTATGCCATGTCCTACTATTTTTTTCTATTAAAATTAGTATATGGAACTATTTGTTAAAATAACTAAAAATGTCACATCGCAACGTTTAGCAACAATTTATGCGTATCTTCTCCTGTCTTCGTACAATTTTCTTTTCCGCTTGAAAACTTTTGTTTCGTCTTATCGTTTTTGTTATTTCTACTTGGGCAGCTATTTTTGTTGAATTAGAAGAATTATGCAATACAAAGAATACATTATCAGCATTACCCCTTTATTTCAGCCTCCTATCTTCATTTATGCAATAAATGTTGTGTACGATATTTAAATTTATTGAAATGTATGCGTTATTCTAAATATTCAATTTGTTTCATAAAGTTATCATGACAAATAAATTGCTTAGTTTCTCGTAGGTTTCGTATAAATAATTTTAATTTTTCGCATTTATTTACAATCATTTACAATACTTGTAAGTTTATACTTATATTTCTTAAGTTTTGCAAACAGGTTTGTGCTATATTTCTTGATTTTTCTCGTGATAAAACATCGTTAATAAAACGTTTTTAAGCAGCGGGAAAAAAGATTAATGTTTAATACTTGCAAGAGTACTATCCGAAAAGTGCCTTCAATTTCTTGAACCAAATATAATAAAGAAAACTGTTTTATGGATTCTACGACTGTTACTTATTATACAATTTTTTTAATTTGAGGAAAATTATTAGGAAAAGGAAATTATTACATACTTCCTATTTCCCCTTTTATATACGCTGCTACCACCGTAGGCCAATGCGGGATCTCTTTAAACGTGATTATTTCTTTTATTGGTGTAATATCGCCTTAGCTAGCAAGGATATACATTATAAGAAGGGTATAATTTCTAAACCCGATGAAATACATTAGAGTTACACCAATTTTTAGACCCGATAATAATACAGATTTAATAGATTTTGGATCAGTACCAAATTTATTAGACAGGAATAGTGACAATAATAAAACTTACAAAACAACACACTTATTTCTTAAAAATTGCATTATTAAGATAATATACTATACACAGGTGAATGCATATTCCAATTCAATTATGTTATTTCTACTTTACGATATTAAAATTGTAAAATCAGTGTCACTAATGTGTTCTCTTTTGCTTAATCTCCACTGGAATATTCTAGAGAATAGTACATTTTAAAATGCTTACTTTATGATTTATGAAAAGTACTTTCACTTAAAGATAAGAATAATATTAACAAAATTTTACCACAATAAAAGAACTGTCATCAAAAATCAAACAGTCTATTATAAGCGTTTGTAACTTTTTTGTCAACATGAGTCTCGTTGCAGCTAGTCTGCGTCTGTAACTTTAATTACCTGTAACCAATAAGGGTAATTATCACCCCATACCCTGCAAAGAAAGATGATCAATGTGTTGGCTAGACATGTAAAAAGTCAGTCGTGCGCCTGATTTCTCTTAGGTTGCAGATATTATCTGTCCTATCTATATGAGTGAAAGAGCTGGGAGTGCATCTGAGTTTGCAGCTGAGTGCATTTAAAATTTTAAACTTTCACTATAGGCATGTATATAAAAGAATGCTTAAAGCATTTAAGGTATAAAAACTTAACACGTACAAATGTCTTCTAATTTATATATTCTAAGAGTCGACACATGTGTCACTTATCCTTAGTGCGCGTGACTAGCATAAATATGAGGTATGGCATCGCCTGACGACTTAAAATTTCTTCGTTTAGATTCATGCCCAATGTAAAAGACAGAATTATTCTACAATTTTACAGCATAAACATTAGGGAAGAGTAAAGTTTTTCACCTTACCTTGAACCATGTAAGAGTTAGAATTTTAAGAACTTTATGAACAAAGTCTTATAAGACTCGTATATCTAACGTCTACAAAGACGTAATGATTTACGCTTTGTGAGTTTCACATAAAATTTTGTATGCTGAAATTTGTGAATATTCTGCTTACAGAAACAGTGGTAAAGTCCGACAAAATCTTTTATATACTAATAACACAATCCCTTATAAAATAAAAATAATATTAAAAAATACCATATATAAAAGAAAATTAGTGTTTATCTGATTCTTACGTCCGACTGCTGACTACTTTCGTTTTAGAGCAACTCTCAATACCACAAGCTTGCTTTAAACTTGAGATCTGTTGTATTAGTTTAATTCTTCGAATGACATATCAGAATCTTAAGGGTATTAACCTATGCATTCGCTATGAAAGACGAGACGAACTTCGTCGGTCTCGCTGATCGGTCATATTATTCATTTACTTAAACAGATACACCGATAGAATACAATATCTATTTTGGAAGTAACATTCATGCTAGATACGTACTTGGCCGTTGGATAGGAGTTTTTAAAAAGGCGATTTATGTCCTTTTACAAATTTAATTAATAAAAATTACAAAGTAATACTTAAACTAACTTAAGTCTACAAACACAACCTCCAGCTACGGCGATCGAGTGAGATTGGCCCCCACATGCTGGTCCGAGTGTCCCACGAGCGTCCACTTTGTATCGTCAGCATTTCCGTGGAATTACTTCAATGCTTAATACAATTATACTGAAATTTCGCAACAATGAGAGCTTCACGTTACCGGCATTCATCGTATTCTTATGATATGAAATATGAATATGTGTATTTATGTATAACAAAGTGTGGGAATATGCATAGGTAACATGCTATTGGTTCATTTACAAATACAAAAGCCAATTTTACAAACAAAAAAAATCGTACAACGTTGTCTTTAACCGAGTTTTAACCGCCTCCATGACCTAGTGGACTTAGATTAGGTTAATTTCTAATCCAGAGTACGTGTTTTCAAATACGTTATACGACTTCTGTGCCTTCCAATTTTTTAACATCTAATAGAACACATTGTTGTCACTTGTCAAGCAACGCAACACGCAATAGGCAAGAAAATTATTAATTTCATTTTTCTTTATATATTACTTGGAGCTCTGTACATGTAGGTAACATAAAACACAAGAAAAACTTGAGAAAGACCGTGTATTATCTACGTCATCATCATTGACAAACAGTGAAGCCCGAGCCAATACGTGACTAAAGAAAAAGGCGAGCTTGTTGAACTTTTAGTGATTTTATCATTAGGCCTGTACTACGCTTTTAAAAAATTATGAGAGGCTTATCATACTTTAGTATTTTTCATCAACTGCATTTATGAATTCTTGCAGTTGTGTTAGTTTGATTTAAAGCCCCAGTTTAAATCAGAATAACAATATTAAACTACTTTTGAAAATAAATTATCTTCACACCTTTAAAATTTTGAGGTTCAATACTTGTGCACACTTTTTACGAGCATAAATCAAAAGCAATAAATGTAAAATTATGCAATTGCATTTACTTTCTTAATTCAATAGTACTATTACTTCAAATTACCTTTGATAACATTGTGGTTTTTTACTATGATTACATCAACATTGTTACTGTGGTTTATTCTTAATAACAATATAATGAGTATTTATTATCTATGTCCAGCAGTTGACAGATAGAGACTAATGATGATGATAGTAGTAAAAGTTCTTATTTAGTTAAACTTGAACGAAAGGTAAAAAGATCTGTTTAACAAATTATTTAACTTAAACTACTGATAACTTAAAAGGAAATATTAGGTCCCTTATTTTACCAATACAAAGCAAAACTTTAAGACAAAATCGAAAAATAGATTAACTGAATGGTCATATTGGCATCCTATGCCAGCGACACAAATTGCCTAGCAGTTTGTAACAACTTTTGCTAGTGGCAAGTGACTAAAACTTGAAGACCAAGAAATTGAACACTTCTATTCGTTCGGATAAAATTCGTAATGAATTCATCTGGCAAAGATTGAAAGCTACCTACATAGCGAAAAGAATTAGCTCGTTGTAGTGGGCCGGTCTCGTGGTTCGAGGAAAGAATGGCTGATGGGCCAATAAGGTTCTAGAGCGGAAGCCGCGATTAGGAAAACGGATGGATGGCGACTTTCGTGCAGTAGCCGGTTCAAGTTGGCAGCGTTCATTGAAGAAATCCTATGTCCAGCAGCGGACCGATAGAAATAGCTGTTTATAATGATGATGATGGTAATTGCTATCCGTAAGCAAACTTAAATAAGTACCAAAAAATAATAGTAGCTGTTACTATTGTAATCTGCTTACCGTTACAAATACTACTAACAGGGCCTTAAAAAAGTTTAGAAATGGCTAATGGTTTTATCAAAGTAAACTTAATCTAAAGTTTATTTCCTTGTACTTTGAAAAAGCACCGAACACAGACAAAAACTTACACTAAGATAAAAAGATTCTGATGGCCAAAGGAGCACATTGATGGAATGACATACAAAACTACTACGTATATAAATATTACTTGCAATTTAAGTAATTAAATATCACTGCATATCATGTCTGTATAAAGTATTTGCATCGACCCTTCTAAGACGCATATCCAAACAAATTGACGAAAATCAGCCAATAGAACAGGCGGGTTTTATGAAAAAATACTCCAATTGATCACATACATACATTAAAATTGATTATAGAAAAATATACAGAGTACGATTTACCGATTTATATAGCATTTGTTGATTATTAAATAAAATTACTTTACGGATTTTATCGCGTTTATTTTACATTTTATTTTTCCCGACGTTTCGAACACTTTCCAGCGGCCGTGGTCACGGGTGACTACCCGTTAAAATAATCCGTAAAGTAATTTTATTTAATAATGTATAATATTCGCGCAAGCAATAGAAATAATTATTTGTTGATTATTCAAAGGCGTTTGACACAATATCTCATAAAGGTGCGCCGTAAATGACCAAGGAATTGCATATGATTATATAGAACTTCTTGAGAAAATCTATTCAAATAGTACAACACGGGTGCGCCTCGAAACGAAAGAACGAATATTTCACGTAGAACGTGGTGTAAAACAAGGAGATCCGATTTCACCCAAATTGTTTATAGTCGTCCTAGAATCTAATTTTAGGAAAATTTATTAGGAAAATTTTGGAATAAATAAATGGACTTACCTATCACATCTCAGATTTGCCGATGATATAGTCCTTTTTTCTGAAAACGCAGGACAACTAGAATACATGCTAGAATCTCTTCGATGTAATACTGAACAAGTTGGGCTATGTATTAATCTAGACAAAACAAAAGTTATGACAAATAGAGACAAGACGCAAATATTATTGAGATCAACACCAATCCAATACGTAGAAGAATATGTTTATCTTGGCCAACTATATCGTTCAAATTTAGTACGGATAGAGAATTGAGCGTAGAATAAAGGCCACGTGGAACAAATATTGGGCTCTGAAAGAAGTATTTAAAGGACCCATGCCTACTAAATTAAAACAAGAGCATTCCAAATTTGCCTTGCACCTGTCTTACTTATGCATGCCAAACCTGGACATTGAAAAATTCACAAATTAACAAAATAAAAACCTGTCAGCGGGCAATAGAAAGAAGCTATCTGAATTTAAAACTAAAAGACAAAATTAAAAATACTGCTATTGAGACAGAACCAAAGCAAGAGACATTCTTAAACAAATAGGAAGTGGGCAGGTCACCTACAAAGAGTAACTGACAACAGATGGTCTCAAAGGGTTACTAATTGGCATCCCATATATAAGAAAAGAAGAAGAAGGCAGACCCGTTAAAGATGGAGCGACGATATAGAGAAGTAGCTGGAACCCTATGGGCACAAGTGGCTCAAGACAGATCTTGTTGGAGTGGCTTGAGGAGGCTTTTACCGCTCTAGGCGGCCCTTACAATTAACTTAACACTAACACAATTTAATTAGATATAAGTAATACTAATTATACTAATAAATCAAATAAAATTTTGACACTGTCAAATGTATGAGGGATAAAATAAAGCTTTATTATTTATTTATTATTTTATTATAGTATGCAATAAATCTCCTTAAAAAATGACACAAATATTTGAAATATTGAAATACGACAGTTCTTACCTAAAACCCACCATTACTTCAGTACCTCCTATTACCCCATTTGAACATTATACCTAAAAGCAGCTGTTTCTAAACCTTATTAAGCCACTGTAATAAATAAGTAAGCTAATAACCATTTTCACTTATTACTTTTATACATTTTATTATTTTACTGGGAAAAAACTAAGATTAAAAAAGGTTGTTATTTAAATATTTATTAAAAAAAGTAACGAAAAAATATTGTAGTTATATTTTATTTGATTATAAAATGATAAATTTTTACATAATAAATAATTGTACGATTTATTTAGTTTATTACTCAGGTTTGTTTGTTTTAGTATGAAAATCCAAAAGGAAAATAAGAAACCATATACCCTAGTGTTCTAAGGGTTTGTTCGTCTTTAATCTTTGTGAGGCTTTAAGTATACAGAAATCAAACAACAACGGTAAGTCAATAATATTAAAAGTACAAACAAATTCCTAATATCTTTTAAAATATTGAAAATAAATGCATTTTGTTCAAGCATCACATGAAATAATAACAAAGAAATGGCCAGACGAATGAAAAAATAGAATTATACCGTATGCGTTAAACTTTTTCTCGCCAAGTATGACTATATTATATATATCTATATCTATATTAAATATACATAGAATAAGTATATAAGTATTCTTAAAAACTATGGTTTCTAATTACTTCAACAAGACACTTATGTTGTAAAGTGTCTTGTTTGATTTGTAAGTTAACAAGAGTTTTTGCACGAATCGACATAGTAACATGTTCTTTTTTCTTAATTTTAATTATAATATTAAAAAGTTCCGGAATTCAATTCTAGCATAGAAACAAAACAATGAACTAATTTCAAACCAATTTAAATTATTAATATCTACTGCTCATAATAATTTTTCTATTTTGTTAGCCATTAAGTCTTATGAAACGCCGTCTGCTTCCGCTTTCAGCAAAAAGAACTCTGTCTCGGCTCATCATATCTCAAATTTCTTCATGTCCTTTAATATGCATACTACATCCTGTTAGTTGCCGCTTCTACATTTACAATTTATTAATCTAATGAAACTATTTGGGGAGCTTCTGGTTCCACTTTTAAATACCGATGTCGACCCCGAGTTAGATGGAATAGCTTTATAGCAGTGTATACTCTAGTCTATACATTTATATTGTGAATCTACTTGTTAATTTTCTATACATGTATTGATATTAAAATTGTAAAATTGCGGTACCGTTATTAGTATACATATTTGATAAACTAAAGTAAATTGCGAATATTCATGAAGTGCCATTTCATGCAAAATATTACTTTCTACAATATTGTATGAATATGTACCATACGTTATGAACACCCGATTGCCTGTAATTATGATAATCCATACATAATGAGTATACAAATAACTTTCCAGGTCCAAGACGCCTTTTAAGCCTTGTTCAAAAAGGACTCAGATACATCGAAGCACGTTTGTGTTTTAAATTTAAAGAATATGACCCTAAAGCCTTGGCAAACATTTATAATATATCGTATCTTTATTATAGTTAATCAGGTGTTTTAGAAAACTGCTGCCTATCTTTTCAGTATAAGCCCCGTAATTGAAGGGTAAGTTTTTTACGTTTAATACAGATAAAATAAATTAATTGCCTATTTGTTAATTTCTTAAATAATGTTTCAGTTACTTCTTATAACACCATTGTGCACACTTCCTGCTGAATTAGCTCATGCTACAATGCACGCCCTTGGCTGGCGTCATGACAAACACAGGCCATTCGCAAAAAGCGAATTGAAGACTAGTATGTTCTTTAACTCCTGTAAAATTGAAATAAATAACTGGATCACTCAAGATCAGATTACTTAAAAAAGATAACAAATGTACTTTATTATAATAAAATTAAAGATATTAATAAAAAGCAATTACCAAGTTTTATTTGTACATTGAAGCGTATTTAAACTAAAGAGACTAATTGATTTTATAATTAAAATTGAGTTAATAGATACAGTTAAAATCGTTACGGAATAAAACACATTTGTCCATATTGCTTTGCTTTCTGAATGACATTGTGCATATATACATTTTATCCATCCAATCAATGCTTTTGCAAATTTAATACAACTTTCTGAGTAGAAATTATAACTAGGTTTTAGTAGTTAAAAGTGTAATTTTAAATCAACGTTACGCTAAAAGAAAAGAAATATGGAACAGGGAAGAACGTTTTTTGGTATATTCCAGTAAATCCTTTTTTTTAGATAAAGCACACTTGAATGTGGGTACACAATTATATTATTCATTCATTTTTATTTTAATTAGACCATTCCGAAGAAGATCCGACAAGACAGTGTGAAGGTATATTTTTATTGTTCTCTTTAAATTTTTTGTTATTTACATAAAGTTTACTTTTATACATCGTAGCCACAAGAAAATGGTTTAAAGAGAAGTGTGTAATGTATAAAATGAATTTACCTTTCCTTTTAATTTACTTAGTACTTCCTAATTAAAATTTAATTTATTTCCTGTGATTCTTATATGGAGTAACTACGTGAGGGAAATATCAAAATATTTAGAAAGGTTCCATATATCAAGAATGTAGACTATCCTTGCAGCAGGAGTATTTTGTACAACCCGGCTGCAGATCTACAAAATATACTGTTACATAGGCTGTCTATGAAACCAATTTTGGTTTTAAATAGATAAAGAAAATTAAAATTTCAAATAAAATGCTAAAATGAGTCTAACATTATTTTAACTACGAAATGATCGAAGAATACTAAAATTAATAATCTACATTCAAATCAAATGACAATAAATACGATATTTATTTAACTTTGTTAAAATGGATCGAATTTGAAAAGAATATAATTTGTATTTTTGTTTTTTAAGTGTCGAAATATGTTTTTTTAGCTTTGATTTATTATCCGGCGCTACAAATCAAGTCATGGCGGTTGAAACAACATTCAAAATTTGTTGAGTCCCCTCAGGATTCAAACCCATAACCTTCGGTTTCTAAAACACACGCCCATACCACTGGGCTATGGCGGCAGTCACTTGTCTCGCCAGAGAAACTTAAGGTGGTGTGTGTTGTCAGACCCTATAAAGACATCCAAAAGCTCCGAGTCCCACCGCTTTACAACATCCGGTGCAGAAGTAAATTCGATTTTAAAAACTCTATGAAGAGTTGAGAGGGGAGTAGGGGCTCTATGTCGAATTTATATAAGCCCAAAAACAATATAAAAATGTGTGCCTATAGATGTTTCACATCAAAAAATTACACACCAAAATCAATAGACAAATAATACTCTCAACTATGTAAAATATAAAGAAAGTAGTTCGTGCGTTAGTGATAATCCTTTTATATAAAATGAATAACAGTTTTCGTAAGGAAAATACACAAAACTAATACAAAAAGCAAGAATAAACCAGATTGCATTCAGTATCGAAATTCAATACATCCATCGATATCGTTACCTAGCGTTTTATGCTTCATAAAACTTCTCGTTACCACGAACGACTGTTTTTGCGAGCTCTGGTATTGCAACAAACCTTCAAGTTGGAACAAAATACAAGTTTATTGTTCGTGTTATATGTTTTGTGAAATTTGTTGTGTTTATTGTTATACCTTACTCTTTATTAAAAAATTGTTTGATAACGTCGAAAATTAAAATTAAAATCGCCTTAATGACCTTCACAGGAAACTAGACAGAGACAACAGATTAAGTAAAGCACACAACAAAGAAATTATGATCTAACCGTAGACTTATTTGAACAGTAAGGAATAAAAAAACATCTTTAAAAGACATCGGAGTATTTCCTTGAATATGCAAAACGCTTTAACAAAATCCAACCCAATCCACTCCTAGTGCTCCGATTTTGTTCATTAGTTTTTTTAATTGTAGGTGTTAGTTTTCATGTGGTCCCATTCTTTTATATATTTATTTATGTGCAAACGCTGCCTCAGCCTTAAGAGATAGACTAAAATTATGTACATAACTGTACTTTCTAAATTTGTCTACAATAAAATGCGCGAGAGCATATATGTTTAGATCATAGTGCATATATGTTTAAAGAATAACCTATAATAACCACTTTAAAAATGCAATGAAGCATATTTCAAAGCTCACTTAATGCAATACAGTGTAAATTTACTTTTTGAGAGTTAATGCATTTAAAAATTCTGCATTCTGCATAAAACATGTAATACACGACATTTAAAAGAACTCCTTAAAAGATACCATAGATGTAAAACGCATACGCAAAAAAAGTCTTCATTTATGAGCAATTCCGGCATGAACCAGAAAAAGCAAAAACCGTTGGACTTACAAATAAATATTGTGCCAGATATATTACAAATCACGATAACCGCGCCGCTATAATTGCGGCTCGAAACAAATATTGAATAAAAGTTTATTATATTAAAAATACATACTTTTATTACATACATGCCCTATCACGGGACCAAACATGAACAGATTATTGACACGGGACAACAACTTGATTACATCCAAAAATCTGAATTTCTGAAGTAAAGTTATAAGATTTGTAATTTAACAAAAAATACAGAAGAGACAAAATTAATGATATACAATAATTATGTACATATAATAAATACACAATGAACATTTCTTTTAAAATAATTTTTAAGAACAGTCTTCCCTTATAACCTCTTTACAATTACAACAAATATTATTAAAAACTGTTATTCAGTTTTATAACAAGAGAAATATGTTTCTGTTTTGAGTACGGATAATAAAAAGCAATAAAACACAATTTGTTGATTTTAAATTGTTGTTCTCAAAGATGCCTTAGACAACGGTATGTTTCTTTGACTGTTAGCATTACTGGAAATTTGGTGAAAGAGCTCAATTCTTATAATTTCCTTTTTAAATTGATATTTAGAAGATATTAATTTCCACCATACATTTATAAGACTGTATTTAATAATTTATAATTAGCGTTAACTAAGCAAAGTTAAAGCTATTTTATCTTTTTATTGTACGTTGTCTATTTACTTCATCGACTTTCCAGACGAAGGTAGTTACTTACAGATACAAAAAGTAGCATAAATGTAAAGCAACTATAATTATTGTCAACATACTAAACTTGATTCGTGACGTCTAATTTTTTGTTAACACAAATTTAATATCTACACCGGTTTTTATGCAGAAATTGAACATATACTGATTTATGATGCTAAGCTATGTTTATCGCCGATACCGCAGTGTTTGAAGACAAAAGTCTTCCCGTGATGACCTACAGGGCCAAAACGTGGCCTTTGACTGGTCTACAAGTTTTCCAGTGCTCAACACGCTATGGAACGCGCTATGCTCAGAGTTTCTTTATCAAACAAAATTCATATTTAACCAATCCGGCAAAGAACTAAAGTCACAGATCTAGAGCAGAGGATTAGCTAATTAAAGTGGCTGTGTGCCGTTCTGGAGTGGACGCCGCGTTGGGGAAGTCGGAGCGTTGGTCGACCCCCGACCAGGTGTGATGCCGATATCCAGTAGCCGTTTTAAGTTGCCACCGAGAAGCAAGGGATCGGTTGTCTTGGCGTTCATTGAAAAAGGCTTAATTGATGGAATAAAGGAATTTATTGGTATCATTACTTTTAGTAAGTCTGAATAGTACTGAATTTATTTAATTCCGTAGTAATTATATGATTATCTCATTATGTCCTAACTATCTACAACTGCCTTCGTAGCCTAGTGGTATGGGCGTGTGTTTTAGAAACCGAAGGTCGTGGGTTCAAATCCTGCGGGGACTCAACAAATTTTCATTGTTGTTTCCTAGTTGGTTAGGGCAATTTGGGCCGATCACGAAATTGTCTGAAAAGTAAGATGATCCATGCGTCAGATGGGCATGTAAAAAGTCGGTCCACCCACCAACCCGTATTGGACCAGCGTGGTGGGATACGGTCCAAAACCCCCTAATGGATAGGAAAGTATTATGGGAGGCCTATGTCCAGCAGTGAACTATCAGAGGCTGATGATGTATTATGTATGTATGTACGATGTATCTAGAACTCAACGTTGACTCACACTTTTTTTATTCCTACAATAGAAATACTATTCTTAGTAGTATTGATATGTGGTAAATTTATACACTTCACGCATTATTAAATAATGATTTTATTTATCATTTATGTAGAATAGATTCCCTTAAAAATCCCAGATGAATATTTTTAATTTATTAACCATACTAAGTTATAAAATGGTATGGGGCATCTGTAGCTTGCAATGTTCGCAGTAAGTAGTAATTTTAATATTTCTAGGGTAAAAAAAATTTAATATATAGGTAAAATATTTTTGATTTACCCCTAACAATAAAATAAACACTTTTACCGCAACTATTATCAAAATATACTCCGATAAATCAAACAGGGATGTATATTTGATAATACGGCAGTGTGATAAATCCACAATGTTCTATGGTTAGCCCAAAATATACAAACCGCATGCTCGACTAAGCCCCATTGTAAGCTGTATTGGTTCACCAATGTGTGGAGCCAATGGGCAGGTTGCACATTGGCTCCACACATTGTACACTCGTCTAAGCCCACCTAGTTAAGATTTACACACGTTTATTCTAAGAAAAAAGTAGCTTATGTTACTTCCAGTTACTCGAGCTATCTTTCAGCAAAAGTTCCGTCACAATTGGACGAAACAAAATTAAAAAAAATGTTGATTTATGTATTTATCGGTTTTACGTCACAATGTAATTATTTATGCTGAAACTTTAATGTTACAAACAGACACTTAGCTTTTATTTATTTGTACAGATTATACTGATAATAAATCATTTATAGAATCACAAATATTTAAAAAAATGTTTTAACAATTACTGTATTTATCTTATGCTGAAGTAGTCTAAGGGGGTGGATACATATTTACTCGTAGGACATTGTGGAGACATAGGAATTGCCTGTCAAGTCACCCTAATCCTACACACTTTAATCCCGTTGAGAGAACGTACAATATCCTTCAAAGCGGAGCTCTGCTAAGGTAACATGTCGTTTATATCATGAGAATACCTTTGATATGTGTACTTACTTACATGTAAGGATATAAGCGGAAATACCGTTTTATGAAAAAAAATATTAAAGATTTATGTCAATAATGACTATATAACTGTATTGTTGACTTTAATAATGTGCATTTTAGTAACGTGCAAACAAGATTGTGTAACAAGCATATTTTATCAGAACTGGGACACATGTTATATAATCTCTATTTTACATTTACTAAGTGCTTTTCTTACAATGTACTAGTACAAGCTTATGATGATGATGATGAATTTGTCGTTAATAAAACGAATTTAGTAGATACAGTACAAACCAATAAGCTACTAGTTACACTTAATACATCGTACTAATTTGTACATAAAAATCTCAAAGTACAGAAAATTATTTAATGAAATATCTTAGAATTTACCAGTAATTTATCTTATGAAGGATCAGATTGCGATCGGAAATAAGCCGGAGTATTAGTCGCACAGGGCGTCATAACAATATGGCTGACAGTATATTTTTTGTAAAAGTTTAACTGTAGCTTGTAGTTTCCGAGATGAAAAAAAATAAATCATAAAAGTATTAACTTTGTGTGATTAAGTTACAAACGCCGTCTTCACTAAAAGTCATAGAAAAAGGTTAAGAAATCGCTAGTTTTGCATTATTAAAATGGCACATAACTATATAATAAGATTATTTTATAAATAACCATAATAATGACAATATTAAGTATGGTCAAATGTAATTTACGTTGTGAGTCGTTGATTATCTAAATACATTAGGCATTTGAATAAAATCTATATTTTAGACTGTTTTAAAGGTTAAAAATGAACGGGAAACATCTGGTCGGGTCAGTCTTTCTTTCTATAATCATTTCAACCAGTAGTAACTAGATCCAGCATTAGCATTGGCATCATTATGTTAAATAATTTTTAACAAACCATTTTTTTTATATTTGATTAAGTAGAGTGTAAGTATGATTTATAATAGTAAATAATTTATGTATGTATGAATGTAAAATTAACAACAGACAAAAATACAAATGACACGTTAAGCTGTAGATATTATTTCTACGCCATACGAAAATTTTCTATAGCCGTCCGATATTGTCGAGGCGTGGCTATAGTTCTTAATGAAAATGCTAAAGTTTTTGTTTTGAATATTTGCTTACGTATATAAATTCAAATTTTCACCAAAAACATTTATTTTTCTACCGCATTTTTATACAAACCAACATCTTCACGTTTTACAGCGTTGGTGAGTTATTCGTTTGCATTTATTTTCTAGTCTTTCCATATAAATTCTTCACAATTTTTTTTATGATAATATTTAAAAATGTAGAATATTTAACAGATAGCTGTCATTGTAAATCCGCCAGGGCACAGATACTGAGCCTAAGCCTCAGCCTGACCTCAACAAAGTGAAAACCTATTCGAGTGGACCTAAGACCTAGCTCAATACAACGATCTGTTTACTTCACAGTCTACCAACGCCGATGTTTACGGTTTTATTTTTTCACCTTTGGCGTATCCATGCTGCTGCCATTACAGCGACGAGAAGGAAAAAAATTTCATATTCCTGGGCTTTAAACATTTAAATTTTGTCTGTTAATAAATTAAAGAAAGCTGTTAAGGGACGCTTTTGTGCTAAGTCAATTTTTTGCTGTTATTACTACATTACTGGTAATGATAAATTCTAGATACATCGTACATACATACATAAATACATGATCAGCCTCTGATAGTCCAATGATGGACATAGGCCTCCCCTAATACAGCCCTATTCTTTAAGGGGTTTTGGACAGTATCCCAACACGCTAGTCGAATGCGGGTTGGTTGGTGGACCGACTTGTCACATGCCCATCGAACGCATGAATCATCTTACTTTTTAGACAATAGGTGACCAGCCCAATTGCCCTAACCAACTAGGAAACAACAATGAAAATTTGTTAGGTCCCAGCAGGGTTCGAACACATGACCTTCGGTTTTAAAGTACACGCCCTTACCACAAGGCTACGGAGGCAATTTTATGTATTGAATTGAATGAATTGTTCGCATATGTTGTGTTGTTTTTATTTTTTTATTTCGTACAGAATTTATTGAGAAAAGGAAAAAAATGACACACTCAGTTTTGTACGCCAGTTCTTCTCAGGTCAGCTTCCATTCCAAAGTGACTGTAATGCTTCTATATTGCATAAAGATATTTCACTTTGACTTTGACTATATTTTTTTTATTAACAAGCAGTTTGCTTCATAAATATCAATAAAACTTTTCGCCGTAAAACATATGAAACATATTTTCTCGTATACGTAATATCAAACAGTGTCTGTTTTAGGGCATCCGCGTAATAGTAAGTTTCTGGGAAAACCAATCTCGTGAAGCTTAAGTTATGCATGAACATGTTAGTTGCAATCATGTAGGAAAACGTTTCAATAACAATTTTGTTAGTACAAATTTCAACTTATTTTCCTGTTGTGTGGGAATGTGTATTGGAATTATTAGTTCACACTTAGTTAAAAAAGTTATGTACTTTAAATCCAAGTAGCGTATTAGATTATTGCTAACATGACCAAAGTATATATAGTTCGAACATTATGATCGTACACGGTGTATAAACTCTGACTTTGATACCGCGGAAGAGGGGAGAGTGGTTGAGATGCGATGCTGGTGCCGACTCCTTATTATTCCTTCGACCATATTTCGTACAAACAGGGTGTCCTGAAATATTTCGATTATATTGCCCTTAGAGCTCCTAATAATTAAAAACGCCTCATGGTTTATAATCTACTCTATTTACACAAGCTTCTGAGCCCCACAACCAATGGCATCTATGAATAAATAAATTGCTAGAAGTTTATATTTGTATATCTTTTAAATTTTTATTATTACTTTTTCCTGTAATCATATTTTATGTAGATCTAATTTTTCACTGCCAGTTGGATCTACATAAAATACATAATGCATTAATTAATTCGGAATCATCACCGTAATTTGTTAGGGCAGTAAACGGCAATTTTTTATCACGCAAGTGGAGAGATGATAACAACTGCAAAATGTGAATTTTTTTATCATTTATATTTCAATCATCATCATCATAATCAGTCTGTGTTAGTCCACTGCTAGGCAAAGGCCTCCCTGAAATAACCCAAACAACAACATTAACACAAAATTGTTTTCCCCGGGGGATTCGAACCCACGACCACCGGTTTATAAAGCAACAGCCAATGCCACTAGGTCACGGAGGCAGTTTTCAATGCTTATATATAATTTTAAATGCATAAATAGATTTCAAAGCCAAACCCTCTTGTCCATCGTAAAATAGTTACTAATTTTAACTGAAATTTAACATTTCTTTAAACTTCATACGCATAAACTTTGCAAAAAATAAATTCTACATTTTAAAGTCTTTTTACGTTAGGTGTATTAAACAGGCATTTGATCCTATGACTGATACATTGCTTAGGTAATATTACGAATTCTGCGGTCACCCTTAAGCTATAAAGATAAGAAAAATGACACACTGCGAATAAAATAGTACTCGTAAAAAAGGATTGGTTTCTACCGTAGTTAAACGAGCTATTGAAGATATTATTATATTGTTAAATATTTACGTAGTTTGCATCACTAACATACAAAATGTGCTGAAAATTAATGCTATCACAATGTCTTGCAAATTTTTTTTCTATGTGTAAACGTGTACAAAATAGAGGGTAATAATGAACTTGTCTTGACTATTTTTCAAATAATAACAAACTAGCCTTGAGAAAAAAACTTTAATATATGAAATCCATATTTTTATTTTAAATTTATTGTTTATTTTTGTATCGTATAGTATATTTTTTTACCATAGTCTGCCCATAATTGTGAACAATGGAAAGAGCCGAAATTGTCAAATAGTAATCGCAAAAATTAATTGAAAAGAAATTATATAAAGTTTATATACCTAATCATTGCCCCAAGACGTAAACAATGTAATCGCAGAGTATATCATTAAAAAATTTCATATAATAGAATCTAGAATCTGCATGAAAAAAATCTACACAGTTGTTAGGACGATATCCGGTTATAAACAACACAAATGATATATTTCAAATTAATTGATGTACTAATATAATTACAACGAATTGTTTTAGTGTGTACTCGTATCTAAAATTGTAAAGAATTCTCAATATAAATTTAAACAACTGAACTATTTGTCAAATAAAACGCCGGGCTCTGTTAGTACCGGTGTCGTATGCCCCGCCTCTTTTTGATAATATTTCTTATTTACTTTGTGATACTCGAATATGCTACAGTTAGCAATTTTTTTTTAATTTTTAAAATGGTTAATTATTATGCTACATGGAATAATGGTTTTATTTGTACCCTTAAATGAACTTCATAGGCAACTAATAATTTGATTTAATCTTTAAAAATGAGAGGTACAACAAAAATTTACAAAAATGTAATATTTTTAATGCAGAACAACAAAAAGATAGAGGTTCTTTTATTTTAAAGGCATGATTACCTTCTTGCTTACGCTCTGAAAAAAGATTTAGAGATCTGTGCCTGGGGCGTTTAGCTGAACTCGGACTTAATGTGAGGTCAATGATTCGACGCTTAGGTAATCATTAGATAAGTTAAGTAATACTACAATAATATTTATTAGGAGCATAGTATGTCGTTCAGTACAAAAACACCGTCTCATAGTTTCATTTTTACGTATGCATTACTATTTGAAAAGTTCTCCTAAGCTTCCTATAACTCGACTTGGTAATGTCTATTATGCCATGTTATTCTATCTTAATAACAAACATAATTTATAAAAACTAAAGATATTTCGTTTAAAAAATAACCATATTGTGCGATTAAATTTATTATGCCTTATAATCTTGGTTGGAATGATAGTGGAAAAATGTTTACAATATTTATAAGTTGATAAATTTGACTTTTGTACTTGAGTTTCATTGGAATTATTTATGGGTCGTTTCCTCGTGAGTTGTGACAACAAGACTTGTTTATACTATATGTAGATAAAGTATATTGGAAGATAAGCATACAATTTTACGAATTTTATCGCGTTTAATTATTTAACAATCATTTTATTAGTACTCATAAGCTTTCATAATAAAATTAATATGGTATAAGTAAAAAACTTTTAATTAATATACTTTGATTATATATTCACAGTCTAAAATTAAAAAAAAAAATGTTAAGAAAATAGACATTGTTAGCATATTTTATGCATGTGCTATTACTTAAAACATTATTAATCTACAAGTATCTTATAAGGTTGAATCACCATAAGCAACATAGCGGATGGCATCCGCTTACGCTGTATTCTTATTCAAATATACTATGTTTAACAGACTGGGGCATATTTTAAGACATACATTTGATTAAAATGCCCTCTTTTTCTACTTTTATCTTTATAAATAAATTATTTATCAATACATATATTTTATTCAATAACATTGACTTTACGGATTTTATCGTCTTTATTTATTTAATTATGTATAATATTCCGTAAAAGTCATTTTATTAATAATGTATAATATTCGCATAGTAATAGAAATAATTATAAATACATATATTTCTATAGTAACTAACATTAGGTATTAAATTATTAGTAAAGCATATAATTTAAACAGGTGTCGCTGAATCTATGCCTGTTGTTATATTTTTAGCATTTTTCAATCTTTAAAAGAACAAAACTAAATAATTCTAAATAGTTGTTACGATTTTAGTTAATGTTTGGGAAACCCTAATTGAATAACTTACTTATAAACTCATGAAGGTATATAATGTTAAATATATTAAGGCAAATACATTACATTAAAGACCCGGTTTAAAGTATCATATTCCATCTAGAAACGTTGCTAATTTGGCCAACCTTGTGGAATGAACCATGTAATTACTTCACAAAGACAAGCTAAAGGGCATTCATTCTTTGAGCAGAAACAAATAACATTTCATATGTGTATGGCTGAGTGTATTCTAGCGGAAATGTTTATACATTCAATCATTGTTTCATTATTATTTTTGGGTGTTTAGTGACTGGTTTATGTCTTATTATCGATCTCGTTTGGTTTATTTATATTTAGAACAGTCATAACTATGGTTTCGTACTCATTCACTTCTTTCCTTGCTCCATTCCTTCCAAAAATAGCTTCTCAATCGATATACTAGATCCTCCTTTACCACTTCTTGATTTTTTCCTTAGGAGTTAGTTGTGTGCATACATGAAGTCAAGATATTTTTTTATTGTCACTGTTAAAACTTTTGTAAGATTATTATACTATTCATACATTCTGTATTTTCTCAGTTACCTTTTTTTCCTGAAATTCATTAATTTATTTAGTTATTGATAATCATCCGATATTGGAAGGCAGTATCTTGAAGTCTGGTTGTTTTCGCGATGGATCAAGATAGTAGTATCACCTTCAAAAGTATTAAATAACCTATTTAATCTGATTTAATCAGACGTATTGTTATAATTTCAACATTATCTTACTGTATAAATTTCATTATCAACACATATCAAAATCAATACAATCTAACTCAATCGTTAGAATGAATTTTACTAAATCTCCGCTTTAAAAATTAGTAACATTTAACATATTATTTTAAAACATTGAGTTTTGAGGGTCATGTGCCAATCATTTTATACCAGACTTACAATTTTTTGAAACTGAAGTACAATAAAGTTTGCACATTACTACTTTAAAACAAAAATAGACGCCGTAATGTTATTCCCTTATAGGCTTAATGTTAATTGTATAATAAAAACCTTGCAACAGTACCACTATTATAATAGCTTTTAAATAAATATACGTATTAAAAATTATTAATAAACGGAATTTTGTAAAACATACATATCGTTTTTAAATTACAAAACCACAATCATAACGATTTCCATAAACCGCAATATTTTGGTTCGACTTGTTAACATTTCCTAAATTCTGTGATCATTTGTCTCAACTCTTGACTGATGAATAAAATTTGTCAACGCTCCTAACCTGAAACTGACAGTTATTGAAAGCAAACATTACTTTGATGGTAACATATAATAAATAGTATACCATTATTTTGTAAAAACCAGAAATATTAGATTTTCAAATAAATTACACTATTTTTGAAAAAAAAAATAAAACAGTAATATTTTGTTAAATGTTACGTTGGAAATTATAACCTTATTCACTTTTCTATTTATTACTTTTTAGGGTAGGAGATTTGTTCCTGCTAGGCCTTAGATCTTCTCGTCCTCTTGGCCCCTAGGGAACGGATTGGGGAGTTTGTAGCTCATGTATAGCATCTAAAAAGAAGAAAGAAGTAATAAGAACGTTTTAGTTCTGGCGCGGGCAGAGGTGGTATGGGCAGTAAACCGAAGATGAGGCATCGGCCGTTGAGATATTTACTTGTCGAACTGAAGCTCACATTTACTATAAAAACAACAGTAATTCTTGCCCTATATGGCAGAATACAAAAAATAATACATTGCGAAAAGAAAAATATTTCAGTTACTATGATTTCAAGAACAAAGGAAAAGTGCATTGTTCAAGACGCAAAAGATCGTGTTAGTAATGGTAGATCAACAGTTAATGCCGTCCATAATATGTCGGCACAAAATCTTGATGAACATACAACACAGGTATTATCTAAAGGCTTAAATTTCGCAATAACACTGCGAAAAATCCCGTATGTGGAAATTATTTGTAACGTTGAGAATTGTTTATTCAAAACCAACATCCAAACGGAAGATTCCGAGGCCATATGCCAAGATGTATCGTCTATGTTACGTCGATTTTGCCCAAACCAAATCTTTCTAAAGATGAGGAAAAGGTTAAATATCTTCGCTCTAACACAGACTTGACGATTCTCCGTAGATAAAGGAAATGCAGGTTGTAATGGACCGTCAGATTACATTAAAATTTGTTATCGGATGAAACGGACTTATAAAAAGTCAAAACAGACCCCACACAGAAAACGCAAAACAACAAGCGATCTTGTAAGAACTGTGCGGAAAAATTTAATCTAGACGTAAACCTAATGATACCTCCATGTGCCACACCTCCAAAGCTTTATGGATTACCTAAGTCAGTGTGTGTCAGTCATGTCCCAAAAAACGCGGAAAATCCGTAAATTATTGTATTTGATATGTATAATAATCGCGTAAATAAAAGTAATAATAATAATTATTACTTTTATATATATTTATATAAAAGTAATAATTCCGAGTAATAATATTTATTAATTTTCTATGGATTACGCAATACTGTTAATAAAAACCGTAAAATAATGAAAAAAATATTCTTTGTAAACGTATTACCTGTTTTACTTCAGAGTCACGTACAATTGAAAGCAGGTATAACAGGACTCTTTTGAGAACTAAAGTATGTTTCAATTCAGCTGTTGCTTTTGCTGTTGCTGTTTTCTCTGAATAAATATGAACATAAATATATACAAAGGATGTACTACTGTACACCTTCGTAAAGGCAATGTATTACAACAATTTACTGAACCATTCAAATAAGTTGATAACCAATATTGTTTGATTATCATTGCTTAAATATATTATAACTGCTAATCTTAGATCGCTGTTAGAATAAAAATATATCAACTTATATATAATTTATAATTTCTGCTTTATGATTTCTAATAAGAAACCGTAGTAGAAATCTAGTTATATCGGTATTAGCGGAAATCAAGTGTTATAATTAGACATGACTACAGAACAATGTTTGATACTATCAAAACTCTCTTAAGGATGTCACTTTCCACGCTTTTAAAGAATTATAGAGATTGTAAAAAGTAGAAGACTTTAGTAAACACTCCAAAACGCTATCCTTTTAGAGAGTTTCTTCAAATTGGTCGCAGCACCTGTTTTAATGACAATGATAAATATATGAAACTATTCCCAAACGTAAATTTCTACCGGTGGTAGGTCCCCTTTTTACATGGGACCGACTGGGTGGGTACCCCCACGGTGCCTATTTCTACCGCAAAGCAGTAGCGTGAAAATACTACGTGTTCCGGTTTAAAGGGCACCGTGCCTATTTACTGGGTAACGAGACTTAACATCCCTATGTCTCAATGTAGGCAGCGCGTTTGTGATACCAGATTGCAATGTCTATGGGTGTCGGTGACCACTTTCCATCAGGTGGCCCGACCTGCTCGTCTGCCTGCAATGGCAATAAAAAATGGTGCGATATGTACGCTGCGAATTTACTTTCTTTCGCATCATTAAAAATTAATATTTTCATATACATTTAAATAAATAATAATATATTATTAATAATAATAATAATATATATTTTATATAATATATGACAAAATTTGTACTAAATATTATAAGATTCTTAATTTTAAATATTTATTATTGGTTATTTAATATTTTAAAAAAAAATTAATAATAAATTCAAAAATCGAATTTAAGGTTGGTCATTTTTTAAATTTTTTTATTGATTTCTTAATTTAATATTCACTTTTCTTTTTATCAAAAAGTTTTCATTAAATTTATTTAGTTATTTTTATAAATATTTATTATTTATTCAATTTAATAGCAAATATTAAAAATTTATATTATAATTTGATGTTCAATTTTAATTTTTATCACAAACTTTTTATTAAATGTTTTATTAAATTTGTTTCTTTATTTTGTGAATATTAAATAACCAATAATAAGTATTTAACATTAATAATATAACAATACTTAGTGTTAATTATATTAAATAAAAGTATTTTAATTTATATCAATAAATAATACATACGGATAGTTAACCTCAATTATATTGGAGCACTTGAAAAAGTATATAAGCACAATTTTTTTCACTAATATTCCCAAATAGTAAGTAATATCAATCAAAAATAATTAAGATAATTAAAGATGATAGATTTACAAGAACTAATCATAAATAGTTCGATTAATAATTTACGGATTCACATGACGTACTTTGATATATCATATAACTGGTAGTTCAGCGCCATCTGTTGCTTACAAATGTAGAATTCCTAAGAGATATTGGCTTATGGTACAGCGGTACTATAAATCAGAAGCTTTGATTATGTGTCACTAGATGGCGCTTATCTAAAACGTATTACATAGATAAATCACAATGTTGATATATTAAATGAATAAAATATTACCATTATATCAAGTTGAATAAACATCATTACAAATATTAATATATTTATATAATAATATATTTAATATATATATTTATTATAAATTTAAATAATATAAAATATATTATTAATAATATTATATATATATATATACCAAAAACGAACCTTAATCCTAACTCATAGAGCACATTATGCAACAACTATCGCAAATAAAAACGACAACCCATTCTCACTACACAAAATCAACCTTATCACTATGTAATATGGACCTTATTACATTTTCACTGTTTTCATTATAAACTGTTAATTTTGTGTGACAAATCGTAAAATTTCACTCTCATCATTTTTTCATAACGCGCCTAAAGAAGTATAACTTCAAAAAGCAAAAAAGAATTGTTTGCATTCTACCCTTAGTAATATAATGTAATACTACTTCCTCTTGAATTTAATAATTAAATCTAATCTTGCTTAAAATTAATTTGAGCAAGCTTATTACAAATTACAGATATTACCTTTACACCTTGCTTTGTAAGGAGCTGTAATGGTGGAAAACGTGGCTATGGATGTGTCCATAATTGTTTTTATATTTTACATATAAAACATAAATTATTATAACTTGTTACACGTCTTCGGCGACGTGAACCCAGACTTACCTATTCTGACTTCGTAATTTAAATCCCTCACAATTTCAAAGGTATTTGTGTGATCTATGTTTGTTGCATACTTATCAAGAAATAGATTTTATTTTAAAATTATACTGACAAAAACTAATTAGTACAGATATATTAGTATTTTAAATTGTTCTACATAGATTAAACATAGCAACTAATAATTTTAATAGTCCAATGTTCTTTTATGCAGTGTAAATATATTCATGTATTCTTTGAAAGAGAAATGTTAAAAAAGAAAGTTAATAACACTAAATTAACTTTTCTCAGAATTTTTCAAAATATAAACAAAAAATTTTTATTTGACAGCATTTCGGAAAATCAATAAATGCATATGGTTATAAAAGATTAAACTTGTAGTAAGAACAAAAAGCGCAAAAATATCATATTTGCTTGTAGTATTGTAATTAGTTAACATAATTATAATATTAGATCTATATCTAACATAAAAAATTCTAAAGAATATTTTAAGTTTTCATAATGTTAACAAATTTAGCAGTTATGTTTATCACAAAAAAACAGCCACACACATGCACAGGAAACCTAATAAGGTTAATAATAGAATAATAAAATTTACCTTACTATAAACTGCAACATTTTCCAATTCCTGTTATTAAGCTGTAACCCCTCGGTAAATTAAAAAAGGAGAAAGTAACTTAACCAACGAAAAATTTTATTTCAAAAATGTTAGCCTAAGTAAATTTATTATTTTAATGCTTTGAAAAAAGAAACTGCTTCTCTTCTGCGTGTAATAAGAGGCTAAGCTGTAGAGAGTAAAGTAAAAAGAAGCTCAGAAATATCGTAAAAAAATAAATGCAATAAAACTTAACATATGCTTTATTAATATAAAAAATGTCACAGCATTCTCTAAAAAAAGGCAATTGTGTTGTATTCAACGTTTAATATTATTACTTTATAAAAATTAAACAGCCAAACTTTTTAAATGTTTTTTAATATTGCAACATATTAAAAGCTCCTTGTTACTCTGCATACCTTATATATAAGAAGAAAATACATATTTTCTTCTTATATAGAAAACGTTTTTTTATACTTAATACCAAAAAGCCTTTTTGTAGCTTTTTCATCTGTATAGCCTTAATTTCGCTGTTAATCTTTCCAATATCTATGTACATACTCATATTAATATATATTCAAGAAAAAAAACTATGATATGAGACGTTCAAACCACATGGCGAGTGATATGCCCTGCGTTTAAGAAACGTATCGTAAGATGCCATTAAACCATTAACTCCGAGACATGAGACTATGTCTCGTTATATCCAGTAATTACGCTGGCTACGGTTCCCTCTATTTCGGGTTACAGTAGAATTTGCATGCTACTGCTTTGAAGCAGATATAGGTGGCGCTGTAATATTTCTCAATCCTGTTTGAATTCTATGGCGTTCTTCTTTTAATGAGATTATTTAAAGCTTTAACAAAGTCTTGTTTATCGTTTGGGCACAGTCAAACTCTTGTGTTATTACCTAAAAGTTTTTCTAAACTAATACTTTAGGTTTAAATTTTTATATATACACATATCCAATTTATCTACAAAAAAATGCATATTATTTGGGTTAAAACAATGTTTTTTGTGGTTTATTCAGTACTTAAGCCGCTGTCCTGTAGTTTTATATAGGTAAATAGATCACTAATAACTTTAATATTATAAGTTTTTTTTCATTAACGCAAATTCAATAATATATATTTTTATTTAAAATTATTTAATGCTATTTATCTTTCGTAAGCTATGTCGATTAATAGTTAATTGAAACTTTTTTATTACGCTTTGCAGCGGTAAAGCTTTGGCGTGTTAAACAGATGGCGAAATTACGTTCCGTACATCATTACTAAACTTTCGATATGTATTTAAAATACATGTTCTCGCCAGGTATTAAGAATTAAAGCATAAAGGCAGGTATAAACATTAATTGCAGTAAACAATTACGCAAAATGATTCTATTATAAAATGTTTAGAAACAAAACATAGCACGGAAACGTAAAAAAGAGTATTAAAATACTCGCAGGATAGAAAACGTAAAAATAAAACTCACTCCGGGTAAGCGGAAATGAACTACTTAAGATGCCTTGTACTTAAAGGAATCGTTTTCTTTAAGGAACTAAATTCCGAGATATAACAATAAAAGTAAAACCTTGACCATCTCAAACCTTGATAAAGACATTGTTCAACCTTATTACGGAAATAAGCCATATAATTAATATGTATGATATAAATTATTTCATAATGAACCTTGTTCTTCTTCCATTAATCTAAAAATTAAAAAAGTTTTGTAAAAAGGTACACCAAAAGCTTGGGATGGAAGAAGTTTGTTATATTTTTTAATGTTCTACGGAATATTTACAAATTAGTCATCATCGATGATGATGTTCATCAGCCTGTGTAAATCCACTGCTAGATAGAGATCTTTTCAGACAATTGGATGATCAGCCTAATTCCCCTAATCCACTAAGACACAACAATGAAAATTTTTGAGTCTCCGCATGATTCGAACCCGCGATCCCCGGTTTCTAAGGAATACGTCCACTAGGCTACGGAAGAAATCATTATAAGAAATCATTATAATTTTAATATAAATGTATAACGTTTTTAAATAATTTAATAACCGCAGGTAGAAACCAACTGAATATAAATAAAAATATATAGAATGATTATCAGAATAATAAAGCTCAATGTTCAAGTGGACCAATGGGCTATTGGGTATTTGGCTGCTAGCTGTTAGGTATTCGATAACACGTGAGAATGAATAAATTAACAAGCTATCGTAAATTAATAATAATAACAATGTATGGATTGTTATTATCATTATTTAATGATGATATTATAATTATTTCTGGTGGTTGTAAATATAATATCTACTAATAGTATAAAAAGTAAGATTTGTATTTTTGTTATTCCGATTGTAGTGAGCTCATTTTAAAACTAATTTGCCGGTTTAAAACCATTCTTTGGCCATAGAAAAGCTTCATTCACCCTGATTAACATAGGGTAATTTTACGCTTTTATTTCTTTTTAAAATTTAAAAAAAAAGTGGGTGGAGCCATGGACAAACTGCAAGTGTTAAACAGAGTATACTTACTTGATCCCTATATCAAAAATAAAATGAACCTCTCTTACTGACTATTCAACTTATTGTGAGAAGTAAGTTTTACCACAAGTTAAACATAATTGTGTATTTTCTGTTTTTTTACTGTCATGTTTAGTTTTAACTGTTAGGTAATAAGAATACGGGTTGGGTAACCTTTTGATCAAATTTAGTCCTTATGAAGTAGCGGCTAATTATTCAAAATTATACGTTAAAAACAAGAAATTTGTGCCAATAATCGATTGACATAAAAATCTAAAGGCAAACAACTTTGGTGCTGTTTGAATCCCCGTGATGTCGGAGTGTTCTCCTAAAATTACTTTAAAAGAACTTTTTTTCCAACGATCATTGCACAAATAAGCAATTTAAATGTTTAAAATCAAAATTTCAATTTAAATGCCAACAGGATTCGAGACTTACGTAGGGTGCAGAAGTGCAGGACATACGGAAAAGGAGGTGGGAGGTGGGCTGTTAGATAAATTTCATCTGTAAATAATAATTTACAGAGACCATTATGGCATAAACAATCGTATTACAAAAAATTGCGTAGCTGGGATGAAATTCCTAAGGCATTTAGTCCGTATTTGTACTTAAATTGTGCAAGTAAGTATCAATAAATATTCAATAATTAAATAATAATGTAGGAATCGCTTGCTAAGGTGATAAATCATAAGTACTAATAGCCCTTATTGTCATCATTGAATGTTCATTTTGCTAGAATTTAACCCGTAAATTACTATCTATGATGATATACATAATTTTTAAAACATACAACACACAAAGGCCGATACGACTTTTATTACTGAAATAGTTAGCGGCCGATCATCAATAATCATAATCAAAATAAAAACACACAAAATTGCTTTAAAATCAGTCGTTTATGTTATGTTTATAGCTGTTAGTTTAAAGACGTAAATAAATAAAAATAATTCAACATAAAAAATAAAAACTTTAATGGTTACATTATTAAAAATCTGCAAAGCTTTAACAGATAATACAATAACTGGTATGATGTACTACAAAATTACACTTACTATGTTCATAACAATGTCAGTATTATGCTCGGAATCGCATAAATAAAAATGATAAAAATTACCCCCACATCATTTTAATTATTCTGAAGAAAATCGAAAGGCATTGTTGAGATCATACTAGTAATGCTTTTTTTAAATACTGGTTTAACCTAAATAGATATGAATTTTATATGTGGAATGACAGGTATCATTCCAAGCAATTTCTTAAGCAATTCTCAAAAAAAAAAGTTCAAAGATTTAATAATTTACAAGAACCATTTTAATTTTAATACATAATTAAAAAAATATATTATGAATTGCTTACGAAACGCTTAAATAAATGGATTATATGCAATATAAAAATTTTGATACCATTTCTTCAAATTTACTTCTTTTAGAGATTGGGTTGTGAAGAGCATATATAAAGGAGTAAATAAAACTACAGAAATTTAAACTACAGTCTACGTACAATTTTCTCGATAGTTAAATCATAAAATGCAATTACACACTTTTAATTAAATATTTAAAATTTAACACTTCTGAGAAGAGCAAATATCCTGATCCAATATTTGCTCTATGTAATTGGTCCACCCTCAGATCACCAATTAATTGTTAAGAAAATCTTGTTACGGAAATAGACTTCATTGTCTATTATAAGATTTCTGATTACGAATTTGTATGAGTATTAACAATGTCAATTTTTATATGCTCTGTTTGCTATTTCACGAAATCATAAGGTCTTATGAAATTACAAAAAAGTGCAATTAAAAAAATCGCTACGCTATGATTTAAAAAGGTTTTTTAGTTTAGCTTAATTTTATGATTGATTAATTTTAAATGTTTTTGACCTGTTTTCTGCTAAGCAAATTTAGTAATAACTTTTAGATGGCTTATGACCAAAAGAACAAAGATTTAGTAAATTATTTTATAAATAATTACTAACATTTGTAAACATGAAGCATCTCGGCCTTTAAATAATGCTAACAAACATGAACAATAATGTTTGTTAACATTATTAAAAGACCAATTTTAGTTTTTCTGCTTCAATCAACAAAATTAAAATTAAAGATTTATTCTAAATTATATCCAAAGCAGTTTCATATTTTTTTTATATTTTAAGATAAATACTAAAAAGAAAGTAAAAAATATAACATATGCTTCGTTAAGAAGAATAGAATTAATTATTAAATAGATTAGTATTTCGGTGATCGTCCATAAAAAAAAACTTTTTATGCAAGATTGCGAAAAGTGTTTGACTTTGCTAATAAAAATAATTTATGTATTTTTCTTATGTTTACGTATAATATACTTATAAAGCACTTAACTCTCTTACATTGATTATTTTACTTTAACTAATAATAGGTGGTTTCTGAGATGTTAGGAAATAAAAAAACTATTAAATATAAGAGCAATATTAGTTGTTTCTGATTTTTTTTTGTAATCTTGAAAACATTATTAAAATTGAAAAATCATAACATTGAGCCACCGTTGAGTTGGCTTAGAATAATATTAAAGAGGTCTATAATTACTTCAAGTTTTGCGTAAGGGTTATACGGGCTTAATTAGCATAGCTATTAAATTTATATATTTTCTTAGTATATCACAAAATCACAGTCTTGTAAGAACAGATAAAGACTAAATATTAGCATTATCAATTATACTATATGGAATAATTATATCAATTCTTCAATAAAAAATCTCTACTGGTAATGGACTGTCTTAAGTAACTATTGATAAATTTTTAATAGTTGTTTGAATTTATAGATTTAAAAATTTTAAATTTTTATTGCTGAACAAGACTTATTTTTAGCAACAAATAAGAACACGCACTAATAAAACACGTAAATTTTTGAAATGTATGAATACAGTACGTTTTATTTATGTTTCAAGTTCTACAAACTTTTTTGCTCATTCTTTTATTTTACAAAAGAACAATAGTTCCTCTATAGTCTCTTCAAATTTTTGAAGTCATCACCTTTTATAGTTATAATAAAAGATGTGGTGATGGAAATTAAAAGTTATTAAATTTTTTGGTGTCATTTTCCTGCAGCTTTCTCTGGCTTAATGCAAAATACAATTACAATAACCTTCTCAATTTTATGCTAGTGGACCTTTTGGAATTTTTTCTAGTTTGCCCATTACTTTATCTTATATTTGATTATTAGATATTAACTTTGTGCATGTGGACTTTAACGACATTCGCAAAGTGGCCGGTGTGGGCTGGATGAGAATAGCCAAAGATCGGAAGCGGCGTGCATTAGGGGAGGCCTATGTCCAGCTGTGGACTGACACAGGCTGATGATGAAGATGAATTATTAACTTAAATTGATATATATCAGTTGCTTTAAAGATACTTAACAAAAATAAAATCTTGCCTTTAAACAAGTATAAACTTGTGCTCTTAAATTTATACCGTTGACAATACTTTTCGCTAAAAATTTTTTAGGAGTTAACTTGACCCAAAAAAAAATACGTCAATTTCGAACCATTTCAATTAATTCAAGATATTCTGATTTTAGAAATCTAGTTTAATATAAGTCTTTGGGCAATTCAATAGTAAAATCGGTTCAAATGGGGCAGCAAAATATTTCATAGTCATTATAGATTTTAATACATATGACACAACAGATTCATAAATTACCCATTAAGCTAATTAAATAAGTATAAAATATAATTTAATACCTAACATGGCAAACAATTTATTTTATTTTATTTAAATACATGTATGTAGTAAACCAACACGATATAACTACGTTTAGACAAGTCTAAACGTAGTAATCACTTCAAGCATACAACCACTTTTTTTAGATTATTTTTTTACATTGATCTTTCCATAGAAATATAAAGTTTATAATCTTAATATTAACTGCCTCCGTAGCCTAGTGGTATGGGCGTTTGCTTTAGAAACCGGAGGTCGTGGGTTCGAATCTGCTGGGACTCAACAAATTTTCATTGTTGTTTCCTAGTTGGTTAGCAATTTGGGCATGATCACCCAATTGTCTGAAAAAGTAAGATGATCCATGCGTCGGATGGGCATGTAAAAAGTCGGTCCACCCTACAACCCGCATTGACCAGCGTGGTGGATACGGTCCAAACCCTAATGGATAGCGGTGTATTAGGGAGGCCTATGTCCAGCAGTGGACTATCACAGGCTGATGATGTGATGTGAATCTTAATATATATATAACTGAAATGGTATTTAAGTAGACTTTTCTTACTTTAACTATATATTGAGGTAAAGAATTTATTGCAAGCGCTTTCAACATGAAATCCGTTTGCGGATGAGCTCTAAAGAAAATATAAATAAAACGAACGACTTAAGTTGAATTTGAAAAGCTTACTCAAAGCGAGACCGTCTCAGAGGAGAAATAGTTTTGTGATACAAGAAACCGCCTGCATTAAAGCTGCAACGTTAAAAAAACGAAATAGTGCTATTTTTTCAAAAGCAAAAAAAACTACACCAGCATCTTTGATTAACAAAAAGAGAATACCTTTTGTTAGTAAAAAGTCATAAGAAAGCACCACGCTTGCCTGCCCTATCATTTTAAGATAAATAACAAATGATAAAAAATCTGAAGTGTTCATAAATAAAAATGTGGTATTAAAAACTGGTGCAGTGAAACAGATAAACAAATACATACGTAAATTATGCAAACGTAATGCTACTAATTGAATGTATGTAATAATTATCTTTCGTTTAAACTCGATTTAAAATCAAATTTCTATATTTTTTGTACGCAAGGGTCACATTTCGAATAAAAGAATTCATGTTATAGTTCTCTATATATACAATTTACGTTAAGAACTATTTGTACATACACAAATATATATATATATATATATATATATATATATATATATATATATATAAAAATAATTAGTTTAAAAATTTTTCAAGCAACACAGTCTTAGCTTATGTAGTTACTTACTGAATACATTAATTCAAATGTTTATTTTTGGTTGGTCTAATGGCATTGTTAAGTTAAGTTTATAGTTGGAAAGTGATACAATAAATAAAATAGAGAAGATAAAAGAAACAAGAATAAAAAGGCAAAAACGACCAGACAACAAGTCCCGAATTGCAACACTACCAGGAGATTTAATCAGAGATGTGGGTCTATTTAGAAATTGAATTATCAAATTCACCACGTCCAGGAAATTACGTCATTGCGTTGCTGACTCGCTTATATTTAGAATGCAACGGAAGACTAAAAAAGGTTTACCATCTGTTCATGAAATCTCACGCGTTGCAGTACATTACATCGAGAAGTGTTACAAGACAAATAAAATTTTAACAAAAAAATGGGATCGACTTCTAACAGCATATAACTATTTTACGCAGACGTGTTCTTCGTCCGAAATTGCGTCACGTTTTCCACCACCGCATTTAAAATCTCTGATAAGTTTAAAGGTAATCATTTTTGATTTTGTGTTTATAGAATGTTTATTTAAAGGCATTAACTTTTATGTCAACTTAAACAGTAATATCTAAAGTAAGCTTTGAACGTGATTGATTGTAATTTTTTAAAATGTTTACATTAAAATGCTTATTGTAGGTTATTTTTAATTATAGATATATGCTCTCGCGTACTTTATTGGAGACCAAGTCAAGTAGTACAATTATGTACAACATAATATAAATCTATCTCTCATAGTTTGAAATTTAATCGCATCAGGTTGACGGCATAATTTTCTTAATTTCTTAAATATCTATTAAACTATTTATCACAAAATGATTTTAGAAAAGTGGGACCAAATGACAGCAAATGAAATTAAAAAAAAGAAGGAACATAGGGTGGAGCAAAGAGATAACATTTTTAAAAGTAAAAAAGTTGCCGAATTTAGTACCTCCCTCTTTTGGGAAGTTGGTTAAAAATAGATGCATCTTAACATAAAGTCACTGTAGTAATGAAAAGATTTAACTGGGTGTTATATTTTGATTCCCGGCGACTCGAGCACTTTGTTACTGTCGTAGTCACGGTATAAACTGAGGTGTCAGCTGTGTTTTTGCTATTGATGAAGCGGGTTGCCACATCTTAACTACATTTTTTATAAATATTTTGCTTCGACCTATATGTGTGAGTTTAATACTAATCACTGGGAGTGTCGATATGTCTGGGTTGAGATTTTTAATTAATATTAGTTTATTAAGTAAAATAAGCTCTATTCACGTGTCCAATTAAAAATAATTTGAGCCCTCAACATATATTAAATAGAGAATATCCTCAGGAATATCCAAAGATTTCCAGACTTAATGTATACTTGTATTTCAATGAAGTGATAAAAACATATAGGTACATGTATTTTGTTTGTGAAGCAACAGTCTTACATTAACAAACATCTAAAATTAAAAAAAAAATAGCGCCAAAAATGATAACCTTCTGCGATTGATTTTAAAACACTGGATCAATATTTAGAGCTAGATTAAAATAATGTTCGACTATATCGTTCGATTTGGTTTGAGACGAATAACAGTTATTATATTAAATGTTAACATAGAACAAAAATTTTATTATTTTTAAAATTTTTAATATTTTCAAACCCATTAAAGTCGACACATTGCGAGCAAGACATGTTAAAATGTAGTAAATAAGTAGTGTCTTAAAACTGAATAAAAAACGAAAGATATAAAATATTAAGACGAAATAGGTGGCCAAAGTTATGAAAAAACCTCCTAATCGGCTTATTTCAGGAACGGGGACTTAATCTTTAAAGATGCATTTAAATATGTGTACAGAATAGTTCATATTTAATATATTCACAAATATTTTCTATATAAATAACATTTTTTGTATAAAATTTCCTTTCTTTTAGTCTAATTCTTAACTTAAATATTAACATAGCTAAGGCTTCTAATCCAGTCAGATTTACATGAATGAACAGTTTTTATGCAGGTATCTATCCTCTACGATCCAAAAATTAACTGTATTTAATGGATGAATTAGTTGTAGGGAATTTTTGAGGAACGGACATCATAAAACGACTGTCCTATGACAGTCATCATCATCATCTATATGATCTTGACAACTGGGACTGACCTTTACAAACCTATTCCAGCATGGATCACCTTGGTGATTGGCGCAGGTTGTATCAGAAGAAATCAAAAACAACAATAACAAAGAAAAGTTTTCCGCGCAGATAGCAACGAACAAGCACGGCACCAGCGGGGCGTTCAAAGCAAAATTTGTATCATAGTATGTAACGAATACATCCTCATGTAGATAACTATGACTACCACGGAGTTCATTATTTTTAGATGGAAACTACTGGTGGTAGGTCCCTTTTACAGGAAACGGTCTAGGTGGATACCACCACGGTGCCTATTTCAACCGCAAAGCAGGAGTATGAAAACACTACTGTGTTTCGGTTTGAAGGGCACCGTAGCGAGCGTATTTACTGGCTAAACGAGACTTAACATCCTATGTATCACGGTAGGCAGCACGTTGGTGATACCTGTATTGCCAATGTCTATGGGCATGGTGACCACTTTCCATCAGGTGGCCCCGACAGCTCGTCTGCCTGAGTATGCAATAAAAAAAAACTGCAATTTATAGCATAAAGCAAACATTGATATCTTACGAATTATATTAAGTTAGTCATTATAATTAATTTTTCAAATTTAAGGCGCTTATTATTTTAGCTTTGATTATTTTAAGGATGCTCTTTGTTAACTGTAAAACAAAACGAATAAAAAGATTATACAATTTAAGAGATAGTAACAGATATTTTTCCCTTTATTCAAAAAGATATCGTAATATTTTTACACATTTAAGACCTTTGCTATACCTTTTCTTGAGAAACAGTAAGGTTGTCGTAATATTTAATAAGATAATAGAATAAAAGAAAAACAAAAGGAATCTCATGCTGTTTTTTCGCTACACTGATGTCTCCAGTTAACCGAATAATATTGGGAAAAGGTAGGGAGTCGATAAATAAATAGATAAACTCGGGTACTCTAATAAGACATATAAAGGTAAAAAAATAAAACGTGCCTATTAGCTTCAGGCAATATGAGTACGTACGTCAGTCGGAATTCCAATCGAGTACGAAATACGTAACGTTTGACGCTTATAAGAAGAGATTTCAAGAAATATATGGTTATTAGCGTTACCTATAATTACATTTTTAACAGTGTATTGTCTTCTTATTTTTGACCGACTTCTCAAAAAAGGAGCTACTCAAAATGGAGCGTATTTTTTTATGTGTTACCCCGATGCTCTCCTCCTAGTGCTCCGATTTTGTTCATTATTTTTTTGGTCCCATTTTTTTTAGTTTTGTGATAAATAGTTAAAGATATTTAAAAATTAAAAAAATGTAGCAGGACTAAAATTAAAATCCCGTACGATTAATTACCAAATGTTTTAAAAATAACAGTAAAAATTATTAAAAATTGCAGTATGCAAATTCAAAACACTTTTAAGGTGATATAGTGTAAGTTTATATAAAAGTTATTGCATTTAAAAAATCCTGCGTTCTATGTGTATTAAACGTGCTATTCATGACAATTTGTTTAAATGGATACCTTAAAAGGTATGAGAAATTTAAAATGCAGTGGTGTAAACCGCGGCGTAGTTTCTTGCAGACGACTTGTCAAAATGGTTGTATACTGTTTGAAGTTGGTCATATTTGTTGTTTAAATTTTTTGGATTGTATTCTAACAATATTTAAGCATTATTTAATAGAGATGTAAGATGATGATATTTATATAAGTATAGGAGATCCTGTTTTGAACCCACCGCTTGACTTTAAATTTGGTATAAATATTTCTTTTGCCAAGAAAAGATCAGCTAAGAACGGGTTTTACGAAATTCCAGCACCTAAGGGGATTGCGGAGGCGTAAACAATAGAAATTCACTGACGAAGTTACGGACACCGAGTTGCTTTTTTTTTTTTTTGGCTGGATCTCGTGCTCTGTGGAGTAAACCTATAGAACATAACCGGGTTCGGGGCCCGTTGCCAGGCGTCTCCCGTAAGTGACTTAACTTCACCAAGGGCCCCTGAAGGGGAGCCTAGCTTGAGGTTGTCACTCTTATGGTTCCCGTTAGCATGCTGAATCGAGGGCTGCCCAGGTGGGCCGACGCCTCGGCTCAATTCAGACGCTTTGCAATGATCATTTAATAGCCAGAAGAGCTCTATCTAAATTGTTACTACCACTTCTAAAAGCGTTGGCGCTGGGAGAAGAAGTGGCGCAAGAAACTCCAACAAGCTCCTATCTAATATAGTGTTAAGCTACAGTGTCATATAGCAAAGGGTGTGTAATTATCGACCTCACCGGTGGGGCCGATGTCATGAGTTGTGTGTATGTGTCCCACACTCTAAGTGTAGGGTGTGTCTGGCTACTGCTAGGGAGTCGCTACCTAAGCCTTAAGGGCAGTAATTAAATTCTTGTATTTAACAAGAAGGAAAACCTAACCATCGCGTGCCGGCGGCGGGCGAAACTCATCTGCTGCCTGATTAAATTCATCTAAATTAAACAAATCTAGCGATTTAGGAAGGACGCGGCATTATTGCCAGTGCCTGCCATTGCTATGGCTAGCATGCTGGCTCTTTGAGGCGGCGGCGGCCGCTGTGCGCTCGGAGTCGGCTCCGGCGCTGGCTGTTGCCACGCGGGGCGGAACGCCAAGCGTTAGAAGGACGGAGGGTGGGAATGCGGTATTATTGGACGGGATAGGTGGTCGCCTAGAAGAGGCTTCCTTGGGATCGCAGGAACTCTGCGTTTTGGCGCCTTAGGGCAGCCGAGGAGTTGAGCCGTGTGGCCGGAGTGGCAGTTAACGCACGCGGGAGGTTCGTAGGTGGCGAGGACTTCTTTGTCCTTGGGTCTGGGACAGGATGCGGTACCGTGGTCCCCGAGGCATTTGACGCAACGGGGGCGTGCGAAGCAGTTCCGCGCAGCGTGACCAGATACTTGGCAGTTGTGACACAAACCGTTAGAGTGAGGCCGCTCAAAAGGTGAGACGGCCAATCCCACACAGCTGCTCGACGTCGTAGATGCGCTTACCTTCCTTAGAGCGCTCGAGTGTGACTAGCACCACTACCAGGGGCGTTTTGGTGCGTGGGTGGTACATTCGTTGTCCCTAGGACTGGAATGTCTAATTCTTTTTATCGCGGAAGTTATCTCCGCGCATGGATCTCCTTAGGCAGCCCTTGACCACTGTCCAAGTACGCGCTCATCCGGGAGCGCGAATGTATGATATTGGTGTTCCTTTTCCCGGAGGAAGAGGTCACCTTCCTAAAATCGTCTGGGGTCTCGGTTGTAATTTGATCCCCTGATTGCTATCGAGGCATCAAATTTAAATCTATTTGATAGGGCCGATCGAATATCGACCCATTTCTCCTTCTCGCGGAGGTATATCGGCGGTGGGCGTTTCCTACAGGTAGTTTCTCTAATCGCCTGGTGTCGAGACCAAAGCGAGTAGATAGCTCCCGGTCGACCATCGTAGCGGCTGTCTTTGTCTAGCTGAGGCGAGACATCTGCGGCGTCATCTGACGCAATCTGTGTGCCCGGCGGTTGCCGGGCGTAGAATCCTACCGCCCTGCCGGCTACGGCGAGGAGGTGTCTGACTTAGTCCTGAAACAGGAAACAGAATATTAAAACGTTCGGTGGGCTTAGTAAAGTCGTTAAAACGACTTGTTCGGCCAAGAAACAGAATTAAATAACCCTAAGAAACAGATAATGGCTTAGCTACAAGCGGCTTAGCAACACAATTGTGTTATGCAAACGAGTTGCAAAACACAGCTGCGTACAAGCCGACCGCTTGAGGTAGGCGACAAATTCCTCCGCGATGACGTCAGCGGTGCGACAAAAGGCTCTATGAGCGCAGGTGCACTCATAAAACGCAGATGGCGCAGCGAGACGGTTTCACGGCGGCGGACGATGATTTCTGCGAAGCGAGCTTGAGACTTGCGGCGAACACGTGTGACGGGACGCGCCGGAGAAGCGCTCTGTGTTTCCACCCAGTTGCTTATAATTGTCGTATAAATAGTAACATTTTTGTGGATAATTAGTGACCATTCTTTAAAATTCAAATTAAAAAAAAACTGGTACATAAAATATGCCTGTTTAATTTTTTAAATAATTTTATTTATTTAATTACCGCGTTATAGTATACTGCATACAAACGTCTAATATGTTATTCGTAAAATGTATATCCGAAGAAAGAAAAATCTGCTTCAATAAATTACATAATTTATTTAAAGTATAACCAGAAATTCAAATTCATGGCAGTCTAGTTTATAGAAAAAAAAATATAAGTTGTGCACCTGATGCTATTTTATACTTCCTGCCGTTAGAATCCACATAGCTTCTAAAACCAGAAGTCAGACAGTAGTGTTGCCACACTAGCGATGTATAGGAGAAGGCAGGCAACATGGCGGTACTATTATAGATAGTCCCTTATAAAATGAAGACCTGTAACCTGTAACCTAATTTTTACTTATAATATAACTAGTCAACCATCCCGGTTTCGGAAGAAAAAATGGTTAATTGTGGATTAGGTACCCTTTAATAATATACATACCTTCGCGGACTTTTTTGTAAAGCTTTTTTACGTGCGCAATACTTTAGTACAGTATTTTGATTTATCTCATTTAATAGTAATACATTGCAACTGCCTACGTAGCCTAGTTGTATGGGCGTGTGATTTAGAAAGTGGAGGTCGTGGGTTCGAATCCTGCGGGTACTCATCAAATTTTCATTGTTGTTTCCTAGTTGGTTAGGATAATTTGGGCCGATCACCCAATTGTTTGAAAAGTAAGATGATCATGCGTCGGATGGTCATGTAAAAAGTCGGTCCAAAACCCTCTAATGGATAGGGGTGTATTAGGGGAGGCCTATGTCCAACAGTGGACTATCACAGGCTGAAGTTGATGAACACATTGCAATGAAAGCGCAAAAAAAATTCTAAATTTATCACGGTTTCTCTACAATAGGTATTATGCATGTATTATTCATATGAATCTTTTAATTCAATCACTGTACCTATTAAAAAACTGCTAGAAAATCCATTTCGTAGATCTAAAGCATGCTTATGGACAGCGAAAGTGACTTTGATTTATACTATGTATTGATTTTACAATAGCTTTAAAAATATTGAAAAACTAGGGGCAAAACCTTTCTAAATAAAGGATAATTTAAAAATTGGTTTATTGTATTCATTTCTGAATAAAAAACACTATCGCGAGTGGCTCTTACTGCTCATTGAGTGTTGGCGGCAATGTTTCCGGCGAAACCGGCGTCGCTTTGTATTTATTGTGCGTTCACTTGTTTCGCTTGAGCACATTTATGTTGCATGAGTTTCATTGCGCGCTTGTGTACTATGATCATTGAGCGGCTTGCAATTAGTTGAGGACAACAAGGTTGAATATTTTTGTTTATCTATAAGCTAAGTATTTTTGCTATCCGATGACCACACTGTTGTTCTATTGTCTATTGTGTAATATCATAATTATACACTGTGTATTTAAATTAAAAGTGCTTTTACGATATTAGTTAAATATAAGACGTATACAAAAATACAATGTCATGTTAAAGTATAACATAGTTCCAAGTTATTTATTTTTGAGAAAAACAGTGCAAACCAATTAAACTGTATAATAGTGATAAGATTTCATTTAGCTACATTTATGATCTCAATTTTTATTTAAAACAAGGTATTGCTGTTTTTAATTCAAATGGATGTACCAAAAATCCAAAGTATGCAAGAAAACATCCAATGTCAGGTCGTCATTATAATATGAGAATTGAGACCACTGTTGGGTTTCTTTATGTTAAAAAAAAAACATCATAATGTTTTAAAGGTATAAGTTTACGTGTATTAAAATATTCATGTAAGTATTTTTCTTTCTTTTTTCATTTAAGACTGCTCTGAAGATAATTCTATAGAAAAGATCATGTAAGTTATTATTTTCAGTTATTGTTATTATTTAGGATTTACTAAGGAATAGTCGTTATACATTTCTGACGGATTAGCGTACAGGTTTTACAGTGAATTAGGCTGGGTTTATCATAGGCAGGGCGTGTCACTTACTATTGCTCGTTGTGATACCTTAATTAATATAATTATTACAATTAATAAAAGTAAAGCCTCGGCTCAGTTCTTTCTATTTAGGGACTTTAATGACTAATTAAAGATTATTTAGTTTGAGAATAAGCATAACGCTCAGGTTTCAGGTAATAAAGTTTAAATCCATTATTCCAGACTAATTGTAGGTTTTTATATATCAAAAATATTTTGTGTACTACTTAAAATATATACAAATGAAATGTATTAAATTTATAAAATAGGTTATCAAAATAAAACAAAAGTACCTCGTTTTCAAACTGTTGAAACTTTCGAAATAGGGTCAAATTCAGTGCACATTTGGTGAAATGAGTTGCAGTCATCGCTAATTATTTTAATATATTTATAAGTCAAGGATAATAATCCCTTTCGTATGTGTAAGTAAAATATAAATAGAGATTGCTCGAAAAAAGTTGGTGGCTTACTCGAAATTATAGTAAATCAATTTTCTTGTTTACCCATCTTATTTCTAAAACGGTGTAAAGTTTATATTTAATTTTCCATTTAGACGACAAAAATTATTGCATAAATCTATTTCAAACCCGGCAATTCCTGCAAATTAAATAACATAATATAGTTTATAAATGCTTTGCACTTTTTTTTAAAGCTATAGCTAAGCAGAATCTTGATCTTGTTTATTCGTTTTTTACAGACTTCCAATAAAAATCTTTACTAGTATATGTTTATTTATTATGTTTTTCATTTATGTTCAGTTTTATTTATGTTTTCAAGCTGAATTCGTATTTTAAAATCAGAAATAACAAAAAAACATAAGTAAGTTACTAAGTATAGAGTCTAGAATAAACGAAGATAGGTAAAATAGGTAAAAGTCAACACAATGGCTCATCCATTGTGTTAATTTAAAATTATCGATGAGAAATTTATAACTAATTTGGATTACTAGAAACTTCTTGTTGTCCAAACATACATACATACATACATGTTATATTTACATATATATAATACTATATTTTTCGTCGTCTAACAACTGCCTAAGATTAAAGTTCTGTCTTGACAAATGAAGTCACAAGCTTACTTATGTATCAAAGTACTAGTTTTCTTGTCTTTATTATTGTTAGGTTTCTTAGGGTTAATATTGTGTCAATAATACATCACACACCTCATTGGCCTTGCACATAGATAATTAGTATTTTACTTTAAAAATTTATCATTTATATTTTGATGTAGCTTCAAATTAATTTCAAATAAAAGTGTGTAGAAACACTGGCAGAAGAAAGTTAATAATTATTGGTAAGGTCAATTGAAAGTAGAATGTTGATGTTAGTCATATCCAGGATAACTGTTTTTCAACTTGAACTCTTAAAAGCCCAAGTCAAGAGTTTTTACTTCTTCTTTTCATTTATGTATTCATTAATAATATATATTTTACAATTAATACGTGAAAATCGTATCAAAATAATTGTTAACTAAAAAATAAAATACAACACTAAGGACTGAAATAGGCAAATTTTCTTATTGAAAGTCTGTACTAATATTGTTCTCTAATTTTTAATATATAAAACAGTATAAATAAATGGAATACATTAAATTATAGTTATCATATAACTATTAAAACATACAAAAATGTGAAGAAAAATACTTTCGTAATTTATTATTAAGACAAACTTATTGCATTATTCTAGTTGCTATAAAGATAGTTTATAATTCTAAAATCATATTTTACATAAATATACATAGGTTTGAACTAATAATTTAATAATCTATATTTGTGTCTTCCCTCTTAAACTACTTTTTACAATTATTCTTATATAGTCATGTTACAATTACGCTTAAATTAAAAATTATTTCTCAAACGATAACTTCACACTAATTATATAAAATTTTATCTTATCATGCCTTTATCCGTTATTTGTGTGCATGTTTAATACATTTTTTCAAACAGAACATAATTACTCTTGACGATACATGGTTAAATCTTTAACTCTATGGTTTGTTTTAGTTATTACAATATTTAATTGGTAATACAAAAAAATATTCTGAGTTATCTAATTATTTGTGAGCTTAAGAGTGTTTAAATTGTTGTTTCGCCTTATCAGGCACTGTATTTAAGTCCATTTCTGTGGTCTGTGGATCTGAATTTGGTGAAGCGAAGTTGTCATATGATATATATTGAGGAGCCTGTTGAACTTCGGATTTAATTACTGCGGGTCTTTTCTTCGTTTTGATGTACCCCAACGCTGACACTAATACAACAAATACTATAAACCCAATGCAACAGCCAACGACCAAGCTTAATCTCCTGGTCAAGATATCAGCTATGCCTAAATAATTGTTTGAAAAGGGATTATCCATCGCAGTCCCATATATTTCAATAGTACTGACACTTGTACATTTGGTAGTAAGAGAATCATTCATAACAGCCTTCAAATGATTTAGTTGATGTTCATCACCAAACATCGATATACTTGAAATTTCTTTTGGAGGCGCAACTCTGGCATCAGGTAATGAAGAATCCGTGGACAACCCAATGTTCCCAATAGCTATAACACATATGTAGTACCGAGTGCCAGGAGTTAAATGGTTCAATCTAGTTGAGCGTGCAGTGTGGTTGAGTATTTTCCCTCTAATCTGTAAAAAACAATGCAATCATCAAATTTTATTCCTTACAATTAACATGCTACAGTTTATGTGTTTAAACTTACATTATTCGGATTTTGCATCCCAAAATATGCTACTTGATATCCGCTTAATCCTGTTTGATTTCGACTTTGCCATGACACTATTACTGAATATGTTTGAATATCTTGTATAGCAACTCGGATTATTATCGGCATATCACATAGCTTTTGCGGAGTCAAGTCTATGAAACGATGGCCTTGAAGTTCATCTGGATGTTCACAAAACAATTTTCTTATTCCTTTTTTAACAATTTTTTTATGCTCTTGGATCCATTTCCATTGGTCTTGTGCCTCGCAATTGCATATAAGGGTTTTCTGCAATGTAAATAAATTAAATTGTAAAAGTTTAAAATGAATTAACTTATTTAATAATTTGTTATAGATAAATACATTATCCAAAAATATAAATTTAAACTCACCTTCAAGAATTATTGATTTAATTTGGGTCTCTAATCCAAACAGCATCTTTATCTGAATTTTCTCTATATAATTTCTGCTTAAGTCTATATAAATAATCTTTTCTAAATTTTGAAATGCTTCTGAAGAAATTACTGACAGCCAATTACCACTCAAATTTGAGCTCGATAAGGCTGCAAAGATTTTTAAAACTATCCCTTGTAATTCTTGTTAAATGATTTAATGAAATATCAAGTCTTTGCAAATTATGTAAATCTGGCGTGAACTCTTCCAAATCTCTCAAAATGTTGCGCGAAATATTAAAAAGCCGCACTGAGTATAAACCCTGAAGTCTCTCTCTAGGTATATTTTCTAATTTATTTTGGCTCAAGTCCAAACTTTCTAAATTATGCAGTTTTGAAAATGCTCCAGGGGACAGTCGAATAACATTATTTTCTGCTAATATTAGTCTTCTAAGTGATGGAAAATTTTCAAAGTCCTTACTTGTTATTATAGTTAAATTGGTATTTGTCACAACCAATTCTTCGAGAAGTGGAATTGTTTTACGGGATATGTTTGAAGTAACTGAACTAACGCATTAAATGACATGTTTAAAGTAGTTAGTACTGGCAATATAGTCTCAAACAGTCCGTTACTTGGAATGTGTGTGAAAAGATTACGAGATAAATCAATTTCTTTGAGACCCAAAGAATGTTGAAAAAAATTTGGAGGAAGTACAGTTAGTAAATTATTACTAAGATTAAGCGATACTAAGTTTTTCAATGCTGGTGAGTTAAAACCATTCAAAAATGAAATTCGGTTTTTACATAAATTTAAGACTCGCAAATTATGCAATCCAACAAATTTATAAAAATCGATATTTTGTAATTGATTATAACATAAATCTAAAACTTCTAAAGATGATACATTAAAAAGGGCAACATGTGGAAATCTGCAAAATTATTTCCTTTCAAATTAAGATCTTGTAAAATTGTAGTGTAAGCAAATACATCTTTATGTAAATCTTTAAGCTTATTAAATGCTAAATTAATACGCAGTAAGTTTTGATTTTTGATAAATGTTGCTGGACGTAATTGTGATATGTTGGACATTTCTACTGTTAGAGATTGTAAGGAAGGTAATTGAGATAGCGTTGTATTTTCTAAAATACTGAAATTATTTTTAGAAATCACCAGCGATTTCAATCCAGGTACTTGTACCTCAAAATATTTTTCCAATCAAGGAAATTATTACTGAGTTCTAAGTCACTTAAATTTGGCAGTGTTTTTAACGAACTAGTTTCAATATTTGAAATAGAGTTATTATTAAGACGGAGATGTTTTATTGGGAGCGATGAAAGTGAAAAATCGAGTGTTACAATGCCATTATCAGACAAATCCAGAACTTTTAATTTTAAAAGCATTTGAAACGTTTCTTTAGCAATGTTTATTAATTGGTTGTATTGTAAATAAAGTTCTTCCATAGAAGTTAAATTAAAAAATGTTTCATTATATAATCTCGTTAGCTTATTGTCACTTAAATCTAAAAATCTTAGTTTTTTTAATTTGGAAAATGTTTTGTTTTCAATTTGCATGATTGAGTTATTTTTCAAGTAAAGCCTTTGAATGTTAATGAGATCATTAAAAAGATGAGAATTCAAAGCTTTAATGTTATTATGAGTAAGCCACATAATATGTACGTTTTCTTGTCCTTCTAGTGAACTATTTTTCAATAAATTTAAGTCATTTGTGCTAAGTTGTATCGAGACTAACGAAGAATTTCTGTTAGGAAAGATGTCTCCAATTGTGGTTAACATATTAGATTGTAGATTTATATGTTGAAGTTTTCGAAGTGTTATAAATGCGTGTGATTCTATTGTTGATATACGATTATTTTGTAAATGTAATTCTAATAGCGCTGGTAACGGAATAAACACATTGCGTTTAATGTAATTTAGGATATTATTCTGCAACCTTATTTCCCTTAATTCTATTAAAGTATTAAATATATTCTCATTGAGTTCACTATTTCATTATTATCAAGACTAAGAGTTACAAGTTTAGTGTTGAATTTAAAAATGTCACTTGGAAGATTTTTTAAAAAATTTGTTCCCATGTGAAGTTGAGTTATATTTCTTAATGAAGAAAAACAATTGCTATGTAATTTTTGTATAGCATTATGTTCTAAATTTAAAACCGTTAATCCTTGAGTATTCTGAAAGGCATTGAATGGTATTTCTATAATGTTGTTATCTGATAAGAATATTTCTGACAGATGTAAAAGATTAGAGAACACCCCTTCAATTTTATGTAAATGATTATGACTTAAATCTATTGTGCGTAAATTTCGATTTCTCTTTAAGGTATTTTGTGGTAAACTTATAAGCTTGTTTCTACTTAAATCTATATTTTCCAGCATTTCTAGCGGAAAAAATGCTTCTTCATCAATTTCCCGAATTTTATTACTAAACAAAGCTAGTGTTTTAATATTTGGCATACATTGGAACCATCCCTTTTCAACTTTTACAAATTCGTTGGAGTTTAAATCTAAACTCACCAGGCTATTTAAAGTAGTGTTAACATTTCCAGGTATCGAACTTATTTTATTCCAAGCTAATTTTAAGTTACTCAATTGATGAAGCTTCGTCATAGATGCTAAAGGAAAAATAGTCAAAAAATTCTCTGTTAGATCTAATTCACTCAAACAATTCTCTAAATTATAAAATGCACTATCTGAAATATTTGTCAATTTGTTGGATTTTAAATTAATTTTTTTTAACTTTACATCCTTAAATGCACGGGATTCTATCTCTTGTATGTCATTCAACTGTAAGTCCAGTTCTTCAAGTTTGATAAGTTTTGCGAAAGATTCATAGGGAACTTTTCCTAATTTACTCGATATTATACTTAAACTCTGTATTGAGTCATAAATAGGTGAAAATGCAGAGGGACTGACTTTATTAATATTTGACTGTGATATTTGCAAATTTATGATTTTGCTGTTGGGAGTAAAAATTTCTGATTTCAGTTCTAATATTGAGCCTTCTAAATCATAAATTGATAATGATTGAACGGTTCCTTTTATTTTCGTCAGCACATTTTTCACAACGCTAGGAGTTGCACTCGGACATTCAAGAAACAAACCTGAAACATTATAAAAAAAATGTTTTTTTATCCTATTTAATTTGACAGTAATATCGACAAACAAACGAGCTGTAACTCTTCTGTAGTGGCATCATTTGTTTATCATTCTTAATTATTCTTCTAGACTTCTGTATATAATACGGGGATAAGAATACTATTTTTGGGATTAAAATAAAGTTTACCTTCTTTAAAGTTGTAGCATGGACAGATTGGATTTTCGGCGAGGCTTGGGCATTTCGAATGTTCTTCTCCGTGTAGTATCTGAATATGGATGATAATAAGAAAGGCGTAGATTCCGATATCCGCTTTCAACAGCCGAGCACAAATATCCATATCGATTAGACGTCATTTCATCCACATGTTGCATCCGGAGCTTCGATGATTTTTGAACTAAAATAATTTTGTAAAATTGAAAATATAGCTCTACAAAAATGGACGTTATTTTAATATATTTTTAACGCAAATGCAGAATGAAATAAAAAAATATAATGTTATTTATCAGTGACTTTGTATACATTATTGAAAACAGAATCCGAATTTATTCATCATCACCATCATCAGCCTTGTGTTAGTCCACTGCTGAACATAGAACTCCCCTAATGAACGCCATTTATACATATAATATATACATTAAAGCTGTAATACATAGTGTATTTTTTTGGGTCTTTACTAGATTAATCAGCGATGTTTTATTAAAACATAAACAATTATATTTAACACTAATTATAAGATTGCATTTCGAAGTAAATTTACTCAAGGTGGTAATCGACATATTTATCGAATCAATCATTACGTAGCAAAATTTATTCATATGTTACATATAAAAGTTTATACAATATAGAATAGACGATACTATTATATAATAAGAATTGGTAAAAGAATTTATTATAATAACTCTAAAAACAGTTATGTTAAATAAAAAACGAAGAAAAACTAAGCCTATAAATAATTTGTTACGTCCTTTTTAATAAAACAATAGCCTTACTAAATTTCCTATTTTCTTGTGTATATTTGTTTCACGTTACCGTGTAAGCTATCAAATCAATACATAGAAACATAATCCATGCTTGCATAACCAGTCATGTATTTGTTATATAAATAGCATAAGTTAACAAAAGATAAATAATGAAATATAATTTCCTAGCAGTAATTAGGAAATATTCTATTAATTTTTTATACTATATTACCCCGTGTTTTTTACACCTTAACGTTACATAGGAAAAATTAAAACTAGTAAATTTTAGCAAAAAGCCTAAAAGGCTCTATAAAAACACTTTCAGAATCAAAGAGGTTTAGCCATCCGAGCGGATCGAAATCTAATGAATATAAATTAAAGCTTAAATCTGGGTAGCGAACGAAGCTGCTTGGACTTCAAAGCCATTTATACAACTTTCGAAGTTTAATTTCAGAAGTTTTTGAAAACTTTAAAAAGTCATTCTTCTCCAAAAATCTACAAAAAATAGATATGTACTATATTACATTATAAAATAACCTCATTTCATGAATGGATAATATTTCTTAGTTGCAATACCGTACAACATTCATTAGAAGTTCGGTTTTTAAAATATTTCAAATTTTTTTTATCTATTATTTACAATAGTTAACATATTTTTTTGTTATAGATAGATACATGTTAAATTATGGTTCGGTACACCTAAGAGATAGCTGTATGTTAGTTAATCCTTAAGTGTAATATAAGGACACGGGATTTGATTATTTTACCGTAATATATTAAAATTTGCAAGAGAGAAACATAAAGTTGAATATGACTATAAAACAATAAAGCATCCAGACAAACTTACGGTTAATAGCTAGTTTATGATATAAATTTACTCAAACAAAATAATATTTTTTCATTGATAATTTAACAAGAACTAAATTGATTTCGTTTTCGTGTACAAAATGTATGTCAAAAGTAGTAGCAATAAGCTTTTACCAAGTTTAATTTTTTTTTAATAAATTAAACACTCTCATTGTAAGACCACAAGATTTTTAAATTATATAATTAAATTAGTTTAGCTAATAAAGTAAAAAGATTGAACAGTAAGTTTTTTAAGACTTTTTCTTATTAAATAAATTTAATTTTGTTTTATGTAATAATTTTCAAAAAAATGTATCATATTTATAAAATGTATTGCATTAAATTGTTGCAAAATAATTGACATAATAATTTTTAGCAGGCGTTTAAAGCCTTAAATCATAACATACCATCAAATATAATTATAGTTATCATAATTATATACACAAAAAAGTAAAAAACAAATTTAAAAGTTACGACGCAAAACTTACCAGATTTGTGAAACTTTAATAATCACATGGATATGAGGAAATCCAATCACTCAGGCCGGCCATCTATAATATCATGTTTTAAATAGATCTTCCAATTATATCTTTGTACACTCGGAAATACACTCACAGTGTTGCAACGGTAAGCTCTCTGACCGCGCTCGTCTCGGTATAGTTGCGATGAACGCTGGCAACACTGGGAACGACCGTTTCGTCCCCACTCCGGCAGCCCACTGGAGAAGGGATCTCAACGGAGTCTGCGTAATAGGACGGCATCTCTACAGATTGCTGTATGGGAATAAACGCTAATAAATTACGAACGTTGAACATGCGTTACGCGAATAGGGCCATGTTCTTGATTAGTTTGAAGTCTTCCGCTAATGTGTCAAACACGCGTGGGATAATCTCAAGTGGCAACGTAAGCCTTTAAAATATCTCTAAAAAGTAAATTAGCCATAAAAATATATTTTATTTATGTTTTGTCGCTGTTGTTTAAGTTAAAAATCCAATCTGTAAATTGCTTATGGTATACTTGATTTATTATTTGCAGATTTGTAGATTTTCTCTTTTAATTTAAGAGGATAAGTTGAGATAGCGAATTAGCGATAACTTATTAGCTATCACAACTAGCTGTCGCGGTAAATATGGACTACGGTAAATGTAAATGAAATATAAATTTCATAGACTCAAAAGTATGGACTATTTATAAAAAGTAATTAAATATTTAATAAATATTTATTGTTTACCAGTAACCATCATAACATTAAGTTTTCTAATGCAGTCGCATCCTGAATCCTAAAGTCCTATAAATGTTTTTACTAAAGGTAATTTCAAAGGCTGGACAACATAAAATTTCTTTATCGGTAAACTTTTTATTACAAATTCTTAGTTTTCGTGTGTTATGTTATTAAGTGAAAAACGTCAAACTTATTGAATTTTTGCATTAGTAAAAATTAAATTTAAATATTTATTTTTTGACTATACAGACTAGAATAGTTTTTATTACAAAAACAATTAATGATCAACATTAACGCTTTCTATCATTCAAATACAATATTAAGATTATAATAGAATCATCAGCATTTGATTACGTCAAATACATTATTTTTTACGTAGCATGAGAAGCAAAACTGCACAAACTTATAGGTAGTCTTAATTTATCACGTTCCATTGAAACTGAACATAACTCATGCATACCTGCCTTGAGAACGTTATTAAATACCAAAAGAAACTATTTTAAAACCATACATTTTTTATCTATCTGTTCTGTTATCTCGTAACAATCTTGTATTAAAAGAATACATGTTATTTAACTTATTATTTTCCAATGTTACCATGATGAAAAAAATTGCTTAAAAAATGTATAAAAATATTACCGCTTTTTTACACATAACAGTTTATTTTAGCTGATACCATATTTCCTTATTGAATGTTTGTGAAACTTATGTCCTGTACAAGTTGACTTATCCCAGGGGAAATAACGGAAAGCATGAAATCCGCAAGAGACCTTACGTAGAATTATGCCATTAAATAAAGTTTGAGAAAAATGTCACTTACGGGGAATATCTTCTTCAATGTAAACGTCAGGTGTACTTGTTGTAATCGAATTTTAATATGTATCATTTTATTTGCTGCGAGGTCATTAATAAAGTTTTTAAAGGTCCACAGCTCAGCTTTTAAGTGATTGTAATAAATTTAATTATACTTGTGTAGTAAAGAAAAAAGGGGAAACGTGAATGTGGAAAATTCTTCGTGCAACGAACTCTGGTAATTGAGTGCGCCAGAGCCCGGATGTTTGTGTAGCAAGGAGAACTTTTTTATCAGCGTCTACTAGCAGGCTCCTAGTGTCGCCCTAACTGCTCGTTATACATAAAACTGTAGAAAAGCTACGGCTTTAACTACGCTCTCTTTGCCTTCTTTGGCTGGGAAAGCAACCGTAATTCTCATTTAACATTTCTTAAACAAATTTTGTCTCTATATATTGTTAGTAGCTTAGAAATAAAAGAAAAAATATTCATCAATTACGAAAGCTGTGGTACCTAAATTTAAACTAGTACGTTCTTAATTTAGTACCTATTATCAAATATATGCTCCCTAGCCCAATTACGTATTAAACCTAGGTACAATTAGTGGTAACGTTGCGAAACTGTAATGTTTTCGATTGAATAGTAAATATTTATTGAACGTTGTGAAGAGATCAGTAAATATTGAACTATTTCTAATAGGCCCTAGGGAAACAAAACTCGACGGGCGCAATCCGCGGCCCGACGACGCCCTAAAATTATTTACCTTTCATTCCGTTCACTAAATGAGTAGGTTTATTGGATTAAGTCCAGAAAGCTTTGCCCTTAATTGGGGCTTTCCGACAAATAACTTTTCTGTTTTCTCAAACTCGGACAGCTCTTAAATAATGCCCTTAATTAAATTTGTATGCCAAACAATATAATTTTTGGCTAATTGTTATTGGTATTAACCTGACTGGACTGTTAATCGCTAAATTTTATTAATTTTTGTTTGTTTCATTTTTATGAAGGGAAATTAATTTGTTTACTTAGATCATTGAAAATTGAATAAAATATTTAAGATACCTCTTTACTATTTTAATGGAAAGGTCATTGTTGAGTCCACCTAAGTTTTTTTTTTAATTATGATTAAAGTTAATTTTGTAAAAGATATATGTTCTTAAAGAAGAAGTAAAAATTTATCAAATTAAAATATTCTCAAAAGTTTTATTTAAAAAATAACGATATATGTCTTTTTAATACAATAAAGAAGTTATACATATTTAATACTTTTTCGTGAACTCCAGAATCATAGATATACCTATAAGTAAAATGGCAGTACTTTAAGGTGCAAGGTCAAGCATGGTAAACTTTTGTAAACGCTTATTTTTTTATTTTTGTAATAAACCATTAAAACAACTATTGTTACATTTTTTTCAAGTTTTAATTTTTAAATCGACTGTATCTTCGATAACTGGAGTGCAACGTCAGAAAATGTTAACTGTAAGTTGTTAAATCTTTAAGCAAAATGTATTTAGGTCCAGCAGTGGGAAAGATGTTTTGAAATTTGCCGGCTTCTGGAGTAAGGAGGCTAGAGTGATCAAAGTAGGTACGAAATAGTTTGGATCTGCCTGAATCTTCTAGTGTTGGATCTCTGATGTGGATCTTCTAATGGTAAGATCTTAGCAATTTTGGATCAATTGGCTCTATTGGCTGCAACTGATTTTGAAAATAGGTTTGAATGACTAACGATGGACGCATATGGCCTCAGTATAGTGGATCATACTGAGATGTTCTGAAAAGAGGTTGTTAAGTGAATATTTAAATGAAGTTTATGACCATGTAGGCCTATGTGATCAGTGGGATCGATATGTATCCTGAGCAGAATAGGTACTTGCTAATCTGAAAAAAGGCTTGGCCATTCATCAACTGATTCCTAGAAAAGAATGTTTCTTTGACTCTATTCTCTTTGGGGCATGTATATTTTTCAAATATATTGATAGGAATGTTCTAAACAGATTTTCCCAATATGGCTGATGATAAAGTATATATTTATCTTGTAAATAAATTTTGTAATTACCAGGTGATTTGCAAGTGCACAGTATAAACTATGATACATCTTGTCCTTCAAATTATTTATGATAATGTGTGGAGTCGTTTACTACTTTGACGTTAAATTATTAAGTGAATGTTGTTAATAATTTTTACATCCAATACTGATAGAGATGAAAATTTTTGAAATGTTATAAATAAATTTATAATTACAGGCTGATTTCAAGTCAAATAACCATAGCGTACGTGACTCAGTAATGACTTAACAAAAAGTTTATTTATGATATGAATATTAGTAATCGTTACTCTAGACCGAACACGATAGATATATACCAGTGGTGTCCTATTTTACAGGCACCTTGAGTGACACACTGCCTATTTCTACTGAAGAAGTATGTGAAATTTCACTAGGATTCATTAAGCATTACAGTATTACTGGGAACGACTTAAGTACCTATAGCTACGGTAGAGCAACGCGTTTGTAATACCAGTATAGCCAATGACTATGGCGTTGGTGCCCACTTTCCATCATGTAAAGAAAAAAGATGTTTCTAAAACCTATAAAGCATATTTAATATGCCAATTTATAAAATTATTTATTCAATGGCCTTCATTACACTTTTATATTGAATTTCGAACAATCTACCAACAGATCGAAAACAGATGCCTTCGGTGTGAGAAAAATTGGAGAAAAATCTCAGTGAAAATAACATTAAAAAAAACAATTAAATAAACAGTACACAATATAATTAATTTATTTATAATTTATATTCGCGAGTACTACACATTATTGTACTAAATTACACCCCTTCGTTCTTCCAACGCTTGACAATTCCGCCCTACGTGGCAACAGCCAGCGCCGTAGCGCACAGCGGCCCGCCCGCGGCTCAAATAGCCAGCATACTGGCCATGCCAATGGCAGCACTGGCAATAACTGCGCGGTCGTTTTAAAATCGCTAGATCTTTTTGATCTAGACGAATTCAAACGGCAGCACATGCATTCGCCATCGCTGCCGGCGACGCTATAGCTAGATTTTAACTACTTGTAAAATTCAAGAATCTAAGTAACGCCCTTAAGACATAAGAGGTTGCGACATTCAAGCAGTAGCCAAACACACCCTGCACTTAGAGTGTAGGACAAACACAAAACTAACACCATAATAGGTCGATTAGCCGTTTGCTATGCACTCTTTCAACGCCAATGCTTTAAGAAGTGTTGAAAGGGTAGATTCTCGCTACTTTAAGATGCTTTTAATAAAGGTTGAAATGGCCGAAGCTGCTCCAGCTATGGTAACCCTCGATTCAGCAAGCGTCAACTGAGGAGCTATCTCGGCTGAGGTAAGCCCTGCAGCGCTAACGATATGACGCCCCGCGCCACTATCCGGTATGTTCTATTAGGTTTACTCCACAGAGCACGAGATCCAGTCAAAAACCTCTACTAAATCGCTTTTAACGAATTTAATGTCTTATATTTTCATATTTAATTGCATTTTAATTCCTAACGTTATTACCTAAACACATTTCAGCGGCCACTACGAGAAATATTATTATAATAATGTCCTCCCAGTCAATTCCAACTACGGCGGCCAATTTATGTTAGTTATCAGCCAACTGTGCAGTAAATATTATAGTCCCCAAATGTACGCGCAGAGTTTTTCATTTTTATCCGACACATGGATCCTCTTATTTAACAGACAATCGGGTGAATAGTCCGCATAGCCCTTCTAGGACTAAGAAACAACAATCAAAATTTGTTGTGTCCCCGAAGGATTCCAACCCACGATCTCAGGCTTGTAAAGAAAAAAATATATATGAATAATGAAATATACTAATTTATTTTAAAAAACAAAGTATTGTAACGACTTTTTGGGTCCAGGTTAAATAAGGAGTCTTAATAGAAAACAGCGATAACATAAGGTTGTATCTCTGCAAGATTCGAACCATGAACTGACAACAGGTTAGTAAAGTAGGAGGTAACTGTAACTGCTTAAAAAATCATTAAGTGCATATTTGTAAAAAGGCTCAAAGGCAATTTAAAATAAAAAACGTTTCATGCCCACATACATACACAATATGCTAATATTAATGTATTCAATGAAATAAGGTTTTTTTCATAAAAGATATGCGAATGATGGTACCATTAAGAATGGTTTTATAAGAAGTACCAGTTGTGAGTTTGAATTATTCATGTAGACAATCTATAAACAGACACCGAGAACATTTTACAAAACAAACGAATTTTATTGATCTCCGAGGCGTTGTTTGTACCCTCACAATAAAATATTTACATTCACTTTAGGTCTTGAATAGTTAGATATTACAAGCCGCATGCATTACAATAACGAACAACGTAGCGAGATTCCCATGATAACGTATACAGTTTTATTGCTGATATTTACGTTGAGCGAAAAGCTTTTGCTATATGAGATCAGAAAAAATGTTTCGTATGGAAAATCGTATAATAAATTAAGCTTTTCGAATAAATGCCATGTAAGTAGTAACTAAGATCAAACTTTTATCCTATGCTAGCATAGAGAACACAATAAATAAATGATGCTTTCTTTATCAATAAAATAAAATAATCCTCCTGCATTGATTATAAAACAAAAAGGCCAAGTCAACCAATTTCAATACAATAAGATAAAATGCTCACACCAACCCGCATTGGACGAGCGTGGTGGAACGCGGTCCAAAAACTCCCAGCGGTGAACTAACACAGACCGACAATGACGATGACGATGAAGATAAAATTTAACATATTAGATTTATTGTAAATTAATTTTTAATGCAATATATAATGAAAACATGAATGAAAAATTGATAAATTAACCACGATGATTGTAAGATTAATATAACAGGGCCAATTGTTAATGTATAAGCAAAGATATATTTCAAAAAGTATTAGTTGAGAGTAGATACAATGTAATTAAATATATTACGAAACCATCATCGGTCATGGCTTTTTCGGCGTGTCATAAAGTTTTATTGTACAGAGCTCGTAAATAAGTTACTTCTAATAACATACGCTTTCCACAAAGATACCCTATGTTTCCGTCTACCATTAAGTATCATCAGAAGTAACAGAAATGATGAAAAATAAATAAATTTGTGTCAATTATAATCAAATGTCAAATTATATATACCTTATGTAGGTTTACAATACAATTATAACATAAAAAATTCATAATTTTATTTGTGTGCTCATTGAAATATAATTTATTTCTTTTTAAAATGTACATACATATGTTGTAAAGTTTAAAATTTTGTAATTTAATATTTTTATTAATATTTTGTAGGTGGTAGGTAGGTCGCCATTTCCAGGGTCCGTCTGTGGTAGTACCACTAAGCAAGAGTGCCGCAAAGCATTAGTATAAAAACACTACTGTTTTCCGGATTGAAGAGCACCATAACCTGTGTTTTTACTGGTTAAACGAGAATTAACATCCTGTGTGACACGGTATGCTACGCGTTGGTGATACCACTGGTATAGACGATGACAATCGGCGTCGGTAACCACTTTCCATCAGGTGTCCCGACTGCTCGTCTGCCTGCATAGCTAAAATAAAAAATAAATCGAGTGCTTAATTCATGGTGAGCTAACTAACGACATATTATTGCGATACCTTTTTCTGATCTAAAGCATTATGTCGCCAAGTACAGGTACTGCGGTATCTTATTTTTGAATTTCTCTTAGGCGTTTTTTTAACCAAAGTGCCATAACCAATAGGTATTAATTTTGCAGCTTATTTTAGTATTTATGTTCTTCTGTTGCTCCACTCCAAACGGACTTACTTTATTTTTTCTTTAAAAGGTGGTCATGTAGTCCATATTTTAAAATATTGATAATACATTAATATCAAAAAAATTGTAACCACTTAATCATTACCTTACGCTATTCAACGATATCTTTAAGATTTTAGGTAGTGAACACGATATTATTATAGTTTAATTTTATTATTTGTACTAGTTATATTGTTACACTATTTAACTTCGGAATCCATCAAAAATCTGAGCAAAATTTGACATAAATAAGTGAACATTTTGAATTTACGACGCAGTTGCCTTTTTAACATTAATAGTGTTTCATTTAAAAATTGAGTTAACCCATTTCTATTATTAAATCATAACAAACTCGTTTAATACGATTTTTTAACCGTATTAAGACATAAACGACTGAACCTAAAAAATGCGGTTCTCTTTTATAGTCCCCCTTTCTTTACAAAATTAAGGTGTCGGCGAAATGGACCACTATGAGAATCGAGGGGCAATAAATTTCTACTCAGCTACATAGAACTATGAGTTCCGATTATTTCGAGCCATTTACTCTTTTCATTCACCGTCTGTGTAATATGGAATTCAACGCGGAATTTCTGAACAAAGTTTTCTACTGAAATATGTTGATAAATTGTGTGACGTGACTAGAACCAATAGGAAAACAATATCAGGGTATACTTTTCTAGATTTTTAAGAAATATGAATACCATATACAGATTTGGAAATTTTTTGTTTGTTTACGCTATCAAATTATAGTAATTTCTGCAAATAGAGACTGCGACAATTGAGAAAATATTTTACTTTAAAGAAATTGTTTATTCTCATTTTGGATTCTTACACTCGGCTATTGCAACCAATTATTAGGAAACGGACAAATGGTTAGTGTTCACTATTAACGATCTAAATAAGTCGACATTGATGGAACATAAATACCGACAGTGTGCCATGTATTGCAATTCACGACGTGATCTGCCGTCTTGTGACCCGGATTTTATTTTTAATACTTCCTCGACACCTAAATGAAAATAATTAAAGCTAAAAAATGTCGACACTCTTGAAGCGAAAATATTTGTGATATATTTATTATATGCGTTGATTTTCTTTATGTATAAACAATAAAAAATCTTTAAAATATTTTTGGATACAATATATACAATATAGAAGCAATTATTAAACACCGATAAGAAATTATGAAAATTTTTTTTGAATATTTTGAACTTTATAATCTATGAGATCGTGGAATTTAACGTACTTTTTAAATGGACATATTTTTAATTTTTATAATACCTAAAATATTCCTGTGCGCATTACATAAAATTATGTTCATATGCCATAGATTCTATTAGTAAAAACCTAGACATAGGCAAAATTAAGAGAGTTTTATGTTAAAAGTTTTAGAAATGATCCCTCACTCGGAAGTTGAAGACAAGTGCTAAGGACGTGACGCCCATTTGCTTATAAAATTTCGTTTTCGGATGAAAATAACGTAAGGTATACGTAAAATTGAATTTATTTAACTACTAGCAGCCTGTTCACGACTTCACCCGTGTTTTTTTATCAGATTTTGAAATGGATTTTCCCAGGTAAAAATATTTACAAAAGGATAATCTGAATGCATATGTTACTCAAGGTGAATGGAGCATTATAATATTATTATACATAGCCAAAATAACGAAATAATAGCCAATATAACATAGCCAATATAACCACAGTAATTAACTGCCACCGTAGCCTAGTGGTATAGGCGTGTGCTTTAGAATCCGGAGGTCGTGGGTTCGAATCCTGCGGGAACTCAACAAATTTTCATTGTTGTTTCCTAGTTGGTTAAGGCAATTTGGGCCAATCACCCAATTGTTTGAAAAGTAAGATGATCCATGCGTCGGACGGGCATGTAAAAAGTCGGTTCACCCACCAACCCGCATTGGACCAGCGTGGTGGGATACGGTCCTAACAACCTCCTAATGGACAGGGGTGTATTAGGGGAGGCCTATGTCCAGCAGTGGACTATATAAGGCTGATGATGTGTGATGTGATAGCAATTAAACGGCATATTACCACTTTCGTGAACCAGTGAACAAAATTTTGGTGATATTTTATCTTCGCCCGCGTGCAATTGAATTTTTATATTAACATGCAATTGAATTGTATGTTAATATAAACTTTAGATTTTTCGGAAAATGGCTTCTCCTATTTTTCTTGGTTTTTTGTTTATTTTTAATCTATCTCCGATTTTTCCAAAACTTTTTTTTATAAAAGAAATTGGACGAGTAATAACTAATTAAGGTTACTTTGAACAGACATGTATAAAAAAGGAGATAAATTAAATGACAACATTATAAATAAAAAAAATACAGGAAATAAATCATCAGTACTTTGTATTGTGGTTTTTCTCACGTCCTAGATGCAGTTATTCGTGTACCTACTTCATCTGTTTTTTTTTTTTATATAATCTGGCAGAACCATATTTCTTCCATTCCATTCCTTATTTAAAATATATAAAGCATATCATTTGTATAAAATACATCACAGATGCTTTTACAGATAAAATATAGTTTCAAATAAAGGCTAGGTAATTAACTAGGCAATGATATCCCGAACAATCCCTTAGATGTGGCAAATAGCTAAATTTTTAAGTTAAGACACTGTAATACTCGTAACTGACTTTTTATAAGGGTGAGTCATAAAGTTTATGTGTTAACATTTTTGGGTATAATATTTCGTAGTCATCAGAATTCATCCAATTCAATATTTTATCCAATGGAATAAAATTAATAAAACCCTTTCTTAAACATGGGTTATGAAACATATCATACTTTGTATCAATGGCGTAAATAAGTTTTATTTTTAAAGTTCATACAATGAATGAAGTACGATAAAATAATAGTACTGGTGATAAATAAAAATGTACAATTCACAATTCCCCAGTTCCCCAATTTCTTTCAATTGTCAGGTTATAGATGACATGGCTTTCTACTTTCACCTACAAGGCTGCCGCATGCATATTCTATTACGTCAACTAAGATAACCAGGGTTAAGCGAATGAATACTTAATTCAAAACCATTACCAAGATATATATCTCGTTATTTCCTTATATTATTATATACATCTTTTACTGTTATAAGTCATAAGTGAATAACTCAAAGCAAAATGAAACATCGCGAAGAAGATTACAACCATTAAAATATAGTACAGTAATATCTATGATATACAATTAGTTTATCAAAATTATAATTAACTTTTTCACTAAAATATTTACTACAACGATACAATACTTAATACATATAACAATTTTATACTTCATAGAATTAAATAATACGCACACATCAGAGCACATCTGTACGCGCACAAGCTCACTTGCCCGCAAAAGCTGAAGCGCACACGCGCTTAACGACTTACATGATTATAAACAACGTAAACGTTTAACATTACCTGGAAAACTTCATATTTATAAATATCTTGATCTACATTATTAAAACTTCAAATGATATAAGACTACATTTAAATTAACAGCAAATTTTGTAACTTTTTATCTGTATCTAAGTGATTCATGTTAAGTAATTAATAGTTTGCATAAAAAGAGACTATATCCAAGTCGAACGCTACTTGTAAATGATGCATTTTTTGAAAGAAAGTGATTTCAGTTGTTATGTGGTTTAGGTTATTCCATCTCCTCACGTCGATGCAAAAAACAAAAAAACATCTTTTTCTTTTACTATATTTTAATAAGCATTAAAATAATTTAACATAACAACAAAGCTTATTTTAATACTGTTAGTTTATTTCAAGCAATTGGCGCACATAAAAACTGTGGGTAGTCAACATGCGAGCACAACATCTACAAACACTGCTTCACTCGGTTCTATTTACGGGCGCTACCATTAGTGGTTCGACGCTCTATCTTTTACGTATGAGTATTGTTTGAAGTCATAAATGTTTTCCTGTATAGGCGTTCATTTCAACAACACTTTCCGTTTTAATGTTATACTATTCTCATATGGTTTGAAACATTGGGACTTGTGATCAAAATAAAATAATATTTTAATACCTAGTCAAAATTGAAATAGTTTTTATTATTACTTTCTAAGTTAATTCTTATTAACAACGTTCATAAAATTTTGTCATTATAATATCGTATATCAAGACAAATAAATCGGATAATCAAATTTCAATACAGACTTAAATTTAATACACAATATAGGTATTGTATAGGTCAAAAATAAAAATAAATTAATACTTAATATAACTTACAATTTAACTTAAATATGCTATTGTAAAGACAACAATGACAGGCATTTACATATTACTATTGATTGATTAAAATGCTTGATTGGTATTTGTGTTCGCTTTTAATAGTAAAAAAATGGAAATGTCAAATGTATTCCGATGACTATGTAATATTATTTCCAATAATGTTTACACATCTCGCTCCTCATCCTTATTAAACAAACAGTTATGGTGTCTTCTGTCAAAATTAGAGAACTGAGAAATTGTGAATTGTACATTTTTATACATCACCAGTATTATTATATTATCATACTTCATCCTTTATATGAACTTTGAAATAAAACTTATTCACGCCATTGATACAAAGTATGATTTGTTTCATAACCCATGTTTAATAAAGGGTTTTATTAATTTTATCCTATTGGATGAAATATTGAATTGGATGAATTCTGATGACTATGTAATATTATACCAAACAATGTTAACACATAAACTTTATGATTCACCCTTATAAAAAATCAGTTACGAGTATTACAGTGTCTTCTTTTAAAAGTTTTGCTATTTGCCACATCTAAGGATTGTTCGGGATATCATTGCCTAGTTATTTACCTAGCCGTAATTTGAAACTATATTTTATCTGTTTATTGTGCATTTTACATTTTTATATCTTTTTTACCATTTCAATATAGCTTCATTTGTATGAACCTTGAAAATGAAATTTAATTACGTTATTATTACAAACTAAATTTGCCCCCTGTTTAAAAATGTTTTTTTTATTTAACCAATGCCACGACGAACAAAATATTTCTTTAATCAATATATTTAATTTGTTGAGATACGCACGCCATTCATTATAAACAAAGAAGCAAGAGATTTTGCTAAATTAGGCCATGTATAGGTAATTTCTAATCTACTAGTAGATGAACTCAGAAACGGATTATGTATGAAATATTTCTACATCACCCTACTATTAATGACATGCTTTATAGTTATCTGTTCAATCGCTTTGTAATCTATAACAATAAATAAAATTGGATTGTTTGTTTGTAACATCAAAATGACCTTTTTTAAATGATTATATTGTGATAAATCAACTGATACATATCATATTTTTTTTTAATTTTTGTCCGTCTGTCTGTCTATTATTTCTGGCTGATCACTGGAATAGCTAGTCCGATTTTGAGGGGATCGTTGCTGAAAGACAGCTAATATAAGTGGAGTAACTTAGGCCTATCTCTTTTTTCTTACAAAAAAAACTTAACGGAAATATTTTTTATTAAATAACCAAACGGACGCGCACCGCTGCTAGTTTCTAATTAAAATAAATATTTGTATTTTAAATTTGACATGAAGGATTAAAAAGGGAACTAATAGTAAATATTTAACTATCCTTGAGTCCCCGGTAATAGTGGCCATTTCAAATAAAAAATATTTATTATTTTTGCTGAGCCTAATAAGTATTAAAGAATTATTTTTAATAATATTACATAACTTCATTTAAAAATGCACTTTTATTTCTGAAAAACCTTATTGCACAGCAGTGCCTTTGGGCTGTTGAATTTTTAACAAAATCTAATTCATCTTTTATTCATAGTACCACTAGGCTAAGAAACATAAATATGTCTTTTACAATTTTTACAACCTAATCCCAGGATTTAAAAAATAAATTTCACCATAAATAAATTTTAAAACGTTGTCAAAATCGATTTTGTGTTACAAGCTATTAAAATATAAATGATCTCTAATTTATTACACATTCTTTTAAATTTAATTTTTTTAGATTTTTTTTAGAACATTTTTTTAGAATGGTTACTTCATGTTTATTCTAATTTTTAAATATACCTTTAAATGTATCTCATGTTTTTTTTTTCGTATTTGCAAAATTATTTCGCTATTCAATACAAAATATAACTAAAAACTGAGTTTATTCTTCCAGTTCTTCTTAGCTTAGAGGCTAGCGGTTTAGACCATCAATCAGCAATTATTATACTTCCATAATTAATAAGAAAGTTTAAATCAGATGTTTCTACCTTGAACATTTATATTTAGCTAATTTATCCTTCCTTACGTAACTTTTTCATTTAATTAATCTATTCTTATCTTTATAACGTGTATTTAACTTAAATAAAACCAAATCTATACGTTTTGAGATTTTTGTTTTATTTTCTTCAAGGTCTGGACTTGAGTTAGAAAATCGAAAATCTAAAGTATTGACTAACTTATTAACACTTCTCTCTTAAATACAAAGATAATATAGATGCGACATTAATAGCATAGTACATTTGAAAAAAAAAACAGAACAGCACTTTGAAAATATTACACTAAAAAATACATATTTTTGATAGATTTTTTGACAGTCCTATTTAGCTTTTGATCACGAAATGTCATATAAGATTCTGAGAAAATCAGTGATATGGTGAGAAATGTAACGAATTATAGAAGGAATGCGTCCCAATTTCAAGACAAATTAATAAAAATAAAAAAAATGTCTGTCAAAATGAAAAAAGCTCAGTTTCATAGCTCTTCTTTTATTGTTTCTGGCAATTCGTTAGCTTTGTTCTAAACTTCACGGCGCAATCGCTGCTTTTGAAAACGTAACGTTCGCTTTTTGTACTCTTTATTGTTTTTGGCAAAGATTATGATATTCACGACTAATATAAATTACATTATAATAAGTAAATTAGTTCAGCAGAAAGATTAATTCGCACAGAAATAAACTAGCAAAAGCCTATTTTAGTTTACTAATAAGAATAAGTACAGAAAATAAAATTCCTAAGTAATGTAAAGGTAGTGGTAAATTTCATATTTTTTATTTTTTAATTGAACTTATAAATCTTATTTAATTTGAGAAATTTAAGTAATATTTATGAAAAAAATACATTACATTGTTTAGATTTATTAACGAAGGGCCTGTAGGAGAAATCGTCTGAAATATTGAACACGTCAAGCAAATTTATAGGGATAATATGTTGAAGGAAGCATACCTTGCTTTCGTAGCTTTTTTGTACAAAAAATGTTAGGGTAGATTTGCTTGGAAGCTCTTAATACTTCATTCCATTAACTGCATAAATTTAAATATGTTCTTTGTTTTATATCACTTGGATGCATTATTTTCACATAAAATATTTATTAAAAGATTGTCAGATCTTCCTAGTCATGGTTGCTAATTATGCTGTAAATAGTTTATGACGCAACGAGGTTACGGGAAAATAAACATTGTATTTTAATTTTAAAATAAACATTGTATTACTTTGTTTTGTTCAGTAAATAATGTGCGTGGGTAATCGACATGCATTATGACTGAATATTTGAATAAATTACTCATTACAGGACAATAGATCAACTATTGCTTATTCAAGAAGTCCACATATGTATTTTAGATCTAGTCGTAAGTAGGCATTTAGTAAAACCTATATGATCTGGCAGCCGAACTACAATGAGTTAAGCGAGACTTACCTAACAATAAGCTTGCAGGGGCACGACAGCATTATGCTTTCCGACTGGAGCCTAGAGCTAGACCCTTCTGTATAACCCTATATAAAAGAAGTAATAACTGACAAAATTGGCTAAATGTTAAGGTAGGTTTAACTAAAAACAAACATAAGTTTAGATCAGAAGCAGATCAGACCTATCAATGCGAGTATTCCTCTACAAAACTCAGAAGTGTACAAGATAGATGCCAGCAATAAAACTCGCGTGAAGTTGTTAAATGACAAATGCTCAATATGTCTACAGTGTAAACACATATTCAACCATCTCAATGATTACATCTGTTTAATTCCCCGTTAATCCTTGCTTAAACATTAACTCCTATTTAGGATGAAACGTCGGCTCCTAAGATATAACCATCCGAATTTTAAATGGAGGTAGATTTTAATGAATAACTTCACATCAAAATCAAGCTGAACATCATGGACTGAACTTAAATGAAATGTTTTTACTGCATTGATCGCGGCTAAAACATTGCGCTTCAACATGGTAAGAATACGCTGACACTTGAGCTCGCAATTTTGTTATGTACAGAGTCGCCGATCAGGGCAACGTTGATGATGCGGCCATGGGCGTTTTAAAGCAGTAATTTTTGAACAAAAATATAGCAGTTTTATAAATCAAGTTCTAGTTCAATTAATCAGTTATTGAAACTGATATCAAACTAAAACCTTGAACAAACTTTACTGTCGTCTTTCGTAAAATTTCTCATAACTTAATTTTTATTCATTATAATTATGAGCTTAAAAGGCAGGTTTGATTTACATTACGCAATGTGGTGACTATTTAATATGCTAATTCTATATGAATTATAGGATATTTTTAATAAGCTTTGCTACACAACTTTCTACAATTTTTATTGAATCTATTTGAGGTACTAATCCATATATAAACGATATTTAGAGTTTCATAGTAAAAAAAATATTAATAGTAGTAAGATAAAATCATTAAATTACATTCTTTAATATTGTAATAACCAGCTTTCATAATCTTAGGAAGATGTTCTTTTTCATGGCACCGCTTTCCGATTTCAACATTAACCTATTGTATACTCCATCGCATTTATTCTGCTAAGATAACCTAACCTTAATGGTTTAATTACACCATTTAAAATCAGTGTGAAAATGTTATTAAGTTTAACACCTTTTAATGAAGATAAAATTTATTTTAAATTTATTACCAACGCCAATACTTAATTGTTACTAATAGAATTTAGATTCGTAAGAGCGTATATGTAATATTTATGTCAAGGATGTATAAAGTAATAAATAAAACTCCGAGAATATGGGGCATTAATTCATTTATTATCAAAAATTAGCTATTACTATGAGTTCAATGTAAATGACCGACACATTTATGTTATCTTACCCAGCAAATTCACTTTACCGGGAGCCATAAAAATGATACATAGCAGCACTTAACGCTTCTAACGCCTCAAGGTTTAGAGACGTTAGAACCGGGATCTGTAAGGAATGCGTGTCCCATAAACATAATCGCCCTCATCAGCTGTGAAAATAATCGACCAAAACGATGTTCCCGGGTAATTTTCTTTGAGAAGATTTTTAGATAGACGGATAAGGTGAAAAATTACTGAAGCACGATTGTTGTTACTAAAAAGAACCCTTTTTCGATATTTTATTAATATCATCATCATTCTGTAAAAGTCCACTGCTGGACATAGTTCTCCTCTCATACCCCCTATATTTTAAAGGGCTTTGAACCGTATCCCGCTACGGTGGATGTGGGACAAGTGGGTGGACCGACTTTTTACATACGACGTATGGATCATCTTACTTTTCAGACAATTAAGTGAACAGCCCAAATTTTTTTTTGTTGCAAACGCAGGCAGACAAGCAGTCGGCCCACCTGATGGAATGTGGTCACCGATGCCCATAGACATTGGCAATAATGGTATCACCAACGCGCTGCCTACCGTCACACATGTTGTCTCGTTTACCCAGTAATTACGCTGGCTACGGTGCCCTTCAAACCGGAACGCAATAGTGTTTTCACACAACTGCTTTGCGGTAAAAATAAGCACCTATAATAATAAGTGGTACCCACCCAGACGGTCCTACAAAAGGGGACCTACCCGGTAAATTGTCCTAAACAAACCACAAAACAATTGTTTTTCCCACGGTGTGTAAAACCCCACGACTTCCGGTTTACCAAGTAAGGGCCAATACCGCTAGATAAGGGTTTTATTTAAAAAAAAACAACGATAAAAAATTTTATTATTGGTCATATTTCATACATCGTTTTCAACTTGTCTAAACGATCTAATCGGGAGAGAAATCAGACTTTATGTGGACACATGAAGTTGCCATAAATCAATTTGATTCGATTAGATCAAAGGAAAAGAAGAATTTGATTTAGTTGTTTAAATATATACATCGAATAAATGCTGTTATTTTAGTAAGGTAAAATTCTTCTATGGTGTATGTATCCGTATGGAATAATGTACTATAATAACATAGTTAACCATTGTGTAGATTTGAACCAACAAACCCTCGGGCTACCTTTGTATTTAAACTACAATGGTTTTAACAACACATTGCATTACAAAGTCGTATTATGTAAGCTGCAATATTTTATCCGCTTATTAATATAGTTTCTTGGCCGTAAATATTTATAAAACAGTTGTAGATTTTATCGTTTCATGGCGAATGTAAAACAATTTTTTTATTATTTCTTTTTTTTTTTTGTTATTTGTGAGTTAAATAATAATCACCCTTAATGTTACATCTGTCTTTTATAATTTTTTTTGCACAATGTTCAAAAAGAACCGCATTTATTGCACCCCAATTTTTTTACAGAAGTGAAGTGAACATATTGACTACATTACCTATTACGAACCTCTATGACAGTCTATTGTATGCCATACAAGCCATAATGATGATATTCAGACATTACGTCGAAATGAAATATAATACAATACGATCAATATTATTATTTAAATATGCTCATGAAGCAGAAAGTTCTACAGTCTAGTGGTATATAATACAACATATATGGATACCAAGGTATAATCCTGCGGCATTTAACAACTGTTCCTAGTTGTTTTCTAGTAAGTAGATACATTGTACCTACTGTTCTGATCTCCCGTGTAAAGTAAGAATTTATACGTTATATATAGACTTCAATTCCGGTCTTGCCATTTTCTTTTCGGTGTGTCGGGTTTCACTAACTTCGGTCTATGAGGATATAGGAAAGAGAGAGTGCACCTTTTTATGCGAGTACGCTTACGATCTGGTCTCACTTCAAAGCTCGAAGGCTTTCATATTAAATTGTCAATCATTTTTCAGCTTAATCTATAATAATACTTAATAGTCAACCAAGATTTTATCATCATCATCAATCACTGTTTAGTCACTGCTGACATAGATCCCAATGGACACCTTACTCCATTAGGGTGGTTTTGACCGATACACACGCTGGTCAATCGGTTGGTAGGTGAACCGAACATGTCCATCCGACGCATGGATCATCTTAACTCAGACAATTGGGCGATCTGGCCAAATTGGTTAACCAATCAGAAAACAACGAAAACACAATGGGTTTTCGGCGGATTCGAACCCATCATGGGTTCGAATCTCTGGTTTATAAAGCAAGGGTCTACACCGATAGACCACAGAGGCAGTAATTTTAATACCAACTCTTAACATGGTTATTAAAGGCATAGCCTATCTTATTTCTCAGTCAATTAGGGTAATCAACCAAAGTTACCCTCATGAACTAATAACGCGTACGCAACACTTTATGATTTAGTTAAATAGAAGTGAGCACAGTTTAAAAAAATAAATTTTTAATAATTTACGTTACTTTTTTACTTGTATATTCATAAATAAAAATATGTTTAATTATTTTCTATACCAAGAATTATACATATTTTTGAACAATCTTAAGAGTTCCTTACGTTGTTTTTATAGACGCAAAACTGTAGGTATGTGCAAAATCCGTCTAAGAGGCGAATTGATTTGTAGCCGCAATTTACTCATATCGTGTATTATCTAGAAGTATACTTATATAACAAGATAAATTTTCTCTGGCACAAGTTTCAAATAACATCCACTTAATTAAAGTTAATCTGGAATGGTGTAGCTCACGACGACACGATTCCATTAGCCAGCTACATCGAACTACCTCTATCTGGGACAAGTTATAGAATTTGTCCGTAACTCAGATGGTTATAAGAAGTGAATCGTTTTAATTTCCTTGATTAAAAGAAATAAACTAAACCTGCTATTGCACAAAAGTAATACGTAAGCTGTTAGTGAAATGTGTTTTTGAATATAAATATTTATCTAACTACTTTCATTCCTTTTGTATAAAAAGGCATATAAATTACAACGGATATAAATTGATATTGTAATGAATAACACAATCCGTCGCTTTGATAATATAGGTCAAGCAATTTGTACACGAAATAATGACGTACCGTCTGGCATGACAAAAAGCTATGCGATATCGTCGTTTATTGGAATTTTGAAATTTAATGGCTCAATGAAACGGAAAAAATCGTGACTTAATTTTGTGATAAACTATTGCTAGAAAGATGGACTTATTAATTACAAAATCTTAATATGTTTCCTTAATTTCCATGTATCATGTATATAAAATTTAAAACCATTAATGTATGCAATCATTTATTATTCTAAATCTGCAACTTTAAAATATATTTTTTTGCTGTTTTAAAAAATACAAGGTAAAGTAATATGATTCAAAATATATATTATGCCCAGACTATCGATAGGCAATTACACTTCGCTTCTTCTCATTTTGTATTTGAATGATTATTTGTATAGTAGGCATATTACAAGCTTTTTAACCATACGTAAGTATATATCTAATAATAAAATCAATAAATATGATTGAAAGGTTAAAGTGAATTTTTGCCCCCATATTATTAAATATTTAAGTAAGCAAACGATAATAACGAATTTCAAACGGAATGACACTTACTAGTTTATTTACTTAATAAACGAGGCGTATCATCCGATGAGTTAGGGTGGCGTACGGATATGTAGGTCTTGAGCTAAAATTTTATTGGAAGAACATATCGATTACCGTTAGGTTAATGCCCTCGTTGTCTTTTAATTCCTAACAAAACATAAAATGAAGCAAAATAACGATGAAAAAAATCTTCATATGACCCAAAACATATTTTCATGTAGGTTTCCCTCAAACCTAACCTTAATTTATACCCATAACATTTATCCAATGAACTTACAATTAGAACATTCCATATTTTCGGTATGTGATCTAATTTTCCTAGTCGAGTAGTTATAATATTAACTTTACTAATTGCTTATACTCACGTAAAAGGAAAATAACCCACCGCACTTAATTACATTTTCGCATGCTTTACTTTTACTCCAAAGGGTCGCCTTTATACACACTGTTTGCCCGTCCCACTTTACTGTTTAAATTCTTTGGAGCTTTTTGTAATATGTGCAGAGTGCCGAACATTTACTTTTCGGGTGAACATGAATTAGATATAAGAGTTGGTACCTACGTGAAATAAGCAAATATATTAATTATGTCAAAAGTAAGAAGTTTCCTTTATAATCAAAGAAAATCAAATTTAAATTTATAGTAGCTTTTCGATTTCCGGCTTATTTTTCACAAACTTTTGTCTGGATGTACTCAACATGTATTAATTGCAGTTGATTTTAATACACGTTTATACTATGTTTTTAGATTTGTATGATCAACGAATCATCCAAAGCACCCTCTTAGGACACCTGTTATAATTATGTATCTAACAGCTTTATTCTCTTATTAATAAAATTATGGTATTTTGTTCCTCACCATTGCTTTCTTTTTTTATTCAATAGTAGATTATAATAACTATGCGATACAGACTAATATTAACTTATTCAAAACCTATAAGCGCTATGTTACCATGTCGAATATTTAAATGATTTACTATCTTGTGACAATAAATGCTGTACAAGGTCTGAAAAAGTAACAAGCAAAAAAATTTAAAATAAATGTGATGATTCCGTTAAATAGTATTTATATAAATAAAATATTATATTTAATATAAATAAAAGATGCAATTTTATTTTATCAGCCTGTGTCAGTCGACTGCTGGACATAGTATATCATATACAAATAAATTTTAACCTAATAAACTTACTTGTATTTTTATAGAAATATGACAGTTTTGCTATTATATCTTATCCATATCTTTTGTAGGTACTTATGATCAGTTTATTAGTATAGGTAAAGCACGTGTCAGGCTAATTTTTAAATTCGGGCAAATTAACTCACGTAGAAGGACTTCAATCTTGTTTAAAAATCCTATAACACAAAGAATGTATATTAAATTTAAAAAGTTGTTAGGATTAGAGTTTCAAAGACCTTTCATTAACAAACTTGATTCTGTAAAGAAAAGAAACTCGAGTCAACTTCGAACATTGAAGGAGAAATACTTGAAACGACTTTAACAAAGGTTTCTTTTTCCTTTCAAATTTGCGACTTATAAGATTTATCGAGTAATAGTAGCCCACCAATTACAATTTTAAATGGAAAAATCGGAGCAAATTCTGAATTTAGTCACTTAAAGCATGATAAATAACTTTGCTGTGTGTTGAGGGCGAGTAAGGTTATTATAAACAAATCTTTGAAGGAGAAGACCTTCTAATAATGTAGTAGAATAATCTAATCCTCTTTACGGGTTATTACAATTATTAATAACGTTTTTAATTTTTCGTGTTTCTTTTTTGTAAAACTATTATCCATTGTTTAAAACAGAAAAGTCCTTAATGAAGTATTTGCGTTTATGCTTTATTAATTAGGTTCATTAATTTCTAATAACCAGCATTATTGTGGAATGTAAATATATAGCCAAAGTCTTAAATGATTATTTAAATGTAACGCTACGTGCCGTTCATTATCATCACCCAGCATAATAATAATGATGAAATATGAATAAAATATGATATGTGTGAGTAGCATGGACTGCCTCCGTAGCCTAGTGGTATAGGCGGGTATCTTAGAAACCGGAGGTCGTGGGTTCGAATCCTGCGGGGACTCAGCAAATTTTCATTGTTGTTTCCTAGTTGGTTAGGGCAATTTGGGCCGATCGCCCAATTGCCTGAAAAGTAAGATGATCCATACGTCGGATGGGCATGTAAAAAGTCGGTCCACCCACCAACCCCCATTGGACCAGCGTGGTGGGATACGGTCCAAAACTCCCTAATGGAAGGTGGTGTATTAGGGGAGGCCTATGTCCAGCAGTGGACTATCACAGGCTGATGATGATGATGATGATGATGATGATGATGAGCAGCACGTACAAGTTTTTTAATAATAACATTTTTTATTTATCCTGGGTACGAATCGGTGTTCTTTGGCAAGGATTTGTGGTTTGTCAAATCTTATATAATGGTTGGATTGATCGCACATGGTCGCATACTGCAGACTTCCTCAACCGGCGGTGCTTCACGTCAGTTAAGTGTTCTTTTATCCTATTTGGAATGAATCGCTAATTTGGCCTATATAAGAGAGACCACATTCACAATTAAGCTTGTCCAACACTCCTTAACGTACTTAAAAATCCACTGCGTAACTTAAAAATGTTTTGGTAGAAGCCTACTTTAAGATATAGCCAATCTTATCAGTGACTCTTGTCGCTATAAAATCCGTAAAGTCTATTACTAAATCATGAGTAATATTCGCGTGAACACAGGAAAGTATTATATATTATTCGTTTTATATATTTTAAATATTATATATTTTAATAAAACAACGCTAAGCAAATAGTAATAAACTATATAGGGACCTGACATATGAAAACGCCGCACAGTTTAAAAAATCAAAACAACTTTTTTATTGCAGTTTTATTAAATCCTTAAAATAGGTTCCGACTATGAAAACTTGACATCGATAGGACCGTTTATCGATATAGAAAGAATAGGCTATATTTTAAAAACAAATATTTGGTAGTAAATTTACACTTCGGCACAGCGGATGCAATGTCAAAGCAACGAGTGACGCCGATGTAAGGCTTGAGTATCTCAGTAGTATCGGATTTATTATTTTGACAACATGTAATGGCGATTTTAAATGAGGCATTTTCTATCACATTACGGCAGTCAAGGTCTTGTAGGACAGGATAGTCAGGAGTCATGTAGAATCAAATGCTATTATAATAACTTCTACTAAAACCGACTACTATGTTATTTCGTAGCGTGTTCAGATTAAGTTTGAGCATTATTTGTTTATTTAGCTGTATAAATATTTAGGTGTATCTGTTTTACCCGCTGATGTAACCGACTCTATTGGTACTTAGTATGGTCAAATACAATAAACTGACAGTAAAAAGGGAATTTACCTTAATCGCCTATCTGGTGAAGGTGCTTGTTGCCACAGTATACAACCCTGAAGTTGTGTCTTTGTAGACCCTACTGCTATGTATGGAGGCGGCACCGTCCGCCCCTACAAGCTCTACTGACTGTCAAATTCATCATGAAAGGCACTTTTACAAGTGCCATAATCAGTTTCTAAACCAAATTGTCTAATGGTGTACTTATATACTTAAGGTTTGATGTTTTTTATGTTATAATATGCAATAAGTACGTATTTTTATGCATTGTTATTGTTTCTCTGCCAATGTGAAAAACTAATAATAATTTACAGTTAATTGTATAATTTGTAAATTAAAATAAGAAGATACTCTATCGCATTTTTATACTTCAATCGATGTACGACTACATATCATGATAATAAATATACGAGGCCACCGATTTTTTCATATGAAAATTTTACTTCTCCACATGCATTAGCATTTTTACATGTTTATATACAGTAATATTTTTAGTTTCATTTTTAGTAACGACAATTGATTTAATTGATAGTTCAAGTATTAAAGCGTTTAATAAAAAAAAATGTGTTTTATCTATGAGCCTTCAGGAAATAAATCAATATTGTTTTATTTTAAGTAAATATAGACGCTAATCACTTATTTCATGGCTATAAAAAAGTCATGAAGCATAAAAAAAAGTTTTTTTCTGCATCAGCATACTGTTAGAAATTTTATTATAAAAGTCAGCCATTGTTAACTGTATGTGAACGTATTGGCATTGAAGTTCTGATCGACTCTAATATGAGCCAAGTTAAAAATACACTGAAATGAACAAGAAAAATCGAAGCCGGAAGCAAATGAAATTAATCTCAATCACGTAGCTACAATTTCAAAGCTTGCTGAACCGGCGCCCTAATGAGAATTCAACACTAATTGGTACTCTAATTTCAATTCGAATTTCATCATTTGGTTAAAATGGCTAATACGCAGTTTCTATTTTTACATTTCATAATAATACACATCGGTCATTTTTGAATTGTTTGATTCTTCAAGTACAAAACAATAGTGAAAGGATTTTAATCAATGCCCTACTCAAATGTATGCATTGAATTATTGAATAATAAAATCAGCCGTAGCATAAAATAACATTTTTAAAATAACCCATGGCTATAATAATTTTAATGCAAATATATATTTTTTCAACCCCCGCGTTATTAAAAGGTTTTGAAGAAGGCTTTTTATTACTAAAAAACAGAAAAGTCGTTAGAAGTACAACCAACCTAAAGTAAATATAAATGCTATGAAATGTCTTAATTCAATTGCGCAGGGGAGAATATTAAGTATAACGCAAAATATAAATTAAGTAACACAAAAGGTCTTTGATATTATGGAACAAATCAAAAACACTTGTTTAATCTTATATCTGATATGACTTAATTATTTTGTTAAAAGGCCGCTTGTTAACTATACAGTTCGTAGTTAACATTCTAATTCTCAAAAAGGTGTATCTAAAAAGTTATAACTAGATTACGAAGTTAATAAAAATAAGAATAGAATAAATCTTTGTACACACCAAAGGAAAGGAGCATATTTATTATAGCTTATATAAATAATTTTCATTATTATAATAGTGAAAGAATACGCTTAAAATTTTCATATTATTTAGAAAATAAAAGTTTACCTTATGTTTAAAGTTTACCTTAAGTATATTTAGCGCGCAATGAAATGACGTCACGTTTCTTTTATTTTTTATTTGATTTCGTCGCATATTGGTTACTTTGTACGTTTTATAATTTTTGATATAGTAAAGATTATAGCAGTGTTTAAAAGCGATTCTTACAAGTTTTAATGTACCCAAATGCAAAAATACTGTTTGTGTAGACCCGATATACTATTTTTGTATTCGTAGAGAAACGAAAGTACGGAAATTGTTGTTTAAGATAATAAAATGAAATTCATCTTCATTGTTGTGTTTGTATTATTGTAAAGATCATTTAAATATCAATGTTATTATGTAGCGTAGTGGTTAAATTAGTTACAATAAATTTTGCATTGTCAAATTACAGAAACTTTAAACTTTTTAAAATACAAACTCGTCTTTTGTTTTGTAAAGTCTTGGTTAAACGAACTTATGATGATAGACTAAGAATACAATATTTAAAGTTAAGGAACGTACTTTAAATTAAAACTAAACAGAAATCTTTGCATGTAATTGTAATTCCAATTCAATATACATGTAGCTAATATTTTTGTAGTCTACGTGTAAATAAGAGTTAACAGCTCGAAAATATATAAAGATGAAAAATGTCAAGTCAAAGTGATATTTGACATTTTTTGTCAATCCTTTAATTTCTGCTCTTGTAAAATCTAGATTAGACGCAATATAAGTTGATATAATTTATGCAACTATTTTTGGTAGATTATCCGATTGTTCTTCAACAAAACTCGTTAGAGTAACATCGTCCTAAATTACTAGGGTTAAGATTTATTGCAAATCATCATAGGATACAGTTTTATTTCACAAACTCTAACAATACAGTATAATTGTATACGGCGATAAGTGTATTGAGAAGTTACCTGACGTACCGTTTCACTTCTTCTAGTCAAGTTTTTTAAAAATATTAATTTTCGTTATTATTATTTGTAATAATACTTTGTACATTTATTTTTTTTGTTATGGCTTTAAATCATTTAAAAAGCATATTTTTACAATAATGCGCTAATGTAAGAGTTGAATGATCGATGTAACGCATGATCTATTTTAAAATTTTCACATTGTCCACCACCTAACGTCGATTTTTACCCAAAATCTACATATAGCACTTAAGATGAATATATAATAACTACACTAACGATTTTTACTGCATAGGAATAAACTATTTTTACCTAATTAGTAGATGAAGTAGTAATAATCGATAAGTTCATACATGTATCTATGTACAAAAGAGGTTTAACTAGTTGATTTAGGTTGCCTTCAATTTAATATGCTGACAAGAGTAAAAGTTTTGACCTAAGCCTCGTACTAAAATACCACGAGGGAACCTCGATTTGAAAGGCCCCAGTCACGATGTTACACGCTAAGGGTTAAAAATACTACTAAAAACTATTAGAATCCATATATATGCCGAAACAATTACACTTTAGGAATGAAAAACTATTAGGTACTTAATTCAGTTGTTTCCATCCTACTACCTTATGTACGTAAATACAGTCCCGGAATGATTTTCTAACATTAAATTAGATATTGCCATAACGATTATTTACTACGATTAATTGTAAGGCTTACTAAGTCCGATGTCCTTATAAGAGCAAAGTAGTACCAAAATTATTTAGAAAAGTAGGTCCAATAACTTCAAAACGTTACTTTTTACGAAAAGTGTCTGTAGGTAGGCGGTAATATGAAGCCATTCAATTGTCAGTAGCATAAAAACTGCTATGTACGGGTTCCAGAAGCACCGTATTTAATGTTATTATGGGTGAACCAGAACTAATATTCCCTGTATCAGAGCGGTGATTGGACTTAGGGTATGATACGTCTTAATTTCCTTTTGGCAAGACATATTACTTACCATCGGGAAATTAAGATTAAGAAAACTTTACTTTACTGTAAAGTTTTCTTATGAATTCGTGATGTAACAGGTGATATAATTAAAATCAGATATTATATATGACGAAGCGCCGATTGTAGAGCGTTTTTAAAAAGAGTGGATTTGAATCAGAACTCATTGCGTGAAAGATAAATCAAAACAACCAACTTATTAACACAATCTATTTTACTTAACCGATTTATTTACCTAACAAACTGAAATCGAGACACTTTCATAAAATGGAATTATTTTACACTGTAATGGACAAGCTCAGAAATAGTTACAAGTCCTAGGTACTTAACTTAAGCGTGTGGTCCGCTCCGAAGCTCGAACACAAGTGGCCGCTTGTATTCTCGCCCAGGATCAGGACCCCCCCCCCCCTCACAGAGCGCCTCCAGCAGCGGTCCCGACCGCACGTGTTCGCCGCAAGTCTCAAGCTCGCTTCGCAGAAGTCATCGTCCGCCGCCGTGAAACCGTCTCGCTGCGCCATCTGCGTTTTATGAGTGCACCTGCGCTCATAGAGCCTTTTGTCGCACCGCTGACGTCATCGCGGAGGAATTTATTGCGCTACCTCAAGCGGTCGGCTTGTACGCAGCTGTGTTTTGCAACTCGTTTGCATAACACAATTGTGTTGCTAGCCGCTTGTAGCTAAGCGCATAATCTTGTTTCTTAGGGTTATTTAATTCTGTTTCTTGGCCGAACAAGTCGTTTTAACGACTTTACTAGGCCCACCGAACGTTTTAATATTCTGTTTCCTGTTTCAGAAGCAAGTCAGACACACCTCCTGCCGTAGCCGGCAGGGCGGTAAGAAAACTACGCCCGGCAACCGCCAGGGCACCAGATGCGTTGGATGACGCAACCAATGTGTCGCTGCCACTGACGCGACCAACCGGCATAATGGTCGACCGAGAGCTCTCGACTCGCTTCGGTATCGATACCGGAGCGATTAAGGAGAAAATCGGTCGGAAATTATACCTCAACTGACCGACGCGATGCACATCCTGATCGCAGAACATTGCCCACCGCTCCAACTTCCGCTGAAACGCCTGGACCTCCGAGCGTTCCCTGAGATGATAGCGACGACAATTATGTCGACGTTAGCATCTACACGGAATCGGATATGGAGGTCGAGGCCATCCAAAACCGCAAACCCGACGACGGCTTCAAAACCGTCAAATCCAAGAGGAAGCGCAAGGTGCGCACCTCATCACCCACACCCGTCCTTCCCGTCAAGGCTGCAAAGCCTGACATTCCTACAACCTGCCCCCAGCAGGTTCCCATACCGTCGTCCTCCCAGGCGACAAAAACCCCAACCATCCATCCCGCCGATCCCAGGCGCCCCCCGGCCCCTCGCCCCGCCCAGCCGTCCCAGCCTTCCAGGCACGGCTACCTGTAGGAAACGACCCAAGGACAAAGAAGTCCTCGCCACCTACGAACCTCCCGCGTGCGTTAACTGCCGCGCTCCCGGCCACACGGCCAACTACCTCGGGGCAGCCGAGGCGCCAAAACGCAGAGTTCCTGCGATCCCAAGGGAAACCTCTTCTAGGCGACCACCAATCCCATCCAACACCACCGCATTCCCACCCCTCCGTCCTTCAAATGCTTGGCAGTTCCGCCCCGCGTGGCAACAGCCAGCGCCGGAGCCGACTCCGAGCGCACAGCAGCCCGCCGCCGCCTCAAAGAGCCATGCATAGCCATCAGCAATGGCAGCACTGGCAAAACGCCGCGTCCTTCCTTAAATCACTAGATTTGTTTAATTTAGATGAATTTAATCAGGCAGCAATGAGTTCGCCGCGCGCCGGCGACGCGATGAGTTAGGTTTTCCTTCTTGTTAAATACAAGAATTTAATTACTGCCCTTAAGGCTTAGGTAGCGACACCTAGCAGTAGCTCAGACACACCCTACACTTTAGAGTGTAGGACATACACACACACTCATGACATCGGCCCCACCGGTGAGGTCAAAAATTACACACCTTTGCTATAGACACTGTAGCTTAACACCATATTAGATAGTAGCGTTGCTGGAGTTTTGCGCCACTTCTTCCCAGCGCCAACGCTTTAAGAAGTGGTAGTAACAATTTAGATAGATCTCCTCTAGCTATTAAATGATCATTGCAAAGCGTCTGAATTAAGCCGAGGCGTCGCTCCACCTGGGTAGTCCTAAATTTAGCATGCTAACGGGAACCAGAATGTGACAACCCAAGCCTAGGCTCCCTTCTGGGGCCCTTGGTGAAGTTAAGTCACTTACGGGGAGACGCGCCTGTAGGCAACGGGCCCCCCCGAACCCGGTTATGTTCTAATAGGTTTACTCCACAGAGCACGAGATTCAGCCAAAAAAAAAAAATCAGGTCCCCTCCAAGCCAACGATATCTCCAAAGGAAGTGGCGCCCTCTAGGGCGAATATGGTTGGAGCGGAAATCGTTGGGTTGGAGAAGATTTACAATAAAACTTACTTATTAAATTAGATTGACAATGTGATAAATCTTTAAATAAATAAGTAGGAATATTACAGTGTTTATTGTAATTTGTAAACTAATAATTACATACGGATGGTTCCGTTTAGAATGCTACGATCAATTGACGTACTTATAAAATAAACTTCATTGTTAATTCACATTGACGATGCAAGAAACGTTTAAATAAATAACTAGGAATATTAATATTACAATTATGAATTATAAACTAATAACGTAAAACTAAGGTTTCACTAAAAATACTATGTTCGAGTGATGTCACTCTATTGAGGCGCCGACTTATAAATTATAACTCAAATATACAATTATCTACCGATAATAGTATATTTAAGTTAATGGCAATTCTTACTATATCATGTAACTTAGTAATGCTAATTTCTTTTTATTTGTGATTTTAAATATCGCAACATTAAAATACACTGAAATAATAATTTACAACAATAAAAGTATTTTTGTTTCAATTGATTATTCATTAATGTCCTTGAGGGCACGAGTAGCTGGTACATGTCCTTTATATTGTTATAATGAACTTTTAATTGATTTAATAAGCATAACTAAAATATACTTATTATCTACCGTGTTTAAAAAATATGAACAACACGCTGTCGGTATTTATTACTACTACAGTATCAAATGGGTTTTCATTATTTAAGTTTAGAACACCCTAAAATATTAAATTTTCGTACACACACATGTCTGGTATGGGTTCGAGAATTATTTGTACGTGTTAAACAAACTTTTAGTGACGTGTGCTCTCAAACTTCGGATTATAACCCACAGACCCTTTCGTGAGCAAAATTCTAATACTTCAAAATCGTTTAAAGCTTTTGAGCTGGCCGCTTCATTTCATTTCACAAATAGACCATTAGGTCCAATCCCTTTGCTATTTCAAATGGGTGAAAGGTTAATTTACAAGCTTAAAATTTAAATCTATGACCAACTTCCCTAATGGCTACTTCAGGGTTATAAGTATTATTAAACTGTATTATTTTCTAACGACGTTCGATAAATTCGTGGCCATGGCACAATTAAAAAAACTTTCTTCATATTTTTGAATGTTAATTGATATAATTAATAATAACGGACCAAAACTTTATAGTTTGTTTTGTTTTCCACTTTTTATTATTATTTGACATAGACTATGTAAATGTGTTAAACATAATATTCTCAAGTGATGAGACGACAAAAGAGTTTTTTTTTTAATATTTTAAGTTCTAAAAATTTCATCTTTGTGAAACTGAGTAGACTGTTATATAAAAATAATATAAAACAGCCAGATAAAACAAATAAAATATAAAATTGACGTAAAAAGGTATCCAATAGCAACGAAGTGGCTTTGTACGCATGTAGTTATTGTTTGTGAATACTTGCATCACAATGACGGGTCGACACATAACATAATTTCGTTGCCGTAGCTTATATTATTCACATCAATTTGTTTAATACAGATTCAACATGTATCTCATACTTTAGTTACTGACTCCATGGTCTATGATAACTTTGCATCATTTATTTTTCATCTTTCCACTTGAAAGTAAAATATTACTTCAACAGTAACTTTTAATTCCTTGTAATAAATTTGTAAGGGATATAAACAAAAGGCGTAATTCCGTACCCTCAGTAATTATGTTTCCGCATCCTTTATTTCTCTCTAAAAGGGTTGCTTTTGGTACTCTTAAATAGCTGGAAGGTTTGTTGGATGTGGGATTAAGTAATAAAATTTTTATTATCTCTATTTATGTGTAAAAACGCACACTAAACTGTTTATAACATGTTTGAATTTTATACAATAGGGTTAAAATAAGTCAAAAGAGGGTTGCATATTTACATTTCCACATAAATAAACTGTAATACATGCTATTACTGATTCTTGAATACTAATTCTATTAGTTTACGAAATTAAGCTACAGTACTTAGAACAGTGAACAAAAGGAACGTGAAATGTTTTTTTTCTTTTGTAAACATTTTGGCCGATTTTCTTTAAGAAGGTATTAAATTCAGACCTTTTGTTTTCATTTATATGTTACCGGATGGAATGAGTTTCTTATAAAGATAATTGAAAAGTACAGCAAAAATACATATGAAATTTAAAAATTGCCTCCAGTCCATTTCGAGAATGGAATCGATTTATATTAAAGATCAGCCATCTGTGCGGGATTTTTTTAATAACCCGATCGCTATACGTAATTAAGCCACTCTTCCCGTTTATTATTTATATTTTACTGTGGTCGTTTCGGACTCATTCCAGCGTCTAAGTACATGGGCAGACTAAGACATGTCTGTATTTCTATGTGTCGTATTTTCTTAATTTTGAATATTGGTTTGGCAAAAAGTTTTTAAAATGTCATGTGACCTTATGGGTTTTGTACCACTGTGCTTATTTTTTTACATAATTGGTTCCCACGTAGATGATAAAGACCAATCATCCTCTTTATTAAAATTTTAATATTTTTTAATTTCTATGACATCGAGAATCATGCATAATACAAATCCATGTCCTTTTGTAACGATTTTTGGTTATTCATAAAATAAAAATCTATCAAATGACTCGATCAAACAGATGGTATGGTATCGACACATACTGATGGTATGGTAGTAAAGGGTACACGACCAAGCGAATTTAGGCTTATGTTTAATATATTATATGTACGCGGCAAATAAAGCCTGCTTTCGCATGTTTAGAGGATACAGTAGCAAACTTTTAACAGTTTTAAAACAAAATAAACTTTCCAAAAGAGTTATTTAGAAAATGGTAAATTCTTATCTTAAATAGATGGAATATGGAAAACATTAAGATCTTTATAAAATAAAAGTACGTACAGTGAAAATAATTCAAATTGATTATATGCGTTTACTGAAACACACAGGACCATGATAAACTCAGTATAAATCCCATAAAACATATGCATGAATCTTACCGTAAGAGACAACTGCGGTCGCTGTTGAATTATTCATAAGGGACAAGGACCTAAATCTGACTATATATCAGAGTGGAATTTAAAAGTGCCTTAGAAAACTACGTTAATATGAATTTTAGAATTTTTCGTCTGATCCTTGTCTTCTAAATAAATATTATTAATGTGCAGTTAAAACAGTACATTATTATCTATTAATAAAACGTTACTTGACTCATAAATCCAAAATGAGTCTCATTCCAAATAAAACAGTACAATTACTCGAGATGTCACTAATAATTACAAATGGTATGGTATTGCCTTCTTTTTAAAACTGCTTTTGCTTACTATTCTTAGCATATCTTGCATAAGCGTTTTTTGACCGTGTTCTAAATAAATATAAGCTGAATTCAAGTACAAAGATAATATAAATAACCCTTTCTGTTTATTTGCAATGTTTTTAAATCTAACCTGTCAACACAGCTCTAAAAATGCTATCCATTAGTATTCTGGAACCATTACGATACATTTTATTTATTTATTGTTTTAAGTAAGAACGGACTACGTTGGACGTGATTCGACAAATGAAACCCTACTTAATTCCAAATTCCAACTCTCAAATTTATGCTGCGTAGTATCATTCTAATGCTGAAATCGTGACAGGGCATGTGTTGTAAATTTTCGTTTGTTTATTATTTTTTTAATAAATAAATACCTTACTGCATTATTAATAGGCTTTAAAATAATTATTACACAACATTTTTGTATTTAGCCGAAATGATAAGCGGTCATAGGATTAATTAACACATTTTTATTTATTTATTTAATCCTTACCACAAGAAAAATTTTAACAACATAATATAACCGACTTCAAACAGTGTACAGTTATATTGAAACTGCCCGGCGATTTCTGCCTGTGCATTAAAAGTCTCTGATATCTTTCTGAGGACGAGGCATGTTTTTATAAGTTAGTACCGTTTTGGAATTAAAAAAGACGTGCAAAGATATCGCAATTTGATCGCAAGATATCGAATTTTATTTTTACATGAAAGCCACTGTATCACAAATGTTTTGACTTCGTAATAGACGATAAAAAAAGTCGAAACGTTTGAGAAGACGCTGACCACCCAGGTGTTTATTCAAGTGCAGAAACAACAAGTAGTCGCTGAGCGCCAGTTCAGGGCTGTATGGAGGATGATCTTGAGATTCCCATTAAATACACGTGGACGGGATTTGTCATGCAGCAAAACGATACCCTTACTTAACTTGCCACGTCTTTTGTTCTGGATTGCACGAGGCAGATTGTTCAATGTCTCACAACAAAACGCTGCATTGATTGTCTGATTACTAGACCGAAACTACACCAGCAAAACCCCTTTGCAAAAAACATGCCTCTTATTTATTTAATCAAAATGTAATTTTTTAGATATGTTTACATTAAAACGGTTATTAAGGGTGGTTTTAAAATAGTAGATATGCTCTCACATAGTTTAAGTCTATCTCTTAACATTGAGCCAGCGTTTCCAATGTTTCCAAAACAGATTCGGTCTCAAGTCAGTACCGCGGGGAGGCTAAGAAGAACTTGGCTAGCATGGAAATAAACCCATCCACAAGGGCGGCCATTCTCGCGACGAATGCCGATGATTCTATGATTTTCCTCCTGGATTGCCTAATTCCATGAGCTAACACCTCAGGGTAACCCTTGACATATCCTTATCCTTTGGGCCATACATTATGCGGGTAAAAACCGAGCGGCCTTCGTCCTAGGCTGACTGTTTTCTTTAATCAATCTCAAAAGTAAGCTATCGCTGCGTAATTAGGTTGCCTTACAAAACGATTATCCGTCCTATAATGAACTACGTCAGTCCCGTCTTTGCAAATGCAAAAGCCTCCCATATCCATAAACTCCAAGTCCTGGCAAACAGATTCATGCGCAGGGCCACGGGTGCGCCATGGTATCTATATATATAGTATATATGCGCACAGCGTCCAACAATATCTTTAGCAAGCATCAATTCAATATTTCGACTCAGCTCTAGAACATCCGAATGAATTGGTACGAAGCGCCGCAGCTTACGTACCAACTATATCACTCCAATATCATGATACACTCACTAAAATCACTAAAGCGCAACACATATTTCACGCGCCGTCGAAGGAAAACTCATACTCCGTACACTAGATATCGGCACGAACCAGGTCGAATCGCAGCTGTCAGATAGGGTGGTTAATTCATCACTGATCGAGCCGATGCGCGGCCCTCTCTCAGGGCACCCTCAATTCAATTCGCTGACGGGAAAAATAAGTAGCAACGGCTTTGCCAACAAATAAATAGGTGAAGTCTGTGAACGCTTAAACTTGCACAGCTCCTCGACTCCGTTGGATTGTAGCGGGTAACTCCACCGACGTGAAATAATCCAAAAGAAAAACATGTGTAAGTCCAGCCATGCAGGACGTTGCTCTAAGCTGAATATGGAAGAAGAATGAAAAGGAGTATGGAATAATTTGCATTTTAATAAAGTATACTAAACAACTCCATAATTAATAGTAAATAATATTCAAGCATTTTTTAATTGGTAGTGTACAAGTAAAAAAAGAAAAAACAATTACGCTAACATTTTTTATGTTCTTGAACTGTTTATTTCTTTCCAAAGTATAGTGAGAAAACTATTGATAACGTAATAACTGATTTTCTACGCAGTCTCCAAGTCTCTCTTCACACCATAATTTAGGGAATATAACAATTGAATCGTTAAGCGCCAGATCTGCTCAATAAGGGGGTGGTAAACAAATTCGTAACCAGCTTAATGCAGACATCGTAACTACCGCACACCTCTTTAAAGTTTTCCTGTCCTTTTCTACTTTATCGGCTTAAAAATTAAAGCTGCATAATGTAGACATGTAGTCGTTTCACACTCCAGGTACTCGATCAACATCATCCCTTCTGAGTCCTAAAATGTTTTGGCTATAAACATGTCAGCTGAAGCCGCGGCGCGGACATTTTTGGGGTCAGTGATGATGGCCGTTTCTATTGCGAAGATTATTGTTTTGTCTCGTTATCAGATTGGATCTATGTTTCGTCCATTGTTACGAAACGAGAACGTCCATTGTTATGATTTTGTTTCTGACTGTCGGTCAACATTCTCGGCATCCACCTTGCGATGTTATTATATATTGAAACTTTTCAATATGGATCGAATACATCCATATTAATTTACGTTTCTAGAATTAAGTATCGGTTTCTTAGGTGACTGACCTCAATAGACGACCGCGATGATGTTCGTTGTCTGTGCTTGATTTCTCTACTCGACATGAAAAGCTCACCCTGCGACAATGGAATCCGCCAGAGCAGCCTTTTTTATTTGCAAAGAAGGCAGACGAGTAGTCGAGCCACCCGATAGAAAGTGACCACCACCACCAATGACCGTGGACATTGGGAATACCGAGGGTGTCACCAATGCGCTGCCTACGTGAGATATAGGATGTTACTTCTCGTTTACCCAGTGAATACGCTGGCTACGATGCTCTCCAAACCGGAACACAGTAGTATTTTTCACATTTTTTACTGCTTTGCGGCAGAAATAGGCACAGTGGTGCACTGCCCCTAGACGGCCCCTTGTAAAATGAGACCTACCACCTCCAAATACTCTTCTATTGTTCCCTTCACATTGAAAATAATATCTTGCATAGTAAACTTTTTCAAACAGTACATTGAATAACAACTCTCACTTGTTTTTCTCCACACATGTCCAGAACACGTCACGATATGAACTGAACGATTCGAAAAGAAAATTACAACAAATCATCACACATATTATTTGTGATTATCCTTTTTTATTTTTTATTTTCACTAGTTCCTATAGTGTTGTTCTTATAAAGATTCCAAATATTTGCTGATATCACTCTATCCTCCTGAGGATTGGTAAAGGTTGGACCGCTACGTGCCACATGTTTCAAGTAAGGGAGATGTAATTGACCTTACAAAAACGACGGTCATAGCACCTTATAAGTTTAGGAGATAGATAAAAAGTTTGTAGACTTCATAAAATTTTACATTATGTATGATGAACTCGGCTTCAGTTTAGTTTTTAATACTAAAACAAATATTTCTATGTTTAATGTTTCAAAATAATTAAAAACCGTGTAGTAATAAATCATCCTTTTGTAATACCTTTTCTCTAGTATGTACATAACGTTATAAAATTTTCATAAATCTGCACCTTCCTAAATTGTTGCATGTCGATAAGACATTAATCATTATCTACGTACGATATTACTTTATAGCGTAATATTACAACCTTCCAAGCCTGATTTACGTCAAAGGTAACTAATGAGACTAAAGAAAATGTCTATCAATAACAAATGAGCTTATAGCGTGACTATGGGTAATCAAATTATTAATTATAAAAATCTCTTTATAATATTTACGAGGACAAAAATGGTTTTATGTAGCCTATGGTATTTTATTAATATATGAGGATTTCTTAATATTTCGATTATATCTATATATGAAGTGATATTCTGTTTTACTGTATATACATTACTATGTATCGTTTAAACTCACTGATCATGATATCTCTGAAACTATAAGGATTTTTAGGACCAATTGCCTTTAAAGTTGAAATGAAAATTTAGTAGAGATCAGGTAATAACGGGCTTTATATAATATGCAACGTGTGGTAGAGTCTGCAAAAAAGAAAGAGTGCTTTATTCGTATTTTTAGAAATTTACTTACTTATAATTAATAATTACAACTTACTTAGCTGCAGTGCTACCTTCGTAACCTAGGGGCCATGTTATTTTTTAAATAGAAGGTCTAGAAATCTTTATCCTACGGGGGACCCTACAACTATATGATCCCGTCCCTACCACAAAATATCTATATTTTTAATAAACAAAGCAATGAGACGAGCTGATGGTAAGTTATATGCCTGTCAATAAAATTCGGCGCAACCAATTTGATCATTGCCCTGACACATGATATGTTACACCTTGATAATCCAGTCATTACGCGGTGCCCTTTGAAAAGCAGCAGCGTTTATACACTATTTTGTTTTGCAGCAGAATTTCTGCTGACAGCGCGTAGGGACAACCTCAGACGATCCCACTGTGAAATACTTAATTACATGTCATGATCCACGCAACGAATGGGTATTTATAGTTTTGTAAAATTCTCTTTGGTTGTGCCGGTTATCCATCCATCTGAAATTATAGGAGTGGGGAGTGCATACTTTAAATTATGTGATATAACCGCACGGAACAATTATGGAAGGCCTCCTTAATTTCATAGCCTCTTCTTCTCGGGTCAGAGAAGTCCTATTCCAAACCAGTTGCAGCATTTTGACAGTTTCAATATTGATATTTAAAAAATATATTTTAATATGCATGTTATTCAGTTTCCGTTATTAGGATCTGCTTAATCTACAATAATATTATTATCATACTATTTTTACGATTAAGTTATAGTACTTCCTACTAGCCTCTTCGATTCCAGGTACTTTAAGTCTTTGATTATATTATTATTTATGTCACCCGATTAAATTATTCAAATGAGTCATGTCAAAAATACCTAGGTTATAGTATAGGTAATAATTTAATTTCAATCATTGTTTACTACTTTTATATTTTTAAATAATATACGACATAAATAACTTATGAAAACTTTTTGAACAGCCTGAAAAGATTAAAGCAAATTATGTCGATACCCCATGTTGTACACCTAATTGCTCGAAGGTTTTCTGCCATTACACTGTTATAATTAGGCTACGTTGTTTTTACGACATTAGAATTCGTGAGAGAGTTGGTTAAATTGAATTGTAAATACTATTATATTACCTCCGTTTCAAAACTAGCTTTCAGACATTTTTTAATAGCTACCTGCAAGTGTTCAGAATACCTGTTAGTACCACGTAAAAAAGCAAATACTTTAATTTTTTATGATCACAATTTGTAAAAGAGGGCAAGTATACTGACCTAGATGCTGCACCGTCTGGGGCCGAGGCAACGAGCTAAATTTACAAGAAGCTCCGCTGAAGTGTTGGCCTATCTCCATCTCTCCGCCTGTGCATTGGTACATGGTATTTTAATTAAACGTCAAAAAAGCTCATCCACTAACATTTCATATTTTTTCTTTTCAATAAACGCCGAATAAAGCGAAACCATTTTAGTTTCTGAAAGGGTACGAGAAAGGCACAAAATTATTGTGAAAAATTATGCAAGACCCCCGGGAATATTTTTTAAAATACAGATAAGAAACGTTCTCTGATTACTGTTTTAAGTCGTTTTGTCTTCCTAAAGTGACATAATAATAAAGTTTAAAATAGAAAACGAAAGGCCTTAAGATAGACCACTTATATTATCCAACCTATTTAAAGATTGAAATGGGATTAAAACTGCCTTTAAATATATGTAATAAAAAAATGATGTTGAGTAAAAGATACATTTAATTTTTTAATACCTGCAGGATAATTCTTATCTACTAAACGTTCATCAAAGTCTTTATAAAATCCTTACAAAGGTTATAAGTTAAACGTATGTTTTGCGTGTATACGCAACTAGTAACTACAAAAGCTTGTGGTTATTACTCGTCATTGAAATATATTTCGATGTCGGTTATTATACATAAGGAACTCCCTACTGACCTACATTCGTTGTAAGTCGGAAAGTGTACGCGAAACACTCAGTTGAAGTGGCGGCTTACACATACGTGTTGATTGCACAAACTCTTTAAATTAAAAACTTAAAAGCGACATTTTTATAATTATGAAAACTTAGCTTATCCTTCTAACGTGCCGTAATATGACCGCAATATTTTAATTTGGAAAACGTATTACCATTTACGAACATATTCCAACTATAATTTATTGAATTTATTTTTTTATGTCGTAATAACTTATTTTCTATCTCAATATGGCACTAAGTAACTAATATTTGCTTAAAAGGAAAAAATTAAATAATATTCTAAATTTATACACAACCTGCAAATGTCACGAAGCTATTTTAAAACTGTATTCAGGAATCAATACATGTAAGAGATAAGCTCTTATTCGGTGGCTTCGCACAAAGCTCGAGTGGCAAAATCCGATTCGTCATAAAAGTATAATAATAGTGGGTCGGGGGTGCCGCAACAACGCGGCGGTGACCTACACAGCGCGCGCCGCCGCGGCAGTCTTCAGTCGAGCTTTCTAATGACCTCCAGCGTACTGTGCTGCGCTAAAGAATATATTTGACGTTATTCAAGTCACTCGAAGTATCAAGAAGCAATACAATATACGTTTAACTAAATAACAAACAAAACACAAGTGACAGACTGGCGCATATGGATATTTGCGGATTACGTCAGAACTAGGAACGAAAATGAACCTTACAGTCATTGGAATAAATGTGATTTGTATATAAATAAATAGAATCGCTTGTCAATAAATACGTTGAGGTAAGTTTGAACTTTTTGACTTTTTATAATAAATGGTTTTCGTTATTATTTGCTTATATGATTTAATAATTAACCGAATTTAAAATAGTTGCAGTTATTATTATATACTTTTTATTTTACCTATCATTGTATGTCAATGTTTTTTTTTCCAAATTTGTCATTATATATTTGTATATTAAAAAAAAAAATTACATCTTAAATCAAGTGATTTCACGTTCTGATATATTTTTCGTTATTTATTATATTATTAACTTATTGTTCAAATTGTTTCAGGTAAACAAATGGCGAAACTAACAAACTTTGAATAATTATGTAATTATGATAACTACCTATTGCTTTGACAACAATAAATATGAAAGCGTTATCTGGAAAATCGTATCAATATTATTGGTGTTGCCGACGGTTCACAGAGCTCAAAATACCTTGGGATGTGGCGAAATTATTAATAATAAATGTTCGTGCTACACATTCGAGAACGGTAAGTGTCAAATCTAGTTTAGTGATTCAATTATTCATATCGTATTCAATGCTATTTTTTAAGTTGATGAATGTGATAAACATTCTATTCCTATGGGTGCTATTTTGATATCTTTGCAGCGTTTCATAATTTAAAGGAATTGCCATAAAGTCGTGAATTATGGGTTTGGAGATTAATTATGTTACTTAATATTTTTGGGCTGGTGGTATCGGCCCTTGTTTTACAAACCAGAGGTAGTGGGTTCGAACCCTACGGGAAACCTTTATTTTGCCATTTTTTTCGGTTAGTTAGTGCAATATTATTATATCATGCAATTGACCAACAAGTTACATGATCCATGCGTCGGGGACATGTAAAATTTTGGGCCCGCTTGTCAAGATCATCTTGGAATGTCGATGATGGGCGTCGATGTCTACAAATTTATTGAGATTTTGTGTACTTATTATTAGTCTTTGGGTTGTGGAGGTCATATCCGATACGCGCAATGGAAAAATAGTTCTTCGGGTAAACGTGGATGGTTTAGAAGTCGGCCCCATAATAAATTAGCAAGATGATTAAAAAGTATTAAATCAATTTCTTTTTGAGGAAAGCATATATTTATATATATAACTTCACCTTTATGAGACATTATTAATATATTATTAATGAACTAGTTATATAAGCCAACATAAAAAAATCTGAATTGTTGCAGCTATTTTTCTCGATTGTCAAGATTCGAATACAAAACAAATAAAAAGTGCTTTAAAAAAGGTTACTGAGGTACATTCCTTGTCAATAAACGATCTCGATGATAATGAAGAAGTTTTGGGACCACATTTTATACCGCCTGGTGTTTGTATCAAACACATACATATATCAAGAACAGGCATTAAAGATATTGATGATGAAGCTTTCATGTCGTTGAGACAGTGCCTTGAAACTTTAAGTATCGTGTCAAGTAAAATTAAGTTAATTCCTTTAAAAGCGTTTACTGGTTTGCTCAAGCTGATTTCAGTTGAGTTCACTTCTAATCATATTGAAGTTATTCCAAGTTATAGTTTCTACGGTCTTCCCTTAATGAAAATAAACATAAAGCAAAACATGATTCGTTACATTTCAGACTCAGCATTTTCTAGTTTGGAGTTAACTCTCTCAGAAATCGATTTGAGCGAAAATAATTTAACGTCATTTCCGATAACGTCTATAGCAAAACTTAAACATCTTCGATCTTTGAAGTTGTCATGGAATGAAATGTCATCTTTTCCGGCTGTAGACAATATTGGTTTGTCGTCTTTAGAATTTTTAGATCTAAGTTCAAACAATTTTGAATTTGTGTCAGAAGACTGCCTCAAGTTTTGTCCGTCCCTGTTAATATTATCTTTTCATTTCAATTTTATCACCACAATACATTACCACGCATTTTATTCCCTAATCCATCTCAAGTCAATAGATTTGAGTCACAACAGGATAAAGAATTTAAACACAAACCTTTTTCTAAATAATAAAAAAATTGAATTCATCGATTTAAGTAATAACCATTTACATCACATTCACGGTATTTTCTGCAATATGCCTGTGTTAGAGCAGGTATTTTTAGGAAACAATAATATTTTGGAAGTGCCAATTGATTCCTTTTATAATTCAACTAATATTAACTTAATACACTTAAACAAGAATAGTATACACACAATACACAGTAAGAGCTTTAGTGACTTGGAAGAATTAGCTTCGTTGCGATTAGATTTTAACTACATAACTCAAGTGCCACGCGATATATTTATAAATAATAATTTAACAATGTTAAGGCTAGACAATAACAATATTATTGATTTGAAAAATGATACATTCCAAGACCAAGAAATGATAACTGAATTTCGTTTTAGTCACAACAATTTGAAGTTTATATCTAAGTACCATTTCTTGACTATGACAAAAGCGGAAGAAATTTATTTGAATCATAATAAAATAACTAACGTTGATTCTGAGACTTTTGTTAGGATGTTTTATTTAAAATATCTTAGTTTGCATGACAATTATCTTGTAGAAATAAATGATATATTACCAAAACCAAGTTCGACTTTGTTGAACTTTCACGTCGATTTCAATTTGCTTTCTTCAATAAAAAGTATGATATTTCGCTATCAGGTTAAACTATATCATCTCAGCTTAACAAATAATCATGTGAAATTTTTATCTAAAAATACTTTTGCCAATTTGACTCACTTAGTACGAGTCGAACTATATAATAATGAAATAGCTATTATTGACGATTTCACGTTTCAGCAATTACGTTCTGCTAGAAATTTGGATTTACGAAGAAACTTCTTGCGAAACGTAACAAACTTTACATTCATAGGGCTTTTTGAATTAGAGGATTTAAATTTGTCATACAATAAAATTACTTTTATTTATAACATGGCCTTTGATACTTTGAAAAAATTGCGTAGCTTAAATTTGTCATTTAATCCGATCAAAATTCTTCACAAAAATTTGTTTCAACATGGTTTACCTTTGAGTTCTTTGTATTTAGAGAGTTGTGAACTGCTACAAATAGAAAATGGTACTTTTGAAGGAATGAATAACCTTAAATATTTAACTTTAAAAAACAACTCTTTAAGTTCAACCGACCTTATATATATTAATATACCGGGACTTAAATTTTTATCCCTTTCATATAATATATTCGATAATTTGCCAATAGAATCGTTTTCACAATTGCCTCTTTTGGAAGTTTTATTTTTAGAACATTGTAACATAGAAAATATTTTAAAAGACACTTTTACTTTAAATAAGCACCTCGTGAAGTTAAATTTGGCCCAAAATATTATTGGTGGCATGCCTTCCTTAATTTTTGAATCACAAAACGCAATATCTGAGGTAAATATAAGTAATAATTTTTTAGACTATGTCCCATATAACATATTAAATAACTTAACGCAAATAGAAATATTAGATTTTGCTGATAACTTATTACCAAATGTAGAATTTAGTGGATTCGAAAGATTGAGAAAATTAAAGCATCTAATTTTGAGGAAAAATGAAATCCAATCAATAACTCTTAAGAAAAGAGTTATTTTTAGAGAATTAATACAATTAGACATGAGCTATAACCGATTAGTATCTATACCATCAATGTTATTAGACAATTTTCCTAAAATACAAAATATTAACATTTCTTACAATTACATCACTCGCTTCGATTTTTTTTTGTCGCAAAAAAAGAATGGCGTATCTCTTAATTAGTATAGATTTGAGTAAAAATCCATCAATATCTTGGCCTGCAGTAAAGAGCAGGGAAAATAACAACACCCTTATCTCACACTTGTATGAGATTCATATCTCTAAGACAAACTTGTCGAATCTTGATGATTTAACATTCGATTCCTTTGTTAGCTTACAACATCTGTACTTACAATTTAATAAAATACGACGCCTGTCCATTAGTCCTTTCTCCAAGTTAAGTATTTTAGAGAATTTAGATCTTAGCTTCAATAAAATTACACATCTTAAAACAAGTAATTTCCGTGGACTAGGAAAATTGAACGCTTTATGTTTAGCTAATAATAATATCGAATCTATAGAATCCTTTACCGAAGACCTTAGCAACTTAAAACTTTTGGATCTGTCGTATAATAGATTGCAAAATATATTAAATGAAGATTTAGTCAATTTGAAAGAACTCACTGTATTATACTTAAGTTTCAATAATATTAAATATATTTCTGTAACGGCTTTCAATAATTTGAATAAAGTAATAAATATTGACTTGGAACATAATAAGCTTCAGAATATACCAACGGACCTATTAATATCGATCGAGACTCACATACAACAAATTTCAATAAAAGGTACGTGTTTTTTTAATTAATGGCAAAGTTTTGGTTTGACGTTTGCTTCATAGTTTTAATTTTCAGATAACGTTATAATATGTAGCTGTCAAAGAAACAATACGTGGACATGGATACAAGATCATCCAAAAATAATAAAAGCTACTAGCGTTTCGTGTCTCAACGATGAATATCCAAAAGAAAAGTGTGATTTTCCAGTCATTACACAAATGTCCATTGATAAGCATCGAGATAATTCTGTATCTGTTTCATGGTTCATCCGAAATCGCACGGCGGTCAAGACACTACAAATAATATACTACGATGATGATATTAATTCAGATGTAAGTGATAACTTTTAGTTACTCGTTTTTTCATAAAAAAAGTTTAAAAATAATTGTTAACATTTTTAAATTATTTCAGGTTATATACAAATATATCGAAAAAACAGAGACATCGACGCTAATATCTGACTTAAAGCTTAACAAAAATTATATAATATGCATATTAACTTTGGATAAAATCCCATTTAGTTCCTCTGACGACGACGACGCAACTTTCCAAAACTCTACTTTTGCTGAATTTAAATATGCATCAAATATAAGTAGAAGTCGTGCTGCAACCCTTATTTCTCAATCCCCGTCTAGTGAATGTATTACTTTTGATACTTATACAAAACAACCCGTGAAATTAAAACCCACCAAAACTTTCCATTTATCAAGCATATTAAACCGTAGAATGGGTTTGATTGTCGGATGTTGTTTAGGTTTCGTGGTATTTTTTGTAATGGTAACAGTTTTGTTATATACCAAAATTAAAGAACGCAAACGTATTGCAAAAACGGACCCTGCGTGGTCTGAAATGAACGATTATCATTCAATACAAAGTAAGGAAGACATTTTACAACATTCTACTACCGCTTCAACCGATAATATTTTATTAGGTATGGCTAAGAATCAAAAAATGTCCTTAGAACAAATAAAATAGTTATTAAACGTAGATAAATAAATATATTTTGTTTATGTTAAGTAGATTATATAGCTCGAATTATGATAGATTTTACTTTTATTGTTACTTAGTATTGTAGGTAGTTAAAATAGTAATTGTAAAAAATATCTAAAGGGTACTGAGATTTATAAAATTTAGTGTAGATAGATGCTGTAGTAAATTATAACACGTTGTAAAATAAATGTTAAAACAGTTTTTGGGAGTATTTATTTCATTATACATTAACCTATTTGTTTTAGTTTATGACAAAAAGTATTACCTTCATAAAAATAGGCAATAAACAGTGTCAGTCACTGCTGTAATGATGTATTTATAAAATTAGTGTTACTTTAACACTCTTGAGTCTTAAATATATTGAAAACAATAGTTAAATTATTTTTCGAAATAGTTTGATGAATTATTATTATATAAATCGTATATAAAAGCGCTGAGAAAAAAATGTCTATATCCTCTGAAAGCGAATAAGATATTTGCTGATATAATAAATAGGCTGATGTATTGCAAATATTTTCACATAATGTAAATCTAAAAAAAAATACTATGAAACCATTACTAAACGAAAAATATATATGTACAGTCGATATAGGTGTCATAACAAAGCATTATTAAAATGTGATCACGTATTTTAATGAAAATTTAAAAGCTGTACACTACAGACTGTCGATGGGTACTAATGTTTTACCAGGTTATACATATTCAAAATAAAAATAAAAAAAAAAAACTTTTTTAGTAATATATGGTGGTGTACACGAAATATAATGTTTTTAACTCAATGTAAAAATATTTTTTCATGTAAACGAAAAGGACATGACGTACACGATAACATACATAGAGTCATAGATTCATGAGCGTACAGAGGGACGGACAGATAGCAATTGCGATTTTGTTTTATACCATGTATAATTATATAAAAGACGTACAATTAATTTCTCTTACCTGATTAAAGCGGAAATGTTGATCCATTCTATTTATAAAAGCTACGAGAAAATGCTTTTAATTCAAGCAAATGTTATGTAATTGTCAGCTATTGAATACAGTAACCTACGGGTATAAAATATGTTTAATTCAATTACAGATTTTTTTGGAATTTTGTTGATATTCAGATAAAAAATACAGTTTAGAGTGATAACTGTTGGTGATGGTCTACAGAATGTACATATGGTCCATTGATGCTGGTTGAATTAAAAAATTCATTACTCATTATTTCAAAGGGTGATGAAATACACATCACGAATATTCGTTAAATAAAATTACTAATACTAACATTGACATTCTAAAATCAGCAAATTGTAATAGTTATTTTTAACAACCGTATATATAACACAAAGAATAACTTTTTTAAATGAAGATAGGTCTCGAGTCGATGCGTCGGATGGGCATGTAAAACGCACAGTTGACCAGCGTATCTCAAACCCTAATGGATAGGGTGTATTAGGGAGGCCTATGTCCAGCAGTGGACTAACAAAGGCTGATGAAGTGATGTGTGTTCTCGAGTTGTTATACGGGCTATAGCGAAACTTGACGCATTCCTAATGAAAGGACTCCATCTTCAAATGACATATAAGTAATTGATGTAACTATATCAAATAGTTACTAATATCACAGTAGATATAAATGGAATAAATGGAGTATACAAGCTTTAATAATCCAGTTTAAATATATGACGATTATACGAAGTGTCTGAAATAAACTTATCATCGGTATAATACAACACTGCCTAGTCGATTCGACTAAAAACAGCATGCACTAAGTCTTGACAATAAAGACTGGAGTGAAGAGCTATAGAATACAGCAAGTCTATTGAACAAATAAGTATGTCTTTAAATTTCAAAAAATAATCAATTTTAAGCACAAGATCTCGATATTCGTATGATTCGTAATTCTTACTTGTAATGATAATGTAATGACAAGGCTTGATGTTATACTGAGATGAATAAGCAAATAAAAACTCTAATATACTATTTAAAAACATGACAAAAGTAATACCAACAATAACTTCTTTACTTCATTAGTCTAGTGGGACAAAACATCAACAAACTTTTGTGATTAGTGTGAAAATTCAGCAAAAATTCAAACTTTTACTTTGACTTCTATATTCAAAAGATATTTTTAGCGTAAATCTTAACCCTGTCCTGTGTTATGCCCATATGATCAGTGGCATTTTAGGTGGCCGCAATAAATATTGACTGTCATTGTCATGTAGATCCTACTAAAGAAAGGCCAAAGAGCATGGCACGTAATAATAGAAGCTTAATTATTTTTTTTTAGATCTTTTATCAAAATTAAAAAAAAATCTAAATATATAAAATCTTCAAAACCATAACAGGATTGACCTATGGTCTCAAAGCCCCCGTTACGTAAGATGATTCATGTTTTGGATTGACATGTCCTGTCATAATTTTTTTCCAATTGGAAGACATTCCTTATATTATTTTGTCAAAAAATTGTAGAAATAAACAAGACTTTAACTTGATACAGTAAAAAATAAAGACACTTATTATTTCATTGTTAACTCAATTTAAAATAAAATGCACGAAAACTTTTGATATGCTACAATTTAAGGCAAAAGGGAGTAATCGTTAAGCTCGAACGAATAAATCTATTCGGCCGCCACGAAAAAAAATATCGTGACTCTGTACACATAGAATGGAACTTTAAATTTATACTTCGAATCGCTATAACGCTGTTGAACCGTGAAGTGATTTATGCCCGAAGACTTCACACATTCCGTTGTTGCGAATCGGCAACATATATTTTACGTACTCGAAATATTACAGCGATTTCGTTCTCTCTTAGGGTTTACACGTTACACACCAGGGAGCAGATAATTTTTTTATCTCTCAATGATATTACTTTTAAAATATCTTACAAAGAGGCTCGACGATCCACGACTACTTTGATATATCAAAATGAAAAATACAAACAATATGCATAGTATTTATATTTTATAATATTTAGTAAAAAAATATTGTTTTTAACCGGTTTAGGGGGTTTCAGGGGGAAATATTAGTAACGCGGAATATAGGTAATATTAAACACGAAGTAATCGTAACAACTTTACTTTTATATTGCAGCAAAAGGATTTAAGGGCAAAAAAAATTATGGTTTTGCTGACTTGAAAAATTGATCCCACTTGTTAATGTTTTAAACACTCTACAGAATAAATGTAAATAAGTTAATCTAGAAAAAACTTTTAATGTTAAAAAACTTTCTTATAAAAGGAAAGGACAATCAAATTATTGTTTGTTTACCTTCAATTATCTTTTGCTATTTGGACCCCATTATTTAACAATTTATAAGATTAAAGAGGTTTAAATAAACATCCTTCGTTTTCACGTTGATTTGTTCCGTTTAGAGATTTACGATTTCTTATCAAAAAAATATGGTTTGAAGTAAATAAAAACAGTTAAGAAATAGGTTGAATATAAAATAAAACAATTTTTTAGCAATAAATTTAATCTATCCGTAAATTTGTTATTTTATACCAACGAAAAACACGAAATGAAATCTATTATCAGACAATTTTAAAACGAAATTGCATTGAAACTATTAGTAATTGAAAACTTGTTCGAAGCTTTTATAGATAATGTACCATGTAAATAAAATGCTGCAGCAACTCTTTAAGTATGAAGGCAACAAAAAATAGTAACAATCCCCTTTTCTGTAGCTAATGATAGAAATGAAAAATGTTTTTTGTGTCTCGAAGCTTCTTCGAACGATTAATCTTTCTGTAAGCCTATTGTTGATGTTTAAACAGGGTCAAAAAGTAGAATTTTTGTGTAAATACCTTAGTGAATTTCTTATAATTAATAATTTCAATGAAGGTAACAAGTGGGTTGCCAAACAGAAGAATTTATTCGTTTAGAATTTACTTTTCCTATGTCAAAAAATAATACATAATTATGCTTTAAAAATTGTGAACAAGATGAAAAAATATCACAAATTTTAGCTTTTACTTTGTCCTATATTTATGTATAAAGTAATAAAAAAAACGGTTCGTTTGCTTTATTGTGCGTCATTTATTAGAAATTTATTAATGTGTTGAATTCCAACTGCGTTTGACAATTTTGCCACACCTTGAGAAAGGAGTGGAGCATCAATAAAAATGTTTAAGAATGCTAAAGAATAAATTAACCGTAAACAACATATTTGTTTCATTTTTATTTTTGTTAAATTTTGCTAAGAAGGGTGCTAATTGTGGACCAGTCCAACATTTCCTGTTTATCTTTTCAATAAACAGGAAATATTGGATTGGTATATTTATAAATTTAAGTTTTTTTTTCAGAATGCAAACAAATTAATATATTATTTTGGTAATCGGTTATTAATATAATTAACTACTAATAAAATTTTACTCGGTACATACGTATATGACCGTCGGTGTCTGTCAGTGAAGGTTGAATGGTAGGAAATGCAGGGAGTCGTCATGGCATTGCTGATTTTATTGTTCAATAAATATTAGGCCGATATTTAAGCTCAAGCAATTATATGACCTGTACAAGTAATTTGAAGAGGATATAAGAGTACTAAAATTCAATGAAGTGTTACTTCCTTTCGCGGCGAAAGCAAACAAAACAAACGCCAAGGCCGTATGGCTCCTAAGTTACGGAAAAAGCCAAATTTGTTTCTAATTTTTGGAGACGTAAGTAGTTCTAAATTTACTTGCCAAAATGCCTACGCATGCCCATCCTTAAGGGGCCAAAAACGGGTTATGTTAGTCTCGCACTGCCCAAATCACCACGTTGTTCCTTACTGACGCCTTTAGATTGAGGTTACAGTGACATTTTCACTTCAATCTTCCGTAATCTCGACGGTGCTAGGATTCGAGGCAGGCCGTCTTACAGATTAAGTATTTAAGCTAAGGTAGTACAATAAGCCGTTTTCGTGGGAGGAGCTGAAGAAGTAACTAGCAACCAAGCGCTGTTGGGGTTGGGGAATAACGAGAAAGAATTATCGAAAACCTTTAGGTATATGCCAATAATAAGAAAATTTGTAACTTGTCTACCTTTAATACTAGCATATTAAAAGTAACTTTATGCACATACTTTTTTATAATACAATACCCAATAGCACGGTAAAGATTTCATGACACGTAAAAGCTTTTCATCCATATTTTTCGTGTACCCGGAAGGATATATCTCCAAACGCTATTTTTATTGCTCATAGCTCAGTTAAAAACGGACTTTACATCACCTGATGTAAAGTGCAAGTATCTTAAATAGGTACATTGAATAATGTAAAAAATATTGTTTATATTATATCAAATTCCTATGTATAGCAAACAGGCCTTTGAAACTTGAATTACTGCCACTAATATTGCGTTAAACTGTCTACTAATTAAACAGCACTATTGCAATCAATTTAATTAGTGACATGTCACGGCAGTTCTCCCTGAGGCGTTAATGGTTTGTTGAATTTAAGTAGAATTGAATTGATAGATGCTATTTAATATAACCACAATTTTTAACTGATCTTATATCGTTTTATTAAAATTTAACAAGTATTCCGTATTGAAATACCGAAGATATACTGACTCCGTACCATCCTTAGCTTTGGAAACCGGAAGTCGTAAGTTTGAGTCCTGCGGGGGCTCACAACTTTCAATTAATGTTTTCTCATTGGTTAGGGCAATGCAGGGTGATCACCCTAATGCCTATAAAATAAGATGATGAGAATCCATGCATGGATGAGCATTAATGGACCAACTTACCTGATTATAAGAGATAAGGAAATACTTGCAGAGTTTTTGTATAAACTATGAACCGTTATATCTGACTCGTGTCTGACCTTTGATACTAGATTAAGCTTGTAGTCTGCTGTCACTTTCATCTTTTCTATTGATTAGCATGCCGTAAACTTCGATTTGTACAATAAGATATATCATTTGATGCTTTGGTAAACAAGTTTAAGACGAGAAGATAAGTCATGTGTGTAAATTTGAATAGTAGAACATAGCTCAGATTTATAATAAATTACCAGGATTCCTCATTATTTAACATAATATACGTTGCTATTGTACATGTTTAAGCTGAGAGAATCATTGTAGTTCAATGTCAACTTAAATTTTTAAAACATAAAATATGTATACAAACGTTGTTAAACAAAAATGGTATCATCTAATCTACATCATATTTTAAATTGACAATAATAAAAGCTATCTAAGTATTGTGTAAATGATCCTCGAGATGGTAAAATTTATTAAAATCACACACATATACATAAAAATACAAGACATTTAGGGATAAAATATATGTTAGATGCGTTCATGTGTAAATAATTAGAATTAAATAGCAACATTGTTTTTATTTTTTATTTACTTATATCTGTTACATGAATAACAATTATAACACTTAACCGTTATATATTAAATCCTGTCACTATATTTATAAATAATGTGTAAAAGTAGACTTTTTATGACCCATACGACACGGTCCATGAACTTCAACGTTGATAAACAAGTTTTTCCACGCAAGTAACGATTTGGACTGGAATATCAAAGCGGTTATAACATCATAATAGATGGTAATTTTCTTAAATGAAGACGATAAAGCTAAGTCATGTAATACTTACGTTACTAATGTAAATGATTTTATCGCATGTAATTACTTTAAATATATAATTGACGTTTCAAACGTAAACAAGGTTTTAAAACATAAATTAAAATTCTTAAAACTGTATTATTTATTAATATTACAAAATAAAATTAAAAGGCAAATAAATTTTGTATTTCACAATATTAAATACGATCTTTTATTTTGAACGGTATATAAATGCTGACTCTTTTAATTTAGTAAAAATAATTAAATGAGGTCTAATCATGTTCGTGTTAGTTAGTGGCTCCAGATACAGCTTATATGAACTGCCTCCGTAGCCTAGTGGTAAGGGCGTGTGCTTTAGAAATCGGAAATCATGAGTTCAAATCCTGCGGGGACTCAACAAATTTTCATTGTTGTTTCCTAGTTGGGTAGAGAAATTTGGGCTGATCACCCAATTTTCTGAAAAGTAAGATGATCCATGCGTCGGATGGGCATGTAAAAAGTCGGTCCCGCACCTTACTCTCCCCGGTCGTGTCGGTTATCCGTCCCTTCGGGCTTTGAGAGTATAAAGGAACAAGGAGTGCGCTTGTGTTTGCGCGTACACTTGTGCACTATAATATCTCCTGCGTTGGCTGATCGGCTGCCGTAGTCGTAATCGACTGGTGAACATGATTATTTTGTGACTAAAATCCTTTATTTTTTTAAGAAACAAAGAATAGACATAATTTTCTACGACAACATTTCAAGGATTTTTTTTGATCTCATTTCTAACAACTCATAATAAACAGTATTTTGACATAAAATGTGGTTTAAATTAGAACTATTCAGTAGTTGTGAAAACATATTTCCCTTATAACTAGAAACCTTGACATATGATGGTAGAAACTTTCCAAGCATGCATGACATAAAAAAATATTTAAGCTTTTTTGCGTGACTCCTTAAGTAATGTCAGCATTACTAACTTATAACAAAAGGTGAATTCAAAACACAAAGGGAAATTAAACGCAATGTTATGAATTAGTAATATTAAACACTTTAAGAAGTCATATAGTTAGTACACAGTTATGTATCAAAACTATGCTACTTTAGTTGCTAATAACACAATATATAAGTGTAACGCAGTAAAATCAAATAACAAATACGGCACAGGTATATTTGTATAATATTGTGCAATGCATAGTATGCACCCTTGACATGACTATCTTATTTGAACTCGAACACTTCTCAATTTATTGTCGATAATATTAGGTAGGTAAATTAATACCAGGACAAACGTTTATAAACAACGCTATTTGTTACACAGTTATACGGGCTAGGCCGATTATAATGAAATAATTGCCGGTTACATGTTGCTGTCTATCTCTAATGAGCGAAGTACTCACATAGTAATAAGATAAGTAAGGAGGTAAGATATAAAGTAAGGTAAGGTATGTAAGTATTAAATAAGGCAGGGTAAAAGTATTGTTGCCAATTTCCTAGTATTGCTATTATTATATAAGTAAATCAACGGCTTGCGCGTAGCCGTCATAAAATAACGTAAAGCTTTTGACAGAGAGGACAGATTAATACTTATGATTGAATACATTGGACACGTAAAAAACATGAATAGTGTTAATTGTACCCTAAATGAAACTAATACAATTTCAAGGGGCAAGCCGTAGGTATAATAAATACTATGGGGAAAAGAAACTGTGGATTCAAGTGGTACCGTTCTATGTAACAAACATTCCGACGATATGTTATCGACTACTTAAAGTGTGCCATAATATTTTACAAACATTCCCTATAGAAATCATTGAAAGAAGTATTTAGAATTATTTTGTTCGTTTATGTCAAGTTTTCAAAGTCTTAACTAAAACTAAAGTCAAAGGTAAAGTTTCTCCCTCTTGCCCCAAGCATTCAATATACCGTTGAAGCTTTGATCTATATAGCAAATGTTAATAATTCTTAACTTTTCTTTCTTCGAAATTAGTATACATGTTCTTTTTGCGTGAACACAAAAGCTTCCTTTGAATTCTTCGATTTAATAAAATTTACAAAGACTGACCGTTTTGAAAGCGTAATATAAATAAAAATTTCTAGACAAACGCGCATAGGTCTTAATTTATTCGTTATAATTTAAAATTATTATTGCATTGGATAACCATACCACTCATTTAACCCAACTTTATTAACAAGTATCTAATAGTCAAAGAAAATAAATATGGTGATTATTAAAAGTTGCAGATCATCCACAATGTATAGAAACTAAATTAATAAGAACTGCAAATAAACTTTTCTTGTAATTTAATTTTTTTTTGGCTTGAAGGCAGACGTGCAGTTAAGCCACTGATGGAAAGCGTTCACCGATACCCATATACGTTAACAATACTGGAGATATTATCAACGCGCTACCTACTGCAAGGTATAGGATATTAAGTCTCGTTTACTCGGTAAATACGCTGGCTACGGTGCCCTTTAAACCGAGACCCAGTAGTGTTTTGACACTACTACTTTACGACAGAAATAGTCGCCGCGGCGGTACCGCCTCAAACGGCTCTATATGAAAGGGGGAAAAATTAATTTTATTAGCCTTTATTTATACTTTATATATTACTTTGTCTATAATATCAGTCTAAAAATTTTGTTCAGTCTTTTTACGATAACGTCCATGCTACATAAATAATAAGACAGGAGTTTTGCTGTCAGACTATCGGATTCCATGGTGCGTAGCATAAAGTTTTTGATAGCTATTATACAACAAGCTTCCTCCAACGTTACACACGAAAGGATAACTTTTTATTGATATAGCTTATGGCTCTTTAGAAACATGTTGTTGTTAGTTAGCTAACAGTAAAGAATAGTATACGGTGCATATAGCTTTCACCTATCAGGTTATATTTCTAGTTAAGTGTTTCGGATACTGTGCAATTAAGTCAACTGGCAGAAAATATTATTATCTTGGCTACTTTAAAAATATTAATAGTGATGTTGTTAGCCTATTAAAATGTACAAATGCTTTACACTATGAATGGTTATAGAAAACTCTTTTCGTGCTGAATTACAAGTAATGAAAATATTACAGTAGTGTTTATACAATGCTTATTATGCGGAATCTTATTCTGGCATAAAGTCATCGATTACCATGAAAAAACTTCTGCTACATACATTCTCAAGACAGCGAGCGGATTAATGGTGTTTTACATGCTCATTTTCCAAAGATCGGCAAAGTCATAGTAACCAAAGAAAGACGTTCCGTTTGTCTACTGCCTTTCTCAAAACAGGATGTGTTAGAACATATATTGTTTACATTTCAAGCAAGATTGAACAATGAGTTGTTTCTCTTAAGCCCTTAATAATTAACAGATTGCTTAGAAAATTAGCTTATTCACGTTAGATAAATGATAGCCTTTGAATAGATAAATTCTATAGAGAAATTCTTAGTTAATAAATGATTGATTCTGATCAATTTGAGCTAACAGATCTGTTTCAGTTGAGTATCTTTAATCAATGTTGTATTTGCAAAGCGTTGTCGCAGTGGAACAATTTATATTTATTCTGTTTCAGTTGTGTACTTTATGCATCGATATTGATAAGTCTATCTGAGTGGAAGTGAACATTTATAGCTTTCATTTTTACGTGTTACTAGACGCATCATTTGATAAGCTTCTATGAATAATCTCATTTAGTCTGACATGTTTAGTGATTCATAGCTATAACAGTATATTAGGTATATTTTAAAATTTTACTGTATATAATTAAATATATATATCTAACTTACAATAAATAATGTTGTATTTGGTCATCCAGTTTTCATTTTAATAAAATTATAACGTGCCTGATTCATAAACGAGTAACATTTAATATTTGTATGCCATTATTATAATTTTAGATGCAATGTTGTTAAAATTTTCAATTAAGGATTAATTAACTTACCGGTCTATAAGCGGATTTGAGGTTATGGATTTTGCAGTGCATAATATTGAAAATCATAATTGTTCACTGTATTATGAATCTACCCTTTCTCTAAAAAAATATACAGACGTAAATATATTGTCATATATTTCACTGCAACTTAATTTTTTATATAAAAAATATATTTTAAGTCTATTATAAAGTTTTTTTTTAAATAAAATACAATTGTAAAAACATATGGCGGCAATAGGCCTCTTTTTACAACGGACCATCTGGAGTAGTACCGATAGTGGTACTGAGGTACCGATTTCAACCGCATTAGTGTGTATTCAGTCGTCCACAGAATATATATTGTTTACTTTTAATTAATTTGATTAATGTGATGAATCGTCTATAGTAAGTGGTGCTCCCCCTTTAATACACGTAGCGTAAAATGTCACATATCTACGCTGCCCCGAGACATACGATGTTACGGTCTTCACTACTACCAAACGATCCCCTGTATGAGGAAGCATATCACTTTTAAATCACTTGCTATTAAATGAACGTCAATATAAAATGTGAAATTAAGCAATTATAACAGCTTCCTTTCAATTCCTAAGTATATTGCGGTTTAATTAATGGATTTTTTTCTGAAGATCAATGCAAACGGTAGCAAAAGGAAAAGTTAGGTTATCTCGGTCTAGCACTAGCTACAACCGTCTCGTTGTTACTTCCTGGCACCTAAAAAGTTGCGATACGTAGATATGCAACCAGCACTAGCCACTGAGGCAGCTCGTGGGCAGCTCTCCACTTAAGGCCGTGTCTCCTATACGTTGACAACAAAATCCCCTAAATCTGTTACCCAGAGGCCTTGAGAGCTTTGAGATATAGAACTCACAGTCCTTTTATGTTAATCATATAATGCTTTAAAATTAAAGTTAATTTCTCTTCTAACCGAATAAATAGTTTTCGTCTAATATTTTAATCTAATTTAACAAATAGACGTCGTTACATAATTAGGTAATTAATAAGTACCATCAGACATTGGCCTATGACTTTTTTAATCTTAGTTTTTTTATAAGTAATTTGTAATACGGATTTTGTGGCTTCGTTTCTAGAAAATTGCACAAAGTAAATTATTTTAATGAAACACTCCTATTTGAAAATAAATAGTGTTTCCTTTATTATTATTCCTGACCATGTTTAATTGACAGGTCGTAATTAACGAGAACCAGGTCAGTGTGTTACTTTACCATATATTGTAAAATAAATTACTCAGAAAATTTAATAAAAGGTTTCTTCATTCCCGGATGCAAAACAAAGTATTAATATGACAACAATGAGAATATTATATTTTTTTAAAGCTGGCGAAGCCGATAAAAAAATATAATATTCTAATATATAATATCACCTTGTGGGAAGTGGTTACCGACTCCCATTGAAATTGGCACACCAAGGGTACCAACGCTCTGCCTAATGTGAAGGACTCCTTTATGCCTGGTTTCAAGGAAGACATGTTATAGCGCGGAGGGAAAGCCTAGGAGGAAGTTCATTCCAGCGCTTAATAGTATGCGGTGTATAAGATGGTACAATAAATTGGAGAAGTAGGTACGATGTCAAACAGCTCTGTTGAGCACTCTTCGGTGAATAGACGGTACAACACACAGCGAGAGCCCATATTTCTCATTAGGTTCCAGCTTGTTGGTGAACATTGGATCGCCGAAGGTCTTTTTTATAGGGAGTCACGTAGAAGCAGCTTATTATTACTCCTATACTTCGGGGCACCGGTCCACATATGGGAGCAGTAACCCACGTGAGGCTTGTGCTTTGTAAAGCAGAAGCTTTTGGTCTGACATAAAGTAACGCCTCACTTTGTTCAGCTCTCCCAGTTTTTGAAGCCAATTTGACTTTGCTGTTGAAATAACACCGAAACTAAACGTCGCTTGAGATTTTGACACCCACGAATCCATGCTCAATGACGTATCAAATTTATGTTTTTGTGGGGTTAAACTGAACGACGTTAATTTGATCTCACTTGAGTCTCGCTCCAGAGAGTTCTTCACTTCAGACACAAGTTTTGACCTTTACTGCACTTCACACCGAGGGCAGGTCGTTAGTTACGTGGTTAAGTGGTACACCACGCATCACCCGTACTATCATCCGCATATCTCCGATGAATAACATATCATTGTTATGCAGAATTAAAAGCGTGGGTGAAATCCCCGAACCTTGTGGAAAGCTGCATTAATGGTGATGGTGTTAGAGCAACAGCCGTCGACAACGACTCTAATATTCCAACCATCGGTATTCCATAAGCGTGCATCTTCGATAGAAGAGCAGAGTTCGGTACACTAGAAGATCACCAGCTGAGGAATCGTAACAAAACTATACTGTCGGTTACTGATTAGCTGGTGCTTTAGGTAGCCAAGTAGCTATTTGTTTATGACCCACTCCATGACCTTCGCTGGTAAGGATAACATAGCTATAGGCCTGTAATTCGAAGGGTCTGCCTGGTCTCCCTATTTAGTGACCGATTATATTTTAGCAGCTGTCCACGATACCGTAAGCCTTTTAGCTGAGTCTGAAAGGCAACATAAGCACAAGAGTACAGAAGTCAACTTGGGGGCGCAATTCTTTAGGATCACTGCGGGACGCTGTCCGGTCCACTTGACTGAATGTTGAGTAGGTATAGTTCTCGTATGATTATTGTAAAATAAACATTCTAATATCTTACAATCAAGTTTTCAAGGATATAAAACCATGGGCTAAACTCAAGTTAAATAGAGGATAATAAAATAATAGTAATACATAGGTATGTATTACTTTTATTTTTATAATTCATAGGTATAAATTATATGTCAATATATTCGCGGTGTTTAATTAGTACACCGTATTTATGAAAAAAGATGCTGGTAGAAATTGAAAGTTAGTAACGTTAGTAGTACAGCTAATGTGTAGAATATTGTTTATTTATAATATAACTTACTTAACACGTGTCAATGCAGATAAAACCTGCGTCATACTGGCTTTATAATAATATATACATATTTCTGGTTGTAAATTGTCCTTGCGAGAGCAAATACAAATGTTACTCTTTACTAAATGTCGCTATCTTTTAATTGCTGTAGCATTTTAGTATGGTAACCCATGCACTGGTTTTAAAGTTGAAAAATATGAAATAATATATTGCTGTTAAATCCGTTATATCCCTCCAGCAGCTTCCTGTAACTAGCAAGCTTGAAGTGTTTTTTGTATATAAATACAAGTGTAGTGTTTATATACTGTATGGATTATGGCTAAATTACAGTGGTATATATGAAAAAAGGTGTATTTAAGTTACGAGCTAGGAAAAACTAATTTCGGTAGATTTTCTTTTTGTTGACTGGTTAAGATTTTAAATCTGGTTACATTTTCCTCCGTGGCCTAGTGTTATTAGCCCTTGCTTTTTAAACCAACTTTCTGACCTACCCGAAAACAACTTTCTGTTATCGTTGTTTTCGGGCAGGTTAGGACAATTTGGTCCGATTACCGATAATTGTCTAAAAAGTAGGATGATCCATGGGTCGGATGGGCATGTGAAAAGTCGCACTACCCGCCAACCCCCTTTTGACCGGCGTGGTGAGATATGTTCCAAAAACCTCGTAATGAAGAATGCATTCGGGGAGTCCTATGTCTATTTAGTAAAAAATTAATGATATTAGGTATTCAATACTAATTCAATTTTAAATAACATGCGCTAGTTATATTAAGAAAGATCATTAGCTAATGACTACTGCTAAGTACGGTTCAGGATTTAGCTGTAGGGTTTTTATAGATTGTATACCTTTAACTACTGCAGTCATGAATAAAATATGCATCAATAATTATAAAATAAACATTATGCTTGATTATATAATATTGCTTTTTGTAAGTAAAAACATAGTTATTAAAATATTTTATCAATATTTAATTTTACAAAAACTGAATTTAAAAACCTGACGCTTATTTAATCTACGAAAACTTTCAAACATTCTTTTCAGAATTATATTTAGCTGCTTAGTCGTTTTTCTTTACTAATGACCAACAAAATCAGTATTTTAGCTACATTATTTTATATTCTGTTACAAATTCTAGCTGTCTCCCATCATGTTTCACTTAGAGTGCCTGCTTAACTTAATCAGCACGTTCGTCGCATCTTCAGTAAATAAAGGTACTCGATATTTGAGTTCAGCAATATTTACGAGGAAATATAGCTAACAACTGAACTGGTGTTCTTATGGTTCGGTCAATCATTCGTAAAGTCTAAAACGTAATAAACTTAAATTTTTCATGTAATGTTCAATTCCAATTATTTTGCGTCACTTTTACATTGAGTAAATAAAGTATAATTGACATAACAAATACTTATATGATTCTTGATGATGATGTTCATTTATTTTAAAATTATTGAACAAATATTTAAAATAATTTTATAAGGTTTTACTTATTTTTATATTAAGTTTATAAAATGTTTGATAGTCAACTATAAAACTATGAACTTTTATAACAATAGTATAAATCTGACAAAGTTCACTATCCAAGAATCCTTGTTTTTATAAAGTGAGTACGGCTCATCAGTCCTTGTGTTTTAGTCGTATTAATAATTGAATACATGCGTATTTTACACACTTGAAGACAAATACTAAGCTGTTGTTACCAATCAAAAGTATAAAAAAATAAGAGAAGCTACTTAAAATAATACGCTATTTCTAATATGTTTTTTTAGCATTCATTTCAGCAAAAAGTTTTACCTAACATTACAGTAAGGTTAGGCATCATAATTTGCTATATATGCGGATAAAATCGTGCAAAGTTTGACTTTGTCCATTGACATGACATTTCTGCCGCAGTATTTTAGAAATCTGATATGTTTTATTATTTTTATAGAACGCCATCTGCGCATTTTTATATATTTATACATAATTACAACCTCCTATCGGGTATTCGGTTAAAAAAGGGAATTAAATAAATTTATATTGAGAATTGACGCAACCACGCTACATAAAGATGGCTGCTGCCCGTGCTTAATTGTAGGGGATAAATTGACTAAGCACTCTCCATTACAAAGTGAACTCTACTTCTAAAACGTAAATGAGCTTTACACTATGGTCGGATATTCATTAACACCGTCCGTTTAACATGGCTAACGATTTAATGTAAACGTAGTGTTTGAATTGTTTTTACTACTATCTAGAAGCTTTCACGATAGCATAAAATTTTATAATCGGCACTTAAAGGCCTTTGTTGAACTGAACACAAAACAGAATAAGATTATATAAGTCTTGAAGTTGTTGAAGCTACTGGTATAATATTACTATATAAGATGTTATTGAAAATAAATGCTAGTATTTTTATAAAGCAATGATTTTCATTCATCGTCATCGTCGTCGTTGTCGTCGTCGTCATTTCAGCCTGTTAGAGCCCACTGCTAAGCATAGGCCTCCCATATAAGACGCATGATCCTATGCCATCAGCATCCACTGACCTCCTGCACTCTTGCACAGGCCGTCACTCCATCTCGTGAGGCAGCCACTCGAAATCCTTTCTTCCACAACGGCCGGAGGCATAGCTAACGAACCGAACGATAACGGTTCTACGAGCTATGCCTCCATTCCTTTCTATTATCTATTATCCGCCCATTGCCACTTCAGGTTGCTGATTCTGCGGGTCGTATGAAAGCTCCAAGTCAAAAAAGTCCTTTTATTCAATATCGTATAGTATTCGCGTAAACAAGAGAAATAGTTATGTGTACCAGTACGGACTGGAAACCGCAAACAACAATAACACGATATTTATTAAAGTTTTAATTCCAAGTAAACTGAAGAATAATCTTACTACTATTATATGTTTTTACACTGCATCCATACAGTCCTTTATGGGTTCAAATCCTGCGGGGCACCAAAAACTTTTCACTGTTATTTCCTAGTTGGGTTTATCACCCGATTGCGTGTAATATAAAGGGATCTATTTAGTGGAGGAACAGTTAAAAAGTTGATCCTGCCCCTTATATATTTCTGTCGTGTTTGTTATTCGTCCCATCAGGTCTTAAAAGTATATACATACATATAGTTTTAAGGCCCGATGGTGCACTTCATATTCCATTATATGCTTTATTATATCCTTTATATGCATAGTAGTTGACTTGAAAAACATAATTATTTTAATTTTTTTACATCAAAAGGAACGCAAAAGGTCACAGGACGATTTATGTAGTTTTTGCCAAAACAGTACAATAAACCAATATAATAGAAAGACGTGTCAAATTTTAAATAAAAATACGGACGGGTATTCAAAACACATTAGAATAGACAGATCACATCTCAGTCTGCACGTGGTCACCGGAAAATGAGCGAAAGTTGGGAAAAAAATATAAAGAATAAACGCGAATAATCCGTAAAAACTGAATTTAATATTCATTGTAATCGCGTAAATAAGAGAATTAATTATGATATAAAGTACCTATCATTATATATTTGCTAAGATTTTTTGTCAATGTTTTTAAAAATAATAATCAAGTGATTGTTATAACTGCTAATAAAGTGAAATCAATCGCATGAACACGTTAAGTTTTTTAGGGTGTATAGTAACCACATTGATCTGAAATCGAACCTACTAATAGGCACTCCCTTATTGGGTTTACTTCTAATGTGTTGCGGGCAATTTAAGTGTCTTATTATAAAAACGAGCCTAAAACTTTGAACACAATAATGAATACACAGACTGTAACTAATCTATATATATAAATGACATTCCCATCTACACATTGACTCATCACGATATCTCTGGAACCATAAGGCGTAGCGACTTGAAATTTGGTAGGAATATTCCTTTCACTGGGTAGAGGTCAGCTAAGAACGTATTTTACGAAATTCCTCCTACGGGGGGGTTGGGGGGTGGCAAGTACGAAATAAAAGCTTTGAAATCAGTTTGGGTTGCAAATAAAAAAAAAAAACCTACATATTGGTTATTAACTATTGACTAATATTTTAAAATTGATACTACATTTAAAACTTATAATATGATATTTATATTATATGAAAATTGAATTAATATATTTTTATTTATGAATTAAATGTTCTCGGTAAACGACGCTTTATTAAAAGTTTTTAAGGCTTCTTAAATACCAAACTAGATCAGTCTGTTACCAGTCTCTACATAAATAGTGTTTTTAAGATATATGTTGATCGATTAGTAGCTGATTCATACCTTGGAAAATTGCTAGATTAAAGACATATACATTTAAAAACATGTAGCCAAACATATGAATGATGGTGCAATTTGTTGTTTAGTACATCAGACAGACAAAACACTCCGACATTAAGATAAGGGTGTCTCGCAATTTGTAAAATTGCTAGATTAAAGACATATGTACATTTTAAAAAAAGGTAACCCAACATACGAATTGTGGTGCAATTTGTTGTTTCGCACTTCAGATAGAAAGACACTTCTACTTTGAGAGAAGGGTGTCTCGCTTAGTAAGGTGAACGACCTTCTTGTCATGTCAATTTGATACCATAACAAGTCATTAGTTATTTGTTGAGTTCATATTTATTTTAATATACGTTTGACACGAATTTTAGTGAAAAAAATGGCTTTCAATTTATTTATAAAATAGATCAACATGAACTGATTTTAATGAGTTTATTTTACATTTAAAAAATAGCCAATAATTTAAATATAATATTAATATCATTTAGCCATTATAACGTTTAAAATTATAAGTTTACATTAATTATTTATGTGAATATATGACAATTGTGTGTATATATGACAATTCGAAAAAAATAAATAAACAAAATTTGAAATACGAATAATTTTATTATATTTGATTAATAGAAGCTACATTCACAATAATGCATATAGAAATTAAACGAAATATTTTACACGAATAAGAAAACAATATGTGCTGATAACCATAATTGAGCTATTAAATTTAAGAAGCTACTGAAACTATAAATGTAGCTTTAGGAATTTCTTCAAAATAAAGAAATACTTAAAAAAATGTTATACATACCTACATTACTTTCGTTATTAACGTTTCGAATAGGCGAGTGCTTTCACCGTTCACGGTCACAGTACAAATAGAGGCGTAAGACGTCGTGATGTCATTGCTCAAGAGGAAATATAGGATAATACGTACTTAGATTTTAATGTTTTGTCTTTAATTCTATATATTGCTATGTATATTTATATTACTATTAAAATTTGTTCTAGATAATACTTTGACCTAGGTTAAAAATGAATAAGCAATTTTTATTTCTGTGTCATATTGTTACATACAACATCACATTCATAGAGTTTTATGTTTTATCTCAAATAAGACTAAAATACTAAACTATTTAGATGATGAACTTTTACAGATTCAAATTCCAATCAGTGGTAAAAACCATTATAACGTTACAATATAAATTCTTTTTTTTCCCAAAAAAATCCTACAACACATGTAGGGAACTTAGAAATGTATTAATTTATTGTTTATCTTAGTATAGCAAATACGAAATAGCGAACCGTCTTTTTGTGTTATATATACAGATAATTTCATTCCAGTATTTATTAAGCAAGTCAGACCACGACGGAATTAATTTTTTATCTCGCTTGCAGGTACAATCCGAGGACTTCTCCCTCGATAGGTATCTCAAACACTCAGCTTATTGAAATCTTCCACCGATCCCGCCATGACCCGAAGGCCGATAGATCCCTTCATATTCTTCGGAAATGTTTATAATGAAATTCAATTACGAATTTTTTCTTACATTTCTCAATTTTCGTACTCTGCGGTCCGATTAATAATATGGAATAATTTTAGTTATTGTTTGAAATAATCTATTTTCCTATTTATTTCGTTAGTATGTTAAAATCACGTACCGTAAATGGATAAATATTCATTATCTTAATAAAATTGTTTCATTAGTCTTAACCAAAAAAAATTATTTATACAAACTTTTTAAAACCATTGAAAATCAAAATTACGAAGATTCTCTTCTCTTCGTGATCTAAGCTTTGTGGATGCCATTTTGGAACACAAACAATTTATGTTTTTGGTTTACTGTACTTTTCCATTTTGTGTGCCAAATAAATGTTTTTCTTTCTTCCTTTCATATAATTTCCAAGTATCAGCTATTGTATTTTTATAATAAAGGTAAATGTTAGTTGGCTTTTTTTGACCGACTTTTGGTATAAACGGGTTATTCAATTTAGAGCGTATGTATGTTATTTGTTTTTCCTCTTCCGTAAAATGGTTTTCATCGTTCCATTTTATTTAAAGATACAATCGTCATATGATTATAATTGAAGAATATTAATACGGATGCCATGAGTCACTTGATGGATAGTGGATACTGCTGTATATATGAGTAATAAATTAGAAAAATGTCTTCACTAATGTGTTCATTTATTATCATCATCATCATCATCATCAGCCTGTGTTAGTCCACTGCTGGACATAGGCCTCCCCTAATGCACGCTTTGTCCATTTAGGGGGTTTTGGGACCGTAGCCCATTACGCTGGTCCAATGCTGGTTGGTGAGTGGACCGACTTTTTACATGCCCATCCGACGCATGTGACAGTTCATTTAGTTATGATATGAGCCCGATGTTAGTATTTGTTGTATAGATGCACCTACCCGAGAGATGTGTGTATCAACTTGTAGCCGCACTTGAGCTTCGAAAATGGAAATATTTTAGACGCCTTAAATTCATGCACAACACTGAAACATTAGTCGTTACGTTTCTTTTATCTAGTAAAATATTTCTAAACCACTGGTTTGCGGCAGAAAAGACTACGCCTTCAATTTATATTTGCAGAAGTATTTTTTATTATTACTTGGTTACCTTTTTGAAAAAAAGCATATATTGATTACTTCAACTCGAAAATCAATTGGCAGAAATTGCTTACAACATTAATATACGGAAAGAATCGCTTGCTGAAGTCAGAAACGCTACGGTCACGTGTAATAAATCGTAATAGACAATTTAATGAATCCTGCTCTTTTGAATAAGGGCTGACGCATGCTAAGCATTACAATTCTATATTGCTTTTTTAATTAATAAATTAATATATAATTAAAAAGGGAAATACAAGTACCTTCTTGAAAAAGAAAAGTTAAAAAACACGGCTTTATTTAAGCAACGTCAATAAATACTAGTGTAATAAAAAAATCCCTTTTTAAATTTAAATACTATTATTAGACAGATAACAAGTTTAAAGTGTTTATTTACTACAATTATTTTTTTTTTCTAAACAATTAAGATGTAGAGTAAAAAAAAAAGCAAAACAAGACCGAAGTGAAAAAATAAGCGATACACTTCTTATAACATTCTAAAGTGTTTGTTAAATAACATGACTTGACAGTAAATATAGGAACCGTATATTAACTGCTATTATCAAGGAAAACAAATTCATATTTATAATTGGTAGACTAAACCGGATGAATTTAAATTTGTTGTTTCCTATAAATGAAAATTGAACCAATTTACTATAATTAATAATGACAATTTGTTTCTAATCAAATATCGTTCAATTGTCTCATTTGACATATTATTTAGCACCGCAGATTCTAAATAATATATTTATTCAAATATTTAGTATCTTATGCTAACTGTTGTACAAGTAAAAATTAAAGTTGAATACGCCAACTTCTCATTATTAAATAAGCATTCATTAACAATTTGACACTTGAAAAAATAACCATCAAATAACATAAGTCAGATATTTTTTCATTTCAATCATCTTATATCGAGTAACGTAGTACTTAATGTTAAAAATCTAAAGTCTAGAAGCCTAACCTCATATCAATGAAGATCTTACATCGGTCGCTGAACTTCATCAGTTAGAAAATTTTCAAACATCGAGTAACAAGAGCGTCAATAAATTATTTCCCTAAAAATCGATAGACTATTAAAGATGCAAAGAGATATTTACAGAAATCAAAAAAATTATGTAAATATTTAGAGCTAATTTAACTTTGTCTATGTTAGCTTTCTCGTAAACTTACATTTAATTTAAGATAAAATATTAAAGTTTCAATAGTGATTGATAAGATCCAGTGATAATTATATAACAACTGTTGTCAAGGTAATTAAATATTAAATACTTTGTAGAACATGTGCTTTTGCTTATTTTTACATGTTTAATTTTAAATAATTGATTTAGATATTACTATTAAATATTCTATTTACCATATACATTTATATATTCGTATCTACTACAAATTATTTACAGTTACCTGAAAATTTATATTATTATAAAAGTAATATCTTTAAGTGGTGGTAGATTTCTTGTAAAAGAAAAGTGTAAAAGTAATTTCATTAGAAGTGTGTTTAAAACGTGTTAACTAAAATTCAGTGATATTTTAGACATAATCTTATGTAAAAGTATGTTTTTAACCCTTGAAAAAAGTATTTAAGAAATTAGGTATGAATAAAAGTGTCAGAAAAAAGAAAGACTTAACCATTAGTGTATTGATCAAGTACGTAACTATCAATATCAAGTACATTTCCGTTATACACGGAAAATAAAAGCAACTTCCACGCCGATGTTATTCCATCATTCATTATTCATAAACATTTGAGAAACTCTGATGATATCTGCCCGTATCTCACGAATGGATTTCACAATGCAAAGACTATTGTAAATTTTCGCTCTTCACTCGTCGGCAACTTTTTAACTTTCTTTTGGCATTTGTTTGGCTTTAAAGAAAATTTTATTTCACTAGTTATGAAACTTTTGACTTTTCTTCGCTTGTATTCTTTTGTATAGTCATCACAATATCCTTGAATACCTGTCATCTAAAAAAATCTGTATCTTAATAATGACTTCTAAAACTTTGTATCGATAAAAATAGCCTTTGATCAAATCGTTGTGTACTATTTTAACTCTTTGTTAAGTATGTAAAAAAATATGGTAATTAACAAAATTTCATAGAAAATTAATTATAACGAGGAGCATGCACTGCACAAGAGCGGAGTCATTTAAAAGAGAAAATTAATGGCATAAATGTTTAAACCCAGCTATCATTCAAAATAAGTAAGTGCCATTAAGCCCCTTTTATGTATTACTTTAGCTTAAACTTCTGTAACATAAAATTTAGCCATCGTTTTAAATTGGAACGGCTCCAATTAAAATTTTGCGAATACAAGGCCTGAAATTTAAATAAAGTTAGCCGTTCTTATCGTTTGTTAAGAGAGAAAACTCAAAAGTTAACGTATTTAAGCACCCTGTCTGTTAAATTTTAAAAAGCAATTATTTGTTAAAAAATCCGTTTCACCTTAACATCGATTTATGGTAGACTAATATTCTTTACTATTTGATTATAATACTACATTTGGTAATAAATATCAATACTCTAAGTTTATGAAGCTTCTTACACATCGTAAATGATCTGATTTTAGATTTAAATAAATATTTTCACATTTAAATGCTACTTTTTAATTATACAAATACAACATATATAGTTTTGTTGTCTGTGTTCATAGATATACGAAAATTCAAGTAAATGCATTAAATGACGTTTAGAATAGAAAAATAAAAGAACTATATTGTGCACATAAAGATCAAGATAAATGAAGTGTGAAGGCACGAATAATAGTAACTTAATGTTTTTAGCGCCAAATATTGTTTTTATCCCTAATTGTTCTTTTCAATAGTTTGTATACTTAAGAACAATCATTTTATGCCTTCTTAACCGGTAAAGTTAAGTATTCCAAATTTAAATATTAATAAATATACTAAATATTAGTAAATTACCTTCGTAAAACCCTATTTTTTAGTTACATAAAAATCTTAGAACGGATTATTACAGTAACACCTTGATATCAATCGATTTTCTAATTTTAACAAATGCCAATAATAGTTCGAAAATAAAAAAAAATAGTTACTAGACAAGTATAAATAAAAAAGACAACAAGACAACTATAAATAAAACATAAAAATATTTATGTGGCAGTCTCGTACTGTACTAAAAATACTAAAACTAATAGTTCAGCATTAAGTAATATTAAAGATATTAACAGTGTTGCGTATAGTTTAATATAAACGTTTATACGTAGATAACGTCAATATGTCGATTAATAACGATTAGTATTTTTCTACTTTTAGTCTTTTTGTTTGACTCTAAATTGAGTTGTTTTCATGAATGAGTGAAACACGAAAAGTTATGCATACACAAAGGAATATATATATGGTAACATTAAGAGAAAAACAAAGTAAGTAGATAAACATACAGCACTGAAATTGAATCACGTAAACAATTTAAAACTTAAGCATTCATTGCAGAAGTTTTAAACAGATGTGATCTTTTTAGTACGAGTGTATTGAAAAATCTCAATTCACCAAACTATATCACTAAATAAGCCTCATAAAACTTAATAAAATAAAAATTTAGTCTTTATCTGATGTTTATTTCATAAATAAAGTTTATGTTATTTATAGATAAATGCATAAAAATTACACAAACGTTTTTGACACTTTTATCATTCATTCAACAAGCCTTGAAAGCTTTTTATTGATTCTAAATAACTTTCTATGAAAGATACATCCAAACAGAACTCTTAAGAATTTTATTTAGCTAAGAAATCTGTCTCGTTCTATTATCTTAATACAGTATAGCGTTTGCTTGATTAATTTGAATACATCTCCATTACACAAGACCAACGTTCGAGGGGAGAGCTTATTTATAATCTCCTATGCAAATCTCGTTTTAATTTAGGTTGTCGCACAAACATACAGCTGTTCTTTGTTTTAGTTACGGGAATATTAATTACAGCACTGTCATGAGTTGTTCTCTAACATATTCGGCACACAAATTACACGGTTAAACGTTTTGACATCGCGAAATACTAAAAGGATTTAAATTTAAAAATCAAGAATGACGTATATAAAAATTTCTATTTTGGAGTTAATATTTTAGTAGTTAATATTATTTTTATTATATATGTTTCCTTAGTTTCCAACAAAAAAACTTATTTAGTTCGACTCATAGACGAAACATCTGTTTGTCATCTGTTGATTTGTCTTTTTAAACGAAATATGTCTAAGCTCAATCCTGCACCTAACACTGGCAATTTTTTTCTATACAAAGTTACGTCTACTTGTATAATAGAAAACAAAATCCATCACTTAACTTTTATCAGATCATTTATCCTTTTGAAGTATATCAAAATTAAGAACAATTATCAATGCTTATTAAACTGAAAATTTTATGAATGAATAAGACATAAAATTTTCGCTTTTATTATTACTATATTCTTATACAAAAATCATAATTTAAATCTTATTACAATGTACTAAATATCAGTCATCACTAAAGTAAGTAAAGTATACCGAAAGACAATCCAGTACTCTTAAAGAAATTCGTAAATGTTTACTCTCCTTTAAATATAACCTAAATTAAATCAATTAATGAATAAGACAGAAAATTTCCTGCTTTTAATTAAGTTTTGGAATTGCGCTCCCAGTAATTAACAGCATTTGAACGATAAACAAATTTATATATTCGATTAAGTCATTCTGTACTGTATTTATTTACGTAACTCTTCTTTATTATATTTAAGTAAAACGACCAATCATTTCTTGAATAATAAATATTATTGGCACGTTCTTAAAATCTTAGTTACTTTTCATCATATTAAGAATATTGATATTAAAATATCACCTTATATAACTAGCTTCTTTCCGAACATTAATAAAATAACATTTAAACCTGCGCCTACTGCCAGACTCGGACACAATTAGTTCTCATCGCACCTGATTATGTTTTTTAATTACCTATTAATCGTAAACTACTAAAATACACATTAAAAAAAAAAAACCCTATGGAAATTCGGTAAAAATACGGATTAACTATAGTTCTTCGATTGCAAAGATTTAGTTAATAAATTGAATTTATTTTTCGTCTAGAAGATAACTGTGTTAGCAATAACATCTCTAAAAGTCGTCATTAGTCTACGTAATAAAATCATTAGACACAAAGTCTAAAAATTTGCATTATTTTCCATAAAAGATAAACGAATTTGTTGACTACCATAAAATCCTCTAAGAATATAAAGTTAAGTTTTTTTATAATTTAACTATTTTATTGATTCTTCTAATAACTAAATGAAAACTTTACGATTTCTATTTACGTCTATCTACCTTTACCTATAAATTCGATCGTTTCTCTCCACTTAAAAATAAAATACTGCATATTTTTGTCTGTTGTCTACAATTTTTCAAATTTCCTTCAACATTCGTTTTGTTATGGTTGAAAGAAAACTTTATTTAAGTTTAATACTTCTACTTGCAGCATGTTGCATAACCTCGTTTTGAATTTGGCTTTCAGCCAATTTTCTTCTTTTGTGTGGTTTAAAATTTTATTATATTCTTCTGTTTAAAATGTCTTTTACTGTTGAGGCTTAAATTATATCATGAGTTCTTTTCAGCAACTTAAGTTCTTATTTGTAGGAAAAGAAAACCGTGTGGTTTCCAGCTGACTAAGAAAGTCGATATAACTTATTCCTATTAGAATAGAGAAATTATTATATTATATTGCATTTACTATAATACGTGAAGGGTTTATAATTTTGACGCCATCAATTTTATTAAGCATCCAAGCAGTTTGTTTAAAGAAAATTATAAATAAAGTTGTTCTCTAGTTAGAACTTTCTTAAGCAGAACTAATGTAAATTGGATTTCGGCTAGGTAAACATAAAATAAGGAAGTGAGCTCATATAGCTTTTTAACATAAAAAGATAGATACAAAGATCTTATTATTAATTATGGTAACTATCTAGATAAAATACATAAATTAAGGTGTATGCTACTCAATAAAAAAATGTGTTATAATAAAAATTGTAGCATCGCCTTTGAACATTTTTTTTGTTAATTTTTAACAGTACAAAATGAAAATGTGTTCTCCAACTAATTTAATATTCTTAAACATTATGACTTATGACTATTATTATAACATGAAAATGTTCAGTAATGTAGTTTTATAGGTGTCTTCCACCGTAATAAATCCATAGAAACATTGTTTCATTATATTTTTTTATGTCGTTAAGGATTTTTTCGTGTTATTTGCTTTTATAGCTAATAATATAATATATTACACGGCTAATAATAGCATACATACTTTCATTACCAATTGTATATGGTGACAAACGAATATTTCCTACAGTATACACCTTATTAGCATTTAATGAGCTTGTAGAACGTATTTAACATGGGATCCATATAGAAACTTTTTAATGCTTATACCATCCACAATTATATTTATAAACAGGACATTACCCCCTTGGTACACAAAATACTGCCTCCGTAGCCCAGTATTAAGGTCGTGTGTTTTAGAAACCGGAGGTCGTAGTTGGTAAGGGTAATTTGGGCCAATCACCCGATTGTCTGAAAAGTAAGATTATCCATGCGTTGGATGTACATATAAAGACCTCGGTCAACCCACATAATCGCATTGGACCAGCGTGGTGGGATACCAGAGAAAACTCCCAATGTAGAAGGCGTTCTTTAAGGGAAGCCTATGTCCAGCAGTGGACTATTTAGTAGTATTTGCAGAGATAGCAGTACGGACAGTGCCCGGAGAGACTGTGTTTCCCGTACGTTGCTACTCAGGTCATGGGGATAACCACCGATACCCGCACCTGCACCTTCCCTGTTTCCAGGGCAGCATGTAGACCTCCCTCTCGCATATAGATATAGCTTTTAAACTGATATGGCTACTGCATCGGTCATTCCTGATTCTGTATCCTAATAAAAGTTTCAAAAATACAAAATCTAGTTTATAGGCTTAAAAGTTTTAAAGTTAAATTTGTTTTAAAAACAAAATCTAATTAATTTCCTTTTACTTCCAATTGTATTGCTGTTACTGTTTGAAGTGAAAATTATTTTTATGTTTTTGCTTTTTTCATTTCCTTAAATTTTGTGATTTTAATATGCGTTATTCTGGCTATCATCAATAGTTTGCATCATCCACTGCTGGACATAAGCCTCCCCCAATACTAGGGGTGTATTAAGGAGTTTTTGGACCGTATCCGACCACGCTGGTCCAATGCGTGTTGGAGGGTGGATCGACTTTTTACATTCCCATCCGACGCATGGATCATCTTACTTTTCAGACAATTGGGTGATCGGCCCAAATTGTCCTATCCAACTAGGAAACAACAATGATAATTTGTTGCGTCCCCGCAGGATTCGTACCCACGACCCCCGGTTTCTAAATCACACGCCCATTTCACTAGGCTACGGAGGCATTCGTATTCTGGCTAAAGTAAATAAAATATATAATTATTCAAAATTTTATTTGATCAAAACCTTTTTTCATGAAGTTTCCAAACTATTCAAAGTAACGAAATTCGTTATAATTATCTCCTTTTTTATTTACGTAGCATTTAAAACAAAACGTTGCTTACAAATACGACTAAATTTATGCGCAGTATTTTCTTCATTTATTTAATTCGTTACGATTACACAAAAGGTTTGGTTAGAGGGGTACTTATAATGTTCCAAGCAAATCAGGTTTTAATTTACGCCGTCGCACAAACACTTAGCTGTTCATTATATTCGTAATGAAGGCGATAGTGTTAACATTATTTATGTTTTCGTAAGATATTTCATAAATTAATTAAATATGTAGCAACAGAAAAGCATAATAAGAAACTTTCTTTAATTTTAAACACTTTTCAAATGTTTTATTAAAAGTCTTTCTTTATTTTTTGCTGTCATTGGTAACGTTTTCTTGAATAAAGTGACGAAACGATCAGAAATTCAGCCAACTTTTTTGGTAACAGTTAGGAAAAAATGGAAGCGCACACCATTCTGGAACATTAACTTTAAGTTTCATTCACAAAATGTGGTTTCTTTTATAGGAAAGATAAAAATTCATACGCAGCAAAGCAAAGATACGCATTGTTAGTATATTCACTTGAAAGTTTTTATATATAAAACCCAGCAAAAAACATAAAACATAAACAGCTGATAAACTTAATAAAAAATATATTACGACGTGGAAATTACACTTTGATTTAATCATAAATTACTTTCGTTTATACTTTTTACATAAAATAAATAACCCAGTGTAGTTTCCTATTCAACGCTTTTTTTTTTGGTTTACTTTCTCTCGGGCTTACGTTGTTTATTCTAGAGACAGACCTTTGTTACAGTTATTTGTCCAACGGTTATTTTCGTTTTTGCTAATAGTTCGTTAGGCCCGATCCAAACTCGTCTATTCTTTTGAAGTCTGTATTATTTCACCTGATGTATTAAATCTAAATATCTAACATATATTCTTTATTTTTTTAACTTACTCTCTTTAAAAAATACCATTGCATTTTACAAATTGTTATTTCTTTTGTTTACGCGAATACTACACATTGCTGAATATAGGGGCTTTTTATGGAGCAGATAGTGTGCTCTGTGACCACGGCTACTGGGAAGTTTTTGCAATGTCAGGAATTAAAAATTTAAAATAAACGGGATAAAATCCGCAAAGTGTTTTTATACAAGTATTTTAAATAGAGCTTGATTGTTTTTGTTACTATAGGTTAACTTTAGCCCGATTATTATTTAAAAAGGTATTAAAACTTGACGTTTTCTGTTCGTACCACTGAAAACAGATTTAAAAACAGGAAAAAAAAAGAAAATATAAAGAAAAGTATTCCATCCGTCGGCGACTTTCCAACTTTCTCACGCCAATTGTTTGTTTGTACTTATAAGAAAAGTTTATTCAAATTGAATATTTCCACTTGCTACATGTCGCATAACTTTTCAAAAATTGGCATAAATCCAATTTTATATTTGAATGTTTTAAAATTTTTGGACTTTTTATGTCAAATTTCACGTTTTCATGATGTTGTCACCATTCCTATTTAAGAATAATAAATGTCTTACCATATTTAGAAAAATAATAATGCTTTGTCGATTATTAACTAAATTTTTTCTTAAATCTGACGTAAAAGCTAACATGTGACAATAATGAAAATCTTGTGTTAATATTTTTTTTAATCTGTTGTTTCCCATAGGAAAAGGTCACCCCGTTCGTTTTTGTACCCATCTCTGCTCTGTGCAAGCGTCTGCCAGTTTTTGTTGTAAGCATTTAGGTCATCGCTCCATCTCTTACGAGGCCGACCTCGACACCTCACTCCGTCTGGCTCCCGCTCCGTTACGACCCTTGCCCATCTTTTGGTGTACATGCGGCTTAAGTGCCCCGCCCAATCCCATTTCAGCTTTGCACCTTTGGCTGCAACATTCTCAGGATACACATGTCAATGAGTTTGCGCTTTAAGGACAGTGGACCTTTATGAACCAGTAGTCTTCATGGTCCACCTGTAGCTGTTTCTGGCAATATTAATATTAATACGCCAATTGATTTCTTTATCTTGCCTATTTTCGAAGGATACTGACTGACCCAGATGATACATATTTAATACACGCCCATAAAAATATAATTGCATCAAAAAAGAGTATTTTTCTACACCTTGACATTACATGCATTAAAAAAAAACACGTCCTAAAATTAAACTCATAGGGAGTTTAATTAAACTAATCTTATGAATTAATCAAATCATAAAATTTAATTTATAGAAATAAGAAATAATTTGTAAAAGTTTTGCAATTTGGAAAAGAATGTACTATTATTGATTTAACCCCTTTTGGGAATCTGACTAGATGAGGTGATAGACTAAGTAAAAGTGCTGAGTCATACTGTGTTTGTATGAAATGTAGTGTCTCAGAGGCTGGGATTGAATAGTTGGTTGTAGTTTTCAACCTCAAATGACTGCTCAATGGACCTTGAATTGAAGATTGAACTTTTTATATCTATTTGTTTTATAATAATTTACTATAATAATTGTTAAATATTAAGGCAATAATAATAATGTCCTCCAAGTAGATTACTACTACGGCAGCCGATGATATTATAGATCAGCCAACTGCGCAGGAGATTTTACGGTGCACAAGTGTACGCGCAACCACAGCTGCACGTCCCTATCGTTTATAGTCTCAAAGTCCAATGGGACGGATAGCCGACTAGACCGAAGAGAGATACGTCCGCAGGACCGACTTTTTACATGATTATCCGAACCATGGCGTATCTTACTTTATAGGCAATCAGGTGATCAACCCGCATTGCCAAAACCAACCAGGAAAATACATTAAAAAGTTGTTGAGTCCCGCAGGATTCGAACCCACGACGTCCGGTATTTAAAACGCGAGCACATACCACTGGGAGATAGTTCTGTTCGGCATTTCATAATAACTTTACCAAGAACAATGAAACGAAAATAATCAGTTAAAAATAATACTATAAACATATAAACGCACATAATCTCTAAAAGGTCATTATGACCCTTCAATTACTCAGTAAAAAAATATACAATCTAATTGTACGGTAATATATCCACGCAATTTGCAAACCTCATTTGAGAGTAATGCTGCTAATATTATTTGTAACAAAAGCTTATAAATGCTTCCTCTGTATAGGTAATAAGCAATTATATTCACAGTTCGTTACGAGGAAAGTCTATTACAAGGGATAATGCGATGAATCCCTGCTGAGTACGCTTTCGTAATATGGAAATTATATTTTACTTTATCCACCAAATCTGTGTTTACTCAGGTGCTATTGTGTACATAGTGAGTTGCATTAACTGCCAAAGCTGCTATGGTCATGAACGGCTGAAGCATACAATAATAAATAACGATTATTGAAACGATGTACCGTGCTATTTCCTATATATATACTATTATAAAGTACCGAAGCCATCTATATCTATAAAATTGTCATTTATTTTGTTTTTTTTTTCATATTTTAAGACAATTTATTTTTTTTATTAATTTTTTGAACTCATGATTTAATTATTCATATTTTTTAGTCATACGTTTTTGTACTGACCCGTTTTTCCATTTTCCATTTAAAGTTATCTTTTTTATCTATAGTTCTGTTTTACCGTTAAACTTTCTCTTTTATTATTTTAATTTATTTACAAATGTATATTTATACAATCAGCTTTTATGTTCTTATGATTTCTTCACTATACCACTTGACAATAGGGTAAGGAAAAATAATTTTTTATTTGTTATTAAACAACGTATATTTTTTAAATAAGTATTTTTTTATTGCTCTAGTTAAATTAATTGCGTAATTAGGTACAATAAGTTTTATAACCTAAATTATGTAAGACGCACGTATAAGTGGTAATATTCAATTAATGATGTAACGCTTAATACAAACGATATGTTTACCGGTGGTAGGTTTCCTTTTTACAGGAGACCGTTTGGGTGGGTACCACCGTGGTGCCTATTTCTGCCGCCAAGCAGTAGTGTGAAAACACTGCTGTGTTCGTTTGAAGGGCACCGTAGCCAGCGTGTTTACTGAGTAAACGAGACTTAACACCCTATGTCTCACGGTAGGCAGCGCGTATGCGATACCACTGGTATTGCCAATGTCTATGGGCGTCGGTGACCACTTCCGATCAGGTGGCCCGACTGCTCGTCTGCCTGCATATGCCACAAAAAAATGTATTTGGAATATCTTAATAATTCTTGTATATTAATTTTCCAACTGCTTTACTATAATATGCAGTGACGCAACCATAATTAAAATGCTTTTTCCTCTCCTAATGAGTTTACCTAGCTATATTTTTAGACTCCCAAAAATATAACAAACACAACAGGGAACTACCATTTCGTATTCCGTTTGAGTTGCCACTCCAGTGAACGGCTCCGCAAAAAGGAAATTGATAACTGATCCTATAATTCCGATACAGTACTATGTATTTTCTAACTTTGAATGGCTAGCGCTTGAATACGCTCCCTATTGTTCGTGAACGACGCAAAAACGATATCCAATACGAATTCAAAGTTCGTGTATAACTTTATGGCTATTTATTTCAACGATGAATTATTTCAGTTACGGTACGTACAGTACAAACAAGTTCTATCCATCGTTACGTTTTCCTCAAAAACTTATTTCAATAAAATTATCTTGAACCTTAAATTTACAAAAAAAACTTAATATGTTAATTACTTTAGATATGACGTTTCGTTTTATTTGATAGGTATTAATCGTTAAACGTACGAGTTAGAATAACAAATGTTTTGATTGATGATTAAAAAATATTTTCGCATGATTTTTTAAATTTCCACGTCAAATCTAAACGCGAGAGCTAATTTGTTTAAAATTGTTACCATAATCATCTAAAATTATTAACATCGCAATATCGTTACATAAATACTAAGTTGGAGATAATTTTTTCTTTATTACTTGTCTAGTTTTTAACGCGTGGCGTTCCATAGGTTAAAATTATTATCAGTGAACAAGATTCTTCAATTGTTTCCATGGGGATATCTAGACAATATGAAACCCTATGAAATTGTTCGTCTTAAATACTATGTAGATTTAATTAATATTTGCAGGGTAAATATTAACTTAACACCGGAATAATTTATTAATAGATAATGTAAACTACATGCTTACATGACATTTGTCACATAGATGCAGTCAATTTGAATATTAATTTGTGTACTCTGTTTGTCTATTAGACATAATATTAATCCATTAGTTTACATTAATAGTCTGCAGTCTACCGAATATTATATAAGTAGACGCGTTTGGAATAACTTTATGCATATTAAAATTGAAATAATAAAATATAAGTAATTCCTAACGATGTATAATATAAAATAAACTAAGTTTACCAAGCAAGTATTTTTGACTCATTTTAGTAGAAAATTTACATATGAAAAAACAAACGCTGCTATATGTAGTGTTAAATCAACGATAGAGACAAAAAAATAACAAAAGTATGATAGTAATTATGAAAAATTATTTTCTCATATTGCTGCAGCTCAATATTTTACAGCATCTCATAAATTTGAATTAGGAAAATTGTTACGAGTAACAAAAGTTCAAGTGCAACATTGTTATTGTACTTTCCTATAATACTCTGTAAATGGCAGTGCTAAGTGATCGAATTTTAAAGTTTAAGATAACCCCTTGTTGCTAAAAGATTCTATAGATACAGATATATAATAATAATGTCTTTGTGAACCGGTGGTAAATGGATAATTTTTGACGTTCATAAGTGCTCAGTAGAGCCTAAATTGAATAAATGATTTTGACTTTGACTTTGAATCGTACGAGTTATTCGTAATAGTACAAGTTATTTAGTAAAGTAAGAAAATGAGTAGGAATTACCATATACATAATCATTTAAAATAAATCTTTAAACTAAGCGCATATTTCTCATTATTTTACGGCGTGGCAGGTCCCCGTATGCAGTGGACCGTCTGATGCAGTACCATCGCGGTGCCGTTTTCTGCCGCAAAGCAGTGATGAGTGTGAAAACACCACTGTGTTCTGGTTTGAAGGGCACCGTTTCCAGCATATTGGACAAACTGATAGGCAGCGCAGTGGGGTGATGTCTCACGTAGGCAGTGCATGGGCGTCAGTGACCTCTTTCCATCATGGATCGACTCGACATCGTCTGCCTTCGTCAGCAATAATAAAATGTCGCATTTAAATTTCTACTTTCCTGATCATTAATAAGTACTTTAACCTAATAAGCGTCTATAATAATACTTAAACAAATTGTTTTCCTTTGATGTCAAATCGTTATATGGTTTATCATTTTTAACCAATAAACATACAACCTATACGTCTACAATAATTTTCTTTCTAAACACTTGCACTTATCTTTAATAATGTAAGTTGAATAGTTCTTCAGAAAACAAAAAGAAACTAAGTAACTTAAATATACATACTGTCACAACGTTACACCGAATTTACTATTGCTATAACCAATATTTAAGCCATTAAACTGTACAACCCGATTTTTGAGTACTAGCTATAGCAGTAAAAAAAATCTGTTTAAGATGCTTATGTATAAACATTAAAAAAATGGTAACATTACTCTTCTCAGAAGCTAATGATAAAAATGAAAAATGTTTTTCGTATCTGGAAGCTTCTTTTGACGATTAATCTTTCTTTAAGCCCATTGTTAATGTTTAGCCAGTGTCCAAAAAATAAATAGCCCTATGTAATATAATCACTATTAAGTCTTTTTTTCACAATATAATCAGTTTATAATAGATGGCAAAATAATTAATAAAGCTTTTTCGAAATATTTTTGTGCTACTAGCACTTTTTCAAAAATATTTGGAAAAAGCTTTATTAATTATTTTGACCTCCATATACATTTGAATGGTATGGTGGACCGAGTTTAATAATTTTGTTATGTACGTTGATGTCTTGTTTATAATTCTGATTAGTTAAATTATAGGTATTTACGCTGTCTTAGAAGGATTTAAAATAATTTTACTAACATTACTATATTACAACTTTTCATAGATGTAAACTGCAGCGAGTTGTCAAATATGTTTTATTCGCATATATTGCTTAAAATAGTGTTTTTTTTTTAACGTAGATTTAGGTTACCTACTTTATAAAATAATTAGCAAGACCGGCCAAAACGATTAAAATTATCTCTAATAGATTATTGCAACCCAGTACATTAATTTATTTGAGTCCAATTGATATCCATATACCAAGAGAAAATCTAAATATTTTCTACGAATAAAATTATTCACAATTCCGGTAATTTTTTTAATTAATTACTGTTTAGTACGTTTTATTTTGCACAAAAATTTAGTTTTCTACGCAGATAGTTTATAGTTACCATTAGTTTAGTCTTGGTTTATTGTACCCAATGTAAACATGCTGAATTTCTTACATTCATTTGTTTTCCATAACTAGAACTTTACTTTTACACACATATTTTTCATAAAAAATTGAAATGCATACTACATGGGGTTCAATATTTCAACAACGTGCGTAGCTAAGCGCACTGCGCTGCCGTAGCAATTAGTCGACGGCGACAGTTGGTAAATATTAACATTTGTAATTGTACGTTGAACGTCAGCTTTCTCGATGTTCGTTACAGGGCCCGTTCGCCACCTGAATACAAATTAATCCATTATCAGAAATTGCCGAGATAGTAGATTGACACTGGTAACACGTACGCCTGAAATAGTATCTGCTTATGTTGAAATTGTTTTCTTTTTACTTAATTGTGTTTTAAACGCCCAATGGTGTAATAAATTTTGAGTTTCTGATTTATTACGTGGATCGCTTGGCACTGATTAGGCTCATTGAGGCTTAAGAATTTGATTACTTAGCGAACGATGGAACACAACAAGTTGTGTCAAATATATGTATGTATTAAGTTTCACCAAATATATTTCTCTGAAGTATGTATGTATGAAAATAGAAGTTTGAAATATATATTTTTTGTATGAAAAATATTCACAAGCAAAATAAATGTCTTAACCTTAAAGACTGATATTTTTATGATTCAAGATACTACTGAAAAGGATAAGCAACATATAATTATCACTTTATCTTTATGTATAATAAAAAGTTAGGTAACGAATTTTGGTACCTAACTTTTTATTATGAGATTTCGAACAGTTTTTATTAGACTTTTTTTTGAAATTTAACTACACGAGAACCAGAATATACAATACTTTACCCTATTTACCCACATGTATATAATGCAATAATAATATTGCCACAATTCCCCTCGTAAGTTATCTTTGATCGATACCTATCTACTTTCGCTGAATTACCTGCTTTGTCATGGTTTCGTTTTTGTTCTGTCATAGATCGCAACAAAAGATAACAAGACTAATTGACGATAATCCTGCTGTAGCGGTCATATACATATTTATACATAGAGAATATTTACATTTCGAAATTATGCCTGTAAATGCGTTAAGAATTTCGGTTGTTACTTTTATTACTGTAAAAACATTTGTATAAATAACTATACAATATAGGATGTATTTACAAGAGACCGTCTGGACTAGTATATCCGCAATGCCGCTAATTAGTAGCATGTAAACACTACTGTCTTCCGGTTTGAAGAGCTCTGTTGCCAGCGTGATTTCAGAGTAAACGAGACATAACATCTCATGTCTCAAAGTGTTGAACGGATTTGTTGGTGCGACAAATCCGTTCAACACGCCGCTTTTCTTATGGACAGGACATGTTTCGCTTAGCACCAGGTGAACGACTTGCTTTTGTTATCGTATTCACCAATTAAAAAAAAACAAAAACTACCTGGAAACACCAAAATATCTCGGTAAATAGCTGATTACGAGTCGAAGTTATAATTTTCAGTAAGTATTCTTTAGTAATTAGGATTTACAATAATAAATACCATGTAGCTTAAGCATGTATAAACATAATTATTTATTTTATTTACGCGATTATTATACATTTTACTACAGTACAATTTTTGAAATTATTCGATCCCAGGAAGGTGGCAAAGACTAACCATCTTCTCTATTAAAATTTGGATATGTTTTTAGTTTTTTTTTAATTTCTATTGCTTCCCGAAACATCCTTGGTATAAATCGATGTTAATTATTATTATTTATTCATTGGATAAACAAAAAGACCAGTAAGAACCCGAGTAAAAGAACATATAGCTGATATTAAGCACCGACGCTATAAGAAATCTGCAATTTGCGACCATGTTTTAGACAAGCCCAATCTTATTATTAGATTTGATGAACCAAAAATACTGGCTAATGAACATCTATTAATACCATGGATGATTCGGAAAGTAATAGAAATGAAAAAATATCCAAATTTTAATAGAGATGATGGTTGGTCCTTGCTACCTTCCTGGGATCCAATAATTTCATAAATTAAACGCAAAAATATAAAAACTACAAAACCGAATAACAAAATAAGTACTATTTGTCAAACCAATATTCAAAATTAAGAAAACGAAAGATATGTCAATTTTTTTTAAATATTAACTCTGACGGTTAATCCAAAACATTGAGATACAGACATATACCAACTTAGTCTGCCCGTGATCATGGATGCTTGAAAGAATCCGAACGTCGGGAATAAATATATTTAAGTAACGCGGGAAATCCGTAAATTAGTGGACTTGATATGTATAAACATGCTTAAGCTACATGGTACACAGCGGTATTAGCGTCATTGAAATTCACAAATTTACGTATAAACCTTATTTGGTACTAGTTTCCCGTGCACTTGTACCTTGTTGTTTTGTAAAAAACATTGGTTTTCAACATTGAAAGCTAGTGTATGAAACTATATTTAAAAAAAGACTTCTTTTCTGAAGCAAACCTTCCATTTGAAATATGAAGTACGTATTTTAAAACAGTTTTCGTACTCCTTATTTCGATGTGGAAATTACTGATCGACGGGTTATGACAGATTCGGTTCTTACATTTATAAAATTAAAAAATGTTTTAGACCTTTAGTTAAGTGACTTTCAAAGATAAACTTTAATGCCAATGTAAAGGTCTCTCTTTATATTATAACAAAATTTTAGTCGCAAAGGATCTTCAATAATATAATTAAAGTTCTTCAATTAGGGGCACTTAAAATCCTATTCGTAATGAATAAGTCCTAATTTCAATTTATTATTGTCTTAACAGATTTAATTTAAAGTTCTTAATAGGAGTCTAATAAACAGTATCAGTATAAAATAAAAGGAATATTATAGATAATTACATTTAAACGGTGTATCGAGAAATAGAAATTTAACACCTTTCTTGCAAGCATGCTCGCTGCTAAGTAAACTTAGAGATGAAGAGAGACGCTCTAGTGGGGCCGCCGCGTGTGGGCGCGATCATGATAAAAAAGAGGTCGCAGATTTCATATGTTGTGTAAAAGGCTCCGAACACTACGAGGTAGTCGTGTATAAAGATAGAGGTGAAAATCTGTGTTTCCTTAAAAAAGTACGATTCGGCAACCACGACTGAAGCACTCGTCAGCTGGGGTCATACTATAGCTAATACAAATACACTGAGCGAGTCCAAGCACCTCCAGCAAAAAACAGCTAGCCAAAGATGCCAGGTTAAACAAGAGCTAAGCCAAAGAAGAACCCAAGATAAATCAGACAAAAGTGACATGGTCACCGCGGCCTTAAGAACCCTTAGCATGGCAGCTCTGAATTTGCCACAAATTGCAAAAAATGTGCTGAAAATCTCTAAGGGTGGTAGTCATTAGCCATCCAGGGCTCAGATAAAGCTCCCAAAAATTCCTTCCTACAAAATCACCAAACCATCCCGTCAAAAGCCGACAATGGATAAGTGAGCCTGCCAAGTCCTCGAATGGTTGCGAAGCCTAGGGACCACATCATAAACACCTTTCCCCAGTATCAGGCCCTCACGAAAGCCACAATGGTAGCAAACATCATGACGTAGGAAAATTCTGCACACATACACCAGAAACAACGAGATATTTCTCCTAACCAAACTTGAGGAAGCAGACGCCGCATACACAATAATGCAACTTCAGCGGTCCAAAGAGGAACTACGAAGTAACATATTGTAGCCTACAGTGGGTCTTTTGGCTTTGTTAAAATGGAGGAAAACTTTTTTATACCGTGGGAAAATACCTACGGCCCCGTAGGGGCAAAGTCGGTCTGTGTCGGACTCGCACCGACTAAAACCGCCACGTTGTTCCTTCCTGACGACTTTAGGGTGTCACAGGAACGCGTTAGCACTTATCTGTAACACCACCAGCGCCGACCATATAGACAGCTACGTCTCTGGGTATATATAGGTAACAGACTCCTCCAAATTTGTTACCCAGGAGATCCCAGCCCCCGCAGGAACAAGACTCCCACCCTCAGCAGAGGCCTTAGTGTTGGGCTCTGCTGCTAGCTCTGTTTCGGCCGCACAAGTAAGAGAGATCAACAACTCCATGCCGAAGGTGCCCTCCCACCGCGGCTGGTCCAAACCACATGCGGTGTGGGAGGGCCGCGAGTACGAGGGCAGCGGTGCGGCCCCACCGATTCATGGAGGATAGGGAAATCGTACGAACTATCGACACTGCTCTCACCCCGCGACTCCACTTTGAATGAAAAGAACAGGAATGGCGGCGCTTTTACCGCCTCTTCCCCGTCTACTGCACTCTCTAAGGCGCATCCGAAACTGGTTTCACCAGCCAACTTAGCCTCCTCTACGGCCGGCCATAATCCTTAGCCCACCGCTACTTCATACTAATAAACTGATTGATAAACAATAACTCACTGCTGCAACACTAACATCACCACCGACCGGTGCACCGACAGACGGCCCACATCTGCAGAAGTAGTTACTTTTCTAACAAAAAAATCCCGTACATAACATTTTTAAATCAGTTTAAATGTGCTTTGTACATGTACATCCTACACTACAATTTTTCATTAAAGAAAAAAAAAGGACCATTACTTTTTTTAAGCCTAAATGTCTTCCAAAACAGCATCTATTAAAACAGCATTTATATATGCACTAATATTGCCGGTCAAAATTAAAAGACAGTAAAATTAAAAAAGAACCTAAAGTATTCACTTAAAATAAATTTTGTTCAATTCTATACTTTACTCATTAAGAAACTAAAGTTTTTTATCAAATTGAAAATAAAAGCTACGCATACATCTTTAAAGCACCCAAAACAAAACGGTTAGATATCTTTGACGATTTGAATTAAGAAAATTGATAATTTATTGTATTTACAGTTGGTAAATGTTTATTATTATTGTGGTAATAGATCTATATCACTTCACTAAAGAAAAACCGATGAACAGCCTATTTATCCGACCCCTATTGAGTGGGCCTCACAATAGGCCTGAAAAATGTTGTACATTCATCACTGTTAATATAGAACAGAACGTCTCTATGCTTCTGCACCTTATTACGTTTAATATAAGATTTATTTAAGATTCAAGTATAATCCTATTCTTAATTCAGGACAAAATTATTTGATCACCAGCGGTATAGATATGAAAGAAAACGTTTAGTGACATATAATGCTTACTGTCAACACGTTATCCAGAGAAACTTAGCTTCACGACGCCATGCTTGCGCTTGATTGAAAGCGCTAGAACGACTTAGCACGATATAACGTTACAAAGTGAACTCTATTATTAAAGAACAATGCAGATTTATAGCAGATACTGATTCATTGTTAACGTAGGGTAAACAAGGTAAATTATTCACAGTCCAATCTTTCGAATCACTTTTTGTATAACAGCGAAACAGATTAGATTGCATGTGTAAGTTTAGGAAACATTAATGCTTCTTTGTTATAACCGTACCTACTCGACAATAGGAGCAAATCATATTTAGAGTTTCATATTTATATTGTCATGATTTTATTGTTATAATTAAATTTCAACTGACATTACAATAAGCATTTTAAAGTAAACATTTTTGAAAATTGCAATTAGGCATATTCAAACCTCATTTGAGGTAATTTAGTGTAGGTTAACATAAAATTCAAAGCAAAAAAAATAAAAATTCTTCATTATATGTACATAAAAAGTGTCATATGTGTCATTTTGATTAATTGGATATTTTAAAAAATATTATAAATTTAAAATGCAGTGGCGGAAACCGCAAAGTAGTTTCTTGCATAGGTCACCCTCTTATATGGCGCAACATGGTTTTATACATTGTTTGAAGTCAGCCATATTTTTTTGTTAAAATGTCACTTGTTAATTTGAATGCTACATTTATACATTGAATGATTACTTTTAAAAAAACTATCTCAACTATAAGTTAGAACGTCAACGGACACAGTATTATATTATACGTTCTTAACATTTATCAAACCCTCACATCCTTTCATGAACAAAATATTGTTTCTTATGAGTAGCCTAAACGAAACATCATCATCAAGGTCTTTACGTGCATAAAACATGCGAAGGGGACGGGTAACACCTATGATAAATCTAGAACCCAGCCCACTCGCTTTCCTCGTTAAATTTTCACATACTCTTGACGTGCCTCCCCGGGGAACTTTAATTATGTAATCTCATTTGTGAGCAAAACCTTTACGTTTGAAATATGAGTATTTCCAGTAAGAAGGCTCTTATTTTGATATTATGATCCGAGTGAGATTAATAATTTACAAGTAAAATACCAAAGGTAAAAATTTATTTTTATTAAGCATTGTTCTCTATTAAATCTCCATAAACTTTTTAAATCTTACTAACAGATTCCTTCATAAAGATTATAATCATATTCATAGAAGCGTTTATCTAACCACTGCTGGATATATACTTTTTAAAGAACGTGAAGACGACTGATCCCTGAAGATCAGCATCTCACATGGTCTGTGGTCAACCAAAACTTCGTCTTTGAAACGCGCCTTCCACTCCAGAACATTATTGGCTCATCGGCAATCCGTTTGTCCGACTAAAACTGCCACTTCAACGAGCTAATCGACTAGGCTAACGACTTTTGTTTGTATCGACGACGTCATAATGTAATTAAGCTTCTTAAATGCTGCCCAGCTGAATCATCCTATCGGCTTCCCTCTGGAAGCCATGTCTTGCCCAACTGCAATACGTGCCTAAGGCAGACATTTTTGTCGAGAACCATCAATATCAGTATCATCAGTAATACCATCGACATTGATCAGCCTCGGAAGAACAATAGATACGGATGTAAAATTTATTCACTCAACTTTTTACTATATCATGGAATACCTAGGGCAATATAATATGAGTTATAAATTTTTCGTAGATTAACGAAAAATTTACTTCCTGATTTTTTTGGGCATATATCTTAAAATGTGCTTGTAGAAAAATTTTAAAATACTGTCACGTCAGAAACATGTTTAATGGTAAATAAAGACATCTTGACGATGAATAATAAAAATAGTCGAAGTTCTTTACTATTTATTACTTAGTTATCTTTGCTATAATTTTTATTTTCTATTTAAAAGCAACGTAAATTTCAGTATAATTCACGTAAAATTTTTAAGTGCTAATTTTCAATTGCATAAGGATATATTTTACTTTTTTAACAATCACAAATATTTATAATACCTCCTAAAGGTTATCATGAAAGCGAAACTGACAAATAAAAAGAGCTCTTAAGTTTCAGTTTTTTCAGTTTCATTGCACAGTCTTAATTATTGACCAAAGTTTAATATTAAAGCATGCAACCACCACAGGGTACCACCGCGGTCTCTGTGGGTACCACCGCGTTCTCCACCGGTGGTAGGTCCCTGTTTACAGGAGACCGTCTGGTTGGGTACCACCGTGGTCTCTATTTCTACCGCAAAGCAGTAGTGTGAAAACACTACTGCGTTCCGGTTTGAAGGGCACCGTAACCAGCGTATTTACTGGGCAAACGAGGCTTAACATCCTATGTCTCACGGTAGACAGCGCGTTACCAACGCGTACCCAGCAAACGTCGTAGAGAATCAAAACTTACTCACTGGCAGAAAGCGACAATTCACAGTACTTCTTACAATATGAAGTTCTTTTTTTAAAACATTTGACATAATGCATTTATTATGTATATCAACGCAGTATTTCTACGAGGATCATTTCCACCATAAATTAGTTTCTCAAAATTACTTTTATCTCTATTTTAAAAGCAAAAAAAATATTTTAAAAGACTTTTATTTGATATTTATATATATTTTTCATGTACTTAATAAGTTTACTAAGACTTGTCTTATCAAGGAAGTCAAATAATTTAAGTTTCTAGACTTCAAAGCGGCTGGCGTCTCAAGATAAATGTAAAAGTCCTTGTTAAGGTCTCTTTTTATGCCAAAGAAAAATTTTAAATGAACTTCATTGAAGAAGAACTCTATTGAAATAAGTTGGTACTTAAAATCTTTAGCAAACGTCTGTAAACTTTAATTGTCTTGGTAAACCTATTTCATAAGTATTTGCATAAAAATAAATATTATAATATTTAAGACATAAACAGTTTGTTACCCAAAATTTCATTTACATTGAATACCTGAGAAAAGATATAATTACGAATCATATATTAAAATATAATATGAAAGTAGGGTAAATAATTTACTGATATTGCAACAGATTTTATTACGTATTTATTCAGAAAACTAGTGTGGTGCTTATCATGCTTTTAATCGTCTTAGATTTATCCAACTGATTTGAATCTGTTTTGTAGCGAGCTGGTATATAATTTATAGAATTAGTATTCATGCACTTTCATTCCTAAATTAACTTTGCTAGTTTTATAACATCAAAAATGTTATAAAACTAGTTTGTTTAAGATTTCATTAGTTTAAAATTCAATAAAAAAATTGTGAAAATTTGTTATTAAAGTTTTGTAGATTAAAAAAGGTAACTGATAATAACAATCGCCTCACCAACAAGCTTGATGGATTCCAGCCACCGGAGCAGCCTGGGTTTCGCAGAGGATTTAGCACCATAGACCACATCTTGACCATAAGGCAAGTTGTACAAAAGAACTATGAGTACCATTAGCCACTGTGCCTTTGTGGACTATGAGAAAGCTTTTGTCTCTGTAGAAACCTGGGCTGTTCTGAAAGCTCTTCAACGATCTCAGGTCGATAATCGATAAGTCGAGGTGTTGAAAGGTCTGTCTAGCGCGGCGTTTATGTCCGTTCTGATTACGGGGGGTCAAACGAGACCGGACTGGACTGGCCGAGGCATAACCGCCGAGTACCTTTCACACCTCCGTTTCGCTGACGATATCGTCACATTGGCCGAGTCGTTGGAGTGCTTGCAGGAGATGTTGCACAGCTTAAATGAATCGTCCCGACGTATCGGACTCAGGATGAACTTGGACTAGACGAAAGTCATGTTCAACGACCACGTTCTTCCGAGTCCGATTAATGTCGAAGGTGTTACTCTCGAAGTTGTCGATAAATATGTCTACCTCGGGCACATATTGCAGTTGGGAAGACAAAACTTCGAGAGAGAAGCCGATAGGAGGATTCAGTTGGGCTGGGCAGCATTTAGGAAGCTCCACTACATTCACACGTCGTCGATACCGCAAAGTTAAGAGACTAAAGTTTTTACCCAATGCGTACTCCCCGTCATGGCCTAGGGGCAGAAACGTGGCCTCTCACCATTGGACTGGTCCACAAGTTTGCCGTAGCTCAACGTGCTATGGAACGCGCTATGCTTGGAGTCTCTCTGTCGGATAAAATTCGCTATGAATTCATCCGGCAAAGAACGAAAGTTAATGGCATAGCGCAAAGGATTAACTCGTTAAAGTGGCAGTGGGCTGGTCACGTGGTCCGAAGAACGGATGGCCGATGGGGTCATAAGGTTCTAGAGTGAAGGCCACGTTTAGGAAAACGGAGTGTTGGTTGACCCCCGACCAGGTGGGATGGTGATCTCCGTGCGGTGTGACGTTGGCAGCGAGTAGCAGGGGATCGACCGTCTTGGCGTTCATTGAAGAAGGCCTATGTCCAGCAGTGGACTGATAGAATAGCAACAAACATTTTTTTCACAATTTTAATTTCAGGTTTTAAATTTGCTAAAATTTAATTTAAGATATGCATTATGTTTTATAGGCCAACTCCAATCTTTCTTACCGAATAGCTTTGATTGCTGCTGCGGTGAAGCTAAGAGTTTAGCAGGCCTGCGGAATAAGGGTGACAATGAAAGCTGCTCGTAACAGGGTGTACAAACCAGCAGTGGATGTACCCAGGTACCCACCTGGCAGAGCACAGACAATAGGTTGAAGGTGCTAGCGTGCTGCTCCCTCTGCCTACGCAGCCAAGTTAGATTTGCGAGGAAGTAGCAGTGTCGGTATTCGTAGGCTGCTTTCTACCCAATGTGACTCGGCGGGTCTGCATGTTGAGGGCCGTGGCAGAAGGGGACATTTGATAACGTAAAATTCGCACATCAAGGCCACCGCTGGGGATGAGTCTTGTTCATACAAAGGAATAATTTCCTTGGCTGCTATGGCCTCAAAGTATTAGATTCAAGAGCGAGCCTGTCACGTATCTGTGAACTAGTCGTGACATGGGGTGGTAACTTTTAATGTGCCCTGAGGAGGAGTACGAAAGAATTTTTGAGGTGTCAATAATTAATAACAAATAAATAATATTTTTTTCAGGTGAAACAAGGCCGTGGTAATTGTTTTACGTAAAATACAATATTTGAGTTTATTCAAAGATTTGTAGAAGTGGCTAAGAAGAGTAAGAAAGTGTGGAGACGATATTTAAAGTAAATACATGCCTAAAAAATTCATGAATTGATGCAAGCCTATTTTTATGCGAAAACTAAGCGATGCGACTATTCAACCATTTGTAATTTTAGAAAAATGAAATTTCAGGGCTTAGACTACGTTGCCTACATCTAATACGTTTTACAGTTTTTGATAGAACAAAAATGTCATAAACATTAGTACCTGGATTGCATTTAATACGTTTCTTCAATGAAAACACGTAAAGTTTTAGGAGATCCGTTCTAATTAATGTGTTTAACACATGCCTATTTTCGTACTTTCTTTATAAGATGTTAAAATTATCTATTTATTTGTTTTATAAGCATCTTTAACTTTATCAAAAACTTTAACTAGTTAATAGTTATACATCAGTAGTAAGCCTCTATCAAAATATAATATACATCGCGTGTTAACACTGCCATGTTACCCTGAGAACGTTGGCGCCTCGACGGATTGCTTGCGCTTAATTGAAGGGGCTAGAATGACTTAGCACAGTATTTCATTACAAAGTTAACTCTACTGTTAAAACATAAAGTACCTTTATGCTACGGATACTCGTTCATTAACAGCATACTGTAAACAGGGTTAACGATTTAACGTTCACTTACTTTTTAAATCATGTTTAAAATAGTGGCTAAGGGCTTTCTTTGAAAGCCTTTTCTGTAAATAAACACGTTGCTTTAACATATTTACGCTAATATTATGAAGACTAAAGATTTGTATTTTTGTAAAGTAATTAATTGAGTCAAAAATCACTAGAGTGTATTTATTTATTTTACTATTACAAATCTATATTATTCCCACGGAACGATATTTATTATTACGAAAAAATTATAGGCACCTTTTTAATCCAACCCAAATCCAAGCGTAAATTGGCTATATTTGCCTTTAATGGTACATTATATGCAATAATTAATTGTGTATTACATATTATTATATGCGCTGCGAAAGCATAGTAAAGCAAGGTAATAAAAGAAATAGAACGCCAATAGTATGGAACGTATAAAGAAAACAAAAAAGCTCTCTAGACCATGTGCAAACCAATCGAAACGTCATGGACGTTTTGATTGACATATTTCTGAGTTAAATGATTCTTATTTATGCGGAAAAGTTGGAGTCACTTGTAAAACAATTAGATACTCTTGATTCTATAAATTGTTTTCTCGATTCAAATGGCTTATTTTGCTAAAAATTTGCCAACTTTACGTAAGTGTGTACATTTACATATTATGTTGATTTGGAAAACAAATTTTTGTGTTTTAGATATTCAAACTTTTGTAGTAAAATTCAAAATACTTCACGGCCTTCTAAAACATTTTATACACGTGATTAGCAGTTCGAACCGAAACCCTATCTATGTGTTAATATTTGCGTACGAGTACAGCCATATCTTTTAATTAATTTCTCCAAAACATTCAGTTTTCAGGTCATCGTTCACTAATAGATTATTTTTTTAAAGAATCTCAAATTACATTTAGAATTTATCAAAAAAAATACACTTTAAGAAGAACAAAAACGTGGATACGTAGGAAACGCTTCAAGTACATGTTAACATTTATATCTATTTGTGTACCAGCGAATTTGTATTGTACGTATAAAACATGCGAAGCGACTAGTAACCCTCGTGTTAAATCTAGAACCCAGTCCACTCGCTTCCCTCGTTAAATTTTCACATACTCCTGACGTGCTTCCCCGGGGCACTTTAATTATGTAATCTTATTTGTGTGCAAAACCTTTACGTTTGAAATATGAGTGTTTTCCGTATGATGGCTCTTCTTCCATCGCTATGATACATGTTAATATGTGTAGGAAAATAAGAAACACAGCTTTGAGTTAAACTGTACACTATTCCTTGGCAAATAAAATTAATGAACATGTTTTGTGTAAAGGCGAACATAAAATGCTCAGTTTTATTGCATGGCAAATAATATTTAGCTGTCATAAAATGTACATAACGTTTAGTTTGGGCGTACTTCTTAGATGTGGTATAATGTTACAACTTTGTAACAAACGCGAGACGTGAAAGCCCGTAGAACCTTTTTAAATATAAAATTCCTTTAAAATACATTTTTTTTAATCACAGTAAGATCTTATTCTAAAAACTGATCAGTGCTTGAAAGAAGATAACAAGAAAAATATATAAAACGAATATCAGTTTCATACATAAGCGTAATTAAAATTGTGGCACCACTTAATTATTTTTATTCGTCATGGATTTATGTATATGCAAAAACTTGAAAGCGTATCTAACACCCTAATTTATTGTCATAGAGATAAGCAGCACAAGTTTCCCCGGATTATAGTTCTTGCTACGAACAACGAGTAAACAACAATTTAAGCAGAGACCTAAAAACGCCGTCGGAAGCACAGTATGAAAGTTACATGAATTTAATTATGCAGAGTGGTATTTTCTTTAAACCTAATACACCAAATTATAAATAAACTAGATGTATTTTAAAATATATAATACTAGCCACGCATTGACGCAAATAGTACACGTAATTTAAAAACGTAATGTAACTAACATTTTCTTTTTATTAAATGCTGAATACAATTATTTCAAACATTTGGAACATCAGACGTAATACAATCCAATAAAAACCTTCATTATATTAGGCGTATTTACTTTGAAAATCAATACTTATATATAATATCACTAAGACAGAACATGTTTTGTTTTGGTGAATTCGCTCGGGACTCGGAAGTTGGTGATGAGATGAGTTTTTTATTCAAGTGTGTACCAGCCTCTTTTGGAATGGAGGCTTTTTCATAATAATTGACTTAACTGTCCATTAGTTAAATGAAGTAATTAATTTAATTTATGGTTAGTTAGATATATTTGATAAATATATTAACAAAATTATGGCCTACTTAACCGTTTAATTTCGCAGTCGGAATTTTTTTTCCGTAATGCGAATTTGATGCTCTCATATTACTAGAAATAAAAATAACAGCCACTTCTGTTCTCGGTAGCGTTAACGGCATATTGCAAAAGATTATGAGGCTTTATTATTTATTCGAGCTTTATGGCAACTCGTAAGTGGTTCTAACCGTAAAATCTTATGTTACAATTCTACTGTCAATAATTGCATGAAACACCCTTCAAGACATATAAACGTTTTAACCAAAAATATCACATGTACACTTAAAAGTTTTTCTTCCCTTCTTCAATAGAAATCTATATAGTTTCTATAATTGTGAGTTATAAGTTGATCCAAAATAGAGCACAAACGTGCTGTATGCACACATGTACGCATTACTACAAGAGTGGAAAGATAATAAATCCTGAACCTTCTTATTGAATCCCCGATTGATCTTCTTATTGAATGACTGACATGTCGGTCACGGATCATCTCACTTTACAAGTAACCTGGCCATCAGCTTGTATTACCCTTAATAACTAGGAAACGGGGAAAAATTTAGTCCTGCTGGATTCGGAGCCAGATTCTCCAGCTTCTAAACAGTAGACCATACCGTAGGGCTGCGGTGATGAAAAATACAGTTTATGTAATGTCTAAATATCTTATGTAATTTTTATAGTTTTATATAAAGCTGCATGCATTATACATATATCATCAGCCTTTGATAGTCCACTGCTAGACATAGGCCTCCCCTAATACACCCCTATCCATTAGGGGGTTTTTGGACCGTATCCCCCACGCTGGTCCAATGCGGGTTGGTGGGTGTACCGACTTTTTACATGCCTATCCGACGCATGGATCATCTTCCTTTTCCTAACCAGACATGCAAAACAACAATGAAAATTTGTTGAATCCCCGCAGGATTCGAACCCATGACCTCCGGATTCTAAAGCACACGCCTACACCACTAGGCTAAAGAGGCAGTCTGCGTGCATTAATGACCTCTATTACTAAACCATTTGAAATTATGAAAATAAATTCCGAATAAAGGAATGGCCGCAGATAGGAAGCAGTGGCTTGCATTAGGGTAGGCCTGTGTCCAGCAATAGAATGACTTACAATAGTTTCGTGTTAAGTTGAATACCTAATTGACCACATCACGCACATACACATCATCAGCCTGTGTTAGTCCACTGCTGGACATAGGCCTCCCCTAATACGCCCCTATCCATTAGGGGGTTTGGACCGTATCCCACCACACTGGTCCAAGGGGTTGGGGTGGTCAACTTTTTACATTCCCATCCAGCATGGATCATCTACTTTTCAGACAATTAGTAATCGGCCCAATTGCCTAACCAACTGGAAACAACAATGAAAAAAATTTTGGTCCTGCGTTGAACCCACCCCGGTTTCAAGCGCACGCCCATCTGGCTAGCGAGGCAGTCAATAAATACCAATTGACCTCTATTACTAAATTATTTGAAATGAATAAAATAAACTACGAAGTAGTAGATATATACATTTAGTTTACATTTTACGCCTCAATCAATAAAAATTCAAGCCTTAAAACACAGGAATTTTTCAAAGAATAAGAAGTTTTAAAACCATTCAAACAGTTTTATGCCAAATAGACTAAATATATATGAGTGCGAGACGAGACAAACATAAATTAGTTTTTGTATATCTATGCACAAATACATACATACGGTAATTGATATAGGACCCCATAATAATATGACATACATGTTATAACTTAAATTGCGAACTCAAACGCATCCAGTGATTTGCCAACCTCGAGATATTATGTGGGAGTGGCGGGTCAGTTCATCCTCGTTAAAATATCCCCTACCACGACAGTTTCTCTTACTTAAATAGTAATTTAGCATCGAGGTAAATTCCTCTCATTTTAAAAGTAAACACATTTTTATTTATGCACTTGTGTCTTAATTTAATTTTAAAGATTGAATTGTTTTTATGTGGTCAATAGGAGATTTATTTTATTTTATTACTTTTCTGTTTTCGTTAGGTGGAAAATTGAATACTAAGTCCGAAATCTATTGAAATGTGAAGTATTTATGTATTTATCTGTTTAGTATAGGACGAACATTACCAATTTTTTAGTAAATTATATTTGAAAAATAGTATTTATGGAAAATCTATTAAATTATTTTATCTCGTTTTTGGTTTGTAAGTAGTAAAAAATGTGTATAGTATGGTCCAAAATCTATTGAAATGTACACTATTGGGTCTCATTGTTTTATCTGTTTAAAATAAAACGAAAATGTCTTGTGTTATTATACTTTTTTTTTATGTGGGAACTTTATGCTCTTAATTAGTATCTAGAACTCTGTACCTGTAATTTTTATTTGTTATTAAACGAGTTAAAAATTCTTAAACCTCAATTGACATAGTTTAAGCTGAAAACGATTAACCATAGAAAAATTGTGATTTGAACATGATGTTGGTAATTTTTTGAGTTATATAAATAATCTTTTAACTAACTATCTAAATGGGGTAAACAAAAAATCATATGACTCAAAAATAACAATATAAATCTCGTAAAATTTGTACCAGATCATTTATGATACTACTAAAAATTTAAGGTATTATTTAAAAATAACTTCGGGTGCTGTGTTTATTTATATCATAACTGCGTGGATTCGAACAAAGTTATTTTAGGAAGTTTTGATACAATATTTATATTAATTACATGCAATAAAAACTTAATGAATTCAGGCAAGCCGCATTTCTTTAGAAACTTCGGGGTATCGAACCGGTGGTAACTTTTAATAAAGCAAATTCTGTCGTTCATAGAACCTAAAGTAACTTATCTTTGGATAAAGATTTTATATTGAGTATTCTTCATGTAAGAGACTACTCTTACTAGACTACTGGTCAATATAAATGTTCCAAAAGCGATTTTAACTCAATTAAAATTTTTAAATAGTTGTTTTAGTAACTTTCAATTTTTTAAATTTAGTAGTAGTAAGCCTCTATCGAAACATAATACATGTACATGCGTGTTAACAGTGCCATGTTGCCCTGAGAACGTAGGCGCCTCGACGGATTGCTTGCGCTTAATTGAAGGGGATAGAATGACTCAGCACAGTATTTCATTACAAAGTGAACTCTACTGTTAAAACATAAAGTTCCTTTATGCTACGGATACTGCTTATTAACAGCATATTTGTAAACAGGGTAAACGATTTATCGTTTATTTACTTTTTAAATATTATTTAGAATAGTGGCTAAGGGCTCCTTTTGAAAGCCTTTTCTGTAAATAAACATGTTAACTTCCAAATGTATGTGTAAAAATATTATAAAGATCAAATATTTTTATTTTTGTACGTAATAAGTTAGGTCAAAATCTATAGAACCGTTTTATAGCTATTTTTTTACCACTTGACATAAGTGATATTTATTAATAGGAAATAACTTTTAAAGCCAACATAGGTCTAACAAAATGCCTTTAATTTCATGCGCTTTGTAAGTATAGTAAATAAGCTACAAGAAAAATTTTGACGAAAATATATGACCGACCCCAAAACAGTATATAACTATTTTGCGCATTATAAGCGGGTAACATCTACTGCTCTCTGCAACGAACTGTCAAGCGATTTCTCCCAGCAAGTTTAAAATATCTGATAGCTTAAATGCTCAAATGTCGTGTATGACAAGTTTTATGCACATGGAATAAATAATTTATTGAAATACATTTTACCTGAACTTGCACTGAGTGAACCTTAAATGAGCTTTGAATATGCCTCATTGATGATTATTGTAGGTTATTCTTAAAACATAGATAAATGTTCTAGTGTACTTTACTTTAGAGCAATTTAAGAAATCCAATTTTTTAGAACATATTTTAAAACTATCTCTGAAGGTTAGGCCAGTGATTGCAATTTAATCGCATGAGTTTCTGTTTTTTTGACGCCCTGATTTTTTAATTCCTCTATTATCTGTTAAACTACTTGTCACAAAATAAATAAAAAAGACACATGCAACCCCATGAAAATAATCAAATAAAGGAAATTAAAAGGGAAACAAAAGGACTTTGGACCAAAAGGATATTTGTAAAAATGTTTCCTGATAACTTATTGCAAATTTTCCAATTTGAGAAAATCTACCTAGGTTAAAGCAGTTTTCCTTTTTTTTTTAAAAAACAATTTTTTGTTTTAATTAAAATTTCAGCCTTCCAAAACTCCAAATATTACTTTAAACACTATTGTTATTTCGCCGGAAACCCTTTTTTATTAATTTTCTCAAACAAATTTCGTTATTTTTTCTGAAAATTTATAAATTCTTTTTACAAATACAAATTACAAAAATTTATAAACTTTAAAACGTAAATTACATTTATTATAAATTATTTGGTTGCTAGGATTCTTTGAAAACCTTTAATAAGACATTGACATTATGTATTTTAAACTGAAGCGACTAGGAAACCCTTTGGTTAAACCCATCCACCTTCCTCGTTTAAAACATAAGCGACTTTCCCCTTTAATTAGAACTATTTAGCTCCTTTTTTGATTGACGTGTTCCCGGATTTTTAATTTTATCTTATTACCTTCCGTTTAAATAAAGTGTTTTAGACTTGTTTAAATTGTAAACATTCTGCTTAAAATTTTAATGGAACAATTTAAAAATATCATTTTATTCATTTAATAAAATTTATTATTAACATTACATGTTAGTTCCACTTTATAGGTTGTATTTGGGAATTAACTTATCCATTGGCTTGTAACCATCAAACCATGTAAACAAAAGTTTGGGTGAGAATTTATTAAATTTTATCTTATTTTAGAACAATTGGTGATGCCCAATTTCTTACAAGAAAATTTGAAAATATTTAAAGGTTCCCACTAATTAACCCAAACACCTAGTTTCAATTCTTGCACGCCAAGTAAACAACAATTAAATTAACAAAAAGCTGAAAGCTTAATTACTAATTTGATCATTTAAAATTTTGTTTAAAAAACTCAAATTGGATGTCACAATTTACTTGTTAACAAAAAATCCAGAGTAAAATAAGCAATGCAAACAATTAAAACAAATAAAAGTAAACGTAAATATTTATTAAATTTTAATCTATTATTAAAATAAACAATTTTTTTCTTCTTTTGCAAAACTCGCTCGAGTATCAGAAAATACTGATGAGATTCGTTTTTTAAAAAAGAAGTGAGTTTTTTTTTAATAATTGGATAACTGTACATAAACTAAACTTAGTTATAATTTATTGTTAGTTAGATATATCTGATATAAATTAACAAAATTATGGCCTGCTTAACCGTTTAATTTCGCAGTCAGAGTCATATTTCCGTAATGTGTTTTTGATGCTCTCATATTACAAGAAATAAAAAATAACAGCCACTTCTGTTCTTCATAGCGTTAACGGCATATTGCAAAAGATTATAAGGCTTTATTATATTATTCACGCTTTATGGCCGCTCGTAAGCGTTCTAACCGTAAAATCTAATGTTACAATTTGACTGTCAATAATTGCATGAAACCCCTTTCTAGATCCATAAACCTTTTAACGAAAAATTTTACATGTACACCTAACAGTTTTTCTTCCCTTTTTTCAATAAAAATTGAGATCGTATATAAAATTATATCTTATTATTTGATTCAAACTTGGGCTCAAATGTACACGTTTATGCAATTACAATAGCGGAGAGAGATCAGGTGCTGAACCTTCTTATTACATGTCCGTCTTGTCTGAGCCGACATTACCCGAACTAACAAGCAAGAAGTACAGTTTTCGACAATCGATGGCACCTTTCTCGAAACGGTTTTGGATTATGTTTACCTGAGGCAAACTCTCGAACTAGATAGAAACAACTTTGAGGGAGAGGCCAAATCGGCTGAGTTAGTCAGCTCTTCAAAAGCTTCCTTGAGTTTTCTTAACATCCATCACAATGTCTCAATTCAAAAGACTTCGATCAGTGCGTCCTACCTGTCATGATCGACGGTACCGAGACTTGTAAAGTAATGGTTCGACTAGTTCACAAATTTAAAGTCTTTTCGGATAAGTACGCTGATGTGGCAGTGGGCCGGTCAGATGGGTCGCAGAACTGCCGACCGCTGGAGTCAATAAGCTCTGGAGTGAAGAACTAGGCTTAGCAAACGTAGTGTGGGACGCCCTGCAGTAAGATAGAGTGACAAAATACGCAACGTGGCCGGAGGGGGCTGGATGAAACTAGCCGATAAAAAGAAGACGTAGGTACAAGGTGAATACAGGCTGATAATGATGATGAGAACTTAGAATGGTTTTGTGTTAGGTTGAATGCGTGATTGCCCTCTATGGTATTTGAAGTAAGGAAATAAACTCCAAAACAGTAGATATATATATATTGCCTTTGCTTATTTTTACTGCTTAAATCAATAAAATTTTTACCAAAAATTCTCTTGAAAAAATAATTCTCTTAAGGCTTGAAAGCCTTAATATTTAATGAATAAAACAGTTTAATCCAAATAGAACAAATACGTATGTGTGGAGACGAGTCAAACATAAATACATTTTTGTATATCAATGCAAATACAAATACATTCATTACTTTGGTATTGATATAAGGACCTCCTTAATAACGTGGACATACATAAGTATATGAGTAACTTTCAAGAGTTGCTTAACTCAAACATGCATCCAGAGCTGGTGATTACTTAAAGCTCAAGATATGTATAGTGGGATGTGGGGTCACATCCCTAGTTAAAATTTCACATACTCTTGACATGTTTTGCCTTACATTATGTAATATGGCACAAGTGTAAATTCCTCTCACTTAAAAACACACATTTATTTTGTGGTTTTCAGTCTCAATCTATTTTAAATAGTAACTAATTTTTATTAAAAAGCGATAATTGCGAGCACTATTTAATTCTTGTAATATTTTTCTGGTTTTTTGTGCTTGCTTGTTGGAAAGAAATTGATTTTAAATACGATCGAAAATCTATTGAAATAAACACATTATCATGTACTTGTTATGTTACATTGTACATTTAAACATGATGTTATGTCTACGTTACTAAGAAATTTCATTTACGTTTGCTCACAGTGTGAATATTATTGGCTTAAAACATATTTTATCTGAATTTTGATCGTGTAAATGAAAAAAACCATTCCTCTTCAATCTATCGCTATTTGCTACACAAGTTAACAATATACTATATCTTGTATATTTCTAAAGTTAGCGCATGTTTATATGTTATTACTTGCATTATTTATTTCGGTAAAAGCACAATATATGTAACACCGATATCAAAAGATACAATTTTTTTTTACTAGCACTGGCGCGATTTAAGACGGCACATTTGCGTATGACAAAAAAATTAAAAGAAAGGAAAAATATTCCAGTGTCCAATGGTTTAAAATTATACTAACTACTTAAACAAAGTATTCTGTCGACAAAACAAAGTTGTAATACAATTCGCGTTAACAAAAGTCACCGCTTGAAAACTGTGGGAAGGGTACGTTTAAGGGTAACAACGACCTTAACTTTTCCAAAGCCCCTCTCTTTATAGAATGATAAAATAGGCTTAGGATGGACAAGTAGGATTCACTAGCTGTAACGATGAGGATATCGAACAAGATAACGTTTAAACTCGACCTGAGTTGCGCTGTTTTAGAAAAAGTAAATGCATTTGTTATGTCGGTCTACAAATATTGCCATGTTTTTTTATTTAACAAAATAAAGAAGTATTATTTGATATTTTCTCCTCTAAGTATTTAATGTAAAATATTTGCAGAAGTGACAAGAAGATTGCTTTCAATATCAATAACTAACAATACTTTATATTGAATAAAAAATCTATAACAAAAAAGATGCAAACAAAGTTACAAGAACACATTAATTTGTATGATTCTTGTTCCAAGACGTATACGGTAACTAAATTACCTTCACGAAACTACTTTATCTTTATCTCATCCAAAAATTGAAATACATTAAGTTCTGTCTACAATCATTACCATTAAAAATTGATTAACCTAAACAAAACTAAAAATTACACGTAGAATTGTAACAAAAGATATGGCTGACTAAAACATTAAACAATTTTGCGCAATATAAGCAGATAACAAAGTGCCTTGTGATCGAAACGGCCCCTCCGATTTCTGCGCACCGTATCTTAAATTTGTGATATGTGTTTTTGATTTTAAGGTTTAGCCAGCGTTTGCAACTCAATTGTACGTTGTGATTTTTAACGCCGATTTTTTTCTATTGCTCAAATATCCATTGAATATTATCATAAAATACTGAAAAAAGAATTATAAAAATCTGAGTACTATAAGCGAGTAGAGCAAAAAGGGAACATATAAAAAAACACATACTCTCCTAATTAAGTACCTCTTTCTTTTAAGAAGACGCCAAAAAATAATTTATTAAGTATGTATTTGTATTTAGTTAGTAACTTATTTTCTATGGAATTAACTTATATTTTAAACAAAAATAAATGTATACCACTAAATATTACATGTTAATAAAAATATTTCAACTGTTTCTGGGTATCATCTATGTATATATAGTCTACGTTTTTATAGACCAATTGCTCGGGGCATCATCATCATCACTGTGTATATTAAATCTTCAAACAAATAAATCTACTTTTAACTGATTGATTTATATCCATCTTTATATGTATTTGTGTAACCAAAACGTCTTACATAACACGGTTCATAGTCATACCTTACCTTTTTACAAACTTACACTATATTACTAAAAAAAAATCAATATGTCTCATTACAATTTTCAATAATTTTTTACATTAAAATGGGTGTTGCAGGTTATTCTTAAAACATAAATATTTGTGTTCCCATTTTTATACATGTTACCTCGTTTTTCCGGGCCTAGTGCTTTGATATTGTTCATTCTTTTTTAAATGATAGATTTATAATATATTTACATATGCTTTAAGATTAATCAACAATAACCATTTTAATGCAAAACATTATTAGAAGCTGCAATGAGGCTCATTCAAAGCTATCAAGTTTTATAAAAAGTTTTTATTAAATAAAATTACTTTACGGATTTTTATCGCGTTTATTTTACATTTTTAATTCCCGACGTTTCGAACACTTTCCGGGCCGTGGTCACGGGTAGACTGAGGATGTCATGCGTCTTGTTGCCAGTGTTGAAGGGGGTTTCCAGATTTAATTTTTAATTTTTATTAATTATTTTTTAATCGTACCGACCCATGCAAAAGAACTATTTTATTTTGGGCAGTGATTAGCTTGGTTTAAATTTTAATTTATTAATTATGGATCCAAGCAGGTGTAAAACCAACCATCTTCTTATTGAAATTTGGATGTTTTTTAATCTCAATACCCACGGATCATCCTTAGGAACGGTGTTCTTTAGCGAGTTGTGGTTTATTCAAATCTGATGTAATGGTTGGGTGATTTACGTATGGCACACACTGCCGACTTGTTAATCTGCCTTTTAAGTCACTATATAACCTTCAGGGTTTTATTGTTCTTTTTTTGTCAATGAGAGGCCGCAGCACAATTAGTTTGTAACCCGGGTCTTGTAGAGGAAATGCACTTGACAGGTGGTGGAATTGACAATTTCTTCGGCTTGAAATAAGTTTGAAAGGCCCGCCTAAAATGTCCAATCTTGCGTTACGCCTCTTCCCACAAAGGTGAACAGCAGTTACCGCTCCACGTCCTTCACTCCGGTCACCTGACGCTGGACGTGGCGCAAGCGATTGTTCCCGCAGTACTGCTTAACATGGTGTAGCTCAGCCGCAGGTGTTCATCACAAGATCCCTCGTGCTCTTGAAACAAAGATTTGCCCTGTACAACGGATGGATGGTGGTGAATTGCCATTTTATTTATTTGGCTGGTTGGTTCCTATTAAGTATGGCTGGGATAGGGCGAATAATTAAACATCAAGAAAGCTAAAGAATTTTATTTTCTAACCCATTAGTAAACTGATTTTGAATTAATGGAGTTAAGGGGTTCAAAAGCATTAATTTTATCCATGGTAAGATGAAATGTATCACCACTAGCGCTTATAAAATCTTGGAAATGGGATGTGAGAGGCTTCTCTCAAAGTTTCCATAAAAATGCAACAATGGGAGACACCGGGCAACCCATCACTACCCATCCATCTGCATGAGAACTCATCTTCCATAAAGAGCCAGATGTTACGTTTTAGTAAAATGCATATTCTATTGAGATTTATTTCTAACTTTCTTGTTACAATATTGATGCAATCTTCATAGGTATAGATGTAAACAAAGATTGAACATCAAAACTAACATAGTTTCATTGTCAAAGATGTAGATGTTTTACCTCGCTAACAAAATGGTATGAACCTTTGTAAGCGTTGTTTGTCCTCTGAGTGGTGAGAGGATTTTACTAAATGTTGACTAGGTTAGTTTTGATGTTCAATCTTTGTTTACATCTTAATACCTATAGAAGATTGACAATATTGTAAAAGAAAGTTAGAGGAAAATAACATCTCAATAGAATATGCATTTTACTAAAACATTGCCTAACATCTGGCTACTTATTATGGAAAGATGAGTTCTACATGCAGATGGATGGTGAGGATGGGTTGCCCGGTGTCTATTGTCTGAATTTTATGGAAGACTTGAGGAGAAGGCCCTACTCACTGCTCCCATTCATCCAAGATTTTATAAGCGCTATTGGATGATACATTTACCATCTTACCATATGATAAAATTAATGCATTTTAAACCACCTTAACTCCATTAATTCAAAATACAGTTTACTATGGAGTTAGAAAATAATAATCTTAGCTTTTCTTGATGTTTTAATTATTCAATCCTAACAACACTGATACTGTATAGGAAACCAACCATACAAATAAATATTTAAATGGCACCACACCACCATCCATCCCAGTTAGCTACCGGGCAAATCTTGTTTCAGAGAGCACGAGGATTGTGATGATGAACACCTGGCGGCTGAGCTACACCATGTTAAGGCAATACTGAGACAACAAGCTCGCTGCCACGTCAGGTCACTGACCGGAGTGAAGGCAGCACAGGAGGAGTACTGCTGTTCTACTTTGTGAGGGTAATTGACAAGATTGGCTACATTTTGAGGCGGGCTTCAATCAAACTTATTTCAAGCCGCTAGATTGGTCAATTCTACCACCTGTCAAGTAATATTCCTACAAGACCCAGGAGATGAAAGATTGTGACTGGGCCTCTTACATTGGACAAACAAAGCGAGCAATAAGAACCGTGAAGGAACATATAGCTGACATTAAACATAGAAGACCCAACAAGTCGGCAGTGTGTGACCATACGTTAAATCACCCAAACCATTACATCAGATTTGATCGACCACAAATCCTCGCTAAAGAACACGATTCCACCAAGGGATCCGTGAGGCTATTGAGATTAAAACATCCAAATTTCAATAGAGAAGATGGTTGGGTTTTACCACCGCTTGGATCCCATAATTAATAAATTAAATTTAAACCCAAGCATAATACCACTGCTGGCTGTAAGATAAAATCAGGTTCTTTTTGATAAGGTCGGAGTACAGATTAAAAATAATTAATAAAATTAAAAATTAAGATCTGGAAACCCCGCTTCAACACTGGCAACAAGACGCATGACATCTCAGTCTACCCTGACCAGGCGCTGGAAAGTGTTGAAACGTCGGGAATTAAAATGTAAAATAAACGCGATAAAATCCGTAAGTAATTTTATTAATAATGTATAATATTGCGCAAGAAATAGAAATAATTATAAAAGTTTATGTAAAAGTTAATGCATTGAAAATATTCTGTGATCATAAAACGTGTCATAAATGTTATTTAAGCGACCCCGGTCGCTAGTTGTGTCACAATATACGCTTTAAAATTCACTTTGTGATATTGTTCTTAAATGTAAAATACTGTTAATATTCTAAACTTAACCTTTATTTTTATTAATCTTCCTCGTGGCTTATGAAACGTTTACGTAACATAATGGTTGTTTAAAATTATTTTTGCGCAAATAGGACAACATTTGGAGCAAATTGAAGAAATCGTTTATTAACGGTAAAATATCCTTCCTTACTCATGTTTTCGTAATGCGTTTTTAATGTTCCCATTTAAGTAATATAAATCACAAAGCAACTTCTGTTCTAGATGGTTTTAATGGCTTATTAAATAGAATGAAAGGATCTTTCATAATTCTCCACGGAATGGAAAATTTGGAAATTATATGCTTGATATCGCGCGGTAAATTTATTATACCACTTTAAGGTAATAAGGAGAATATAACGTAATATACTCTTTTAAATGCATTAAGAAAATGTACGTATTGGTTATGATAGAATACCGTTTATTTAATTAACTATCCATAATTGCTGCATTGTTTCGTAACACAATCGTCATAAATATTATATCTTATGCAACCTAAGCAAGGATTGATTAAATTATTTAAAAAATAATAGCTTCTTAAACTATTATTTTTTAAATAATTTAATAATAACAGTTATCCAAACCTTTAGCCAATCCGATTTACGTTTCTGAACATGACTCTTAGGAGATAAGAGACAAAAGTACGATATGCAAACAATTGCACATCCTCTATCTGTTCTCACGTAAATATGCAAAGGTACTGCATTCGTGGCTTAGTAGAACAGGCTCGTATTTTAGAAATCATATGTCGTAGGTCGAATCCTGCGGGAACTCAACAACATTTGATTATTGTGTACAAGTAATAGTTAGTGCCTGATTATACTATTTTCTGGAAAGTAAGATGATCCATGGGTCAAATAGGCCTGTAAAAAATCGGCCCTGCGCCTGATCTCTCGATATTCGTCCCATCGAACTATGAGTGTAAAGGAATAGGTAGTGCAGCAGTTTCAGCACGTACACTTTGCACTATAATATCTCCTACGTTGTTCTAGATCTGCTGATCTTTGACATCGTTTAATCTTTTATACGATGCCTAGTGGTATGGGCGTGTGCTTTAGAAACCGGAGGTCGTGAGTTCGAATCCTGCGGGGACGCAACAAATTTTCATTGTTGTTTCCTAGTTGGTTAGGGCAATTTGGGCCGATAACCCCAATTGTCTAAAAAGTAAGATGATCCATGCGTCGAATGTGCATGTAAAAAGTCTGTCCAACCACCAACCCGCATTGGACCAGCGTGGTGGGATACGGTTCAAAAACCCTCTAATGGATAGGGGTGTATTAGAGGAGGCCTATGTCCATCAGTGGACTATCACAGGCTGATGATGAATGATGAATGAATATTTTATGATCGTTAAAATTTGATGATAATTCCGAATATCAACAGCTTTTTGCTTTATGTTAAAGGTGTTGTCCCCACTTTTAGGACCCGTTTTAGCAAGAAGACTTATAAAGAGCATTAAAATAAATTAACGAAATTCTCAGATTTATTAACAGTTTTAGCATGATAATAACATAGTGTATATCCTGTTTCGATTATCAAATCAATTATCAAATAAGATATTTGATTAATTTTATGCTACTTCTAGTTAAAATTGACAATTTACGGGCAAGTGTAACATATATCGCCTTACGTGTCAATTAACATACGACGCGCAACAGCTTTGCATAAGTGCATTACCTTGTTCTCGAAAGCCTATTAGGCTGAACATGAGAATGTGTTCTTATCGGCAGATATTCATTGAGTTACCTTAAGCTCTCAGAATACATCAGGTAACAATTATCAATGCAAAATGCACAAAAGGCGAATTCATTGTGAAATATTTAATTACACAATTAAAATTTGCAATTTGTTTTCATACAGCCCTTTTATAAAAATGGGAATTTTAATTTGTTCTCATAATGGATTCAGATTCAAGAAGTTAATTATTTATTTATATACAAGAATATTTCTACTTTATGAACGCAGCTCATTAAGCTCATTTATCAAGGGGTTGTTATCCCCTGCAATATTTTAAAAGCGTCTAAACAGAAAAGATTTTATATGCTTTATAATAGCTCAGTATGTTACACTCTATAAACATTTTTCTAAGTAGTTAAAAAAGAAAAATTGTAGATAAATACTTGTAGATGATTTTTTTATTTAAAATTCTTATTGCACTGCGAGAAAAATCAGTCAAAGATTGTTAATCATTACAATATTACGGTCATGGCGTTTCACTTCTTTCCATATATGTACTAAATGAAACAGAATAAAGATTATATTTCATCATTTATTTTATGACAATACAACATTAAGTAACTCTAAAATGTAGCAGCTAATACACTGTCCGTGTCCCTCATATGTGCTAAACTAAGTATCCCATACATAGAGGATGAGTTTGTGTACAATTAAGCAGAAGTTTCCTTAATTAGATAAGGGGCATTATTTTTAATTCATCAAGGCAATTTCGTCTGTCCTGAAGCGATACTATACAAAACATACACCTATGTAAGGCAGGTTCCCTCGTTAAGTGCACTTGAAATTTTAATAAGCAAAGCGAAGGGGCTTTTATGATGAGTTGAATTCGTATGTACATATTTAAATTTTGGTTAATTTGAACAAGCCTTTGGAGTTATGAATGTTATTGTTAACTAGATTGCCGCTATTCTGAGAAGCTTTCGTTAACGTATAAAAGTGTTCAAGTAACATTTTCTCTTCGACAGCATAACAAAAGAAAACGCTATGAATTAGCTATATAAGATTTCTTAATCAAAATTTAAATTAGTTACACAAAGACTTATCTATGTTAAGCCATTTATATAAGTTATCTTGTCGTATAAATTCGTCGGACATTGTTAATACTTGACAATAGACAAGATTCTTCAACAGATATGGAAATGTGAGGCGCCGAAACTTGAAACTTACCAGGAGATACTTATCATCGCAAAACTTGGAGATATAAATGTGTCCGAGTTAAAATACGAATAATATAAACAACTTTTCGTGTCTGAAACGATAACACAATATAATAAAAAAACAAAAATGTTAACACAATATGATGAAACATTCTATAATATTAATAATAATTGAATTAACATATTTTAAAATTAACAGATGTGAGTGATTTATGCGAAAATTCGCATGTCAACTAAATGTACCGCAATGAACAATATGTGAAATGGTTCCAATTTATGTTCGCAGCTTAACTCACTATTAATTAAATTCGTCGTAATAGCCGGAAAGCAAATTAAACAGTCCATTTAAGTTGTCATGAATTTAGTCGTCAAACATTAATACATCTGATTATATTCATAATTATTTGGGTCATACGAATGTTTTAACCGAATTTCCTACTATCCATTAATTACTTTGTAACAATTGATATATGCACCAATAATACTGAAAAAGAACTCGAAAACAGATAATGCGCCATCAACTTTTTTAATTTATAATATTTACTTTGCGTCTATTACAACAAAGTCATGGTGATAAATAATGAAATGTAAAGAAGTTTTAATGTAATTTATAAATAATTAACAGATTTATTAGCGTTGTCAAATAATTTATTAACAGAGCGACCTCAATCTGTACCTTTTCTAAACAAAGTTGAAGATTTCTAGTTCATGCCATAAATTTTAATTGTGTTTCCCTTAATAGAAATTTTAGTGAGTTGTGGTCCGAAATCCGTGAAATTTATGAAATTAATATAAATTTCCTTTTAAACAGATAAATATCACACTAATTGGATTAACAAATTGATACTTAAAGCATACATGTATAAATATTATAACGTTTAGTCTAAAATGATGTCTGACCGATGAATGACTGAACTTATCCTAAACAGACTGACTAATGTTTTTTATTCGGATTTCATCACCCTTTATTGGTCTATAGAGGATATATTTATTTACTATCCTTTAAAGGAAACCGAATATTCCTACTTAAACAAGGCTTGTTACCCTTTGATTCAGCAGTTTTCTTGTGTTGTTTTATGATGTTATAGATAACAAATGTTTTCGTTCATACGATTTGTTAAAATTTAAAATTGAGTTAAAGCTCATCGATTTTGATTAATAAATTTAATTTTCTTTTTAAATAGATTAACTTTTACTTTTGTAACGACTAAAATCGTAGATACAGAAAATATATACAAAATAAAAAAAACTTATCAAATGTGTCATATAAAAGGGAAATGCTGTTTTGTTCAGTTATATCATCATCATCATCATCGTCAGCCTTTGATAGTCCACTGCTGGACATAGGCCTCCCTAATACACCCCTATCCATTACGGGTTTTTTTTGGACCGTATCCCACCATGCTGGTCCAATGGGGTGGTGGTGGGTGGACTGCCTTTTACATGCCCATCCGACGCATGGATCATCTTACTTTTCAGACAGTTGGGTGATCGGCCCAAACTGTCCTAACCAACTAGGAAACAACAACGAAAATTTGTTGAGTCCTGTAGGATTCGAACCACGACCTCCGGTTTCTATATTCAGTTATATACATGTAATAATATTAACTAGCTTTTCTACCTTTTCTACCGTGTCAATCTCAAGTAAACGGTACACACACTGCATTTATAGCAGATTCCACTTAACTATCGCTAGATCTTTATAATTCTAAATATGTAAGAATGTGACTAATACTTTTATTCTCTCCATTACATAATAATCACCAGTCAATTATTTTGTCCTATGTATTTAACTTTTACATCTTGCAAACAATTGAAGAACCGTCACTGAAAACAAATGAAAGTAAAGGGGAAGAAACGAGATAAGGATTATTCACAAAAAAATATCCCGTCACGTCAGATGATGAACCAAGATTAATGAACTAAAATAAACTTGATCAATCATTGCCTTCGACTGTTTTTCGTAGATTATATTTTTCTTTAACATATAATCACGTCTTAAACTTAATTATAGGTCTTAATTCGTAACTCAAGTGCTTTTAAATCTGAAGTAAATTAAGCTTTAGTGACGTTTATATAAATAATATTTCGCTTTAACGTTTGAAACGTGACTCATTTAAAATAAATAAAGTTAATAAAAAGTTTTTTATCCTAGGCTTTTTATTAATCATTACCTGCCACTACTGTTATTGTCAGAATAAATGTAACATTACATTTTTTTTTCGTGAATAAAAACAGTGGTAGTGTATCAAGAAGTTATGTGTATAGCGCATTAACCTTATGTAACGTTAAGGTTTACGCACTAATGAGTATAAAAGATTGTATATTAGTCAAACATTGAGTAGATCTGCATTAATTTTTATCATTTTGTTTTGCATTCACGTGAGCAAATAAATAATTTTGTTCTAGTTTGCTATAAATAGGTATATAGCTTTATAAAATATTCTAGCTATATACTTACGAGTACTAAATTTTGCGAGCACACCTTAATGATTTTGATTTTGTAGAATTTTAATTCAATAATAATAATTGAATTGAATGAATGAATTGTATAATTCTATCGTCAATGTTATTCTAAAATAGCTATACAAAAACACCGAAGGCCTCTTGGAAAGTAAAAGTCGATTAGAATTTCTGGGTATGACGATATACTTTTATGGGGCGAAATGTTCTACGGTCTCTGCTTAAAACGTATGGGCGTGTACAGTATTACGTGAAGAGTGCCATTAGTCTTCACCAACCAGAAAAGATTTTTACTTTTTACCCCTTACAATCCTTACAATTACTCTCTCTTACCTTCATACACTCTTGAGTTCAAAGCTCTTCGTTGTATTATTTTGTAACAACAAGTCATTTAACTAAATAATTAAATATTACATTGCTTTTTTATTTAAGCCAAACAAGGTTATAATAAAAATTAAATGAATATCTAACCCATTAGGATAATTTTCTTCCATTCGTGACCCAACGCAAAGCGGCCGTTTAAACTTGTGTTACCATAAAATTTGCATAAAACCTTGGCTTAATTGCATTGTGGTCAAATATAATTGGGTTTCATTGTTAAGTTCACATTATAAATTGACTTTATAATGTACCATATACCTGACTGTTGAAATATTAAATTATAGAACTCAAACACTCATTGTGTAATGTTATATAAATAAATCTTATCTATTTGATCCGATTATAATGGAATAACATTGAACCTACATCCTTAGCATATTTTTAAACATATCCCTATTATTTATTTGTTTTACATTTTTGTTGATTTATGTTTATTTTGTAAGATAAGATGGATTATTTAAAAGCACCACAGTTATATAAATAAAATTATTTATTATTCGAAAACTTGTAAGTATTTAATTAAATTCAAAATTTCATAAAACTGTAGAAAGTAACTTTTTTTAAGAAATTAAAAATAAAAGTCACTTAACGGCGTAAAGAATTTGTACAACTATGATTCAATCATGAATTTGCCCTATAGCTCTAATTATATGAGTAATCATAAATCATATCACAAAGCATAATTATTACGCAATTTGTAATACACGATTAAACAAACAAGTACAGGTCGTCGATCGGTGTAACAGCAAATACTCACTGTTACTAAACATAAAAAGAAACACATTATATTTAAACACCGAACTGGACACGTTCTGAATTACAAAAAACACAATCCTAAGAGGCTTTTTAATATTTTGTAAGCATCAATTATTTCGCATATTTATAACGCAACATTTGATAGCGGTATAAACAAACAAGTACAGGCTCGTCGATCGGTGTGGTACAGCAAATACTCACTGTGACTAAATATAAAAAGAAACACTTTATATTTAAACACCGAACTGGAAACGTTCTCACGTTTCACGAACACAATCCCAAGAGGTTTTTTAATATTTTGAAGCACAATTATTTCGCATATGTATAACGCTATCAAATGTTGCGTTATAAATATGCGAATCAATGGTAATAATGGTTTGATATATGTAAGATAGGTTTGTTGACGTACAGATGATTAACCATCAAATAAAACGGAGCTAAACCCATCTCAATGTTCTTAATAAAAAAACTTCATAAATGGCTGTTTTTAAAAGACATGACTTAATAATCTGATTAACTATGGTATCAGGTGTAGAACATATAACTGATAAAATAATTTTCAATATAACTAAAAACTTTGTCTCCATTAATAAAACTTTAACCAGTTGAAGCCTTTGCTATTAATCAAAATCATCTCAGCTTGTTTGAGTCCACACCTCAACATTGGCCATAATTTTGAAACATTGAATTTGAAAACAGACAAACAAAATCACAAAAGAGAATTCAATCAATCATTCTTGTATAACTTTATTTATAATCTGCGAACTGTAGGTAATTAAAAGATACAAAATAAGTAATTTATTACTCGGCTTCAAAACAATGTCAGCTCACTCGCTGCAATGACAAATAGTATTCAAAATGAAATCTGTGAGCGAACGAATGATTGATGTGTTGCGACGATTTTGCCGTATTGCTTTTCCCAAAGCAATGTTTCATTTTGATAATTAACTGATTCGGTATAAAATCGATGCTAGCTATCGAGCTCTACAAAAAAAACTTACAGTATGAGTAAGAGTGCAGTTCCATTAAAATTGATGAAACATCATAGCGTTATTTTAAATTATTGAACACGAGTGATAATTTTTTAAAATAAGCTATTAAGGTAAAGAAAAAATATCACTAACCGGAGTGTCCATAACGAGTATTATAGTGACCAACTATGTAAGATATTATGCATACAATATTTCACATTTAAATAAATATATACGCTTTGTAAATAATAAATAAAAATATTACATTTTTGAAAAAATCGTAATTGCGTTTAGGGTGCTCGCGTCTTTACTATTTGCCCTATGTTATAATCGTGGTGATAACATTAACATGTCACAACGTATTTATTGTTAATGCCCCATTAGGCCAAACTTTGCCTTATGCTAGCATGATCTATAAAATCGTGCAGGAGATTCCGGAATATTTTGACACACAATTTGTGTTTAACAAACTGAAACCGTGTAAAATATAGTCAATATAGCACCTACCGCGATGATCAATAGTTAAGAAACATACCAAATTTGCAATGCAATAACCTAAGTATGAATGTAAAATGCTGTATTGTAATATATTTGACTTGGTTTTGCCCTTTTCTTGTTGAAGATTAACCACTTTTTGTTCCGAGATATAAAGAAAAGATTGGAGGTAAGATTAATTGTTTCAGAAGTCGCTGAAACGTACCGTGCGTATCTGTCACCAGTTATAAATGTAGTAATGGTTTCTAGGTAACCGAAATGTTGATTAATACTTATGAAATAATTTTTTGCTTATAGCATTCTTATTTCTTGATTACTTTTGGTAAATGAAAGTAGAAGTGCTGTTATTAAAATTGTATTGGTTTACGAATCTATCCAGAGCTCTATGTCTCACCTTGCTTATTATTTCATACATGAAAATAAAAGAGAACGATGAAACTTAATAATTATTGCTTTAATGAGTAAGATAAATATTTTAAAATAATCTAATATAGATAACAGTAAAGTTAAAATAACTTAAAAAAATAGTCAAAGATATATACATTATCCATTATTGTATCTACTAAATGGCTTTAACTTAAAAACATATTGTAAAATTTCAATTTATTTATTGCTAGGTAGGTTTTTTAATATTTTAGTACATTAAAATATTGTGTAGTAATGACATAATGACATATTTAGATATGTGTAAAATGTTTTTAAATAAAATTTTACGTATATTCGAATTCTATTTATTGCCTATTTGTTTTAAACCTTTTCGGTTTCATTTTTTTTTAGCAAGTTTCCGCAAAAACATTTAAGGAAAAAATACAGCATTTAAAAGTAAATTTATTCCACAAATCCAAATCAAATAAAACGACTGGAATATAGAATGAAGGAAAGACACTTTACGCTCAACGTTCGATAGAATTCAACGTGTGTCGTTGTGCATTTCAAACCAAGTTTTGGTATGCCAAATACTCCATTGGATATCGTACTTAAATTGAAAAGTCAAAATAATGTTACATCGGCAAAAAAATATACTGCATTATAAAATAGATAGGTTTTTGCCACTAACAAAATGTTTAGATATTGATTTGTTTTAGAACAGTTCAACTCAACAATTAGTTAAAACTAAGTACACCTAGTCTTTTTGACTTTTCCTTACGGGTATCTGGGAAAGTGGTAGTGACTGAAAACTTTTTTTTTGTGTGAGGAAATGCCTACGCATACCAGCCCTCGCGGGGGCAAGAACAACCTACGACTCACTGAACCTTTTTTTGTGGTCTAAAAGTTAACGCTTTTGTAGTTCACTAAAAACCTCACCTGTAGTAGCTGCTAATGCAGGCCTGTCGTTAGCCATTCAACCTCTGGGAATCATTTATTTCTATGCTCAAAGACCTATGACTTCTTCACAACCCCTTTACATTTGAAACAGACTCATCATCATCAGCCTGTGTTAGTTCACTGCTGGACATGGGCCTACCCTAATACACCCCTATCCATTAGGGAGTTTTAGACTGGAGTTTTGGATCATCATACTTTTCAAACAATTTGGTGATCGGCATAAATTGCCCTAAAAAACTAGGAAACAACAATAAAAATTTATGGCGTCCCCGCAAGATTCCAACCCACGACCTCCAATTTCTAAAGCTCACGCCCATACCACTAGGCTACGGAGGCAGTTAGGCTACTAACTGAAACAGACTACCCTAAATCAATACCGTGGAACCATAGAGTGCAAGAAAAAAAATTCCGAGTTTCCTGGAGCAGCCTTGATGTTGAACTCTGCTACTCGCACTTTCCCTATGAAAGGAAGAAAAATCAATTTCTGCCTACCGAATATATCTCAAAACGTATAGCAGCTTACAGGATATTGCTAGTCCATCTTATAGGCAGAGAAAAACGACAGTGGCAGCCATTTCATCCTTAATCATCCCTCACATTTTCCAGGACGCATCCAGGACGGACTTCTTCAGCCCTCTTGGAGCTATCTCCGCGGTTGGATGGATCAATGTCGATTCTCCTGTAATAAGGCAAGTTTCCTGGTAAACTAGGGTAATAGCACAAAATATTATTATATATTGATAAATGCGGAAACTAGGGTCAAATTAGACAAATAAGACTCTCAGGGTCAAGTTAGACTTAGATTAGCAGCTTTACCTTAAACATTTAAACTAATTTTTGAAGTCCAGTCATCTTTAACGGATATTCTTGCCCATTTTCAATAAAAATGTTAAGAATAAATACAAAAGCATTCTAAGCAAAGGAAATATGTTTCTCCACAGATGTTATTTAAAAGATTATCGAACATCTATAATCGGATTATAGCTTGCAACGCTATTCAGTATACCAGTACGGCCAAAGTTTATAACACAAACTAAATGTAGCCGTCGAAGCTATTTAACACAAATAGATAACCGAATATGAACATAGTTAACATACGTTAGCGTTAAATCCAAAGGACCCACATTTGTTGGCAAAACTATTTCCTTTGATCAGCAAATAATACATTAGACAAATAGTGTATCCAAAACTTCGTGTGAGTCATGTAAGTAAAAATATTTTCAAAACAAATAAAGTTACTGTACTCTAAAGCCACTATGTTCTTATTGATAGTTTATAACATAACAGCAGAGAACTATATTATAACGATATTTAATTTTGGTATTAAAATAAAATCATTTATTAATATATATTTCCCGGGTAGTTTGAGAGCATAATGACTATCGGGTTACAAAACATAACCGTGAGCGAAGGTGTAAGTCATTATGTATTATAAGTCATCATGCACAAAAATTGTCGGTGTCGCTAATTATACAGAATGTATCTACTAATTCATTCGATTGCATAATTATAACCCTTTAGTAATTGTGCATTTATTATTATATTTCTAGTAATAAATTCTATCAGGAATATAATCATGATGTAACCGTCTATGTCTCTCCTAACCTGTCGTCAAACAAGTACTCTTTGCATTGTAACATTATTGTATTTTAGTATTGAAGTTATATTCTGCTATTCATACATACACATATATAAACAGTATAACATTGCTTAAAAATACTCACCACGTAAATAAATCGGTGTTTAATACATTCAAATTCTATTCGTACACGAAACGTCTTTCACGTCTATTGAGAGTAAAATAAGTGATGAGATTCTAAACTCAACAGACTCACGAATCCCTTACCTATTTGCATATAAAAGGAAGTAAAATTTACCTATTCAATTGAAACGAGAAGAGTGTAGACGAAGAATAATGTTTTTTTTACGTTCAAATATACGTAACAACGCTGTCTGAATTTATTGCAAGACAGAAGTTTATAATAACTTTAAAATAAAGTATATAGTAAATTAGGCTTTAAAAAGAACAAAATTAAAGTAAATATTAATTTAAATAAAAAAAATACTTTTCTTTAAAATGTCAGTTTGATCATATCAAATCCACTATTTTCTGGATTTTTTGGGGAAGTTTTATATATTTATAAGAGATGCGATAAACTAAAAATACTAATCGATTTGTACCAACTATGATTCCAAAAGCTATATAAATTAAAAAATATCCTAATTTAAATAGAGAGGATTATTCTTTGCCACCTGCGTAGGATCCTAAAATTTTAATAATTGAATCCAGAAAAATAAATACTACAAAGCCACAAAAGAACATAAGTACAGTAAGTTATGTTAATTGTAAATAAAAAACCTTGACGGCTATTCCAAAATCTTTGAGATACAGACGTATACCTACAATGTCCGCCCGTGATCCTGCAGGGGATGCTGGGAAGCGTCTGAAACGTCGTGAAAAAAAATATAAAACAACCGCGAAAAATCTGTTATATAGTGGATTTTATATGTGTCATAATCGCGTAAATAAAACAAATAATTTTGTAAATTTGTTTTTATATTTAATCCGTAATTTAAGTAAAGTTTTTGAATTCGAAAAAAAATGTACAAATAATATAAGTATTTTAAATTTAATATTCAAAATTTATACTACACATTACAAAAATTTTTGCTAGAATTATACTGACCGTTAATTATGACATCTCATTAAAATATACGTATATATTTTAATGAGATGTCATAATTAACGGACAGGAAGGTTTTCGGTCGAGTGTATGTGGAAATTTAACGAGGGACTTCAAGTGTCATTTACGACCCGTCAAGAACAAAGTTCCGGTCTAAATGTTTTATACGGACACATTTTTTTATAAATTAATCATTTCTATTTTTTCATATTAAGAAAAATGATGATAAACAGTAACAACTGTACAGATATCACTGAATAAAAACATATTAACTTAAGAATTTCTTGAAAGATAGACATTTAGATTGAGTAAACAAATGTATTTCACATATTAATAGCAAGGAAAATATATTTTACTTAACGTTCTGCGATTACACTAAATTGCCTCTGTAGCCTAGTAAGGGCGTGTGCTTTAGAAACCGGAGGTCGTGGGTTCGAATCCTGCGGGGACTCAGCAAATTTTTATCGTGGTTCCTAGTTGGATAGGGCATATTGGGCCGATCACCCAATTGTCTGAATAGTAAGATACTTCACGCGTCTGATGGGCATGTAAAAAGTCTGTCTACCCACCAACCCGCATTGGACCAGTGGGGTAGGATACGGTCCAGAAAGGCTCTAAATGGAGAAGGCGTGCATTACGGGAGGCCTATGTCCAGCAGTGGACTAACACAGGCTGATGATGATGATTACATTAAACAGTTGAACCGAAGTAATATTATGTAGACGTGGGTACTAGCTAGTTAAATCATAACTTTTATACTGGGTATACATAGGACTGCATCATAAGATTGAATTTCTTTTTCTTGTCAAAAGTTATCCAAATTTAAAAATCGATAATCAGTTGGGGCCATATAAATAGCATGGTGGGAAATGCAGAGTTTTCAGTCGCGACTTCTCTATCCTCGCGACCGTTTCATGCGCATTTGGTCTGGCATAATGCTGAAAGAGCAGTGGGCTAGAGCGATTCACCAGCCTCGGAAACGAAAGCGCTTTTCTATCACTGTTAGCAAGGTTGTCGATATAAATGTGGAGTAATTATCTCATTTGATTGTATGAGTTTTTTACAATGATATTATCGGCTTACAATTCTAAATGAATAATATTAGCCATTTCCATAAAAATCAAGAAAAATTATAAATTGTATGAGTTAAATTTTGTGTGCTCATAGCTAATTAGAGCATTATAATAATTGAAAAATTGGATGATGTCAAGTCTTTGTTAGACTGTCGTTATAGAACGTTACTGCCTCCGTAGCCTAGCGTGCGCTATAGAAATCAGAGGTCGTGTGTTCGAATCCAGCGGGGACTCAACAACTTTTCATTGTTGTTTCGTTAGTTAGTGAGGGCAATGTGGGCTGATCACCCAATTACCTTTAAAGTAAGACGATTCATGCGTCGAATGGGCTGCTTAAATTAATTTAAGACAAAACTTAAAATCATTTACATTTCGAATTTTAAATTGTTGTTTATAACGCTCAGACATTATTATTGACATAATATTTTTATTCAGTTCCAATATTCGTAAAAAAACATTGTCATTATGGTATTTAATGCCTTTAAAAAAAAAAGGGTAAAAGATAATTTCTCGAGCTTTCACACTTTTTATATAAATAATAACCAATAACAGTTTCTATCAAAGGAAAATTCATTTAATTTTTTTTTCTGTAATCAAATATTTGATATCATTCACCTAGTTGGTTAACAGTCTTTGCTTCTCGTTAGTATAAATAAAGTACTCTATATTGTACAAACACAATGTAATATTTCTGTCGCTACCAATTATAGCTTCCAATTATTACTAAGAATTGGTTACGCGGTTCAATTGTCATAGAGATTGATTTATTGTGTTCAATCTTTTGATGTCTGTTTCAATTGACAACTTAAATAAGGGCGTCATCTTTCTGTAACCTTCCATTATTTTTATTTGTATTAATGTTATAAAGAATAATAATATTTGTGGATAGAACGAAATGAAAAAATAACAAACAAAAAATGTACAAATCTCTCTGAATTAGTATTATTTTAACGGAAAAAATTATAGAATTAACTATAATAATGCAAAAATATTAGCTGTTAAATGGTTTTAACTGCGTACGCTTTGAAAATAATTCATGATAGAACCGAAAAAGAACAAAATGTAGTAACATAACGTACTCTACAAAGTTTTGGCAAACAAAATGTTAACAATTATAATAGTAAGGTGGTACTAAGTTGAATGACGAGTATAATCAGACCATTTAATATAGGTTTTTTATTATTACTAATTCTTTTCGCTTTTCACGCAATCGGTAATTGCCAAATGACCTCAACAAAGCAGAAAACAATAATAGTAGAGTGTTTAGTCGCAGGATACGAACTCACTCCCCTACGTTTATAAACCTACAGATGTGGCTATGGAATAAGTACATATTCCGCAAATATGTTCTGCATATAACAATTTAAAAGGAACTTGATAATCCTTTCTTTTTACCTAAATGCATGAAAGCAATTACTAAATTACTTCTCCTTTAGATTACCAATTATAAATGTTGTTAGGCGGTTATAGGCGATTTTTAAAAGGCGCTATTAAAAACGATAGACTCAAAGCATAATTTTAAGCAAACATTAAGAAAAATTACGGAAAAAACTAGTTTTTATTAGTAACCGGTGTAATTTTGTATAATTTTACGCAAGATGTCACGGAATATAGAATATTTAAAAACTTTTTGGGTTATCATTAAAGCGGTATTTTTTATTAGTAAACTTTTCTTAATATTAAATCGTCTTTTGAAATAGGACGATTCGTCAAAGTATCGTATTAAAACTGATTGACATTCAAAAAGCCGACCCCCAGTCGCTTTTGTCGTTAAATTTGACGTCTTAAGATTTCGATTAATCACTTGTCACGTAAAGTTATCATTATTTTACAATATTGAGTATCGTATCAAAATGCAGTTATTGTTGAAAGAAATTTAAAATATTATTCATGAAATATAATGACAGATACATTAAAAAAAACGAATATTAGCCAAAGTTACATTTAAAGTGTATTCCAAAAGAAAAATTTTAATGAAATCACAATTTTTTGCGTGTTTTTTGTATCTCGTCAACGGAATAACACGTTTCTGTAGTAGTTAAAAGTGTAAAAGCTCTGACACCACAGTCGACGCCAGCTTGCTTTGAAAGTGTTTAATAAAACCTAACGAGTGGATGAAAAAGCGTGGGGTTGCTGTTAACGAGCCTTCCGCGTTTTCTATATGAGAATCGCGTAAATTTATTACATCGTAAATAAAGATGAAAAAATATTGCTTCAGTTCCTGCTGCGACTATTAAAATGGTATTTGAATTTAAATTTTGAAACTCAAAATATTCTATTCGTAATACATTGTGATATCACCGTATTCTTTTTAAACACTTCTATTCTGTCAGTTGGCCTAATAACGTAACGTTATATTAATTTTAAAGCAATGCTTAAAAACAACAAAACTAATTTAAAAAGACTGTAAAAAAATATTACAAAAAAATGTGGCGGAAATTTGCGAACGAAAAATTTCTTATTGAATGTCTCTATAATTAATTTAAAACAATGCCTATAAAATAAAAAGTATGAGTGCAAATAAAAAAATTGATACAGTCAAATTGTATTAATAATGTACAAGCAATTATTAAGAACAATATTAACAATCAGTCTATTAAGAAAAGTGCTATAGATGACGATAGGTTAAGTTGTAGCATTTTAGACTGACTTTCTAAAAGAAAGGTATTAATTTCAGAGGGTATGTTTTTTAAATTTATTTTACCTTGTTGCTCCGCTCCTAATGCTCCGATTTTGATTTTTCTTTTTTAAAAATAGGTAGTAGCTGTCATGTGGTCCTATTTTTTATAATTTCTTTTTGATTCATAGATATTTAAGAAGTAAAAAAAGGTGTCAAGAATCACAACCTCTCGATTAAATTGCAAATGCTGGCTTAACCATAGAATATACATATACGTAGATTATGTAGAAAATAGTATATATGTTCCACATAATTGTATTTCTTGAATTGGCTGCTAAATCGTATATCTATGTTTTAATAACTACTCACGATAAGCATTTTAAATTTAACAATTAAAATAGTTTAATGAGGTTAATTTAAAGTTATTTGAGGTATTGTTATTTAAGTATTAACTTGATGTATTAATGTAAATCTTAATACCATTTAGTATACATAAATGTTAATGTAGAACTTATTTAAAATTAAAACTTAGTGAGTTTAATCGTGTTGATTATACATTATTTTTCTTTAATGGTCTAATTTAGGAGAAAAAAAGAGTCGGGCCAACCTCTGATGAAGTGATACCGACACCATAGAACATTAGCAATACCAGTGGTATCGCCAGCGCTGCCTTACTGGACATAGGATGTTAAGTCTCGTTACCCAGTAAATACGCTGCTACGGTGCCCTTTCAGATCTGGAACATAAATAGTTGTTTAGCACTACATGCTTCGTGGCAGAAATATGCGATCAGTGTTATTCTACTAGACGGTCTCCTGTAAACAGGGACCCACACCGAATAAAATGATATTTTGATTTATATATAAATAAATGCTTTTCGAGATTCCTAAAATGCGGTGGCAGAAATCGCGGGGCAGCTTCGTGCGTTGTCACGCGCTAAAATTGCTCAAAATTGTTGTACACTGTTTGAAGTCGCTTATATTTTTTGTTACGGTTTTTCTTGTCTTTTGTTGTAATATACCTTGCAGAGTGGTAAAATTTCGCCCCGTATTTTTATATATTCAAATACTGTTTTAAGTTCTTTGATGTAACTTTAAACAGGACAATTATATAATATCAAGGCTACTACCATAAAAGCCGATTTTTATTATTATTCTAAAGAAATATTTATATTATAATTAATTCTTTTATTTACGCGATTACTATACATATCAAATTCAATTTAATGGTTTTTCGCAGTTATTCTGAAGGTGTAAATTCACCTTACTTACTTATACACCATATAATCTATTTTAGTTACACTTAATCGTTGGAGTTTAACTTCTATAATACATATATATATATATATATATATATATATATATATATATATATATATATATATATATATATATATACTTATTATACTTATATATATATATATATATATATATATATCGATGATCCAATTTTATTTGCTTCAAAAAGCTTCTCCTACATGATAACTATCTCTGACTACAATCAAGTAGATTAAGCGACCGCCTTCCTGATTCAATCTCACTTTATTACTTTGTAGGACCATTGAGCGGCTTCTGCACGAAAAATGGCTTTATTGTTTACTAGCGATCCGCACTGGATTCGCATGGGTGCAATGCTGTATATACAATATCTTTGGAAATATTCATTAAAATTACACGCTTTTAAGGAAACAAATTTGTATCCTTAAGAAATCACATTAGAAACCACTTAATAAATTAGTTTTTCCACAATATAATGTACGTTTTATCCATTCAAACCTTCCTTTTAAATCGTTCCATCTGCTATAAAACTTCTTCAAAGTCCGTTGCATAGTTTTACAGATTTAATCAAACACAGGGACGAAAAGTTAACGAAAGCTACTTTGCTTTATACTGTGTTTAGATTATGGTACTTACTAAAAAACAATATTAATCAAGAAATTTAACGTATCTGTATTATAGTATATCTATTGTATTATTATTTTTATCTAATGAATGATAAATCATAAGTTACTATATTAATCATATAATTGACACTAAAATCCTTCTTATTTGATAACAATACTTATCAGATCAGTTCTGTACATAATATTAATCTTTTTAAACTCAAAAAGTAACTTCAACTATACTTGTGTCGAAAATACATAGTAAAACCACACGAACAAGAAGTCTATAAAAACAGTCAAACGTTCACGAACATTCAGAGCAATCTGTTAAGAGAACATAAATCTGTCTGCGGCACATACTAATGAATGATTGCTATAAAATTTGTAAAGGCATCATGCACTTATGAATTGATATCTATATTACTAAAATTTTCTAACTTTCTTTAAGATAATATGGAATGTTTTTTAATTAATACATTTTTTGAAACCCGCACTAGAAAAACTATGTAGTTGTTAAATATAAACAGAAAAAACATTTACAATCGAACGTTTAACCTGCGCTTTTTCGGTTAAAAACTAGTACAAAACAAGGCATTTTATATATCAAAGTGTGTAGGCATCGCAATAGTCTTTTGTTCTTGTAGTGGAGCGCTGCTTGGGATGATGAAAAAGAAAAATGGCGCTTTAAACTCACTGTCATTTGAATTGTCTCAAGCCAGATGAAAAAGAATAGCTGTTGTAATGAACAAAAACCAAAGACGTTAGGTGAAATTCAAGATTGTTCTGTGCATCTAAGAGACGTGTTGCCTTTAAAACTTGTTTTATTCGGTTACGTGTTTTAAGTTGTACGTAATCAGTATAAAAATAATAATTATTCTTCTTTTGGTGTTTTTCGCTTATATTAGTTTTTGTGTTTATAAAATTTAAAAAACCAAAAATATCAATTCAAATTGAGCGTTTTCTGTTTACAGAAACGAGTATTAAATTACAATGCTGCTTCTTCATTGTACATTAATGGAATAATTTTGAAAAGCGTCATAAATATTATCATAACATAAATTGATTACTTAAAAGCGATAAATGTATCAAGACTGGAAACATAACAGGAACATTTAAGGTACTTTTAAAATTCATGTTATTTTACAATAACTCTAAGGCCCTGTATATGACCTACATATTGTTCCCTATAAAAGTCATACATAGGAAAAAATTAACAAAATATTCAACATATGATTGTATCTAAACCGTAATTTAACGAATGATCTCCGATCAAAAACCAAATGAAATAAATATGTCTGCTTACTTTAATAATTATTTCAGTCAATAACAATCATCGGGTAGATTCTATTTAAAGTTTGTCAATTAAAAAGCTTCACGTGCCGTTACACGGGAGCGTTACAAGTATGCATGTCAATAATAGCTTGAACTTATCAACATTATAATTGGTTCGTTTAACTCTTAAAGGTTATAAGTTTATTTACCTCGATTTGTCAGGCTTTTTAATGAGTTTTAAAACTACTCAGAAGTCTCGTGCAGATAACTGTTATATTTGTAATAAGTTTAATTAGTATGCTTTAAAGAAATCCGATAGGAATAGTTGACTATGAAATTATTTTTAATAACTTTCGAGATAATTCAAATTATCGAATTATTAATATTAATAAATAACATGCATTTAACAAATAATAAGGACACTTATTATACCTAAAAAGAATAATAAATATGCATAGACCATTAAAAAGAAATAGAAAAAAGAAACCGAAAAATATTCGACCACAAATTTTAATCTTTCGTGAGCACTTCATGAACCCAAGTTGCCTTGAAACTAAAAAAGGAAACATTTCACTTTGTTTTATAAGTCCGTTGGTGTTTTGGGAATCTCTTTCCGTTTTTTGTTATCGTCGTATTTTTCTACAACTATTATCAAATCTTTAATCTAACTATATCATAAGCAACAAAAAAAATGTTTTAATCTGGCCCTTGAATTAAAATTAATTTAGGTATTTCACTTGCTTAAAAAATACACAATAAGAACCAATTGTAATAGACGTACGTACATTACAATATTTGACATTAAATAATTATCTTGATAGAAGCTTTTGAAATTATAAGCAGACTATACATCAGGTTAACGCCTTACCAAAGAAAAAACTATTGAAAGAGCCACCAGATGCGGTGAAGTACGAAAGCTGTAGGTTGATTTAAATAAGTGCACGTGAAGCTTAATCTGCATACGAAATAGTGTTAGCTTATTTTAGTTCACTTTAAATTCTGTACAAAGCGTATATTAAACGAGAATTTATTACGACTGAAATATGATTCAGAAACCAATTTCTACTGCCTTTATATCACTAAATTTAATTTAATATATCGACAGGTGTTCACTTACTCGCCAACTCACTGGGGAATGAAAGCTGAGCTGTAGAAAAAGAAACCAAGATCGAAGAAGAAGATCTCATAGATTTTTATTAAAATTGCTGAGATTTTTTAAAGTGGCCAAAATTTCGCAAAAGGGTGAAAGTTTCAAACAAAGGTCCCTGTGCTACAGCGACTTTGCATAGTGACCGTATAATTATATTGCTTTTATTGCTTAACCGAAATCATATATAAGATCTACTGTACGTATTGAGAATGTAAAAATAAGAACAATCATAAGTGGGATATTAATTCAAACCATATATATTTTTAATAAGTGTTATGTTGTAAAGTCCTTGAAAACGTTAAAATAACTAGGATTACCGAAATAAATATGTGTCTAAGGCTTTAAAATAACATTTAAATAAAAATGTTAATGCCAAAATTGTTCAGGATCATTTAGGTACGATATCACAAAAAAATAACTTATTTGCTGTATATTGTATTAATACGGTGAGTGGAGTAAGGATACTAAAATGTTGAAGGATTAATGATATCGTTATAGCGTATTAAGAGCAGCCGCACATTAGCCTAGATATCCGCAAGCGACGCTTTTACACGCCTATCAAAGCACAAAGGTGTTACTAAAACACTACACACCGTCAGACACTGTGCTGATGCAAAATTCCTTTTGCACCATCAACTAGTTTTTCCAACGTTAATTGATATTTGACGATACGTGAAAAATGTATTTAGAAAGTTTAAAATAAACTGATAATGTTTCTTGCCTACAAAGTGTATATATGAAACATTTGTTCATGCGTATCTTACTGATCTGAACTCTTAAAATATATCCAAACGTCAAAAGATAATATGCTCAAGTTCCTTTGATGATATTTTTATTTTATTGTTTTCAATAATAAATAATAAATGTGTATCTACTATTTTTACTAAGTTACATTAGCAGTAGATTACTTTAACGTAAAAATTCAAAAAAGGTTTAAAAATCTTTTAAAAACACCCAAATAATTTTAAAACGATCAACTGTCAGTCAGACATACACAGCTTATGTATATATTTATGGACCAATCCTTTACCTTAATAGGCAACGGAGACAAATTTTTAAGATGATTTATTTTCTATGTATGCGAATAACTTTTACGTATAGGTATAAAATTCTCTAATTTTTAAATTTTTCTTGGGCTTCAGAAATAAACCTAAATCTATTATATAATATGATAAAAGTAGATGTACTAACAAATTGTTAATAATTAATTCATATTTCTTATAGTGATTAATACTCAAAATATTTAAATGAATCAGCCAAAAATTATATCAGCCTTTACTCACTCTTTTATATCGCGAATTATTGAAAAAACTACCGTGGATACCCAACAACATTAACTTTAGATTTCTTCTAGAATTCAAGTTACGAAAATTTCAACATTCATAACCCCACTATATATTTTATATTTTGAACGAGAAAACTTTTCTTTCGTAAAAACCGTTTTCATTGTGAATACATACAATGTACGAGAGCGCGAAATTCGACAGTAACACCCTTTAAAATTTACGAAACACCCGCGAGGTACACTTGTGTTGCAGGTGTGTCGCTTTAGCGCAACGCCCTGTATACGTATAGTGACGTTTCTGAATTTTTGACAAGCAGCGGCAAGAACGGCTCGTTTGCCTGTGATATTCAAAAAAGGGTAAAATGTTGAGGCACCACGCTCGTGCCGACGTAGAAAATTTTAAACCCATAAATGAATACTTGCGCTGTAAAGACTGAATATTGTGTAAGATGTAAATAAATCCTAATACAACTTTATCGTAATAGGTATTTTTGGAGGTGATGCACATAAAATTTTTCTTCCTTTCTATTTAGAAGTTTTCTAAATTCAACGCTCTATGCATTTTTTATATGTAAATTATTCATATCATCACCGACCAGGCGGCATTGGACCAGCGTGGTGGAATACGGTCCGAAAACCCTCTAATGGAGAAGCATACATTAGGGAGACCTATGTCTAGCAGTGGACAGGCTGATGATGATGATGGTAAAGCTATTCATAGTAAATAATTTTCACCGAGCACAACTTATGAAATAAAATGTTGTTAAGAGACATTATGGTTAAAATGAAATTTTTTGTATGGCTTTTTCAGGGTGATGTGTGTTTATACTATAATCAAATATGTTAATATTAAAATAAACATACTAATATAAACGTGTAAAGATTTTTTTACGTAAAGCTTCAGGTAACAATATATCCAGTCAATAATTGCCTTAAAGTAATACCTAGCTCAAGTTCTACAATTAAAGGCTTTACTGTGCCGTTAAGCGTGACCCTCTCATTTGCAGGGTGCTTCCAGTTGGCGACGTGATTTTATCGTGCAGCTAAATGACTTTTGGAACATTAAAGAGCTTTAAGAAATTAAACGCTTCACCACTTCTTATGATATAGATCTGATTACCAAGATGATTATACATATTATTACTGTTAAGTAATTACATCGAGCAAGGTTGAGAGCGTAAAAACTTTTTTTCCTTTGATACAAAACAAGAATGATACTTTAAGCATATAAAGATCATGCCACAACAAAAAATATTTTTGCGACAAAAGACGCATTAGAAAAGAATGTGAATTTAATAAAAATAATCATAACAATTAAAACAGAGTTTACTTAGTTAACTTTGTCATCTAATAATTACAACATATTTTAATCAGATTGCTTATTGGTAAATATTGCTCCTTTTTTATAGATTAACGAAACAAAAGATTGTTAATTAGTTAAGATTCAATTCAAAATTCTTATTTATATTAAGTTTAAATTAATTTCAGATATTTAATTCAGATGTGTCATTAATTTTTATCAAAATGCTTATATAAGCTATGCAATTGTCGGATGGGCATGTAAAATGTCTGTCCACCCACCAACCCGCATTGGACCAGCGTGGTGGAATACGGTCTTAAAGCTCCTAATGGATAGGGGTGTATTAGGGGAGGCCTATGTCCAGCAGTGGACTATCACAGGCGGATGATGAAGCTATGCAAATTCCTTATTATGTTTTTAGTATTTTCACTTTACGATAGTTACTGTACATTATTTTCGTCGTTATACGACACCACTGACTTTATTATAAATAAGTTTTGGTCATACAATGTCAGCGTTTTCAATTTATTAACCCATGGTTGTTATTTTCTGCGACCACTTTTTTGTTAGTTTTTATATGTATAAGATTATTTATTAAAAAAATCCCCTTCTTTCTTTTTGTAAGTCCGGTAAAAACGATTTTTATATTAACAATTCTAGATTCATAGCATACTATAATACCCTGGATTTTACTTGCCTAAAGTGTCAATTGAATAAATTGGTCTTTTTGTCGATTATAATTTCATATCTTTTTTCTTATAAAAATCCCTAGCCACACATATTTATATTCGAGAAAATTACTTTAAATATTGTCTAATATATACTTTAAATATTGGGTAACGTTTATATTAAAAAATATTTAAGACTTTAACTTTGTTTTTGTAGTAAGAATCTTATGTATTGAGTAATTTATTATCTGTTAGTAGATAGACAGTCAGTTTGATAACGGTATCAATAGCTGACGAATGTTTCGGGCGATAGTTCATTTCATTGCTGTATTTACTCATCGAAAATTAAATCATTACATACGAAGAGCGGGCATATTTTGTAGTAACTTTAATATTTATATTTTCAAAAGTTGCTTGATTAAACAGTTATGTTGCTTTTATTTATAGTGTGTTTGTGTCTATTTATAGTGTTATCATGTGTTTTAATAAAAATTTACAACAAATTCAACACAAAAGTTTGCCGCTCGAATGCGCACATGGTTGGGAAAGTTGTGATCATAACAGGTGGAAATAGTGGATTAGGATTTGAGACTGCAAAGAATTTTGCGGATCGTGGCGCAAAGGTGATAATTGCATGCCGGAGCGCTCACCGAGCTCAAAGGGCGACAGATCAGATCATCGAGGCCACTGGCAACGCAAAAGTACGATACGAGTTATTAGACTTGGCATCTCTAAAGTCGGTACGTACGTTCTGTGCAAATATTTTTAAAACAGAAAAAAGACTAGACGTTCTCATAAACAATGCAGCTGCTGGTGGCCTCGGAAATATTAAAACCGAGGATGGCTTACACATCGGAATGCAGGTTAATTACTTCAGTACATTTTTGCTTACCAACCTGCTGCTGCCACTTTTGAAATCATCCGCCCCGAGCCGCATTGTAAACCTTTCGTCAGTTATACACATTTACGGGGAGATGGATTTTGACAATCTCAACATGGAAAAATATTGGAGTGATTATTTAGTTTATGCTAACAGTAAACTATTCATCAACTTGATGACTCTAGAATTAAGTCAGAGATTGGAAAAATCGCAAGTTACAGTCAACTGTTTGCATCCTGGAGTTGCCGCGACGAATATTTTCAGAAATATCAAAACAACAGTGATTCGTAATACTGTTTTAAAATTGATAAGCTTTATGTTTCAAGATACTTGGGAGGCCTCTCAAACATCTATTTATTTGGCAGTGTCGCCAGATGTAAATAATGTGAGTGGTAAATACTTTAGTAACTGTCAACAAAAGAAACCTTCACAGCTGTCACTAAACAGGGAAATTGCTAAAAAACTATGGATTGAATCAGAGAAACTGGTCAATATTTCAGAATCTACTTAGGGTTAAGATGAATTAAAAATATATTTTTTTAATTACTTATTTCTTTTAATTTATGAAAAATTTTATAAGTTACGAAAATATTTATTTCATTTTCGGTGATGTGTGAATTTGTATGTTCTTTTGATGTAGCTTAACGCTAAAATGTTCGTCCGTATGCAAGTTTAATAACCATTTTCTAACACAATTGTATTTGGTTTTTGTTGTTATATTTTATAAATTAGTTCAACATATTTAAACATAAATGTAATAAACTTTAGAAACCTATTACTTCACACATGTAATTATTTCAAAGTGTTTGAAACGTCGCAACTTGAAATATGTAATGTGTGTAATAAACGCGATAAAATCTTGCAAAAGTAATTTTATTCTATAATTTCACACATGATTTTTAATTTCTAAAACTATGATGACATCTTTTTTTTCTGTAAAACAACTACATCTATAAAGCAACAACATAAGTACCCTAAAATAAACGTTGCATTGTTGTCAAATAATTCTAAAAAGAAGTCTTAATAATACAGGTAAAAAGAGCGATGTATTTTTGTATTGTCCATATAATCGGCTAATAAAACTGTTAGATAAGTTCACAAAAACTACAGACCCAATTTAGTTTAGTATCATCCTTCTCTCAATGCTTCTCTTCCGTTCCCGATAAATCAATTATCTTGTCGTGTTTCCTTTGAAAAGAAAATAAGCAATCACTTCGCAAATAAACGTCCTTTCGCTTTTTGTAGTTTTGTTGGACATAATGATGTATACTTACAAATTGCCTGTTTTCTTATGTTATTTATACTTAGATATTATTGAAATAGAATATTTCGAAGTATTTTATATCGAATTATGTTTAATATATGATATTGATATATCAAACATAATATGATTTTTCTCAAATATTTGTAAACATTGAATGTGGATCAATGTGGCTTTTAAACACGATAAAATAAATATTTTATAACTATATCACTCTTGCATATAATAGAATTTATATACTTTTAATAATGGTAGGAAACATATTTTAAAAATAAAATAAAAGATACATATCCAGTCTGTTAATTTCACAAGTACAAATGATATTTTCAAATATCATAATTAATAATGGCCCAGTTAGAAATCCAATGCAAACATAGTGAATAACTAAAAAGCACAGGTAAAATGAAATAATTGAGTTACTAATAATTAAATAATAATAATTGAGTAGAAGGGGCTTAATAGCTATGCCCATAATAAACGCAGCGTAAGACGCCAAAACTCCAGTCACCATAGGGGCTATTGCGTCATTCTTATTAACTTATCACTTCGTCAGGAAGACATTAGTATTTATACACTTCTCCTTCGGGACAAAAATGCCTATTTTTGTAGAAAAACAATATAAGCAGAAAAATACCTTAAATCGAATTCATTTATTTCACATCATCAGCCTTTGTTAGTCCACTGCTGGACATAGGCCTCCCTAATACACCCTATCCATTAGGGGTTTGGACCGTATCCACCACGCTGGTCCAATGCGGGTTGGTGGGTGACGACTATTTTACATGCCCATCCGACGCATGGATCATCTTACTTTTCAGACGATTGGGTGATCGGCCCAAATTGCCTTAACCAACTAGGAAACAACAATGAAAATTTGTTGCGTCCCCTGCAGGATTCGAACCCACGACTTCACTTATTTCAATAACCCTAAATAAGAAAATAACTATTCCTTGACTAGGTACTGAGAGGCACTCTAGAACAACGTAAAAGTAGAATTTAAAATTAGTCGCACGTATTTTTAAAGTTTATTTAGGATGGAAAAATATGTACATATTTTATGAAATGTCTCAGGTGGGAAATTATACTATTTACAAGGTTAATTTATAACTAACACTATTTACGTAAGCTATAAATGCATATTATCTGAATAATTTAGCATGGTATTTTATGCATAGTAATCCATTACCACTAAATTAAAAAACTAAAAGTTGTGTGCTGAACAATATGTTTCTTGCAAAGAGAATTTAATAAATTTCTTCCGTCATTGATTCAACTTATTACTATGTACAAAATAATAATCAATAATTTACAATTCATAATTTACCTACAGAAAAGGAATAATAGGTTAATAGTCTATTTATAAACAGGCAGAAAGTTTTTAAGACCAACGGATATTTGTAACATAATCAACGATCACACACGGGTTCGACGACTACGGATGCAACGAGGCGTACGGGAAAGCGGACCGCTCCGGATCCCTTATTCAATACCTGTCGGATGACGCCGCGGAATTTTCAGGCGCGCGCCCCCAAAGGGTAAAACCAGATAGGTACTTTCGTAAAAAGCGTTCGCAGCGCCGCGCAATTTACGGCTGTCAGCGTCACACCTACCGTTTAGGATTTCACGGTTGCGCGATTCCTATCGCGAATTTTTTTAAAGGCGCCGTCGGGTTACACTCCGAGGCACGGGCACGCCGTAGCACGGAAATATTGGGACGGTGAATATTTCTTGCAATTACATGTCGACACAGCCCGTGTAAAGTGTAACGAGGACATAACCCATGCGAAATACAAAAATTTAATATGAATCATGCTGTTATTTATTTTAAAAAGTAACTCATTGATTTAGATTTCTTAGACTAAGTATGTACCTTGCATTACGTACAATTAAATGTGTTTATATGGAAAATAATAATCAAAATATTACTCTTAGATTAAATATTTTTAGCTATAGCTAAATTTTACTTTGATGTTGTTTAATTTAGCTAAATCATAGCTCAAAGAAAACCCAAAGTAATTACAATGAAATTTTTGTATAGATTTTTAACACACTCAGGAAAATAACATTACATGTTAAGGACTTTTAGTCAATATTACATTGTTACCCGCAACTTATAGTCGAACGCCTAAATTTTTAAGAACGCAAAGTGTTTATTCTACATAAGTGCAATTACGTATTATTAGTTACTGCTACTTGATGATGAACTTTATTTTAGGTGTTGCGTTTGGTATCATGTATTACCAAATCCTTTAAGCATAATTTATTTTAAATGGTTGATACATACATGAAAAACTTAATTGTTACATTAAAACGGCGTAAAAAAAACTCGTGGATGATTTGATTAGTTTTTATAAACATTATCTATATGTATTCTAGTTCTTTCCAGAAGTTAAGTTTTTCACCAGAAGCTTGTTTGTATATTACATTTGAAAAACGTGCATTAAAAAGTTAAAAAAATATATTTACTGCAGTATCGTCGTCGTCGTCGTTTCTATCTGTCAGAGCGCACGGCTGAGCATAGGCCTCCCTCATAAGTCGCCAAGAGGCACGATCCGGTGCCACCAGCATCCACCGACCTCCCGCACATTTGATGGTCACTCCATCTCGTAAGGGTCGTCCGACATTGCGATGGCCAGTACGACGCTGCCACTCGAAACCTTTCTACCTCAACGGTTATCGGGACGATCAATACTGCCCGGACAACATATAGACATATGCAGTATATAAACGAGAAATGTAATTAAAAGCAAAGATATATTAACTAAGTTTAATGCTATATTTTGGGTGCAACAAACGTACTGTAGATATCTTAACAAGTGTACAAGATATTTTCTAGCACCAATGACTTCTTAGCCCACATCGGCGTTTAATTGAAAATGGGTTTTATATTTCAATACGACAAAATTTTTATTTTACAAACAATAGATAACTAAAGCAGTAATGTATTGTGCCCCTATAATAAAATAAAACACAAATATATTATAAATAAACATTAGCTGTTTATCTCACACATGAAAAAGCGGAAATAAAGATTTATATAATTTGCATATAGAGGTGAACGCATTCATAAACTTCCTACTACCAAACTATAAATGTCATGGTCGAAAATCATTAACCGACCGGAACTACATTAATTTTAAACATAGTAACAACATTTTATATATTATTATCGTTATTTTAATTTTATTAAATAAAATAGTGCATCTAATTTGGTTACAAAATAAAAAATGTGTTACGTATGTTTACATTTAAGAGATAAACTTCTCATATTAAATTGTTCTCAGCTGAAATATGAATTTTAATGTATTTTATGCCGTCTTTATGTTCATTTTTGTATTTGTATCGGATTAAGTACTACAATAAAACAGTATTTTATGTATTATGGTAATCACTGATTTATTTTTAAATTTTCAGTTTTTTATGAGATTTTCTAACTATATAGCATTTACTCGGTTTATTTCTATTTATTTAAAAATTGTAATAATTACTGCTATTTATTTAACAATAGTTATTATGTTTCTGGTTTTAGTATGTCAGACTTTTAACAAAAAGTAACAGATTAAAATTAACTAAATATCATTAGCTAAATAACCTTAATTAAAAATCTTTTAATTTAGTATCAGAAGATTTCGGTAAATTATAATTTTATGAATATAATTTGTAAAACTTTTCAAAACTTATTTGTAAAAGAAATTCTTGTTTGATATTTATGATTCTCACGTTAAACTACTACCCAAGAATATGCTCCTTGGATCGTTAGCGCCTAACTTTACTATCGCGGCAAAAGGTCGCTTAAATATGATGCTATTAGTAAACATTTTAGCTACTTCTTATCTCTAACTGCTCTTTTGATTTATCGGTGTTATCTTACTTAATGAGATTATAATTTATTACAAAACCTAGAAGGTTGTGATAATACACAAGGTACTATTTTTTAATTGATCCTACTACAAAGTAAACAACTGCTAAATTGTAATTGTCTTATCAGAAATCTTAGTATTATCAATAATCTAGGATGACAGAGAGTAGCACTATTAGAATAGTGATTTTATCGACTTGGAAACGTCAAGGTCGTATAATCTCGACGAACTTCTTTAATAGCTCACGTAATTACATGACGTCATCGAGCGTTCGATGTTTTGCACAATTGCCATTAATTAAATAATTATTAAACTATAAACGTTGTATAACAATTGCGACGTCTGCGAAAACGACTTCCTGGTCAGTCCGAAATAATTTACATTCAAGGAGACTTTTTTAAAGCGAGCGATACGAATTTCAATGGCACGTTGCGCAAGCGTCACCATTATACTGGCAGTCGAAGCGTACGCACGCGTATCGCACTATTACACAAATAAACCACACGCGAAGCACTTTCGTCGCCAGCGGTCAAGTCGAAATATGTAGAGAAATCGCATCGCCTATCTTCACGTGTAAGCGTTCTGCGATAACCCGCGTTCAAGCCGAGTGAATATTGTGACCTGATTACAAGGAAAGTAATAGAGACTTTTAGTTGCTTTGGAAAAAAAAATAAACGGAAGCAGTTTTTTTTACTGTTTTACTTAACAAAAATGTTCTTGTGGATTTCTTTGCTGTCCTCTGTGCTACTTGTGATCGTTGTGAAAGTGTACAAGCAACTAACATGCGGAATTTGTCGGTCAAATGCTCACATGGTTGGTAAAGTTGTGATTATAACTGGTGGAAGCAGCGGTATTGGTTTAGAGACTGCTAAGAATCTGGCGGAGCGGGGTGCTAAGATAATCATAGGCTGTCGCAGTATACGACGGGCGGCTGCAGCTAAGGTCGAAATATTTAAGAAGACAGGAAATAAGAACGTGTACCATATACCGTTGAATCTATCATCTTTGCGTTCAGTTAGTGAATTTTGCAATGTTATTCTTAAAACGGAGCAACGTTTAGACGTTCTTATAAATAATGCTGCGGCTGGTGGTCTTGGTAATGAAATAACTGAAGATGGACTTCATAGAGGAATGCAAGTCAACTACTACGGGCCATTTTTATTGACTTGTTTGTTGCTACCTCTACTAAAGGAATCTGCACCAAGTCGTATTATAAACGTATCATCTTCCATGCACAGATACGGGGAAATGGATTTCGAAAATTTGAATATGGAAAAGTACTGGAGCGATCACTTGGTTTATGCAAACAGTAAACTGTTTTTAAACCTAATGACTTTGGAACTTAGTCAAAGACTGAAGGGTACTAATGTTACGGCAAATGCTTTGCATCCTGGGTTTACTGGAAATGTTGTTAGCAAGGAAACAAATAATTCTAGTTTGAGGTATATGATTAATGTACTAATAAATTTTTTAAATAAAGACCTGTGGCAAGCTTCGCAGACATCCGTGTATTTAGCTGTGTCTTCAGAAGTGAAAAACATTAGTGGTCAATACTTTAGGGATTGTCGTATCAAGAAGCCATCTCGTATGTCACAAGATTTTGAACTGGCAAAACGTTTATGGACAGAATCGGAAAGACTTGTTAATTTAAAACAACAATGACCTAGGCCATAATAAATTTATAAAAAATAAATTATTTGTAAATATAGTTAAAACGACTGTTATATAAAGATAAATGATGCTCAATTTTGAAATTTATTGAAAATAAAATATTTGAAGTAAACATTTAACTTATTATTGACAATACGCATAATTTTAATATACCCAAAACAAATGAACACATTCAAAATTATATCGACGAGAAATAAATTTGAGTATTATTAACTGGCTACACTTTCTTTTTTGCAATCTTTTAATACTTTTATCAAGGTAACTGTTAAATTTTCTAGGCCAAACTAAATATTAATATAAGGTATTATCCAATTTCGTTTCAAAATCAATAGATTAAATATTAAATAATCGATAGAATGAACATTTTCAAACAACATGAAACTATAAACAGGGCTCGTAGCTGCGTATTTTTTTACATAAATTAAAATAATTAAAAACACTTTTATATAGTTGAATATATCACAATTTTATAATTTAATTACAATATAATTACAACTTTAATTTTTTACAACTTTTAATTGCGTACCTCCTGGTTCTTTTGGTTTGTCAATGATATGTCCGACTTTAAAGTCAAGCACTGTATCATAACTGTTTTACGTCATCAGCGGTTGATGCCGGGCCTCTGCTCGTCTGCCACGGTAATGTAAATTGCTTACAACTTCTAAGTTGGTGTTTGCTATAAATAAGGGGTTTGATGTACACAAAATGGGAAATCGTAATAAATTGCATCAGTTCTGTTCTTATTTAAAAATATTTTAATATAAACGTAGTTACTGTGGATTATTCTCAGTAGAAATACTTATTTGATATTTCAACTTTATTAAATTTGTACTTTGTGTATTTTATATTCTATTTTAATAAACTTTCGAGGTTATATCTTTATAAATCAAGCTACATACCTCAATATAGCTTCAAAAATATGCGATGCCTCCTTAGCATAGGACCAATACTAATGACTTGCGCTTAAGAAGCCAAATTGCCGTAAATTAAGAAGATGCATGCGGCTAGGCATATAAAAAATCGGTCCTGTGACTGATCTCTTTCGTATCGCTTTTACATCCTACACTACGCTAATATTTTATATCTCCTTCAGTTGGCTAATATCTAACATAGATCATAAACATAAACATAAAATGAATTTGTAAAACATTGTGAAACACACTATATAAATATTAGGAATAAATTTGTTCTTCCAAAAACTCGGCGCCGAAGAACAATGAAATTTTTTATGGGACAATGTATACTCTTCTACAACAAAATCCCAGAAAATGTTCAGCTATTGTCTGTAAATAAATTGAAAAAAGCTGTAAAGGAACGTTTGTGTGTTAAAGGATATTATTGCTGTAATGATTACTTGATAGATAACACGCCCTGGTAATGAACTGTTTGCTCCAGGCTATTTAAAACGATCAAAATGTGACGTTAATTGTAAAAATTTTGTGAACCCAATGAAAGAAAAAAGTCCCGCTGAGTTTTTTAGGCCGGTTCTTCTCAGGTCAGAGGCTTCCATTTTCCGAACCAGGTGGTAGTTTATTTGACAATCAATAAGAAAGTGTAATGCTTGCATATCGAATAAAGATATTTGATTTTGACTTTGACTTTGATCAGCCACTGTAGTCATAATCAGCTCTCAGGCCATTATTATTCTTATCGATCGATAAGAAAGCAATAATGAAAGTTGGTCTATCAGTAGCATAATATCGAGGTGACATATTTTTCAAAACTAACTCTCCTAACTAATTGAGTTTGTCCTCAGAAATTGGTTAAAAATTTAATGTTAATGATGATATTATACTAAATTTGCTGAAATTCATCAAAAATATATAAATACATATGCATAAAATGCTTGTCTTACAGTGAAAAATATTTTATGAAGTATCAAAATTTTGCCATCAACCTTTTTTTAATAATAAGGAAATTAACCTTTTTCTCAGAACTCCTTCATTATTATCGAGGAAGTAATTAATAATTAGAAGCCTAATTAAAATAAATAATAACAAAAGTTGTTACGTTAATAGTAAATTGTAAAACATTCAAATTACTTGTTACACAGCCTTGCTGTTTAAAAGTATCTAATTAAAAAAACATTAATAATCCATTGCTAATTACCTTTTTTTACAAGAAAATATATTAAACCGAAGAATTTCTAAAACACAATTACTGAATATAGGTAACGTTATTCATTTATTTGCATAATTACAGCGTAAGTAACATTAAAACTGCAAAAAACAAGAATGTTGGAAAAAAGCGCATTAATCAAAATACTTTTTTGTGTTACAAAACAACATTTTTTTTATGCAGCTTATCATATGTTTGAGCTGCACTATAAAATAAACTGACCAATACTAAATTTATCAAAAAAGTAGTCCCTTATATAAACTAAAATCACCTATTTCAAGTATATATTTTACTAGCCAGTACCCACAACTTCATCCGCGTGCATATTAATTATTGTAAAGATATATTTTAAAGTATAGTAATATAAATAAGGTGTTATAATTATATAAATTTATAATTTTACACAAAGTTTCATGGTTTTATCTTGAGCATGACAAGTTTCCATTTAAACTGTCGTCCCCATTTCACCCTTTCAACCACTTTTTTCGCAATACTAAGTAGCCTTTGTATTGTATTAGAATACAATCTACGTATATATCAAATTTCAATTAAAATCGATTCAGTGGTTGTAACAGTAACGACGAACAAACAGACAAACAGACAGAAAGTGTTACTTTCGCATTCATAATATTAATATAGTATAGGAGTAAGGATTATAAATAACATTTTCAAGTATAAAAAAGTTATGCAGAAATCTGTATGTTTGGTACTCAAATAGACTTTATTTTTCAACATAATATTTCTATTCCATTTTTTTATTTATTTGCGCGATTGATTACAAAGCTTGGCTAGAATTTCTAACCAAACAGCACTTGGTAAGTAAGCCTATCTAAGAGATTTATATTCTACTAACAACCCCCCGAACCCTCTTGTGTGTGGAATTTCGTAAAATCCGTTCTTAGCTGACCTGTACTCGGCGAAAGAAATATTCCTACCAAATTTCAAGTCGCTACGCCTTATGGTTCCATATCGTGATGAGTAAATGTATAGGTGGGAATCTTTTATATATATAGATAAATAATAGTTATTGATCTATTAATAAAAAAAGGTTTAACATCCTTTCCCATGTGATAAATTAACTAGGATTCATTTTTCCAATTAAGTGATTAGCCCGGATCAATTTTTATCTAATTTTATAAATAGGTTCATTAATTCATTCGGTTCATTATTTTTATGTTATCCACAAATATATGAAAAGTGCATTTAAAATAGTTAAATGATATTTATTATTTATTCCATTAATATTTAATGAAACAAGCTATGGCCCCTTTTTTTCTTGCGTCGTTAGAAAAATTAGTTTCCAGTTGGAAATTGTGGGAGCAGTAGCGAAATGTGGGACTTCTCAGCGAAGATGAGATAGCCGGTATACCCAAAAAGCAACAGTGGCTTCTTTCTAATTTTGTTTTAGCGGGGCTGCGGGTACTTTCGGCAGTCTTTGGCTACCCTGACATGGCGTTGCCTTTGAACGGTTTCCCCGGATGTGTTGGGTCGTGGTGTGCCGGAGCAAGGAGCACCGAACCTCCTCTTCAGCCCTTTTCTCGACGGTTGACACCCTCTTGCCAGCCGTCCAGGGCCTCAGTCAAGGAGGAAGGTTGCACAAGTAGACCATCTTTCGCCGCCATGGCTGCCTCAGAGTCAAATATTAATGATAATATGTGATGACTTTATTTATATATACATATCGTTTTATTTCAAGATCCAACATTCATGATACATTATGTAAACGTCGAAAACATATCATATGTAAATTCTTAAACTATATCTGTTTACATAAACTATTTTTTTATAACTTATTAACACACAGTTTCCAGTTTGATTACTTTAAACTATGAAAAAATTAAAGAGCTCGGGTGTAACATTAGCCTAAGTATGTATTTAATAGCTCTCTTATCGATAATGTTTAAATTTCTATTTTCTAAAATGCCATTAAACATTGTTACGGCATACTACAAACTTATCTTAATAGACCGGAGGAATGAGCACTTGCAATATTCATAGCGGAGAAGACTCGAAGAATTTTAATTTCGACGTAAAATACCGTAGGAACTAATGAGAACTCAATTTTCCAATACCTACGCTGCTAATTATGAAAACGTACAAAAAACTTACATAACTAGTTCGTTTCTACGGGGATATATTTAATTAGTTACCCTCGTAACTCATATTACCAGAAATTCATATAATATGGCCTCCGCATATTTATGGGCCGCCACACGTTAACGTTAAATTGAAATAGCTCCGCGGCGTGACCGAGGAAGCCGTCCGATTTATTTCCTGATAAATTCTTGCAGCCAAAATTGAACTTTTTATGAAACATCCTTTTGTTATAACATTTTACTAGGTATTGGAATTTTTCATATCACTGGCTGTGGCAATTTTCTATCCGGAAGAGTTACAAGATGTCATAATCCTGCTTCGTGTCTTCTATGGTTTAAGACTTAGTTTTAGTATCCTTTTATCTTACCAAGTTAATAATCTTAATTTATAAAGATATGGTAAGTTATATTGCGAATTAAAAATAAGAAGATTTGATACTTGTAATTCGAAGGTATTATAAAGGTTAAAAAAAACAATTGACAGTCTCAATCTGTCACAAGCGGACAGACTCATTAAAAAATTTAAACACATATAATTTGATTTCATTGTTGTAAATACGATATTCGCATGTTTTAAATTTATTATAACAAAGTAAATATTATTTATCATATTGTATAATATAATATCACTAAATATTTGCTAGATATTACATTATAGTGCGGAAAAAATTTTGTAAAATTTAATTCGACATTTATCTGATTTATATTCAACAATTAATAACTTACATCAAAGCAATGTAAAATTGTATGTGAATTACTATGTAAAAATTAAAAGCTTATCACCTTTCAAAAAATGGTAATTAAGGTACGAGAGGTTTTAGTAGGAAAAACAGAATTAATGTTTTTTATATCTCGTCTGGAACGGCACATTTTTCATATACGAGCCAACCGTGGGGTAGCTGACGTTCCTAATTAACTATATTAGCATATTTATTTCGTTGACTTTTTTTTGCACAATTGAAAGATTTGCATGAAAAAAGTATATGTAAATTTATATGAATAAAGATTATACATACCAATCCAACTTTTTTCTTAACATTGTACAAGGTAAACTTGAATAACTAATAATAATTATTGAATTCGAAATAACAGGAGAACGAAAAATGCCAGATTTGTTATTAATACTATAATCGTCAATGATATCATGATTTCAAAGACTGTTATAGTAAAAATTACTTATCAAACATATTTAGTGTCTTCGAATAATAGCTTTCTTTACTAATTCTGTTCAATTTTTTAATACCGTAAATACAAAACTAACAGTGTAACTTAACCTTGTATTCTGTATATCGTTCTGTATAACCTTATATTTTTTCGTTTAAATAATAACTGTTCTGTTTTCTTTCATGGTCTGAACGAAATTGAAACCATTCTTCATTTTAAGTCCGTGATTCAATGTGACGTGACCCGACTATATATAAAGTTGATACATTACGCCACAAAATCGACGAATTCTCATATAAGGCGTGTTATAAATCTCACAATGTCACGTATACGCTTCCAGAACGCATAACAACAGTATTTTTCCTAGTGCACGGTAAACAATATACGTCACCTATTTAGATGAGTCTAAGACAATAACAATATGAAAAAAAAATAAAAATGCATTATTACTTTGCATCATTATTTTTAGCCTGTATTAGACTACTGTTGGACATAGGGCTCCTTTAATGCACGCCTTCTTTATTAAGGGATTTCATCATCATCGTCATCATCATCATCATCACCCTGTGTTAATCCACTGCTAGTCATAGGCCTCCCCTAATATACCCTTATCCATTTGGAGGGTTTTGGACCGTATCCCATCTCGCTGGTCGGTGAGCGGACCGACTTTTTACATGCCCTACCGACGCATGGATTATCTTACTTTTCAAACAATTGTTTGATCGGTCCAAATTGTTCTAACCAACCAGAAAACAGCGATAACACAAAGTTGTTTCCCTGCGGGATTTGAACCCACGACCACCGGTTTATAAACAATGGGCCAATTCCGCTAGACCACGAAGGTGGTCTACGTTACATAGAAAATCAAAATGTAAAATAAGTTTCGTGGAATCAACGCGACGGTAAATATAAATAATTTACACTTCCATTTACTTCAAAGTTTTCTCTGAAAGTTTTAAGTAATATTAACATTGATGTACTTTCTTTGGTATTAAAAGGAAAAATAATGCTTTTTGATGTGCATACACTCTTTTCTAGTGCTGTTGATACTTTATATTTTTACAATTAGTAACTTTATAACGGGGTAGACTTTTAACCCCTCCATCTACATATATCTAAATACAAGTTTTATTCGCATATTTTAACAAAAAAACGGGTTTAATCGAATTAGTTACCAGTAAATTTAGTAATATTGTATTATTTTTCATAAATAATAACAATAAATAAAAAAAATATTAAAAGGTACTGACATCCTTTTTTTTGTTACTGTAAGGCCTACGCATACCAATTCTCTCGGCCGCAAAGACGGTTTAAGTTAGACTCGTACCGACTAACCACGTTATTCCTTCTTGGCGCCTCAAGATGAGGTCACAGGAATTCAAGGTACTGACATCCTATAACAATTCCTATAAACGGTCCGCTGTTTGATGTCCGATAGTCCAAGCGCCTATTCGACTCATAAATCATTACTCTTTTTAGGTAATTATGCTTAGAAAAAAAATCGTTTACGGATCCTGTACCGCTTAAAGGAGGGAGCGTCAGAACTATGTGACACGCACCAGCCAAAGTAGAACGGATGATATACCCTCTTAAAACTGGCTCCATTCGCACTCGCTTTTTCCGGGACGAAGGAAACATATTCTTGGAAGGAGGATATTGAGGACTGAGTTGTGAGGAAGTAGATCATTTCCCCTAGTAAATTAATGATCTATGTATTATTTAATTTTATAATTTTTTTAACGACTCTTTTCTGGACAGATCGGAGTTTTTAAGTGCGATAGGCCATCCAGTACCATTTTTAACGTACCGTGCCGGACCATACAACACTGCACCTCCTCTTGAGCCTTTCTCTGGACAGCGTGTATTTTCTTAAACAATGTCTGAGCACTTAGTGTTCCTCCTTAGCTTGGCATGTAGGCAACCATTCTGCGCCCTAATCTTCGTTTGTGTTCTTCCTTTCATCATCTTCGTTCCGTCGCTTCTTTCCGCGCTATCACGTCTTTGCAAAAAGTAAGGACCTTATTACGTCAGGAAGATAAAGGTCCTTAAGACGGCATTCTGTAGCTCTAGTTGGAGCTCAACCCAGGCTAGGCTATTTTTTACGTATTTCTTACGCGTGCTAAGCAAGTTAAGTTGTGCCGCGTGGCTATGTGGCACAGGTATCTATCGAAATAGCCGTCACACGGAAGAGCCGAAAGTGTATCTCCATTCTAACCATTACGTCATTATGGCATGGCATGAGTATCAACTCATGTTAGAACCTACAGAAAACATGATAAACACAAGGTATCCTCGCGTGATTCAGTCTGCAAATCAAGGGTTACTTAGGAGGAGCTTTTATCCACCTAGAATGACCTATCGGTTTTTATTAATAAAGTTTTACAAAAATTTTAAAGCTAGACGTAAATAAAGCTTACTTGCCTAATCGCTAAATTGATTGTTATCTGAATCCCGTTAGTTCATGGGTTTATATAGAATTCAAATGATATATGTTCTAAATATAATTAATGCTATGATATAGGTTCTAATATTTTCCAAAACAATGGCCATAAGTGATAGAGCGCGGATAATCTAAATCGATTAGGCTCACTAATAATCTAAGAATAATGTAATGTATTGTTACACAGTAAATTCATAATTTTATTTACGTGTGTTGTTACACAGTAAATAATATTATGTTTAGTTAATATCAATGGACATTTAATAACATAAAACTAAAACTTACGTTGTAAAAAAGCAAGAAAGTTCATAGCGGTAATCTTTCTCCTGTATTATTTCTTCTTATTTTGTCTTGTAATTTGGTTAATAACTTAGAAAGTAATTTAAGAGATTTACGGAGGGTTTTATTAAGCCTACTATTTGTATCTTGTTAAACAAGAGCTGAAATCCTTTATAAAACATTTAATTACATTTCCATCCGTTCTTTGTCTGTAAATAATTAAAGAGCGGAGTAAATAATTATTACACTTTTCGTTAAAAAGTTTTAATTATTACCAATATAATAAATTGTTAAAGAGTAAGTAAGTAAATCGTTAATACAGAACATTTGTATTAAATCATATTTTATACATAGTTTTCATCTTAATATTTATAAATCTCGTGTCACGATGTTTGCCCGGGATGAACTCCTAAAATACTTAGCTGATTTTAAAATATAGTTGCCCACTATGTGCAGCTTAATCCAACTTAAAAGATAGAATAGCTTACATATTTATTTATAATCGTCATAATGTTTTATAACAATTTATTTTTCTATTATTATATGATACAAAATGTTTACTGCAAAACGATTGTGACAGTTGGCGATATCTATGGATTGCGTTGTGTGTGTCAATAGATCGCGCGGTGTAATATTATAAACTTTTCGTTTATAATAGGAGAATTAGTACTATAAAAATTAATTGCTACAAATTTATTAATTTTGATAAGTTAATTTTATAATATTTTTTATTTATTGTTAAAAACAAAAATGCAATTTCATAACGCCGTTATTTTATACCAAGCCATCAATTAAAAAAAAATAATGAATAATATAATAATAGAAGCGTCCTAACATGCGCTGACAATATAAAATGTAAAAATTAGAAATGAATTTTTACAGAGCAAAATTAATAAAAACGATGTTGTATCCTATAGAAAGGAAATATTTTTATGACATAATCAACGGCGGTTACGATTGAAAGTACTGTATATTTATTATTTCTTGCGATAGTTGTTTCCTTACGCTTGCAATGAATGTAATCATTTTTCGTTCTTCATTTTTTAATAACAATGTAACTTAAAATTATACTTTTGGTGGCAGTGCTCCGTATCCATACAAATCATAACATATTTAATAGAAAAATAAGAATTAAAAAAAACAAAAATTTTTAAAATGAACTCTTTTGTATAGAATTTTGCATGATTTCAACATAAGAAACATTTAAATTAATCGTCTTCAGTCTGTCCACGTTATATACGAATCCAATCGATGTTTATACCAGTGTTAATTTTTAAACGTTTTAAGGTGTAACGGTAGCATCAACAAGGTCATTGTTTTTTAGAAATGACATTTATCTAATAAAAATATACTTATATTCTCTTTCCGTTCATCTTAAGCCCTCAAATTGTTTATAACAATGTAAAATAAGTAAATCCTAGCCGCAGCGTGGCAGGATCCGCTAGTTTACATATAAAAAAGAAAACTTTGCAGTAATGACAACTTTGCAACTTTACTTCGTTATTTACTTGCTTAAATAACTACATGTGAGTACTTAGCATAAAAGATATTCTAACAACTACGCACGAAGTCTACTTACCAAATCACTAAAAATACTTATGACGGCTTAAATTGCATTCAGAATTGAACGGCCTATAATTTTGTTACATCCATTATACTACTAATCGATAGCAGCGTATATAAAGAGTAGTTTATTTTATTAAATTTAAACTTACAACAAACGAATAGCTTTTACACCACAATATATATGTTTCATAATTTGTAATTGTCTCAGCGATAAAAAACGTTAAAAAATGCTAGTTGATAATGAAACTATATGGATATTTTTTAAGTTTAAAAAATGAGAATATTTTTAAACATTAATAACAATAAAATATGCATAATTTTAGCTATAATTTCAGTTATAATTTTAAATCGGCATACGCATGTAAATACTAAAAAAAATATAAAACTTCTTATTACGAATTGTCTATTCCGAATACAAAAGAATTTGTATATCGCTCGCTATTCGTACGATTGAGAGCTCTCCGAAAAGTGGATTTGTAATGTTAGCGAGGTTAACATTGTCGAAGAGGACATCCTTATTATTCAAAAGTTTTATTGCCTTTAGGGTTTTTCTTTCCTTTTTCGTCTTTAATGGTCCCAAAAATTTCCGTTGTTGAATTCCGAAGTCTAATAAGAAGCATTTCTTTAAACATTCTTCGTTTTTAATTTAACAAGATAAAAAAAAAAAGTTTATTTCTCTTTTGGAAATTATAATGAAGGCATGAAAGGCCCGGAAAGAGGAACAAAATTAATGTTGGTAATTTTTCAGTGGAGGACGACGCTGCGTATTTTCATGTACATACTAGAACGGCCACTAATTAACGAGATTAGCCTTCACTTAAGTTTTTTTACGAGCGACGTACATTTTCTAAATTATTAAGGCTAGCATATGCATCTTTGATGCTAGCTTCCTATAAATTTATCCTTTAATGATCATGCTACTTTTAAAAACATGAAGCCATTAATAACAACAATATTTATTGAATATTAAATATATTTTATCAAAATAATAAAGCTTGGGAATTAATTTTTTTTCCTGTGATAATTAATTAAAAATTCTGTCCGTAATCATGGACGCTAGAAAGAGCTCTAAACGACTGGAATAAACTTATACCCGTATCCGTAAAAAAGTGACTGTCTTACTAATTAATTGTTATTATTTTCTAATCTATTCGATTTGTTTTAATTACAAATGTACTATTACAAAGAAATTTAGAAATTTTAATACAAATGTTAATGTCTAAAGAATGTATCATTTTATTTACCACACTGGACTTGCATATACCATAATTAGTTAGCGATAATATAGAAATGTACAAATAATTTTAGACGTAATCAAGTAATTTTGCTTTTCCCATTCTAGTTAACATGCCGACAGCATCGAGGTCTCGTCAATAAATCGTCCAACGTTTCGAAATTATAATTTTCGAGGTGAAACAAATTTCTTCCACTTCACAAATTAAAATTATCCCGTGAAGGGGTATGAGATGAACAAAATTAATGCCGCCTACATTTCGACTGCCGGTGTACTTTTTTATGCACGACCTGAGTAGAGGACAGCCGGCGCTACTAATTAACTAGATTAGCATTTTTCTTTACGGAGATATTTTGCAGTTGATAGATGTAACTTTATTTTTTGTAGCAAATCTTCATTATGAAAAGCTCTAAATGTAGGTCGACGTGGTAGAAAATTTTGAATTTGAGTAATATTTAATGTGATTGAAAAAAAATATTTTAACGACATAACCATGACCTAGTTGAGACGATATTTTTTTCTGATTACCTTATCTATTGTTATTAGATTAACACTTTTTAATATTTGCCAGTTATCTAAGCCTAGTGTAGGCAGGTTTTACGTACGCGTTTATGTAATTTTTATTAACAACAACACATAGATAGATCTAAAATTTTATATTGAACTAATTAATATTGTAATATAGAAGTGTTCAGATACTTGCAAATTAATGAAACCTTAAATGTTAACATCGATATACATGTAATTACAGAGGGATTATAATATGGAAAGTACGCGAGCTTTGATTAAAGTTTACCCATACAATTATGAAGTTCGAAAATGAACGGGAATTGTTACAAGCGAATCATCGTTAAATTAGATATCCACTAGATAGCAATAAGGGAAGGCTTTACACAGAAACATAAATGGAATTTTCTGTCCTATCTATACCCTGCGGTTGTTTACGCTGGGGATAAAAATTAAGTAAAAAAATTATTCATAGTACTGCTTTGTGGCAGCAATAGGTCCGAGGTTTTACCACTCAAGACCCTGTATAAAGAAGACCTGCCACCTCTATGCATTGCTACACTAACATTTGGATAATTCATTTAAAGTATAAAACAAACATTAATCCATACATTTTAAAAACTTCAAGTTTACCGTGTATTTGGAATTTAGTATGGATAAGAGGGTTAAGTAATCGTCCACTATTCCCTTTGAGATTATATATTTTATTTGGTTTAAGAAACTTTATTATTCTTTAAGGCGTCTTAGGCTTCATCTTATTTCCTAGTGATTAATCTGGTTGCCTTGCCCATTGAATCAGAACACAGTGGCATCTAACATTGCATTATTAAAACCTGTGCTTTTCAGTTTGGTTTTTATATTCTCTTATTTTTCAGGCAATAGGTGATCGGCCCATATTGCTCTAACTTACACATAAATAATGCAAGGTCCCAATGCATCAGGTCACGGAGGTAATTTTATGGCAGTAGTTTCAGATATTTTTCATTATCTATTACTGGCTTTTAATTTTTTTTTAAATATTATAAAGCAAAATACACTTTATTAAAAAAACATTTATTGTGTAGAACTGTTAAAATGGTCTATAAAGCTATATTATAAGCTGTTTCAACCGAACGATAAATTTCAAACAATCCGTCAAAACGTAAAAAAAAAAACTCTAATTTTTAATAAATATAAACTTCACATCAGGAACACATAAACCGAATCGTTGTTCTCAAGCGCATTTAATATCACCCATAATTACGCGAAAAACCATGAACTTCTGATATTGTTAATTTAAATAAATGTATTACATTTTTTTTTCGTTTTCAAATAGGAAACTGGTGCAGTTGTATCAAATACGTTTACTTAGTAAAAATGTTTAGGTAACCGCACGTGAACGAGATTCGTGTGCGTGAATATGTTACTGAAGTTTACACAAGAAGGTCCCATCCATTAACGGCTCTGCGATCACTCGTCCAAAGCGATGTTACATGGTGGCGTAAACATTATTTTGGTACCGGCATAATTATGTTACAATGGATATTTCATAATAAAAATGTTACAATGTTAATATAACTGTAGTTCAATTAAGACTGGTAATACAAAGCAACCATGGGAACTGCGGCATGATGCAAGATGCGGCAGTGTACGTGTGGTGTTGTTAAGTCTTAATTATAAATTTAGTGATTGACATTTCAACGACAGTTTTTAATAAAAACGCTAGAGGCATATCGCCACTTCGTTGCCATGGATTGTTAACATATATTGCCAGTCTAAATTACCCCAACTGTAGCATTTGGTCACCAAAATGATATTTAAGTAGCTTATAAACTTCTTTAATATGTGATGGAGTGACCTGTCTAAAAGTGCAGAACGTCAGTGAATACAGATAGTTCATCATCCTGCCTCTTGGCGATTTACGACGGTGGCGATAACATGCTCAAGGATGATAATAACGATTTCAGGTTATTATAAATTGCAAGCGGTTTATTATTCCATTTGGATAATTAATAATTAAAAAAGCACTAAAAGCTATGTAGCAGCGGTGCATACATTTTATGCATTATAAAAAAGGTAATAACTCAAGCTTAATCACTTTGCATTACATAACAGAAATTATTCTCGTTAAAGACTTATTATATAATAAGGATTGCAATACATATAACAATAATTATTTGTTCTGTTTTTCCTTTTTCCTTAATACAGTTTTTGTTTTTGTAGATTTTAATTGTAATGAGACATTTTGATAACATTTTAACATGCTCAATATTAAATAAATAGTATTGAAAAATTTATACTAATTCTCTATAATAATTAATATTTAAATTACAGTTTAATTCGTACGTATAACAGACAATGCACGAAACACGTATTTATTTGCTCTCCGTACACTGACTGCGAATGGCAGGGTCCACTAATTAACAAGATTTGTTAGTTAATTTAGAGGACTTTACAGTTGATGGAATAAGAGTTTTATCTTTCGTGTGCTAGTCTAATGCACAAAAATACATTACTTAAAATATATATAGACTAATACATGCACACGTAGAAGTATTGTCGAGTTAGTTTTTTTATTTCTACCCCATTTTTTATAATGTGTAGGCGTTAATACTAACTATAAAAGTTATTGTGTCAAGTATTTATGTAGTTTATTTCAGCTAATTACCACCATACTTTTTTTAAATGATAGTAACATTACTATGTTACCAAATAGTGCGACACTTTGCCACTAAAACTGCTGTTAGCATTTAACATGAATTTATGAACGTACGTTTGGGACCGTTACATGAAAATTAAACGGGCGGCACTGATCAAAGTTTTCTCGTACAATTTAAACTTTATTAGCAAACGAAAACAGGCGTAAGTCGACTGTGGGACAAACAATTGTGAACTGAAATGTTTAATAATAAAGCATCGTATTGATGACAACGTTGGAAAACAAATTTCAATCGTAACTTTTCAATTACCAATAAGTTGTCGTGTGTGTCGATTACAGGTGATTTTACGTAAAGGCTTGTTAATTTATTTTACAACAATTCATAAATTTAGGCCAATAACTGTACTGTTTATAATAAATAGAAACCATACATTTATTAAGCTTTTGTTTTATATGTTTTTATTCCGCACTACTAAAAATTAATTTAGGTAACATATTACAAATACGACCAACATCTATCATTCACCAAGATATACGCGAAGGTCCCGAGATTGCTCATAAATGCTGACGACCTCATTTCAAAGGGACGGCATGATTTATAAACTCCTAGTAGTTTTATCTATATAACTATATCCTTATGTACGATATGTACGTGTAGTATCTATTAAGACGGGTAACATTATTATTCCCTACATTTTAATTTTTAATTAAAAATGTGGTCAAAATGAAATAACTGATTTAACAACCTAGCCGTATAATCTAGAATAGAATTAATCCACTCAGTACTACCGTTCAACTGCATGAAACAGGTTGAGTCAACATTAATTCACGTAATACTAGTAGCGAATAAATCTCCCAAGACGTACTCGTGATTTATGCAATTACTACTTGCGCTAACTCCAATTTTGCAATTCGAACTAGTCTTTAACACAATTGAATGTAAGTTAACTCTGCAGCTCTATTTATTTTCTATGGCGAGTTTCAGCTAAAAGTTTGGTTATTCGAGGTCCATGAATGAAAATGAATCCGTGTTGAAACTAAAACTGCAGACCGTATCCAATAACTTGCAATCAGTGTTAAAACTTGTGATTAATAATGGAAATCGCAGTACATTTGGACAAATATTTGTACAAATATGTGTGTCGTTTGTGCTGTGTGAACAAATAAGTGTGTCGTTTATTGGCTAGTGCACATACAGATATGTTAAAATTAGGCTACCTAACCTAATTATAGGTTATTATTATGGTAACTGCGTGAAACACCGATGAAAGTTTACTTATTTGTACAAATTAACTATTTAGCATATCAGAATAGAAGAAAGGTTGTTGGAGTGGCGACAATGGACCGGAAGACGTAGCGTGTGAAGACCACCAACAAGGTGGAACGACGATTTAGTGTGGGTCGCGGGAAGCGGTTGGATAAGGGCGGCGCCTTTGTCCAGCAGTGGACGTCTTTTGGTTGAAATGGATGATGAAATCAGAATATAACCCAGAAGAATTTAGCATATACATACTTATTTAAACGACATTTCAGTATTGATGACGTCTACACTATCAATTCCTCAGGCTGTCCCGTAATCATGGACTGCAAAGGTTCGGATCGTCAACATTAATTTAAAACAATGAACGTAATTTGCAGTGCAAAAACCTATGACAGATAGATACTCGTATATATATACCAATTAGGAATTGATTAAATGCAAATCTTAAGCGTTCTTTATTTCACCTTAAAAAAATAGTGATGATTTATATGATCACATAAAACATTAATTTCTATTTATTGTCTTAAACTCCATGTGGAAAATATTTTCTTAGTCAAATCTATTGTACAACTAACTCGTAATGTATATAAAGTTATTTGATCATTTAGAACGTAATGTTTATAGCAGAAACTATAATCTTGATTTAAGGAAATATAAACCTATTATGTTTGCAGAAAATCGATACTGTTATTTAGAAAATATAAAACTACGAAACGATAACGGTCACAGTGTAATCTCTAATTAAAATATACCCATCAAAGTTTTAAACAGTTTTTATTGTGCAGACACAATATTGAATTTTTAAATTTAAATCAAACAGATTTTCTTATTCCATTCACCGTATTTCTCTTAATGCATTATCCAAATGTGAGCCATGCTGCTGCGTAAGAGTTAAAACATGTTTTGTTACGTTTTATACTATATACAAAAGGATTGATGTATCTTGCTAGATAAATCTACAGAAGTTTTTATCTACTTAGGAAAATTCAACAATAAAATCCAAGTGCAATAAGCAATACGTTATAGCCGAGTTGACGTACTCGCCACCATAAGCGCCTCACTCAGCTTGTCTGCCGTCATTATGTTTATTACATATTACTTCTAAGAAATTATAATGAAAATTATATGTTGCAGTCTCATTTATATTTAATCGTTTTTATGCATATTAAGCTTCATAACAATTAATACCGTACTTGTTTAGTTAGTTTGGCAAGCGATTCTTTACAATTTTGTAATACAAAAGTATTTTAAATTATAATTCTTACTTTAAATTATCCATACAAGGTAGACATTTATTATTTGAAATATTATACATACATATGGAAGATATACTTGAAAAATAATGTCTCAAAAACATTGATTTGGTATATTTCAAAAATTAGTCTACCATTCATAATACAACAGATTTTTTTTTAATTGCCCGTGCTTTATGCTGCCATTTTTAAAATCTGTGTTTTCTTGTTAAGTTTTAGAATTATATTCTTAAATGCTTTTATTACTTATTTATTTATACCGCTACTTTAAATATATATTATATGTAAATTGAAAATTCGCTTGAAGTTATTATTGTTATTAAGCATTTCCTTCTTATGGAACGATTTTATTTTACGAAATTTTATATCATAAACATAGCTTATTAAATTGTTTAAATTCTAATATAAAAAAAAAATACATAAATAATTTCTTCTTTATAACTACAGTATTTTTGTGTACAGAAAAGTAACGCCTTTATTATTTATGTAGCAAAAGTGAAATCAAAATATTTGCTATTATTAATATTTGGTCACAACAATATTCAAATATATGAAAATGTTGTATATATATCTTGAAAAATTTTAAGATATAAGCTAGCTAATAAGTAATTTAAAATTTATTCATGGTATGCTAAGTAAATAGTTTCGATTGCGACAATAAGAAATTCATCTACAAGTTTTAATAGAAATAAACCATTTTACATTTTGTTATGACTTCTCAAAGGTAGTTTCAAGATCATTTAATTATATACATATTAACTGTGCTTTTGTAATTTATTTTCCTGTTCCTTCCGAGTGCCATCATTTATATGCAATTCCTTGTCTAGTAAGTTCTGAGTCGTAGTTAAAAAAGGTCGTTGTAAATATTGTTCCAAATATTGAACCATGTTCGATTAAATTAAAGACACTATATCTGATGACTGACTTTTATATTTATAAACGAAAGTTATGTTTTACATAAATTTATCACCAGTTAAATTAGCAGGTATACAATTTTAAATTAAAATATAATTTTCGTAATTAAAATATATGTTTGAAAAAGAGAGCGAGTTTAAAAAAACACTGCCGCCTTCTCTAACTTTTATCTTCTAAAATTGGTAATTGAAAGGCATATATAATCCAAATACATTGACTTCATTACCAAGATAATTGAAAAAAAAGCTGACGTAAATATAATTATACTATCTCATTGGTATTTAGCTTTACGAATCAATTTAAAATGCATTGGCTACAAAACATAGAGACTGCACAATGATAAAATAATTAAAATTAATAAAGCATTTTATACCTTAACATGAAATTTGAAAGCGAAATTAAAATTACGTTTGCTTTTTAAATTAACTTTATTATGAATTTAATACAACGAACAAAATTTTCAAATTGCTTTGATGGTAGCTGTATTGAGAGGATTCAATTAAATTATCTGAAATAAAGCTTATTGATTTTCTCGGTCATATCACAAAAAATAGACAAACTTACGATAGAATATCATACATGTCGTATATAATAATAGTTTATTTAACTGTTGAGATACACAATAACGAGAAATACACTTTCATATGAATAGTATCTCTCTAAAGTCTTAAATTCTAAATGGACTTTAGTATATTTAAAGCTTGCATGCTGCATTATTAGATGATTAACATATATTTTAACAGAAAAATATCACCTCTGCGTACGTAGAACACGTTCAGTGTTAATGCATCTCTCTTTAATACAATGTTGTCTTGTAAACATTTTAAGAAAACAAAAGGAAACTTAAAATTGAATAATATTATCATTTATGATAATATTGACGTATTGTTTTTGTATTGTTTAAGCGTCGGATGGGTATATAAAAAGTCTGTCCACCCACCAACCCGCACTGGACCGGCGTTGTGGGATACGGCATTAAACCCCCTTATGGAAAAGGCGTGCATTAGGAGAGGCCTATGTCTAGCAGTGGCCTAACACAGGCTGATGATAATGATGATAAATTGTTTATGTTCAATTAATTTTAAAAAGTTTTTTTTATTAACAGAAAAATGTTGTTAATAAGTAAACTAAATCTAAAGCTCATTCTTAAAAAATATTTCATTTCATTACAAAAAACCGTACAATTTAAAGTTGGTAAAAAGGAGGTAAGGGTCTAATTTTTACTAGCGACTGTCAAGGGTAGTAACACAGTAGTGATCGCAGACAACAGATACTGCAGAAATACGCACCGCAGTGGAGTACTACTGCGAGTGGTACTCCACTGCGGGTGGTACTCCACTGCGGTGCGTATTTCGCAGATCTGTCTGTCTGCAATCACTACTGTGTTTTGGTTTGTAGGAAACTGCAGCTTAATGTCTGGCTTACCTCGTACGCAACTATCCTTAGGGCATGGGTACTTATGAGGTACAGGGAGCATTATTTACATAATAATGTTCTCTGTACAACTTCCTGCTCGTTTCGTCACTTTAAACAATTGCATAAAAAAAATGCGCCAAACGAAAAGGATTGCACTGTCCATAGCACATACTGTAATATATCTAGTCCCGAAACTTGTACTGGAATCAAAAAGTTTTGGCTCTGACCCAAGTCCACTTTAGGGATGCAAAGGCTATTTATGGCTTTAAACTGCCTGCCAGACACTTTCCTGTCTCAACTTTTGTAGTTTACTTAGGTAATCCGGTAACTGATACCTTTGAACTTTATGTTGTAAATAGTAATAAAAAGTCCTATAGAATAGTTTGATTTTGTTAATAATGATATGGCCATGAAATAGGTTGGTTTACAAGCAACACCCTTGATGATTTGGGAAATTATTACTATACTCAACTTGAAAGTATATTGAAATTTAAATGGAAAATTATTTTGATATCTCTATTATTTTTCATATTCATTCATTACAGTAATATAAAATTATATAGATCTATAAATAATTGTCCGTATTCCGTGGATTTGGACTGAACGCATATCCGAACACACTTCGGTACCTTTAATACCGCTCTCTATGAGGCTTCGATCGCCAAGAATGGAGGCACATGATTTACTTATTAGGGGGTCACGCAGTTAGAAAGTGAAAAATAATGACAATATTGATAATGGCCTATTATTGGATGTGGTTTTTCTTTCTGGGAAATCTGGTTTTTAAAATTCCTGCTATCTGACAAAGAGAGCTGGAACCATATGTGAGATTTCTCCATGAAGATGTATCGTTCAGTATAACCATTTAAACCAGTTTCTCAATTACGGCGTCTCTTTGGTGGCGAATATAAAATGCAGACAAATGACTATATATTATATATAATTTAAATACAACAATGTCTGTATCTCTATGTTTTGGAATAACTAAATACAATTATCGCTAGCTATACACTTGAAAATGAATAAAGATACCATTTTAAAATAAAAATTTTAATCTACGAAACAAGAAAGTATTTTTATAAATTTCCATTTTGTCCGCTGTAATATTCAGAGTTTGAGAAGAGTTAAATCTTTTAAATCCCTCTTTCGCTCGGGGTTATTTGAATCATCGGGATACGAGGTTAGCCCTTTCTCGTCGTTGTTTTTAAGTAAATTATCAAAGTTTAAAAGTAATTACCACCGTTTTGGGCATCTGGGAATGAAACAGGTCATAATGCTGATTAACTTAACGAAAAATAATTTTCATGAGGTTTAATTTATTTTTATTGGTGTAATATTTAGGTTACTTTGTCAAGTATATTTTATATAATACCTCGTTATTCTAAATTAAAAAAGGCGTCTTTCTATTCCAATAACCAGTAACCTTTCGTTGGCGTTGCGTAGCGATGTAAAACAATTATCTCAGCTACATTTATCCAGCTTAATTCTTGAGGTTAAACTTTCATCTGATTTGGTAAAACAGATTTCTTGCACTTCTGTAATAAAAGTAATACATGCTTTATCTCAGGCATATTATATCATTTTGAAGTGATGATTTTTAACATATACCATATTTTTTTTTTATATATATAATTCATCTGTGCATCTGTTGATACTGAACTCCTCCTAAACGGCTGGATCGATTTGAATTATTTTTTATGTGTGTTCAACTAGATCGTATCCAGCTGAACACTGAAGGTTTTTTTATTGCTTTGGTTTTTTTTCGGTAGTTTAGATTGGTAGACAGTTCCCAAAATACGCCCGTCAGATGGCGTTGCAGTTTGAATGTAGATAATTTATCTATACACCGACTAAACGGCAGCATTAATACAACTATGACATTACTCATCTATTACTTCATACTTTAATTAATGTGCTGATCGCTTGGAATATCTTGCAGAATAACGTCTGTCGAGTCCGCTAGTCTTATGAAATTTTTGATAATAATAACACTTTCAAATACCTGATCTTACAATAATTTGTTATTGTTGAATTTAGTGTAAATGTCTTTGTATGCCTTAGATTTTGTGTAATCTAATGTATCATGATAGACAATAACCGTACGAACAAAGACTTCTGTTCTGTTCTGAGTCTGGGTTAGTACGTCCACGGTGCCTATTCCTGCCGCGAATCATTAGAATGTACACACTTTTGCCTTCAGGTTTGAAGAGCACCGTTGCCAGAGTAATTACTGGGTAACCGAGACGTAACTCTCATGTCTCACGACAGTTAGCGAATTTTGCTGTTTTTCTGGTGGGCAAATATCACATGCCACCCGGTGAACATCCTACTCGTCTTATTGCTTTAATTAATAAAATAAAGTCGCGAAGGCTGCAAAACTAGAATAATTTATTATTTCTAATGGAAAAAGCAACCCTGTTTTATGTCATACAAATTATTGTAAAAAAGAATTTTAGTACCTAAATTCACGGCGTATTCTCAGCACTGTTTAGTTTTTGCGTCGTTTTCGAATTGGTGTACATTTCCCCAAAATAAATGTTATACCTTTTACTTCGCTTGCTGGTATTAAAGCGAGAAGAGCGTGAACCAACAGTTGTTGGGTTGCTTTATTACACTATAAATCTCACAAGCGGCAAAGCTGATTTATAAAATTGCTTTTTGCGTACATTGCGCTGCTAACAAAAAACACGCGCTGTACCACTTTGTTTAAACGCTTGAGTTGTTGTAAAGAAAATTTAGGGCGTAACATTAAACGTTACGTGTTTCGTACACGTAGCTTTATTTAGTTTTAAATGTCAGTTATCCTAAATTATAGGGTATTTTTCTTGATAATCCTGTTATTTACCTCATCAACATATGTATATAAACACGCTAATGCTATCTATTTTAATAGGCGAATCGAAACCTTTTTATCATTGTCGTAAAACTTTAGTGTACTTATATTAAATTAGGTCAAAGTATTGAATTATATGACTATACATAATCGATTATTTACCATTCAAATAAACATACCGGAGAATACGTTAAACAAATTCTTGAATACATAAGCAATTTCATGGTAAAACGGTAAATTTTAAGCTATTTAAAATAAAACCCAAAAATTTATAGCTGCAAACCAACACAAACAAATCGCGTTGTTCGGAGCTACAAATTGCGCTATACATTTTCGTAGCGAAAAAATGGCACTATTAATTTTATTGAATTTCTTTACCAAAAACCATAAATTAAGTATCAAAATATATTTACAAAACAAAAGCTATGAGTTGCTAAAAAATACGTAGGATTTATACTAATATTGCAAATAGGAAAGAATTGTTTGATTGTTTACTTGAATAGGCTCCGAAACTACTTAACAGTTTAAAAATATTCTTTCACTGCTAAAAAGATATTTTGTCCTTGAGTAGCACAGGCTATATATATATTCAGAAAAATCTAATAAAACACCCTAAAATAACACAGACAGAGTCGTGGATAAATTGTTAGTTTGCTGAAAATTTTGTTTATAACTTTGATAAAAGTAATGTATTAAATAGTCTTAAATTAAAACGTAAAATCTTAGAAAACGATGGATGAATCAATGTTCTGATTTATATTTTTTGGAAGTTATTGTCCTTTTGTTTTAAAGGTAACCTTCTTGATAAAAATATTTTTTTATGTAATGTAAAATAGGATTTGCAAGTTAATTGTGGATTGACTTTGATCATAATATTTTATTCAAATAATGTTAGGTAAAGATTTTACAAGTCGACATATTGGGTAATGTAAGCGTTATATTATTCGCCATGCGGTGACTAAAGGATATCTAATAACTTATGCTATTTTTTATCGACAGGTGCTATTTTGTAGGTTACGCTGCTTTTGTTATTTTACTTTTTCAGTTAAAGGTCTTGCTTGTCTTGTCGCTTTAACCTGAATAAAGGTAACGAAGAAAGTAAAGTTGCCAAAACAAGATTAAGCAACAAGGTATAATGAAGTATTTAAAAAGTTATCATAATAGGGAAAAGTGAAAAAAACACAGGTTTTTGCTAGGAATTAGCTTGTATTGAAACGTTTTTCCAATTTATAATAAGATTTTAAAGTATCGCAGTTAGTGAACTATAAGGAAAGCTGTACTGTAACAAAGTAAAATAATTACTGCAGGAAGCCTTACTTGTAAGTAGGGAAAGGTAAAATCTTATATAAAAGCTTCATTTATTTAAAAAAATATAAATTTATTTTATCATCCAACACGTAACAATCTAAGTTTTTTATAAAACATAATAGGATATGATTTAGTCTTCTTAGTAAATCACTACATGTGTTTTGCAGTCTCTTACTCAGTTTATTTTCCCCTTGTAGCTTATTTATTATATAGCGTGTAGTCGAGCGTGCGTGCATGCATGTGTATTTATGCGTGCGTGGGCTCTATGCAACAAATTCTTCCTTGTCAAGTTGATAAATATATGCTTTAAAAATATTACTTTCGCCTGACAAATTTGTAGGCGACAGGCAAAACATTAAGAACAAAAGAAAACTTTGATAGAACAAGGATTTGATTAAGAGTTGCGAAAAGGTAAATGAGAAAGAGACAAGTATAGTTTCTGTAGAATTGAGGGCAAAGTGTAAGATTAATATTCAAGCGCTCTGATAAATAATTAGCACTGAAAGTTAGTAAATATGTCTAGTTATTTCGGATTTATTTGTGTCTTATTATTTGAGTATAGGAAGGGTGGTGTTAAAATCATAGATTAAATAAGCAAATGATACAGCATTTTATATGTGCATGTGAATACAAACACTGATGCTCAGAGAAAGGAGTACTTAAATTACCGCTATATACCGGCGCATTGTGTCTAGACAGAATGAAATCTAATCTAAAGTTGCTGTAATCAGAATACCTTTATGTGTTAAACAATGAAAAACTTTTATAAGAACGGTAAGGATAAGGATAATAATTAAATTACTTAAGGAGAACTGATATTTTTTATCTTTCGTAAAGGTAAAATCGAATTCGAATCGAAGGTGCTTTTGTACAATAATTATCTTTTTAAAACAAAATTACTTTACCAAATTATAAACATGATAAAGCGTGATATAATATGATAAAGTTATTCTAGCTTTCAGTAAAATTTTATTGCCCGTTTTAAAGTTTTCTATTTCAAAAATTCTTAACGACATATCTTCACCGTTCTTTTGTCATTTAAAGAAGCATTAACGTCAAAAGCATTGTATGCAGTCTTCGCGTTTCGCGCATTGTGCAGTGTATAACACATAACATTTTAAACGAAAATAGTACAGTTTTTAAGATATTTAATTTTGAGAATATAGCAACTGTGTACCTGGTAGTTGAGATATTTTTCGTAACCTATAGATTGTTTTCTATTTTTTTAATTCTTTTCATTTCACCAAGTATAAATGAATATGCCCTACGAATTAGTCATTACCGCCGCTAACGGTAAAGGTTTTACATCCAAAACAACAAAGAGAAGGTTTTTTTCTGGAAAGTCTTTTAGTAGTATAGGTTGAGAAACACGTCAGTCACAAGGTGCTTCTCTTCACCAAGGTTCAAATTGTGTGTGGGACGCAATATGCTTTTTAATGTAGTGTCGATAGTTCTAAACAGCCTGTCGCTATGAGCAATTTACAGGACGTTTACAGCGAAGCTTTAGAATATAGCAGTAACACACTTCAGAGCCTATTCTGGTGAGACCAAACTAAACGCAGGGATCTTTAATAAGTAATAATTCTTAAAACGTTTCAAACCATACATCGCTGTGTTAAAAATGTGTGTGTAGAGATTAAATATTTTGTCATTATACGTTTGTAAGGGCATCGTACGTATCTTTAAGATAGTGTTAGAAAAAGCAGTTTTAAAATTATCTTTGTATATTAGTTAATCTGTGGTTAACTTCCCTCCGTTGTAAAATAGATATACAGAATTATAAAAAAAATAGGATCATTGGGAAGCTATTATTTATCATTTTAAAATAGCGTGAACAAAATCAGAGCACTTGGATCGGAGCAATAAGGTATATACAAAAACATACGCTCCGAATTGAGGAAAGGACAAAAGCTATTCATTTTTGCATTTAACGCTGTCGAAAAGGTTCAAAAGTTTCAAATATAATATAAATGAAATGAGGTCGAAAGTCAAAATGGAAATTCATCATCATCGAACCAAAAGCTATACAACTTTGTGTAATAATAGGTAAATACAATAAAAACACCTCTTTTATATTATACTACACACTATATTTCAATATTCAACGCGGATGAAGTCGCGAGTAACAGCTAATCATCAATAAAATTAAGTGAATTTTCTAGACAGACATCGCTGTCCTCTGCATAGCTATAACTATTATTTCATTAGTTACCATGGAAGATATTGATAGATGAACTATATTGAACTCCGCCTACCTACCTAGGGTCATCTACGCTGCCCTCACAAGTCGGACAGGCGAGGTGCGGGTATCGGGGAAAGCCCGATACCCCTCCCGGTTGCAACGCGGAGGGTGCACCGACCCCCCGGTCAATGTCCTTGATTGCGGCTCTAAGGTGTAGTCTTTATGTCATCATAGATGATGACTCGTGACTAGCCTCATTGTCTTGAGATGGCGCTGAGGGCTACCCGTTTACACGAGCACCCCTGAGAGCCTCGTCCGAGGATGACATGCGAAGTATATAAACAACGACGCTTATCGTCCCCTGACTTTTCTCAAGCAATGGTATCGCTTATATAAAATTGCTCAGTATAAAGTGACAGGCGCTTCGAGGCGCACCACTTTCTAACGAGCAATTTACTGACGGTAGCATAGTTTGACGGTCATTAAGCTATTGGTCGTCGTTTCTAGAGACCCCCTAACTCCCCCTCGCGGTTTAGTGAGTCCCCTAGTTGCAGTAGCTCTCGTGGATAGGGACGTCCTTCTGGTGGACGTGCATGCAAGGGCGCAAAATTTTTCAGATCGGTATGTGGTCCATTATCGGCTCTGTCATACATTGCGCGCGCGATACGTATGACGAAGGTTTCGACAGATTCTACTTTAAGGTCCCTTGCAATGACGTCATTCCGAACATAACGTCCAGCCCCAACGATAACGCGCAGGGCTAAATTCTGCTGGACCTGTAGTCGTTTCCTCTGATTAGGGGAGATTAACGCGTACCAAGCCGGTGCCGCGTAGGTCAGACGTGAGCGTACATAAGCCTTATACACCGCTAACTTACTTCGGATCGGCAGGCGTGATGCCAATACAGGGCGTAGAACCACTCGCGCCGCTCTGGCGCAGTTAACCAGATGGTTAACTTGAGGGACCATGCTTAGCGAGCGGTTGATTCTGCATCCGAGATAAGTTATGGTGCTACTCCAGGCTATGCACTGTCCACGAATCTCCAGTGGCGGCACAGAATCGGTGTTTCTAACGGTAGCAAAGGCGGTCGTCTTACCGACATTGAGCGCGATCCGCCATTTATCCAGCCAATCAGGGAGCAAGTCGAGCATCATTTGCATCCTGCTTACTGCCGTTGCGAAACGACGGGATGACGTAAAGAAGGCACTATCATCGGCGAACAAGGCAAGATGGACACCTCTTACACCATCCTGGAGACGACCTTCCAGGGTGGGTATGTCATTGGTGTATACCGCATACAGAACTGGCGAGATACAGGATCCTTGTGGGACCCCGCACAGGATTTTGCGTGTTGACGAAACGGCATCCTCTACAGTTACATAGAAATTACGCCCTTGTAAATACGACGCTATTATCCGCACAATTGCGTGCGGTAGGGTGGTGTATTCCAAAAGCTTCCACAGTAGTCCTTCATGCCAGACACGGTCGAAGGCTTTCTCTATGTCGAGAAAGACTCCGACAGACTTACGTCCAATATTTCTATCGAACGTAAGTTCATGTAGCACACGGGTCAACTGTGTCACAGTAGAATGGCCGCTTCGAAAGCCGTGCTGCTCATCTCTTAAGGAGATGTGCGAACGCATCCTTCGAAGCAGTAACCTCTCGAACAGCTTAGCAATATGGGACAATAGTGTAATAGGTCGATAACTTCCAGGTAACCGTCGGTTTTTACCTGGTTTAGGCAACACGAAGATCCTGCCGGTTTTCCACACTTCAGGGAAATACCCCGTACGGAGTATTCCATTGAAGAGGCGCGTCAACTCCACGACCGCCCGCCTAGGAAGCTGTCTCAACGCCGAGTTCGGAATTCCGTCGTGTCCAGGCGCTTTACGCACGTTAACGTAGCGCAAAGCAATCGCAACCTCAGCGGGGGACATAAAAACCATCCCGCCTAAGTCCGGCTCCGGACACGACAAAAACTCCTGTACACGGTTCTCAACCTGCCTATGGTGCGTGCCAACAATTGTGCTGCTCATATTGGGAGGGTTGGGGGTAAATTGTTCCTCTAAATGTTCCGCTAGGATTTCCGCTCGTCCCGGCGCGTCATAGTGGCGTTTACCATCCCTATCTAACAATGGACATACGGCCGTTTTAGTTTGAGTGAGTTGTCGGCTAAGGCGGTGGAGCGACGTATGACGGTCGCCAGCGGCGTCTATACGTCGCTCCCACAACTCACCACGGTGGTCTTTCACCCTAGCCGAAAACTCCTCAGCAAGTCTATTAAAGTCTCTCTTAACTCTCGGGCATCTTGTTCTATTCCAGAGCTTGCGCAGGGCGCATTTGCGTTTATGCATAATGCGTAGCGCTTGAGGCAGTTGTAGGTTGCGTGTTACTTCCGGTATTGGTGTTGAGGCGGCCTCCTTGGCGTCCTTAATTTGGCAACCAAGTCTGACAGCCGCTGCCTCGACCTCTTCCGGAGTACTGATATTTAGTGGTAATTTGATTTTGCTCATATGAGCGCGGTAACTTTCCCAGTCAATTCTCTCGCGTAGCTTTCTGGGCCCTATTGCCGTAGCTTCCAAGCTAAGAGAGACTAGGATAGGGAGGTGTTGCGATGTTACGTCATGCAAGACGTCCACTTTAATCGGTAAATCCCAGCGGAAATTGAGGACAATGTCGAGAATATCCGCTCTAAAACTCTCGATGGTCGGGTAATGAGTGGGCTCAGAAGGAGCCAACACTTCATAACCCCACCGATCAGAGTCTTCGTACAGTATCCGTCCGGCTTTGCTTGTAGTGCTGCACCCCCACGCCAAATGTTTGGCGTTGAGGTCGCCCACAATCAATGCCGGCTGGTTACCGACAAAAAAGAGTGGATATCGAGTTTGGCACAGTTGCGAGCCAGGCGGCGTAAGTGCAAAACTGCCTGCCGGCCACGCAAAGGCGTATCCCTATTGTACGTAAGGAGATGAAGTCGTGTAATCTGATTTCTAGTACAGATCCCTGCGAACGAGAGCCGCCGTACCACGGTATGGTAGCCCCCGCAGTGACCTCATCGCGACGGTACACAAAGAAATTAGGTACATTGAATTTAATGCCCGGCCTAAGTTTAGTCTCCCCAAAAGGATGACATGAATGTCATACATTTGGGCGAGGGTGCGCAGCTCTGCCGCTTTCGAGCCGACACCACCGGGGTTCCAATAGAGTATTCTGAGCTTACTAAACTCTTTGAGACGCAATCAAGGTTGTCAAGAGGCGCCAGATAACCGCAACTGGCTCCTGTCCGGCCGCTATTGCAGCGAGAAAGTCTGTAATTAGACCTGTAACGTCCGGGCGAATCGGCCTAATAGTCGGTTAACGATTCGGCCGAACCGTCGCAGGTCTCCCTGAGTAGTCAGTGCGCCTCTTACCTCCTCCCTAGGCAGTTAGACGCTTTGTCGGCGTGGTCGCCTCGGCTGGTTTCAGCGGCAGACGACCCGCCGCCTGCGTTCTGTAAAGTCTGTGTTGGCTGCAAAGTTAACTCTGGATTGCGCGGTTCGCGAACAAGTAGTCTTGAGTGTATCCCCTTGAAGATTTGGCTGCGTCGTGCTGCTGCCCAGACTCTTGGTTTAGTTGTCCTATGCTTTGGCTCGTTGGCTGGTGGTTTGAACTCCACGTTCACAAAAATCTCTAAATTGTATCAGAGCATTACCTTAAAGTAACCATTACCCATACTTTTAGTTAAATAATAATTCATGAAATTGGTAATTGATAGTAATACGTGTCGTTAAAATCGGATTTATTTTACTGCTACGCAACACGTTCTGTTTCTATTTACGACAAAAAATCCCTTTAATACTTAATATTTCAATAGACAGAATAAAATCAGGACGGAACAAATCGTTATGGGATTGCAATATATTATTACTCTAGAAGAAAATTCAACTAAATTCTATTTTAAACATATGCAAAAGATGATCCACTTTCAACTTTTTTTAAATAATAGAGAAACAAGTTCCATACAAAGAACAAAACTATAAACATTAAATAATTGGTAATAATACTTTATTTATGTTATAAAAAATATACGAGTATTTTAAATAATAAAATCACAGTGTCTGTATATAAAATGAATCTATTATATTGAAGATTTCTCATAGATACCTCAGCTATTTCAGTGAAATTCCTATCAAAATTAGACTAGCCATTCCAAAGGTTAGCCAGAACAAACAGACGGATAATAATTTAAAAGAATGTTGTTTTGTTATATGTGTCGAACATATATCACAATGTAATCATTTAATAACGTTTATTTTCTTGTTACAAACAGACACTCAAATTAAATTATTCGTATAAATAAATATAAAATTACATTTATGTAATCTACAACGCATTGAAATGTTGTAGCGGAACACAAACAAATACTTAATAATACAAGATTGCATAATAAGACATGTTTTAAGCTAGGCTGAATAAATCCCAAAATTTATAGCTGCAAAACCAACAGCAACAAATTGCGTGGTCCAATGCTACTGTATTGCGCTATATATTCTCGCTCGAAAAATATAGCTCTATTAATTTTATTGAATTTCTTTACCATGGGCATAAATCCGATATACAAATAAATTTCCAAACGCGAGGAATGTCCTCATATTACGTTCGCCAAATGGTTGTTGATAAATTAATATAGAAACGCGTAATGTATCTTCATATATATTTAAGCTAAATTTAAATAAAAAATTTGCCAAAACCAATAAAATAGCGATTAAAATTTCACGCATTCCGTTTTCACTTTTGATGAATTTTTATGTTTGAAAACATTCAGATATTTTAATTTTATAACAACTAGTCGTATTTCATCGCCTGCTCATTAACATAAATGTTTAGAACCAATTGTGATGGGCTTGGCTTCTAATCTATCTAGATTTACCTGAATAACTCTTTTTACATAGAGGGCTGAATGAATATGTTTTAAAGGCACTGACATCCTATACCGATTGCCGAAAATGGTCTTGACACCTGAGACCGACATTTTACTTTCGCATCCGATATATCATGACTATCTTTAGAAGCCGTTGCAGACCGTCAGAACCTTCAACGTTATTGACATGTAGAGATATTCTTATATTTAAAGCTGTTACGTTGGGAAGACATATATCAGTCGCTTTACGTAAATGTTGTTATTTAGGTGACTTTCAGTAGATTATAAACCGTCAACATCAGTATATGGCTAGTATGACCGACTAATATTTATACAATGTCTTATTAATTAGGAGACATAACAAGAGACCAAGCCAAATCAAATGACAATTCGTCTTGTTGTTTTAGTAATGTACTCTATGACACGATTTAGTATGTTGTTTAAATTTAAATAACCATTTTATTAAAATTTAGGTTTATATAAACATAACATTGTACACGGCGTTCTTGATAAAACGTAAAATGGCACTCACAAAAATGATCGCAATGTCCATATCACGTACCGTAATATATCTAGTCCCAAAACTTGGACTGGGTTCCAAAACTTTTGGCCAGAACCCAGGATCACTTTCGGGAAGCAAACGGTATTTATGGCTTAACAATAACAGACACTTTTTTAACACTTATATGGTAACCTACCAAAAACCTTATGTAACCTTGAATTTTGTACCGTAAACTAACAGCAACTTAGTCAATGTTAGTTTGAATATATAAATGTAATAAAATATAAATACTACTAAATATGTAGTCTTTTTTTAAAACAATATTTTATTTTATGCCCCTGCGGATGGATCATCTAACTTTTCAGACGATTGGGTGATCGGCCTAAATTGTCCTAACCAACAAATTTGTTGAGTCCCCGCAGGATTCGAACCTACGACCTCCAGTTTCTAAAGCTCACGCCCATACCACTAGTCTACGGAGGCAGTGAAAAAATCCAATTATCTAAAATAAATTAAAATTAGCCAATTATTCATCAGGCAATGATATTTTAATGCAAACATAAAAGGAAAATGAAAATATTTTTAATGATAAACGATTCGGCAGCACTTTTTTTAATTATACGTCTTTCAGCAATAATTAACGTCAAATCTATGTCTGTAGTCTTTGCATTGTTTTGTGCAAATCCCATTGTTATAATTTTATTGAACCCGGCTACATTTTATCAGTTATAATTTTGATAGATATCACTTTTAAAACCGATTTAATTGGTGTGTTTCGGTTTTAACAGGCATAAAATTTTATATGAAATAATAATAATAATCTATTTTATATTTTTAAAGGATATGGCTGCTTTTTTATAAGGAATATTTAGTCATAAATATTGAACAAGTAATATACAAGTAAAATCACAAGAATGAATATCACCGACTTCAAACCAAGCAGTACGTACATATAATAGTTATGGTTAATATAAGATCGAAATTGTACTTATCCTTATCAAATTTTAAGCATTCATCCTATACTTGTCTTTAGATTTTTTACGAAGTTCGTAAGCGTAAACGCTTTAATTCTAGAATCATTGACGAGAAAGACGAGATTACATGACATTAACTTGTAGTTTCTGCTGCTATATTCAAAATGTTTGATAGAATTCAAAACACATTTAGAAATAAAATTACTTTTTAAATCAAATGCCACCTAATATAAGGTTTAGGTTTTATAGCACCAAAGGGAATAATTTTATTACATTTACTTGCTCCAAGACTTGTACATATTAATATAATTTATGACTTTTATTTGTTCTCTATATATCTACAATGCTACTTCAAAAAGTGTAAAAATCGGTCTTATCAAGAGCGGAGCTTTGATTTTTTTTCTTTATCTTCTTCGGAATATACTTAAGTTTTCATTGAGTCAGATTTTTATACAAACAATTTATTTTGAATAACAATATTTAATTTTTCAGGCAAATACATCATCATATTGTATTGCTATAAAGCGATAACACACACTCGTTCCTCGTGCGTACCGATATCGATAACTTTCTCTATAAAAAAGATAGTATTTAGATTCTTCGACAACTGACAAAAAAAATTACGTATAGATTAAAATTATAATGTACGAACTTTTAGCGCTAATACATCTCCTTCAACTTTTTGTGAACAAGTAGATCTATATATCCCACTTCATCATTCGATACCCGTGTCACGTACCAAAAAGTTTAATATGTTATAACAATACACACGTTCGAACGCTCTCGACGTGCAATAAATTAGTGTGCCTTAAAAGCAGCTTTTGGTAAACGACTTCAAGTCATCCGTCTTCGGTAAGAAACGTTTGATTCATAGAAAACTAACTTTTTTCAATTGTACTTCTTTTATTATAAAGCATTTTACCTATATTAACTATTACTTAGATTATTTTACGAAATCATTTTATTCATATATTTTTAGCTATAATATTAAAGCTCTTGGTTAATTTACATCCAGATATAAATATTTAATTTACAGACAATCAACGTATTTACATTGTTTTACTGAATTATTTTTGAGAACCAATCGAGAGCATAACAAAGTTGTCAGTAGGTATATTGTAATGAATTATAAACATTTTATTAAGTATGGGATAGTTTTTTATATAAAATAAAACTGCTAAGCTTCAAGCATTTTATTAAAATCGTTACCTCAATACCGTATTAGGCATTTGCACATATCAACAGTACAAATGCGAGAGCAGAATCGTAGAATCTTGTGATGATGATTATCTCACCCTTTTTTCTTTTAAAATTCCACAGTAAAACGTATTGGTAGTAACATTACCTTGCGAATTTAGTAAAATTAAACACGAAATTCTACAAAAGATTGGGCATGTGTTTGTATTCTCCGTGTTATCCTTCTTTTGGGGTCAACTTAATGACAAAAATATTCGTATGGAATTAAGCACAGAATTTGTAATTTACCTGCAAGGTTCACTGTATAATTAAATTATAACAGAAGATTTTTGTGTGAGTTTTATGTTCTTTCTTAAAGTGGATATAAAAATTTACTAAAACAAAAATTGAATATTTAATTAATTAATTAAATGGGTTTAATTCATTAACTAAAGAAATAACTACGTTTTTCATAGCATTAAATTAGTACCAAAATTAAAATTTTAGATGTAATGGTTGCGATAGTGCAGTTTCGAAATGATTACATAAATGCAAATTGCAGGCACAGATACTGCTTATTACTATAAATTAGTTCCATACTTGTTAACAATGTTGTGGGTTGTTATTTCAGTACGATAAGCGTTTTAGTATTATTGCTTTTATATAATTGCAGTAAAATAAAGTTTACTCAATAAGTGTCTTGTTTTAAAAAAAAATCAAACATTTCAAAGAAAACCAACCAGGCTAACAGGAAATTTCACTTTCGAGAAGATTTTAGTAAACATTTTTATTTAAATGTCAAAATTCTATTATTTTTTGTTTTTGTAAAGAACAGAAAATTACACATTTGTTATTCATTGTAAGCTTACATGGCGACCCTTCTGTTATAGTGTAAAATAAAAAGATTATTTGCTAACAGACTTGTATCACCACACATTCGCTTATCTTGACGTAAGGGATGTCATGTAAAACATTTCAAACTTAAATGCACATAGAAATAGCAGCTAGAGTGCTGACACTTGCTTTGTAGCAGAAATAGGTGGTTCTTTCTTTGTCAGTCTCCCCTGGACGAAACTTATGCCACCTTTTATGCTTTTTTTTACACATCTCCTCTTAATAATATATAATACAAACCAATACCAGTATTTCAGATATATTGACAAAACTTTTTTATAAAAGTATTTTAGCCTTGTCTACAACATTGACACGAGTAATGTAATTGGCAGTCAAAATGTTTAAATAGCAGATTGTCTCTTGTAGCGATCTGTTTGCTTTTAATAACTTGGCACACAAATTTTGTGACGCAATGAACACAGACAAACTTTTTAAAGCGATGTATCGCTTTGGAGGCAAACATTGTATTAAATTGTATACGAATGGGGCAAATATGTTTATAAATATTGAATTTGTATAGTCCAGCAAGTTTAAAAGTGTAAACAAATATCTGCGGATTCATAGATTTTTAATATTTCTACATATAATAAAGAATTATAATAAAAAAAAACAATAAATTACTTGGAAGCTTATTAGAACATGAATTATTTAATAATTTCTTTTGATTAAAGTATTGCTTTGTTTAAAATGTTAACAATTTAAACCACCTCGATCTGAAGCTTATATTTCTAATAAGTTCTAAGTTATAACCCGTTATTTTTGTTTTATTTTCATATATTTTGGTTGAACACTGCAAATTGTGAATAAAATTAATATTAATAATCAGTATAGTCTAGTACAGTATCAATATAAATAAATAATTTGCAAAATTATTTATTTATATTTATATTATATTAATTTAAGTTTAATGTTACAGGTATAAAGGTTACAGGATAAGTTATTTACGCAAAAATATTAAAATGGAACTTATAAAAGTGTATAATGAAATGATCAAAACCAATTTTTGGATACTTTAATCATTTTAAATAGTTAGTGTGCAGCAAATAGTTCTAACTCTGTTATTATGCAATATTATTAACTTTACCGTATTAAATTGTGTCAATATACAGTTAACTGGACTAAATTTAGCCCGAACCTATTTGAGATATTATAGTTTCGTTGGCTTGGTTAGGTTTTAAACAATCGCATAGTGAACACGCTATCTGACGAAGTCCTTTTAAAGATCTAACTAATTTGATATTGTTAAAAATAAATGTCTTTGACTTACGGAGGTGACATTCGCATCTCCAGGGTGACACACTTTGCTGGTAAGTACAATTTTTAATACCGTAAAGTACGACTACGATCAAGCCGTGGTCCGTCTGGGTGCCTTCAATACGAGCAGAATGAGATCTTTTAGTAGTAAACTCAAAAAAGTAATGGGTTATTAAATTTGCATTGAGGGCATACTAGAACTAACCAATTACATTCCTAATGCAAAATGTATTTAAAATAATTTTTGTCGCCTTTTTTTATTTTTTATTACGGATGACTCACGTTGGTGGAGTGAACATGATGGTTCAAGGGGATGTGCAACTTTAAGTGTGCACAGACTTCACCTCTATTCTGTGGCTTAGCTCCGAGGGACCCCTGAAGGGGGACCTCGGCTTGGGCTGCCACATCTTTATACCGTGAGCGGGCTTGATCGTGGGTGCCCAAGAGGGCCGAGCTGGTCTGCTGGTCAGGTCCATGCCTATACCCGTTAGCAACACTTATCGAGGGCGTCCCGGTGGCCGAACCTCTGGCTGGTGAGAATCGGCCAGGCACGTGCCGATATCTATTATACGGTGTATTCGTTTGCCCTCGACGGCGAGGACAAGATGTGTGATGCGTTTCGCGCCTTCGGTGGATGTCGTTTTAGCTAATATTATTGTTGGTTCGTAAGCGGCGGCGCTCCGAACTAGTCCGTTAGGATGTTGCGAAGCCGAGTCGAAATATCGGATAGCTGCTTGTTTTCAAGTCGCTTAAATGGTTGGCAATTTCAGATCTGATGCAGGTCAATGTTGCGCAGGCTACATACGCGACACATGTTCGGCGCATCAATCGTCTTGCAGATGAGAACGTTTGTCACAGCCGATTTCTTTCGTGCAATCGTGCCTGACGGCAGTGTTAAAATTGGCGTATGCGTTCTTGGTGATGCGTTACTACTATTTGCGTGAGTAACGGCTTTGAATTGATTATGGAAGATGCAGGCCAGTCGAAAGCGATAGCTGTTGACTTCATATGTTAGGGGCTAATTTCAGAGATTTCATGCAGGATACGCCAGGTTTGGTCTTGTTTGCAGAAGCTGGATAGGGCAATCAGCGTTCGTGAATAAGACGGACGGCGTGCTCGTCAGCGTGACACATGAATGTGCAGAACCCTTTGGAAGGATGATTCTTTTATTGCATTTCGGAATCATTCCCAGGATTTTGAGGCGTTGGTTCTTTGACTCCAAGTGGATGGAATTGATTTATCTGAATATTACCGAGGTATCTGGTCGATACGGCGGTAGCAAGACGGGCTGTGGATATCATTAGTGAAAAAGTGACCGGTCGGTGATTTGGTCCTTCTTGGATCGGACGTTCGATTCTCATTGTCTCGATGATGTACGAGACGATCGGCACGAGAGCTTATATAACTTATAACTTTATCAACGGCTTCGCCACGTCGAGAAAAGCGCCCCGTGTGATGGCCTCGTATTAAGCTGACTTTAATTTTCTCCGTGATGCGGTGAATTTGGTTTGTGCATGAGTGCTTGGCTTAAAAGCCGAATTGAATGGGGGTAGGGAGCCCTTTAGATTTCATTAAATCCAATAAGCGGACTTGGACAAGACGTTTATATATTTTTCCGAAACCCTTGAGAAGGCGAATTGGACGATAGGAACTGGGAATTGAAGGTGGTTTCCCGGGTTTGAGGAACCCTATAACTTAAGCATCCTTCCAAGTGTTTGGGAAAATACCCTTGGAAAGAGCTGCGTTATAAATTAGGACCAGGAGGTTAATTAAATTTTCCGGTGAGATTTTAATGACGCGGTTGCTTATGCCTCGGTGCCCGGGCTTCTCGCGGTTTGAGATTTTGATAATCGACTTGACTTTCGGTTACCGGTGAAGTTACATCGCGAGGAGGAAGTTGTCAATCGCTCGACCTCGCTCTCCACTTTTGGCAGTGAGCGGTGTCGCTCGTTGAGTGCTTGGCGTGCATTGAGCCTCAGGCTATCGGCTAGGCATTCGGCTTTTCTTCATCGAGAAACGCCAAAGGAGCATCGGAAGGTTTGGATGGGATAGAAGCGGCATCGGAGGAATTCCACCGCCCTTCAGACTTTGGAAGTTGCCAGAAGGCCTGATGGGATGGGTGCAAATTGCTTAGATCTGTATCCCACCGATCGTTCCTGAATTCAGCTATGCGCGTCTTGAACTGAAGTTCAAGGCGCGTAGCTGTCCCGGTTCCGCTTGGTTGATACCAATCGTAGGCACGAATGCGTCGAAAAGGTCTAGAATGCGTCGGAAGAGAGCTAGGACTAGTGGTGGCGCTCGAAAAATCCGAGGCCCTGTACTTTATGGGCTTCGAACGCGCCACCTGCAGACGCCCACATAATCGTTTGCGGCATCCGCGTCGACGTCAAGCCGATGATGAATTACCTCGGTCTAGTCCTAGACCGCCAATGGACGTTTTGTGCCCATTTTAAGCGCCTCGCACCTAGATTGACGAAAGCAGCGGCAGCTTTCGGCAGACTGCTCTCTAAAATTGGAGGACCCTGGAGCTCCTGTCACCGCCTGTACGCCGGAGTCGTTGGGTCCATGGTCCTGCATGGGCACCTGTGGGCCGACACCTCCAAAAGGAGAGTACCGCGGTACTGAGGAGAACCAGAGGTGTGGGCTATCCGGGCCGTCAGGGCTACCAGACCATCTCTGGCGAGGCGGCATGCCTGTTGGCTGGCTTCTGCCCTGGGACCTAGATGCAGAAATATTCGCGTTACCCTTATTCTGGCGCGAAGAGGAAGATCTCGGGCTGCAGGCCAGCCCAGAATAAATAAGGGGCGCAGAGACGAATTGCGCTCCCTCGCAATACAGGAGTGGGAGCTGCGGCTGGAGCACCCCAGTGCCGGCCGTCAAACAGTTGAAGCCATGCGCCCTGTTCTTAGTGGTGGCTGGAAAGAGGACACGGCTCAGCGCGACGCTGGTTCTCTCGGACACGGCTGTTCCGGAGGTACCGCCGCGTGGCCGGTAGGAAGCCTGCAGAGGAGTGCCACCACTGTGGCGTATGTGTCGAGAGACGGCCCAACACGTGCTGGAAGAGTGCCCAGCCTGGGTCGAGCAACGCCGAGAGCTGCGTAGTGTCGGGGCACGACCTTTCGCTCCTGCCGTAGTGCGCAGGATGTTAGAGAGCGAAAAGTCGTGGGCACCGTCCTTGCTTACTGCGAGGACGTGATGGCCGGAAGGAAGCTGCGGAAAGAGACTGGAGGCCTACAGCGCCCTGGCTATCCGCAGAGAAAGCCAGGGCGCCGAAGAGTTGCGTACGCACGCAACCTTCCCCTGACACTGAGCCCCTGGGCGGCCGGCAAGAGGGTGCCCGCCGCCCAGAGAAGGGCTTCAAGAGGGAGCCCCGTGCTGTTTGTTCCGGCACGGCGCCTAAAACGACGGTCTGGGTGTCCAAACACACCCGGAGAGCAGAGGCCGAGAGGCGAGAGCCACGTCGCGTTGGGGTCGCCGAAGACGTCATCAGTGCCGCGGCCCCGGCTACAGCGACACGAGAAAGGAACAACCGTTGGTTATTTAGTGCTCCGCTGCACTATATTCTGCTCCCTCACTCTGGCGGCGGGGAATCTGTAATCTGGATTTTTGCAATGGCAAAAAAGGGCCGATATATATCCACCGACGCTGTCCTTCGGTGGCGGAATAAGTGAGGTAGTAGGGGAGGCCCTGCTCTTGCACTTTTTCTTGCGCAAACTGATGGGCAGGAACCCTCCTGCGTCTTCGTCCTCAGTGACCGGCGTGAGTTGTCGAGCTCCATGTCGGAGTCCGATTGGTGGGGTAAGGTAAGGGGCCAGGGTATCCGAGTGATTGAGGGACATTTCCGACGCAGGTGTGGCTGCTCGTCGAGCATGGTGTGCGCTTGTATACTATTTGCCCTCTTGCGCGGTGAGAGCTTTGCGGATCGCGCGTACGTGTCCACCGGCGGACGATTTTTGGTCCTCGAAGTCAAGGTCTAGGTCACTTAGGGTGACTGATTCCATCGCGTTATTGATTTGGATTAGTTGTAGTTTAGAATATCGTGCAAGCTTTGCAAGTTGTGTGCCGACCTCCTTGTCTCAGTGAGCAGGGAGGTGTAAACTTAACGTACGTGAAAACACTAGCGTTTTAGGAGCGCTACGTGATACCTACGCTGTTGCCTAGTGCAGCAAGAGACGATATAGTTTGCTCTATTAATACCGCGTGGGTGGTGTGCGTGTAAATAAACTACGTTCGCGGTGTAACGTAACGGAGATAAACTAAAAGTATATTGTCCCTACATCTCAACAGAAACTTGTAACGGGGAAAACGGAACAGACTCACCGGACGACTACACAGCGCGTACGCCGAACGCGTCGACACTGCTGCTCCGGCACACACCGATCTGCACAACGCTGCTGCACTTGTGCAACTCGGACGTCTTCTTCTTCGCCACTTGACGACGTCGGGGACGGGCCACGGATGGCCAGCAGGATGCACCACGCGCAGGTAGCAGGAGGGATCAAGCGGGCTTGTCCGGTCGATCCGGAGGCTAACTGCGCACTGTGATGTGTTGAATTTTTGTCGCTTATTCCTATAAATATTTGAAGAATATCAGGATCAACAATTAGCAGTATGTCCAACGATTTAAAATAAACTAAAATTGTGAGTTCACAGACGTTTATTATAGTAATAGATTGTCTCATGTTTAGCAATGGACTTTGGTAGGTCGATTTAATGATAATGCATTTAGTTATACTTTAAATATCTTAATTCATTTTCACGCACTTTAAATTAAAAAGCTTATACATTCAGTGAAATATGATTTGAAATGAGTATATGAGGCAGTGGCCCCAATGGCAGTGGTGAAAAAGTAAGGCTTGCGTGGTACGGGGATGTTATAACAAGGGATGAATGACTTATACATAAAATATTAGATGAATGCCGATAGATAAAGCTGACAAAAGTTAATGCAAATAATATTTTTGCATTAACTTTTGTCAGCTTTGCAAATATAATCCTATTAAACACTTTTAAAACATTTATAAAAGGAATGAGGATTTATGGTTTATACATAATTATTCTAATAAGTTTGTTTAAGTGTAATCTTTACGACGCCAAATTATTATTACAGTTTTAAGTAATAACATAATTATGGTATCTTTATAAATATTTGACCATAACTGTACTTACTATTTGTTAGAAATTTATTTGTACATGTGCTTTATATTTTCTGTTGCTTACGCGAATGTTTTTCATGATAAATTATATATTTCTTATGGATTTTATTGCGTTTAATAACTTTGCAATCCACGCTCACGGGACTATTCTTAGTCGGTCCAGTCGAAAACGCGATAAAGTCAGTAAAAAATGTATTATTTATCATATTTATATGCTATTATTTATTTAATTCACGCAAATACAATGGGTGAAACTGACAATTGTCCTTCTACCACTATTTTAATTGAAATCTAAATAACTCAATGACAATTTTGAATAGGTTGATTATTACACAGCACTATTTATAAATCTTATCAAAAAAACTTTACGCTTAAATATAAAGCCGAAAAATTTTAATTTCCAATTTTTTTTTGATAATCTTAGTCGAATTTAAATATCAGTATTAGTAATCATTAAACAATGAGTTAAATGATTACTCAATCTATATTATTTGATTTCTTTGGCCAATAAAACGCCACAAACGGAAACGCCATAAAATCCGTAATAATTGTATTATTTATATATTTTATATAATTTACGTTTATTTAAAATGTTAATATCCCATTTTTTTTAAATAATCTTAGTCAAATTATATATGACTATTGAATAAACTGGTTCACGGTGTTCATTAGGGTTTTTGCGTCCTTTATGTTATAACCCTTTAAAAAAGTTCTTTTTTCTATATTCCAATGCTTTTTCGTGAAATGAATTTTTATATTTTCCCCTTCACCTATTTCATTACCGACACGGCACAGGTTTGCCAATGGTGAGTTAACCCGTATTAATAAAACAAACCGATACCAATTGGTTTGTTAAATCTATAGTTAAGGGTTGGATGCAAAATATATTCAGTAAAGTTCAAAAGGAAAACAGCAAACGTTAAACCAGTGCACGCAAGCGAAAAGCTTAAATGTAAATTTAAGTAGCAAAACAAGACAAAGGAGCTTTGATATTATTAAAACGTTTTTTAAAAATATTAGTAAAACAAAAAAATTTTTTTTTGGAATTTTGCAATTATTGATAACTTTGTACAAAAAAAAATAGAAAAACAGGGAATATTATCTGTATTTATTAACAGATCACAAAGATGTTATTAAATTATAGAAAAAGGAAGAGCACTTTGTCCGTTCACTTGGTTAGAACCTGATGTTTTTCACTGTTTTGGTTTTTTCCTTCACAAAAAAAAATACCTTATTTAAGTGTATTTATGTTTTAAAAATCAAGTTGTGCATGATAAATTAAAAAGACAAAAAAAAGCCTTTAAAAAAAATTTACCTGCAATTTTTTATATCTTGGCCAAGGATATAATTACAGCAAGTACTCTATTATAATATAAGCCGTAGTAACGTAAAATATTTTAATATCATTTTAGTTTAGTTAAATATAACGTAACTGCGATATCTATATATGAAAGCTGTTGCTTCTATTAAAGATTTCAATTTATTTTAGGTCTTAGTGGCTTTGGTAGACTTCAGTGTACCAATAGAATATACAGAAAAAAAATTGATAAAGAAGCGCTTTCAAGACTCTTATTTTAACTTATGTCAAACACAAAAATCTTTGCTTTTTTGCATAATCTTAAGTAATTCATCAATAACTAATTTAAACTGCTAAAGTATTGTTACAAAAGTAAAATTTTAATGATTTTATGTAGTGGTATTTTGATTTTTTTGGACAAATATTTTAAAGGCATATTATCGCAGTTCTTTGTCATTCAAAGAGGCATTAATGTCAAAAGCATTGTGCGCAGTCATTGCGGTGTTTCGCGCAATGAGCTTTATTATAACGTAAGTTTTTGAATTAAAATGAAAGCAGCTGAGGCCTTTAGTAAGTAATTTATCATAAGTATGTTACTCTGAAAATAGGTACAGAATAATGAATAATATAGTGTGACAGATGTTATCACGTTTAAATATTTTACAAATTACTAACTATTTTTTAGTTATACCTAATGTTACACCTTTATCAGGGTACAAGGACTGACCTGAAAAAATCCGTAAAACTTTATTATTCACCAAGCGAACTCTGTTGCTTACGTGAATAAAACACATGGTAATAAAACACATGTACTGCAAACACCTTTGGCTTACCAAATTGATTATATGTAATTCTAATTAATTCAAACCACAATATCAAAATTCTAAAATTACGCATATGAAAATAACTTCTCATTTAGTCTTCCATTAATCTTCTTCAATTAGTAAACACCTATTAATTTACATTCGCCACCTTTTTTATAAATTATGAAAAAACTAGGTTCGCAATAATATTTATTTTGCTAACGGGCAACACATTCTGTTTTCATTGAAACAAAAAATAAATCAGTGCCGTCAGTTCACAGATGTTCAATCTACGCAGTGAAATTTGGACTTGCATTGGCCTAGCTTATACTTAGTAATCTATGAACACTTTAATATTCAATAGTTTCACAAAAAAAAAACTGACATCAATAGATCCATTAAACTCATTGGCGTAAATATGATTTTAAACGTATTTAAAAATTCACAAGTTTAATGGTTACTGTATTAATAAAGGATATTTACGAGTATTAGGAAAACCGTAATATAAATTTATTAAGGTAGTTTTTCCATTACGTTTTATAAAAATATAAACAATATCCGTTTAAGGAGAAAAATAGTATATTTAATAATTCATTTAATTTAAATATGTTCTTTTGGCGTGCCAAATAACAAAACCATACTTAAAATTTTACATTATTACCACTTTAAAGAGATGATGATGAAGAGAACTCTATACATAAATACACAATGAGTGTAAATACATGGATGCACAACGCAGTCAGAGTTGTGCATTAGTAATAAACTAGGCTGAAATAAAATTAAAGATAACAATTTCCACACCGTCCATATGCAGAGTTTTTTCTTTGTGCATTTTATTCATAAAAATATAATTAAGTTTATAGCGCTATATTATTTATACAAGCCCTTATCTTGGCACGGGGAAAGTTAATTGACGCTACAAGTAGCGCTATGTAATTTTTCGCATCGAGTGACGTCAAAAGAAATGATTACGGCGCCGACATAACGAAAGGAATTATGGTTATCAGCCCTTTTATTAACTCTTCTTATTAACTCTAGAAACTAGATAGACATAATTATCCTGATATCTTACTGTTACATTACTCCTACCGCATCTAATACTTTTATGATTTGGTTTATGCTAGTTTTGTCTGGCTCAAACATTGAAGTAAATAATATTTATATGAACTGTACTATACTACTAAATAAATAAAATAAAATATTAATATCCATATAAAGAACTGATATCTGCCTTTAATAACATAAATATAATTATATATTATTAGGTTATTGCTTAAAAGTACTGTTAATAAAAAAATTCATCATTACAATAAAATGTAATTTGAAATACGCAACAAATGTCCAATCCGCTAAGTTTCACCCTTAGTTTTATGTAAATTTAAATTTACGTAAAATTGATTTGACATTCGACATCATCTTTTGCAATGATGTTCATTTCAGTCATAATCATGTATTACATTACCATAAAAGTTAAAAAATGTTGGTCAAAATCAAAACCACGGAGGTAATTTAGTTTTTCATTTTCAAAGATTTTTTTATTACAGGCATTTTATTATTTTACGTACACAAAAATACATAGATTAAAAATATTTTGAATGCCATTTCTTGAATAAGGATAAGTGCTACATAAAGCTTTTCAAATGTGCTCACTGAATTTGCTTCGGAATAATACAAATCATGCAAAAAAATGCATTCAAAATAACTCCCTACGTAAAAACTTATGCCTTACTTCCTTAAAGACATTGGTAAAACATGAAAACTGCAAAATAAGCGCATAAAAATATTTTTCATAATAACCGAAGAACTCATGGTGAGTGTTTATATTTTTAAAATTTTTGATATTCTAAAAAACATAAACTTCATAATTTAGCGGTAAATGCATATTTCTTTGCTATTCTGAAATAGTGTATACATGTTTTTTATTTATGGAAAAAGCTCTAGAAGCAGCAAACCCTACCATATTATTTTAATACACTGAAAGAAGTAAGAATCAGTCTTTTGGGAAAATAGTCAAGGAATGTCATTTGTTTTAATTTTATTTAGTTTTCAATAGATTAAGTTTGAATAAAATATAAATAAAGCATTCAAACGTGCATTTAACTTGAATTATTTATAATGCTACATCGCAAGACATTCTAAGCTCGATACGCGAAGATTTTATTTAGAACTGGATCAATAGCCATACCACCGTGAAACTATTTCTGATATAAAACGCTGCAGTAGTGCTGTTTCCTGGGCACTGCAGCCAGCACTGGGCATAAGAATTGAACATGTCTTAGATCGATACGAAGACTTTTGGTATTACCTGAAGTTGCACTTTTTGGCACTAACATCTTGTTACTTCATTGAATAAATTAAAAAAGGATAATGTTTTCATTTCTTTATAAAAAAAACTATTTAACAAACATGTGGAGCACCAGCTTTTGTATAAAAATAAATTAAAAATTAACCGTAGCAACATTTACAAAGGGTTCGCGTGAAACATGTATTCAATTGGCCATATCTGCTGTAAGCCGTGCCTAGAGCAAGCGTTTTATTACAACTAAATTGTTATGCCACTCACCCGTGTTATGTAATAAAAGATTAAAATTTTAATTCTGCTGTATATTCCATAAAGATAAAACAAACCGCTTGGTTGAGTTATTTCCACAGTTGAGGCACTATTGTAAATAAATCTCTTGGTAATGATAGAAAAGTATTTGTTTTAAAAGAAATTTTGCAATGTAACTTTATTAATCTTTCGTATATATAGTATCGTATATAAATACAATTTATTATCGTTTACATTTACCCTTGAAGATTTATAAGTTATTAAAATTTTACAGTATCTTTTAAAAACACTTATAAGTAAAGCAACACATGAAAACTAATTTACATTTAAATATATGAATGCTAATAACAGTAATGCAATTTACGATATATTCATCTCTCACTCGAAAACGCTGTTATTAGTGAATCAGAGTTTAATTGGATTTCCTATTTAACCAGGTTAATAGTAGAACTGGTGTTTGTGTATGAAATTGGCTTATTAAGAACGCTTGTTAGCGGCTCGGATGCAATAAAAAAGCGACCGTTTTTATATATGCTTTTGCATGTTTAAATAAAAATAAGATATCTGTAAAAAGAAAACATAGAACTTAAAAGTTGCTATTGTTCAATCAAATTCTATTGTTTAACAAAAATGCGTACGATACAATAAACGTTTTTAAAGTGCATTTTAGCTCGTTCTTCTCGATACGGTTTCGAATGTTACAGCATGTTGCATATTGAAAGTTATAGCATATAATAATAATTAATCTTTCCTTTGATACTTGCAATACAAATTAATTAATTATAAACTATTTCAGATACATTATGTTCGCTAATAAATAATCAGTTATTTTAAATATTTTTTCAAAGCTAAAATATATTTACATAAATTAACTTAAAGAACTGTTACTACTGTTTAAGTGTGCTTAAAGGACTTCAAGTGCATGTTTTTCTGCTCGTTTTGCTTTTTTCAGCTTTTGAAACACTACTTGTAACAGTACTGTTTGAAAGGTACCGTATGAACAGTAAACCCTCGGTAAACCAGACTTAAGAGCCTCGTAGAGACAAGCGTATTTGTGACGTCTATAGCTGCATTTACGAACAGGACTAGGTAAAAGGTAATGTAATGCTCGTGTTATCGCTTACTGATAAAAATATTACTTTGTTTACGTAAAAATCAGGACACATTTTAATATTATGAGGCTAATCACATTCAAAAAGACATATCTTACCCCAGAATTGATGTAACAGTTTTGTTTACCATAGAACTGACATTTTACTAATCCTTATCAAATTTGATAAGTATTTATCCTATACTTATCTTAAGTTCTATACCTAGTTCGTAGGCGCTTTTTTTCTATATTTATTAATAAGAACTATTTATAAAAGATATTCATTTCTTTTTTGCGCCCATAATGTATGTATAATTCTTCTTAGTATGTATTATTCTTTAAAATATAATTATATAAAGTATTATTGTCATTGGCATGTAAAAAGTCGGTTCACCCATCAACCCGCATTGGACCAGCGTGGTGGGATGCGGTCCAAAACCCCTAATGGAAAAGGGGTGTATTAGGAGAGGCCTATGTCCAGCAGTAGACTATCAAAGGCTGATGATGATGATGATGATGAAAGTATTATTGAAGTACAGCCACAATTCGCTAAAAAAAGGTTATTTTTTCAAGACATTGCCCTGTAATTTCAAACTATTTTGTTCTTCTTTCTCTGATAATTATAGATATAATTTTAAAACAAAGTCGTTAACTTTAAATAACTTTTCATTTTCACTAAGGCTTTTACATATTCATATGATAAATAACAATATTTCTTTATATATTAGGTTACTACTAAAGTACTAAAATAAGTTCTATAAATAGGTCTATCAAGAGCGGCGTTTGTGGTAAATTTACATTTAAAAAACTCGCTTGCTTATCAAGTTAAAATTGAGTCAGGTTGTTATGCAATAAGTTTATTTTAAATAACAATATTTAATTTTTCAAGCAAATAAATCATCAAATTGTATTGCCATGACAATACATAAAACGATAACCCACACTCGTTTTCTTGTGCATACCCATATCGATAACGTACCGATAACTTTCTCTATTATTGTAAACTTGATTTTTCAGATTCTTCGATAACTTTCCAAAAATTTTACATACAGATTAAAATTATAGCATACGAACTTTCAGCGCTAATACATCTCCTTCAACTTTTTGTGAACAAGTAGATCTATATATCCCACTTCATCATTCGTTACCCGTGTCACGAACCAAAAAGTTTAATATGTTATAACAATATACACGTTCGAACGCTCTCGACGTGCAATAAATTAGTGTGCCTTAAAAGCAGCTTTTGGTAAACGACTTCAAGTCATCCGTCTTCAGTAACAAACGTTTGATTCATAGAAAATTAACTTTTTTCAATGGTACCTCCCCTTATAATATAAAATAATTTTACCCATATTAACTATTACTTAGATTATATGACAAAATCATTTTATTTGTATATTTTTTATTGATACGTCATAATATTGTATAATATTGCTCTTAGTTAGTTTACATCCAGGTATAAATACTTAATAACGTATTTACATTATTCTACTGAATTATTTTTGAGAACCAATTGAGCGCATAACAAAGTTGTCAGTAGGTATAAATATTGTAACGAATTATAAAACATTTTATTTAATATAGGGTGGTTTTTATTTAAAATAAAACTGTCAAGGTATTACTTCTAGAATTTTCTTAAAATTGTTACGTAATAACGTATTAGACATTCTAAATGCGAGAGCGAATTATGGAATATTGCGATGTTGATGATTATCGCGCGCTCTTTTCATTTAAAATTCCACAGTAAAACGTATTAGTAGTAACACTACGTTGTGAATTTAGTAAAATTAAACACGAAATTCTACAAAAGATTGGGCATGTGTTAAATCTCCGTATTATCCTTTCTTTGGGGTCAACTTAATGACAAAAATATTCGTTTGGAATTTGTAATTTACCTGCAAGGTTCACTGTATAGTTAAATAAAACAGAAGATTTCTGAGTGACTTTTTGTTCGTTATTAAAGTAGATATAAATATTTACAAAAAAAAATTATTCATTAATTAAATGGACAATTACATTAAGGAAATAAGCACATTTGTGACAGGATTAAAACAGTACCAAAATTAATTTTTACATGTAATGGTTACGATAGTATAGTTTTAAAATGATTACATAAATGTAAATTGCAGGCACTAATACTGCTTATTACTATAAATTAGTTCCATAGTTGTTAACAACGTTATGGATTGTTGTTTCAATACGATAAGCGTTTCAATAATACTGCGTTTTTATAATTGCAGTGAAGAAATAAAAAATATCTAAAAACCTGTTTTAAATAAAATAAAACTTCACAAAGACACACAACTAAGCAGGCATTTTAAGAAAGACAACCACAAATTTTACTTGAAAGAATATTTAAGTAAACATCTTTCTTTCAGTGTCAAAATTGTATTATTTTTGTTTTTGTAAAGAACAAAAATTCTACATTTGTTATTCATTTTAAGCTTACATGGGGTTGCCATGTAAGCTTAAAATTTGTTATAGTCTAAAATAAAAATTTGTTAACAGACAAGTATCACCACGAATTTGCTTATCTTGACATAAGGGATGTCATGTAAAAACATTTCAAACTTGAATGCACATAGAAATAGCAGCTAAAGTGCTTACACTTGCTTTGTAGCAGAAATAGGTGGTTCTTTCTTTGTCAGTCTCCCCTGGACAAAACTTGTGCCACCTTTTATACTTTTTTTTACACATTAACAGCATTAACTTTTTAATTAAGAGCCATAAGAAATCTCCACTTAATAATATAATACAAACCAATACCAGTATTTTAGATATATTGACAAAATTTTTTATAAAAGTATTTTATAGCCTTGACTACAACGTTGACAGGAGTAATATAATTGGCAGTCAAAATGTTTAAAAAGGAGATTGTGTCTTGTAGCGATCTGTTTTCTTTTAATAACTTGGCACACAAATTTTGTGACGCAATGAACACAGACAAACTTTTTAAAGCGATGTATCGCTTTGGAGGCAAACATTGTATTAAATTGTATACGAATGAGGCAAACATGTTTATAAATATTGAATTTGTACAGTCCAGCAAGTTTAAAAGTGTAAACAAATGTCTGCGGATTTATAGATTTTTAATATTTCTACATATAATAAAGAATTATCAAAAACAACAAATTAACTTAATCAAAAGAACAAGGAGTTAAGGAATTCATTATTATAAGTAATAATATTTAATTTTACACTTGCAGCTGCTTTGTCAGCTTTGCAAATATAATCTTGACAGTAACTCATAAACACTTTTAAACTGTTCATAAACGGAAAGAGGGTTTATGTCTTATACAAAATTAGTCTAATAGTGCAATCGTTACAGCGCCAAATTATTGTTACGGTTTTAAGTAATATTTATGGTATCTATATAAATATTCGATGACTACTGTACTTTCCATTTGTTACAAACTTATTTGTTTAGATGCTTAACTACTGCTAACGCGAATACTATATATGATAGATAATACTCTTCGTACAGTAGATATCGGCACGTACCAGGCCGATTCTCTCCTATCAATGAAAGAAACGCTGTGGGAGTTTCATCCGCCACTCTTCTCCCACCTGATAACGCTTTTCGAAGTGGAGTAGATAGAGGCTCATAATCGTTAGCGACATAGGCACGCTGCAGCTGAACGAGCCAAGGTTTGGCGCCCTCGTTGCAGTCTGCAGACGCGTAAACGTAAGTGACGGCCTGCCGAGGTTCCCTCTCGAGGGTGTTAAGTCACAAAATGAGGTTCAGGCTGTGCACACACTAAGTGCACGCCACCACAAACCCGGCGAAACAGTAGAGGCCCGTGCCAACTGTAGACCATCAGTCACTTAAAAATAAAATAAAAAAATTTTACGGATTATATCGCGTTTAACTATTTTACAATTTTCAAAGTTATACCCCACGTTTCAAACCCTTCCCAGGGTCAATAGTCAGGGGACTAGTCTTAGTTGGTCCCGTCGGAAACGCCTTAAAATCCGTATTTACGTTTATTTAAAATGTTAATTTCCCATTTTTTTTAAATAATCTTAGTCAAATTATATATGACTATTGAATAAACTTGTTCACGGTGTTCATTAGGCATTTGCGTCCTTTTATAAGTTATAACCTCTAAATGTTCTTTTCATATTGTAATGCTTTTTCGTGAAATGAATTTTATATTTTCCCTTCACCTATTTACACAACTTTGACACGCATGGCCGTGCGTGTTTTGTGAGTTAACCCGTATAAATAAAGCAACCATCACCACATTTGTTTGTTAAATCTATACTTAGCGGTTAGATGCAAAATATATAACTGTAATAGTTCACTGGCGCTGAAATACAGCTACGTTAAACTAGTGCACATAAGCGAAAACCTTGCAAATATAAATTTTTAGTAGCAATGCACAGCAAAACAGTGAGCTTTGATATTATGTAAAACGTTGTTATCTATATAATAAGATACTAACAATAAATTCTCATATACCTTTGTATTTTTATTTATATTATGTTTAACTTTTATGTGTACCAAAAACTAGAAAACAGGGATATTATTTGTATTTATCAAAAGATCACAAGATGTTATTAAAATATATAAAACAAAGTGAATTAACACTTACTGTGTTCGTTCACTTTGTTATAAGCTGATGTTTTTACTCTACAAATATAAAAATACTACTATTTAAGTGTATTTATTTTTGTAAAATCAAGTTGAAAATCAACAAAAAAAGCCTAATTAAAAAAAAATTATATACAATTGCTTATATCTTGCCAAGAATATAATTACAGCAGGTACTCTATTATAATATAGCCTTAGTAACGTGAATTATTTTAATATGACTTTATATTAATTGATCAGCTTAAATGCTGTCATGTACAGAATGTATGTTTTAAGGTTAAGTTAAATATCACTTAGCTGCGATGTCTATATATGAAAGCTGTTGCTTCTATTAAAGATTTCAATTTATTTTAGGTCTTAGTGGCTTTGGTACATTTGGGATTTTTATACTAATAGAACATACAACAAAATAATAACTTGACAAAGAAGCGCTTTCAAGACTCTTAATGTAACCGATGTCAAACACAATATTTTCTTTTTAAATACGTAATATATGAATAAATAATTTAAACTGCAAAAGTATTATATTAAGAATATCATAGGTAAGATTTTATTGATTTTATTTAGTCAAAAACTTATCTAAAAGTGATTCGAGATATTATGATTATTTTGTACAAATATTTTTAAAGGCATATTATCGCAGATCTTTGTCATTCAAAGAGGCATTAATGTCAAAAGCGTTGTGTGCAGTCGTTGCGGTGGTTGTCATTGTAACGTAAGTTTTTAAAATGAAAGCAGCTGACGGCCTTACTAAATAAATTATCATAAGTTTATGACTCTAAAAATGTGTACAAAATGATGAACAATATAGTGTTACAGATGTTATCACGTTTAAATATCTTACGAATAACTAACTATTTTTAATGTTATACCTTTTTCAGGCTCCAGGGACAGACCTGACAAAATCCGTAATACTATATTATTCACCACCGACCTGTGTTGGTTACGTGAATACAACGTATGGTAAATATTTACTAACAATGACCGTGATATATATGACTAACCAACTGGTAATTTGTTTAAAAATATGCATTATGGAAATGTATTGTGGTGATCACAATACACATAACACACATTATTCACATCGTAATATAATAATATATAATCACAATATAAGGAGTTTCAAAGGCTGACGAGCTGTATCGTTTGACCGTATTGACATTTGTTCATATTAATCTTTAAGTTAGAGTCTAGGTCATTGAATTGAAAACTAATTTATCTAAATATTCCTTACAGATAATTATATTTTCTCCATAATAATTTTACTTATTATAGTCCTACTTAAGAAATAAAAGAAATAGCTTTTACGAATGGTACAAGGTTATAATGTTAATTATTGCACTTTTACTTTGATCTGCCAAATAGATATTAATAAAACTCTACAATATCAAAGCCCACATACATGTGTGAGTTATTTAAAATATAGCAGAGAGTGTCATGAATGTAGAAGAAAAATCTGCCATCTGCGAGATATTTCGGCGTATGAGTTAACGAATTGATTATATGTAATCTAAATTAATGCAAACCTCAATTTTAAAAGGCTGAAATTACCTATAATATGAAAATAACTACCTCTTTAGTCTTCCATTAATCTTCACCAAATAGTTAGGACCTAATAATTCATTGGACACTTTTATTAAAGTTATGGAAAAAACAAAGTTCGCAATAATATTTATTTCGCTAACGGGCAGCACATTCTGTTTCCATTGAAACAAAAAATAAATCAGTGCCGCCAGTTCACAGATGTTCAATCCACGCAGTAAAATTTGCACTAGCAAGAGGAAATAAAAACATTGAAATTACATTTGTACCTAGCTAATACTTAATAATCTATTAATACTTTTATATTCAATAGTTTCACAAATAAAAAAAACTGGCAGGATTAGATCCATTAAACTCATTAGTATAAATACGATTTTAAAGTAACGTATTTAAAAGTTCACAAGTTTAATGGTTACGCATAATATTAATATAGGATATTAAAGACTTATAAGGAAAACCGTTATAGAGGACTATTAAGGTAGTTTTGCCATTACGTTATATAAAAATATAAACAATTTTCGTTTAAGAGGAAAACAATAGTCTATCTAATAATTTATTTAATTTAATATATTTTTTTGCGTGCCAAATAACAAAACCGTACCTAAAATGTTACATTATTACCATACAAAAGAGATGATGATGATGATGACGATAAAGAGAACTCTATACATAAATACACAATGAGTGTAATTACATAGATGCACAACGCAGTCTGAGGGTTGTGCATTGGAAATATAAAAAAACGCTAGAATAAAATTATGGATATCAATTTAAACAAAAGTTTCTATAAATTGTATCTGACTCCGTCCATATGCAAAGTCATCATCATCATCATCATCAGCCTCTGCTAGTCCACTGCTGGACAAAGGCCTCCCCTAATACGCCCCTATCCATTAGGGGGCTCGGACCGTATCCCACCACGCTGGTCCGATTCGTGTTGGTGGCTGGACCGACTTTTTACAAGCCGATCCGACGCATGGATCTTCTTACTTTTCAGACAATTGGGTGATCAGCCCAAATTGCCCTAACCAACTAGGAAACAACAATGAAAAATTGTTGAGTCCTCGCAAGATTCGAACCCACGACCTCCGGTTTATAAAGCATACGGTCATACCACTAGGCTACGGAGGCAGTCAATTTGCAGAGTATTTATTTGCATATTTTCATCAATAAATAAATTTAAATGTAATTCAGTGTAAAAATATAATTTAGTGTATAGCACTATATTATTTATACAAGCCCTTATCTTGGCACGATGAAAGTTAATTGACGCTACAAGTAGCGCTATGTAATTTTTCGCATCGAGTGACGTCAAAAGAAATGATTACGGCGCTGACATAACGAAAGGAATTATGGTTATCAGCCCTTTTATTAACTCTTCTTATTAACTCTGGAAAGTAGATAGACATAATTATCCTAATATCTCACTGTTACATTACTCCTACCGCATCTAATACTTTTAAGAAATGGATAACAGTTATGATTTGGTTTATGCTAGTTTTGTCTGGCTCTAACATTGAAATAAATAATATTAATATAGAATATGCCGCTATGGATAACAAAATAAAATATTATTTTGTTATCATCCCGTAATATCCAGATAAAGACCAGACCGGTGGTAGGTCCCCTTTTTACACGAGACCGTCTGGATCGGTACCACCGCAGCGCCTATTTCTGCCGCGAAGCAGTAGTGTGAAAACATTGCTGTGTTCCGGTTTGAAGGGCATCGTAGCCAGCTATTTACTGGGTAAACTAATAACACTGGGTAACTATATAATACTGGGTAGACTTAACACCATATGTCTCACGGTAGGCAGCGCGTTGGGGATACCACTGGTATTGACAATGTCTATGGGCGTCGGTGACCCCATGTGGCCCGACTTCTCGTCTACCTGCGTATGCCATAAAAAAGAAACTGATAATTTTATATCATTACATTATTGCATAAAAGTAAAATATGTTAATAAAAAAATTTCATCATTACATTGAAACGTAATTTAAAATACGCAACTAATGTCCAATCCGCTAAGTTTCAATTTACGTAAAATCGAGGTAATTCAGCATCATCTTTGGCAATTATGTTCATTAGTTTGAATAATTTAAATTCATAATCATGTATAACATTACCATAAAAATTAAGAGATGTCGATCAAAATCCAAACTATATAGATAATTTAGTTTTTGTATTTCGATTAATGATTTTTTATTATTATAGGCAATTCTATTATTTTACGTACACAAAAATAAATAGATTTAAAATATTTTAAATGCAATTTATTGTAAAAAACGTTTTTTTTTAGTTTAAGCAAAAAGCTCTTGAAGCAGCGAAACCAACCATATTATTTTAATACTCTTAATGAAGTAAGAATTAGTCTTTGGGAAAATAGTCAAGGAATGTCATTTGTGGTGTCACTATGATTAGGAATTTTGTTCCCAATTGAAGGGATTGTTCATATTTTTTTAATAGCTTTACATTAATTTAGCTCTATGAAACTTTGAAAAAAAATATTGAGACAAAAAAGGAATGTGGTTCAAAAAGGGACAATATCTGCAGATACTCGATTCACTTTGACAGGCACAATTTCCTATTGAGACATGTGGATTTCCGCAGCATATAAGGCTGTCAATGTATTTGTTGTAGAATTCTTCTTATTATTGTATAGGGAATTGTTATATAAACATATATCAATATAAATTTAACTAAGCACTTGGAGTAGTGGTGACTTTTCCTAGATCGAAAACAAATATTCTAATTAAGAAAGATATGTTTAAGTACCTTTTTAAATATTGACTAGATAAAGTCTTCTTATTAATGCTAGACTTTTAATAGAAGTAAAAAACATACTTGTAACCCCGTTTAAAGAAGTATGTTTCGTGAATTTAGCTTTTCTTTTGAAAAAGATTAACAATTTGGATAATGATTATATTGAAGTAGAAAAAAAGAATGTAATTAATAACAAATTTTACAAGTTTTTCTACAAGAACTTTAAATAAAGCATTCAAAACTTGAATTATTTATAAACCCTTGCTGCTACATTGTAAGAGATCGAAGGCTCGATACGTTTAGATTCTATTAAGAATTTGACCAATAGCCTATGGCACCATGAAGCCTATTTCTGACTTAAAACACTGCTGTGTTCCTATTTTCCGGGTACTGTAACAAGCACTAGGCAAAATAATTAAACATGTCTTAGATCGATAAGAAGGCTTTTGCTATTAGTTTAAGCTACATTTCTTTTGGGTAGGGCATATCATAAACCACCGGTTAAAAATCTGGTCACTTCATTAAATTAAATAAAAATGGAACATATTTTCATCTTTATATAAAAATCTATTGAACAAACATGTGAAGCACCAGCTTTTGTATAAAAATAGACTAAAAATTAACCGCTGCAACATTTACAAAGAGTTCGTTGGAGCGCATTGTTGTTACAGTTCGCGTGAAACATGTATTCAATTGGCCATATCTGCTGTAAGCCGTGCCTAGAGCAAGCGTTTTATTACAACTAAATTGTTATGCCACTCACCCGTGTTATGTAACAAAAGATTAAAATTTTAATTCTTCTGTATATTCCATGAAATAATACCAACCGCTTGGTTAAGTTATTTTCACAGTTAAAGCACTATTATAAATAAATGTCTTAGTTAATAATAGAAAAGTATTTGTTTTAAAAGATATTTTATTTAGATTATAGTATAGTAAATAAATACAATTTAGTATCGTTTACATTTAGCTTTAAAGATTTATAAGTTATTAAAATCTAACAGTATCTTCTAAAACACTTATGAGTAAGGCAACGAATAAAAACTTATTTAACTTGAAAATATGTGAATACTCTAACTGTAATAAGAGTAATGCAATTTACGATATTTTCATCTCTCACTCGTAAACGCTGTTATTAGTGAATCAGAGTTTAATTGGATTTCCTGTTTAACCTGGTTAATAGTAGAACTGGTGTTTGTGTATGACAAAACCGCACTCTAACGAGTTTACAGGGAAAGCTTATTAAGAATGCTTGTTAGTGGCGCGAATGAATAAAAAAGCGACCGTTTTTATTGTATGCTTATGTATGTTTTAAGAAAAATAAGATCTATGTAAAAAGCAAATTATTTTATAGTCTACACTTGAAACAACATAGAACTTAAAAGTTTCTATTGTTCGATCAAATTCTATTGTTTTACCAAAATGCGTACGATACAATATACGTTTTTCTTCTTGATATGTTTTAAATGTTACAGCATATTTATATTAATCTTCGCTTCGATTCTTAGAACACGAATTCACTAATTAAAAACATAATCAGACATTAAGTGTTCGCTATTAAATAAATTGACTTGAAGGATCATTACTACTGTAAAGATGGCCTTAAATGTAGGACTTTAGTTGCATGTTTTTCTGCTTGCTTTGCAGCTTTTAAAACACTACTTAAAACAGTACTGTTTGAAAGGTACCGTATGAACAGTAAACTCTCGGTAAACCAGACTTTAGAGCCTCATAGTGACGAGCATATTTGGGGCGTCTATAGCTGCATTTATAAACAGCACTAGGTAAAACGTAATGAAATACTCGTGTTATCGCCTCATTCCATAATGATAAAAATAATTGTTAATTTACGTAAAAATTAGGAACCTCTGATTATTAAACGGCCAAACACATTTAATAAAATATATCGCACGCCAGAATTTCATTCTACGTAATTTTCAATAAGGATGGTCTCTGATAATTATTCTAAGTAAATAGGCATTTACTATAAGCATACTTTTGTTTTTCTACTAATCCAATATTTAAATGTTAAACTATAATTTGTCAAATAATTAGTTCCTATTCGTTTTACAGGAAGCTGCCCAACAATTTATACTGCCACATTTTATATCTGTGATATCTTTTAAGTTGTTTATTGAATAAAAAGGTGTGTAAGAAACTTTGAAAACATGAAATGGATTTTATTTAAACTTTTATTTGGACATTTTATTTAGTATAGCGATAAGACAGGCAAACGTTCACCATATGGCAAGTGGCCCACCTTAACCATTACAAATATAGCTTAAGATGTCACTAGCAGGCTAGCCACCCTGAGACATATGTTACTACGTTTTGTTTATTCAGTAAATATGCTGGCTAGAGCCCCTTAGCCTGGAGCACAGTAGTGTTATCACTCTGTTGTTTTACGGCAGTAGTAGGCACGCGGACCCAGATGGACCCCTGAAGAAGTGACCTCTAAAATACTATATACGCACAAACAATGCATATTTTTTCTTTCATATTGTATTTCTCAATGTATAAAAATACTATTTGAAAACATGAATAAAAAAAATTTGGATAATTTATATAACTTATATCAAATTTTTATCTAAATTCTCAAAAGTTTTAAATAGTATGTATTAGTTTTCGTTTTGAATAGATTTCATTTATTATCAATAAAAGCCTGTGGTAGTCCACTGCTGGATATAAGCCTCCCCTAATGTACGCCACCTGCATTAGGGGATTTTTGGACCGTATCCCATCACGCTGGTCCAATGCAGGTGGGTGGACCGACTTTTTACATGCTAATTCGACGCATGCATCTTACTTTTCAACTAGGAAACAACAATGAAAGTTTGTTGAATCCCGCAGGATTCGAACCCATGACCTCCGGTTTTTAAAGCACTCGCCCATACCACTAGGCTACGGATGTAGATTATGAATAGATTAATCTATATATTATGTCTTTTATATATGGTCTTCCACAGGTGTTATAGTTTTAAAATAATTATTGACTCTACACAATATTTATTTTAAAAAGAAAGCATAAAAGCCAAGAGCAAACTAATAATTTCCATTCATTTTAAACTAGTTCTGCATTACTCTCTCCCGTTAATTAAGTGAAAAATGTGTATTCATTTGTAACAACATTTCATTGTATATTTAAAAAATGTACTGATTAAAACATTTGAATACGCCCCAAGTGCTGCCAATTCAAATCTACATGTACTATTTTGTATAAAATAGTACTTTACAGGCTTAATTAAGTATGGATACTAAAAGTTATTGAATTAAGCGTACAAGTACAGAGATTAAAATCAAAAATACGTTTAATTTAATGCTGATCTTTTTTCAATAATTTCTTTAATTCATCGGTAATTATAGGCCCACGTTCTCCTTATAATAGTAAAATTTACTAAGTGGAATTTAAATTTACGGTCGTTTTGCGATTAAGCGATACACTAGGGATCAAAACTTCTGCTCAATACAATATCAGTCACGCAGCTACTCAGTATTAAACGAAAACTATCGATTTTCAGTCGTATCGAATAAATATTCACATAATGATTTGGAATAAATAGACCTATAACGCTAAGGTAAAAGGGGAAATATGATGTGTACATTTAATCTAAAATAATACATTTGACCGAGATGGTACTGAAGAATATAGCTGGAGCTGTTTGGTTGGTAATAATAATAATGAAATATATATCGCTTGTGAATTAATAAGAAGACCATTAGATTTATTAAATCTTTTATTAATTAAACTTAAGTTCGGCCTAACTAAATTTTATTAAAATAAACATAGATATAACATACATACATACATGAGTGATCGGCCCAAATTGTCCTAACCAACGAGGAAACAAAAATTAAAATGTGTTGAGTCCCCCCAGGATTCGAACCCATTAACATGAGGCAGTTAAAGTTGTTTCTTCGAAATTATTAAGTGACCTATAAATGTATGAATATAAATGTTCATGGGGAAATATTTAGACTACGAAATTATTTACAACAAAATATAAGAGAACATCTATTTTCTTCAAAATGTCAGCACTTTTTTGCTTTGTGTCTACCTTTATAAAGAGTCTTTGCAGTGCTTTGTTATTCCTTGAAACATTAACGTCGAAAGCGTAATGAGAAATTTTAAAATAATTTACATTTTATATCACAGTATTTAACGTATATTTTTATTTAAAAAAATGTATTGTATGAGAAAATTCAACATGAATAGCTTATTTAAAACTATTCTCAGTCCAAAGACCCATTAGTATAAATTCCTGTATAAAAGTAGCAGATAACAGTAGACAAAAAAACAGTACAAACAACCTAGTCAATTGGGTCTTTAAATGATACTTACGAATTCTTTGAATTAAACATTGTAAATGCATACGCTATTTGGCTAACAAAATATTTCAATAAATTATCCCTTAAATGAAAATAATATTTAATAATATATTCTAAATGAACCTATATATATATATGCTATATAGGACTAAAAGATATCGATACTTTAAAAGGTTGCGAGTGCATAAATATTGACATTATAAACGAATTAGTCATACCTTCCTACTAACTGCCTAACGATAGAATCGTAATAGAGCATATAATTGTATAATCCTTGTATTTAAAACTTTTCAAAATTCTTAAGACTTTGATTATTTCGTCTTCATTTTTCTTGTTTTTTTCCAAGTTTTTTTGTTAGGTAATGAAAGAGAAAAATCACATGATCACATAAACAAATACAGCATAAACACAAATAAACACAAACATATATCTCTTCAAAAATATATTTCAAATAGTCTTCAGGAAAAACTTCTTTTTCTTCAGAAATTTATTTTGTATTGGGCTCGTGTTTTTATGCTCTCCACAGGCTTCTTTTGATTGGTACTGATATAGCAAGGCACTTTCCACGTGTTATGTTTCAAGTATTAAATACAACGGATATTTAGATGCAATTTCAGACGGTGAAATATTCAGGCCAATATATACTTGGGTTCCGATTTGAAGTAGACCATAGCCATTCAAATGAAAATGACTGGCTGCTGCCATTTCCTACGTAAAACGAGTAGGGGAAGGCTAAAATGCATCTGTAGCGTCTTATAAACAATGATGCAATCCTTGATCTTGTGAAGTGACACGTAGCTAGTGTAAATCGACAAATAAAATGTGGCAAATAAGTAGAACTGTGGCGTAGGGATGTGACGACCCCAGCGTCCACTTGACGGCGGATCTGTTTTAGAGTGGGAGTAGAGAAATCAGATCAGAGTAACAAATCCGCAATTCAAGTGCAATTAATCAATTGCCCATACACTTGCTCAACGTGACCATTATGAGCAACTCTTTTTAATTAACGTCAACAAGACCGGCTGTCTTGATGTTCTTTAAAAAAGGCCTTTAAAAATCCAGTAGTGTACTGATAAAGGATGTTTATCATCATCATCAGGTAGATACACTCATTATAATGGAAGGCATCCGGTATTGATTAAAAATTATCTTACTTATTTTTAAAATTACTGCGTAAATTTATATATATTTACTACTACAAATATTTTTCAAAGATTAAATGTGGTTTTTATTTTAACAACTCTGGAGTAATTAACATTGTAAATTTAATGTAACGTTTAATGTACATCATATAATTTTGCAACCTTTGCAGTTTAATTAATTAACTACTAATGACATTGTCAGAAAATAAAAATACGAATTTTATTTAAATTTTTTTTCACTGACTTCATAACTGACATTGCTTATTTCGATATGAGTAGATATTTTAGTAAAATAATAAGTAGTATTCAATGCTTGCACGATTATATTACAAGCAAATTAATGAATGAATTATTAAATTGAAAACTGAATGAAATACTTGTAGCATAGAATTTTATTTCGTCTTTAAATTTTTAATATTGGACAGCCTGAACGAAACGTGACTAGGTTCAGCTAGATTAATATAAAACGCAAACCTTTATCAGAAATACCTGTACCTTCGCAATGTATAATAAGACTGGTCCTACGGAACATTCCTTTTGTGCCATTCCGATCCTAATCATTTCTTTTGATGATATCTGATGCGGTAAATTATTTCGAATTACGTGTACATCAATTAACTCTAAATGGCATACTCTACTTTTTATTTTTTGTATTTACTATTATCTGTAGTTTAATTTTGCCAAATAGTTTACCATATATTAGATAACAATAACTTATATTTAAATAATTATATTACCAAATTAATAGTACTAAATAGAAAATTATTTTTAACAAGTAAAATTTTTAAAGTGCCTCCGTAGCCTAGTGATATGTGGGTATTTTAAATAATATATGTTAATTTTGTTATTTAAAATTAATGTACCGATGAGTACAAAACAAATATGGATATCGATATTCATAATTTCTTAATTCTGATACAAAGATAGATATTTTCATTAAAAAAAAAAAATTTAAAGCCGTATATTATTTGATGTTGAGTTATGTAATTAATATATAATAATAAAAGCATACAAAACGTGTACCACAAAATTAAACAAATATGGTAAGAGCTGTTAAACCACACAACTTTAAAACATAAATTTTGCGAATGTACGTCATCATAAATTAGTTTGGGTAAACACTAATTCTCGCAAACAATGTCATTTATTAATCAAATTTAATCGGATTTTCTGTTTGGTCTTGTCATTACCGTTATGATGTATATCCACAATTCGGTATTATTTACTAACAAAATCATTAATTATAGATTTAATTTTAAACTTTATTATTCATTACATAAAAAGTAGGAACAGCAAACGCTTTCTTGCACAGATAAAATCCTTTGGTTGCGGTTTAATCCGCAAGTAGCGTTGTTGATAGTATAAAGTATCTAGAAGTAGAGTATAAGAGTCCCATATGCATGTGCACTTTCAATTATTGAGGTTCTTAATGAAATTTAGCTGAAAAATCTGCCTGTGGACAGGACAGTATGGATAGTGAAAGTCAAATATCTTTTTTCAATGTAGAACTATTACAGTCTTTTATTGGTCGTCAATTGATTTACCTCCGGTAAAAATCTCACCGGGATTGTTAAATTAGTCAAACCTACAAAAATATATTCTACCATAGTCAAATATCGTAATTATTGATCAAAACTTGCATAAAAATTACGATAACAAAGTGATTACCTTTATTAAACATTCACCAGCAGCTATTCATTTTTGGGTCACTTTTTCGACCATGGTGCATAATAGTTAATTCAAGGTTCGACTATATCTAACAAATCAAATAAAAAAACCGAGGATCCCCTGTCATCACATCCCAACATATTTTTTACTAGAGCGTCAGCAAACGTGGCACCTGTTTAGCAGACAGCTTTGTCGTAGGCAAATTTTCCAAATTAAGTCATTTATGTATTCGCTTAGTGGAAATGCTTATAGTTTTGCAATTTACCCGACTACATTTATGCACTCGGCGGTCGTCGAGTACGAAATTTCTTTAACAATGTTACTTCGATCGGCGACCAGGCGTGCAGCATTAGATGCTACACATTTATAATCATTTGGCCGGTAATAAATTATTATATTTAGTTTTGTTTTGTAGAAGCACTAAAGCTTTCCAAAAAAATTGTAACAAAATAAAAATTTTATTTTTCATGACTGAGGTGAAAATTACAATTTCATTTCTTCTAGCTGAATTTTTTGCAGTTTTCATTTGAAAAAAGATGTATGATATTTAAATACATGTAATCTGGAATACTCCAAACTTGAAATGTTACATCTAGATATGCCTATCCATTATGTATTTCGACCTGAAACACGAAACGGGAAATAACCTTGCTATATCATTGGTAATCAAACGAAGCCGGTAGAGCAAATGAAACACGAATGCAATACGGAATAGACGTAACGCTGTATTTGTCCGTGTATTACCCAACGTGTGAAACTAAGGAATTGATCTAGTATAACTATTTTGAAAGTTTAAAATAATATCAGTTTGATATTATTTAGTTAGAATAAAAAACATGTGTCGTTTGATACCACTACAATTGTTTCAATTAAAGTTACATTAAACAATAATTGACATGATACAAATATTACTAATTATAATTATAGATAACTTACGTTACGCAGTAGAAGAGTTTAGACAAGACTTGCGTGAGTCACGGGCTAAGAACAATTATTCGTTGCTTGGTTTCGATTTCAGTCATATCTTTCATTAAACTATTGATTTGTTTACAATCTATTTCTTATTAAATTAACTATGTTAGCACATTTATGTAGGTTTATTAAATGTCGGCTACGTTGTAAGATTATCTGCTACTCACTCTCTTATATTATACTCTCCTTATTGTAGGATGTATATCAATAAGGACTAATACACAATTTTTCAATAGATTTATTATATTACTATATAATAAATCTATTGAACAAAAATGTGCTTCATTTTGAATAAATAAATTTCAGGCTCAATCTAAGTTTGATCCGTGATTTGTCCTTGTTCTGGTTCTCCTTTTTTGTTCAATAATACTTAAAACGAAGATAAAACTAATTTTCGATAAAGATGTCAAGTACTTGTGTGGATGTTATAGCATATTAAACTCGTTGAACTTGCGGCGCTTTACCAGGTAGTGTGGAGGAGCCATAGGAGGAGGGGACAGCATTGTGTCATCGAGCCTCTCTTTTTACCGTGGACAAATGGAGCAAGATGGTCGCCATCTGCTAGAAGAATATTTATTTTCCTAGAAAATTTCAGGGACTAGGGACCGAACCTGTCGTCCCGAAAGGTCATGGTGTAGTTTGGGGCAAATTCAGGCAAAGGGCTGAATAAGGTCACGCTTGTTCAAACACGCTTACAGGTGGATTTCCTGGAGAACTGGGATGAGGCTGCTTTGGAATGCAGCTCACGACACGAAAACGTTGTTTTGATACTACCTTTGTTGCATCTTTGATCATCAGTGAAAGCAATATAGTGATGTCGGTATGTGTAGGTATTTTTCTTATAAAAAGGGTTCTAGATGCAATGCATTGTAAAAGATCAAGAAACATTTGCTAGTTTTATTAATGACTTAGCATTTTAGACACTGCTAGTAGAAATTTTAACTCCTATTTTTAGAAATTAAACATTACAACATGATAAAAAATAATGAATATATATTTTTTAACTTCTTTAACTAAAAAAATATTTAATTTCTTTTTAATTTTTAAAAAAAATTTATTTTAAGTCAATATTTAAAGGGTAAGGTGAAATTTATTTAACAAATCAATTTATCAGTTAAAAAATTTAATATATAAAAAAACAATAAACATTTAATTGTATCAAAACGAACCAAAGGTATTATTAAAATAATAATTTTTTGGTTAAAAAAATTCTTTTGCTAAATTTACACCGATTAAAAAAACAATCAATTTAAATTTAACATCTAAATGTGTATTAAATATCCTTATTATGTTAATAAATTTCCATTTTTGATTTTATACTAATTTTTAAAAAAACAGGAACCCGCTTCGTTGGCGTGTAAAGGAAAAATGTCCACGAGGTAATTTCAAATTAAAACTTTGGGAGAAATAAAATCAATTAAATTAGTTCACAATTAATTAATGCGAGCTGCATAAGCCTGGGAACGCTTGTTCAGATTCCTCAAAAGTAATATAACGTTTACTATGCTTTCTCACGGTTGAAGACTGTGAGAAAGGCTCAAATGATCTATATTCCGAATTGCTGAACAAGCCTCTCTAGTCCAATACAGAAAATGTGAGGGGATGCATAACTATCTACTACCTACATTTTACAAACATAATTTGGAAATAATTATTTCTTTTAACAACGCGATTATTATACATATCAAATCCACTAATTTACGGATTTTCGCGTTACTTAAAAAATATTTATTCGACGTTTCGGATTCTTTCCAGCATCCATGATCACGGGCAGACTAAGTTGGTATATGTCTGTTTCAATGTTTCGAATAACCGTCAGAGTTTTTATTTAAAAATTGACATATCGTTCGTTTTCTTAATTTTTAATGTTGGTTTCACAAAAAGTTTTTATACTCTGCTTTAATTTTGAAATTATTGGATCCCAGGAAGGTGGCAACGACCAACCATCCTCTCTATAAATTTGGATATTTTTAATTTCAATTGCTTCCCGAATCATCCTTGGTATAAATCGATGTTCATTAGCCAGTATTTTTGGTTCATCAAATCTAATATAATGATTGAGGCTTGTCTAAAACATGGTCGAAATTGCAGATTTCTTATAGCGTCGTGTTTAACATCAGCTATATGTTCTTTTACTCTGGTTCTTACTGGTGCTTTTGTTTGTCCAATGTAAGAGACCACAATCACAGTCTAGTTTGTACACACCTGGTACCTGTAGAGAATTTTACATTTCACAGATGGTAATAATTGGCTAATCTTCTTCGGCGGCTTATAATATGTTTTATAGAAGCTCGCTTTAAAATATAACCGATTTTGTCAGTGACACCTCTGATGTAAGGTAGACGGCAGGCACTCTTTCGACTGTGGCTGGCTTCACGGTGACTGCGACAGACGTGGAACTTGGAGTTTGTTTCTCGCAGCTTGCTTGACATTCTCCAGTTCAGCCGTCAAATGCTCCTTGTCGCAGATCCGCTGTGCTCTCTGAAGCAAACATTTCCAACAGTAGCTAACTGGGGATGGTGGTGAGAATCACCATTTAAATATTTATTCGTGTGGTTGCTTTTCTAAAACTGTATGGCTCAAGCTATTGTTAGAGTTTCTGATGATTAAAATATCTAAGAAGGCTAAGGAGTTGTTTGTCTCTATTTCCATTGTAAACTTTATTTTGGGATGTAAGAATTAGATGATCCAGAAATGCATTTATTTGGTTTGTTGGTAAAATGGTGAATGTGTCATCTACTACCGCTTATAGAATCTTGGTCGGATTTAAAATAAAATAAAATATTTAAAATAAATAAAATGCCGAATGAATATGCATCACTGCTAAACATTGTCTCACATCTGGCTACTTGTTGTGGAATGATCAATTCTACATGCAGATAGATGGCGTAGCGATGGGCTGCCAGTGTCTCCTATTATCGCTGATGTCTTCATGCGAGAACTTTGAAGAGACAGCCCTCAATACAGCTCCCATCCGACCAAGATTCTATAAGCGGTAGTAGATGACACATTCACCATTTTACAACAAACCAATAAATGCATTCTGGATCATCTTAATTCTTTACATCCCAAAATAAAGTTCACAATGGAAATGAGGACAAACAACTCTTAGCCTAATTTGTTAATCATCAGAAACTCTAAAATAGCTTGAGCCATACAGTTTTAGAAAAGCAACCCACACGAATAAATATTTAAATGGTGATTCTCACCACCATCCTCGCAGTTAGCTACTGTGGTAAATGTTTGCTTCGAGAGCACAGCGGATCTGCGACAAAGGAGCATTTGACGGCTGAACTGGAGAATATCAGCAAGTGCTGCGAAAGACAAATCAAGTTCACGTCTACGCGAGAAAAAATTTTTTTCCCAACAAAATTAAATATTGAAATAATTTTATTTAAATAAAATGGTTACGCAAAAAAGGGGGCCAAATTTACAAACAAACACATTTACCTTTTTCAAAAATTAAAATAAAAAATTAAAAAAAACTTTTTTTTCAAAGAAATTTTTATACGGTTTATTAAATTTTAATTTTTTTAAAAAATTTATTTTTAAAAATAAACCCCGGAATAAAATAAAAATTGGTTAAAATTTACCATCGTAAGAGTGTGTGTATTAAATATCGCTTATTATAGATTAATAAATCTACTCATTGATTGATTTTATGCATCTAATTTATTTAAAAACTAGTTTAACCCCGACCTTGGTGAAAGGAACATGTCCAGAGGTAATATTCCCAAACTATATGATAATAAAAATCATATATTATTTATATATGTATGTAATTAGATAGAATGTTTTATAGATTTATCTTTATTCTTGAAGAATTTCAATATTGACTTACATCCCTATATCAACTATTTATATTTATTGCGAGAATATATATTGAATGCGATAGTTTAATTTATTAGCTAACCGTCTTTTCGTTACCCTTCATATTAATATATAAGACACTACTATTAAACTTTAATTGTGTTTTATAATCTGTGATGGTAAGCCGGCATTCTTAACTTTCGTCATAAAATATTCATGAACAGAAAGTAATACTTTAATATATTAGACGATTTAATAAGCAAAGGTTTAAATCACAACCTTATGAACCGTTACAACCGTACGTGGCCACGGCATATATTGCTAAAACACAATTGCCGAATCATGTATCAAATATTTGTGCGGTATAGACAAAAAAAAAAAAAAACGTATTACAGCCTGACGGTAATGGTAAGATTTTGTTTAAATTTACATTTATATTTAATTGAGTGAGAAAGGACGCGGGAGATGCGTATTTTACTTTAACTTAACATGTGAAATACCCAACTTCGATGTTTTAGAAGAGGGAACTTAAATTAAAACAAGCGTATCGTAGCACGACGTCTAGACCAAGTAAAATAAAAGTTTAATGTTACTGAGAACTAAACACTTGTACACTAGTGTACCTTTCTGTGATCATTATCTGGCGAAAAAGTCAAAAATACTTCGTTAAAAAAGGTTCACTCGAATTTTGTGACTACCAAGCAAAATGTTTTTTTTATTATTATACATTAAAATCCTGTGTTTTAAGGTAGATATTGCAAATGATATGATATTGATTTAAATAAAAGTTGCTGATTGAATAAAATGATTTAATTTAGTTTAGTAGATTATCAATTTATTATTTTTAGGCTTAAATATTACATTAATATGCACCATCTGAACAATTTGTGGTGTTGAAATGTGGTTATAATTCATAATACAATTTTATTAATAGTTACTGTAATAAAGTAACAGGATCCTGAAACATGAGAAATAAAAGATCCTGAAAACATAGAAATACCAATTAAATAGAAATTTAATTTATTCTACAACAATGTTAAGCTGAAACAATGAAACTAAAATGGTTAAATTATGATGTATCTAGTCAAATGTCGGGAGCAATTAATTATGTTTTTAAAATCTAAAATAAAAACTAAATGCCAATATTGAGGCTTTAATTAATTTAACAATGATAGGTGTTGCCGATATGGAGGCACTAAATACAATGAATAAAAATTAGTTCACAGTTAATAATGCGAGCTGCATTAGCCTGGGAACGCTTGTTCAGATTCCTCAGAAAAGTAATATAACGCTTGCTATGCTTTCTCACGGTTGAGGACTGTGAGAAAGGATCAAATGTCTATATTCCGAAATTGCTGAACAAGCCCTCTCTAGTCCAATACAGAAGTGTGAGGGGGATGCATAACTATCTACTACCTACATTTTTTAAACATAATTTGGAAACTTGTAAAACTATTGAGACTTATTAATAATATATTATAAAAAGTAACATGGCTTTTTTAACTATTCACTATATTTACTAAAATAAAAAATATTGTGTATGTCAGTGAAAAGCAAAAATATCAGGTCATTTTCATTGCTAGATATAGAAAAATAGGAAGAACTCTAGTCTACTCGTTGTTGGTGTATTGACAATTTATGATTTAGTAGTTCAGTCGTTTCATGGTTTCATCAGCATGAAGGCTAGAAATGGTCTTCGAATCAGGTGCAATAATATTATCATCATCATCAGCATGAAGTTTGGTACATACTCAGAACATATTCCAAAGAAGTACCTCATCATCAACTTCTAATAGTCCACAACTGGACGTAGGCCTTTCTCAATAAACACCAAGACAGCCGATCCCTTGCTGATCGCTGCCAACTTAAACCGGCTACTGCACGATGATCAGCATCCCACTTTTTTTTCACCGTAGGGAAATGCCCCCCCAACGTCTCGGCCATATATCACACACATAACGATAAATCATATACATAACGATGTCGTCCGCAAAACGGGGTGTAAAAGATACTCGCCGTTAATGTTTATATCACATCCAGCCCAGTCTGGGATCTTGAAGAGGTTAACAGTTTCGAAGAAAGAACATTCCCCTGTTTCATCCTCGATGTATTTGGATCGGTCTCGTTTGACCCCCCGGAATCAGGATGGACATAGACGCAGTACTACAAAGACCTCTTAGCACCTCGACGTATTGATATTCGACCTGATATCGTTGAAGAGTTGAAGAATAAAATCATACTAAGGGAAAATATAAATTAATAATATTGAACTATATCAGTAACTTATGTCCTGAACGACATCATTATACTAATATTATAAACTCTTTCTTTGTTTTGAATATGCTCCATGAGTAATAAACCAATTTGAAATATTATTTAAACATAGAAACGTATATTACCCTTGAGTAAGATAGGCTACTATAACTTCTTTTTTCAAGATCTCATCTATCTGATCCACAAGGAAAGTCCATCCAAAAATCTAAAAACAACAAGGCCAGAGCTGTGAAACGGACTGCTTGTATCATATACAACGTCCACGCATAGAAAGCATTGTGTTAAAGATAAAGCTTATCAAAGACATGGGTCTGGAAGCATAACATCATTGCCAAATAAAAAAAAACAGAAAGAATATTGACATTACCTGTTATTCCACTTCAGCTTCTAAAATTACTCATCTACATACATATATGATGTATATTCCTATTTAGATTGAAAGCAAGGTTTTGCAATTCCCTTGTGATGATGATATCACAAGGGGGACTTATTGGGCAATGATGCCTAATAAGTGAAACCTACATCATGTACGGTGATACAGAACGAACGTACAAAGTGCAAGTTAAAGTATGTAGTAGTGGATGTATTAAAAATATAACACAACTTTATTTCTTTAAAATATGTTATAAGTTTTTTGTGGCTCTTGGACAACTATTATAATATTTAATTATAATTGAATTTGAATTTTTTCTAGGCGGTGAGTAGCGTTTTTACAGGACACTGACTGGGAAATTACCACGGCAGTGCCTCATTTTGCAATAGGGTAGTAGTAAATAAAAACAATTGTGTTCCTTTTTAAAAAGCACTGAAGCCAGGGTATCTAATTTGTAAACGGGGCGTAACATGCAACATTCTTTGGTAAAATAAAAACTATTCTGAAGTTTGCTTTTATTGGGTTTAATAAATTTCGATAAAAACATATTTTTAAAAGAATATACTGTATTGAAAAAAATACAATTTGCATAATCCTTTTGCTTCATACACTACGAAATTTAGAAAAAAATATTTTAAGTCTGCATTAAGGCATAATATGTATGTTTCTTGCATCAAGAAAATGATGTCGTATAAGAGTATGCAATATATTTTTAAGTACAAAGTGTTTATCGAAGCGTGCCGAATCATGCCAAATTTATTACATAATTTACTTACCGTTCGGACGTATGGAACTCCGACCCAAATCCGAGAGTTTAATATATGGCCTACCCTTTTATCGGGTATTCTCTATAGTTCGAATATATCATAAGCTGTAGATATCTTTGTTAAGCTGTAATTTTAGGCAGAATAACTTTCCTTTGTAATAAATTGTTTATGAAATATAAGCTAATACATTAAGAATTTATGAATGTTAATAATATAAAAGGTTTGTATCATAGTAAACCAAGAATTCTTACAAAACTAGTCGCAATCTTCGAACGATCGCCATAATAAAAATAAAAATTATTTTCTTTAAATTTTTGCCCGACTTCCTAAAAAAATATAAAATTAATAAAGATATCGTTGTCATAAATCATATAAATACACAAATGCATTCATTTTAAATTAATAAAAACATGAGCTAGACGTAGTTTTAATAAAACTACAAAATACATTTATTTATTATACTTGTCCAACACTTTAATCCCGGGGAATATAAGCATTTGCGCGGGTGAAAAGATACGCACCATTATCATCATCATAAGTCCTTAGTCCACTACTGGACAGGCCCTTTTCAATGAACGCCAAGACGGCCGATCCTGTCTCTCACCAACTTGAACCGGCTCTGCACAGTCGCTATTCCCACCTGGTTGGGTGGTTTGTTTAAACTGGACCTTGAACTTTTTCCCATCGGCCGTACTGAATAATGGTGATCAAATAATTTATATCTATAAGGAGGCACAAAAATCAATTCATCCCCAAAAACCCGTTTTTTATCCCCGTATAGTTTGAAACTACAAAATTAACTAGGCACAAATTAACATCGTGTTATATTACAATGATGAATTACCATCTAAACTTTCATCCCCTATTTCAACCCTTCAAACACTTCAATGTCATAATAAATAGCCATTGTCATTTCTTGGAATCTATGCTAAGTGTGTAATAAATTGAATTGAAATTGGCTCGGTGGCTCGAACGGTAAACGGACAGACAAACAGACGAAGAGATTTCCATTAATAATATTAGCATGGGTTTAAAAATATTAATGCAAAATATTAAAGTTAACATAAAATTATAAACATTGCTGCCATCAAAATTTAACATTTAATTGCCGCCATTTCCATCCTAAAATTTTAATCTATTGCAATATATTTAATTAATAAATAAAATAACAACAACCAGTCTCAATAAAACATGACGAGATTTTTTATTTCGTTTACAGTTCTGTCAAAATATTACTTACACAACACAATTTATCACTGAACGCAACTGCAACAAAGTGAATGAAACATGAATTCAATTGGCCGTGTTTGCTGTAAAGTATTTTAAGTGAACCATTTCAAATGGCGGTATTAATAAAAAGAATATAAAGGACCTTTTTTAAAATAGTTTCACTTTTTTAAACTCTTTTTAAAACTTATTTGTTTGTTTGTTTGTTGAACTTTAATGTTTAACACTTTTGTAATAATCAATAAGACTACATCACTATCATCATTATCAGCCTGGCAGTCCACTCTGGACAAGGCCTCCCCCAACACGCCAGCTTAAGATACATAAGTAAAAAAAAATTGTTTTGCTTAATTTTTTTTTTACAAAATTTTTAACTTTAAAAGTTAAAGTAGGATACATTTTAAATAGTACATATTTTGACGTAGTATTCAAAGGTCGAGTAACCTTTATTTCAAAGGTTAAATTTGCGAAGACACTATAAAAAAATGAGTCTGCATATTATCTTACAGAAAGTATTTTTGTTGTAATGCAATATCAGTTACTATTAAAATTTTGATCCCATCATTAAAATATTGATTAATAATACAATTTGTGATACAAATAACAGGATAGCAAATCAAAGGTGTTTTGAAAAGCTTTATGAGTAATTTGAAATCAAATTGTGAAGTGTTTTCCGCTGTTAAATTACACTATTGTTTATTATAATATAAGTAAAAGTATTATCTATAATATTGTCTTTTTTTTGTTATTAGGAATATGGTGTGTATTTCTGTTTCAATTGCACTAAATTTTATTTTTTATATTTTTAAGAGTGCAGTTGCAAATTTTAAAATAATTGATTTTATTTTTATGAAAGCTTTTAAGAAAAACAAATATATTTAAAACAAAAATACAGTTGGACTTTATAGGTAAAGATATCTAATGTATTTGTATCCAATTAGTAAATGTATTGATTAATTTGCAAGCGCATGTTTGGGCAGCAAGTGGTACAATGAATTCGTAGGCTTTGAAAGTGTTGTATTATGTTAAAGGAACAATGGAACCTGTAGGAATATGTTAATGGTCCAACCCACTGACCCAAGAACCATTATGTTACTTAGAAACTCGTCGTAAGTGTAAGTCAATAGATTGGACTCCTACATACTACTTAGTTGTATGCCAATATTGTTATGAAGAGAAATCATTCGTATTTCCTATCTACAAAAAATATTTTTAGTGTATATAATTTAGAAGGCGTGTCATAATTGAATACAGACAACTTAAAAATATTTAATAAACAACATCATCAATTTATCAAAGACATGAAAATGAAGAAAAAAGAAGAGAAATTGCAAAGTTGAAAGTGCTGTTCCATTATTAGAAGATTTCAGACAATTGTCATGGACACGTTTAGAACAAAGGCCTATATGAGCATGGGATTGAGTTAAATTATTAAACGGAAATATATATAATCACATAGGTTATGAATAGTATTTGCCTAAAACTATTAAAATGTACTTTTATTTTAGTACAAAAACTCGTTCTGCAAAATACAAAATCGATACTACAAACGCTCTGAACTAAATTACCAAATCAAGCTAAGCTTTCAAGTAATTACTCTGTACTATTATGTGAGAGAGGACCTGGATATTTGTCTCTTAGCTTATGTGAAATACTTAACTTTGATGTTTACAGAAGACAGAACTTAAATTAACACAAGCGGATCGCAGCGCGACGTCTAGACAAAGTAAAATTGAGTTTTATGTCATTGAGACTCAACTTGTACGTGCTTAAGTAAAACATGTGTAAGATGCTTTAATCATTCAGAGTCTAGATATGTTCTTACTTTAAGAAAATAATAGTGGGAATATTTTTGTAATTTTTAACTGCGTCACAGTATTATATATTACAAGAAACTAATTCATAATATAAAAAGAAGTTCGTTAAACTATTTTTAACGTTAAGCACATCATTATATTGCATTATAGAAATGTTAGGTTTCTTCACCGTACTTTAACTTAAAAATGCTCTTCATTTTAGATATTAACAATTTGCATAACTAGATTTATATTTAAAAAACCTTTATATTAGTCTTATATCAAATTATATTTTTCGTTGTTAAATCTCTGTAAAATTTTCATATTAGTTAAAATATGGCTAAAATGTTTGAACACTACAATATCTATTGTTTACTTAGAAGTTAAAAAATCAAGCATACTTTAAAATCTTTATAAAGTAAAGTTTTACGATAAAAGAATTTTAAAATCACATACTTGCCATTATTTGTCGTTCAGAGATACATTTACGTCAAACACAGCGTGTGCATTCGCTGCGAGAATTTCGTGCAATGTGCATTTTTATGCCACAGGAAAATCAAGAAAATCAAGAAAATCTTTTGAATAACAATGTCTGCGGTTTATAGTTAATAAATTCAGTTGTACGGCTTTTTAAACATTAACCTTTTGCTCGAATTCAAGACCAGTAAATGTATTTGCTTTATTTTATTGTTTTTCATAAATAGTGCAGCTAATATGTGTTTAAATATAATACGCTGTACGAAAATCCTTTATTTCAACGTTCAAAAATTGAAGTGGGAAATGTATTTAATGTATACTAATATGATAAAAATAAAAGATTTGACGATTAGTTTGTTTTGAATAGGCTCTCAAACTACCTAATCCTTTAAAATTTTTCTTTAAATATAGAAAGTTTAAAAAAAGAATTATCCTTGAGTAACATAGGCTACTTTATACTCGAAAAATATAAAAATAACCCGAAAGTGACGTGGAAAACCCACTAGTTAAAAATATAAGTATAATACTGCTACAGTTTAGAAATAACAATAATAACAATATTTATGGACGAATAACACAACATCGTATAGTCCCAAACTTAGCAAAGCTTGACCAGTAACTAGAAACTAAAATAAAAATTTTTTTTTAATATTATTAAAACACCCAGTCAGAGAAAAACACTTTTCATAAAATATTTTCTCCAACAACCCACACCCTTGCATCACAGTCAGGGTCACTAGCCACCCCAAGGGGTCCCAAAATATTAAAATCAATTTTTACAACCAAAAAAAAAGAACTACATTTGCAAAACATAAACTGGATTATTTGAAACTCGCCAAAAGATAACAAAACTTGTATTATAAAAAATGCTATAAAAATCAAAACTTCATTCGTGCTATCAAAACTTAACATTAAATGATTAAAAGTTGTAACTCAAAACATAACAATAAGGATTAAAGAAATTAAATCAGCTTAACGGAAAAAATTTCAATCTTGGTTTGATATTAAAACCGAATTGTAATTGACATTGGCTATTTGTCATATTTGAGAAAATAAATCAAAGGTCATTAAAAGCTCAAAATTTTTGAAAAATAAAAACATTTTTTAGTTGCGATTAAAAGAGCTTTTGTAATTAAAGGTATGAAATATTTAAATTCAAAGCTTTTTTTTTTTTTTTTTTTATCCTTGGTTATGTTCCAGACTCGTCTTTAGTAAGCTTCACAACACAGAGTTCGGAGAAGCCCGTCCCCACGAACTGGTGGCCCTTTTTTAAAAGGAGGCCCGCAGAAGGTACGTCAGGGTTTTAAAGTGCCGCGGGGTCGGAATTTGGGTGCGAACACATTTCGTTGGAACTGCGCCCGTGGCGCGGATAATTTAGAACCGGTTGATTTGGAGGGAGGATGCGTGAGCGGTTTGGAGCTTTTTGGGTTGGTCGGCTACCGAAAAAAAGTTTATATTTTGCGACATTTTCTGAAATTGAGGTGATAGAGTCTGGCGAAACGAAAAAGTTTTCCAACGTCCTGAAATGACTTTTGAAACATTTGTTGCGCGGGTCCGTTTGGGTATTTCCTTCCCTTTCCCATGGGATCGGTTGGCCGTAAAGTTTTAGTTGCCTAGTGTCTGGTGTCGGCCAGCGCGTGGCCTTATCCTGACGCCTGGGTTGAGGACCGGGGTATCGTAATCACGACGTAATCTAGACCGATGAAAGTGTATTGCACACTTTTATCGGGATTGACGTCGATTCTCCATTTACGAAACCATTCGCCTAAACGATTGATCGCGTTCTGGAGCTTTTATAGATATAGTTCGGTCTAGCGACGAACAATACAGAGCGGTGTCATCGGCGAAAAGTGCCAGATTGACATCGTCGGGCTTTGGAATGTCGCTCGTGAGAGCGCGAATAATAAAGGTGATAGGACCGATCCTTGAGGGACGCCCGCTTGGAGCGGACGGCTCGTGGACAGGGTGCCCTCGACTCGGTATCGGAAAGAGCGATTTGACAAGTAGGCTTGGATGATGTGAACCAGCCTGTCCGGCACTTTGAGAATGTACAGCTTGTAAATCAAGCCGTTGTGCCAGACTTTGTCAAATGCCTTTGCGACATCGAAGAAGAGGCTAAAGCTTTCGCAATATGTTCCACCCCGTGTTGTCAATCGAAAAGTCTTTAATTTTTAATCTTGCTATGAAAAATACTTTTCTATACTATCGTTTCTTTCTGATTTTCCGTTTTTTTACAGCGGTAATGTTATGAATATAATGTAATTATTTAATTATTTATTCTTTATTTAGGTAATCAACAAAACTTGTAATAGATTACCAAAATTTAAAATTAATAATAAAAAAATATAGATAGGTATAGCGGCCATGAAAAAGCAAAGACTATTGAATCAGTAGTACTTTAATTTATAATTTAAAATCTAAATCGGACTCGGACTTCGGATAACATTTCTCAGACGCTATTATAAGATTTAATTTTTATACAAAGCTGCAAAATAAATTGCATTTTTTTAAATTAAACATACATAATTAAGTTAAACATAAATTAAGATTCTGATATAATACAATTCAACACAGACTAAATCCATCTTTTCAATTTACGATTCCGTTATAAGGAAATTAATTGGTCTTAAGCAATGGAATTATCTTTTATTTGATTGCCTAATCAAGATGATGTCTCTAGTAAAACCGTTATGAAATCGCTATAGCAGCAGTATCGTGCTCTCTTACCTCGTTAATATTTGATGACATAATTGACATTCTATTAACACAAACAATTTTGCAACGTAAATTAAATGTCATAATATCCATAGTATTCAAGGAAATAGGGATGGGTTAGTGTAGATGGCTGACTCTTAATTTAGACTAACTGCCGTAATTTTTCGACCCGATTACGGCAGTTAGTCAAAATCAAGATTCGTCTTGATATTAATTTTCATAAAATAAGTAAAAAGAACGTAACTGAACTTGTACTCAGAGTTAACTTTTAATTATATGTGAGTAATCTTCGTTTTATAAACATATGTTTGCAGCAACGTTATTTGTCAATTAGTTAAACAAGATTTTTTTTCAGTTCTTAAAGAAAAACTAATTATTCAAACAAAAATTTATTTTTAAGGTTCAAGCTTTTTAGGTTCAAGCTCTTTATTTTAATTTAAATTATTTTATTTGATACAAGATTATCACATATCAGTTATTTAAATCCTGTCTGTTAAAAGTAAAAAATTGCATAATTCGAAAAAAAAAATATTCTAAATAAGAACAAATTAAAGAAGAATGTTAAATACTAAGTATTCGTCAAAGCGTGCGGAATCATGTTAGTATGCCAAATTTATAACATAATTTGTTTACTATTCGGACGCATGGAATTCCGGACCAAATCCGAGAATTTAATTTATGACCTACCCTCCTTTTGGTTATCCTTAATTGTTCAAATATATCAAAATCTACATTTCATTTGTGGATAGGCTGTTTTTAATCTTATATGGCATACATATAATAGTTCGTACATCGTTATAAAACGTAAAAAGTGATACTCTTTAATTTATTTTGATTACCGAAAATACTTTTATTTTATAAAATGTTAATAATATTTGTTATTCAAATTATATGTTATTAAATATTTTTGATGGTATATATATATTTCTTATTGTTGTAAGAAAGTTATTTGAAATTTGGGTGAGCTTTTAAAAATATTTAAAAGGATTAATTGTAAAGTTAATTCTTAAAAAATCTCGTGTACAGATGCTCATGCATTTCACTGATGCCTACTGTCTGCCTCAATGGTCATTATTAAGAGTAATTTATCTGATTTACTAGGCGTCAAAACGTTAACTAAACATAGAGCAAGCTCAGCTTTGCCCTCTAAGCATTGACTTCTATATATCTACGTGCGGTCGATTCCATGACTACTTTTCGTACTTATAAATAAGCTTTTACTAGTAATATATAATAATAGTAACTTAACTTGCGAAAAATACTACGTAAAATGTTACAAAGAAAAGTGGCTTTTACATCAGTATTCGTTATCTGTAAGAATACTATAGTTAATAAAAGAAAACATTATCATTAAAGTTTACTTCTACAAGATACTTATGCTTTATCACTGACTTCAGATACCTTTTTTATGTAAATAAAGCTAAAATATTCAAAATTGACAAGTTCTATGTGCGTTCTAGAAACTATTGAGCTCAGTCAACTAGCTGTTGCCTGTGTAAAAACGACAGTGTATGACGCAAACCGCATTCCGTTTTGGAGGTAGAATTTCGTTAAACCGTTTTTAAAATCTCGACTTGCAAAAGAAATATTCATACCAAATATAAAGTCCAATTGCCCATCTAGTTTCAGAGATATTGTAATTAGGGAGTTCAAAATGGGATACCCTATTTATATGTACGTAGACAATCTACAATTAGTACGATTTCTTTTAGTTACACGAAGAATATTTATTTGAAATCAATATATTAAATATATTACAAAACTGTTCGTTATTTTAAATTCGTGTTTTCCTTGTACATTAAAAAAATACCACGAAGGCTTTGTAGATATGAAAATTAAAGATTTACGCGAGATTTAAGCAGCAAATTTAAATATTAAAACCAAATTAAGTTTAAAAAGCAATATCAATTTGTAACTTGTTGCATTGCAATTTTATCTTATTAATCTTCATTTTATTACGGGTAATTTAATAGTTCCTAAAAGTTATGACATTTTTAATCATGAATAACAAATTACAAATAAATAAACAAATTAAGTAAAACCTTACTGATAATATTATCTCTATTACTTTAGCAAAAGTATTATGCATGCTTGACACATTTGCTTGAAACACCTGCTACACTTGATTTATTCAACACACCGATTACTCGTTCTAAATTTTCGCTATTAAAAACTTCATTTAACACATATGATGACAGCTTTATATTCTTTTTATTTCTATAAAGAAATGATTCAAATATTGCTTCCGTTATGTTCACGATTTAAAAAAAATATTTGGTTTTTTTTTATAGCATACCCCAAAACCAGAGAGCAGTTGGGCCACCTGTGGGAAGTGGGTCACCGGCGCCAAACGCGACTCCCAAACACACAGTGTTTTCACACCACTTCTCGCGGCGAAAAGGCACCCGTGGTACCCCAGACGTTCCTGTAAAGGGACCACCACCGGTAAAAAAGGGGACCTACCATTGGTATAAAATTCTTGTAAAAACAAAACTCTAATCTTTTGTAAACCAGCTTGGCTATGCAACAGTTTAACAAACATCTTACAACAATGTAAAAATAATATTTTGTTGGGTTATTTTTTTCTCTTAAAGTACTTGAAACCGATATAATCGAGACAAGAACAAGATATTTTTTTAATTAAAATGAGGTAATTTTTTTATTTTTATCACGATTTCATGACATTATAACGGAGTAACTTTGATAGGCTACTTTTATTTTTAATTTAAACTTCTGAAACCCACTCAAAGCGTTAAATAATTGCTATAATATATTCAAAAATGTTTTTGATTTTTATTAATCCCAAAACTTTCGAAGCCGTTTGACCTGAACGGATCTCTGGTGTACAATAATTTTATTTGAAAATATCAAATCAGTTAATGACACAATTACAATCTTTATCTTCAATCATAAGCTATTTACGTTTTTTTAATAAAAATGAAGAAACAATAAAAAAGTCTTAAAACGTTTTGCAACGTTATTGGTTTATTACTTTAAACAACATTGGACAAACCCAAACAACCCCAATTTTAAAAAAATAGAAAACTTGATACTGTTAAAGGTCCCTGGGCCATTGTTTTTACGTCCGTAAACCCTTATTAATTTCCATATCTGCTATAAGCCTTAGGCAAGCGTTACACTTATTTAAATTGTGATTCCGCTCTCCAAATAGTTAGAATAATTTAATGGAACCATTATTTGGTTGGTAAACAAATAAATTTAAAAAAAATAATTATCAACAAACCATGCGATAATATAAAATACAATTTTAAAGATTCAATCCCTATAAGGTGCAGCTTCTTCTAAAGCTTCTGAAATCTTAGCTGAATAATGAAATAATAACTACAAATTACGGAAGTTATAAAAAAAAAAAAAATTTTTTTTTTTTTTTTCGGTAATAAAAAATTGAAATTTCCCGGTAAATTATTCTTTGGATAAAAAATGTTTTTAATTGCTCAAAAATTAATAAAAAATAATAATAATTTAATAATATATTAACGAAAATAAAAAACAAATTTTTTTTCCTAAAATTCTAAACATTTTAATAAAATTTAAGTAATTAAAAGTGTTTTAAGAAGTTTTAAAAATTAATTTAAATTTTGGATTTACTTGATATTATATAATGGGATTAATAAATGGTTTTCAAAAAACCAAATGTTCTTACTTTAGGGTTAAAGATTTATTATTTACTTAAGGGTTAAAAACCAAATTATGTTAAATTTGTATAAAATGAAAAAAATTAAACCATTTAATCTTGAAAACATTAACAAAATTTAATAAAAATTTTAATAAAATTTAATATTTTAAAATTAAAATTTATTTTAAAATTATAAAATTTATTTAATATTAAACCAAAAAGTAATTAACTAAAAGGATTTCAACAACTGTCGCAAATAAAACGACAACCCATTATACTACACAAAAAATCAACCTTTATCACTATGTATGGACTTTATTAATTTTCACGTTTTCATTATAAACTGTTAATTTTTTGCCGCATCTTAGAATTTCATCATCATTTTTCATAAAGTAAAGAAGTATAACTTCAAAAATAATGAAAAACTTTCCTGTCAAAAAATTATAAGACTTAAGACTAAAATTTTCACATTGTTATTTCAACAAAACAATTTATAACAATATTTTAATATATATAGAATATATTTAAATATATATATAGACAAGTTAAACCCCTTGTTTTATTTTTGTTATATATAATAAATTTATTTTTTTACCGGTTTTTAAGAAAATTGATTGGGTATAACCTATTTAAATATAGGAAACGGAGACGTATATAATTAGAAATTTTCAAAAAAATAGCCCAAATTCTGTTTCTAATATTTTAAAATTTTAAAATATGTATCTATTTAATTATAAAATACTTAAAATTATTTAAAGGTAACAACAGTTTATTTGTTATATTTTATTTATAAAAATTAAAATTAAAACAAGTTTCTCGCTTTTTCCAGCCATAACACGACTGAATAAGGATTCGTTCAACCATTATTTTATATAACACTTTATTTATTCCGTTGAATATCCGATGTTGTATTGTAATGTTAAATATATTCTATGTAATATGTAGTATACTATAATAGTGAGGTTTTCTAAAGCTACTGTTTAATGAAAATTGATTAATATTTTTATACATAGTAAAATTTATACATAACATATGACAGATTAAATCAAGCATTGTATTATTATTAAACGGACTTAAATAGTTTTTAGATGTTGGGGATGTAAAAAATTAATAAAAACACAAAGATAGATAAGGTTTATTTAGTGCGTAAGTTAATAAAAAATAAATAACAATGTGAATTAGCAATTTGTTCTATGACTCTTGTTCTTCTCACATGTCCTTAGTAAGAGAACACGATCACAGTCTAGTTCATACACTCCGTGCATCTGTAAAAGCATATCTCTGTTAACAGATTATAATACCTGGCCAATCTTCTTCATTGGCTTATAATTATTAAATTTTAATAGAAGCTCGCTTCAAGATATAACTTATAATAGCAACCGCTCTTCGAACCGCGGCCGTTAAATTTGACTTCAGTTTTAAATACTGACACCTACAGTTCTATTTTGTGATCATATTTTGACAAATCCAACCAAAAATAGCGTTGTTAAAATAACAAGGTCTTAATTCAATACAAAACATATTTTACTAGTCTGTCATGTACTATCGAATGCCTAACTTTACAATAGCTAATATATATAGAAATAACGAAGCTAGCAATGTTTTTTGTATCAGATGAAACTAACATAAACATTACGCCCCATTAACAAGTACTTAAACTTCTCTACTATGTATCCACAAAATACCAATATGGAAAATTAACTAGTTCATATATTTTATTATATATATATATATATATATATTTCTTAAGACACATTCGCAGATTTTGTCTTTGTTATTTTATTCCCTATTTTTTTAATGATAAACGCCTACGTATACCCCGCCTTCTCAAAGCAAGAAGTACTAAATGTCAATGAACTTGGAGGCATTGACGTCCGTATACGACGTACGTATATCCATCTGGCCAAACTTTTTGGTAAAATTTTCTATAAAAATTTGAGCACCCATAATGAAACGTATACAGATAAAACGTTTTATTCAGTTTAAAAACATAAGATTGGGAAGTTGCTAAGAAAATGAAGCCAGTAATACCGAAAACACACCTGAAGCTGCGTTTTCGTATGCATTAACTAACTTGTTGAACTTTGCAACTCTAAGCTAACTAGAGCTTGAGCTTGAGAAATTCTAGAAATTCTAAACCATTGCCTTAGCAAAAGTAACCCTAACATTGTTTATCATTTTTATATCTATCAAAATTACTTACAATGAGTTTATTTTCGATTCCGTTTAGATTTGCTTTTAACCATTGTACTATTGTCGCAACATTGCATCACAGAAAATAGGTAATCTTATGTCATAGAAAGATATCAATGACATTGTAACAAAAATGACTGACTTCAAACTGTATATAACCATTTTGCAACGTGCTCTCTGCAACAAATTACCACGCAGTTTCTGCAACTGCTTTTTAAATATGTAATATCTTTTATGTAGTATTAACTTAATGAAAATGTCAATAAAAATAAGAAAATTTAAACATTTTTCAGTCTATATGTATAATTGTGTATTATAGTATTATAGTGTTAGTAGACTGAAAAAATGTTTAAATTCTTTATATTTTATTTAAACTACATTTTATGCTTCAAATGAGCTTTAAAAGGGGCAACTCGTTATTATTTATACGTTTTATACACATAGAGTGAAAAATGTTTAAATTCTTTAATTTTTATTAAAAACTACATTTTATGCTTCAAATGAGCTTTAAAAGAGGCAACTCATTACAATTTTAACAATGTTTTACATTTAAATGGTTATTGTTGTGTATTTAAATGGATATTCTCAATACATAATTATATGTTAACGTACAAAATTTTAAGAAGTACAATTATGTAGAATTATTACAATTGTATTACAATTATTATTTTAGCAACGTTTGTAATTTAATCGGACGATGTTGTTTTTTTGTGCCGTATTTTTTGTATTTCTCAAATATCTATTGAATTACTTATCACAAAATTATTAAATAAATGGGACTCAAAAACAAAAAATATCTATCATTTTAAAATAAGAATACACAAAATCTCTCTAGGAGCTCTAGGAGTGGAACAACGTGGTAACATATATAAAAGAAAAACATACGCTTCGTATTGAGTAGGAAGTCCTCCTTCTTGTAGGAAGTTGGTCAAAATTATATACAACGTTCGGTCCTCTTTGTCACCGTCTAAATATTTTTTGTATCAATCAATCTAAGAATCATTGTTTTAATGAACTATGTTAATTTAATGGAATTGTTTATGAACCTTAAAATAAAGTCATGTGGAATAAGAACGGAAACCATATTTTGTTTAATACTATGTGTCCGGCGAAGCGTGCGGAAGCATGTTAGTATGCCAAATTTATTACATAATTTACTTACTGTTCGGACGCGTCGAATTCCGGCTCAAATCCAGGAGTATAATATATGACCTTCCTCTTTTTAGAATATATTTTATAGTTTAAATGTACCAAAAGCTTTATTTAATTTATAGATATGATGCTTAGTCTAATATTGTATGTTTAGTAACGTAATGTTAGCGTCAAAAATAATATTTATTACTACTAATAATATTTTATTTAAGGTGAAACCATAGTTTCTTGAAAAGATTTTGTAATACAACTAACAAATCAAAATTATAAATAATACAAATACAAATAATACAAATAACAAATCATTATTATTCTCTTTAGTTTCGCTCATCTCTGAAATAGGGAATGCGATTCATCCCCAACAAAAGCACAAACGGCCGGGGGTCAGGGCCCCGAAGAGTATGTTGCGTGCCGAGTCCAGAAACACCTTATCAAAATGCGCTACGACGGACTTGCCTAGGAAATCCCACCGTTTAAAGGTTTTGCACGAGACTGGTTGGGACAAAAACATTGAGCGATACATATCGGTCACCTGACCTCGTTATTATTATCATCATCACATCATCAGCCTATGAATCAGCCATATAAAATGAGCGCTAAGACAAACGGTCCCCTGCTACTTACTAAACCAGCTACTGCACAAATATTGCCTTCCCACCTTGTCACAAACACTCCTTACTTTTAATAAACGTGGCATCTACTCTAGAACCTTACTAGCCCATCGGCTATCGATTCTTTGGACTATATAAGCGGCCCACTGCCATCTCAACGTGCTAATCATTTGCATTATGTCGCTAACTTTAGTTCTTTGCCGGATGAAACCGAAAAATGATAATGTTACCACGCTACTGCTTCGCGGCAAAATATAAAGCACGTGGTACCTTCTTAGACAGCCCCTTGTAAAATGGGGACTTACCACCTATAACTACTAGCCGAGCCTACCATCTATCGCCTCCTCCCAATCAATGTAATGACATCCTCGGCAAAACAGAGTTGTAAAATGTACACTCTGTTATAATTTATGCCTTATTTATTAATTTGTTCACTCCTGAATAAGTAGACTTTGTCAACTGCTAAAGTTTAATTATAGGTAACAGACATTCTGAAAAGGCAGCACAAAATATTTTTTAATTATTTATTTTAGTAAATTCCAAATATAAATGTCGACTCTCATCGATAGAACTTATTCTACATTGTATTATGGTACTAATCGCTTCACGTAATCTTTATAAATATAAATAAACATTACTTGTGTCATTAACTAGTCAGTATTTAAGTTACTTTTATTTGGTTATAAATATTTTTTTAATGTTACGGAGCACACATATAGGTTTAAGAAAATCGAAGCATAAACCTTAGAAATACTGATACCTCTTCAATCTATTATAATACTACTCTAATAATAAACCTATCTTTATCAATAGCATTATAATCAATTGAAGAGGTACGGGCAACCCGGCCAATTCAATTGATGATATTCGAATAATTACGGCTAATATAGTTTACGAATTATTTCTATTTATGTTCGCAGTCCACAATATCATGCTACTTTCCATTATAATAGTATATGAAATGACAAAACTTTTGTTTGTTATGGCAAAAAGTCGTTAATTGAACTTAAAGGTAAACGTTATTCCCAGAAAAATTAAATTTTTCAAAGACACACAGAAAGTCTACATTCGCAGATTTTAAAAAGTATTTTCTTTAGTAGCTGACGTTAAATTTACATTTAAAATGTTAGTAGAACCGTCAGTATTACTAAATAAAAAATAATGCTCCCTGGACAGAGTTATTAGATAAATTTAATTTTCGCTTTTTAAATGGTTTTCACGAACATTCCCTATTTTATCTGATTGACTATATAAAAACCGGCTCTTTGTAATCAAATATATAAAAATATCTTCTATGGGGTTTTTTTTTTATAATATGAAGTAAGAATATTATCATCCATGCGTCGGATGGGCATGTAAAAAGTCGGTGCACTTACCAACGCGCATTGGACCAGCATGGTTGGATACGGTCCAGAAACCCCCTAATGGAGAAGGTGTGCAATAGGGGCGGCCTATGTCAAGTAGTGGATTAGCACAGGCTGATGATGAAGAATATTACATAGTACCGGTCATCAGTATTAAATATGATATTAACACTCGTCAAGTTCCTTCTGGTAGTTAAAGTAAGTAAAGTAAGGTAGTAGTAGTAAACACTGTCGTGCTTGACAATAATACGGTCGTTCTTTTAATCCTTTCTTTTCAAAGGAAATAGAACGTTGGAGTTTACTTAAACAAAATTAAATAGTAAAAATTATAATTAATAGCCGCTGCTCCGCTTCAAGTCCAAACACATTATTAGCTACTTTTAACGTATTATTGAAAAATTGTTGTAAACCTGCAACGTTTTCAAACAATTTTGCTGAAATTAACTTTTACCGCATACTCAAAGAGTTAGTTGAAGCGCATTGTTATTACAGAGCCGTACCGTATAACGTGTGTTCATTTCGCTATACCTGATGCAAGTCGAGCTTAGAGCAAGGGTTTTATTGCAAGTAAATTGTAATTCTACCTCCTTATATTTTTTTTAAATAGGTAAGTAGTATATGGTAAAATTTTGTAAATAAAATTAAGCAAATAAAAAAGAAAGGTAACTGTTTAGCTTTTAGTGATATTTGTAAATTTACACAGTTTATGTTACACATAAAGGTGACGTAAAAGGTAAAACGATAGCATCATCACCATTACCAGCTCCTAACAGTCCACTGCTTTCCGTGGGTTCAAATCCTGCAAGGACTCAAAAAATTTTCATAATTGTTTCCTATTTGGCCGATTACACAATTGTCTAAGAAGTTATTTGATCCATGCGTCGGATGGGCACGCAAAAAGTCGGTCCACCCACCAACCCGCATTGGACCACTGTGTTGGGGTACGGTCCAAAAACCTCTAATGGAGAAGGCGTACATTAGGGGAGACCTATATTCAGCAGTGTGCCAAAAAAGGCCCGTTATGATAATTACGATTAATAGTCCACTGCTGGACATAGTTCTTTTATAATGAACGCCAAGACGGCCGATCCCTTGCTATTTGCTGCAATCTTGAACCAGCTACTGGACGTCAAAACGATGTATTTAATAAATAAAAAAAAATGGTCACTGAGAGATTCACAATAACATACGTAAATAAGATTGAGCATATTATTACAATATATTTACTTGCTTTGGTACTTACCGGAAATTCAATATTTAAAAATTTTAATATTGTTTACCTAAATGTCATCGCCAACTTCTGTAAACGGCATTTTGATTTTAAATCCTATAATTATTTCGTTTTTAGTACGAAAGCCCATTCTATAGACCGCTTTCCTTGTATTATGGAAATACCCCAAATAGGATTTACTTTGCCGATAAAAGTATTCGTAGTGAACCGTGGGCGTTAGTCTTTAATACCCTGGATTCGATTACCGACCCCTAAAACTTATTAGGATGGTAATAATTAATTGGGTATAATACTAATACTGGCAATCGTTCTTATCGCTTTTTAAGAGACAAAATGATGATGCTTCGTATCTAAAGAGTAGGGCGTAGGTTTTGTTTTCCACCAAATCACCATTTTGCTCGTACCATTCCTTCACCAAATTTTAAAAAACGTTATACTGTTTTATCGAAAAAGTGGGTGCGGGGGGGGGTTTAAATGTCCCCATCTATCCTTTGATTTTATTTTTATTGTGAGGAAACTTTACATTCTTATTTTTCTGTCACGACTTTCGGTCCGAAGGGCAATTATCAAAAATTTTAAGGGTTCTTTCTGAGGTGAAATAACTCTGGTCGATGTGAGGCCAGTCCACACCCTTATTTTGCGCATAGCATCTAAACAAGTTATTTGAGGTATATTTGCTTCTATTTTTTTCCACCGCTTACCTTTTGCTCCAAAAGATTTGATTTCTTGGCAAAATAATTTATCATGTGGTTAGCTTGTTATTAATTTATAACATCGTATTAATTAACATTTGACTTTCAGATTTTTACACGCACAAATCTCTGTATCAAAGTACTAATTTTAACTAATATAAACTATATTGTTGAACGCAAAATTAATTAATTGTTGTTTTAATTATTTAGTTACTTAAATTAAGTCATATCAGTTATTTTATATTCGTAAAAACGCAAACTTAGATAAACTTTGAAGGCTGCGGCGTCCAGTCCGCTATTTTTAAAGACCGTTATAATAATAAAACAAATACACTGAATTAGTTATTCATAGCATAACCCTCTTAGATAGCTACCTAGTTTAAAAAAGGAAAAAGTTTAAATAACTAAAAATATAAGTCTCCAATCTGAGGTATCGTATATTACGTTTTGTTTATGTAATAATATCTTCATCATCATCATCAGATTTGATAGTCCACTGCTGGACATAGGCCTCCCCTAATACACCCCTATCCATTAGGGGGTTTTGGACCGTATCCCATCACGCTGGTCCAATGCGGGTTGGCGAGTGGGCCGATTTTTACATGCCCATCCGACGCATGGATCATCTTACTTTTCAGACAATTGAGTGATCGGCCCAAATTGCCCTAATCAACTAGGAAACAACAATGAAAATGTGTTGAGTCTCCGCAGGTTTCGAACCCAGGACCTCCGGTTTCTAAAGCAAACGCCTAGGCTACGGAGGCAGTGTAATAATATGCTTTTAATCAATTATAGAGTTTGTTAATTTGACAATATCAAATTTTGCGAAAATGTTTATTATAAATAAAAGACGCATTTTGTCAGCCAATAAATATAATGAGTTTCTTTTGCCCCGCTATTTACTCACTGGATTGTAACACAATGTAGCTTCATTTAATATTTGCGGCCTTTTTTTGTTTCTATAGTTTATTAGCATTTGAGTTTTAGATTTCTTTTTACCTTATACAAAATTTTACAGTTTTAATAATTATATACGTTCAATGTTTCATGCGCCAACAAAAATATAAATAATAACACATAAGTGCCTTTAAAATAAGGTCTCCAATTATCAAGGATTCATTACTTTGACATTATCCGGCGTGAGCAAGCCCATCTAAATGTGCATGTACATCTATATATTATTTTTTTTAAAATAGTCGTTCTTATTTTAGAGTTAAGACACTTGCGCCTTTGGATCCCATATTAGATCTCCTGACTAGAAAAGTACTACAACAAGAAAACAGTGCGCATCTAGCTCTCGGATCGGCCGGACAAGCCCGCTCGATCCCCCCTGCTACCTGCGCCGTCCGCTTGCCCACCGTGGCCACGCCTTCCCCGACACGTCAAGTGGCAAGAAGCAAGAAGACTCCGTGTTCGCCGTGCCGTGCAGTGACTGTGTACAGTGCTAGTGTGTGCCGGTGTAAAGTGTCGATGCGGTTGGGCGTACGCCTGAGCGCAAAAAGCAGTGTAACCGCCCGGTCTGGTGAGTCGCTCGATTTTGCCTATTAATTCAATTTTCCCCTTTACAGCGTCCGCATGTCCTTCTGTTGAGACCCTTTAAGATTTAGTTTTTCAACTAAGCCACGTCACATCGTGATTTTAATTAAATTACGCACACCACTCACGTGGTTGTTATTAGAGTCAAATTTTAACGTCGCTTGCTGCACAGAGCGCAGCAGTGCGAGTATTCACCTAGCGCTCTCTAAAGCGCTAGAGGTTTTCTAAATACGTCAGGTTTACACCTCCCTGCTCACTGGGGCGGGAGGGTGGGACACACCCCCGCTTCACCGGGGTGCTACCGTTATAATATTAACATTTAAATAAATAAAATCATTAGCATGATTCAGTCACCCTAGTGACCTAGAGCCTCGACTTCGAGGACCTAAAAATCGTCCACCGGCGGACACAGTACGTGCCATCCGCGAGGCCCTCACACGCGCAAGGGCCAAATTCACTATAAGCGCACACCATGCTCAACACGAGCAACCACACTCGCGTCGGAAAAGTGTCCAACCATCTATTCGGACACCCTATCCCCGCTCACTTCACCCTAACACTCTCGACTCCGAAATGGAGCTTGATCAATCCCGTCCGGTCACCGAGGACGAAGACGCAGGAGGGTTCCTGCCGGTTAGTTCGCGCAAGAAAAGCGCAAGAGCAGGGGCCTCCTGCTACATCACCAACCCGCCACCTAAGGCGCCGAAAGCGTCGGCGGAAATTCTATCGGCCCTAGGCCAACAAATCGGCCACAGAGCGAAATGCCGCCTCACGGCAATCCATTCAGGCCGCCCTCACGGCCACAACATCAAGCCTCATCAAAGAGCCACTTGCTGCTTCACAGCAAACACCATCCGCTGCTTCACAGGCAACCTCCAGGCTGCCTCTCAGCCACCATCAATCCCACCTAGGGATAAGAAACCTCCGCCGATTTATATTCGGTCGAAGGAGAAATGGTTAGAACTACGGTCCGCGCTGTCCAATAAATATAAATTCACAGCAGCCGACTCGAGCCAGGGCATTAAATTGCAATTAGGGAACAGTGACGCACCGTCAAGTTACGTCGTATCTTTTAAGAACGACTATTATTACCACACATACGCGCTCCCGGAAGAGCGCGTACTGGAACAGTCGTCAAAGGACTGCCGAAGGAGATGCCGAAGAGGACATCTATAATTTCATTAAGGACAAAACATCCCAATTTACTCGGCCTTCCGCCTTAACCCATCCGAAAACTAAAAAGCCCTTTAATGTGGTCCTGCTGACCCTGGGAACGCTCCACCGAGGGCAAAGGTGTATGATCTACACCACACTATGCGACATAGTCGCATGCCATGGTGCTGAATCACGCGCCACTCAAATGGCCTTCCTGCGCAGTGTCATAACTGCCAAATGTGCGGCACTCGGCCGTAACTATCACTCTCGCTGCGTCAAATGCCTTGGTGACCAGCGCACTCCTGATTGCCTAGACCCCGAGATGGGAAGTACTCACCACATACGAACCGCCGGCATGCGTTAACTGCCAAAGCGCTGGCCACACGGCCGAATTATCTGGGCTGCCCCAAGGCACCCAAGCGCAAACCACCACCACCTTCATCCGTCCCAAGCGCACCCAGGTGCCTCACCTTCCTTCCCGCCCCTCCGACCCTATTCCGGCGTGGCAAACTCAACAAGCGCTCCGCGCAGCGCTCCGATGCCCGCGTGGCAGACAACAACCACCACAGGTAGCGCGGAGCGCCCGCGTGACGCCGCACCAAAACCAAGCGCTCCGCGTAGCTGCACCGCTTGCTAGCATGCAATGGCAGCAACTTGGAAACGATTAGCCGGACAGATTGACTTCGCAGAGCTCGATCGTCTTGCCGCAGAATTCGACGCCGTCGTCGGAAATTTCGGAGCCAGTCTTGCCATACTCCGTAAGTATAGGCAATTAGTCGACTTAATAACGGGACGTAAATGAATAGCACGCCCATAGTAAATAATAGAAACGGCCCGGGCCGTCTAAAGCCACCTTGCGCAGTTAACATTTCATTTTCAACGCAAACGGTCTCGCGGATAAAAAGACCGAAATCTCAGTTTTCTACGCGAAAACGGCGTCGACATTCTACTGGTGCGGAGACGTTCCTAAAGCCCGGAAGAGGAGATCCGAAAATAGCTAACTATAATATCATAAGAAATGATCGGGCCGGCGCTTCACACGGCGCACGCTCTTTTATTATAAAAGTCCTCTGCACTTGCTAGCAATCGACACGCGTCGACGCTAAAGCACTTAGAGACCTCGGTCTGTAGGCTAGACATGACAGGACACGCACCAATCACCGTAGCCTCGGTCTACTTACCATGTAAAAGCTCTTTCCGAGATAACTCAATCCGACTTCGAGACGCTATTCTCCTAGGAGGCGCCGTCATTCTGGCAGGCGACTTCAATAGCAAGTACACCCGATGGAACAGTTACACAATCAACTCGCGAGGTGCAGCACTAGATGCACTATCTGAACTACTTAACTTCAGTATCATTGTCTCCAGCTGAACATACGCACTACCCGCACACGGTAGGCCACAGATCGGATGTGCTTGATATTGCCCTCCTTAAAATGTAAATCTCACTTTTAGAGGTTTAGAGGTCATAGAAGATCTAACCTCCGATCATCGCCTGATCATCCTCAAACTAGGACCACCTGACTCCCAAAACATCAAACCAAAACGATAATTGACTGGCGCAAACTGAAATGTCAGCTAGACATGCACTTGCTCACCGCACCTAGATGCCATTCCTAAAGTCCTGCTACAGTGCTAATGACGCGAATCTCGCTGCTCAGCGCTCTACAAGACATGTCCAAAGTGTTGTCGAGGCCTCCTCGAAGCAAAGTCCAGTGGAGGAAAACCCCGCTGGGCCTTGCCAAACGACATGGGACCTCTTGCGACGAAGAGGCTGCGAGTTCGAGCCACGATTGGTATCCAACCGAACGGAACCGGAGACAGTTGCGCGCCCGAACATCAGTCCAAGACGCGCATAGCTGAAGTCAGGAACGATCGGTGGGATACAGATCTAAACAACATGCACCATCCCATCAAGCCTGGCAACGCTTCCCAAAAGCCTAAGGGCGGAATCGGAACCCCTCCGATGCCGCCTTTATCCCATCTAACCTTCCTGATGCTCCTCTAGCGTTTCTCGATGAAGAAAAGCCGAATAGTCTGGCCGACAGCCTCGAGGGCACTAATGCACGCCAAGCACTCAACCGGTGACGCCGCTCACCGCCAAACGGTGGAGAGCGAGGTCGAGCGGTTGACTCAACTTCCTCCTCGCGATGTAACTTCACCGGTGACCGGAAGCGAAGTCAAGTCGATTATCAAAAATCTCAAACCTCGAAGCCCCGGGCACCGAGGAATAAACAACCGTCATTAAAATCCTACCGGAACATATAATTAACATCCTAGTCCTAATTTATAACGCAGCTCTTTCCAAGGTATTTTCCCAAACACTTGGAAGGACGCTAAAGTTATAAGGTTCCTCAAACCCGGCAAACCACCCGCACTTCCCAGTTCTTATCGTCCCATTAGCCTCCTAAAGGGTTTCGGAAAAATATATGAACGACTTGTCAAGCCCGCTTATTAGATTTTATGTGAAATCTAAAGGGCTCCCTACCCTATTCAATTCGGCTTTCGAGCCAAACACTCTTGCACTCACCAAATTCACGCATCACGGAGAAAATTAAAAGTCACTTAATACGAGGCCATCACAGGAGCGCTTTTCCTCGACGTGGCGAGGCGTTCGATAAAGTATGGCACGAAGGGCTTATATCGCGATTATATAAGCTCGGCGTGCCAGACCGTCTCGTACTCATCATGCAGGACTTCCTCAGAATCGAACGTTCCGATACCGCGTAGAGGAACCAAATCACTACCTCGACCGGTCCGTGCCGGCGTGCACCCAAGGCTCCGTATTAGGACCAATCCTTTTCACTTTATACACTAACGACATCCCACAACACCGTCTTGTAGACACCGCCTTATTCAGCAGACGACACCGCATATACTCAACCAGTAGATGTCCTATCCTAGTTAGTCAAAGACTCAATCCGCATGCCAATATCCTAGGGGAATGGTTCCGGAAATGGAGAATAGAAATAAATCCTTCCAAAAGCGCGGCCATTTTGTTCACGCGACGAGATCCGTGCCTTCCTTCAATGTCCGACTCCTAGATTGCCCTATCCCTTGAGGTCAAACAGACCAAATACCTCAGGGTAATCTTAGACAAATCCTTGACATTTGGCCCGCACATAACGCGGGTCAAAACAGACGACTCACCTCTTAGGTCGACTATTTCCTCTAATAAATCCTAGAAGCAAGTTATCTCTGCGCAATAAGGTGTTATACAAGACAGTCATACGTCCAATTTTAACATATGCCAGTCCCGTCTTTGCACATGCAAAGCAATCACACATTGACAAGCTTCAAGTCCTACAAAACAGATTCATGCGCAGGGCCACTGGTGCGCCGTATTACCTGCGCAACATTGACCTGCACCTGGATCTGAAATTGCCCACTATCAAACAATATCCAAAAACAAGCATCTATCCAATATTTCGACTCGGCTTTGCAACACCCAAACGATCTGGTTCGGAGCGCCGCCGCTTACGAACCAACAATTTCACTCGCTAAAACGACGTCCATCGAAGAGCGCGAAACGCGATAACGGATCCGGACGATGAGATTACAATCGATGCAACGCGTTTAAACTCACTACGCAAACAACTTGTCCTCGCCGTCGAGGACAAACTAGTACACCGTACAACAGATATCGGCACGTACCAGGCCGATTCTCACCAACCAGATAGGGCGGTTAAAAATCTTCCACTAATAGTCCTAAAAGCAAATTATCGAGCCGAGGTTCGGCCACCGGGCGCCCTCGATAAATATTGCTAACGGGTATAGAGCATGGACCTGACGCAGGCTGATCGAGCCGAGGCTCCAGCCCTCTTGGGCACCCTCGATCAAGAATAACCAAGAATAACCTCTTGGGCACCTCGATAAAAGTGGCGGCCCGAGCGAGGGTCTCCCATCAGGGGTCCCTCGAGGCTAAGCCACAGAATAGAGGTGAAGTCTGTGCACTTAAAGTTGCACAGCCCCTCAGACCCTGCCGAGGTTGTAGCGGTTAACTCCACCAACGTGAGTCATCCGTAAAAAAAAAGAAAAGTACTAAAATCCAAAGTTAATTATCTGCAGAAACTAATACCACCTTTTCAAATAAAGAAGCAATCGTGATTGTTGACTCTTCTTTTTTTCTCTTTTCTTCTTTTCCCAGCTAATTTTCCAAGTTTAATGGCGACAGTTATTATTTTTCCTGATTTAACCAAATATTTTTTGTATATATTATGACCTGATCTACTAACAAATAAAGTCATGATTACCGGTATCGACGCGACCATCGGATGTTTATATTATATTTTTCAGGCATTCGACATTTGTTGCCTTTAAAAAAATCAAAAAGCAACGGTGTTACGAAATTGTTTTCCCGCAATTTCCAAAACCATCACCTTCAGTTTGTAAAGCAGTATCCAATATCGCGAGGCTTCAATTAGGACAATTACAGAAATCGTCATTGGTATGTAATTGATGCGATCAATTAATGTTTATATCACAAATATTTTTGTTAACAAGACAGAATCCATCTACAATAAGTTTCTCGTCTTCTTTTTATTTTTTTTATTTAACAAATTGACAATTATTTTTATATCCTTCACGTATAGAAGGTGTATTTATATCCCGTAATAGCAATTCTATAATCAAATATTTTCTCAAGATCCTTACCCTTGATTTAATTAAATAGTTCCAACATTGTCCGTCAAAGGCAAAAAGGATTGGCTAAAAATAGTTAAATCGGTTTGTTAGTAAAATAATTACTCAGTGAGACTGTAGTACATTAAACTTAATTGTATTATAGAACATAAAGCATGACAAAAAAGTACGAAAATAACTTGATATTTCTTCGCGAAGAGGTCCACCGTTTCGTTACTACTGGGTTTTTGCAGCAAAGGTCCTGATCTTTCAGTTTGACGGTGTCCTCCCTTAAATCTACGAAAGAAAACTTACTCCTGAAAGAAAACTAATTTCAATGAAAACAAAATAAAACCATAAATTGGGCTCTTCGGGCACAAACTAACAAAACCTTGTTCATGCGACAGGATTTAATAATATTGGAAAATATTACCATTAATACAATTTCGTTTAGTAATTAAATAATCATCAGCCTTTGACAGTCCACTTCTGGACATAGGCCTCCCCAAATACATCCCTATCCATTGAGGGGTTTTGGACCGTATCCCACCACGCTGGTCCAATGCGGGTTGGTGGGAGGACCGACTTTTTTGCATCCCCGTCTGACGCATGGATCATCTTACTTTTCAGACAATTGGGTCATCGGTCCAAATTGCCCTAACCAACTAGGAAACAACAATTAAAAATTGTTGAGTCCCCACAGAATTCGAACCCACGACCTCTGGTTTCTAAAGCACACGCATATACTACTAGGCTATGGAAGCAGTTTTAATAAGTAATTAAATCGTAAGAGGATTTTTTAGTCTATTCTTGTCTTTACTAGAGTATGTATACCTTATACACTGTAGTGGACTTTGTTTTTTATATCGGTGCATTTCATACTTCGATATTAATTTGTTGCGAAACATTATTGAGACATGTCAGATACGACTGAACAAATATATTTTTGTAATAATCGGAAAATTAATATTAATTTAGATACATTTTTTCGGCCGTTAGTATTCCTTATATAGTAGATAACTTTTCAGTATATATAGTAAATTGTAAAAACTCTTTAATTAATTATATCAAATACATTTTTACTAAAATTCATCAAAAAACATAGATTCATTATTATAATAACAAAATTAGTTCGTTATACTGCCAAGAAATGGCTATTAGTAATGACGATCGTAATTATTATCAGCGACGAAATTACTAACTCTAGATGTAATTAAACCTTAAACATAAATTTACGCGTAATATTTTATCAGTTAAACGTAAAATTACATGAAACATTAATCACCGTTACTAATAGGATTTACTTTACGAACACAACGTACTCTAAACTTTAGAACTTTTCAGGTTCGCCTCTTAAACTTTAAAACTCGTTTCCGCAGTTTATATTTTAAAAGCACTTTGCGTTAAAAATTCAATTAAAAATATATATATATCAAAATAAAGACGAACTGCTTTTAATGTAATTTTCAACATTACACAATCGGCGAACGGTTAAAGTAACCCTTTACCGGCCACCGCCCGAATAAGTACTACTACGTTGCCTTTTTCATACGCTTTGTGGTCGCTGATTTCACTTTAAAGGACACCTTACTTTCCGTGGCCTAGCGATTGGCCCTTGCTTTATAAACCGGAGGTCATGGGTTCGAATCCCACGGGAAACAACTTTGTGTTATCGTTGTTTTCTGGTTGATTAGGACAGTTTGGGACGATCACCCAATTGTATAAAAAGTTAGATGATCCATGCGTTGGATGGGCATGTAAAAAGTCGGTTCAACCATTAATTTCTAGAAATGTTGACGTAGAGCTATTACACCGTACTAATGGTAGAAACATGACTTTGACTGTTCAGAAATGAAAGTTTGACCTGAGATGAATCAGCTATAGTAATTATACTATGGAAATACAAATTATATATATATATATATATATATCTTGCCTCTGCAATTAGTAATAAATTCCCATACTTAAGAAAAGAAACTAATTTCTAAATAATTTTCCGTTTTCAGTGTTTACTCATGACTATTTAAGAGACAAATTAGAAGCATGATAAGTCAATCAGTGTTCTGAAAAAACTCTTCTACAAACTTCATAAATAACATTTTCAATTGTACATCATCAACTTGCTGGACATAGCACCTCTATGCAGCTTCTCAAGGAGGGTTTTTGACCGATCGCGCTGGTCCAATGCGGTTGGTGAGGGACTGATTTGCACATGCCCATCCAACGCATGGATCACTTTATTTCAATGCACAACAAAGTGTCCTATATATTATATATCTACCAAGCAATTATGCAAAACTACAAAACAACAAGAAGACAGTATTTATGTAGCGAGTGATAAAGAGAACTAAAGTGGATTGATTAATTTAATTTACGCGTAGCTCTCTTTTATTTGACGCTTGGAAAAAAATCAATTTTCAATCATTATTCAACTTTATAAATTCAATTTATAAAGAATTTTGATTATTGCATCAGCATCTTAAAAAAAAATGTTTTGTTTAAGCAAATAATTTAATTTTCGCTAGTTTTTTACTCAAAAGTGATGGTTTCTTTTTGGAAAAAATAACCTTTGATTTGTTTTTCTATCCATGGACATTTTATACATCATATTCTAAAAAAACCTTATGTATAAAAATAGCTTTTGTTCCACTTGAAAAAATGGAACGTTACTATTATTTTGCGTATTATAACGCTAAATTCCTTAATATCTGTTCTAGCTTATATGTAGAACATAGGCATACTTAAATTTTCTGCGTAAACAATATTAAATCAATATACAGATTTTATTTATTTACTTTATCTACACAAAAATTGTATTAAAATGAAAAAATAAAGCAATGGAATTTTAACATTTTAAAATGTATTGAGTTAACAAGTTTGATGATTGTATTTATTTTAATAATAAAAGCGTGTGTGTATTTATGAATAAGCGTTAGAAGTTATTATTCTTTGTCGTGACAAGATAAAAATCTTGAGAAAATGTTATCTTCTACTTTAATCTACGATTTTAATAAATACGACAAGAACGATAGAAAAAAGACAGTTAATACAATAAAAGTTTCATGACGCATTATCTAGTTAAATAAAGTTTAAAACATTGACTATAGCTTAACTTCAGGGAGTGGGTTTTAGTTAAGGTGTAAAAAAAGTAAACAATAAAAAATTATAGCTTTGAAAAATAAAAAATCGATGCAGTTGTAACATAACAAGGAAAATATTTTAAAAATGTAATTGACAAAAAATCATGTAGTAAGAATGTGACAGTGTTAAAGTCCTGGGCTAAAGTGTTCATGCTGAGTAGTTATTTTTAAAATATTTGTGGGCAAATAATAAGATTTCGGTACTACGTATTTTTATATAAGACTGATAATTGTGCATTATTTTTTTAAGCTAGTGATTCATATTTGACATTTTTTTTATATTTGCAAAATGTTTATTAACATACCAGATGTTAGTAAACATTATTTTTATATATCGTATAGGGTTAGACCACAATTCGTAAAATGATCTTAAACACGTGTTTTTTTATCATACAACATAGCGTCGCAATTTTTGTGATCACATTTTGTTCTTCAATAAAAACAAAAAAAATATTTTTTAAATACCGGTTTTAAACTTTAGGTTAAACTCAATTTGTTACCAACTTAAGATTAATACAATTAAAAGACAAGATAGATTTGCTATTCCAATAAGGAAACGAGCCTTTTTATAACTGTTTGTAATATCGCAGCTTCGTTGTATTATTTTTCCTCGCAATATAGCACCAAAATTTCAAAGAATAACTTACGTCCGGTCTGTCCGGCCATGACACGCAACGGACAAGCCAGGCGCGCTCTAACATTATTTATGCAACAGCACATGTCACTGAGCACCTCGTTATTCAAATATAAAATAGTACGGAATTCGCATATTTTACTTGTAAACTATGTGTGTCATGTGACTACCAACGCTTACTTTAAGTTTTATTTGCATAAAGATGTCTTTGTTATAAAATTTTGTGATAAATAACCTAAGTGTTAGTATTTTTATGCAAATACAGAGTTTAACGGATCAATGGATGTCAATGATAGAATATACTATATTCGACAACAGTCTGTCCCGTAAACGTGAACTCTGAAAGAGCATGAAACGTCAGAAACCAAAAAAATATGCAACCAACGCGATAAGCCCGTAAAAGTGAGTTTAATCTGTAAAGTAATCGCGTATATACAATAAATTATTTATCTCATCTCATCATCTCATCAGCCTGTAATAGTCCACTGCTGGACATAGGCCTCCCCTAATACTCCCTATCCATCAGGGGGTGTTGGACCGTATCCCACCACGCTGGTCCAATGCGGGTTGGTGGGTGGAACGACTTTTCACATGCCCATCCGACGCATAAATTATTACATGAAAAAGAAATTATTATCACTTTTTCAAATGACTTAACATCGACGCTAAATTTTCTTTGTGCAATTAGAAGCACAAAAACTTTGTTAAATAAGTCTTGCTCAATGCAAAGGCATCTGTCGGTTATGAAAATTTTACGTTTGTGCATGTTAATAACTGTATTATCTTTTTTAAAACCTTCTAACCAAAGAAGAGCTATTGATAATGTACTACATATCCATTTTATTAAAGTTTTACTTGATGTGTTTTCTAGTCTTGCATCTATTGTATGCATGCAATTTTACATGCAATGGGATATGTACTTATTACTTTTGTACATTGAAGCCCGAAAGTGTATCATATATAACAGGTATATCAAATTATTGCTTCAAAAACCTTTTCGAAAAAATCGCGTATTTCAAATAAAAATTATATTATAGAAAAAAGTCCTGCCACTTTTTTCACAAGGCTGTTATGATATCCTATCACATATTGAATAAAACTGATCGGCTTTTCTAATTTTTTAGTATTGAAATTACTTTCATATTTACTTTATAAAAATGACATAAATCATACAATACATTTATTTAATTCGATTACAAAAAATAAATGTTCATTTGTGTATAGTTGACTTAAATGATAGTCAAAATTGATCTGACCGAAAACAAACATTGCACGTAACAAATTATTATTACCAAGGTATAATGTCGGAATCGGAATAGATTGTTACAAGGAAATTTACGTTTGAAAAGCAAAACTGGTAATGAAAATAAAAAAGTGCTAATCATACAAATGTATTAAAGTTACTGTTAATTAAAATTTATCAACATGCATAAATTTATTAAATAAAATGACTTTTTACGGATTTTATCGCGTTTATTTTACATATTTATAAATTTGTTTTCTAGTTATTGCTACTTTATCATTATATTTCTTTATTGCATGCTATTGTTATTTACGTGCAGTATATTTATAAAAATACTCTATGTTTCACTACATTAGAAAAGGTACCGTGCCATTAATGCATCATAAATACACGTTCACGGATTATACAGATTAAAACATCCAGTCACTCATATCATCGTTCGTATATGTATACTCATTGTTCCCGAAATATCGGAGACTTTCCAGCGTCCATGGTCGAAGGCTTAAATGTAACTAGTAGACTAATAGTTGCAGTAGTATATAATAACCGCGTAAATACAGGAAATAATGAACAAATTTTAGTTATTTTGTTCTTTCAGATACATCGTGTAAGAAAATAAACATAAACAATAAAGAACTTAAGCAATAGGTCGAGCTAAGTGTAAGCAACGAACTAGCAAAGTTCTGAAGTATAAAAGTAAGCTACATTGTGTTATACAGGGGCTATTAATAGCCGTGTAAAATAATCTAGCGAGAACAGTAGTTTTCAAACACTAGTAAAAGGGATAGTATTTCGCACTTTCAAGTTAGGAGTTCAATAATTTTTTTAAACTTATATTTGTGCAATGAGGGTCAGATAATTTAGTTTTATCTACAAAAAAGTGATCATAGTACAGGAAATTTACTAAACATATAATGCACAAGTTATATCAAATAAATATCACTTAATTTAGTATGAGACTAAAACTTTATTCTTAACATAAATATATTATAATGATTTTTAACATTTTTTAATCTTTTATTGCGAAATTCGACTTAATATTAGATAATTCAGCATATAGTCGAGTATCAAACAATTAAATTTTTATACTAAAAATATGACCGACTGCAAAAAGTACTAAAACTATTTTGCGCAATATAAGCGGCTAACAACATGCCCACTGAAAAAACCACTGCATATTGAATTTATAATATCTTTTAAGGCATTCATTTAATCAGAATGTCGTGTTGTTGTGAAATTAACTTGTATATAAACTTCGCTATATTACCTTAAATGTACTTTTAATATACCTCAGTAAATTTTATAACAATATTTTACATTAAAATGGTTCGGGATCATCGTCATCATCAAAATTAGCCCTTGTTAGTCGACAGCTGGATATAGGTCTCCTCTAATGCACGCTTACTTCGTTAGGGGATTTTTTTACAATGTTTAATAATCAATGAGGTTTGAAACCTTTTCCCCCTAAGCACATTGCTGAATCATTCTATTAAAAATTTTATAAAGTAGAAATATAACAGCAGTCCTTACATTTCTGACTTCCGATTAAACTAACAAGATATTTACAACAAAATATTTTTTAATTCTAAACTATTCTGAAACACTGATTTTATCAGTTGTTTTTATTTTAAACACTTTGTATTCGATATTACCAAATGCACAAGAAAGATTATAAAACTGATCGGCATTAATCAGAAAACTGGACTGGAAAAAGCTGGGATTTCATTAAAGTAACGGATTATACACGCATGGCGGAAATGTAGGATAAATTACATCAAGTTTTGAGTTTTGCTTCTTTTTATTCAAAATAGCTTCCTGTCCTCAAATTATGCATAGTATGTAGATTGCTTTTTACTAACAAGATAACATAAAATTGGTTATGTTTTTTTTTTCATTTATTAAGGCATAACAGAAAACTTAAAGGTGTGGGCTTTCACAACACATCTCTTATTTACAAATTTCTAAATCGTAATTGTTAGCAGCCTGTTGCTCAGTATACCTTGGTTTTGGAGCAACGTTAAAAACCAACTATAAGCAAAGAAAGCGTTATAAATATATCATATATATATATAAAAGAAAGTCGTGTTAGTTACACCATTTATAACTATAGAACCGCTGAACAGATTTGGCTGAAATTACGTGAGGAGGTAGCTTAGAACCAGGAATAGACACTACACACTTTTTCCCGGTTTTTGAGAAATTTAAGAATTCGTTTTCTATTCTAACCTTACCGCTTTGGGCAATTTTAACTTTTTAATGTAACATTATGACATTTGACGTTTAAAACAAATGCTTTGAAGGAAATAATTTTATTGGTAGCAAATACATGTAAAATAATTAATTTATTATTTCCCTCAAAAACGATGATAGATATTGAATTTCTTAGTTTTCATCACGGATATTTCGGAGCAATCATATCTAACATTGAAAGTTCAATTTAATACAGAGTTTTGAAGTTTGCATGGAGTAATATGAATGTTACTAACATATCAAATGGTTTACTTGGTTATCGGTACCATACGTATGTTTATTTGATTAACAGTTGAATTTGCGTTTTTGAAAAAGACGTCGTAACATAAGTCGTAGAACTCACAATGCTGCGAGTATAAGATATACAAGAGCATGTCAAAGTGATGAGCAACGAAGCGTGGAGTGAAGTTGAATAGAATCGATAAAATCAAAATCAATAATATATAAATGTTGCGTTTAACCCGTATCAAGATGCATAGAAATCGAGTACAAATCAAAAGAAATTGTTGCTATTTGACCAATGAACGTTGTATGGCCATATTGTAAGGCATTTTAGTTTAAAAGTGACACTCCTGGAATGTGTTGTGATCAAATTGATGCCATTATTTACGTCACCAGAACCATTACCTCATTGGTTTTTGCAAATGGGCCAGGTTCTAAACATTTTTGACTTATAAATACAATAATTGTTTTAAAATAACGTCATTTGGTGCAACAAAAGTTATTCAAGAAAATTTTAAACAACATTCAAGATTCAGGGTGAATATATATTATTTAACAAGTTACTTTTTGCCAACGCCGAATAGTGACTACAAATTCTTACAACTTTATTTTATAGGCGATTTAGGAGAAAAAGTCTATCAGTGTTTTGTACACAATATTTCGGTAAAAATCCAATTCTGGAAAAACTCCAAACGTTTTCCATCAACATAGGAATTAGTTGCATTATTCACGATCGCATTGCAGTCTGATAATCATAAAATTGTTATTAAAGCTGATAAGACGCCTACAAGTACAACACCAAGACGTTTAAATGCGCCACAATTGACGAAGCCGCTATTGTTGTCGTAGGTGAAAATTTAGAAAACCGAGATATTGTTTTACATCGGCGTAGCAATCAACAGCGCGCTTCGCACTAATCGATTATATGATTAGCTACTATAATATCCCATATTATTTCGGCAAGGTGAAGATGGATATAATTTTTCAGTTAGGATGATAAATCCAGATACGGGTTTCAAAAGTAACTAAAACATTAGTTTAAAGAATCTTAAACAACTTTTTACCGCTAGACCACGGAGGCGTTATACAAACTGATTTTGGTTCGGGACTGGTTCGGGAAAATGATGTCAATCATATCTTAAAATGACGGCATCTCTTCCAAAATATACTGTGGATATGTACATGAAAGTTGAAACTGAGCGATCGACATTTATCAGGTTGGACCAAGCAAAACTGCGTTCTGAAGAGTATATTCATACGGGATGCAACCTATAATGATGTAAATGCACAGAATGCAAGTAGAACAACTATTCTACCAAGCAACATTCGTCGAAAGTCCGCGACATATGCATGAATACGCTAAAGATGTAAGTCTATGTACGTCATTATGCACTGGTGTGCCATAATGACGTACATGACTTTATTTTTATTTGTTTATAACGTTCACATGCAATTCACAGTGGGCAGAAATTCGACAAGAATTATTTCTTGGCCAATCACCTATTGATCGCCACAACATTACCACAAAGGAAAGTTAAAATCGCTCACGGACTTTATTGTTAAGCATCGCGTATTCGGCGACAGGCGCGGATTGTCACATGCACACATCCTCATTTGGTTGGTAGAGAGGATACAACCGAATGAAATTGGGAATGTGATTTCTGCGGTAATTCCCGATGGTGATAAAAATCCATTGTCACATGAAATCATTACAAAAATATGATTTAAGGTCCCTGTGGAATATTAAATCTAAATTTTCTGTGTATGCTTGATGGAAAGTGTTCAAAACTACGTGGGTCGCTATGTTAGTAGCAACGAAGAGATGTGGCGTTTTTTCTCATTTCCAATACATGAAAAACATCCCATTATAGTTTACTTGGCCGTACATCTGGAATATGGTCAAAGGGTGTACTTTACAATGAAAACGTATTACAACGAGTTAAGAAGCCACCTTCCACAACATTGACCAGCTTCTTTGAAATGTGCCAGCATGATGACTTTGCTGGAACACTGCTTTATTCAAAATGTCCCGATATTTTACCTGGAATTATTCGTTTAAAAATCTCAACGACGGAAACAAGGAAAACCAGTTCCAGGTTACCTCAAGTATTTTTCACTGATTTTTTTCTTCAGACCTTAGAAATCGTTTGTAATATCATTGAATGTGGCAACGTGGTTGATTTGATAACAAAATTATGGATATTGGTAATGGCAAAATACCTGATGACTCATCATACATCGTATTTTCTAACAATTTTTATCACTTTCCTTAAAGCTAAACCTGAACCCATCGAGAAGGTTTTCTAACCATTTCCCAAAATCTCAAAGATCATGTATGGTTCAGCGAAAAGTTAGCTGCAAAATCGTTGATGAAATGAGTTTTCAAAACAAGGCGAATTAATGACAAACGAATCGTCAACTATCCAAGTGAGTTTTAAATTCGCTAGATTAATAAAAATCGGATCAGTAGTCATTATTGTCGAATATAAACCAGCCACGTCTTTTGTTGGCACCGATTTGCGGGGAAAAATTAATGAACAACGCCATCGAAGCCACAATTTTCAAAGGTGAATATGTTTTGATCCCACGATTTTCTATGATTCCGAATGACATGCCATTTGACTTTGAAGGGTCACAATTTACAGTGAGGCTAGCATTTGCAATTTCGATATATAAATCTCAGTCGTTGTGCTGTCACTAATTGTGGTATCAATCTTAAAATCCACGCTTTTAACATGGCCAGTTATATGTCACCTGTTTCCATCTCGAAACGCTCAATGAAACTAATTATAGCAGGAAATAAAACTAAAAATATTGTGTATAATAAAGCATTAAAATAATAAACAGACTTTGTTTTATTAATTACACCTATTCGAAGTATCCATCGTTAAGACAGGACAACGTCTGTCGGGTCAGCTAGTATATATATATATATATATTTCAAGTTGCTATACATATTTCTTTAGTGGCACGCGGAACGCAATATATTGTGATTTTATTTGGTGCGGTAAATTGCTTTGTACATCCGACACCAATTAACTCTTTGATGTTTCGTTGTACATTTTTCATGGACCTGCGTACGATTGAAATGAAATTGTTTTTATTTTTTGAAAACGATATTTTTTATAATTTTATCTTCTATAGCCTGTTACGAGTAATATGTTGCAGATATTTAATTAGGACTCTATCGACAATCAACAAACCAAGCGGTTCAAAAGTTATGACCTGATCAGAGAATATCCAGCAGCAAACTCTGTGGTCGTCATAATTTTATAAATTTTATACTAATATAATTGCTTTCTTTTAGTATTTGCCAGGTAGTATACCAGTGCAGAAGATAAATCATTTCCACGCGTCTTAGTTCGAAAAGTCTAACAGAGAAATAAGCTTTTTTAATCAATATTGCGTTTATAACTTTAAGGAAGCCGTCGTGATTACGTAACACCAGAGTCATTAAGATAAGAGTAAATTTTATCTTAGATATTATTAAAATATTTAATTATAAATTAAAATTTATGCTTCTACTTAAATATTATTAAAGGATCTATTACCTCGGCCGAGTTGTTATCTGAGATTGTCTTAAATGCTGCTGTATTTAACCAAAGAAAACGTAAACCCCTTTGCATTCCAAAAACTCGCACTAACCATGGATGTAATACTTTTATAAAAAGAAGAGCAAAATTTAGTAACTTACATAATTTGTTGCTTTTTCCCTGTGTTAATTAGATTACACCAAATGTAAAAACTTGTAATTTGCTTCTTAATGTAATACGTACAAATTATTCTAGTAAGAATATTAGGTGTTGGTTTTATAAATAAAATAAAATGAAAAAATGAAAATAAAATGTTGTTTATCTAGTCAGTCTAAACTTGAAGCACTTACTGGGTTCTTTTCGAACCGCGAATAAAGCTTAGTAAGATTTATTTGATTGATTTTTTTACGTACAAATATAATATAGAAACAGTATTGTCATAGTTCCAGTTTTACAAAACACACACAAAGACTCTCTAGGACATAGGGTATCGATAGCATAATTATATATTATATATTTTTAGAGGTAGTAGGTCCCCTTTTACAGGAGGCCGTCTGGGTTGGTACCACCGCGGTGCCTATTTATACCGTAATGTAGCGTGTATTTACTACTATGTTCCGTTTTAAAAGGCATCGCAGCCAGCAAATTTACTGGGTAAACGAGACGTAACATCATGTCTCACGTAGGCAGCGCTTTGGTGATACCCCTGATATTGCCAATTAGATGCTGCCTTTTGCATTTACTTACTTGACTAATAAATTAAATAAATAGAAACAAATATATATAAGTAGGTAGACCTAAAGTTGGAACAATTACGTAATTAAAGTAATAACCGCCACTGATCGTCCTGTTGCAAGTGATCTCTTAATTATTCTCATAATTTGGATTCTGTAAAATATCCCAGACCCGTATTTCAGAAACAATTTAAATTGTTATGAAAATTAAACAAATTAATAGGGTTTTTTTTATGTTACGCCGCTGCTATATTTCGTTAATTAAACTGCCGATAGAGGAACACCTTAATTTAATAGTTTTAGACAGTTTCCGATTAGCGTAATGATCAATTGGCTTTGAGTATTTTCTAGAACCCATACAAATTCTGTGGACATGAAAGTATTATAACTTTTACGTCTAAACTGAGTTTTATAATAATATCGTGAGTTAACTGCGTTGTTTTAGTCGTCAGTTCAAATTAAGAGATTTCAAACAGTAATAAATATTCTATTACGAAATTACGATCTGACGTGTTCACAATATCCGTACTCAAATTTACGTGCGCGGAGACTCATAAAATTGAAAACTCCATGCAACACCTGGTGATGACCAAAATGGCCTAAAATTAAGTTGGCGAGCGCATGTACACATATCAATTAGGAATGACTAACAGGAAATCAATTATTGTTTTAATTTTTTTAATTTTGTCTATGATAACTTATTTTTAAAATTAACTTTTGTTAGAATTGTATTTTGAAAGGTCCTGTGTATAACGATATGCAAAAACATTGCGTAGCATAAATAATAGATCACAGACAAGTTAAAATAAACGTTAAAAATTACGATCTTGTTTTCACGATATAAACGAACTAAAACGTTTATATTACCATCTAATTATTTATAAAAACAAATTATAAAGGTTCCCATGTAAAAGTAAATTCAATGTCTCAAAACAAGTAACAACTTCCTCCCTGAAGTGTTTATGTTGCAGGAAAGTTTACAAACTGCCATCATGGGACAGATTTGAATGAATTTTATTGAATGTTGGACATCTATATTAGACACCCATCTGGCACATAAATTCAAAGGAATTTTTGGAAAATATTTAAAAAATCTATGTAGCATTAACGATTGTTAATTTTTCAGTATCGATAAAACATGTACACTCAATTTCGTTTATTATATTTCATAATATTGTATACCGTATATTATACCTAAAAAAAAAGTTTTCTTTATATATCGTGTTTATTATATCACATTATATTTTATATCGTATATTTTATTTTATATCTAAAGTAAAAAAAAGTTTTCTTTAGATTGCATTAAATTTGCTCTTTACTTTCAGGGTAGGTAAATGCTTTAAAATCAAAAGTATTTTTTAATTATACGTTACGGGTCACTGTCGAAAGTCCAAAATTAAAAACGTCAACAACTTAAACCTGCCCAGAAATAGGCCGCTTAACACTTTTATGCAACAGTGACGACTCTTATGTTAATTAATGTACATAATTTACACCATTGTGCATACCTGTATGATCCACTTACAAACTAATTACAGAGCACGGAATCTTCACCTAAATTTCACGGGTCTATTGTTGTCACATGAAACATGTATATTCTATTTACTACTGCTATTGAAACTCGAAATTGTTGCACGGAGGACAGTACAGAGAGCTTAACTATTTTAAACTTACATTCCATTACATATAATATATAAAATGCATTTTGTGTTAACACAAAGACTAATCAAAATTATTGTAAATTGTGTCTTCAAAATAAATATTTATCAGATTTCTTTCTTATTATTTATACAGACTGTGCTTTTAGACCATAGTTTGTTGCTAATCGTTTCTAGAAATTCTATCATATTATGTAATGTTTATGTAATGATATTCAAAAAGAACATGATAGGTATATGACTTTATACAATTCTTAGTTTTGACGACTTCCAAAAAAAAGAGGTACTCAATTCGGATCGTACATTTTTATTTTGTATATTTTATCTCGTTGCTCCGCTCCTAGAGGTTCAGTTCGATTATCGTTTCGTTTTTTTAATTGGTACATAGTAGCTGACATTGGGTCACATTTTTTAAAATTTTGTAATAAATACTTTATTTTAAACAAATAAAACGTAAACAAATTCATAATGTATGAAACAAGCATTCAAATTGGCCATATTAACAGTAAACTACACTTAGTGCAAGCGTTTAATTACAATTTGAAATCGTTCCGTGGGGGAAAACACAACGGCACAATTTAGAGTTTATGTTAGTCTCTTAACAATGTAAAATTTACATTGAACAATTCAGTTCACGTTTACGTTTTTTTATAATCATATACACTAAGAGATCGTAGAAATGAATCGCAGTTAACATCTTGAGTCCAGAAAAATGGATTAAATTTAAACTTTATTATTAATAGAAAAAAGTCGTTTAAAAGGCCGTCATTAAGTCTAATTTTAATAATATTTGAAGAAAATAAAAATATAAAGTAAATTATCAATAAATAACCATATTTAAAGGTGATAAGATATCTCTCTTCCAATGGACTATCTAGGTCACGAGAAAAAGGCATCGATATGATAATCCACCATGGTGCTTGTTTCTGCCGCAAAACTGTAATGTGTAAACTAGTGTTCCACTTTGGAGGGCACCGCAGCCACCGTTATCTCAGTAATAGAAATATAACATCCTTTGTGTCAGGCTTGTGAGAGGATTTGTGTATTGGCCAGGGCATATCACTTACCATCAGTTAGTAAAAAGCTCTAACAACAATACACAAAAATGCTAGTTGTCACTATAATAATTTGCAAATAGTTACTGTCCAACTCTTGACTAAAATTTTATGTTATTTTCATTCCTGTTAACAATATTGAAAAGCTGCAGCAGTACTAAAGTTGTAGTACTTAACCTTTTACAGGAAAACTTTGGTTGTTACTTATGCTCCGAACGTCTTCGCTGTTCACTTAATGCTTTTCCTATACAAAGTATAAAATATAACGATAATTTTTTAATAAAACCATTAGAAAAATATTTAAGCATGAATAGTAAATGAATACGTCCTATAATTACAACGGATGAGTTATTATTGTAGAAGGATAATCTAATGTTAGTGACTACTACAATGATTTACATTAATTGGATTGTTGTAAGTACAATAAAAGTTACCAAGCTTAAAAAACCTTTACTAAGTATAAATATCTGATAAAGATTGAATATTACCATTTTGAAGATTTTTCTATCATGGTGTACAATAAGGTAAAATTAAACCTAAAGTTTTGTAGTGTGAGAAGGAATATCTAATGTTTGTGACTACACAATAATTTACAGTAATTGGATTGCTCTCAAATACAATAAAAGTGCTTGCCTAAAAGAAACTTGTTAGTAATAAAAAATATCATGATAAAATATTAAATATTACCATTTTTTAAGATTTTTTTATCATGGTGTACATGAGTACAGCCGTATGAATACAACCGATGAAGTATTTCGTAGTGTAAAAAGGAATATCCTAATTTTTGTGACTACACAGTGATTTACTGTAATTGGATTGCTTTCAATTACGATAAAAGTGCATGCTTAAAAAAACCTGTTACTGTTATTCCTTTAATTCAAAATTTACACATTGTATTGAAGGCACGTACTTAGATGTATGAATTGAAGACAAAAGTTTATATGTATAACTTGAAAAATTAACAATGTATCGTAAAATACTTCTTAATTACTTCGTTCTCTAAACATGTCTTAGAAAAGGCCATATGTAAAGATATTCTGGAAAAGCAATTCTGTTTTATATCATCACCGTAATTACACAACTACACGAATAGTTATTTTTGATTTTTTTTATATTTCATGTTCAATTTTATTCCATATCACATGTTTTGGTTACATAAATCACTAGTTTTGAATTAATCACATTATGCTTAAATCTCATGCATCAAGTATAAACCTGTGATATTAAAAAGTGGCATTGTGTGATCGATCACATTATGGGAATTTTTCTATTAAATTCTTCAGAAAAATATTCAGTGATAGTCTTAGGTGAAAAATTGCGTAGACTATATAATGATTTCAATTACCCTAATGAATATTAATAAGTTTAAGGCACCTGTACCTGACCTGTCTTTAGACGGGAAATATAATTCCAATAGTTTAATCATCACTACATAGTTTAAAGAAGAGTCGCTTTATCTGTCTGTCCGTATTTATGTATGCTTCAATCTTTTAAGCTAGGTAGGATTTATATAAATAGATAGAGTTATTCAAGAGGAAGGTTTATATGTATAAAAACGACCACAATGTTGTAGATAAACTCTTATAATATTAGAGATGTCTAATGTCATGTAAATAAACACATTATTTGCACTTACATTGCTAACGCTGGCTGGCTTACTTAAGTATAGCCCAAAAAAACCTTTTCTTTATTCTTGATCTTCACGGGAAAAATAGTTAATTTTCGAAGTGATTTGAAGGAATGCAGCATCAATTCCTATCCAATTTAGTAACTTTGTACTTATTACAACTGTTCATTTAATATATTATTATTATGAATACGGGCTATCCAAAAATACATAAGATGATATATAAACATGATACTAGTGGGATTAAAAGCCTATACCGAGATAACAAGAAAGGAACCTAAAAGGCCGTAGATGGGGCAAAAATCTAATAGGTACATGTGACAATATAGCAATAATACCACTAAGCATTTCATTTTGGAAAGCGTAAAAATCCTCCAAGCCGCGATGCGATATAGATGCTCATATCGGTTCAATCCTCTGTTGTGTAATTTATGTACTCTGCTTTCATATTAAATGATTTTCTTTGCTGTATGTGACAATGTAGAGCGCAATAAGTATGTTTTCTACTTAGAACAATTTAAATACTAATTACACTGATTTACAGTGTTTACGCGTTTCGTTTACTTCAGTTATAAAGAGTGTGCATATTATAGTTACATTAAACGCTTTTGTCGATAGCAACAATATTTATTGCGAATCACGCCAAATGGTGTTTATTGTAATTCTTGATAAATATTTTAGTCGTATTTTAATTAGATAGATCGTAAACTAAATTTTAAATTTTTCGTTGTTGGAATAACATAAAAGTTTTATTGTTATAAGTTTTATTTTATGTATAGAACTTTTATATGAATAAACCAATTAGCTCACATTCTCCTTCTCTTATAGTAGATAAATTAAGATTCCATCTAATTTGTTAGATTAAAATATTCATTCTGACTTACAATATCGTAACAATCGTATACACATCTGTGCCCAACGGATTGGGCTAGCGAGATTTAAATATTGTTGTTCCAGTTTCAAGGTTAATAAGTATATTTGTGTTACTGTAGGGTTTAGTGGCACGTTTAATTTGTGAATTTTTGGTAATCGCTACAGTTTGAATATTTTACCACATGAGGTAAGCATAGGAAAGAGTTTAGTTATGCCTTATTGTAATTTTTTGTATCCGATGGCGGCTTTGTAAGTATTTAGTTATCGAAAAAAGTATAAAAAAATAAAAAGGGTAGGTACCAACGAGAGAGTAAAGAAAATAGTCTAATTATTTTAACACTATTTGGTTTCGAGTTCGGTAAATTTTCTTTGCTAAATACATAAACTAGTCTGTGTATCCCATATATAATTTTGAAAACTGTTATAAATGGACAAATTTTATAAATGGAATCATCTAAATGCCTTATTACAAAACAAAAACGTATAGATGATGACTTTAAAAAATTATTTGGTGGTTATTGTTTCAAAATGTGATACTATCAACGCCCATGTTGCCCATGCAAACACATTTCACCTTGTTCTATTGCGATACCATTTGAAAAGTCTGATATAAAAAATTAAAGCTGTATTTTTTAAATTTTATTTTGTTTTTAATTTTATTCCTTTGGTTTCGTAATTCTTAAAGAACGCTAAAGATATACGCAAAATTACATTTCTTTTACTCATTTTTATTAATTCCTGTTTGAGTTTGCTAGAGAAAATTTCCTAGTTAGAAAAACTTTAAATATCCTTTCTTAACGCATTTTCCTGCTTGAAATAACTAGCCGCGGGGAAAATCTTATTTTATAATCTAAGCGACCCACAAAGGATAAAACTGTTACTTCTTTTCTGTACAAAGCTTAGCTTTGAGAGTTGGATAATGTTTAGTGTCAGTTATCATTTTACTTACAAGTTTTTTCATATTTGTAACAGGATCATGAATCATCAATCAAAAATTATACAATTAAAACATATGTATTTGACTAATGAAAAGGATGGACCATATTAGAAAAGCTAAAGATAGATGAAGATGGAACTATGAAGAGAAGGCCTTGGTCGAAAGACAAGCTGTTATTTAAAAGAAAACACATATAGGTAATTTAAAATAGTTTTACTTTATTAGCAACATACTTTTTAATTATAATTATTGAAATAAGTTAAAAATATAGAATTAAAGGCTTGTTTTATTATATTAATTATATCTGTTTAAAAGTAATCAGCGAAGCCACGAACAAAGGCTTTGATATTTTGGGCAGTCAATTAGCATGTTATTTATTATTTAACAACATAAAACTATCTATAAATAGTTAAAATATTATTTGTCAAATTTCTGAGCGGCAATGGAAACTATTAAATTTTTACCTAAAATATTAGGATATTACATATGAAATTTCGTTTGAACTCCAGGTACTGTTCTAGATCAATTCTTAGATCTGGCTGGTCTACAGGGCTCAGACATTGCGACTAGCGCTTCTGGTAATAAAACATTTTTTGACATAAGGCCTATATAAGCGTTGTATAGTTGCTATAGAATGTTATACAGTTCTGATACAAGCTAAGATCCTTGTTAAACCGTTGTATTAGAGACAAAATGGCGATATTCAGTATGATAACTTTGGTTAGTGAATGAGTTTTCTGAACTTTGTGTAGATGAAATGCTTACTCATTCAAATTTTCGGCTAGACGAAGAAAGGGCTAATCAAAAAAATATCTTTAAATAACGAGGTCCTTTTAATAACAACAATTCATTATTATTTAAAGATTTACAGGAGCCTATTGAGCACATATAGTATTTGGGAAGACACAGCTTCGAGAGAGAAGCCGATACGATGAATCAGTTGGGTTGGGTCAGTGACTCAGTTGGCAGTAGTCTTTAAAAAATGCAAACTCCCCATGATCACCTACGAGGCAGAAATGTGGCCTCTGACTATCGGACAGGTCCACAACTTTTCCGTAGCTGAACTTGCTATTGAATGCGCTATGCTCGGAGTCTCTATGTTGGATAAAATTAATAATGAATTCATCCGGCAAAGAATTAAAGTTACTGACGTAGCGCTAAGGATTTGCTCTTTAAAGTAACAGTGGTCCGGTCACGCGGTCCGAAGAACGGATGGCCTGTGGCGATTTTATTACTTATACAGAGTTGGTCAACCCCGACCAGGTGGAATGGTGATCTCCATGCAGGAGCCGGTTCAAGTTATCAATGAGTAGCAGGAGATCGACCGTTTTGGCGTTCATTGATAAGGGCCAATCGATCAACGCCGGCATCGGACTGATAGGGGCTGATTATGAAGTACGTATGTTTGAAAAATTATCCATTTTATTGCAGATAAAAAAGAATGTGATGATTACCTGCCCATGACCATGGATCATGTAAACCGTCTGAAACGTGGGAAAATTGTAAATAAAACTAACCGCGATAAAATCCGTAAAGTTTATTATTAAATCAAAACCTTACAAAATAATATTAACTTTATTACTTAAGCATAAGTATTGCACGCTGGACACATTTGTTTGAAACACCGGCTGCACTTGATTTATTTAACTCACGGATCACACGTTCTAAATTTTCGCTATTAAAAACTTTATTTAACACATAAGATGACAGCTTTATACAAAGAAATTATTTTAACATTGTTTCCGTTATTTTCATAAATATTTTTTTTTACGAAGTATTGTTTTGGTTTAAGTTTCTTCTAAAGGAAAGCTCTAAACTATTCTATATATATCTTTTATTAGTGCTTGCCTATGCAACATAATGCAAAAAAAATCTTTAGTATGGTTATTTTTTTCTCTTAAAGTACTAAAAACCGACATAATCAAAATAAGAAAAATATATTTTTTAAATTATAGAGAGACGAGATTCGTATTTTTACGTGCTACGAATGTATTCATACATTATCACGTAGTAACATAGGTTACGTTTATGATCTACTTTAATAAATAAAGCTCTTCTGAACCCACTCAAAGAGTTAAAAATTATCTCATTAACATTAAGTGTTTTATTTTTTACAATAATCCCAAAACTTTGGAACCCGTTTCCCGAACGGATCTCTAGTTCAAAATAATTTTATTGGAAATTATCTAATCAGTTATTTACACAATTACAATTTTATCCTCAATCATAAGCTATTTACTTTTTATAAAAATATTGAGAAATATAATATAATAATATAGAGAAAAGTCGTTAAAAACTGTTGTTGCAACGTTACGTGTATAAATTTGTTACTTTAAACAACGTATTGGACAAACTTTTAACTAACCTGCAACTATTTTAAATAAAAATAGACAAAACTGCTGATACGTGCTCAAAGAGTCCACTGGAGCGCATTGTTGTTACAGTGCCCGTGAAACGTGTATTCAATTTGCCATATCTGCTATAAGCCGTGCCTAGAGCAAGCGTTTCACTGCATTTAAATTTTAATTCCGTTCTCTCGAAATATGTAAGAATAATTTAATATTTAAACCACTATATATTTAACATGGTTAGGTAATACAAATTTATATTATGAAGTAAGAGAATAGTTATCAACAAAACCATGCAATAGCATATAAAACTAATTTTAGGATGACTTTCAATTCATATAAGGTGCAGCTACTTAATTAAATAATGACTTACTATTTTTTAAAATATGTATTATTATAGATAATACGGTTCCTTAATATTGACTTTCTGATTATTAAAAAGTAATCAGAAGAATCACACATGTCAAAAAAGATAAAAGGTTTAACGCATTTATATATAACAAAACACAACTTTTAATATTTTTTTGGTATCGTTTTAATCGTCATAGCACAAAACTATTGACATTTTGATTTAGTGTTAATCCTAATTTCATATAAAAATATCTCTAAACATCATTTCTATAAGTCTTTCTACTTAGGCTTAAAACGATTTCGTTAAACGGCTTTCTTTGTTTTATGGTAATAATCCAAATAGGATTTATTTTACCGATAAAAGTATTCGTGGTAAATATATATATAATTTTATAATTTTACTACAAGTAACAATAGTTTTTTGTCCAGCCATGACACGCACTGGATAATAGGTTCGTGTCATCTCGTCCGACATTATTTATGCATAATTACTCTTATGTTGTTCCGTAGCAACATATTACGATATTCGCTTATTGTACATGTTAATTATATTCTAAGTAATATAATATGTTATAGTATTTTAGTGAGGTTTTCTAAACCTACTGTAAAGTAAAAATTGATAATTATTTTAATACAAAGTCAAATTGACAGAAAAAAATAAAGCATAGTATTAAAACGGCCTTTCAACAGTCGTAGATGTTTCGTAATATAATTTAATTCAAATACAAATATAGAAAAGGTTTATTTTCTACGTAAGTTTACACAAAAAATAATAATGTGACATAAAATTAATATCAGTTATGTCCAAAAAACCCCATAATGGAGACGGTGTGCATTAGGGGAAGCCTATATCAAGGAATGGTCTAACACAGGCTGATGATGTATGTATGTTTTCTTTGCCCCTAGTCATTTTTGTATGTCTGCAATAAGAGAGCACGACCACAGTCTAGTTTATATACTCCTTGCATCTGTAAAGGCATAATTCTGTTGACAGATAGTAACAACTGGCCAATCTTCATCGTTGGCTCATAATAATTAAATTTGAATTATATAATTAATAATATCTTGAAGCGACCTCCTCGCTTCAAGATATAATAAATTTTATCCGTGACGCCTCTGATGTAAGTTAAAATAGCAGCCGCTCTTCGAACCTTCAAATAAGGAAGTTAGCAATGTTTTATGTATCGGATGAAGACTATCAAAAATCTTACGCCACAACAACAAGGGCTCATTTCACATTTAATGTACTTAAGCTTCTCCCCTATGTATATTTAATATACCAATATAGAATCATCATTAGTTCATATCATTATATATTTCTTAGAAAAATATTCACAGATTTCGTCTTTGTTATTTGATTTCCCTATTTCTCTTTTAACGAGAAACACCTACGTAAACCCCGCCTTCTCGAGTCAAGGAGTACTAAATGTCAATGAACTTGGAGGCACTGACGTCCTGCGTAAATCCATCAGCCCAAACTTTTTGGTAAAATTTTCTAAAAGAATTTGAGCTACCATAATTAAATGTACACGGATAAAACTTTTTATTTAATTTGAAAACATGAATTCGGTAAATTGTTAAGTAAATGAAGCCAGAAATACCGAAAACACACCTGAAGTTGCGGTGTCGTATGCATTAACTAAGTTGTTGAACTTGCAACTCTGAGCTAACTAGAGCTAAAGCTTGAGATATTCCGGAAATACTAAACCACGGCCTTATAAAAAGTAGCCCTAACGGCTTATTGGTGGTTAACAATGTATTTTGTAGATATCACAATTGACTTGTGATTAAAATTTTAAATCTTATATCTATCTAATTTTAAATATATATTTTACTATCGTCTTAACATTACATCATGACAGTACATCTAACATAAAATAGGTGGTCCCATGTCAGATGGAAAAATATCAATGATATTTATTATATTTATATTAAATTATATTATATTATTATACCTAAAGCATATGACTGACTTCAAATTGTATACCAAAAAAGTGTAATATTCCATTCTTAATACTTTATATTAAATATTATAAGTATCGAGAATGGAATATTTCCAATTTCTGTCATATTAAAATCAAAATCGGAGCTATGAATGAAGCATCGAGGTAACATATATAAAAGCAAAAAAAAGGGATTGAGTACCTCCTTCTTTTGGGAAGTCATTCAAAAATATATACTACATTCGGTCCTCTTTGTCATAATCTACATATTTTTAATAACAATCAATCTAATAATCGTTATTTCAATATGCTATATTAATTTAATGGAATTTTATTTGAACCTTGAAAAAAAAATCATGCGGCATAAGTACAGATACCCTATTTTATTTAATACAATGTATCCGGCGAAGCGTGCGGAATCACGTTAGTATGTCAAATTTATTACATAATTTACTTACTTTTATATATGGCCTTCGTCTTTTAAGGATATCTTTTTTAGTTTAAATGCACCAAAAGCATTATTTAATTTATAGATATGATTCTTAATGTAATATTATGCAATATTAGCGTCAAAATAATATACTTACTTTTAACTACGGTAAGACCATTCTTTGAACAGTTTTTGTAATAGTTTTAAACATCTTCATTAAAAGGAAACAAATTGTTATTATTCTTATTATTCTCATCCCAACAAAAGCACAAATGGCCGGGATCACGGCTCCAAAGAGTATGTAACGTACCGAGTCCAAAAGCACCGCCTTACGAAAACGCGTTAAGAGTGACTTGCCTCTGAAATCAAAACGTTTTTAGGTTTTGCGCGAGACTGGTGGGGACAAAACCATTGACCGATACATAATGGTCACCTGACCTCGTTATTATTATTATTATCATCATCATCAGCCTTAGAAAATGGACGCCAAGACGAAACAGTCCCCTGCTACTCGCCTTCAACCTGAACCAGCTACTGCACAAAGATCGGCTTCCACCTGGTCACAAACACTCCTCACTTTTACTAAATGTGGCATCTACTCTAGAACCTCACTAGCCTATCGGACATTGGTTCTTTGGACTACATGGCCAGCCCACTACCTTTTCAATGTGCTAATCGTTTGCATTATGTTGGTAACTATAGTTCTTTACCGGATAAATTCATGATCCCTTCAAACCGAAACACGCTAGTGTTTTAACGCTACCGCCTTGCGGCAGAAATATACACCACGTGGTACCGTCTTAGACAGCCCCTTGTAAAAAGGGGGCCCTTAACCTATCACCTCTCTAGGCGAATTGAATCCTCCACCCGAGTCAATGACATCCTCGGCAAAACAAAGGGGTAAATGGTACACACTGTTATAATTTATGCCACATCTATTAATTTGTACACTGTATAGTTTTATTATAAGTAACAGACATGGTGAAAAGGTAGCACAAAATATTTATTTCCATTAATCTAAACTTCAATCTCCATGTAAAGTTCAAATATAAATATCGAATCTCATCGATACAACTTATACCATATTGTATTATGATACTAATTGTCTCTCGTAATATTCATAAATTTTAATGAACATCACTTGTGTCATTAACTAGTTAATATTAAAGTTACTTTAGTTTGGTTATAACTAATTCTATCCATGTTACAGAACTTATATATGGGAAGCTGGTTTAAGAAAGTCGTAGCATAAAACTTTATTAATACCGATACCTCTTCTTTAATGTATTATAATACTACTGATGAAGAGTATACCTTTCTTTACCAATAGCATTATAACATATTGAAGAGGTAAGGGTAACTCGCCCAATTAAATTAATGATAATAGATTAATTTTGGCAAATTGTTCTGAAATATTGTTTCATTCGTTTAGTTTTCGAATTTCCTCGACTTATCTTCGCAGTCTACAAACCTATTAATATACCATGCTTTCCATTAAAATTATTATATAACAATTATATAATAATTATTATTTTTTTTTTATAATAAGAACAGTAAAAAAGGCAATTAAGAGCAAATTGGCAAAAAGATGTAAATTAAAGTTATTGGTAAACGTTATTCCCCGAAAAAATAAATATATCAAAGACAGGCAGAAAGTCAACATTCGCAGATATTAAAAAATATTTTTCTTTAGCAGCATAACGTTAAATTTATTGCAGGCATACTAATAATTCTCAAAACTGGGCATATAAATCCTTAATAAAAATAAATTTATTATTATATTGCAATTAAATTGTAACTCCGTTTCTTTATTTTTTTACTATATAGGTAAGTAGTATATAGTAAAATTAACACTATATTAGGTAATTAAACAAATAAAAATGAATGGAAACTGGTAAAGGTTGATATTAAATAGTATTTGTACATTTACACAGTTTATGTTACACATTAAGGAAAAACAATACCATCATCATAATAACCAGATCCTAACAATCCACTGCTAGACATCTTTTTCAATGAACGCCACGACGGCCGATCACCTGCCAACTTGAACTGGCTACTGGGCGTCAAAACAATGTATTAAATTTAAAGTCAAAATGAGATTCATAATGATATACGTTAATTAGATTATGCATATCATTACAATATAGTAACTTGCTTGGTTATCTTACCGGGAATTCTTTATTAAAAATTTTTATATTGTGTATCCTAAATGTCATCGCACAATATCTGTGAATGGAATTTTGATTTTAAATCCTATAATTCTTTCGTTTTAGAATAAAAGCCCATTCTGTAGGCCGCTTTCCCTGTATTATGGTAATAACCCAAATAGGATTTACTTTACTGATAAAAGTATTCGTAGTGAACCGTGGGCGATGATCTAAAATACCCTGGGTTCGATTACCGATCCCTCAAACTTATTAGGATGGTAATAATTGATTGGGTATAATACTTATATATGCAATCGTACGTATGTCTTTTAAGACATAAAATGATACGGGGAAAGGTACTGAAGTGTCCATTGATATATACTTATATATACTTATATATATTCAAGCATATTTTACCAACCCATTTAACAAATTTAAAAAACGTTACACTGATTTTATCAAAACTATGCACAGTGTGGCGGATATCTATGCTTAAATTGTTTATTTTTATTTTGGAGCAACGCGACTTGCTGTCTAAAGGTCAACCATTAAAAAATTTAAAGGGTTCAATGTGGGACTATTCCACTGCCTTATTTTGCACATAATATTGAAACAAGTATTCATCTATTTTCAAAAATCGTGTTCTATAAAAAAAGCTAATTTCGAAGTAACCTGTAAGTAGAATAAAATTTTTTTCCGTTCAAGATATATGTTTGAGATAACTAAAGAAAATATAGATTCCAATAATAAATTTAAAAATTTATCATTGGAATCTTGTAAATATTTGAAAAAGTAGAGCATTTATTCCGATTTTCCCCTTTTTCACTTTTTTATTTTACAAAACCTTATAGTATAAATTTTAAAGAAAAACTAACGTCGCTGTCGTTCAACCATGACATGCACCGGATAAGCGACTCATGCCTTGTCAACATTTTTCAACACCACTTGCACATTTTATTTTATAACGTAGTTCGAATTTGGTAATTTTATATTACAAACCCGAAAGATAATAATTACATATGGATATATATTGGCTATATATAAAAACAACAAAATGGACTCAAGTAAAACTTAGGAATGACATCTCTTACACATCAGAATAACTGAACTTTGAAGTTACACATATGTCTTCTTGTCAGGTGGTAGGTTCCCCTTTTACATGGGACCATCTGGGACAGTACCACTGCGGTGCTCATTTCTGCCACATAACAGTAGTATGAAAGCACTATCGTGTTCAGACATGAATGGCACCGTGGCCTGCATTTATTGGGTAAATAAGACGTAACATCCTTTTTCTCACCGTAAGCAGCGCGTTTGTGATTCCCTGGCATTGAGGATGTCCATGGGCTTGGGAGAGCACATTTTACCAGTTGTAATACTTTAACGTACTTAATTAATTTTAAATTGGAATTATTTCTTATGTTTACGCGAATACTATACATTAATAAATAAAATTATTTTTTTACGGATTTTATCGCGTTTATTTTATATATTTAAATTCCCGACGTTTCGAACACTTTCCAGCGGCCGTGGTCACGGGGTAGACTGAGATGTCATGCGTCTCGTTGCCAGTGCTGAAGCGGGGTTTCCAGATCTTAATTGTAACTAATTATTTTAGTATGTACACCGACTTATGCAAAATGAACCGATTTTATCATTCTAGCCGGCAGTGGCAAATTTTAATTTATCAATTATGGGGTTCCAAGCAGGTGGTAGAACCCAACCATTTTCTCTATTGAAATTTGGATGTTTTCTAATCTCAATAGCCTCACGGATCATCCTTGGTAGGAATCGTTGTTCTGTAGCGAGGATTTGTGGTCGATCAAATCTGACGTAATGGTTTGGTCGATTTAAAGTATGGTCACCCACTGCCGATTTGTTGGGCCTTCTATGTTTAATGTCAGCTATATGTTCCTTCACGCGGGTTCTTATTGCTCGCATTGTTTGTCCAATATAAGAGAGACCACAGTCACAACCTAGCTTGTACACTATAGGATCTTGTAGAGGAATATTGCACTTAACAGGTGGTAGGAATTGACTAATCTTCTTCAGCGGCTTGAAATAAGTTTTAATTGAAGCCCGCCTCAAAATGTAGCCAATCTTGTCAGTTAAGCCTCTCACAAAGGGTACAACAGCAGGTACTAGATCCACTGTGGCTGCCTTCACTCGGTCACTGTGACGCTGCCGTGGCGCAGCAAGCTTGTTGTCTCGCAGTACTTGCTTAACATGGTGTAGCTCAGCCGCTAGGTGTTTATCATCACAGATCCCTCGTGCTCTCTGAAACAAAGATTTGCCCACGGTAGCTAACTGGGATCGATGGTGGTGTGAATTACCGTTTAAATATTTATTTTTATAGGTTGGTTTCCTATACACAGTATGGCTCAAGGTGTTAACAGGATTGTGAATAATTAAAATATCAAGAAAAGCTAAAGAATTGTTACTTTCTAACTCCATAGTAAACTGTATTTTTGAATTAATGGAGTTAAGGTGGTTTAAAAATGCATTTATTTTATCATATGGTAATATGGTAAATGTATAATCTACATAGCGCTTATAAAATATTGGATGAATGGGAGCAGCGAGTAGGGCCTTCTCCTCAAAGATTTCCATAAAAATGTCAGCAACAAAAGTAGACACCGGGCAACCCATCGCTGCACCATCAATCTGCATGTAGAACTGATACATTTTTGATTTGAATTCGATAAAAAATATCTCTTAATAGTACTACATAACAGCCTGCGATAGTATGTAGGCGCATCTGAGTAGATGTAGTTGACGATCGTGTTCGTGATGCGAATTTTCAAGGCCCTCGCAACCTTTTAATTTTGTTGTTCCCTTTTATTATAGAACATTGATTGAACCTTCCTTAAAACAAGTTAAACTGCAACAACATGACCGCTTACCAAATTAAACAATGGTTTAAGCGTTTGTACGAGTGTTATTTTTTATTTTTATTAATGATTTTATTTAATAGTATAAAAATAAAAAATCAAACATTTATTATTTGTTGTTATATTTTCCCGCCGCTTACCTTGGCCCCAAAAATTTGATTTCATAATAGTTATTTTTTATATTTATATCACACGCAAACTAACATAGACTTTGGAGGCTGCAGCGTTTTGTCCGCTATTTTTAAAATTCTTTATAAAAGAGTTAAACCATTAGAACCCTCATTGATAATTTCCAACTTAACGAAAAAACAAAAATTGAAATAAGTCTCAATCTAAGGTATTGTATATTACGTGGTGTTTTATTAATAATTTGGTTATTAATCAAATTTTAGGTTAAAATTAGTTGAAATATATAATTTAAAAAGTGTTCATTATAAATGAAACACGCACCTTGTTAACCAATAGATATAATGAATTTGCTTTGCCCTTCTGCTTACCCACCGGACTGTTCTAAACAGCTGTTAAAGCTGCTACGTATAAACACAATGTAATTTTCTCTAATATTGGCGAACTTTGCTGTTTCAATAGTTTATTAGCATTTGAGTTTTAGATTTAATTTTACGCTATACTATATTTTACAGGTTTAATAATAATATACATTCGATGTTTCATACGCTTAATCGTTATCGATGACTCTTCTTTTTCCTAGCTAATTTTCCAAGTTTAATGGGGTCGGCTATTATTATTCCTGATTTAAACGAATATTTTTTTATATACAGTATTAGCTGGGCTACTGACGAAGTTCATATTTTATTTTCCAGGTTGTTAGGTATTATTGCTTTTTACAAATTAAGAAAAAACAACGGTAACATAAAGTTGTTTTCCCGCAATTTTCAAAACCACCACCTTCAGCAGTATCCAATATCGCAAGGCCACAATTAGAGCAATTACAGAGAACGTAATTGGTAATTGATGCTATTAATTAATATTTATATTCCATATTTTATTTTATAAACACACAATTCATCTTTACTCAACCATAAGTCTCTTGTCTTCTTTATATCTATTTCATTCAATACATTGACAATTGTATATGTTCTTCACGTATAGAAGGTGTATTTATATCCCTTAAAAGCAATTTTATATCTAAATATTTTCTCAAAAGTAATTATCCTTACCCTTGATTACTTAAAAACTTCCAACATTGTCCGTCAAAGGCAAAAAGGATTGGCTAAAATAGATACCTCGGTTGTTACACAATTAATTACTTAGTGGGACCTTTAAACTTAATAATGTTATATAACATAAAGCATGACTTTGAAACAAGTACGAAAATAACTTGATATTTCTTCGCGAAGAGTTCTACGGTTTCGTTTTGTCTGTGGGCTTTTCCAGTAGAGGTCAGAGGCCACTCTGATTTTTCAATTTGACGATGTCCTCCATTTACTCCACGACCTAAGTTTGGAAAGAGTAACAACGACTGATAGTCTCAATGGCAAACCTCGAGTTGCTGGATATCTTGCAGCTTCGTACATACCTTATATACAAATAAAGTACTGATTTTCACAACCAATTGATTATTAACGAAAAGGATATTACAGAAATATGCTACCCATTATAATGGACGATTCATTTTAATTACATAAATCTGTTTATTTTGAAAATGTTTATATGAAATTGCCTAACAAATAGTGCTTTCTTTGATTTCTTATTTGATCCTAAATGAATCGCGTTAGAAAATTACAAACGGCACTTAAAAATAAATATCTTTACATTGTTACTATAGTAAGCTAAATACAGCAAGTTGGTGCAAATAGTGTTTCAACGTGAAATAATATTAAGTAATACGGTATAAGATATTAAAAAAATGTAGTAGTCCGTAATAATAAGCCATATATGTCCGTAATGAATAAGCCATATATGTACATCCGAGTGTCATCTCTCCCGTGGTTTGTCTACAATCTTTATAAATGTTACATGGAATTCATAAATAAATTTACTCTAAAGAAAAGCAATTGATGTGTTAATTATTATGGATGATTATATCTTTATCTAGTGATGTAAAACTTTTTCCCTAATGCGTTAGAGCAAATGTATTTACGTATTTATCTGTGGCTGTCTTTGTAAATGTTTGTGTATTGGTATATAAATATGCAATAATACATAAAACATAAATATGTTGGTCTCGCGTTTTTGTGTGGAATAGGAAAAAACATCAGTACATTCTTACAAGTGTTTCCATTTGTAATATATTTTCATTTATATTTGATTTACATAAATGATATATAAAGAAATATCAATGATTGAATAAATCAATCTTGAGGAATACTAATCGATCACATTATTAAATGCTTCATATCGATGTATTGCATACTTCGATATTAATTTATTGCGATACATTAAGTATTGAGACATGTCAGATACTATTAAAAAAATATCTTTTTGTTATAATCAGAAAATTAAAACTAAATTAGATACATTTTTTCGGATGTTAGTATACCTTATATATGAGATTGCTAATATGGCTTGTATTAAATAACTTAAGCTAACGTTACACTTTATGTGTGAAAACTCTTTAATTATTTATATCAAATCCATTTTTTCATTAAAATTGAACAAGCAAAAACATAGCTTATTATTAATATTACAAAAAATGTAGTCCGTTATACTGTCGAGAAATGGCTATTAGTAATTGGCTATTGCTATTATTATTAACAGACACAAAAATATTTACTGAAGATGTAAATAAATACGCGTTATATTTTATCAGTTAAACGTAAAATTACATGAAGCTTTAATCACCGTTACTAATAGGATTTACTTCACGAACACAACGTACTCTGAACTTTAAAACTTTCCAGGTTCGCTAGTTAAACTTTAAAACTCGTTTCTGTAGTTTATATTTTAAGAGCAATTAGAGTTAAAAATTTAAAATAATATCATATATAAAGAAAAATATAGAAGAATTGCTTCCAATGCAATTTTTAACATTACACATTCGGCGAACGGTTATAATAACCCTTTGACGGCTACCGCCTGGAAAAGAACCGCTACGCTGTCTTTTTAATACGCATTGTGATACGCTGTATTTCAATTTAAAGGACACCTTACCTTCTGTTTTTGGTTTACTTGAAGATCAATATATAAATATTTGTATGTTTTTATTTTAAGACCATGTACAATTTAAACAAGCCGCCTCTGTGGCCTAGGTATTTGCCCTTGCTTTATTAACCGGAGGTCGTGAGTTAGAATCCCGCGGGGATACTTGTGTTATCGTTGTTTTCTGGTTGATTAGGGCAGTTTGGGCCGATCATCCAATTGTCTAAAAAGTAAGATGATCCCTGTGTCGTTTGGGCATATAAAAAGTTGGTTCACCCGTTCACCCGTGTTGTGCATAAATAGAATTTGTGGCAACCATTCTTTATTTCCAGAAAAGTAATAAGTAATTATTAGCGGAGCTATTCGGATATAAATACTTAACTCCACTTAGAGCTATTACACCGTACTAATGGGCGAAACATGACTTTGACTGTTCAGTAATAAAAGTTTGACCTAAGATGAATCAGCTAGAGTAATTATACTATGGAAGACAAGTAATATATTATAATATATATATATATATATATATATCTTGCCTCTGCTATTAGTAATAAATTTCCATACTTAAGAAAACAAACTGATTACTAAACTATTTTCACAGATTCACTGTTTTCCGACTACTATTTTGCTGCAAAAATTGGCACCACGATAGTCCAATCGGTGTCCCGAAAAAAAACTGCTTCATGAGTAAAAATTCATTCAGTATTTTTTTTTATTTGTACATCATCAACCTGTGTTAGTCCACGAGAGGGTTTTTGGACCGTATCCCACCACGCTGGTCCAATGCGGTAAGGTAAGTGGACTGACTTTTTACATGCCCATCCGACGCATGGATCACTTTACTTTTCAGACAATTGAGTGATCGTCTCAAATTATTCTAACTAACCAGAAAACATCATTAACACAAAGTTGTTTCACCGCGGGATTCGAATCAACTACCTCCAGGTTAGCAAGGGCCAATACCGCTACAATAAGAAAAATTTACTTTGTTCTTCCATTATATTTTTACAGTAAATACTAGTATTTATTATATTCCTTATATTAAATTTTTACCAAACAATTATTCAATACTACAAAACAATAACAAGTCTTTATTTATGTAGCGAGTGATGAAGAGAACTAAAGTGGCTTGATTAATTTCATTTACGCGTAGCCTTCTCTTCATTTGACGCTTGGAAAAAATTCAATTTCCAATCATTATTCAACTTTATGAACTCAATTTATTTACTTCCATCAAAACAATTTTGATTATTGCATCAGCATCTTTAAATAAAAATTCTTAAAGCAAATACAAAATTTAGTTTTTTACTAATTAGGGATGGTTTATTTTTTTTTGGAAAAACCTTTAATTTGTTTTTCTATCCATGCACATATTATCATCATAATCTAAAACCTTATGAGTAGAAATAACTTTTGTTCGACTTCGATTATTACATTTTTTAATGTTTAAAAAATTTGAAAGTAATTTTTATTTTGCTTACTTAAACGAACCATTACTCTATATTTTTTCTAGCTTATATATAGAACAATGGCATACCTATTTTTTCCTGCGTAAACAAAATCTACACAAAAATTATATTAAAATGGAAAAATAAAGCATTGGAATTTTAACATTTTATAATGAAATAAGGTAACAACTTCAATGATTTGAATTTGTTTTAGTAATAAAGGGTGTGTGCATTTATGTTCAAGCGTTAGAAGTATAATTCTTTGTCGTGACAAGAGAAAAATCTTAAAAAAATATTATTTTTTGCCTTATTCTACGTTTTAAAAAAATACGACCGTAACAATAGATAAATGGCATTTAATACAATAAAAGTTTTATGACGTTTAGTTTTATCTAGTTAAATAAAGTTGATTTAAATGTCACATGATAACTAAAATTTTGATTATACCTTCACTTCAGGGTGTGGGTTTTAGTAACGGTGTGCGCGTATCGTAAAAAGTAATATTTTTTTCGAATAAAAGTAAATCTATAAAAAAATCATAGCTTCGAAAAGAAAAAAAAAATGATTCAGTTGTAATAAAACAAAGAAAATCTTTTAAAAAATATGTTTGCCAATCTAAATCATAAAGTAAGAATGTGTCAGTAGTGAGGTCCGGGGCTATGTGAGCCGCGTTTCAAAAGTGTTCATACTGAGCAGTTCTTTTCAAATAAATTTGTAAGCCAATAATTACATTTCGGTACTACATTTTTAATATCACTTATCATTCTATAGCATAATTTTTTAAAGATATTGATTAATTTTTGGCATTTTTTTATAACTGCCAAAATCTGCGATGTTAATAAACATTACTTTAACCACAATTCGTAAAATGATCTTAAACAACGTGTCTTTTTATCATAGAACATAGCGCGCATTTTGCGAACATTTTTTTTGAATAATTATTTTTGTAAATACCGGTTTTTAACTTTAGGTTAAACTCAATTTGATACTATCTTAAGATTAATAAAATTAAAAGACAAGATAGATTTGCTATTCCAATAAAAAAACAATCCTTTTATAACTGTTTGTAATATTGCAGCCTCGTTGTATTATTTTTCCTCGCCATATAGTACCCATGCACAATTTTTAAAGAATAACTTACGTCCGTTCTGTCCGGCCATGACACGCAACGGACAAGCCAGGCGCGCTCTAACATTATTTATGCAACAGCACATGTCGCTGAGCACCTGCTCGTTATTCAGTTATAAAATAGTACGGACTTCGCATATTTTACATGTAAACTATGCGTGTCCATGATAATAAGGTGTTATGTTTACCGTAATATTTATTGCTTTTTTTTATTTATTACCAACGCTTACTTTAAGTTTTATTTGTGTGTAGGTGTCTTTTAAATGAAATTTTTGTGATAAATAACCTAAGTGTTAGTATTTTTATGCAAATACAGAGTTTAACGGATCAATAGATGTCGATAATAGTATATACTATAATCGACAACAATCTGTCCCGTAAACGTGAACTCTGAAAGAGCTTCAAATGTCAGAAACAAAAAAATATGCAACCAACGTGATAAACCTGTAAAAAGTGAATTTAATCTGTATAGTGATCGCGTATGTACAATAAATTATTATATGAAAGTACAATTATTATCACTTTTTCAAATGACTTACTATCGACGCTAAGTTTTCTTTTTACATTAAGTAATCCAAAACTTTGTTAAATAAGTTTTGCCCAACGCAAAGGCATCTGTCAGTTATGAAAATTTTACGAATGTGCACGTAAATAACTGTAGTATCTTTGATAAAACCTTCTAGTCAAAGAAGAGCTATTCGTAATGTACTACATGGTCATTTTATTAAATTTTTACTCGATTTATTTTCTAGTCTTGCATCTATTGTATGTGTGCATTTTTACATGCAATGGGATATGTACGTATAAAAATAAAATATAAAAAATTTTATTACTTTTGTACACTGAAGCCTGAAAGTGTATCATATATAACAAGTATATCAAATTATTGCTTCAAAAATCTTTTCGATAAAATCGCTTATTTCAAATAAATAGATAGTAAATAACTAGTAGACTTATAGATGCAGTAGTATATAATAACCACGTAAATGCAAAAAATAATTAACTAATTTCATGAATTTTGTACTTTCAACTATATCGTTTAAAAATATAAACATAAACAATAGAGAGCTAAAACAATAGGTCGAGCTTAGTGTAAGCAACAAACTAGCAAAGTTCTGAAGCATAAAAATAAGGTACATTGTGTTGTACAGGGGCTATTAATAGCCGTGTAAAATAATCCAGCGAGAGCAGTAGTTTTCACGCAGTTTGTAAGAGCGATTGTATTTCGCACTTTAATGTTTCAAGTTAGGACTCTAATAATTTTCTTGAACTTTTATTTGTGTAGTGTTGAGGGCCAGATAATTTTGTTTTATTTATAAAAAAAATGAGATTATAGTTTAGGAAATATACTAAACATATAATGCACAAGTTATATCAGAAAAAATATCGCTTAATTTAATATAAGTCTAAAACTCTCTATTTTATTTATATAAATATCATTTGATAATAATAGAATACTTCAACTTTTGACTACCATACTACTACTACTACAATGATTTTTAACATTTTTTCAACAGATATAACCTTTAAAAATTATTTTATTTAGAGCTTTAACTTTTTTTTAGATAATTCAGCATATAGTCTAGTATCAAAGTAACAAGTGAAATTTTAACTGAAAATATGGCCGACTGCAGGCAGTACAAAACTGTTTTGCGCAATATAAGCGGGTAACAACATGCCCGCAGAAAAAACTACCCAACAATTTGTACCACTGCATATTGAATTTATAATATCTTTAAAGGCATTCATTTAATCAGAATATTGTGTATTTTTAAATTAATTAAATTGTATATAAACTTCGCTATATTACCTAAATGTACTTTTCAAAGGCCCCAATGCATTTTATAACAATAATTTACATTTTAGTGGTTTGTCATCACCATCATCATCAACGTCAGCCCCTATGCACGCCTAATCTCTTCCGTTAGGGGGTTTGGACCGTATTCCACTACGCTGGTCCAATGCAAGTTTCAGCGATCATTAATTCGCAAATGAATGATACTATATTCTTAATGGTGCATGAGGTTTAAAATCTTACCCCTAAAGCACCTTGCTGAATCATTCCATTAAAAACTTAATAAAGTAGGAATATTATTGCAGTCCTTACATTTCTCACTTGCGGTTAAACTAACACGATATTTTTAAATATTTTCTAATTTTAAAATATTAATTATCGTGCATGATACATGAAACACAGATTTTATCACTTGTTTTTATTTCAAAAACTTTATATCTGATATTACCAAATGCAGAAGAAAGATTATAAAACTGATCGGCATTAATCAGAAAACTGGACTGGATAAAGCTGGGATTTCATTAAAGTAACAGATTATACACGCATGGCTAAAATGCAGGATAAATTACATCAAGTAGTGAGTTTAGCTTCTTTTTATTCAAAATGGCTCTGTGTGGCTCTGAGATTGCTGTTTACTAAGAAGATTACACAATATTAGTTGAGTTTTTTCATTTATTAAGGCATAACAGAAAACTTAAAGGTGTGGTCTTTCACAACACATCTTTAATTTACAAATTTCTATATATTTCAAATTGTTATACATGTTGTTTACATTATTATATAACATCATGAATATTAGAGATATAATGGAAATTAACAATATTTTACAAACACATACTTCAATGATATATTTCTTCAGTGGCAAGCGGAACGCAATATATTGTGATTTTATTTAGTGCGGTAATTTGCTTTGTACATCCTGCATACATTTTTTATTGACCTGCAAACGAATGAAATAAAATTGTTTTGATTTTTTAAAAACGATATTTTTTATAATTTTATTTCATATATCCTGTTACTAGTAATAAGTTGCAGATATTTAATCAGGACTCTTTCGAGCTATTATGATCGTCAATCAACCAACCAAGCAGTTCAAAAGTTATGACCTGATCAGAAAACCCTGCAACAAACTCTGTGGTTGTTACAATTTCTTTAATTTTAAATCAATATAATTGCTTTCTTTTGGTATTTGCCAGGTAGTATACCAGTGCATGAGATAAATCATTTCCACGCGTCTTAGTCCGCAAAGTCTAACAGAGAATCGAGCTTTTTAATCAATATTGCGTTTATAACTTTAAGGAAGCCGTCGAGATTTCGCAACCACCAGTGTCAGTTTCACAAACATCAGAGAGTGAGAGAAATTATAAATTAAAATGTATGCTTTTACTTAAATATTATTAAAGGATCCATTAGCTCGACCAAGTTTTTATCTGAAATTGTTTGGTATGCTACTTTAATTGACCAAAGACAACATAAACCCCTTTGCATTCCAAAAACTCGCACTTACCATCGATGTAATACTTTTGTAAGAAGAATAGCAAAATTTAGTTATGGACAGAGGGATTATGAGGGCATAGGGTATAGATAGCATAATTATATATTTTTGGAGGTGGTAGGTCCCCTTTTACAGGAGGCCGTCTGGGTTGGTACCGCCGCGGTGCCTATTTCTATCCTAATGTAGCATGTAAATTACTACTATGCCCGCTTTAAAAGGCATCACAGCCACCATATTTACTAGGTAAACGAGACGTAACATCATGTGTCACGTAGGCAGCGCTTTGGTGATACCCCTGATATTGCCAATTCAATGCTGCCTTTTACATTTACTTACTTGACTAAAAAAAAAAATAGAAACAAATATGTAAAAGTAGGGTAGACTTAAAGTATGAACAAATTCGTTATTAAAGTAATAACCGCCACTGATCGTCCTGTTACAACTGATCTCTTAATTAACCCCATAATTTGGATTCTATAAATATCCCAGGCCCGTATTTCAGAAACAATTGAAATTGTTATGTAAATTAAACAAATTTATAGGGACTTTTTTGATGTTACGCCGTTGCTATATTTCGTAAGTTATACCGCTGTTAGAGGGATTCGTCACCTTTTATAGAAAAAAGTCTTTTTTTTTTTAATAGTTTTAGACAGTTTCCAAAAAAGGCAATTCGGGCGTATTTTTGTTTAATATGTGTTTTTGCATTGTTTAAACTTCCTTTATTTCAATTGATATTATTTTTCTTGTAATCCCATTATCCATAAATTACTTGATAGAGAGTAGAAATACTCAAAACCAATTCTTGACTACGCCTTATAAGGAGCCATTTTGACTTGCGTACAAACTAATCGGCTCAATCCTTAGCCAAAAAACCACTCAGAAGATTAAGGTGTGTCTTTACAAAGGAATCATTGTTTATTAAAACTCTATTTTTTTATTTAAATATATAAAACAAGTTTATTATTCTTGATGCTTGATTAAATTTTTTACCTATACATATTAGGATATTACATATGAAATTTGCGTTTTGTATACTCACAGGTAACTTTTTCTAGTCAATTCTTAGATCTGGCTGGGTCTAAAGGGCTCAGCCATTGGGACTAGCGCTTCTTTTCGCTTGTATAGTTGCTATAGAATGTTATACAGTGCTGATACAAGCTAACACCCTTGTTAAACCGTTGTATAAGAACAAAATGGCGATTTACAGTATGATAGCTTTGGTTAGTGAATGACTTTTCTGAACTTTGTATAGATGAAATGCTTACATCATTTAAATTTTCGGCTAGACGAAGAAAAGGATCATCGAAAAAAAATATTTAGATAACGAGGTTCTTACTTTTAATAACAACAATTCATAAGTAAATAAAGATTTATAAGAGCGTATTGGGCACATATTGCAGTTGGGAAGACACAGCTTCAAGAGAGTGGGAGAGACATAGGGAGTTCGCATTTTTTAAATACAATACTCTTTAAAAAATGCGAACTCTCCATGATGACCTACGGGGCAGAAATGTGGCCTCTGATTATTGGACAGGTCCACAACATTTCCGTAGCTCAACGTGCTATGGAATGCGCTATGCTCGGAGTCTCTTTGTCGGATAAAATTCGTAATGAATTCATCCGGCAAAGAACGAAAGTTACTGACATAGCGCAAAGGATTAGCTCGTTATAGTAGCAGTGGTCCCGTCACGCGATCCGAAGAATGGATGGCCGATGGGCCAATAAGGTTTAAAAGTGGAGGCATTGCCTCCTCTCTAGGAATACAGTGTTGGCTGACCCCTGACCTGGTGGAATGGTGATCTCCGTGCAGCAGCCGGTTTTTAGTAAGCAGCGAGTGACAGGGATCGGCCGTCTTGGCGTTCATCGAAATAGGCCAATCTCCAGCAGTGGACTGATAGGGGCTGCTATGAAGGGCGTATGTTTGAAAAATCATCCATTTTATTACAGATAGGAATGGACGTGATAATTAAGATCCTGTAAAGCGTCTGAAACGTCGGGAAAATTGTACACCAAATTAAACGCAATAAAATGCGTACTGCCTCCGTAGCTTAGTGGTATAGGCGTGTGGCTTAGAAACCGAAGGTCATGGGTTCGAATCCTGCGGGGACGCAACAAATTTTCATTGTTGTTTCCTAGTTGGTTAGGGCAATTTGGGCCGATCACCCAATTGTCTGAAAAGTAAGATGATCCACGCGTCGGATGGGCATGTAAAACGTCGGTCCACCCACCAACCCGCATTGGACTAGCGTGGTGGGATCGTTCAAAACCCCAATGGATAGGGTGTATTAGGAGCCTAATACCCTGTCCAGGATGACTATCACAGGCTGATGATGATGATGATGATGAAAATGCGTAAAGTCTTGTATTAAAAAAAAACCTTACAAAATAATATTATCTTTATTACTTAGGCAAAAGTAATGCATGCTGGACACATTTGTTTGAAGCACCTGCTACACTTGATTTATTCAACTGACGGATCACTCGTCCTAAATTTTTGCCATTAAAAACTTCATCTAATACATATGATGATAGTTTTATACAAAGAAATGATATAAATACGGCTTATGTTCATGATTTAAAATTTTATACTTATTATTACTTTGGCATAAGTTTCTTCTAAAAGAAAAACTCAAAATTTCTTTGCATATCTTCTCTGTATATACAACAGAATGCAACACAAATCTTTTGTTGGATTATTTTTCTCACTTAAAGTACAAAAACCGACATAATGACTACAGGGAAAAGATATTTTTTTTTAATTACAGAGAGATGAGATTCGGATTGATACGTCCTACGAATTTATTCAAACATAATCACGTAGTAACATAGGCTACTTTGTAATCTACTTTAATAAATAGCGCACTCCTAAAAACTTTTCAAAAATTGCTGTTAAATATTTAAAACTGTTTTTAATTTTATTAATAATTCTAAAACTTTAGTGGGACCACCAGTTTGAACCTTGGATGGATCTCTGGTGTAAGATAATTATATTAGAAAATATTCAATCGGTTAAAGGCACAATTAGAATCTTTATATTCATTCATAAGCCTATACACAATCATAATCCATTTACTTCTTTATTAATATGAAAAAAAGTTCTTTAAAATTGTTGTTGCAACGTTACGTATATAATTTGTCTTGAAACAAAATTTTTAATTAACCTGCAACTATTTAAAATAAAAATAGACTAAACTGCTGATACGTGCTCAAAGAGTCCACTGGAGCGCATTGTTGTTACAGTGCCCGTGAAACGTGTATTCAATTTGCCATATCTGCTATAAGCCGTGCCTAGAGCAAGCGTTTCACTGCATTTAAATTGTAATTTCGTTCCCTCGAAATATGTAAGAATAGTTTAATACGTGAACCACTATATATTTAACATGGTTAGGTAATACAAATTTATATTATGAAGTAAGAGAATAGTTATCAACAAAACCATGCAATAACATATAATACTATTTTAGGATGACTTTCAATCCATATAAGGTGCAGCTACTCTGAAATCTTCGCTGGATATTTAAATAATAACTAACTAATTTTTTTAAAATATGTATTATTATTTATAGATAATACGGTTCCTTAATATTGACTTTCTGATTATTAAAAAGTGATCAGAAAAATCACACCGTCAAAAGAGAAAAGGTTTAATACATTTTTATGTAACAAAAGACAATTTTTGATATTGTTTTCATCGTCATAGCACAACATTTTGAATGAAAATAAATCCTAATTTCATATCTACAATATCTCTAAACACTATTTCTATAAGTCTTTCTACTTAGGCTTAAAGCCAATTCGTTAAACCGCTTTCCTTGTTTTATGGTAATAATCAAAATAGGATTTATTTTACCGATAAAAGTATTCGTGATAAATCGGAAAATCCCCAAGATCGATTAACGACCCCTAATACTTATTAGCTTTTAGAAATAATTGATTGGGTGTAATCCTATTTACTAATATCGGTATTCGTGAGACGTAGATACGAAAACTATGACTTTTTAAGAGAAACATACCAGTATTCTGTTCTAACTATTTTGAAGTTATTTAGAATATTTTATTAAATAATAAAATTCTGAGGTTTTATTATAGGTAACGACAGTTTTTCGGCGTTATATTTTACGTTTACTGTATGAAAAGTGCTAAAAACTAAAGAACAAGTGTCGTCGCTCTTGTCCAGCCATAACACGCACCGGATAAGCGATTCGTGTCATGTCGTCAGACATTATTTATGCAGAAGCACTCGTACATTGTTCCGTTGCAACATAATACGTTATTCGCTTATTATACGTGTTAATTATAGTCTATGTAATATATAGTACATATGTTAACTATATGTATAGAAAGGTTTTCTAAAGCTACTGTAAAATAAAAATGATAATTCGATCAGGAGACTAGATTGGGTACCACGCGATACATTTCTGACGATAAGCAGTAGTGTAAAATTGCATGACGTGTTCCGTTTGGCACGTAAGAGCTATTTACTGCAATCGAGACTTCAAACATCCTATGTCTCGTAGGAGCGCGTTGCTGATACCATGAGTAAAATGCCAATGTTCTATGGTTCGGTGACCACTTTCACATCAGGTGGTCTGACTGTTTCGTCTGCTAAGTAAAAACTATAAAAAAATACAAAATAAAATTTATACGAAACATTTGTCAGAATTAAGCATTGTATTAAGAATTGATCTATGAACGTGTTCTTTTGTCCTAAGTAAGAGAGCATGACCACAGTCTAGTTCAAACATTCCTTGCATTTTTAAAGGCATATTTCTGTTAGCAGATAATAAAAACTAGCCAATCTTCTTAGTTGGCCTCGAATAATTAAATTTGAATACGAGCTCGCTTGAAGATATAATGAATTTTATAAGGTTTGGAAATAATAAAAACATCAAAAACAATAAACCGTTTATATAATTTAAATAAAAAATACAGTTTTAATGTATTGGTAATGTATAGGGTTAAAATATAAGATTCTTTTGTAAAGGCTTTATCTTCTAAGTGGTAAAAGATTTTTAACTAAGGATTGAGCCTATTTGTTTGTACGCAAGTCAATATTGCTCTTTATAAGGCGTAATGAACAATTGATTTTGACTATTTTCTAGAACCCATACAAATGATGTGCTCAACTGAGTTTTTTTTTAAAATATCATGAGTTGACTGCATTGTTTAGATCGTAAGTTCACGTTAAGGTTTTTTATAATAATAGTTATTCTATTACAAAATTACGATCTGACGTGTTCACAACACAAAAAATCTGGCGAAATCTGATAGTGGCTAAAATGGTCTAAAATTAAGTTGGCGAGCACATGAACATATATGAATTACGAATAACTCACAGGAAATCAAATATTGTTTTGATTTTAAATATTTTGTCTGTATTATAAATAATATATCACAGAAAAGTTCATACAAAGTTATAAATAGTGGTCATGTGTTTTGATCAATGATAAAACGGAAAAAAAATAATATAACGCTTTATATTACCGTCAATGTATTTATTTAAAACAAATTTATTACAGGTTCCGCATGTAAAGGTAATTAGAATGTTTCAAAACAAGCAACAACTTCCTCCCTGTAGTGTGTAAGTTGCAGGAATGTTTACCAATTGCCATCATGGGACAGATTTGAATGAATTTTATTGAATGTTGGACATCTATATATTATTTATAACACAGTCCCCGAACATTGATGTATGGACACAAATCTGTTACATAAATTCATAGGAATTTTTGGAAAATATTTAAAAAATCTATGCATAGCATTAACGATTGTTAATTTTTCTGTATCGATAAAACATACACACTAAATTTTGTGTTTATAATATTTCATAATCTTATATATTATATCTAAAATTAAAAAGATTTTTTTATATCGCATTGATTTTATCTAAAAAGATTAGTTATCAATTTGCTCTTTACTGTAAGGGTAAAATAATGCTTTAAAATCCAAGTACAAATTTGTTAATTTAGATAACGTTTTACGGTTCATTATCGAAAGTCCAAAAACTTAAACCTGCCCAGCCGCTGGGCCGCTTAACACGCTTTTGCAACAATTACAACTCTTATGTTAATCTATATAAATAATTTACACCACTGTATATAGTTGTATGGTCTACTTACAAACTAATTACAGAGCACGGAATCTTTGCGTAAATTTCACCGGTCTATTGTTGTCACAGAGCGAATGAAACATGTATATTCTATTTGCTACTGTCATTAAAACTTAAAATTGTTGGATAGAGGACATCACAGCGAGCTTAACTATTATAGACTTACATTCCATTACATTTAATATATAAAATGCATTTTTGTAACACTAAGACTAATCAAAATTATTTTAAATTGTGTCTTTTAAAAAATATTGATTAGCCTTCTTTCTTTTTATTTATACAGATTGTACTTTTAAACAATAGTTTGTTGCTTTTTACTAGTATATTATCGAATTTGAAATATATATGATCATATTATTAAATGTTTATGTGATAATATTCAAAGAGAACAGTATAGGTATAACCATACATACAATTCTTAGTTTTGACCGGCTTCCCAAAAGAAGGAAGTACTAAATTCGGATCGTAAGTTTTTATTTTGTATATGTTATCTCGTTGCTCCGCTTCGCTTTTGATTATTCGGTTTTTTTATTGGTACGTAGTAGCTGACATTTGGTCACATTTTCTTTTTCTTAAACTAATATAACGTAATCAATTTCAAAATGTATGCAACAAGCATTCCAATTAACCATATTAACAGTAAACTACACTCAGTGCAAGCGTTTAATTACAATTTGAAATCGTTCCGTGGGGGAAAACACAATGGCACAATTTAGTTCATATTAGCCTCTTAACAACGTAAAATGTACATTGAAAAAATAAGTTCACGGTTACATAAATAGTAATAAATGTGTGATTTTTTATATGTAATAAGTAATTCAAATATCTTTATTCAATATAGAAGTTTACACTTGCTTATTGATTGTTAAACACACTACCACCGGTTCGGAAAAGGACGCCTTAGACCGGCGAAAGAAACTCAGCGGGCTATTTTTTATGTCATCTTTTATAAATAATAATTTGATAATTCGGCATTATATATTACGCAATTTTGAAACAAGACCTGGAGCGAGCTAATATCGTTTAGTTAAACATTTGAGTACCTACTTATAGAGATCTTATATATATGCTCTTAACTTTAGATGAAAGCTTATTGTTGAAAAACTTGACCAAGAGATCAATCGGTGTTAACATCTTGATACTAGAAAAATGGTTAAAAGTTAAACTGTATTATTAATAGAAACACTTTTTAAAGGCAGTCATTGGGTTTAATTTGAATAATATTTGAAGAAAATAAAAATATAAATAAATATTCAATAAATAACAATTTTTAAAAGTGACTACATATCTTTTTTCTATTGGACCGTCTGGGTCACCACCCAGAAAAATGCATCGTTGTGATACTCCACCACTACACTACACAAAACTCACTCAACAAACACTAGTGTTTACACACTACTCTTTGGTGTGAGGGCGCCGTAGCCAGCGTTTTCTCAGTAAATGAAACGTTACATCCCTTGTTTCAGGACAGTGATGGGATTTGTGGCGCCTTACGCTGCTTTTGTTATGGACTTACCATCATTTGATGAACAACTCTTACGACAACGTAAGCCACAAGGTTTTTTCTAATGCAAGCTACTCAAAAATGCTAGTTGTCACCATAATAATTTGCAGATAGTTGTATGGCATCGATATCTACATATAAGACGTATAATATAATATAAGACGTACGTATAATATAAGAGTTATCTGTCCGCTAATCTTAAAATGAGCTTTCATTAAAATATAGTTAAAGCAGCTGAATAAGAGTGGGATTATCCAAGCTGTCAAATGTGGCCTCTTTTATGTAGGAAGTACTATATCAGTAAACGCCTCCGTAGCCAGTGGTATGGGCGTGTGCTTTAGAAACCGGAGGTCGTGGTTCGAATCCCTGGGACGCAACAAATTTTCATTGTTGTTTCCTAGTTGGTTAGGCAATTTGGGCCGATCACCCAATTGTCTGAAAAGTAAGATGATCCATGCGTCGGATGGGCATGTAAAGTCGGTCCACCCACCAACCGCATTGGACCAGCGTGGTGGGATCGGTCCAAACCCCTAATGGATAGGGGTGTATTAGGGGAGGCCTATGTCCAGCAGTGGACTAAAACAGGCTGATGATGTATGTATGATGTATGTACTATATCAGTTGTGAAGCATTCTCGCCTGCAGAAGCTATCACTTAAGGCGACCCTATTTTATACATTATATATAACAGCGCCCAACTCATGACTATAATTTTATTTTATTTTCATTCTTGTTAACAAATATTTATCTTTATATTGAAAAGATGCAGCAGGACTAAAGTTGTAGTACTAAACCTCTTACAGGAAAACTTTGGTTGTTACTTATGCTCCGAACGTCTTTACTGTTCACTTAATGGTTTTTCTATAGTCAAGTATAAAATTATCATGATAACATTTTTATATATTTCCATTTTTAAAGATTTTTCTATCATGATGTAAATGAATATTTTCGTATAAATACAACCAATAAAGTATGTTGTAGTGTACAAAGAAATATCCTTATTTTTGCGACTACACATTGATTTACAGTAATCAGACTTCTGCAAACAACAATATAACGACCACAAAAAATTTTGGGGTAGTTTTGTTTCATATTCCATTTTTCGGTTATATAAATCACTTGTTTTAAATTTCTCACCTAATGCTTAGATCTCATGCATGAACCGATCACATGGAAATTTGTCTATTAAGTTCTTCGGAAAAATATTAAGTGTTTTTCAAAGTTCAAACTGCGTAGAATATAATTTTGGTTTTTATAATTATTTCAATGAAATGAGTGAAACCAGAAATTAAGTCAAAATTAATAAAAATCGTCACCGCCTCAGAGGGAAAATATAACAGTATAAAAATGTAGAGATAATTGTACCAAATAATTATCACTACTTTTTATACTATAAAGCATTGTCGATTTTTCAGTCTGTCCATACCTATGTATGCTTTAATCTTTTAAGCTAGGTGACTTTTGAAGCGATTTTTTTAATAGATATTTGTTCAAGACGATGGTTTATATGAATAAAACCATCACAATATTGTAGATAAACTCTGAAAATATTCGAAGTTTGTAATGAGATGTAAATAAACACATATTTGCACTTACATTGCTGGCTCAATTAAGTATAACCCGCAATAAATTATTTTTTTATTCTTAAACTTTTCGGTACAATTTAATTTTTTTTTTGATTTGAAGCAATACAGAATAAATTCCTATCCAATTAAGTAATTGGTTACTAATTACAACTGTCTATTTATTATATTATTAGTATGAATATTGGTTATCCAAATAAATTTAAGATAATTCTTTAAAATTCTGATCGTGGTAGATAACAGTCAGATTATAGTTAAACTATATGTAAACTTTTGGTCAGATGATACTAGTCCTATTAAAAGTCTATTCCAAGACAACAGGTAAAGCAGCTAAAATGTCGAAGATGGAGAAAAAATCACAACACCTATTACGTGTTAGTAAGATTAGCAATAATACCACTGAGTATTTCATTTTAGAAAGCGTAAAGATCCTCCAAATCGCGTTGCAATATAGAGCTCACATCGATTCAATCCTCTGTCGTGTAATTTATATACCATGCTTTCGTACTAAGTGATTTGCTTCGCTGTATGTGACAATGTAATTACACTGATTATAATAATTATAATAATTACAACGAGTGTGCATATTAATGTTACATTAAAGTTTCGTCATAGCTCATTGTATTTAATTATTCTTTTTACAGTTTTTGTCAATTTAATTTGATAGCATTTAGTTTAAATTAGATTTAAATTTAAGCTTTACCATACATAAAAAGAAACGCACCATAGCAGCGCAATTTATGAGATTTTTATAAATCAAAAACATACCACCTGCCAGCTCCATGTATGCACTTATTTCACTTTTACGCAAGTGATAAACTATCAAAAATCTGTTTAATTTGGATCATATAATAACAACACAACAGAGGCTTGAAGAAAATATATCTAAAAGGCTGGATGATCTTCAGACTCAAATTTCAAATGCTTGTTCATCCAAGGACACCGTTTCCAAAATTGCTGAGGAACTCAGGACCTTTAGGGAGTTGGTATTTGGCATCCTTCGATTACAACAAATACAAGACTGTGCCGAAACAAGTTGACAGTCTTGAGATGAACACCGACGAAAGGCCTTATTTTTAATGGTATACCAGAGCGGGATAATGAGGACTGTACTCATGTGTTGCTGGAGGTTTTAAATAAAAAGATGGGCTTAAGTGACTTCTCTAAGTCTTCAATAAAAGCATGCCATCGCCTTGGAACTTCAAGCAAGGGACGCTGGAGACCAGACTTGGTGAGGATTTTAATTGTTGATACTAAATTAGCTGTGTGGAAACTTAAATCGAATCTGAAGGGCACATCCATAGCAGTTAAGGAGCTTCTCACAAGACCACGACAGGCTGTTTTACCTTAAAGCTCGGCTGAATTTTGGGATGCGAGCCATTTGGACACAGAATGGTGTTGTTTGTATCAAAACTTCATGTGTTCAGTTTTAGAATCACTACCGAGGAAGAATTGACTCCACTCCCTGTCAGTTTTTTAGTGTTTGTCTTAATTCTTATGCAGCATCTAAACTATTTACTTTGTTTTGGCCATAGATAATTAATTTACTAATTTCAAGTTAATTATTTACAATTTTGTGCAGTTGTCTCAGATATCAATCAGAATCACAACAATGTTTGTTTTGTACTACAGTCTGACATTTGGTTAGATGACAGACTGTGTTATTTGCGTTCCGTTTCATGTTTCTCTTACTTAAAACTGCTAAGTTTTTATTTAATTTTATATATTTTGTTGTCCTATTTATATATTATATCTACTTAGCTATTCTTTACTAGCAAATTTAATTTTTTTTTGTATTACGGCAATGAGTGCTGGCGGGTGGTGCTGAGATAATTTGGCCCCTGCAAAGTCTTGCACGATAAAGGTATATTTTATTTTTAGTAGTACTAATTAACGTTTTTATTTATATCTATTGTAGTTATTATAATTTATTTATTTTTTTAGACATTTAATACTATAAATAGTATTAAATAACTATACATGTTTTTTACGTCAGATGATGAAATTTATTACTCAGCTAACGAATCCAACGACAGTTTTAGTTCTCTTAATAGCACGCTTGGTGAATTCGTCAGAAAAAAAACTTTACTGCAACATGTAAAAATCTACTCAATATATGTCACATGAATGCTCAAAACATCCCCTGTAACTTTTCTGAATTGTGTGATGTCTTTTCCAGCTCTAAACTGCATGCTATCCTGATCTCTAAGAGTTGGCTCAAACCACAATTACTCTCTATCATGTACTCACTCCCTGGCTTCCTCCTTATCTGGAATGACCGTATAGGCAAAGGAGGAGGAGGAGTTGCAATATACCTGAGAAGTTACCTCCTATATAAGGTATTGACCTCCTCTTCTTGAAACTACTAAGGCTCTGCTGAGTATTTATTTCTAGAGGTTAAAGCCAAAACTGCCAAGATAGTCATTGGCGTAGTCTATTGTCCCCCAAATGCCGACTATTTCACTGATTTCGAATTGGTTCTAGAATCTTTGGATTCTAAGTACGCTCATTACATTTTAATAAATTACTTTACAGATTTATCGTTTTTACATTTAAATTCCCGACGTTCACCCCGTGCCACGGCCGCTAGAAAGTGTTCGAAACGTCGGGAATTTAAAATGTAAACATAAATCGCATCTAAATAACTTCTATATGTATATTTCAGAAATAGAAATAATTTCGCTCATTACGTTATCATGGGCATTCAATACCAATCTCCTTGCCGTTAATTCCCTTGCCGTTAATTCTCCATATAGTTGAGTCAACTGTCTTCCATTTTACCTCTTCAACCTACTCATTGTTATGTTTCTGGTGAAGACATGACTGACCTTATCCTCTCTTCTAATCCTTCTTTGATTTCCTCCTGGACAACATTCGCATCTGGTTTTCGCATCACGACCTAATATTCTATCTTATATCCTCAAACCTCCTAAGCCAGAGACAAGGTTCTGCACTTCGTTCTTTGCCAAATGAAAGTAAAATCTTTAAAAGGAATGTTGCCGTTATCGACTGGAAGCCCTTATTTGACACAAACAGTGGCAAGAAGGTCAGCGTCTTAATGAGGAAATTATTAAATTGTATATTATATATAATGTTCATGCTCCTGTCAAAAAAAATCAAAATGACTTGGTGACTGAACTAATAAGAATAGCCATGAGACGAAGAGACCGAGCTTTTCGTAAATTTAAAAAACAGCGATGTGAAAAAATTGGTCTGCTTATAAACTCGCTAGAAATCGTTGTAATCAGATGATACGCAATGCTAAACGCCGATATATTAATGAAAACGTTTCTTCTTCCACTTCTGCCGATGTCTGGAAGTTCCTAGGGACTCTTGGCATCGGTAAGCCGCGTCTCTCAAACCTTACATCTTTAATCGGTTCAGACGCTTTAACACGCTTTTACAACGCTGTATATTTTACTTCTACCTCTTCAGTGGATCACACCATAACTACGTATAAAACGGTGTTGTATTTAAATGGTTTGAAGCGTCCCAACATAATTTTAATTTTTTCTCCGGTATCTTTGAAAGCCGTCAAATAAGTATCCTTTCTTTAAAATCTATTGCAGGTGGTCATGATAAAATCGGCCGACGCATGATAATTCCCATTCTTGACAAGTTTCTCATTTTGTTCTTAGCAACAATTTGATATGTCCATTTCAATCCGGATTTCGTTCTAGCCATAGCAAAACCACTGGAAGCACCAGGCATGAAGAATTTAAAGGTTACCGTAAAGGTCCTAATTGATTTTGACATCCTATTAGCAATTATCTCCTACTCAATGGTTTCCGAAGAAGTACTGGAAAGGTTTTCTTCATATCTTCGAGGGCATCGGCAGGCAGCAGTTTCTGACAACTTGACTTCAAGTTGGCTAGATGTGACCAGTGGCGTTCCTCAAGGCGGAATTCTTTCTCTTATTTTATTTTCTATTTTTATAAACTTTATTACTCACAAACTTCAATGTGCGTATCATCAGTATGCAGATGACCTTTAGTTGTACACTCATTGAACAATTGAGGCTTTACCAGAATCAATTGGAAAAAATAATAAGGATCTATCCATAATCAAAAAGTGTGGTGATGATTTTGGGCTTAGTATCAACACAGCAAAATGCCAAACTATTATAGACGGTAGTTCGCGGATTATGAAAACTGTAAACTCTCTTGTCCTACCTCCTATAGTTTTTCATAATTCGTGTATTCTATTTTGTTAAGTTAAAACCTGGATCTCATAATCGACAACACTTTAAGTTGGAGAGATCTAGTAAGCAGTGTAAGTCGTAAAGTAACGAATACAATGCGTTTGCTTTACCAACTTTCCTCCCTACTAAAACTAAGGTAACGCTCGTGCAGACCTTAATCATTCCTGTAATCGACTATGGTGATGTGTGCTATCTTGACCTGAATGCAGATCTCCTCAATAAACTCGACTGACTTCTGAGTAACTGCATTCGATTCGTTTTTAACCTTCGCAAATATGACATCTTATCTATCCCCCCATTTTCAATATCTTAGCACTGTAAATGATAGAAATCTTCGCTCGACAAATAACCGCCTTTTTCTATGTCCGGCCCATCGTTCCACACACACTCCTCTTTTTTGTACAGTCCACCCTTCTGTGGAATGAGTAAGCTACTCAAATCAGGTTAGCTCTAAGTTATCTCGCCTTCAAGAAGAAAGCCCGTGAGTACATGCTTAAGAAACTATCGTCATGATTATCCTGAAGACAGTTTCTTAAGCATGTACTGATTGTTATAAATTTAAAATTTGTATGTATGAATGTATTTTATATTATGTACATAGTTTCTAGTATGTATACGTATATGTTTTGTTTTTTACGAGTTTTACTTTATTAAAACAATGCTTAAGAAACTATCGTCATGATTATCCTGAAGACAGTTTCTTAAGCATGTACTGTTTGTTATAAATTTAAAATTTGTATGTATATATGTATTTTATATTATGTTCATAGTTTGTAGTATGTATACGTATATGTTTTGTTTTTTTACGAGTTTTACTTTATTAACAACATAGTTATGCATCCCCCTCACCCTTCTGTATTGGACTAGAGAGGGCTTGTTCAGCAATTTCGCAATATAGACATTTGAGCCTTTCTCACAGTCCTCAACTGTGAGAAAGCATAGTTAGCGTTTATGTTACTTTTCTAAGGAATCTGAACAAGCGTTCCCAGGCTAATGCAGCGCGCATTATTAATTGTGAACTAATTTTAAGTCATTGATTTTAGTGCCTCCATATCGGCAACACCTTACATTGTTAAGTTAATTAAAGCCTCAATATCGGCATTTAGTTTTTATTTTAGTTTTTAAAAACATAATTTAATGCTCCCGAAATTTGACTACATACTTTTTAATTATAATTATCGAAATAAATTAAAAATACTGTATTAAAGGCTTGTTTTATTTTAAGAATTATATCAGATTAAAAGTAATCAGCAAAGCCACGAACAAAGGCTTTGTAATGTTGCAGTCAATTAGCATGTTATTTATTATTTAACAATACAAAACTATCTATAAATAGTAAAAGTATTTAATTCTCTTTTAAAATGTTATGGCGGTAATTGAAACTATTAAATTTTTTAGCTAAGCAAATTAGGTACTACTAATTAGATACTAACAGGTATCTTTTTCTAGTCAATTCTTAGATCTGGCTGGGTGTAAAGGGCTTAGCCATTGCGACTAGCGCTTCCGGTAATAAAACATTTTTGACATAAGGCGTTATATAAGCGTTGTATAGTTGCTATAGAATGTTATACAGTGCTGACACAAGCTAAGACCTTTGTTAAACCGTTGTACAAGAACAAAATGGCGGTTTTTATTATGATAGCTTTGGTTAGTGAATCAATTTTCCAAACTTTGTATAGATGAAATGCTTACATCATTTAAACTTTTGGCTAGGCAAAGAAAGAGATTATCGAAAAAAAAATATTTAGATAACGAGGTTCTTACTTTTAATAACAACAATTCATAAGTAAATAAAGATTTATAAGAGCGTATTGGGCACATATTGCAGTTGGGAAGACACAGCTTCGAGAGGAAGCCGATACGATGACTCAGTTGGGTTGGGTCAGTGACTCAGTTGGCAGTAGTCTTTAAAAAATGCGAACTCCCCATGATGATCTACAAGGCAGTAATGTGGCCTCTGACTATCGGATAGGTCCACAACTTTTCCGTAGCTGAACGTGCTATGGAATGCGCTATGCTCGGAGTTTGTAAGTCGGATAAAATTCATAGTGAATTCATTCGGCAAAGAATGAAAGTTACTGACGTAGCGCAAAGGATTAGCTCGTTAAAGTAGCAGTGGGTAAAGCAGCCAGTCACGCGGTCCGAAGAACGGATGGCCTATGGGCTACTGAGATTTTAGAGTGGAGGCGACGTCTCCTCTCTAGTAATACACAGTTGGTCAACTCCCGACCAGGTGGAATGGTGATCTTCATGCAGGAGCCGGTTCAAGTTATCAATGAGTAGTAGGGGCTCGGCCGTTTTGGCGTTCGTTGATAAAGGCCAATCTCCAGCATTGGACTGATAGGGGCTGATTACAAAGGGCGTATGTTTGAAAAATTATCCATTCTATTATAGATAAAAAAGAATGTGATGATTACCTGCCCGTGATCTTGGATCATGTAAAGCGTCTGAAACGTAGCGAAAATTATAGATAAAATTAATCGCGATTAAATCCGTAAAATTTGTTATTAAATTAAATCCTTACAAAATAATATTAGCTTTATTACTTAAACAAAAGTAATGCATGCTGGACACATTTGTTTGAAACACCGGCAGCAACTCACGGATCACTTGTTCTAAAAACTTTTCGCTACTAAAAACTTTATTTAACACATAAGATGACAGCTTTAAACGAAGAAATTATTTTAACATTGCAACCGTTATTTTCATGAATAAATTTTTTTTACAAAGTATTATTTTTAGTGTCCGACCGAACTTTCGGTTTCGGTTTCGGTTTCGGCCGAGTTTCGGCCGAGTTTCGGCCGCAGATTCGGTTTCGGCCAAATTTGGCCGAAACTTTTGCCGAAACCGAAACCGGTTTAAGAAGTGTTTTCAATTTCAAAATAGTAGCGAAAGTTAAATGTATCATTGCTACAATCGAGCTCAGATCAGTCGATTTTAGTTCAGGCAAATATTCCAAGTTTGACAAAAGAAATTGATGATTCTTCTAGAAAGACGAGGAAGGAACAAATAGTAGTGAGAACAAAATATATACTCCTTGGTAACCAAAAAATAAATACAAATAATACTGGAAAGTGTAGCTCAGACATTTGTTGTGTTAATAAAAAAATCTTCTAGTCTCTTTACTTTTTTTCTGAATGTAGTCATTTGTTTGCTATGTGTGGCGAAATGTTCTCGAAAAAAAAAATCCAAGTGCGACCTTGTCATTAAAACCACTGTTATAAAAAGTTAACAACGCAAGAGATTTACTGCGGCTCAAAGGCAACATGAGAAGAGACTGCTCTGTCATAATCAATTGTCGCAAAGTGGGCTTCTTAATTTCGAGTAGAGAGAACGTACACGGGAGACGAACATGGTTGCAGACGTCTATCGAAGCCAGTAATCAACAAGAAACAATAAGAATATGCTGCCATATTCGAAAAACTGTTTTTAGCGATTAAAGAATTACCATCAGATACCTAATCCAAGAAACGAGCATTTTATATAGAGGTACTCAACGCATAATGACACAAACTTTGAACATGAGAAAAGTCTTTGCAAGATGGGTGCCGAGAATCAGAAACAAAATCGACTTCGAAAATATCGTTGGACAAGTTTTAAGAAGATTCTAAAAACTTTAAATCTAATTTTGTGGGAGTCGAGGAAACATGGGTTTATCCCGAAGGATCTTCATGCCGTGGCCGTGGTATATGGCCTGGCCGGGGTATGGCCTCAATATTTTGGGACTCAGAAGCGATATTGTTGTTTGATTACCTGGAGCGTGGAACCGTCATTAATTATAATAATTTAATACCAAGGTTGAGAAATGCCGTCAATGATAAAAAAGAGGCAAATTTTGAACGGGCGAGCTGTTTTATCATGACAACGTACCGGCGCATAGGTTGGCATTAGCGATGGCCATCGTTCAGCATGCTAGCGTACAATTGGTTGAGCATCCCCCCTATTCACCAGATCTGGCGCCTAGCTATTTTTCATCTTTTCTCCAAATTGATACAATACTTAAGAGGAAACATGGGTTAAAAATATATATAACAAGTAAACGATGCCGTGGTGACCTTTTTGCAGTACCAAGACAATCCTTTTTAAAGGAATTGAATCATTGGAAACTTGGAACGCTGGACTTGGTGTGTAGGTGGACTCGGACATTATGTAGAAAAATAAATAATTAACCTATCATAGTTATTACATTCTATCTCATTTTTACTTTTTGATACCCCCTCGGAACTACAAATACAAACCAAAGTATTAATTAGTAAGATTTCAAAATACCAATACTCAGTCTTTAATGCAACAGTCACAATTATTAATTTATTTATTAATAACTCATACTGTAATAAGAAATTTATTTGAAAAAAAAATAAATATATTTTTAATATTTTGTTACATAAAAATATTATTAGCTACTGAAATAAACAATTACCACACGTTTAATATACTGTCTCCAGTCCATGACTAAAATAAAGCAAAATAATAGGCATAAAAGCTCCATATTTTAGTATTTTAAGAATTTTTATACTTCATCACGTGGGTTTCGGTTTTGGTTTTGGTTTCGGCCGAAACTGAAGTCACTAACCGAACTTTCGGTTTCGGCCGGTAAAACAGTTTCGGTCGGACTCTAATTATTTTGGTTTAAGTTTCTTCTAAAAGGAAAACTCTGAACTATTATGCATATTTCTTTTATAAGTGCTTGCCTATGCAACAAAATGTAACAAAAATATTTTGTTAAGTTATTTTATTCACTTAAAGTACAAAAAACTGACATAATGAAGAACAGGGAAAAGATATTCTTTTTAAATTATAGTCTTATGTCTTATGTATTCGAAGTTATGCTTCTAGACCTGTCTCTGTGTGAAGCTTCATCTATTACTGAGTTCGGAGGATTGCGAGATCCCTCGAACTTGGTGTCCAAAACTTTAAAGAAATGGCCAGGCGGAAATGGAAGGCGCTTAAGGATCATCGACGTTCAGTATACGGACCGAGGCGCCGATGTTCGGTCGACTGTCTAATCGATTGCTGGGGGCGGTGAGAACCGCCCTGAAAACCCGGGTGTATCTCGTGTACGCGGTGTTTTGGTCTCGCCGTGCACTTGAGCGAGGTAGACCTAAAAGTGTGTGTGTTATCTCTACTTCTGTGTGTAGAGATAATACATACCCTTGGAGGGTCCAGAATTTCTAAGCTCCTTTTTCATCTGGGTCTAAGAGTATATAACGGGGATGACGTTTCCTAGTAGAGGCTTCTGGGTCTGGTGGGCATTTTGCTATTTGTGTTGGTGAGATAGAAGAGACGATGCAAGACATAAGCGGCTTTTCTTCTAACCTCTTTGACGTGGCTTTTGAAACTCATGTTACTGTCGAAAGTACCCCCTAAATATTTGGCTTTCTTCTCCCAGGGGATCGATTTGCCGTAGAGGTTCAATTGCCCGAGTATTTGCCTACATCGAGCATTGTGTGCGGTTTTTTAAAACGTTAAATTATGGAGAGATGAGATTCGTATTTTACCTGCTACAAATTTATTCATACATTATCACGTAGTAACATAGGCTACTTTTCTGATCTACTTTAATAAATAAAGCACTTCTGAACCCACTCAAAGTGTTAAAAATTATCTCATAAACATTTAAAACTGTTTTATTTTTTTAATAATCCCAAAACTTTGGAACCCGTTTCCCGAACGGATCTCTAGTTCAAAATAATTTTATTGGAAATTATCTAATCAGTTATTAACACAATTACAATTTTTATCCTCAATCATAAGCTATTTACTTTTTTATAATAATGTAGAGAAAAGTTGTTAAAAGCTGTTATTGCAACGTTAAGTATTTGAATTTGTTACTTTAAACAACGCATTGGACAAACTTTTAACAAACCTGCAACTATTTTAAATAAAATAGACAAAACTGCTGATACGTGCTCAAAGAGTCCACTGGAGCGCATTGTTGTTACAGTGCCCGTGAAACGTGTATTCAATTTGCCATATCTGCTATAAGCCGTGCCTAGAGCAAGCGTTACTCTGCATTTAAATTGTAATTCCGTTCTCTCGAAATATGTTAAAATAATTTAATACTTGAACCACTATTTAACATGGACAGGTAATACAAATTTATATTTTGAGTGTGCTAAAGTAAAGTAATAGTTATAAACAAACCATTCAATAACATATAATACTATTTCAGGATGACTTTCAATCCATATAAGGTGCAGCTACTCTGAAATCTTAGCGGGATAATAAAATAATAGCAACAAATTACGTAACTAAAAAAATGTTTTATTATTTATTTATAAAACGGCCTCTGACGATCATTAATATTGACTCTCTGAATAATAAAAAAATCATCAGAAGAATCACATCTGTCAGAATTGTAAAAGATTTAAGACTAAAGACTTAACACATAATATATACATATATATATATATATATAAATTGTTATAAAAATATATGTATAACATACTTATTATGTAATATTTTTGGTATTATGTTGGTCGTCATAGCACAAAAATATTTCCATTTTGAATATGTGTACAATATCTAGAAATATTATTTCTATAAAAAGTCTTTCTACTTAGGCTTAAAGCCAATTCATTAAATTGCTATTCTTGTTTTATGGTAATAATCCCAATAGGATTTATTTTACCTATAAAAGTATTCGTGGTAAATCGGAAAATCCCCAAGATCGATTACCGACCCCTGAAACTTATTAGCTTTTAGAAATAATTGATTGGGTATAATCCTATATACTAATATCGGTAATCGTGAGACGTAGATACGTAAACTAAGAATTTATAAAAGAAATAGCCCAATATTATGTTCTAACTATTTTAAAGGATATTAAGATTTTTTTTGGGTTATAAATTCTTAAAGTTTATTATAGGTAACAACAGTTTTTCGGCGTTATATTTTATGTTTACTGTATGAAAAAATGCTAAAAACTTAAGAACAAGTGTCATCGCTTTTGTCCAGCCATAACAAGTACCGAATAAGCGATTCTTGTCATGTCATCCAACATTATTTATGCATAAGCACTCGTATGTTGTTCCGTAGCAACATATTACAATATTCTCTTATTGTACATTTTAATAATATTCTATGTAATATATCAGCATCAGCCTGTGATAGTCCACTGCTGGACATGGGCCTCCCTAATTAACCCCTATCCATTAGGGGTTTTAGGACCGTATCCCACCACGCTGGTCCAATGCTGGTTAGTGGGTGAACCGACTTTTTTACATGCGCATCCGACGCATGGATCATCTTACTTTTCAGACAATTGGGTGATCGGCCCAATTGCCTAACCAACTTGGAAGCAACAATGAAAATTTGTTGAGTCCCGGCAGGATTCGAACCCACGACCTCCGGTTTCTAAAGCATACGCCCATCACACTAGGCTAGAGGCAGTCATGTAATATATATTATAGTATAATAGTAATGGTTTTCTAAAGCTTCCGTAAAATGAAAATTGATTAATATTTTTAAATGATTAATTTATACAAAACATATATAGAAATTTAAGCATTGTATTAAAAGGGCCTTCAAATAGTCGCAGATATTTAATTATCATTATTCGTAATAAAATTTAATGAAAACACGAAAATAGAAAGGTTTACTTTATTTCTGTTTGTGATCATATTTTGACAAATCCAACCACAAAATAGTGATATAAAAATAACAAGGTCTCACAACTACAATACTATAATAGAAAAAAATTACTAGCCTGTCATGTACTATCGAATGCCTAACTTTACAATAGCCGTTACAGCTAATATATATTCAAAGAATGAAGTTGGCAACATTTTATTTATCACATGAAAACATAAACATTACGCCACAATAACAACAAGGGTTCATTTCACATTTAATGTACTTAAACATCTTCATTATGTATCTTAAATATACCAATATAAAAATTTCATTGTCTTTGTTATTTTGTTCCTTATTTCTCTTTTAACGAGAAACGCCTACGTATACCCCACCTTCTCGAGGCAAGGAGTACTAAATGTCAATGAACTTGGAGGCACTGACTACCTACTTATATCCTGTATCCATCTGCCCAAACTTTTTCGGTATAATTTTCTTTAAGAATTTAAGCTTCCACAACTAAACGTACACAGGTAAAACGTTTTATTAAGTTTGAAAATATAAAATCGGGAAATTGTTAAGTAATTGAGGCCAGAAACACCGCAGGTGTGTTACCTGAATCTGCATTGTCGTATGCATTAACTAACTTCTTGAACTTAGCAACTGTGAGCTAACTACAGCTAGAGCTTGAGAAATTCCGGAAATAGTTATCCGTTGCCTTACCAAAAGTAAACCTAACGTAGTTTTGGTGGTTAATAATGTATTTTTTAACTATCACAAGTAACATAACTGTAACTTAAAATTGGCTCGTGATTTTCTTAAAATCCTTAACTAAAATGTAGCATATAATATACACTTACATTTAAATACATTTAGCATACTTACAAAAACAGTGTCAAAACATTGTACATCTTACACAAAATAGGTAATCCCATGTCATATGGAGACAAATAGATTAAATTTTAAGAAAAAATATAACATACTTTAAACTGTATTTAACCATTTTGCGTAATTTAAGCTGTTCAACGTGCTCTCTGCAAGAAAATACCGCACGATTTCTGCCACTGCCTTTTAAATGTCTAATATCTTTTAAGGTATTTATTTAATGAAAATGTCATGTATCACATGTTTTATGCACGTAGATTGAAGAAATTTTGAAATACCGTATCTTTTAGATAAACTTACACTGTAACGCTTTAAATGAGCTTTGAATATGCAATTTTTATCAATGTTTTACATTATAATGGTTATACTCGGTTATTCTTAAAACATTCATGTATGTAATTTTCAGTACAAACAATTTTAAGAAGTACACCATAGATTACAATTTTGGCAGTGTTTGCAATTTAATCCGACTAGTTGGTGATTTTTGGTACCGTATTTTTTTATTACTCAGATATTTATTAAAGTACTTATCGCAAAATTATTAAAAAAATTACACAAATGTCAGCTAATATGTATTATTAAAAAAACAATGAACAAAATCAGAGTGACTCTACATGTGGAGCAACGAGGTTACATAAATAAAAGAAAATCAAAACGAATTGAGTACCTCCTTTTTTGGGAAGTCGGTCAAAAATATATACAACGTTCGGTGCTCTTTGTCATAGTCTAAATATTTTAAATATTAATCAATCTAATAATCATTGTTTTAATCTAATATGTTAATTTAATGGATAAGAACGGATACAATATTTTGTTTAATGCAATGTATCCGACGAAGCGTGCGGAATCATGTTAGTATGCCAAATTTATTACATAATTTACTTACTGTTCGGACGCGTGGAATTCCGGCTCAAATCCAGGAGTGTAATATATGGCCTTCCTCTTTTTAGGATATCTTTTATAGTTTAAATGTACCAAAAGCTTTATATAATTTATAGATATTATTCGTAGTCTAATATTTTGGTAACCTAATGTTAGCGTCGAAAGTAATATTTATTATTACTTTTATTTACGGTAAACCACAGTTTATTGAATAATTTTTGTAATAGTTTTATTTTTTAAGAAAATAAATTATTATTATTCTCGTTATTCTTGCTCACCCCTGAAGAACGGTAAGCGATTCATCCGCTACAAAAGCACAAAGGGCGGGGGGTCAGAGCCCAAAAGAGAGGAACCTATGTTAGGTATGTTAGGTACTGAGTCCAAAAGCACCGCCTTACGAAAAACGCGCTAAGAGCGACTTGCCTCGGAAATCCCACCGTTTTAAGGTTTTGCACGAGACTGGTTGGTTATGTTATCGGAAATACAATATCTAAAGATTTTTATATTGTTTGTCCTAAATGTCATCGCACAAATTCTGTGAACGGAATTTTGATTTTAAATCCTATAATTCTTTTGTTTCAGTATGAAAGCCCATTCTGTAGACCGCTTTCCTTGTATTATGGTAATACCCCAAATAGGATTTACTTTACCGATAAAAGTATTCGTAGTGAACCGTGGGCGATAATCTATAATACCTTGGGTTCGATTACCGACCCCTAAAACTTATTAGGATGGTAATAATTGATTGGTTATAATACTTATATTGGCAATCTTTCGTATGGCTTTTTAAGAGATAAAATGATACGGGGATAGATACTGAAGTGGAGTATTTTGGAAGACTCAGTAACATTGTTCCACAATTGCCCATTGATGGATAAGTATATTTAAGCGTAATTAACAAACATATTTAAGTTTTAAACGCTTCGTATCTAAAGAGTAGGGCTAAGTTATTGTTTACCACTAGATGACCATCTTTGTAGTTTATGTTATACAGTTTATATTGAAACTATGCGTAAAGTGGGCGGGGGGGACATCTATACTTTGATTTTTATTTTATATTTATATTTTAGGGCAAACATAAAAATTTTGAAAGATTCTTTTTCCGTGGTGAAATAACTCTGGTCGATATGAGGCTAGTCCACACCCTTATTTTGCGCATAACAACTAAACAAGTATTTATTTATCCTCAAAAAACGTGTTCTATTACAAGCTAATTTCGAAGTAGCCTGTATTTAATACTTAAAGTTAAAATATTTTCCTTTCAAGATGAATGTTTGTGATCAGTAAAGAAATTATTCGTATATAATTTAAAATTTAATATTGGAATCTTGTAAATACTTCAAAAAGTGGAACAAAGTCAAGTCAAAGTCAAAGTCAAATATCTTTATTCAATATGGAAGCATTACACTTTCTTATTGATTGTCAAATAATCTACCACCGGTTCGGAAATGGAAGCCTCTGGCCAGAGAAGAATCGGCGTAAGAAACTCAGCGGGACTTTTTCCTTTTCCTTTTTCTTCAATAAATTTTACAAAACTTTTACATAAAACGTTAATTGTCTAATTTTTTGACTGCATAAGCCGCTGAGCTAAGTTTACTCGCTAGTTTATGAATATGAGGGCCCCATTGCAGTTTAGAATCTATTGTGATGCCGAGAAATACAGTGCAATGTACGTGGTCTAGCGCTTCTCCATCTACGACCACATCACACCCAGCTTGAGGAACATTAGGAGTCATAAACCTTATACATTTAGTTTTATTTTTGTTTAACAATAAATTATTTGCACTAAACCAGTATTTCACTTTTGAGAGGGTATTATTTACATCGTCATTTTGCAAGTTACGTCCTTTTATACTAAATATTAAAGAAGTATCATCAGGAAATAATAAAATCTCGTTATTGTTCTTAACCTGGTGGTAGGTCATAAATATAGACCAGGAAGAGAAAAGGCCCCAAAATAGATCCCTGTGGGACTCCCATACCTACCTGCGCCCCGGGAGATCTCTTGCCGTTCACGTCAACTCTCTGAGTTCGATGGCTCAAGTACGAAGTCAGAAGGTCGAGTGCGGCATTTTTGGCAATCTATCCTTTATTACTATTTTCTTTTAAAATTCTTATAAAATTAAAAAAAACCTAAGCGCTTTCGGTCGGCCATGACACGCTACGGATGAGCGACTCATGCCGTGTCAATATTTTTTCAACACTACTTGCACATTTTTATTTTATAACGTAGTTCTGAATTTGGTTATTTTATATTTCAACTAAAAACCCGAAAATTAATAATTACGTATGGATATATATTTGTTAGTCTTTGATGCAAAAACAACAAAATGGAATTTAGTATAACTTCGGCATAACATGGCTTTCATCAGAATAAATTACCGTTTAAGTTAGACATATGTATGTATATTTGTCAGTTGGTAGGTTCCCCTTTTACAGGGGACCACTAAGGTGTTCATTTCTGCCGCATAACAGTAGTATGCGAACACTACCTAGTTCAGATATGAAGGGCACCGTAGGCAGCAAATTTACTGGGTAAACGAGGCGTAACATCCTTTGTCTCACGGTAAGCAGCGCGTTTGTGATACCCTGGTATTGCCGATGTCCACTAGCTTGGGTAAGCACATTTCACCAGTTGTAATATTTAATTTACTTAATTCATTTTAAATTTAAATTTTTAATTTGAATTAGTCCTAAGTAACACAGCAGATGTAGTTGACGGTCGTGTTTATGATTTGTATTTTAAAGGCCCTATGGAGTTTTTTATTTTGTTGTTCCATTACCATGACAGAAACCCTTTTATTATAAAACTGTTATTAAATGTTACTTTAAACAAGTAAAATTTTAACAAAATGATCGCTTTTACATTTGAACACTGATTGGGCGTTGGTACGAGTGTTCTTTTTAATTTGATTAATGATTTTAAGTAATAATAGAAAAATAAAAAATCAAACATTAATATTTGTATCTATCTTTTTCCACCGCTGACCTTGAATAAAAAAAATTTGATTTCTTGGCAAAATAATTTATCATGTGGCCAGCTTGTTATTAATTTATAACATCCTATTAATTAACATTTGACTTTCAGATTTTTCACGTACAATTCTCACTATCAAAGTACTAATTTGAACTAATATAAACTATTTTGTTAAACGCAAAATTAATTAATTATTGTTTTAATTATTTAGTTACTTAAATTAAGTCATATCAGTTATTTTATATTCGTACAAACGCAAACTAACATAAATTCTGAAGGCTGCGGCGTCCAGTCCGCTATTTTTAAAGCCTATTATAAGAATAATAATAAAAATAACTTAAATAAGTAGTTCATAATATACCCCACATAGATAGCTTCCTACTTGAAACAAAAAAAAAGTTAAAAAAACAATATAATTCTCCAATCTGAGGTATCGTATATTTTATGTCATAATTTTTTTGTTTATGTAATAATTTCCTTTTAATAAATTATAAAGTTTGTAAATTTTACAATATCACATTTTGCAAAAGTGTTTATTATAAATAAAACACGCACTACTTACTCAATGGATTGTTCTAAACAGTTGTTAAAAGCTGCTACGTATAAACGCAATGTAGCTTCATTTAATAATCGCGAACTTTGTTGTTTCAATAGTTTATTAGTATTTGAGTTTTAGATTTCCTTTTACGTTATACTAAATTTTACATGTTTAATAATAATATACGTTCGATGTTTCATGTGCTTAATAGAATTGAAATAGTAACACATAAGTGCTTCTAAAGTAACATCTTCAATCATAAAGGCTTTATTATTTTGACATTCTCCGGCGTTAGCAAGCGTTACATTATTTTTTTAATTAAAATATTCCTTCTTATTTTAGACTATACACACATGCGCTTTAGACCCACATATCATCTTCGCTTTCAAGCAATTAGAGAAATGGCCCAGAATAATTCTACTGACTAGAAAACAAAAAGTTATTTTTCTGCAGAAACTAATACAACTTTTATTTTCAGGTTGTTTGGTATTGTTGCCTTCCATTAACCAAAAACCAACGGTAAAATGAAGTTGTATTCCCGCAATTTTCAAAACCAACACCTTCAGTTTGTAAAGCAGTATCCAATATCGCAAGCCCACAATTAGGGCAATTACAGAGATCGCAATTGGTAATTGATGCAATTAATTAATATTTATGCTACATATTTTATTTTATCAAGACACAATTCGTCTACAATTAGTTTCTAGTCGTTTTTTGTTTGGATTATTCATTGCATTGAAAAATGATTTTTTTCATGTATAGAATGTGTATTTATATTCCTTAATAGCAATTTCATATCTGAATATTTTCTAAAATTAATTATCCTTACCTTTGATTGAATTAAATACTTCGAACATTGTCCGTCAATGGCAAAAAGGATTGGCTAAAAATAGTTACACTGGTTTGTTACAAATTAATTAAATGTTGCTTTATGTTGTATAATATTATTAATTTCAAAGGTCCCAAAGTGGGACCTTTGAACTTAATAATATTAACTAGCAACATTTTAACAAGTAATGAAAATAACTTTATATTTCTTCGCGAAGAGGTCCGCCATTTTGTTACCCGTGGGTTTTTCCAGTAGAGGTCAATGTCCTGATCTTTGAGTTGGACGATGTCCTCTTTTGACTGTACGACCAACGTTTGCAGAAAGTAACAACAACTGATGGTCTCAATGACAGACCTTGAGTCGCTGTACATATTGAAGCTTCGTACATACCTTTTTTTACAAATAAACTAATGATTTTCGAAACCAATTGTTATTAACTAATAGGAATGATATAACACCTTACGTAGAATATTGGACATAAAACTGCATATATTAAATATGTTTATATTCAATTGCCGAACAAATTGTATTGTCTTTAATTTCTTATATAAACTTACATAAATTGCTATAGAAAATATCAAACAGCACTTCAAAATAAAAACAGCTGTACATTATTCATCTGTCTAAATATAGCAAGTTGGAGCAAATAGCGTTTTAACGTAAAATAATATCAAGTAATACGATATTTAAAAATGTAATAGTCCGGTATATGAATAAGTCATATATGTGTATCCGTGTGTCATCATACGTGGTTGGTCTAGAATCTTTATAAACGTTACATTGCTTTAATACATAAACTTACTCTTAAGAAAAGCAAGTGAAATGTTTATTATTATGGATATTTATATATTTATCTACTCTATACAACCTGAAAGAATCTAGTTATATAATACTTTTTTAACGATTTTTTTCTCTAATGCGAATATATATACAGATACATACATATGTTGTATCTGTATACATATGTATGAATCCGTGCATATCTTTGTGAATACTTGTATATTGGTACATAAATAAGCAATAAAACATATTATAAAACTATGTTTGTGTCGCGGTTTTACCTGTGTGTACCTGTATTATAACTATTTGTGATCATTATTATCAGTCATTATATTCATTAAGACCAAAGGTTTTTTCCTTTCAGTAGTTTTTGTGTGAAATAGAAACAAACATCCGTACATTGTTACAAGTATTTTCAAATGTAATATATTGTCATTTATATTTGATTGGCATAAATCATATATAAATAAGTATAAATTGAATGATTTATTCAACAATAAATCAAAATTTCTTTACATTTTTTTTTGTGTATGCCAATTTCTTACCACCAAAAATTGACACAAACACAATGCCAAAGGCTAAATTGTTTATTGATTATATTTTATCTACGAAAAGTTTCATTTAATAAATGAGTTATTAAGATAAAAACTTTATATCGAAAATAATAGTAATAGTAGTTTTATGGCATACGCTTTTCTCTTGCTTCTTTGCACACAGAATTTACGAATAAAGTTTAAGTTAATTTCCAGCTAGGTAACGTGTATGTTGGCTAAGTGTTATTAATAATTAAGAAATTTATTGCCATAAAAGAAGTAAACTGTAAATTACAATAATTATTATGCCCTATTCAAAACAAAAGACAAATTTAAATAGCTAAGCAGATACCGCATAGGTGAAACAAAAAAATATTTGTCAATAAATAAAGAAAAGCATAATCTTGAGCAATACTAACAAATCATATTAATGAATGCGATAAATAAAACGAAGATTAATTATAATTCGTCAACTGTCTTACTAGGGTTAAAAGATATTCTGAAAGAAAACCAATTTAAGTGAAAACTAAATAATACATATACCAATTGGGCTCTTCGGGCATAGAATGAGTCAACCTTGTTGATGCGACACGATTTAATAATATCGCAAATAATATTGGAAAATATTAACTTGAATACAACTTTGTTTACTAATTAAATAGTTAGAGGGTTTTCTACTCTAGTCTTGTCATTACTAGACTATGTGTACTTTACACACTGGAGTGGACTTGGTTATTAATATCGATGTATTTCATACTTCGATATTATTTTATTTGCGATACAATAAGTATTGAGACACGTCAGATACTATTGAACAAATATATTTTTGTTATACTAAATAAACTACAACTAAATTAGATAAATTTTTTCGGATGTTATTATTTCTTATATATTAAACAAGTAGTCATTGTTAATATGGCTTGTATAAAATAATTTATGATAACTTTAAGCTTTATGTGTAAAAACTCTTTAATTATTTATATCAAATCCATTTTTTCATTGAAATTGAGCATTAAAACAGTAGTTCGTTATATTGTTAAGAAATAGAATACTAATTGGCTATTATTATTAGTAATAGCGACAAAAATATTAACTCAAGATGTAAATAAATACGCGTTATATTTTATCAGTTAAACGTTTAATTACTTAAAATTTACTTTACAAACACAACGTACTCTGAACTTTAAAACTTTTCAGGTTCGCTACTTAAACTTTAAAACTCGTTTCTTAGGTTTATATTTTAAAAGCACTTAGAGTCAAAAAATTAGCATCACAACATATATAAAATATAGAAGAATTGCTTACAATGTAATTTTTAACATTACACAATCGGCAAACGGCTATAATAACCCTTTGCCGGCTACAGCCTGGAAAGGTTAGCCTTTTGGTTTATTTGAAGATCAATAGATAAATATTTGTATGTTTTTACTTTAAAACCATGTACAATTTAAACAAGCCGCCTCCGTAGGCTAGCGGTATTTGCCCTTGCTTTATGAGCCGGAGGTCGTGGGTTCGGAGAAACGTGTGTTATCGTGGCTTTCTGGTTGATTAGGACAGTTGGGGCCGATCCCCCAATTGTCTAAAAAGTAAGATGATTCCTTCGTTGTATGGGCATGTAAAAAGTCGGTCCACCCGTGTTGTGCTTAAATAGAATTTGTGGCAAACTTAATTAATTTCCAGAAAAGTAATAAGTAATGAATTATTATCGGAGCTATTCGGAATTAAATACTTATCTTGGCGTAGAGCTATTACACCGTACCAATGGTCGAAACATGACTTTGACTGTTCAGAAATAAAAGTTTGACCTAAGATGAATCAGCTACAGTAATTATACTATAGACAAGTAATATATTATAATCTATCTATATATATCTTGCCTCTGCTATTAGTAATAAATTTCCATAATTAAGAAAACAAACTGATTACTGAACTATTTTCACAGGTTCAGTGTTTTCCGACTACTATTTTGCTGCAATAATTGGCACCACGATAGTCCAATCGATGTCCCGAAAAAAAACTGCTTTATGAGTAAAAATTCATTCAATATTTTTTTTATTTGTACATCATCAACCTGTGTTAGTCCACTGCTGGACATAGGCCTCCCCTTATGCACGCCTTCTCCGTGAGAGGGATTTTGGACCATCGCGCTGGTCCAATGTGCTGGGGTGACTGGATTGACTTTTCACATGCCAATCCGACGTATGGATCACTTTACTTTTCTGACAATTGGGTTATCGGCTCAAATTATTCTAACTAACCAGAAAACATCAATAATACAAAATTGTTTCACCGCGGATTTGAACCAACGACCTCCGATCTATAAAGTTGGGGCTAATACCGCTACACCACGGAGGCGGATGGGAAAACAATAACATTTTTTTTCTTCCATTATATTCTTATAGTAAAAATATATTTTACTTTATCATATATTAAATTTCGGCCAAGCAATTATGCAAAACTACAAAGCAATAACAAGACATTTTTTTTGTAGCGAGTGATGAAAAGAACAAAAGTGGCTTGATTAATTTAATTTACGCGTAGCAGAGTTCCATTTAAGCTAGAAAAAATTCAATTTCCAATCATTATTCAACTTTATGATTTCAATTTATTAACTGCAATCAAAACAATTTTGATTATTGCATCAGCATCTTTAAATAAAAAATGTATTGTTTAAACAAGTACAAAATTTTCGCTAGGTATATTATAAGGTTTGTTTATTTTTTTTAGGAAAAACAAACCTTTAATTTGTTAAAAAGAATTAAATGTTACTATTATATTGCGTACTTAAACGCAACATTACTTAATATTTGTTCTAGCTTTTACGTAGAACATAGGCATACCTATTTTTTCTGCGTAAAGAAAGATATTCAATGATATTAGCTTTTTGAGACATTATCTACACAAAAATTCTATTCAAATGAAAAAAATAAATCAATGGAATTTTAACATTTTAAAATTCCATTTTTTTTAATAATACAAGGTGTGTGTATTTATGTACAAGGGTTAGAAGTTATAATTCTTTATCGTGACAAGATAAAATCTTAAATAAAATGTTATCTTTTGCCTCATTCTACGCTTTAAAAAAATACGACATAACGATAGAAAAAAGGCCTGTAATACAAGAAATATTTTATGACGTTTAGTTTTATAGTGTGCGCGTTTATATGAAAAGTAATTTTATTTTTCTAACGCGCGTAAAAGTAAAACACTAAAATAAAATCATTGCTTCGAAAAGAATCATAAAAATCAACGTCAACGTCCTGGGCTATAAAAGCATAGTTTTTATACTCAGTAGTTAATTTAAATAGATTTGTAAGCCAATAATCACATTTCAGTGCTACATATTTATATATTAGAAGTTATATATAGATCACCAAGTGTGCATTATTTTTTAAAGCTACTGATAATTTTTGGCAATTTTTATATATCTTTTAAAAGCTGCTAAATTATTAAGCATTATTTTTACCTATCGTGTAGGGTTGGAAAACATTTCATAATATGATCTTAAACGACGTGTCATTTTATCATAGAACATAGCGTCGCGACTTTTTCGATCATATGTTGTTCTTCAATAAAAAAAAAAGTATAAGTAATTTTTTAACTTTAGTGTTAACCCCATTTGTTACCAACTTAAGATTAATACAATCAAAAGACAAGATAGATTTGCTATTCCCATAAGAAAACAAGCCTTCTTATAACTGTTTCTAATATCGCAGCTTCGTTGTATTATTTTTGCTCGCCATGTAGTACCTATGCAAAATTCCAAAGAATAACTTACGCCGTTCTGTCCGGCCATGACACGCAACGGACAAGCCAGGCGCGCTCTAACATTATTTATGCAACAGCACATGTCGCTGAGCACCTGCTCGTTATTCAGTTATAAAATAGTACGGACTTCGCATATTTTACATGTAAACTATGTCTGTCCATGATAATAAGTGTTGTGTTTACCGTAATATTTATTGCTTTTTTTTTCATTTATTACCAACGCGTTCTTTAAGTTCTGTTCGTATATAAATGTTTTGTAATAATATTTTTATAGTCAATAACCCAAGTGTTTGTATTTTTAATGCAAATACAGAGTTTAGCGAATCAATGGATCATGTGTAAACTGCCAGAGCACTGGCCACACGGCCAATTACGTAGGCTGCCCTAAAGCGCCCAAAAGCAACGCACCACAACTCTCATCCGTCCCAAGGCGCCGCCAGGTGCCCTCAGTTCCCTCACATCCTTTCCGTCCCTCCGACCTATTCCGGCGTGGCAAAATAACTCAAGCGCTCCAAGTAGCGCTCCAATGCCCGCGTGGCAACAACCATCGCCACCACAGGTAGCGCCGAGCGCCCCGCGTAGCGCCGCACCACAAACAGCTCAGACAAGTGCTCCACGTAGCGCTCCACAGTTTGCTAGCCATAGCAATGTCAGCAACCTGGAAATGTTAGCCGGACAGATCGACTTCGCCGAGCTCGATCGCCTTACCGTGAATTCGACGCCGTCGTCGGAAACTTCGAGCCGCCTTGCCATACTTCGAAAGTATAGGCAGTTAGTCGATTTTATTACGGGACATAAATGAATAATACGCCCATACTAAATAGTATATTTAATTAACCTGCTAGTCCTAATATATAACGCAGCTCTTTCCAAGGTATTTTCCAAACCCTTGGAAGGATGCTGAAGTTATAGAGTTCCTAAAACCGGAAAGAACCCCAGGTGCACTACCCACTTCCTACCGTCCGTTAGCCTCCTCAAGGGTATTGGAAAATATACAAACGTCTCATCTTAGCCCCTTTATTACATTTTATGAAATCAAAGGGCTCTCTACTCCTATTCAATTCGGCTTTCGAGCCTAGCACTCTTGCACTTATCAAATTCACCGCATTACGGAGAAAATTAAAGTCAGCTTAATACGAGGTCATCACACGGGAGCGCTTTTTTTGGAGCCTCGACGTGGCGAAGGCGTTCGATAAAGTATGGTACGAAGGGTTTATATACAAGTTGTATAAGCTCAGCGTGCCCGATCGTCTCGTACTCATCATACAAGACTTCCTCAGGAATCGAACTTTCCGATACTGCAAAGAGGAACAAAATCACTACCTCGACCATTCCGTGCCGGCGAACCCCAAGGTCCGTACTAGGCCCAGTCCTTTTCACTTTGTATAACAACGACATCCGCAACGAAATCCGCAGCCAATACCTTGAGGGAATGGTTCCGGAAATGGAGAATAGAGATCAATCCTTCCAAAAGCGCGGCCATTCAGTTCACACGACGAAGACTGTGCCTTCCTTCCAATGTCCGACTCCTAGGTTGCCTTATCCCTTGGGTCAAACAGACTAAATACTTCAGGGTAATCTTAGTTAAATCCCTAACATTCGGCCCGCACATAACGTGGGTCAAAAACAGCTAATTAAACCTAAAAGCAAATTACCTCTAATTAAGTGTTGACTGTACAAGACGGTCATTTGTCCTATCCTAACCTATGTCCCGTCTTTGCCATCCCAAACGATCCCACATTGATAAACTTCAGTTATGCAAGATAGATTCACGCGCAGGAGTTACTGGTACGCCGTATTACCTCGCAACATTGTACCACAGCTGGATCTGATCTTGCCCTCCATTAAACAGTACTTAAAATAAGCGTCTATCCGATATTTCGACTCGGGTTTGCAACATCCGAACGAACTAGTACAAAGCGCCACCGCTTACGTACCAACAGTCTCGCTAGCAAAAAACGACATCCATAGTAGAGCGCGAAACGCGATAACTGATCCGGATGATGAGGTAACAATCATGCAAGCGCGTGTTAAGTCGTAACACATTTTGCCCTCGCCGTCGAGGGCAAACGAATACACCGTACACCAGATATCGGCACGTTCCACTCCGATACTCACCAGTTAGATAGGGTGGTTAATAGCTTCTTATAATAAGCCCTAAAGCAACTTTGAGCCGATGTTCGGCCCACCGGGGCGCCCTCGATAAATATTGCTAACGGGTATAGACCTGTACAGCGGCTGTTCGAGCCGAGGCTCGCCCTCTTGGGCACCTTCGATCAAGCCCGTTCACGGAATAAAGAAGTGGCAGCCCGAGCCGAGGTCAGGTGTTCAGGAGACCCTCGGAGCTAAGCCACCGAAAAGAGGTGAAGTCTGTGCAGACTTAAAGTTGCACAGCCCCTTGAACCCGCCGGGTAGTAGCGAGTTAACTCCAACAATGACGTGAGTCATCCGTAAAAAATCAATGGATGTCGATGATAGAATATAGTCAGTCTCTGCACTATGAAAGAGCCTCAAATGTTGGCGACCAAAAATATGCAAACAACGCGATAAACCCGTAAGAAGTAAATTTTATCTGTATAGTAATGGCAAGGAATTTTTTTATGAAAGAATAATTATTGTCACCTTTATAAATTACTACCCATCGACGCTAAGTTTTGTAAATTATGAAGCTCTTAAACTTTTTAGGTAAGTTTTGCCCGTCTGCACCAAATGCATCTGTCTGTTATGCAAATTGTACGGATGTGCAGGTTAATAACTGTATAAGCTTTAATAAAACCTAATAGTTAAAGAAAAGTTTTTGTTATTGGTTAAAGTCCAACCTCAAGTAGTTGATGATAACTTTTACAATTTTTTTATTCTCTATCACAAAACAATGACTCGAAAATATTAAATATTGTACTTTTGTAAATCTCATCAATTTTTTTTTTTGATTTAGTAGAGAAATTGTTTTCGCCCAACCTAATGAATATAAAAATAAAATATAAAAACTGAAATATACTAAAGCCCAAAAGTACAAAAGACAAACATTTATTATTATTAATCCCGTTTTTAAAAAAAATACGCAGTGATAAATATTTCGAAACATGGATGACATTCTATTGTATTGATAACGTTCTTTTATGTTCGTTAGCGTCAAATTTTTGCTTTAAAACCTATTTGACTAAATCGCTTATTTCAATTTAAAATTATATTACCGGATTAGTCCTGCCACTTTTTTCACAAGGCTGTTATGATATCCTATCACATATTAAATAAAACTGATCGAATCTTCTTCTTTTAAGTTTTAAAATTGTTGTCATAAAAACCGTTTTTAAATAACATAAATCATTAGCCACATTGACTTAATTTGATTACAAAATTAGTAAGATCAATAACATTTAGCAGAATCTTTTATAAATATTATATCTTTATCTATGTATTTATTTATTTAGGAACCAGGGTCGTGGGTTCCAATCCTGCGAGACTCATTGTTGTATCCTAGTTGGTTAGGGCAATTTGGGCCGATCTCCCAATTATCATAGCCATAGGCATGTAAAAGTCGGTCCACCACCAACCCACATTGGACCAGCGTAGTGGGATACGGTCCAAAACCCCCCTAATGGATAGGGGTATATTAGGGGAGGCCTATGTCCAGCAGTGGACTATCACAGGCTGATGATGATGATGATTATTAACTTAAGTTATAGTTAATACTGATCTGACCGAAAACAATCTTGTAAAACATTGTACATAAGCACATTATTATTACCATGGTATAATATCAGAATCGAAATAGATTTTTTGAATTTACGTTTGAAAGAAAAAACTGGTATTAAAAATAGAATAGTGCTAATCATAAAATGTATTAAATTTACTGTTAATTTAAATTTTGTCAACATTCATAAATTTGTTTTATAGTTATTGCTACTTTATCATTATATTTCTATATTGCATGCTATTGTTATTTACATACAATAAGTTTATAAAACTACGTTCTGTTTTACTACCATTAGAAAATTTACTGTGTTTTTAATGCATCATAAACACACGTTCACGAATATGTAAATATTATATTTAAAGGAAGTATACATACAGATTTAAACATCTACTCGCTTTTATCATCGTTCATACATGTACACATTGATCCCTAAAATTTCGAATTCCTTCCAGGAAAAAAAAATTAACATATTTTAGTTATTTTGTTCTTTCAGATACATCGTGTTAAAATATAAACATAAACAATAAAGTACTTAAGCAATAGGTCGAGCTAAGTGTAAGCAACAAACTAGCAAAGTTCTGAAGCATAAAAGTAAGGTACATTGTGTTGTACAGGGGCTATTAATAGCCGTGTAAAATAATCCAGAGAGTAGCAGTTTTCACTCAGTTTGTAAGAGCGATTGCATTTCGCAGTTTTATGTTTCAAGTTAGGACGTCAATAATTTTTGAACTTATATTTGTGCAGTGTTGAGGGTTAAATATTATTAGTAGTATAGTTTTGTCTACAAGTAACATCAGAAAAAATTCTAACTCTATTTTAAACTCTATTTTATTAATATAAATATATTTTAATAGATTTTTTTCAACTAAATTAATGATTTTTTATCATTTTTCAACAGATATTATATTTGAAACACTTTATTGTGAGATTCAACATTTTATTAGATAATTCAGCATACAGTCGAGCGTTCAACAAGTGTTATTTTTAACTAAAAAATATGACCTACTGCAAACAGTACAAAACTATTCTGCGCAATATAAGCGGCTAACAACATGCCACTGAAAAAACTACCCCGCGAGTTTTACCAATGCATATTGAATTTATTTAACTTTTGTTCATTTAGTTAGAATGTCGTGTATTTTTAAGTTAATTAACTTGTACTTAAACTTCGATATATTACCTTAAATGTGCTTTTAATATGCCTCAATACATTTTATAACAATATTTTACATTAAAATGGTCCGTGATCATCATCATCATCAAAATCAGCCCTTGTTAGTCCATAGCTGGACATTTCTCACTTGAACGCTTACATCGTTGGGGAGTTATTGGACCGTATTCCACCACGCTGGTCCAATGCAGGTTTTGGCGATCGTTAATTCGCAAATGAAAGATACTATACCCTGAACAGTCCGTGAAGCTTTTAAACCTTGCCCCCATAAGCACATTGCTGAATCATTTTCTATTAAAAACTTTATAAAGTAGAAATTTACATTTCTCACTTGCGATTAAACTAACAAGATATTTTAAAATATTTTGTAATTTTAAGCAATTAATTATCGTGCATGATACATTAAACACTGATTTTATCACTTGTTTTTATTTCAAACTCTTCATATCCGATATTACCAAATGCAGAAGAAAGATTATAAAACTGATCGGCATTAATCAGAAAACGCTGTAAAGCTGGGATTTCATTAAAGTAACAGATTATACACGCATGGCAGAAATGCAGGATAAATTACATCAAGTTGTGAGTTTTGCTTCTTTTTTTTCAAAATAGCTTCCTGTCTTAAAAGCATGCATAATTCAGAATATGAATTATAGCTGGCTCTGTGTGGCTCTGTGGTTGCTTTTTACTAACTAAATTTGTTACATGTTTTTTTTTTTAAATTAACTGTGTCAACTTTAATTGTGGTCTTTCATAACACATTTTTAATTTACAAATTTCTAAGCCACAGTTTATCATAGCAGCCTGAGATGCAGTACAGCTTAGTTTTGGAGCAATGGAGAAAAACAAACTAAAAGCAAAGAAAAAGGTATAAATATATTTCAAGTTGTTATACATGTAGCTTACATTATTATATAACATATTTAATATTAAATATATAATGGAAATCAACAATATTTTAACATATACATAACTTAAAATATTCTTCAGAGGCACGCGGAACGCAACACATTGTGATTTTATTAGGTGCGGTAAATTGCTTTGTACATCCGACACCAATTAACTCTTTGATGTTTCGTTGTACAGTTTTCATGGACCTGCATACAATTGAAATAAAATTATTTTATGTGTTTAAAAGCGATATTTTTTACAACTTTATTTCATATAACCTGTTACGATATTTAATTAATACTGAAGTACTATGTTGCAGATATTTAATTAATACTCTGTCGAGCTTTTATGATCGTCAATCAACCAAAGCGGTTCAAAAGTTACGACCTGAACAGAGAATAACCAGCAAAAAATTCTGTAGTCGCCACTATTTTATAAGTTTTAAATCAATATAGTACAAGAATTTTTCGGTATTAGTGCACCAGTACCAGTGCAGGAGATAAATCGTTTCCACGCATCATGGTCCGCAAGGTCTAACGTAGAAATAAGTTTTTAATAAACATTTTGTTTATAACTTTATGGAAGCCGTCGTAATAACGCAGCACCAGTCATTAAGATTAGAGTAAATTTTAACTTAGGTATCACTAAAATGTTTTCTTGCAAGTCAGTCTAAACTTAAAACATTCACTAGGATTTCCTCGACCCCTTCGCCCCCTCATTTCCTTTTAGGCGAAAAAAGGTCAGTAAGCTTTTTCGTACACGTATAATACATAGACGGTATGGTCATAATTTGCGTTTCACCAAAAAAATCACACAAGGGCTCTCGAGGACACAAGGTATAGATTGCATTGATTATAAAATATATTTGTATTGGTTTTGACACAACACACAGTGTTTGTTTGTGTAGTTTGATACAGGCTGCCTCCATGGTTTAGCGATATTGGCCGTTGCTTTATAAAACGGTTTTCATGGGTTTGAATCTCGCGGGAAAACAACATTTGCGTTATGGTTGGTTTAAACAATTTGGGCTGATCACCTGAAAAGTAAAATGATAAAGGATCATATGAAGTGGGATACGGTCCAAAAATCCCAATGAAGATGGTGTGTATTAGGGGAGGCCTATGTCCAGCAGTGGACTAACACAGGCTGATGATGATGGTATTTGACGTGGTAAGTCCCCTTTTCCGCCCACATGTGGGCAGTAGCGTGTCAAATGCTATTGTTTCCGATTTTAAGGATATCCTAGCCAGCATATTAACTGGGTGAACTGGACATTTCATCATACGTCTCGCATAGGCAGCACGCTGGCGATATCCCTGGTATCCTATCTAACTTGCTTAAACAATGAAAGTAACAAAAACAAATATATAAGAAATTTTTTAGAATTAAAATTAAAACAATTACTCTGTAAATGTTTTATATTGTATGATAAACGTTAAGTAATAACCGCCTCTGATCGTCATGTTGCAAGTGATTTCTTAATTATTCTCATAATTTGGATGCTAGAAAATATCCTAGACCCGGCTTTCAGAAACAATATAAATCATTATGTGAATTAAACAAAATAATAGGGTTTTTCTTATATTACGCCGCTGCTATATTTCGTAAGTTAAACCACTGTTAAAGGAATACATAGCCTTAATTTAAAAATCTTAGATCGTTTCAAAAACGGCCATTCAGGGCGTTTTTTTTTTAATATATGTTTTGCTACGTATAAACTTCCTTTATTACAATAGATATTATTTTTCTTGTAATCCCATTTTCTATTAATTACTTTATAGTTATTTGTAGAACACAAATAACCATATATTAAAAAAATACGTTGGCGAGAAGCATTAACTTAACATAAATGCTAAAATAATGTTTTTAGAGAATTATGCAATTACAATTATGTATAATTAGGTTAGCAAATAAAGTATTATAAAGTTTGGAAATTGTGTTTTTCACAATATCCGTACTCAACTTTAAGAGCGCAGAGAATTATGAAGTGAAAACTCTGGCGACATCTGGCGGTGGGTAAAATTGTCTAAAATTAAGTTGCAAGCACATGTATATATATGAATTAAGAATAACTCACAGGAAATCAAATATTGTTATTTTTTTTTATATTTTGCCTATAATAACTCCGTTTTAAAATCAATTATTAGTAGAATTGTATTTTGAAAGGTCCTGTGTATATCGATATGCAAAAACATTGGGTAGCTCATAAATAATATGTCACAGAAAAGTTAATATAAACGTTAAAAATAGTCGTCTATGTTTTTTTATCAATACTAAAACGGGAACAATTGCATAAAACGTATTATATATATTACCATTAATGTATTTATAAAAAACAAATTTATTAAAGGTTCCGCATGTAAAAGTAAATTTAATGTTCCAAAACAAGTATCAACTTCCTCCCTGAAGTGTTTATGTTGCAGGAAAGTTTACAAACTGCCATCATGGGACAGATTTGAATGAATTTTATTGAATGTTGGACATCTATATTTTATTTATAACACGGTTTCCGAACATTGTTGCATGGACACAAATCTGTCACATAATATTTTTTTTATGGCATACGCAGGCAGACAAGCTAGTCAGGCCACCTGATGGGAAGTGATCACCGACGCCCATAGATATTAACAATACCAGTGGTATCGCCAAGCGCTGCCTACCGTGAGACATAGGATGTTAAGTCTCGTTTACCAGTAAATAGCTGGCTACGGTGCCCTTCAAACCGGAACACAGTACTGTTTTCACATACTGCTTCGCGGCGAATGGCACCGCAGTGGTACCCCAGACGGTCTCCTGTAAACAGGGGACCTACCACCGGTACAGGGGACCTACCACCGGTATTAAAATTCAAAGGAGTGTTTGGAAAATATTTAAAAAATCTATGTAGCATTAACGATTGTTAATTTTTGCAGTATCGATAAAACACACTCAATTCCGTGTTTATTATATTACATATTTTATATTGTATATTTTATATTATATCTAAAGTCAAAAAGTTTTTTAGATTGCATTAATTTATTGTAGGTAAATACTTTAAAATCAAAGTAAATTTGTTAATTTAGATAACGTTGTACGGGTCACTGTCGAAAGTCCAAAATTAAAAACGTCAACAACTTAAACTTGCCCAGAAATAGGCCGCTTAACACTTTTATGCAACAACGACAACTCTTATATTAATTAATGTGCATAATTTCAACCACTATGCATAGCTGTATGATCGACGTAGAAACTAATTACAGAGCACGGAATCTTCACGTAAATTTCAAAGGTCTATTGTTGTACCAGAGCGAATAAAACACGTATATTCTATTCGCTACTGCCATTGAAACTTGAAATTGTTGCACGGAGGACAGTACAGCGAGCTTAACTATTTTAAACTTACCATCCATTACATATAATATATAAAATGCATTTTGTGTTAACACAAAGACTGATCAAAATTATTGTAAATAGTGTCTTCTAAAAAATATTGATCAGACTTCTTTCTTATTATTTATACAGACTGTGCTATTAAACCATAGTTTGTTGCTAATCGTTTCTATTTTCTCATTCTATTTTCACTAGTAAATCATCGAATTTAAAATATGATTATATTATGAAATGTTTGTGATAACAATTCAAAAAGAACATTATAGATATGACTATATTTACAATTCTTAATTTTGACCTACTTCCCAAAAGAAGGAGGTATTCAATTCGGATCGTACGTTATAATTTTGTATATGTTATCTCGTTGTTCCGCTCCCAGAGCTTCGCTTTTGATTATTCTTTTTTTTATTTGGTACATAGTAGCTGACATTATGTTACATTTAAAAAAAATGTAATAAGTACTTTTTCTCAAACAATTAAAACGTAAAAGTTTTTTAAATGTATGAAACAAGCATTTAAATTGGCCATATTAACAGTAAACTACACTTAGTGCAAGCGTTTAATTACAATTTGAAATCGTTCCGAGGGGGAAAACAGAACAGCACAATTTACAGTTAATATTAGTCTCTTAACAACGAAAAATTTACATTGAACAATTAAGTTCACGTTTACATAAATAGTAATAAATGTGTAATTTCTTATAAGTTATAAGTAATATCGTTTAGTTAATTAAACATTTTAGTACCTACTTATAATTCTAGATGAAAGCTTATTGCTGAAAAACTTCACCAAGAGATAAATCTTAAGTACAGAATAATGGTTTACTCTCAAACTGTATTATTAATAAAAAAAGTTTTTTAAAAGGCAGTCACTGAATTTAATTTTGATGTTATTTAAAGTAAATAAAAACATGGAATAAATATTCGTCTGGGTCACAACCCAGAAATAGGCAACGTGGTGGTACTCCACCATGGTGCCTGTTTCTGCCGCAAAACAGTAGTGCGTAAACCCTAGTGTTTCACTTTGGAAGGCACCGCAGCCAGCGTTTTCTCAGTAAACGAAACGTAACATCCCTTGTGTCAGGGTGGAAAGGATTTGTGGCGCCTTACGCTGTTTTTGTTATGAAAAACTCTAACAAAAACTTAAGCTAGAAGGTTTTCGAAATGCAAGCCAAAAATTACTAGTTCTCACCATAATAATTTGCAGAAAGTTACGGTGTGTGATCGAAATCTGTTACAAAAGTTATCTGTCGGCTTATCTTAAAATCAGCTTTCATAAAAATACTGCATATTTAGAGCAGCCGAATAATAGTGGTATTAATAATCCCACACTTGTTCATGTGTCAAATGTGGCCTCTTTATGAAGGATATATCTAAATAACAGTTGTGAAGCATTGTCGCCTAAAGAAGCTATCACTTGAGGCGAGCATATTTTATTCTTTATATGTAACCTCACCCAACTATTGACTGATATTTTATGTTATTTTCATTCTTGTTAATAAATACTTACCTTAATGTTGAAAAGCTACAGCTGAACTAAAGTTACCGTACTTAATCTTTTACAGGAGAACTTTGGTTGTTACTTATGCTCCGAACGTCTTCACTGTTCACCTAATAATGCTTTTCCAATAGATAAGAATAAAAAATATCGTTATAAAATTTTTAAATACCATCTTTAAAGTATTTTTTAATCATGATGTACATGAATATATCATCAGCCTTTGATAGTCCACTGCTTGACATAGGCCTCCCTAAGACACCCCTATCCATTAAGGGGTTTTGGACCGTATCCCACCACGCTGGTCCAATGCGGGTTGGTGGGTGGACCAACTTTTACATGCCCATCCGACGCATGGATCATCTTACTTTTCAGACAATTGAATTGAAAAGTGATCGGCCAATTGCCCTAACCAACTAGGAAACAACAATGAAAATTTGTTGAGTCCCCGCAGGATTCGAACCACGACTCTAAATTCCGGATTCTAAAGCACACGCCACACCACTAGGCTACGGAGGCAGTTATGTACATGAATACATCCGTACAAATGCAACCGATGTGTATTTCGTAGTGTAAAAAATAATATCCTGATTTTTGTGACAACACAATCACTTACAGTAATTGGATTGCTATCAAATACCTAAAAAAGTGTATGCTTTAAAAAAACCTGTTACTGTTTTTCCTTTAATTCAAAATTTATGAAATATAATATTTAATTCATAATTTACACATTGTATCGAAGGCCAGTACTTAGATGTGTGATGATAATAGAAGACAAAAATTTATTTGTATAACGTGAAAAGTTAACAATGTATGGTTAAAAACTTCCTAACTACTTCGTACTCTGAACATGTCTTGGATACGGCCATATGTAAGAATATTCTGGAACAGCAGTTCTGGTGTAAAACATCACCGTAATTGTGCAAGCGTTTTTAACTTCTTTACAGCATTAAGATATTGCGGTAATACTCTAGAATACAAAAATTTCAACCGCAATAAAATGTTGTACTGCAATTAAATCATGCAATCTAGTAATGCAACTAATATTTTTAGGTTATCTTTTTTTTTATATTTCATGTTCAATTTTTATTCGGAAGATACTATGGAAGTGGACATCATTTAATTAAAAAAACAATTCGGATATTACACAATTTATGTTAGACTTAATGTAAGAAAATAAATATTTATTTATTTAATTTTTCAAATTTAAACTGAACTTTGTTGATTATCCTTTTCCAATCCTTCTATTATTTTATTGTAATTAATTATTTGCATGCAATTAAAAACTATTTTTTAATGATGCCAAAGAAGTATAACTTCTCACGCGCGTACATAAGTATTTTTTATTTGGTACATAGTAGATGACATTATGTAAAATTAAAAAAAAATGTAATAAGTAATTTTTCTCAAACAATTAAAACGTAAAAATTTTTAAAATGTATGAAACAAGCATTTAAATTGGCCATATAAACAGTAAACTACACTTAGTGCAAGCGTTTAATTACAATTTGAAATCGTTCCGAGGGGAAAAACAGAACGGCACAATTTATAGTTTATATTAGTCTCTTAACAACGTAAAATTTACATTGAACAATTAAGTTCACGTTTACATAAATAGTAATAAATGTGTAATTTCTTATAAGTTATAAGCAATATCGTTTAGTTAATGAAACATTTGAGTACCTACTTATAATTCTAGATGAAAGCTTATTGCTGAAAAACTTCACCGAGAGATAAATCTTAAGTACAGAATAATGTTTACGTCAAACTGTATTATTAATAGAAAAGTTTTTAAAGGCAGTCACTGAATTTAATTTGAATGATTTTAAAGTATAGATATATCTAAATAGAAATGAAGATATTCGTCTGTACACGAAGCTATCAACTTGAGTGGACATCATCATTCCTTTTTAACCTCACAACAGTAGTGCGTAACTAGTGTTTCACTTTACCCAGTTTTCTCATGTAAACGAAATACATCCCTTGTTCAGGTGAAAATTTGCTGCGCTTGACTGTTTGTATGAAAACTCTATACAGAAACTTTGAGTGTACTTTTCGAAATGCGTCAAATTACTGTTCTCACCTATAATCTTTCAAAGTTAGTGATAGAATGTAAAAAAGTTATGAAAAGTTTTAAATCACATCTTTGAATATATTTTAGATCAGATACATAGTATATATCAGCACTTGATTCATGTGCATATGGCCTCTTAAAGAACTATCCAATAAAGGTTTGGACGTTCCCTACAGCTATCATGAGGCGGATATTTGTTTGTGAACCATTACCAGCTCATTCGACGATGATATCTTACTTTTCAGTACATTGATTGAAAAGTGATCGTACCTTAATGTGAACCTAACCTGAACTAAGTTGCATAACTAACAATGAGAACTTTGTTGATCTACATGCTCGAACGTCTCACTGTTCCTAAATTCCATGATTATAAAACGCTATCAAAATCTTTACAACCACTTAAAGCTATTTAACATGATGTACATGAATACATCCGTACAAATGCAACCGATGAAGTATTTCGTAGTGTAAAAAATAATATCCTAATTTTTGTGACAACACAATCACTTACAGTAATTGGATTGCTATCAAATACCTAATAAAGTGTATGCTTTAAAAAAACCTGTTACTGTTTTTCCTTTAATTCAAAATTTATGAAATATAATATTTAATTCATAATTTACACATTGTATCGAAGGCCAGTACTTAGATGTGTGATGATAATAGAAGACAAAAATTTATTTGTATAACGTGAAAAGTTAACAATGTATGGTTTAAAAGCTTCCTGACTACTTCGTACTCTGAACATGTCTTGAAAACGGCCATTTATAAGAAAATTCTGGAACAGCAGTTCTGGTGTAAAACATCACTGTAATTGTGCAAGCGTTTTTAACTTCTTTACAGCATTAAGATATTGCGGTAATACTCTAGAATACAAAAATTTCAACCGCAATAAAATGTTGTACTGCAATTAAATCATGCAATCTAGTAATGGCAACTAATATTTTTAGGTTATCTTTTTTTATATTTCATGTTCAATTTTTATTCCATATTGCATATTTAGTTATATAAACCTCTTGATTTAATTTTAACATCTAATGCTTAGATCTCATGCATCAAGTATAAGCCTTTCTATTAAGTTCTACAGAAAAATATTAAGTGATTTTCTAAGGTGAAAAACTGCGTACAATATAAATTTTGGTTTCTATAATGATTTAAATCAACTTATAAAATATTAATGAAATGAATGTTAAACGCACCTGTACCGAAAACGGAGAAAAATTATAAAAATTCAACAACTCCTCAGACGGGACATATAATTTCAATGGTATAATTGTCGCTTTATCTGTCTGTCCGTACTTAAGTATGCATGAATATTTTAAACTAGGTGGATTTTGTAGCGATTTATTTCAATAGAGATATTAAAGAGAAAGATTTCTATATACGACCACAATATTGTAGATAAACTCTGATAATATTTTAAATGTCTAATGTGATGTAAGTAAACATATTTTTTGCACTTACAATGCAAACGCTGGCTGGCTATATAACCCACAATATTTTTTTTTATTCTTGAAATGACATTAGCAATACTGCATTAATTCCTATCCAATTAAGTAACTTGGTAGTTATTAAAATTGTTCATTTATTATATTATTATTATGAATCCCGGTTATCCAAATAAAAATAAGATACCTTCTTAATAATTGTAATATCGTAGCAGATAACAGTCAAATTATAACAATATACCAAGACAACAAGAAAAGAAACTAATATGTTAAAGATGGAGCTAAAATCTAATAGGTACCTGTGACAATATAGCAATAATACAACTGAATATTTCATTTTAGAAAGCGTAAAAATCCTCCAAGCCGCATTGCAATATAGAGCTCATATCGATTCGATCCTCTGTCGTGTAATTTATATACCCCGCTTTCGTACTAAGTGATTTGCTTCGCTGTATGTGACAATGTAGAGCGCAATAAGTACGTATTTTACTTGGTTTAATTTACATTCTAATTGCACTGATGTTTAAAGTTGGGTTTGTTTCTATTTAATGTAAGATTTTAGTTATAACGAGTGTGCATATTATTCTTGAATTAAATGACGTTTATTGTAATGCTTTGATAAATATTTTAGTCGTATTTAAATTCTATAGACCGTAAACTAAATTTTAAGTTTTTCATTGTTGGAATAACATACAAGCTTTTTTTTGTAATAAATTGTATTTTTGGGTATTTGGTATTTGGGAACCATAATATAAATAAACAGATTAGCTCACATTCTCCTTTTCTTATAGTAGGTAAAGAATAATTAAGATTTAATCAATTATTAGTGAGATGAAAGTATTCATTTTGAATTTGAAAATCGTAACTATCGTATACACATCTGTGTTCTCGGATTGGGATCGTGAATTTTAAATATTGTTGTTCCAGTTTCTAGGTTTACAAGTATATTTGTATTACTGTAGATTTTAGTGGCACGATTAGTTTGTGAAATTTAGGTAATCAGTACTGTTCGAGAGTCTTGTCGTCAGGAAAACATAGTGAAGAATTCTGTATTGCCTTATTGTAAATTTTGTATTATCGGATACAACTTTATGAGTATTTAGTTATCGGAAAAAGTATAAAAAAATGAATAGGGTGAGGTACCAACGACAATATTAAGAAAATAAAATAATTTATTATTAAACAAAATATTAATTTAAAAATATTCACACTATTTGGTTTTCAGTTCGGTAAACTGTTTTTGTTAAATATGTATATAAACTAGTATTTGTATCCTTTACACTATTTTAAAAAACTACGGACAAATTCTATCAATGGAATCATCTGAATGCCTTTGTTTTTAAGCATTATTACAAAACAAAGACATTAAGATGGTAACTTTAAAAAATTGTTTCAAAATTTGATAATAATGACATGAGCATGCAAACATATTTCACCTTGTCCTGTTGCAATGCCGTTTTAAACGTCTGATATAAAAAATAAAACATTGTTTTTTATTTATTTTTTTATTTTAGGTCAATCATACTTAGTTTTCAATTTAATACATTTGTTCTCGTTATTCTCAAAGAACACTAAAGATGTACCCAAAATTACATTTCCTTTACTCATTTTTATTAATTCCTGTTTGTGTTTGCTACAGAAAATTTCCTAGTTAGAAAAACTTTAAAGATCCTTTCTTAACGCATTTTCCTGCTTGAAATAACTAGCCGCGGGGTAAAATCTTATTCTATAATCTAAGAGTCCTACAAAGGATAAAAAACTAATTCTTCTTTTCTGTATAAAGCTTAGCTTTGTGAGTTGGATAATGTTTAGTATCAGTTATCATTTTAGCAAGTTTTTTCTAATTTGTAACGGAATCATGAATCATGAATCAAAAATTATTCAAATAAAACATGTTAAGTGAATTAAATTAAAACATGATAAATGACAAGGATATAACAGATTAGAAAAGCTAAAGATAGACAGAGATGGAACTATTTAGAGGAGGCTTTTGTCGAAAGACAAGCTGTTATTTGAAAGCAAACACATATAGGTAATTAAAATAGCTTTTATTACTATATAATATATTATTTTATAATTTGTATTAAGTTAAAAATACAGTATTAAAGGCTTCTTTTAGTTTGATTAATTATATCTGATTGAAGTAATTAGCGAAGTCCCGAACAAAGGCTTTGTAATGTTGGGCGTCAATTTGCATGTTATTTAATAATTAACAATCAAAAATATCTATAAATAGTTAAAATATTCAATCATTATTTAAAATTTTATAGCGACAATTGACACTATTAAATTCTTTATTTAATCATATTACATATGAAATTGGTACACTCACAAGTAACTTTTGTAGTCAATTATTTGATCCGGCACCTTTAGACCTAGGTTTCAGCCATAGTGACGAGCGCTTCCAATAGGCATGATGACAATAATTGAAAAATGGACCTATAATGTCAGAAATATATACTATTTAGAATAAATATGATATTACTACAGAAATTAAAAGTTTAGTAGGAAAAAAAGAAATTTTAAAATAATAATTTATATTTCCCCTAAAAAGCTTGCTAGTGTCATATCGTGGCTAGCGACGTCACGTTTGAGTAATCAAAACGTAAACGCCCTGAGCTCGTACAAGAATTTAGTTATTTTGTGTTATCAAATATGAATTCTCCTTCCTTCTTATAACATAGCGGAAAGAAAGGGAATGGATAAACAAAAAAATAATATAAAATCAAATATTAAAAACTAATACGAGACTAATATCGCCTTGGGGGAGAGACCTAACTACTTGTAGCACAGATTCTTATGTGAACCTATTTCAAGGGCTAGTCTCTTTACCAAAGACATTGTCTCGTTTGCAATAGTTTTAAGGTACATTGTATAAACCTTTGTTAAAGAGAAAATAAAAAAGATATTATTATTATTATTATTAATTCGAAAGTGTAAAGGTGGTGGGTTTCCCAGTGTGAGAATACATCCATAAAAACTCCTAATAAGCTATTTGTGCTCATTCCTCAAAATAAAACAATACGAAATAAGTACGAAATAAATAATTTACACTCAAATAGTACTCAGTATTCAAATAAAAATAATAAAAACAGGATGTTTGTGCATATTGCGCATGCGTTTACTAAAGCTTGACGTCATGCGCTCTGATTGGTGTTCAAGATATCACGGCGGATTGCCTTATTTTGTAGTTTTATTTTATGAAAATAAATATTAATCACACTTATAATAAAAAAAACTATGCGTATTTTATATTCCAAGCTTCAAGTTTTATTCAATAAATATAGTATTTTAGTAGTTTTTAATTACTGTCATCATGCCTATTATCGGATGGATGGAATTCTTAACTAAAGAGAAGACATATCAAATCAAAGTGGACAGTACAACAAAACTCTTATTTCATATGTCAGGTCGAAAAATTTTATCTCCTTCAAAATATACCGAAAAAGCAAGTAACATAAATAATACCGTAAAAGTATTTTTGTTGTCTGCCAAGTTCCCAAGAATCTCAGTAGAGTATTGCTGCAAAAAACTTTCAAACTTGTGACTTGATCCTTGCAAACTAAACATTATATTAAACGTAAGATTCAAATGGCTTAACTATTGTAAGCTTACGCATAAAAAATACCTTATATTTTAGTTTAAGAACAGAAATGTACAATTTAAAAAAATATATAAGAGTTTATATTTATTATTACGCAGAAAAAATAAACATACATACATACATACATAACTGCCTCCGTAGCCTAGTGGTATGGGCGTGTGCTTTAGAAACCGGAGGTCGTGGGTTCGAATCCTGCGGGGACTCAACAAATTTTCATTGTTGTTTCCTAGTTGGTTAGGGCAATTTGGGCCGATCACCCAATTGTCTGAAAAGTAAGATGATCCATGCGTCGGATGGGCATGTAAAAAGTCGGTCCACCCACCAACCCGCATTGGACCAGCGTGGTGGGATACGGTCCAAACCCCCTAATGGATAGGGGCGTATTAGAGGAAAAAATAAAATAAATAATAAATATTAGAACGTTTTTTTTCTGAACGCAGTGTATCTGCGTCTATAAATTATAGTGATCTTTCTCAATACTGACTAATATTAAAAACTGCAATGTTTGAAACATTTTTATGAAAAACTTAGAATTATATCAAACTTTATTATTATATTATCGTTTTTTTTGTTCTAGTTTCTTCCTTCCTTTTAATTTCCTCCATTCTTTATTGGATAGAATGAAAAGCCTAGAGCTATAATTCTTTATGAAAACCACGTTCTAAAGATTTCCTGGGAGCGTGCAATTGAAATTTAAGTTAGTTGAGTTAATTTAATTATATCCTTTTTTATATATTTAAATATATAAAAAGTATTTATTATATATAATTTTACACTTTACAGCGTTAGAAAACTAAAAAAAATTAAATAACATTAATAAATTGAGGGACAAAACTCGAAAATCTTATAACCTACATGATTTTCAGCCTCATATAAATTAGGTAAGGTTTATTTGTGATATTAAGATTAACTGTATTGTAACTCAAGTAATAACGTTTTGCGCACGTTTGAGTTAATTAAAATCCGCATGCTACTAGCTCGTGCTAAATTGAACTAGCATCCGAAACTGACTGAGGTTGCATTTCAATATAGCGTTTAATTACAAGAGAATCAGTTAAAGTTACTTTAAAATCCTGTTTCAATTTGTACAATTGCTAATCAAAGACATTAAACAGACTCGGTGACATCATAAAGAATTGCTGAAGTTCCGCAGAGCTTCGCGGTTACCTTTTCGTTACTTCAAAATCTGTGAAACATAAAAAAAATTGATAAATTACATGCACCTGAACCCTAGAATATTTGCACTTGTGCCCCCGTGGGTAGCCACTAGAATAATTGATAATCGTAAAAGATCTCGCCACACTTTGAGTTAAAGCCAGATTAAAATGGTTCAAGGATACAGAGCTTCAACACTTGACCAAAGCGTGACCAACTTGAAGACAACAGATTACCTTCAATCATGGCGGTGACAATGAAGCTGCTATTAAATTATGATTCCTTAAAGGTATCCCGTTCAAGTACTAAAAATTGGTGTAGCAGTGAAAAAAATATAAATAAACTATCCATAATTGGGGCATACTCAGGAAAAGAGCGACACCACAACTCTACTTGACACCCTGAGTATTGAGTTGTTACGTCTCGTTTACCCACTGACTACTCTGCCTACGGTGCCTATCAAACCGGAAGGTATTATTTACTTTACGCTTCTGATTAGCCTCACATAGGCACCGTGGTAATACTTTCTCGGTGAAACCCCTGCATTAGGACCCACCCTCAAAAATAGTACTTTAAAAAGATGCATTCTAAAAACCACATTCTTTTACTAACGTTAACATATCATTTATGCTCTCCTGTCTATAGGAAAATAAAAACTTTGCATTTTTAAGCTATAGCGATTCCAAGTAACACGACTACGTTATGACCGTACGATCTACTTACTAACTAATTATATAGCACAGAATCTTCACGAAGATTTCACGGGTCTCATTGTTGTTACAGAGCGCATGAAACTTGTATTCTATTTGCTACTGCCATTGAAACTTGGAATTGCCACACAGAGGACAGAACAGAGAACATGACTATTTTAATCTTAGCATGCGTCCCATATAATATTTGAATTGTGTTTACATTACTTACTGGCGTTTTACATAGATAGTTAATTTAATGGTTACTGTAAAAAGATTTACTTTTTTATTGTATGTTTTCAACTTTGTTTAAAAATGCAAAGGTTTTTAATTACGATTTAGGTAGCCTGCCATGTTGGCAGGACTCATTACATCTTCTCCATCTGATAAGTAACTAACTACCCTAGTCGATACCGTCATTAAAAAACTACTACTTGTTCAAATAATAAAAATAGTAAGGAATCATTATACATATGAAACAATCACTATACCACAGCTGAATAGGGTAAGAATTAAATAAAACAAATTATAATGTTTAAGTAACTATACAAATATATACTTATAAGTTTCAGGTCTATTTGGTTTTATTTATTTATTAAAACTTCATGTACACAAAATAATAATATTGAGTACAAAGGCGGACTTAATGGCGTTGGCATTCTATCCCAGTCAACCTTAGGGTGGTGAAGAAAGTATAAGGTAGGCGTACGATTAAAACAAAAAAACAATAATGATTTATGGTAATCTCTCTCTCTATCTCTATACATAAATAATACATAAATAAATATGCTCTTACGTAATGAATAATACAAATATAAAATAAAAAAATTATCCTTGTAGCTACATTTGCTTTAACAGGTATTCACGAGCTTTAGTTTACAACTGAAACCGATTCTTAGCCATTCTCACATTCCACATAATTATTGATTGAATAAAGATTGAGGATTGAGTAAAGTCAGAACGGTAAACAGGACATTAAAGGAGACGATTGTGCGTCAAGCGAAGGTTTTTGTTACTGACTTCACAGAGATACTTGAAATGCGAAGATATATAAGTAGGAGTGGAAGGAGAATTAAGTAAGGTATAAAGAGTAGTGAGAGCCCGTAACGAGCGTCGTTGGCGAATGGGTAGCCATTGCAATTGTGCACGGTAGGAGACACATGGTCATATTTTAGTTTTAGTATAGTTAAGATTTTTTTTCATTGTCAAATCAAATATTTTGTTAGATAACATGTTCTATAAATTTAACGTACACAAAATTCATTTTGTTTCGTTAGTGTGTTTCAAAATGCATGAAACAAGCATTCATATTGGCTATATCAGCAGTAAACTGCATTTAGTACGAGCGTTTAATTGCAATTTGAAATCGTTCCGTGCGGGACAACACAATGGACCTATTTAAAGTTTACATTAGTCCCTTAACATCGTCAAATTACAACAACAATTAAGTACTTATTAACATAAATCATATTCATTACAATGTTTATATTAAAAGCAAATAATTCTTATGTAGGTCATTCATCATTCATTCATCATCAACCTGTAATAGTCCACTGCTGGACATAGGCCTCCCCTAATACACCCCTATCCATTAGAGGGATTTTGGACCGTATCCCACCACGCTGGTCCAATGCGGGTTGGTGGGTGGACCGACTTTACATGCCCATCCGACGCATGGATCATCTTACTTTCAGACAATTGGGTGATCGGCCAAATGCCTAACCAACTAGGAAACAACAATGAAAATTTGTTGAGTCCCCGCAGGATCCGAACCCTTGACCTCCGGTTTCTAAGTCACACGCCTATACCACTAGGCTACGGAGGCAGTTATGTAGTTAGTTATACTATAGCACTATGATAAAAGTTGAAAATTAGCTATTAAAAGGTTTTATACTACAAGTAAATTTTAAAAGGAATAAGACCTCCAAAACCAAGTAGTATATTCAATTTATTACTAAGAGCTGATTTTATTTTGTATCTTATCGTTACTATGTATTTGTAGCCATGATATGGCTAGCACAAAAGAACTATATTTTGCTGCCATAATTTTTGAAAGTTTCTTAGTACTGAAGTTGAGGTACTACCTTCTACAGGAAAACTTTGTTTGTTACTTAGGCTCAAAGCGTCTTCGTTGTTCAGTTAATGCTTTTTCATAAGTAAATATTAAAAAGATGTTTATTGACTTTGAATGATATTTCCTTTTACGGTATTATTTTTTGTTTATATTACGATGCTCAATAAATTTATATATAGATTTAATAGCATGAAGAGAGAAAAGATATTCAAAAGATTTTATTTTTCCAGTAGCCAATGAAAATCTGCGAACTCTTGCTGGTTCGCAATGGTGGTTTTAGTTTGTAAATATAAAAAATTGAATAGAAACCTCTGCCTTTTGACAAATTTGGGTTAGCACATGTATTCGATAGTCCCGTGAATATAGTACCGCACTACAAATTTGAAGCTTCAATGTTGAGCTTCACCGCTGGCCCCGTGTCGACCGGAGGAGGAAGAGAGATAGACGACTCCATGCCAAATATGCTCTCCTCTTACAGCCCGCACACACTCCATTGAGTTGCAGTGGATAGGGAGAGCGGTTTATGGAACCGACACTTTTCTTTTCCGCGACTCCTTTTTGCTGCGGAGGGAAGGATGGAGGAGGGATGGCTGCACGCCTGCCGCCTTCGTCCCCGTCCGCCGCTCCCTGTTAGGCGCATCCACAGCAGACTTCCGGCCGGCCTTACACTAAACACCGGCCAGGTTTCTTGTAGGTTTCCCGAGGCTGCTCAGGCAGATACTTAACCCAACCGCTATGACAAACCGAGAAAATATTCGGGAGTAAATTGCAACCACTACCTTAACCAAAAAGATAACCTTAAACAAGGTTTTACATAATTGCACTTCTTGAATTGGTTTACGATAAAATCCGCAATAGCATTTATCTATGCTTTAAGAATAAAGCACAATAATAAATTACAATTAATGTACATATTTTAAAAATTGTAATGACGCATATACAAAGCTCAATTAAAGTAATACAGAATAAGCTTACATAAAAGTGAAAAAATTAAGTTGAAATAAAATATTCTTCATTATCTGTGCATAAAAAATGTTTTGTTTTTTGTTTAAAATGGTGCCACTAGAATTTAATCCATATGTTTAATAGTTAGCCCTCATTCTCAAAAGATGCATGTATACATTTTACAACTTTCGGATCATTAGTTTGTGAATAAGAGCATTTTACTAGAGCATTGTATAAAAAAGTATTAAAAAGTAATTTTGCGTGTTGATAAAATATTGCTTTTTAAAGGGAAGAAATACAGTTGAATCAAAAACTTGGCTTGATACAGAGTTTCCAGACGCTTTTTTGGCCGTTGGAAAAATCCAGCTTACGGTTTCCCCGCCGCCAGAGTGAGGGGGCCGCAGGGTTGTGAGGGGCTCTCTGGCCAAGATGAAGCGGCCGGTAAAACCACTAAGAACAACGGTGGCTCCTTTCTCATTTTAGCTGTCTCTTCTCTCACGCTTTAGCTGGGTCCGCGGCACAGTATTATCGACAGCCTTCGGCAATCCCGGTAAGCCAAAAAACAGCTGCATTTGAAGATAAAGAAAATGCTGCTTCACTAAGACATCGCACAGAGTCACACATCAGTGAAAATGATAGCAAAATCTTTGAATTGGGCTTCGAATGGCTTCCTCATCCACCGTATTCTCCAGATCTGGCCCCTAGTGAGTACTTCCTGTTCTCAGATCTTAAAAGAATGCTAGCTGGGAGAAAGTGTTGTTGAAACAGAGACCTATTTTGAAGCAAAGTACAAATCATTATACAAGTGACCTGTTACTTTTTTGACAGGTAATAGAGTTTTTATATTAAGGGCCAATAAATACTGTTCAATATAATAACACTGCGGAAAAATATGAGGCACACTTTGATTTTAATACATATTAAAGCGATGACACTAATCAGTTTATAAGCAGGTTACATACTAACTAACAGAAAAACAAAAAGAGCAAGATAAAAACGAAATGTATTATGCGCCAATGGCAACATAATAAAAATACAAGCGAGTATTTCGTTCTAGAAAGCGTAAAAATCCTCCGAGCCGCGTTGCAATATAGAGCTCATATCAATTCAATCCTCTGTTGTGTAATTTATTTACTCTGCAGCTTTTGTACTAAGAGATTTGCTTTACTGTACGTGACAATGTAGAACGCAAAATGTACGGTTTTTAAACAGCGAAATGGAATTTGTAATTGCTCTGATGTTTAAACAGTCTAGACAAAAGTGCGTATTGTAAATATTCTCGTATTTTTTTTAATTTAATTTAGATCTATGATTGCAATACCCATTGTTCTAAAATTAAACGCTTTGTATAAGAAGTAGTTAAAGTATGTTGTGTATTGTTTCCGAAAAAAGAAAAATTTGTCTTTTTTTCAATGACTTGACTAATTTTATACTAGCTTTTTCAGATTGTAAAAAAATTGTTAAAAGCTTATACTAGTGACTAATTACTTTAAACACTCGGAAACTACACGTAATTAAAAAAAATAACTTCAGCTCTATTAATTGCCTTTGGCCGTTTACGTCGGTAGCTATAATTTTTTTATTTAACAATTTTATACTAAATTAAAGATGTTTAATTTTTGATATTACTAAAATGTTTAACATAGTACCACAGATTGGCTGACATTTTATATTATCATCTTTTCAAAATGTTTCTTTTATTATTAAATCTTAAGCAAAAGGTAACGTATACATATAATACTTGAAAGTAAATGCAATTTTAAAATAGGTTATAAGTTTCTAGAATGAATTTGTTTAATATTTTGTCATACAAGAGGAAAAGATTACTCAATTCTTACCAGGAATTATAGATATGTGGCATATTACATGAACTGCGTATCTGTTTCTAAACAATAGATATGAGTAGAATCTCTAACAGTCTAAGTAAAAAATGTGTACGATGTACTAGCGTACACTCGTGAGAAGAGAAACTTCTTTATGGCGTAATTTTTTTTTTAATGTTACAATAATTTTTTCCAACCCCGATAAAGAAGTTTCACTTCAATTAGTACCAATAAAACGACAATAGAGGACTCCACCATACACATTTGTAAATTGTAACATGTCAAGAAGCCGAATTAAGCAGAAATATTGAGATTAAAATATAGACTAGTTTATTTTATAAACCCAAGTTCACATAAACATAAATTCAGCCCATTAATTTGAAGATAAATAATTATTCAAATATACGTAATTATTGTTAAAATTTTAGTATGCGACTTTAGCAATGTTCGTTAAATTAAACGCTAGATGGCGCATAACATGAATGCGCTTGAGGCGCAAAGATGGCGCGTAATGGAAAATGTGACGCGTAACGAAAAATGTGACACTAAATTTTTAAGAAGATAAAAGATTCTCTTAAAAATAAAATATACAAAGTAGCTATACTACCAATACAATGCAACGAAAAAAACAGCCATTTCTTGTTTTTATGTAGAAAATAATGTATGAGTGATATATAGTCCCTAGTGGAAAGAACTTGAAATATGATTTTTAATTCATTTTCGTTTCCTGACTTAAAATGATAGAAGGTAAGCAAGTCATATTTCATATTCTAAGAAACATTTAAAGGACTACTATTACTTTTTATTTCACAGATGGCACTTTAAGTGATGAAGAAAATTTTATATTTTGAAATTTTGCATCTTATCTCACCGTAGGTGTAATGAAACAACACATACAAATATGAATTAATAACAATTGTAACCTATTTGAAATAAAAGGAAACATAAGAACTTTTATTTAGAGAACATCTACTAAATATTTATAATCAGTAAATTCTTTGTACAATAAAAATTATATTATTTAAAAACATTATCTTAGCTTTACGTTATTAAGTATTTATTAACAAATCTTGTTCAGCGATTATATGTAGAAGACAATTGGTTCGCATCAAAACAATTACAATATATAAATTTTAAATATAAAATATATAATCGAAATATGTAAAGTTCTTAAAATCCTTTTTCGTTCTTATTCTTTAGTATCTACATGTGTATACTATATATGTATTGTATTTGCATTTAAATATTAATCCAAAATAATAAAAAACAATTTATTACAAAAAAACAGCCTTTACGTGATGTTTGATTTATATCTAGAATCTAGCTACAAAAAGTAGTTTTGCATGTCTACAAAGAATCTAAGGGTCTCATTATTGCGACAAAGCTTTTGAAACGTGAAAGTAGTCTCTGCTGCAATTGTAACTTGAAACTCGTTCACTGAACAGCTATGCATTTAGTTATTTAGAGCAAACGTTTGATACTTTAATGTATTCTAAATTTATTTAAAACATATTTATAACATTACGTAAAATGCAAATGATTTATAATTCAATAGTAAAATTTTGTACTAACTTGTAAAAGCTAAATAAAAATACTAAACTGTAAATTTTTAATCACTTAGACGTCTTTGTTAGTTTAACTTTTTAACAAAACCGAAAGTAAATATTATTGTATTTTTATTTGTTCAACAGTTTATTCCTTTTCTAGAGAATTTATATTGCACCTACCTATTTAATTAATTCCTGCACATTTGACAACAATTAACCATCCTTTGAATTCAATAAAAAGTATGCGTGCGCACAACATCAAGCTTTTTGCTTCAACTGTATATGTTGCTTTCATTTCTGAATGGAAATTCTTTTTTGCAATTGTGTCTGATTTTCAAAACAAAGAAATTATAAGTGACGTTTTCGTCGACGTGTTTATCGAAGAAAATCCAGTCTTTGCAGCTTAAACTGCATATTATTTTAAAGCCATATTTGATAAATGCTTACAAGTTTCAATATCGCACATAATAATGAAGGGCAATTTAATTTTAACCAGCTTTTAGCTTGCTATTTGAGAGTTTATGTTCATTTGTTTTTGAGCTTTTGCTTCATAAAAACGTGTAAATAATTTAGAATTGTACCTGCTAAACTTTCTACTCTATTTCTCTTATAATTTTTTTGTGTTGTGTATTACTTGCTGAAATCGTCATCACACTGCAACATTACATTTTAATACCAAGTGCATAATTTGTAAAAACGTGATGAAGGAATGTAAAAATTAACTATAAATATTTTTAGAGTTATTTTGCACATTAAATATTGTGTATTTTTATTTTACGAATGCATTTACGTGCGAATTTATAACAATATCCGTCAGTAAAATGCAAATGTTAGTTTCATCTGACAATGTAATCATTTCATTCGCAATCAACTAGTTTCACTTGTTCTAGGCAGCATAGTTATGCTGTAAAGAGTTGTAATATATACAAAACATTCTATCACATATTTTTTCTGAAAAAAAACTGTTAACTAGGTTACTTCCAAACATATCAGCTATCTTTTCGTGAATGTCCCGTCCAAATTGGCCCAAACATTATAGAGATTAGATATAACAAGCAGACTGACAAACAGACAGAAAGAAAAAAATTGAAAAATAAATTTGTTATGTTATATAATTTATTGCGTATGTAATATATATATATAGTGATTTATAACCGGAACACGGTTATAAATCACAATTTTACCATTAAAAAAACAGTAATTTTAATATCACAAACAGACACTTAACTTTTGTTTCATTGGCAAAATAAATTTCAAACAGCAAAGTAAGCCAATCGTTCAGAAGTGTAAAAAGACAACTTACAGCTTTAAAATACGATTATTAGCTAAGTCATACTTAGACTTCCATATTTATTCTACTAGAAAAGAAATGATATTTAAAGTTTGTTTTATATTATTTTGTGTTTCAAAATAAATACAAAACAGCTTACGACTGCCACTAGATAAACAGTTTTTTAATCAATTGTATTTTTTATTCGTTGTGATGTTGATGTTAAACTAAATTGAAATGTATTATTTATTGAACTTAATCAAACAACGCAGAACAACATTTTAAACAAACGCCAACGTAATACCAAAACACGGACGCAACTCTACACTAGGACAAAACAATTCTCGTTTTGTGCTTCCCGGGAACATTTACATTTAAAAACATTCATTCATCGTCTGTATGTGGCGAATTTGGGCTGCTATGTGGAAATCTACAGACAATAGATAACCATGTGTATTTAACATATAAATACAATTCATATCGTTCGAACAACCATTGAAATAATTCTAGTCAAGTCATGAATATTAGAAAAAATAATTAAAAATATTATACATACTTAATCAAATGAATATTGAAAGGTGGTTGAAGACCTAAAGCTGAAACGGAACATAACAGTGGCATGGAACTATCTCAATATGGATTTTTTTCTTTTAAGCTATTATATATTTGTTTAAGACATCATCATCATCAAACTGTGTTATTCCATTGTTAGACAAAGGTCTCCCCTAATGCACGCCATCTCCATTTAGGGGGTTTTTGAACCGTATCCCACCACGCTGGTCCAAGGCGGATTGGTAGACCGACTTTTTACATGCCCATCCGACTCATGGATCATCTAACTTTTATGACAATTGGGTGATCGACCCAAATTCTCTAACAGTCTAGTATACTACAATGAAAATTTGTTTAGTTTCCGCAGGATTCGCACCAACGACCTCCGGTTTTTAAAGCACACGCCCTTATCACTAGGCTACGAGAGCAGTTATTTTTAGTTTTTAGTTATTGTAAATGAAAAATACGTCATTGTGATTTTTTTTATATAAACTTGAATTAGTTATTTGGTTGGGTAAACGCATTCACTTGTTTCGCAACATGTTTTTAACAATGAAAAACTTTTAATGGCATGATTTTGAATTTTAACACTTGTCTAGTTTTAAGTAATAAATTTGAGAACTTTGCATTATGAAGATTGCTTTGGATTATGTAGCACTAATAAAATTATTATTTCTGATGATCTGGCTAGATTTACGTGACGTACGACGACTATTATGTAACAACGAGATAAAAAAAAACACGATGAAGACAAAATGTATTAGGCGCTAGTGTCAACATAGTAATATAACGAAACCAAGTATTTCATTGTAGACAGGACAAAAATCCGCCAAGCCGCGTTGCAATATAGAGCTCATAGCGATTCAATCCTCTGTTGTGTAATTTATTTACTCTGCAGCATTTGTACTAAGTGATTTGCTTTGCTGTATGTGACAATGTAGAACGAAATATGTTATTTTACTGAGTAAAATGGAATTTGTAATTGTCAATTCAAATATTCGTAGGTATTTATTGCATTTCGTTTTTTTTTACTATAGTTGTAATGGCTATTAATTTATTTGTATAATTAAACACTTCCATTTAATGTCTACTTTATTTCTGTTACAAATCATTTACAATTTTTTATACGAACTCAAATTATTAAAGCCGTAAACAAAATATTTCATTTCTAACGAAAATCATTAGTAAATATATTTGACAGATTGGGAGTTAGGATTACGTGGCTTTTGTTTTTTTTTTTTTAACTATGCTGTAACTCAAATAAAACGCGATAAAATCCGTAATGTCTATTATTAAGTAAATTACTAATTTTATGGTCCTTACCCCTAACTTTCCGTGCTAATAAGTTCGTAAAAAATATTATATGTCACTAATAGATATGTAAATCTATTTCTGCTAGCATATTGTTTTTTGACAATGCTCAAAAGAGTTTTTAGTTTCTAGGTTTTTACAAAAATCTAAATTACAATTTTTTTTGTGGACAGTTTGAATCGTAAATCTTCGTTAACCAAAACAATTTCGATGTTATTTCTAAGATTAATAACTTTTATTTTATTATTGCTTTGAGAATATTTTTAAATTTTAATCTATGATTCAATCATCTACAAAGAATTTAAATTTTAACTGACTTTTATAAATAAAGGATCAGAATCAGTACCCAACACTAGTTTTTGTCATAATATTTTGGAACGACTTCCCAAAAGAAGGAGGTATTTAATTTAAAGAATATTTGTTGCTCTGCTCCTGAAAAGATTTTGTACTACTTTTGTGATTTAAGAAATAATGTTTTTCATGTATTTTAAAGCCGAAAATCAAATCGAAAACCGTGCAATGTAGCACCAATACTTTATATGAAAAAAATGATGAAAATCGTTTTTAAGGCATCAACGTCATTCTTCACACACTTATTAAGTTATTCACATCAAGTACTTAAAAAGTTTCTTACGTACCTATTTATACGAATATATGTTATCGCTGCCAATTAAAATATTAACCTGTAAAATACTGTACATTAATACGTTTCTAATAATAATAGGCACCATTACGAATTATATGGTTTTAATATCTTAAAACTTATAACAGTGTACTACACATCTACAAAGAATCCAAGGGTCTCATTATCGTCACAAAGCTTTTGAAACGTGTATGCGTTTGCTGCTGCAATTATTACTTGAAACTTTTCCGCAGAAACGCTGAGTGCATTTAGCTATTTAGAGCTAACGTTTGATGCTTTATATTATTCTACTTTACTCCTATGCAATTGTTTAAAAATAGGCTTTATAAATAAAGGCGATCTAACTACAATCTAAAAATATAAATATAAAGTTTCAATAGCCTTGTTTATTGTCAACAATTCTAGCACTTATTTGGAACAGTTCGCAAGCCTTTTTCGGACAGGTCATTTGTCTTCTGCGTCGAAGTTAGACTAAATGTACCCTGATGTACCTTACACTTTAATTTGCTTAATATGTTCTCCAAAGAACTAAATTATTTTTATAATCCTGTGTGCTTCATTAATTCAATAAATGCGATTTAGAAAAAAAATATGTAGTTCAATTACTATACAATTAGTAATTTTGCAATTTAGTCTGAAACGCTATGCTACAAAAGCTTTAGTAGCAAATTTTATAAAAATATATGTACATTTTATTATACAGATTAAGTCTGCTACATAGCCAAGCTTATCAATTAAAAGTGGAGGATACAAGTATTAAAGAGATTCAACAAAAAATCGCAGTTGTTTCTTATTTGGTTACGGCCACGCAAAACAGGACTTCAAGGCAGAATTATCATGTGGTGGAATAAATTTTGGGTCCCAAAATAAGCATAAAACAATCGAGTTCTCAACGCAGAGAAAACTTACATAAAACCCGTACTTGCCAATTTGAGATAAAGTTTCACATAAAAGTTGCGGGGAACAGATGAGAGTTAAAAGACATGGAGCCATCTTCGTTTCCCATAGTCAAGGTAGGGTTACCAATTATAATTTCTGATGTTATGCTTCCGGACTCTTGTCTATGGTAATCTTCATCTAACACAGAGTAGACTTGCTGATTTTCTTACGCTGGTTTCTCGGGTCAGAGGCTTCCATTTCAACAATGCTTCTACGTTGAATAAAGGGATTTGTCTTTGAGTTCGAAGGAATCTATTGTTTCCTTCAACGAGGAGGAGGAGTTGCGGGGAAAACGAGTGTCAATATTTCGTAGAATGACTTCGTTGACCTTTGCAATTTTACAGGGCTGCCTTGATTACGTGGTGTATAGGTACCGTAGTAAGATGGGAAAGAATGCGGAGCAATAACTCTAGGCACCACTGGGGGCTGGTAGAATTTTGCCTGTATATTGTGGTGGTTGCCACATGGCCTCGGTGTAAAACTGCCAAAGGCCCAGAAAATTACTACTTTGGTGATCAACACTCATAGGATTACATAGGATTGCTTTAATGTTACTGCAACCACACCTATTAGGCGCCTGGAAAGAACAGCTTGTGAGTTTTATTCGGTATGTGTCTTACATAGCCTGCCCTTTTCTCCCCAAAATGCTTAGGTGATTGCTTCGCAAAAAAATATTGTAGATAGAAAAATATGAACAGTATAGAAATTATATTCTTCTTTCGCACACTATTAGTGGTCTATCATACAGTGCATATGCACCATATATATTGTATATGAAACCGAGTCTCCCTATTTAATAATATAATACAAATGCTGTTTACAACTACGGGGAAGACAAAGACGCTAAGAAATTAAAAGAAAAAGAATTCATAACGTCTGCTCGACAAAGAGCGACATTTTTTCTCAGAGTAAAAACTGAATAAAGAGTATATCCATTAAAGGTATTTGAATAACTAGTCTCAAGGCAATGCAATATTTCTTAATGTAACAAACCTTGAAAGGATTACACTACCATTGCTTTTCATTCTGCGTCGTAAGCTCTACGAGTTAAATAAAATTTATGGCCACTTTATAAAATACCTTCATAAACTTTTTTATAATATTGTTTTCGGTTTTGCTATTTTGAAGAGAGTTAGTTGTATTTCTAAATCACAAATTCTTGACTGATGAATGTTTGGGAGGCCGAGACAATATTTTTTTATTATAAAATAATTACAGGACTGTATTCATGTAATCATTTAGTTCCAGTTTAGTAATTATTATATAATTAATGTTTTGTTCGCGATCGTGAAAGTTTTCGACGATAGGGTAATTTTTTATTGGGCCATCTTGTTATTATCCAATAGCATGCATATGTAAATATTCTAATTAAGTTTTAAGAAACCAATGTCAAAACAACTTTATGTGTGTACATAAAAGTAAAATTATGTAACAATATCTCAATACTTATTAAATGTGCGCAAAGGTAATTTTTGTTTTGGCAATTAAATTCTTTCTGAAAGTCAAATAATTATATAATATTTAATTAATCATATAATATTATTTTTTTGTAATTAACGTCTTAAATATCTTTAACTAACACTCTTAAAAACTGCCTCCGTAGCCTCATGATGTATGCTTAAGGAACCGGAGGTCATGAGTTCGAATCCTGCGGGGACTCAACAAATATTCAATGCTGTTTCCTAGTTTGTTAAGGCAATTTGGGCTGAGCACCCAATTGTCTGAAAAGTAAGATGCGTCGGATGCGCATGTAAAAAGGCGATCCACCCACCAACCTGCGTTAGACCAGCATGGTGGGATACGATCTAAAAACCTTCTAATAGATAGGAGTGTTTTAGGAGAGGCCTATATTCAGCAGTGGACAATCACAGGATGATGATGACGATGATGAAATATCTTTATGTCTAACTCGAAGAGATATAAATGTATATCCATGGCAAATATGGAAATAAATCGAATAGGTAGCTTAGGAAATATACATATTTTCAGGGTTGTTATATTAAAACTGAACGGCAATCAGCCAATATCAACACAACGTAATGATGCATTTTTAATACATCTATTTGCTTAAACTAAGCTAACGAGAAATATTCCCTTCGTTGCGTATTGCTGTGCAATCAAAGCTATGTTATAGGTATCTTTTTTTTAACTCACACTAAAGGCTTACAATGAGAAAGCATTAATACTTAGCCAAGACGTTTGACTAAGTGATAATACTTTCTCATTTACTATATTAAAATCATCATATAAACAAATATAACATACAATTTATAAAAATATAATGATGTACAAAAATAACGGCGAGCGTTATTTTAAGACTTACTTCTTACTTTATAGTTAAAATGTAAAAAATGTTGCACATTTAACCTGCACTGTTAAATATGTACGTTTATACTGTTAAACATGATAATGTTTGTGGCATTTTTTATCGCAATTGTACTTCATATCAATATAATTCATATTATCTCTTTCAAAGGCAATGGGACATAACCACTTTGAGTGACGTCAATCAAAGTGAACGAACCTGCGGCTTTGTCCTGACAGCGTTAATCCCGGTAACCCATATGCAATATGATATAATTTAAAACGTAACTCGAACTGCGGTTAGCGTTTTGATAACCGTATAAAACATACAGGAAATTAATAAAAAAAATATGTACTGTTTACGTTTTTTTAAATGAACTGAAGAATTTTACTTATGTTTTAATCATTCATTAACTATAGACACTTCACTAATTTCATAATAAGTTAGGTTTGATACCGGGTTTTTAAAACCCCTGAAGTACTAATAGTTACCTGGTAGCACTAGGACTTATACCGAACCTAAAAAAAAATTGCCTGTAATTTTTCCTGACTTCCGTCTGGCGTTTAAGTATGGGAGTTATTTTTTTTGCTACAGTTAAGTTGATTCTTAATAAAAAAACTACAATTAAGTGAGGCCGCATCTCACTTGGAACTGTTCATTTCAGAAATTAGCACAAAAGCTAATACAATAGGGTGGCCACGGCGTAAAGTAAAATTTTAGCACATTTTTTTTTATTTGATATAATAAGATAACTATAACTGCCTCCGTAGCCTAGTGGTATAGGCGTGTGCTTTAGAATCCGGAGGTCGTGGGTTCAAATCCTGCGGGACTTCAACAAATTTTCATTGTTGTTTCCTAGTTGGTTAGGGCAATTTGGGCCGATCACCCAATTGTCTGAAAAGTAAGATGACCCATGCGTCGGATGGGCATGTAAAAGGCGGTACACCCACCAACACGTATTGGACCAGCGTGGTGGGATACTGTCCTAAAACCGCCTAATGGATAGGGGTGTATTAGTGAGGCCTATGTCCAGCAGTGGACTATCACAGGCTGATGATGATAATAAGATAGTTACAAAATGAACACAGCTTTATCGCTACAATGGCATGTCTAAGAAAACCTTATGACTGTGTTTAATTACCTTTTTAATTTTTTAATGAAACCTTAAAGAATTTAATTTCTAAGTTAAGTACTAAATAGAATATAATATATTGAATTCTTTATATTCTTTATATACAAGTAAGTACAAGAATTTATTTTCGTGATTCAGTTATATAATATGTTACTTAAAAAGAAAAACAAAATATTCTAATATTAATAATCCCGTCATACATCCTAAAACCTACGTTTGAATAAATCGGAATAAGTCCTCAGTATTACTTATACCCGAATTAGAACCATGAATAAAACATTTTCTCTTGGAACTGTCCACCTCTTAAAGCCTACTGTATGATATATCCAAAACATACTAAATTTATAACTAAGTTTTAGTTTTTCTACAAAACTTATGTTTCGTCATATAATCATTAAAATTTAATAATTCTTGGTATTTCTGCAAAAATGCAGAACCATGTATAGTTTATATTTAAAAGGTGTTATTTTGTAGTTCATTAATAATGTATAATAGTTTAAGAGTTAGCTGAATTAATTAATCTGTATTAATATTACAAAAAGGAAACATTTGTTAGTCTTCAACAGGCTCCGAAACTTTTAAACCAATTTTAAATATTCTTTTACTACTGAAAAGCTATATAATACTTCAGTAATTTAGACTACCTTTATCCCTCAGTAGAATCCTTTACAAAAATCTCAAAATTACACGGGCAGAGCCGTGTTAGGCCTCCTAGAATTTAAGTGTCAGTGTAAAATTTATAGTTTGCGATTAGGTATAGTTGCCTTGCCGGTATTGAGAGTAAATATTATAAATAGAATAATAATTGCAAATACATACTTTTCTTTCATTCCATAATTAATTTAAAATATTATTATAATTATTATTACAACTTTCTCAATGATTGAAAAATATATGTTTATCAAATCAAATCTTTGTGCGAAATGTTTATTATGTCTTTCACGTAATAAAGATTAACTTTCTGCATCTCCTTCATGCACGTTACATTTGAACCTTGTTGAGGTAAAATAAGTGTTATTGCAATTGTTTTGTCAAAATTTTACTCAATAAATATATTAAAAAAATACAGAATAATAAATGAATTCTGATATCCAAAACATTAAAAAAATATTAATGTTATTATAAATAAATATTAAATCACCAATCGGAACTCTAGAAGCCGTGAACGTAACGTTATAAAAAGTAAAGCATTATAAAACGATTTAATTTTGAATCAAATCTAGTAACTCAATATTAAAAAATAAGGCAAGAGTTCTAGGAACCGTATTGCAATATATAGAACTTATATTGATTCAATCGTCTGGTTTGTAATTTATTTACTCGCAGCTTCTCTTCTGTGTAATTTGCTTCCCTATCTGAAGCGGAATGAAAGGCATTCGTTGCGTCTTTTATTAAGTAATAAATTGAGATGATGTATTCATCCATACTTGTTGTGTCAAGTTTATTCTGATGCTTCTATGTAATGAAATTTAACATGACTCCTAAAACGTTATTATCAGAATAAAAATAAATTAACAGCTAAATGAAAATTGTAATAGCTTATAGGAGTTGTATTTTTGATAGGTTTTGTGGTCGTAATTCGTGAGTCTTAACTGAACATGTGACCTTCTGAAGAAAAATCAATTGCCTGCCTTTCTACTTAAATAGCATCGTAGCCAACGTAATTACTGAGAAAATGAGACTTAACATGTTGTGTTTTAAAGCGGTGAGCAGATATTAGGCGTGTTATTCTGCGCTTCACAATAGTAGTATTTATTGCCGGCATTAAAGTGGCTTATATGAATCTGCCAAAAAATATGAAAAACTTTATGAACGATACGTAGAATAAGTAACTTTAATTTTGAAATCACAAAAAAGAAACGTACTGCAAAATGGTAGCAACTTCAACATCTTTGGTTTTGCAAAGGAAACTAAAATAAAGTATACCTTTTAACTGTATTTAAGTAAATTACTATAAGCAATTGCCATATTTCCTAATTTAGCAAGCCTTCAAAGAAACGTAAGCTCTTAAAATTTATGACAATTATTAACACTTCGTAAAATGTCGTCATAGACCTTCGTTTATCATTTTTTTGTTTTGTTCTTTTTTTTCTTGAGTGAGCTTATGAGAGCTATTTTCACATTTAAAACGGATTGCAAAAGTGCATTCACGGGGCTTAGTACTTAATTTATAGGTGGACCGAGTCAGCTGTATCGAAATATTTCTTCTACGTGGCCAAAAACAAATTACGTCCAACTCACAGCACCTAAAATCTCTACCCTGTTTTCTCTTATAATCTAAAAGGTAGTGCTACAAAAATGCTTTAAAATTTTTTTATGATACCACAATTCTGGTCGCCAGATTAGCCCCTCTAATGCCGTCAAAAACAGGATTCAAATAACTGGACCAACGTTTGCAAAAAGTATGTATTTACCAAAAGCTAGGTGTTTGTGATTATTTTAAACCAGCCTCCATACACAAATTTTCGCTGATTATTACCAAGCATAGATTATGACACTATTTAAAACATGTAAAATTAAAAAAAAAAACAGATAGAAACAGTTCCGATTTGGGACCAAACGAACGAAACAATTGGCTAAACATTTAAAACAACACAATAATGTTCGGACACTAAAAAAAAAAATAACATTCAATGTAGATGCCTAAATATACACTAGTAAGGAGTGTAGATGGGATAAGTTAAAGCTCCTTATAAAGAACATGAGGAATAATAAACCTTTTTAATCCTTTTAGAAATGCTCGCATAGAAAAATTATTCCAACATAAAATTTGCTCATATACTAAATTAAAGTCGACATCTGTCGCAATGATTTAATATTTGACTTGAATCCAAGACTAGGTCTTTCATAATTCAATTTAAAAATATAAGATTTTTCTTAACGTAGAAGAGTATTTAATCTTTCTTATTGAATATATCTGACCAGCATATATATGTAATTGCTTTTCAACCTTCTTTAAACCATGACAAAATTTTGATTGACTTCTCAAAAGAAGGAGGTACTTTATTTTTTTTATCTATGTACATATAACGTCTCATACATGAGAGTTTCATTAAGGGGAACCAGTGGACTAGCGGCCTGAAATTTGAACTATTTAAAAAAACCTGATACGTTAAAAGATATCAATTGTTAAAATGTGGTTGCAGAAATCGCGCGGCTGCTTCGTACAGAGAGCACGTTGATTCTCACTGTTTGAAGCTGGTCACATTTTTTTTGTTTTAATATTACTTGTAGTTAATAATGACATTTAAAATTATTATAAACATTATAGTATAGCATTATTGTATTTAGAAACTGTTCGAGGGTTACAAAATTCACTATTTTTTACTTTTTTGGCTAACTTTTTCTGAAAACTACATGTACACTGGAATTAAGAATCAGTTATTAATAACATATCCTTTAAGGATCTAGGAAAAAATATTAGAACATAATTGCTGTCATAAATTACACCAAAAACTAATAACTCAATCTTAGGTTTGAGTGTAAAATACTTAACCTTACAACAGCTTTATAAACAGGGCTTGTTTATTTATGCTTATTAAATATATAAATGAGTTTTAATTAAAATTTTAGTGTACAATGTACACAGAACGTACTGTCCAGACCGTGCTTAATATCACGTAATTAATAATCCATAATAACGCATTTATTTAATATCAATTAAATAAATGAAGATGTAAATAAAAACATTGATAGGACAATAAAAGAAACGAGGCAACTTTTCTTTCGCTATGCAATTCGTATTGCTCTTCTAGTTAACATTTACATTTTAAAGCCTTCATTCATTCGACTGCCTGTAGTGATTTAAAGATGCTAAATGGACATCTGTGTATAATAGTTTTAATTTTCTTGCTACATATAATTAAAATTACACGTCTCGATTATTTTTTTTATATGTTTAAAATCATATATTAATACGTAAAATACAGGCATTAGAAAAAAAAATTTAAATCTAAATTATCTATAGGATCTATATGTTAAGTATTTTTTAATAAGGGGGTAAGTTAGGTAAGCTATTTATGCACTAGATGGGCGATGCATTATAACCGGAAATTGTTTTGTAGTTTTCTGGTTTCTATTAATGTATGGTTTAACTATTCGTTATCGCCGGCTTCGTCCGCTTGAAATAGGAGAAATGTCCGCGCGGTAAGATATACTGTACAAGATAATATAAATGAGGTGTTATTATTTTATTTTCATTTTAATGGCTTTTGCTTCTACGATGACGATTTTGCATATTCAGTTTCATCCCCATTTAAACCTCTTATTAATTCTAGTACAGTTTGCTACTACAAAATTGCAAGAACAGCACTACTTACGGCTAGGTATCTAGACACAAAATTTCATTATTTTATGTTCAACCGAGACGATTTCCATAGAAACTTTGAACCCTTATTTTACCCCTTCCGACTAATTTTATCACGATAATTAATAGCCAGACAAACAGAATTGCTTTCGCATTTATAATATTAGTATGGATGAAAAGAGAATTCCCGTAATTAATAGTAATTCCATAATTAGGAAGGTACTAGACTTAGAGAACATATATTTTCATCACTAAGTTTCAAATACTTAAACATCGAAACATAATTTTGCTATAGTGTAATGTATATTAATACAGTTATTTCAAATATGCTTATGCTGGAATATAAGAGCTTAATAACTTCAAGCACCAACTCATAAATCAAGTGGAAAACTCATGAATTAATAAAACGAATATGGTGAGACCGATCGTATTATGGTAATTTTTCAATTAAGTATGAAGCGCTTTGCAACAAAAGCGACTTTTCGCGAATTCTTTATAGAAAATTTGTAGCAAGTTTTATAAATGGTTTCATCCACGTTTAATAAATCATACTAATTTTTATATATAAGCATAACAATTGTCTTCAACTCGGCTATATATTCAAATAAATACGACTGAAATTAATTAGAATAATTGATTGACTTGTGAGATATTGTGTATATATTTTATGTACATGTATATATATTTTTTATTACATGTTCATAAAACAGCGTGGTAGGGTACGGTCCATAAATCCAATAATGGAGAAGGCGTGCGTTTGGGGGTGCCTGTATCCAGCAGTGGACTAACACAGGCTGGTAATGATGATGGCTTAATAAATGATTGCGTTCAATTTATATTAATAATATCTATAAATTATATCATCTAATATTTATCAAATATCAATAATCAAAATATATATAATTTTGTACACGTGCTAGTTTGTACGACTAACTATGTATCAGTTTTCGGTATTTAATAATGTTACATGGAGCAAGAATTCTTTAAATTTTGTTGCAGACTAGCTTCAAGGCTATTTATTCAATCATCTGGTTTGTAACTTGTTTACACGCCGCTTCTGTGCCGTGTAGTTTGTTTGCCCGTCTGAAGCAATATGGAACGCAATACGTCAAGACTTTTATTGAGTAACGAGACTCACCTTATTAAGACAAGTATGTATATTCCACTGTGTTTTGATACTGATCAGCAATATACATTATTATTATTTTTCTTAAAAAGTAAAAACAATCAATATACATTCCCAATTATAATAATATATTTTCGTCAAGGAATCTTTTAAATGTTTATGTTGGTATATCAATTGCCTCTTTAGTTTGTTTTCTTTTTAAACTAGCGGCTGCCCGAGACATCATCCGTGTGAAAAAGAAGGAATGTTTGCTAGTGTATTCAAATATACTGTATAGTTAAATAAGTTAAGTGTTTTCACTGTGTATGTTTATCATTAGACGCACAGTTTCATAGCTTTAGCTTCGAAGACGACGAATTTCCTACTTGACTTTCATACCCATTTTAACCCCTAGTTATTTTTTTGTTTTTCAACAATGACGAAATGCTATATTAAATTTCATCCCCTATTGGCAAAGTGGGTGGTGCAGGCTGGATGAGAATAGCCGAAGATCGGAAGCGGTGGCGTGAATAAGGGAAAGCCTATAAAAATGAAATGATAGATAGTTATTAATTTATTTTTGACATGTACATAAATATATACATATATATATCGTTATTTGCAGAAAAAATCAGAGGCACTTTTTTTTGTAGCAGCTTGGCAAATAAATTCACTTTCCAGAAATAAACGAAGCAAAGCCATTAACTGTTTTTTAAATAACTAGCCGCATGGCAAAGCAATATTTCTTGATGTAGCAAACCCTAAAAGGATAAGACTCGAATTGCTTTTCACTTTGCGGCGTAAGCTCTACGAGTTGAATAAAATTTATGACCACTTTATAAAATACCTTCACCAAGTTCCTTTGTAATATTTATTTGCAGTTTTGTTACTCTTTTAGATTTCTTGAGTGATGAAGTATTATAAGTTTTTTTTTTATTATAGAAGCGCATTATTTAGCCTTATATTTTTATTTTCTATCAAAATAACTCATATGTGTCAGATTTTTGTACTATGTTTTTCTAACAAATGTCGACAAAAAAATAACAAAGCAACGTCTTTCTGCCTCGTTGCATCATTCAAATTCTCTTCCTCAATCGTCTAAATATTATTGTGTTCTAGGCGATTCAGTAAAAAAGACAAACTATCCCTAATATTAATGAATATATCTGATGATGCATCATAAAACAGAATTGTGGACAAAGATTTCAAGTGTTTCGTATCGCGATCATTTTTATTATCTCGAGGTTAATGTCCACTTTTTATCAAGTGGCGATGATAATTACTCTACAACGTTTGATTATTTACATTTTTATTTTTATAAGTCTATTCCGTAACCAAAGACACTGAATTCTAACACATCAGTAATCATGTACACAAATTAAACACAATAAAATCCGTTTAAAAGTTTTATCTAATCATGTGTAGTATTAACCAATATGTTGAAATGATACAGTATCAAAAAGTTGTACAAGAATGCTTGTTTGTAATTATAACCTAAATACTGATGAACATAAATTGATATTATTATTTTCGTTTTGAGTTTTATTATCTTTTTATTGACCCTATAAACTTATGCTATAAAGGATAAATTCATGGTCATTATATTTACTGCATAAAATAAAACGTAACGAAACAGCTTTAAGTGTCGACATAGCTGTACATTTCTGTTTATCCTCAAACACATATTTGCTTACTAAAATAATTTAAAACCAGACACTTGTTCCCAATTTTACGAAACTATTAGTTACGATATTCTCTAAAAGAACTAATGATTTGCTATTGCATAATCGAGATATGTATTGATTAATATACACCGTTAAATGTCAAGGCTTTAATTAAAATACAATCTTAGGTAAAAATTGTTACGCACGTGATATTGTTCAATGATATTACAATTATTGTAAACATAACAAACTTTTCTCGTTATTATATTATTTGTTATAGAAGTTGTATAACATTACAATTTTGGTTTATAAAACAGAATATATAGAGCATTGACAAAATTAGCTATCTATTTTTATATAATAAATAATATTGTTCGGAATCTCGTACCAGGGACCGATGTGATGTGTGGATGAGAGAGTGAAATGAATGAAACAGGCGTGAGTATACACTGAATTTATTTAGGAAAATTCATCCCTTTTATATAATTATAACAATAGGTTAATAATGTGTCAGGTTACAATGTTTACATTAGGGTCTAGATTACATATTAAAGATAATTAATATGATATTATTAAATATGACACTGTTTATACTTAAAGTCACATAACCTAAATTCTATAGTGATATCTCATTAAAGTCTTATACATACACTACACCGAGGATTAAAGACGAAGGATATATAAAGGGAAGACCTTCCACTAGATTGATAAGTTATAAGATGGAAAAGGTTGTGGGATTTTTCTAACACATAATTTTAATATTTAGAAATACTTACTTAATATTTAAAACGACTTCCTTAATATCTTGTTACGCGGAGTACGTAAGAAGACTTAACATTGATTTAGATTGAAAATGCATTTTTTATTTAAGACGATAAACTCCAGCAACACTTATTTGCAGTAGGAAAATTGGATTACTTAAAACATTAAGTTGCTATTTTTCGTCGTCTCGTGTAAAATTTAATAGTCCCTAAACTTTTCGATCGACGCAATATTTTCGTTAATCAATATCCGTGGCGATTTTTTACAAAACGACAAGTAGTTTTCTAAACCTTATTAAACATTTACATCATAAATAATTCAGCACAAATTAGAAATGGAATGAAGTATTAAATAACAAGGAATAAAAATGGTAAAATAATTTATGACAACATTAACATTAAAAATAAATATATTATTAACTTTTTGTCCCTTGAAATAAGTGAAACTCACATATAGTCATTTATAAGTATATACTTACATAAATTCACAATATTTATTTCCATCTCACTTGAAACAAATTACCTTTTAACCATATGTGTGTACCGTCGCTGTTACTTTTAATCCGAACGCTACATGCTCATGTTAAATTGAAGTAGCATCCGGAAGTGACAGAGATTGCCTTTCAATGTAGCGTGTAATTACAACAGAACTAATTAATTTAAAACACATGCACATGCAATTTGATTTGATCTAATTCATTCCATTTTTTTTAAAATATCTAATTATAAGAACTCGAAATGTTTGTTAAAACCTTTATCGTTATTTACAACTTTTAATATAGATACGATCCATATTTGTCTGTGATATTGCAAGAAATATTTTATATTTTGTGAAAACGCAGAATCGTCACACATAGCTAAACTAAAATATATAAACTGCACCCTTTAAGCCTCATATAATATTGAATAGAACATTTGTTGCACAAAATTTCACTTGAATACCGTAGAACTATTTTTTAGTCACAAGATATATCAGAGCATCAAAAAATATTTTTTTTACATAAAACTTTCGCGGGAAATACACTAATTGTGCTCTTAAAGTTTTCTAATTCGTTTGATAATTGAAAATAAAGAGGCGAGCACTGTTCATATATTTATTAATTCATCACAGTATAATATTAATCTATCAGAGAATTTCATAAAAATCCTCGCAGCTGTACTGCAACATACAGTTCATATTGATTCCACTGGCTAGTAATTTATTTACTAGACGCTTCCCTACTGTATAATTTGCTTCTTGTGTGTCACAATGTGGAATAAAATACGTATTTTGTTGAATGTACATCTTAATACTTTATTTCATGCAGATTTAAAGCGTTAAAACGCATAGTTTTATAAACTTTTTACATATATTCAAAGGATAAGACAAGGAGACTTTCCATCTATTGTTATTTAATGGTAATTTTATATTAGAGAATTAAACGTACACGTATGAATGATTTTACTGTAAAAAAATATATTTATATATATTGCTTTGTGGTACAAAATCATGGTAAATATAATGAATATAATAATTGTTTATTTATATATGTCTTTTAAATTCACTTTTGCATGCATGGTCATATTCGTTTAATTTACTTTTTATACGCATTCATGCCTTAAACAGTAAATTTTTAAAACGACTTTTTCGTATAAAATTTTAGTTTTTGTACTATACAATAACTTTTCATATTCAACTTTCCGTTACACAAACGACGTCATGCGTGATTTATTATATGTGTAATAAGGTATTACTCAAAGTAGAAAATGCGTAACAAGTACGTGCCCTTAAACCGCATTTTTATTAATATATTCACTCAGCTCACTACAACTGCAAATAATTCACACATAATAACATGTATCGAACATAAATTATAATTACTGCCTATACGTACAGCAAATTGAATCAGAGATAGAAACCTGCGCAGATAACATAGATAAGAAAGTTTATTTTAGTAATGAATATACGCTAAAAATTATGTCACATGTACTCTTGGTGAGACGAAGAAATTAAAATATTACATAAAAAATCTAAAGCTAATTGACAAATCTTTAACACGGGTTTGTTGTCAGTTGCTGAGGCTAATATCAAAGCTGTTATTTTTATTATTTTTTTATATCTAGTAATAGAAAAAAAGGTTGTCATTGACAACGTATGCCTTGCCTTGGCTACCCTGACTGTGGACCTGAAAACTTATTCAATAAAACTGTTTGCCGTAAATTGCAAATTTTATCTACATAAAATAAATAATAAAAACACATGGGCCACGAGCCATATTTATATATTAATATGTATGTTTAATGAACGGTTTTGGTTATCAAGATCTTCTTTGGTAGTCTTTGCAGAATGCAAGCGCTTTTAAAGACATCGCTTTTTATCCGTAAAATATAATCAACACTTTGGTATGTATAGGTTAAATGTGTCACAACTGGTATTTTGCTCAAAATCTGATATTCACGCAAATCTGGATGGATCAAAAGCTATACCCAAGGAAGTTAAAAAATTGGTAGAAGTAAGATTGATAAAACTTTTTATTCAAAAAATCGTTGATTTATTACTGTTAATCATTAAAAAAAAAAAAATAATAAATGCGAACTTCATCTTTCTATTATATTGGAAAAAAAACAACTTTTTATTTTATGCAATTTTACAATATAGATACAAATAGGACTCAAATTATACGGAAACTACATTATTATATAAACAAAACGTTGAAGTAATATACAAATAAATGAAATTTTCATTTAATTTAAAATCAGAAAACTATGTATTGTATTTCCAAGCTGTGACGTACAAGAAAGGAAATTATTTAGTAAAGCACCGTCGAGTAAATAAATTACTATCCAGAGCATTCATTTAATATGAGCTCCTTGATGCAATACAGCTGCAGAGATTTTTATGTAGTAGGAAATGAATTCTCTGCTGGATTTATATAATATATCACAAACCGTTAAATATATGACTTCCACTCCCTCTCAAACACACGATTACTTATCTAGACGTAAGCCAATATTTTGACAAAACAATAAATGTATTCTTTGCAAATATTATTTATTGAAAGAAAATGTTCATGTGTATATTAATAGTGTCTCGTAATTACTACTCTAGTAGTTCAAGAATGAGAAATGAACTTTTTTCTGCTAAATAAAGTGGATCAACTCGAGAATACTAATAGACGTATAACATATTATAACTTTGAGATATAATAGATTAAGTGATCTATTATTTTATGTTTAAAGATTGTAATGAAATAAGTAATTAAGTATGTTTTTTAAATATTCGTTACATTACACCAAAATTTTTCGCACATTATACAGCACGCAGTGCGACAGCTTTCTCACCGCTTTCAAGTAAAGGATTAAACTGAATTAGATTTGTCGTGCTATCCGACGCGTAAATAATCGTACTTCCGGGATATATGAATAACACTTTATCTTACACATTCAATATCTTATTAAATTCAAATTCATCTTATTAACAGTGTAAAAGATGGTATTGACAACCCAAATCAATTCTTTATAAGCCAATGCGTTTAACAAATCGTCTTTCTTTACATGCAATTGAGGAATAAGTTTAACCAACCAGAAATCAGCGATAACACAAGGTTCTCCCCGGCAGGATTCAACCCACGACCTTCGTTTTGTAAAGCAAGGGTCATACGATGACGTCTTTAATTCATTAGTTGTGCCTTTATCAGAAAAATAATAAAATATGAAAAACTGTAAATGTGAAAAAGTAGTAAGCAAATTCATTTCTATATAAAGTTTATAACGTTGTTTGTGTATTTCTTCAATGTGAATCAACAACATAGTTAATAACGCCGTTACTAATAGCTGTTCTACAACAACAATGTAATTATCGCTGTGCTTGCGAAGTTTAGTTGTTAGTAACTCATACTTAAAACATCTGACGCTGTTTAGTTAGCACTTCTTGCACTTCGTCTTATTTATACTACCAGTAACAAACATCTAGTAAAGATGATGATTATTTTATGACTTAAACTGAATATGATGTGTCAATGCATCTTTATTATCTTTATATAATGTTCTAGGGGCATTTCACGTCAAGTGGACAACCAAAACGTTACGAGGTCGTGAATTTTGTTTATACTCGGGTCAGTTATACTTTTAGTAGACGTACACTGATATTTTTTTCCTGAGATGCTTTTTTGTCGAAAAACTTTATATATTATATGTATTTTTCCTTCACAGAGAGCCCACAGAGTGCATACACATAACTATGAGCACTTTCTATGTAATCAAATTTATGAGCATATATCCTAAAATATTCCGCTATTAATATTTTTTCCTCAATTTTTGCATGCAAAATGCAAAAAAAATTACGATATCTTTAAATAAAATATAACAATATAAATAAACGCAATTGATATAATTATTAACAAAACAATCAAAATCAAGCTAATTTATTTAAAGTGCTCTAGTTTAAGCCTTTATGCATAAAGGCAGTTATTTTTAAAAAAGAAAACTTTTTTGGTAAAGAAACTTCTCTAAGTGGACATCAAAATAATAGGCCTATCTGAGATACTGTTAACAAACAGCAAAATCGTAATTATCTAACTGATAATACTTAGTTCATAAAAATTATACCCTACTCTTTCATGCAGCAAAAGAAAAAATCGATACTTTTATGTTTATAACGGCCTGAGTAGCTTTTACTATCCAATGTATAATTTCCGTAATGAGATGATGAATTAAATATTAGCGTTCTAACTTTAATGATTGTTTCATATCCATACAAATTAATATAATATAACAGTTTTTAAATGATTCCCTAGTAACATATATCCAAGACATAAAAAAACAAAATACAATATAACAGAACTTTTGATATTTTTGTCTGCCTGTCAGTCTATCGGTATGTCTCTTTGTTCTGCCTAATCTCTGATTAAAAAATATCTGTAGCTCGAAAATAGGCCAAGCAAGGCGCGGGCAACTGCTAGTAGTAATTTAAAATTGTAAAAAGTTATACAAATAAAGAATCTTAAAAACTGTCTCATATCATGCATTCTGTGTATCATTTTAAAATATTGCAAAGTATTTCAATTAGTTGCCCTGTATTTCAAACGTTTCTAAAAATGTACATAACAGTATATTAAATGAAAACGAACCATCCTAGAGCAATTGCATCTCATGTGTTATTACCATTCTGCGCGTGCTGGCCTTTTGCTTTTATTTCTTAAATAAAACATAACAGTGTTCATTTCAATATTTTTTTTTCCTTTCTTTAAATTTTGCCATTCGGTTGAGTCTTAGATGAAAAGATTGCAGTGAAAAAGAAAAAGATTTTATCCGCTACAAAGAAGCCACCGAGTGCTCAGAAAAGAGTCATCATATTCGGCCATTCCAAAACCACAGGTAATCTCTACGTGTTGGGTAAGCTGCTTCTACCTTTACGACTTCTTAATGTGCGATTGCTTTGAGTAAATGAAAACCAAATGCCGCAGGGTAATACTTGACATACCCTTGCCCTTTGGTCTACTTATAGTGTGGGTCAAAAACATGTTTTTCCTTTTAAAAATTAAAATTTTATACCGCTGCAAAGTGAGTCTATATGAATCAGTCACATTTCATAAATACTGTGCTAGTGCCTGTATTTTAGCTGGTAATAAGCATAAAAGATTGGTGCGTTTGTGCAAATCTCCGCAATAAGTTGGTTTTACGTGGCACTACTTAAGTAGTAGAATGTTACAGTAATACCACGATTAAAAGACAACCGCGTCATACCGTAAACAAATCAGACAATACTACGAGTCGATACTATTAATCGTACTCGAGATATCGGTATTCAAACAGCTTTGATCGTTACTAGAATTTCCGCACCAGCTAATGCGGGAATAGTTTATAGATTTCTGTTGCAAAATTAAATTAAATAGAAATAGCAATGGATCTCTCAATTGTTGTTCTCGGTATAGCCGGTAAATGGGCTAAATATGTTATATTTCCAAGTAAAATTTAGAAAAAATTGTCCCACTTTCAACACACTGCGTATACGAAATTGCCTCGTGATTTCTACTACTGCTTTTATATCTCTGTATTTTTTGAGGTATTCATTTAATAAAAATGTACAAAGTATATTTTTTTAATTTTATAATAAAAAAACTTACGCTTTGCATTGAGTACCTCCTTCTTTACGGAAGTCGGTCAAAAACATACGCTTCGAATTTGCACCTTGTTTTTGTAAATCAGTCAATAAGTTGCAACTGATACAAAACATTCAAAATCAGTAACAATGGCCATTAAATTGTAAATAAATCGCACATAATTGAGGGAATATTTATATAAACAACGAAATACAAAACGAAAAACAAAATAGCGCAACTGAACAGTGGTACAATGCAATCTGTCGTCTTGCACTTTTAGTTAGCATTTACATTTCAAAGCTTTTATTCATTCCTCTATCTGGGCTGATTTTGCACCACTGTGCGGACACCTGTGATCCTATTGTTGCTTCTTTATTCGCTATTTGAATTGAAAAATAAGCCACAAGATCTCTTAGCATTATAGTGTTACACAAGGAATGTTCCGATCTTAAATGAAAAAAACCGAGATAATTAAAGTTATTATTGATTAAACAATCTCTAGTAAGAAATAAATAACAGATTTATAATATATCACAATAAAAATTTTAAATAATAATTTCCGTTGCTAAGAGGTTTCTTAAACTAAGTTTCTTTGAAATTCGATTTCGAATATTATAACTTACCAACACCTCATAAATCAGGAAGAAGCTTCGAGAATTAAAATAACGATATCGCTGTGACCGATCGTATTATGCAAAATTTTTCAATTAAGTCGTTCGTTAGTTGCTTTTGCAACATACGCATCGCAGCAAATCGAGACAAATGTTAAAAATATTTTTCTCTATATTGTCAGAGTTTATATTTATAAAAAAAGGATTTTATGCTGCTGCTGCTGATCTAGTCTATAATTTTACATATGTGTATGTTATTATAATTAATAAATTTAATTGATTATTTCAAGTACTTGGAATTTATGTAAAGATTTTATAACATATAAAGAAACACAATATAATAAAACTGTCAAAAATATAAGTGATTTAAAACTCTTGAAGCTTTATTGCCACATAAAGCTCATATTGATTCAGTCATGGTTGGTAATTTGTTTACACAGTGCTTTTCCGTTTTGTAATTTACTTGCCAATTTGTAACGATATAGAACACAGTACGTAACCTCCTTAATTAAATAACTTTAATAATTACCTTACATATTAATGCGGCGTCGAATAACATACATATACACAGAATTTTAGTTTTAATTACAAAAAAAAAACATTACAATAGACAAAATAACTAGGCTATACCTGAAAAATAGAAGGCAGGAAATGTTATAATAAATAATGACACCGAAAGTCATTATCTTAATAGTCTTCCACCACGGGTAGTTGCTATTTAGGAATTACAACAAACAACTCAATTTGTAACAAGAAAAAAAGGGAACATTGGAAATGGTTGGTTTTAATCGATGCGAGTCCGGCATAAGGTTTCCTAGGTCTCTTATTCAGGACGGACCGTCTGGGGTAGACTTGATACGATGCCTATTTCTAGCGAAAAACTACATAAACATACTGCCTTCCAGTTTGAAGGGCACAGTCGGAAGTGCAATTACTGGGTAAACGAGACGTAACATCTTATGTCTCAGAGCGGTAAGCGGTGTGAGGCATTTTATGATGCTCTTCTTATTGGCAGGGCTTACTGACTATAAGATAAACGTTCCGCTCGCCGCTCGCTTTAACAAAAAAAAAATATATCCAAAAAATCAATAAAACTAAGAGCATTAACTAATAACGGTAAAATATCGATAATGATGACCAACGTTTTATTTATCATGTTCACCTGACTCATGGAACATGTAACATGCATTAACTGAGCATAGAACATAAAATTGCTTGGTCCTAGGATTCGAACTCTCCATCACCAGTTCGATGTAATGGTTGGTTGTCTATATGCAGTAGGGAAAGTATAAAGCTAATAAATTTATTTTTATGCACAGGCCATATGAATACATAGATATCAGAAATAAGTGATTGATAAATATTCATGCATATTATATATAGGTTTAGATAAAGGTTTTCGTTTATTCCAGTTTTATTTTTGGTCTGAAAATATTGGCTATTTTTGTATAGATGAGAGTTGGTCCGAATTTTGTATTGAAAAAGCAATTTCGCGCGGTGCCTTTGAAACGGAATATTTGAGTTTGACCTATGCTAAGAATTCAATATCTTTTATATATCTTGATATTTTTATTGTTGAAATCTTTTTAATTTAAAATTTCGTAGAAAAAAAAAATGCTACATGTTTTTTTCTTTTTACGTTCTTTCTAGACTAAACAAGTTGAAAACGAGAAAAAATTAATGAATCTCTTAAAAATAACTGCAAAAAATATTAAAAACTTGGAACTCGATGAATTTAATTTTTAATTTTATCTTATTAGGTTTTACCATTGGAATCGCATCATCAGCCTCTGATAGTCCACTGCTGGACCTAGGCCTCCCGTAATACGCCCCTATTCATGAGGGGGTTTTGGACCGTATCCCACCACGCTGGTCCAATGCGGGTCGGTGGGTGGACCGACTTTTTACATCGGAATCGATTACGTTAATATTTAATGAAATACCCTTTCTGTTTTACTCATTCATAATGATTCAATTAGTCATTACAATTCATATAAATAATGCAACTTTTAAATAACACAAAAAACCTTACGGACCGAGCAAATCAAACAGCGCCGGATGACTTTTTAAATAAACAACGATATAAATAAATGAATACACTGACGCAACTGAACACTGGCACAATGCAATTTCTCGTTTCGCGCTTCTAGTTAACATTTACATTTAAAAGCTTTTATTCATTCGCCTGTCTGTGCTGATTTTGCATCGCTGTACGGACACCTGTGAACCTATTGTAACAATTTATTTGCTATTCAAATTGAAACATGTGTCACTGGAGGATTCATTAAAATTATTTTGTTACACAAAACGAGAATGTTGTTATTTAGGCACAGTAACTGTGTTATATTTTTTACGTACTACAAAAGACACAACTTAATTTTTTAGAAAAATAATTTAATTTACTAATATTAAATATTTACTTCAGTAAATTAAAATTTTGTAATCCAGTAAACCATTTTTTGATATTATAATAAATTCATAAAATAAATAGTATTTATTTATAATAACGAAGTAAATTGTTTCAGAGAACAATATCAAATTCCTTCAGAGTACAATTTTTTATTTGATGACCGTCGCTGTATATTAAATAAAATGACAATTTTATTTTTCAAAAAAAATACATAAACAGAAGTAAATAAATAAATAAATCTTATTGTTACACAATATAGAGAAAAATGTTACCGCAACCTATAAATTGGTGAAAAAACCCCTTAATGGAGAAGGCGTGCTTTAGGGGAGGCCTATGTCCAGCAATGGACTAACACAGGTCGATGATGATAAATTAGTGCACATATATATACGTACATCCATATACATAGATACACACACGTACTTACATATACATTGGAGCTATTATATTAGAGTACACGTTGAAGCAATTTTTCATCTGTCATACGTTAGAGAGGGCAGCCACATTGTCATTTTCATATCTTTTCTTTTGTTACTTTTAATGGACGAGTTACAGCAACAGCTTATTACTTTGTAATAAACAAAATTATCTTTTAAAGAACTAAACCACCTCACGAAAATTGTTTTGGTTTTGGGTAAAAAGATTAAAGAAATACAAATCTACCTTCTCTATCATCCTAGACAAGTGATAGATTGAAAAGACATTCACAGCAGACATTACTTCTTTCACTGCATGGGTGAACAATCTTTAGATTTGCTGGGGCTAGGTTCAAGGTAAACCTTTACTCTTTATGTACTGACTGATTTATTGAGCTACTGTTAATTTAAACTCCTCTTATCCTTCATGAATACTTAATTGAATATAATGTAAGTATATGTATATTTATTAATAAACGGAACAACAAACAGGCGAGGGTCCAAATTAATTTCAATTGTTGAACGGGAATACGAAAGTGATAATCTTAATGATGATGTTCGTTAAAGCCATTCGTTACACAAATTTTATGTAGAGTGAAGGTGCTGGATAATCACAAAATTAAGATAAATTTAACAGCCACCGAAATATCTTTCATATTAATCGGGGTGAGCTGTAAAGCCTTGAACGTTGAAAATGAAAAAATGCAAATTGCTTAATTAACATTTTGGACTGACAATGAAAAGAAATGTTTAGTTACGGTATAAATTGTGTTATCCATTATTAATGACAGGAACACAATTTAATAATGATGTTACGTTTAATTATTATGACTTTAATCTAGACAATAGAGTTCTGTTAGTGCTATTTTTTTTAAATCATCTATTACCTATGCATCTAATCTAATCTTCACTATGGCAAAAATAATTTATTTTAAGAGGATGATATGTTCGCAATATGGTACACGATACTTCAGGACATATGAACAGAAATACTGTTTTTAAATCACTTTTTGCAACAATATTTAAAATCAGTTTTCTATTACAGACAAACATAGTGTAATACGGAATATTTTTGTTTTTGATCGCCTGGAATTGAATTTATTATAATATTTACACCACGAATGCTGACGATATGGATGCGCTAGTAATGAAGGAAGTAGGCAATATATGCAGAAAAAAAACGCTCTGTATTAAAAGCCTTCTTCTTTCGGTAAATATTTTTTCATAGATTGTTCTAGTTCTCCGTACTATTTTTGTATTACTGCAGACATCTATTACCATTAGTTAGTTATCATTTTTCTAAGAGAGAGTTTGACGAGTAGGAATATTCCTTTCGCCGAGTAGAGGTTAGATGCAAACGGATTTTACGAAATTCCAAACACAAGGGAGGTTGGGGGGTTGCTAGTTAAATATATAATAAAATTTATATTATAAAAAAATAATTTCCACGTCCTACATATTAGTATTAGTTAAGACAAATTTTGGGGATTTCTATAACTACTAATAAAAACAACAGATAACTTATTATATTAAATTACGGTACAAATATAAACCTCCGTAAGCCAGAGTGGTCCTTGCTTTATGAACCGGAGCTCGTAGGTTCAAATCTCTTTAAAAAGATGATTGCTAAGATTTATTAACCAAGTAGACAACAACTTCGCGACCTGTCACCATTTTTAATATGTACAGAATGTACATGTTTTCTTAAATATCAATTATGGATTATCGTGAATGACGCATCCAAATACAAATATACCACACATAAAAATGACGTTGTTCATTGCAAGACACCTAACATCGTGGGGCATCCTCTTACCACACACACCATATGTTTATAAAGATATAAGTTTACTTAGGTTATAGTATAAAAGCTGTTTTTTTATACCAAATTCTTGGGTTATTAGAAACTTTTGTTTCCATTAACATACAAGCATGTGAGGTAGTTGCAGAACTGAGCTTGAGGCAACAAAGAAACGTAGGCTTTATGTAGCGTCGTGAAATAAGTAAAATCCTTTGCAAGAGTTTGCCAGGATTCAGGTTTTAATTTTTGCAGGATTAGTAATTTTAATTTAGTATCATTACAAAAAGGAATGACTGATGGTAAAATGGAAGTATATCAAAAAGCTTTCATTAAATTAGGTAAAAACCAATTAAATTTGACAATCAACGTTGACAAAAAAGATTTTTTTAATCGACTTACCAGAAGAAGATTAACAATTCGAAGCGTATTTTTTAAAGGTTGTCATTACTTCGCTCCTAGTACTCCGATTTTGTTCATATTTATTTTAATAGTAGGTCATGTGGTCTCGTTTTTCTAATATTTTTGATCAGTTTTCAGATATTTAAGAATCAAAAAAATTACGGCATCAAAAATGGCCAAGGCAACTTGGTGCGATTTAAATTACAAATGCTAACTAAATATTAATAGATAGACCTAAACCGTGTACTAGGTAATTATACTTCCTGAAGTGGTCTACAATCAAGTCCACAAGTTGTATAAATATCTTTCACCTGTAACCCCCGTTTTCGTGCAAACATAGTGTAAATTACTGTAAAAGGAAATACATTGAAAAAAATATCAATCCATACCAAAACTTGTCATAAACGACATTATGATAAAATTAGTGCCATTAAACATATCAAAGATAAGAAACGTAGTGGCAGAAATCTCAGCACGTTGTTATCAGCTAATTTTGCGCAAAGAAGTTATATAAGATATAACGTCGGTCTCATTTCTTATTAAAAATTTCTCGTTTAACCTCTTATTAAGACAATAAACTTAAAAAATCTAATAATTTGTGGTAGTTATGACATTTCTTAAAATGTTTTATCAATTTTTAATAGACTATTAATGATTAAATTCTGCGCCTAAAAGTTATTCTGCATAAGTTATTCTAATGGCAAATCTCTTCTCAAGATAAAAAATATTTATTTCCAGAAGGCGTGTCAATCATCAAAACGGTCTGGCTAATGACAAAACGTCAACTTAATATTATTCAAGTATTATTCATTAAAATCAATTATTATTCACCAGATAAGTAGTGGTAATAAATTATTAAGGAATATTAAATTAATAATATTTGATACTTATGTATATACTGTCAGCGTTAATAATATAACGAAGATCTGAAGAAAATATTTATTCTTCAGTCGAATCAATTATATTTCCTCTTTTACTCTTGGTTTTATATTAAACTTTCTTCCTAATAATACAAAATCCAAAAATGCTATCCAATTACTTGGTTATAAAATTGTATTATCAAGCAAGTAATTTCTAAATGCAGTTATTGTGAAATAAATTGTAATTTCGTAATATACCTTATTATCGCTCATAATTTTTAATTAACAAAAATTAAAGGAGCAAATGATTTGCATAATATTATACCACATCTGTGGTTATTATAACAGATGCTTCGCTGCTGTTTAAAATTGTAGGCTATTTTCGGAATTTCATTATGATTAGTTGTTTGTCTAAGTTTAAACGCAAACGTGACCTTCAGTCTGATGAGCAATTTATAGCTTTAGGTTTAATACAATTAATAGCCACATATGAAACACACTTTGTACACAACTCTTAGTAAGAATTGCCTTTTGAATAACCTTTTTTAATGTGCCTACACAAATAAATACTTCAATAACGTGCGTAGTTGTCCTTAAATAGAATATGCTTTAAATAAAAAAGTTGAAGCCTTAATGTCATTTTATTAACATTTAATTTTAAACAAAGATGATAATTTCTGATTTTATACTAACAGGCATTCTGAAAATATATGTGATCATAAAAACTTTACGTACTGAAACAACGTTATGATTTATTGCTTTACAAAAATGTAATTATTACAAGGATAACAAAGGATAAGGATATGAAAGGCACGAAGAGAAAACTTGAGATACGCGTGTCAGATTCAGTTATCACAAATATTATTGAAGTATACCGCTTAAAATCCAATAACTGCAAACAATTTTGTATTAATAAATTTTCATCCAAGCCATTAGACGTTGCGTAAAATTACCCTAAACCCTTAATATCCCGGGGACCGTCGAGTAGTGAACGAGAGGGACTTACGATTCTGTTAAGCCGTTTAATGAATCGGGGGCTAAAGTGGGTCTCCGTCAAACGAGGTGCAAACTCAAACTCGCCATGACACCGCCGAACAAAATCGTTTGCGTAATGGATAGAATTTTTCAGTGAAAGGAATGGGAAATATTCAATTTATTTTGTTTAAAAGCAATTATCAGTTACTCCTGTACGTTTTGAGTGCGGTAAAATTATTACAGCAATCTTACACCGCTAATTATATATGGAAGTATATTAGGTTTCAAGGCGATTTCTTCTGTTTTAAATTTGATTTAAACCATATCCAAACAATATTTTTTAGCGTCTACGTTCAAGATAATAACTATATCTATTTTTAAGTGCTTAAAGTTTAAAGAAAAATGGGTAATATCAATTAATAAAAATTAAAGACCATAAATGTCATTCATAATATAACAGAAATGTATACATTTTGAAATGTACTGGTAGCGAGACCTGAATTCTTTACAATTTTCATGGACATTTTCCACAATAACCCATAATGTGCTGTTGCTCGCAAACGTTTTCAAGCTGTAAATGGGTTCGTTTGATATTGTACAAACGAGTATTTGATGACCGCAAGCAAGGCCCAGCGGTTAGAATAATAATTGTATTAACCGACGTGCAACATCATTAGCACGCACTATATTATTTCACAGTGAATATTTATATTAAATCCATATTTTGTATCTGATGGATTATATGAATAATTACTGTAAGTTCTTGTTAAAATTGGCTTTAATGCATTGATTAATTTAACAAATTGGAATATATTTATTGAAGTATATTTAAAATTATGAAGCTTCTTAAATGTATACATAATGCTCTGGAAGTATTTAGTTTATATAAAAACAGCAAATGATAATAAACCAACGCGGCAAATAAATAAAGCAGTCCGGATTTTTTAATGATCATTTGAGAGAAATATGATATTTTTAGTAACGAAATATTATAGTTATTACATAAAATTGTTCAAAAGATACAGGCTTGACAGACAATACACCGAGTACTGTCAAACCTGCCAAAACTCACATACTAATATAGTCCTGTATATTTTTTTAAACGAACCGTAAAACGTGTTTAATTTTAATTATAACTGGTCAGGTAAAATAAACGTGTCTGAGAACATTTGTCACTATAGTTCTAATTCCTATTGGCGATAAAAAACATCCATGTTTCTATGACGCAAACGTTCAAAGTCTACACGTCAAGGGCAAATTAAAATTTCATTTGCACATCACTGTGGCCATGAACTGTACCGTTTGAGACACTCTGCTTTAAGTAGAGCCTCATTTTCAGAAGAAATGTGAAAAGAATATGAAATGCTTTAGGCATATGAGATGATACTTGCTTTGAAGAAAGTAGCCAAATAAGAAATAGAAAATGTAGAAAGATTTTGAAAGGTGGTATAAAAATATTGATTATATGTATGTGAATGAATGATACATTTGGAGACTAATTTAAGATAGTACAAAGAAAGTATTCACCGATTTTGATTGTTGACCAGATTTTCTACAGTAATTGATACTAAACAATTACTTCTTCAACCTCTCCCTAATCATTATTTATTTCGCCATCCGTAAGACGATAGTCAAAAATATAAAATGTTCAGTAATGTTAGAGTTATTAAGTATCAATAGAGCGGTGGAATTAAATAAATGAAAAATAGTAAATAGCGGCCTTATCAATATAATTTAATCAAACAAACACGTCGATGCTATCAACGATTACATATAACTAATTATTTTCAATATATTTGATTTTTATGATACCAAAAAATTTCATATTTTTAAAAGTAAATGTTTGAAAACTTTTAGGCTGGTTTTATTTTAAATTAAAATGCAAAGTAATATGTGAATGGCACCCAAATCAAGAAACATGTAAACCCACTGGTAACCAACCAGAAAACAACAATAACACAAAGTTGTGTCCCCGCAGGATTGGAACCCGCGACCTCCAGTTTATAAAGCAAGGGCCACTGCGACTAGACCACGAGGCGGTTAATATTTTGTATCTAAGATTTAATTTTATACATTTATTTAAAATAAAAATGCAAAGTAATATTTTAATAGCACGCATATCAAAACAACAATAACACAAAGTTGTTACCCGCAGGATTCAAACCCACGACCTTGCTTTTTGCAAGGGCCAATACCACTAGACCACGGAGGCGGATAAAATTTTTATATAAGAAATAAAATCCATTCGTAATTATGGTATTATTTAGGTGAAATGATTAACATATTCTATAAACGATAATGATAAGTTACGGTCGATATGCATATAAAAATGTCTGAAAATGTTTAATATACCTCGTTATACAAGTCTTCTTATTAAACAATTTTTCAGGGTCGTTTCTTTCTTTATTAACGAGAGTTTTACAAAAATATTCTATTTAAAGTTTAATTGAAACATGTAATACTTTTTAGATATATATTGAATTCATACAATAGCCAAGTCAACCTAATTGTTGAAAACCTTGAAGATTTTTTAGTATTGCCACTAAGATTTTGTTTGACCATCTTATTTATATAACTGATATCCATCTTATTTATATGTAAACTATATAAATAAGATGGATATCTAGTTATATATATCTATTTATTGATAGTAATTTCATGCAATTCACAAATTTTACTTAAGAAAAACTAAAACGTTTGAGTTGCAGCTGCTTATACCATTATGTATAAATGGCATATGCTTTATAATTAAAATTAAAATCAGAATATATTATTATCACGCGGCACACTTGTTACCAAAGTCCAACGTTTACAAATATTATATCAATTCGTATCCAAACGGCTTATATTTGAAGGTCAGACAACTCGTTCCGTAATATTAGATGACTCAACCATCTTTGATATCTTACCTTACATAATGTTTAAGGTGATTACTGTGTATTTAAAATTTATTTATATTTTTTAGTATTGACTCATTGGGTATATTTTAAATAATTTAAATCTAACAGTTTAGACCTGGGATAAACTTTTTTTACAACGAAAATTTATTTTTCCTTTAAAGATTATTTTAATTTTGGTACAATTAACTAACACTGAATAAAACCTGAAATTTTGTATAGTTTCGCCATTTTACATTTCAAAGAGATGTAAGCATGTAACACATTGCAACCAAGATGAGTCTGGTGTGGCGTTCTTATGGATTAATTGTCACTAACTACATTTACTAATGATATGATAATAAAGGAATGTTCAAATATTAATTTAAAATATATAAAAAATAGTAATTTTAATTTAATTTGAATTCTCAAGAACTACACAAAAATCAGTTTTTTTTACGTTTGTAACCAAAGGAAAAGCCATTAAGGAAAACTAGATTTAAACAATGTGTAAATAATTATGTGATTACGTAATCATCAATGTTTAGTCATCTCGAGTTTGCCATGTTGCTTGTTCTGTTTAGTTGAGAGTACAAAGTCGAATATTTTTTATCAAATAGTTCGTACAATCGTAGATTTTATCGCTAGCCGGCCGGCCTACGCATACGTTGGAGTAGTATATTTGTATAATATACGCGCAACCGCTTCAGTTTACGTTCGAGTATCGTGATCATCGGAAGTAATCAAAGCACGATGTTATTACTAGCATTTATAACTGTAAACCTTCTTGTAGCCGTGTCAATATACGTGTACAACAAATTGACATGTGGTATATGCAAATGCAGCAAACACATGGTTGGCAAAGTCGTCATAGTGACTGGTGGTAATAATGGTATTGGCTTTGAAACATGTAAAGATCTCGCTGACAGAGGTGCCCGTGTAATCCTCGCGTGCAGGGATGAAGGTCGTGGTACCACCGCTCGAGACAAGATCATCGCTGCAACAGGGAATAAGGATGTACACTACAAAAACTTGGACCTTTCCTCGCTGACATCTGTAAGACGATTCGCTAACGAAATCCTCAAAACTGAGAAACGTCTAGACGTTCTTGTGAACAATGCCGGAATATACGGTTCATTCAACGTAAAAACTGAAGATGGACTATTGCTCGGAATGCAAACAAATCACTTTGGGCCATTTTTGCTGACTAATCTACTACTTCCTCTTATTAAGTCTACTGCTCCCAGTCGTATTATTAACGTAAGCTCGAGGGCACATGGCCGCACTGCTCTGGACCTTGACAATCTAAACATGGAAAAGGAAACAGCACAATCTTTTAACAAGAATAAGGTATATGAAGTTTCTAAGCTGTGCAATGTACTGTTTACGCTAGACCTTAGCAAGAGGCTTCAAGGAACTGGAGTGACCGCAAACAGTTTGCACCCAGGCGTCGTCGAGACTGATATAATCAGTGATGTTGATTCTAAACTTTTGAAGATCATTGTTCCGTTTGTTAAGCCATTCTTTAAGAACCAGTGGGAAGGGGCACAAACTACGATATACCTAGCAGTTTCTCCTGACGTGAGCAATGTCACCGGCAAATACTTCCGAGATTGTCGCGTGGTAGAGGTTGACTCAGAGCACGCGCGCAATTCTGAACTAGCTAGAAAACTATGGCAGAAATCCGAGAAACTTGTTAATTTGTGATAAGCTAATCCACAAATACCGTAATTTGTATACGTGAGAGTAGCGAAAATGTGAAGAATATGTGATTTAGCTACTAAGTTCTTTTTGAAGATATTTCTATCCTAAGAATAAAACGCCATTATTGAAAAAAAACTTTGCAATTAGTGTTTAATATTGTAATTGACTTTGTTCTGTTTTATTAATTGTAATATAAGTAAGAGAACTAAGGAAACACGACAGTTTTAACAAAATTATTAAAAATAAAATAAAAGTCTATAAAACTAGTTTAATATACTAGTTTTATAAACTCTGCGTTCTTTTTTCTTTTTGACATTACAGAACAGCCGAAAGCAAAGATCCCAAAATTGATCTATGATAACTGACCAACTATTTAATTTCACGTTTTTATATTTGATTTACACCGTGCATACCGTTTTAATTAACCAACAGGGTAATGGAAATAAAACGCAATCCATAGCCACCAATATTTTTATTAACATTAACGTATAATGTACTCGTAATCCGAATAAAACAGTGGTCGTGTAAAAGACTAATTACCAATATTTGACTTGATTAGTTTTTTTAATTAAAATAAAATGTTGTTTATTTAAAATAAAATTAAATAATATGATATAACTGAGTTTTATTTTTAGTTGAAAAATTTTTTAAGCGTTTTAATTGTTACATGTTTATACACCAGTGGGTTCGACTCCCACCACACGAAAAATATTGTGTGATGTAAATAGTGTTTCTCGTGTCTGGGCGTTCATATGTATGTAATCTGTATTTATTTACATAAGAAAAGTAAGTCTTTGCTTTGTTAAGGACTAGATGATGTTAACGGTAATCGTGCGGAAATATTATTATTACAATTAAAAATATTGTCCTTTTGGATAGTCAAAGATATTTTATTTTAAATTTTTGACTGACTGACTTTTAGAAGGAGCCGATTCAAAAAAATGTCATCAAATAATATGACTTAAATACATAACCAGAGAGAAGTATGGTGGAGGTTGGTAAGGATAAATCAAAACAATACAAAGTAACCGCCTTAAAATTAGCATTACAAACACAACTTTTAAATATTTTTTTACGCGCTTGCTTTCTGCCTAAAGCTTTTCGTAGGAATATTAAGGATAAACACTTTAATTATACATTATATACATTTAACTTAAATGGTCTTCATTGTTGTAATCCATAACGTATTCATATTGATAACTTATAGGCTATAACTTGTTATGATGTGTAAGTCATGTTATTTTAGAGCTTCAAGAAAAACAATTAAATATTTGTGCATTTGTGAATGGAGCTATAAACGTAAATAACGTTGGTGAGATAATAGTTACACAAATTAAACTAATCCGATGACAATATTTCGTTATTCAAGGGGTTTCACACAAATTCGTAATTTTTTTGTTTGGCTGTATTGAAAAATATAAATAAAACAGGCCGATACCACCTCCGTGGTCTGGCGGTATCGGCCCTTGCTTTTTAATACCGGAGGTCGTGGGTAGTGATGCAACAGATCTCTGTTTCTGTTTCCGCAAGTGCGGAAGTTCCGCGCGCTTTTCAACATCCGTTTCTGTTTCTGTTTCCGCTACTTTTATAACGGCAGGATACAGTCTAAAAACCCCCTAATGGAGAACGCGTGCATAAGGTGAGGCCTATGTCCAGCAGTAGACTGACACAGGCTGATGATCATGAGAAACAGGTGTAAGAAAGCGGTTTCAATCTGGAGTAACATAAAAATAGAAGGCGGGTATGATTTCGGATTGTATTAATTTATATATGTATTGAATTGTGGTAACATAAATTATAGCCTCAATACGATGTTGTGGTTAAGGAACTTCTTCTCAGTTCACTAATTTATCTTTAAACCGGCCATGGCTTCCGATTCAATTTTATAAATAGTTTACTTAAAGTGTAGTATATTTTAAAATATTTATTTCTTGCTTTTTGCACACGTATCACAAAGGTAGACTTATTGCTATAGGCAATCTCAATCAGTCGACCTTGGGATGGTGCAGAGCATGAAAGTAGAGAGGTGCAATGAAAAATATTAATTAATTATTAAGTAAATAGACTCAAAAATATTTTTTTGAGTAAAAGTACGTATATAAAATAAAAATAAATATTTACGTACACACAAATAACCATATAAATGTTAATATGTGAATTATATAAAAACGTATAGAAATGAATTACGTAAATATTAAATTCCCGATTTTATTGATCTTTCTGCAAGTTTGTAAACACCTACATTCACTATTTCTAAGGCCCTACATAATAATTTTTTTACCGACTTTCCAAAAGAAGAAAGAAATTATATTTGCTAACTTGTACTAAAATTTTATCTCAAAATTTACATCTATTTATAGACTTTGTTATTCTCATATTGTACCTTAAGAGCACCCACGCTAAATTTTTCATAATCTCCCTAAGGTTGGCTGTTAGATAATGCCTAAGGCATTAAGCTGCCTTTGTATATGTAATTGTGCAAAAAGAATAAATAAATAAAGAACTCAATTCGGAGCGTATGTTTTTACTACATTCGTTTACTTAAACTTCACTGCAGAAGTTGCATAAAACATCCGAAGTTCTTATTAACTTAGTGAATCTATATATATAACAGATATTCCCACCTATATTTTGACTTATCTCAATATCTCTGGAACCATAAGGTGTAGCGACTTGAAATTTGCATGGAATATTCTTTTCGCCAAGTAGAGATCAGCTAAAAACGGATTTTACGATATTCCACCTACAAGGGGGTTGGGGGGTTGCTGGTTATATATATTTGTATAAGATAAAAATAATAAATATTTTGTATCTTTCAAATATTGGTATGTTCAAATTCGGCAAAACGGCTATAACTGTAACATTTACTGCTTCATCATCATTATCATCAGCCTGTTGCCCTAACCAACTAGGAAACAACGTTGAAAAGTTATTTGAGGAGAACATAAAATAAAAAAGCCATTAAAGGGGTGAAGGTATATAAAACAAGGAAAATCGCATTAATTTTTATTTTGTGTAAATGCGCCGTGGCTGTATCTTATTAAAGGATAATTTCCGTAATAAATACTGGGAGGAATATTTAAAAAGTATTAGGTTTGGTGCGTATTTCTCATAAAATTTATAAAATAAATTCATATTTAAAAGAAGAGAATAATCAATTGGCAATAAATATTTGTAATTTTTTTCTGTGTAACTTATCTATAGAATATATATATTTACACGAACAACAATCAATATATTTTTAAAATTAAAATACATAGAATATTATCTCTCATTTTGCCTATTTAAGTTGCACAAAATTTAATTTAATTTTTCTATACGCCGCCGAAACATGGACCCTACGGCAAGCCGAAACTCACAAGAAAGATGCTCTGGAGATGTGGTGTTGGAGGAAGATGCTCGGGATCTCCTGGACCAAATTCCGAACAAAGGCTTTCATCATAGAGGAGCTTGGCATTACAGAGCGTCTATCCACCATAGTGCAAAGGCGGATCCTAAAATTCTTTGGGCATGTTAGTCGGCGTGGGAACGACTTCATAGAACGTTTTGTCGTCCAAGAGAAAGTAGAAGGTACAAGACCACGGGGAAGATATCCCATGAGATGGACGGACCAAGTCAAAACTGCGGAAGGCGCTCCCGTACATGAATGTGCCCGACTAACAATAAGGAGACAAAACTGGCGTTGTGAGGCGGGTATTGTCTTCTGCCCAGCTAGCCGGGACATGATAACCACGACCACTCTGCCAAGAGTGTAGCGACAGAGAAGAAGATAGGTATATAAATGCCAATCATACAAAAAAACAAGAAAATCGTCTTCGTATCCTCATTAATAAACCGATATTTTCTTAACAACGCACAAACTTTAAAAGGATGATATAACTGAAGCATATTACAAAAAGTGTTTCGAAAGCCCCTATATATAGTATAAAAACAATTGTATAAATGAAATGAGAAGTTATTTTTCTTCGGGAGGTGCATAGGCTTTGTAGCCCCTGAAGGTTATGGATAATCTGATAGTATATTAAAAGTAAACCTCACTTATAAAGTTAAATATAATAAATCTTGTGTTTATTAATCACTTAATTGTTTTAGAAACTGACATTTAAACAGCGCCTGTTGCATGAATTACAGCAAACATTTATCGTTGTATAATTGTTTTACATGCTCACAGATATTCAAAGGAAAGAAAAAATGCATGATTATATAATAATAAGTGTAAAACTGACTCCGTAGCCTAGTGGTATAGGCGTGTGCTTTAGAATCCGGAGGTCGTGGGTTCGAATCCTGCGGGGACTCAACAAATTTTCATTGTTGTTTCCTAGTTGATTAGGGCAATTTGGGCCGATCACCCATTTGTCTGAAAAGTAAGATGATCCATGCGTCGGATGGGCATGTAAAAAGTCGGTCCACCCACCAACCCGCATTGGACCAGCGTAGTGGGATACGGTCCAAAAACCACCTAATGGATAGGGGTGTATTAGGGGAGGCCTATGTCCAGCAGTGGACTATCAAAGGCTGATGATGTGATGTAAAGTGTAAAATAATATAATAACTTTTAAACTTAAGGAAACTCAAAATAAATCTGTAGGGATAACCTAACGATAAAAATTTCAAAATTAAATGCATTATATATAAATAAGTAAACATTCGTTCCGTTGCTTATAAAGATCAAATAACTTATGTTAATTATTTTTTACTAATTTATATCACATTTCACATAATGTTACGTTCATCGTTATATTAGAAATACTTCAATTTCCCGAATTCCAATATGTACTTGTTTGCCAATTAGAAATTGAAATAGAAAACAAATAACATAAATTGTCAGATTTTCCCATTTCATTGCCCCCAAGAAAAATACCACCGCCTTCACGTTCGATCGCTCTACGTGGCTCTGTTATCTTTAAATCACTCGGGAGAAACGAAAACAAACACACGTATACAGGGCATTCAGGGCGTCGGATGAGTTCGAGATCAATCGTAGTTCAATTTACGGGAGGCTGTAAAGATTGTCGGCAAACACGACGCGATGCGTTGCGGCTAAGCAATTTTGGCGGAGTCAATTCTATTTGACATTACGCAGATGTTATTTACTTTTATAGATTAATTTATTTATTTATAATAATAAATATGTCGAAGATTTATTTGTCGTCAACCTCCAACTACGATAACACGGGTAAATGTAAATGAATTGAAAGGTTATAGTTACAGATTCTGAACTATAATTTAAACAAGTCAATAATAACACATAATTTGCTTAATGATAATTACTTATTATGTGTAATTTTATTATTTATATACGGTTAGCTTAAAGGTTTTTGCAGTACATGTCGGAATACCTGGCAGATTCCTAATTTAAAAAATCCTTCATTTGATTTTTTTTATGACTATTTATGTTATAATCCACACGATATATTTTTATATGATAACCTAAAAGATACTTAAATATACAAGCTATGTTATATTTAAATCAATCGAGTTTTGCGCATTTTTAGATTAAAAATCTTGTATTTACCACCAGTAGACATTTACTTCTCCATTTCAATAAAAACTTATATAATAACAGACAATATAGCTTTGGTTAGTTCATAGTAATTTTGTTTGATACAAATAGACGGCCTCCGTAGCTTAGCGGTATTGGCCATCGCTTTATAAAACAAAAGTCGTCGATTTGAATCAATATGCCAGTCGCCCTGCGTAAAAACTGTTATGCAGGTAAATCTGAAAATGAAGACAAATAGACGGTAAGATATATATGGTTGCAATACACACACACATTTTAATAACGTACCTACATAACATATGTTTAATTTAAAAATACTTCATTAATATACGTGTAAAAAGATATGACAGTAACATTTAAGTTCTTCTTTAGATATTATCTAACCTGCAGTGCATGTAATACGTTTTAATGCTTTGATACTTTTAAATCCACCTCGCGCTTCTAAACGTTGCTTTGAAACATTTCACAAGTGTCCTTATACCACCGTGACTTGTATTTTCTCTACTACCGGTTTTTGCTTCTACACATCAGACAGGAAAAGCGTTTATTTAATATAGTTTTTTTTTTTTAATATACGGAACTAAACAACCGTACTGGCTTTATGTGATGATGTTTTTTTATTTTCATAGAGATCATTTGAATACAACGATAATAAAAATTCCATCTACTAATGAACTGCCTCCGTAGCCTAGTGGTATAGGCTTGTTCTTTAGAAACCGGAGGTCGTGGGTTCGAATCCCGCGGACACTCAACAAGTTTTATTTGTTGTTTCCTAGCTGGTTAGGGCAAATTGAGTCGTTCACCCAATCGTCTGAAAAGTAAGATAATCTATGCGTCAGATGGGCGTGTGTCGGTCCCACCAACACGCATTGGACCAGCGTGGTGGAATACGGTCCAAAACCCTCTTATGTTTTAGGGTTTATTAGGGGAGGCCTTTGTCCAGCAGTGGACTATCCATGATGATGAATGAACTACATGACAGTGGTATATAAAAAGTGTCTTTCTTTTTTTTGCTTGAATCGATATTTTTTAATGTTACGCATACGAAGCAGCGTAAGTATATCACAAATCTTCTTACAGCCTGAGACATGGGATGTGAGATCTCGTTTGCCCAGGAATTGCACTGGTTACTGCGCCCCTTAAAGAATACCAATTCCTGTCATGGGTGACTCGCGAGGGTATTGAAATTGAAAAACTTAAACGTAATTTTAATAAAAAAATGATTGAATAAAGCCGTCTTTGCTCTTTTTTTAGGTAGGAAAATGCAAACACATACCCTCGCAAGGCCAAGGAGGCAATGTTAGAGAAGCGCCGACTAAAGTCACCACGTTGTTCCAGGAATTTTAAAGGTAACTATAGGAGCGCTTTCATTGTCTCTGCTGGTGCTCGGGAATTATGAACTAACAAAACCTCTTTCCCGTGACTCTACCTGGACTATAGAGAGCAAGAACCGCAGCACGCCTGCTACCTTGCACCCGTTCCCCAGCTCCACCAGGGCGCAGATGCTGCTATTTCGATTAAGTGGAAAAAGTCAAACGCATTTCAAGAGTTATGTTATCTTCTCTGTACAAAAACATTACCCAATAAAAGTTCAAATTATCGGTAACATTATAAAGATGAAAGTGAGTTAAAAAAGGGAATCATTATAAGATGCAGCATTTGCAATACATCTCTCTGACAACCACGCTTTATTTTTTAGAAGAAAAATAATTTCGTATCCAATTCTAGTTCAATAGATAACAGAACAAAAATTTAAATCATGTTTCCTAAATAGATTAGCGTTACACACAAAAAAAAACTTGTTTATTATTTTTCCATACCGTAAATACTTTTTATCTAATATCATTAATAATCAAATCCATAAGTTGATAAAAATAATTATCGATTTCAAAACTTATGTTACTATCATATTTAGTTTTAGTAAGATAATTTTAAATCGCTTATAAATTATACTACTACAAACCAAAAACGATTTCTACTACTAACTGAAAAAAATTTGAGTATTTATTAATCTCTTCCTTACAACTTTCTGTTTTTCCATGTTACCATGGGGTCGGCTTATAGAAGATGACTTTACAACTTGGACCGACTTTTAGCATAACCCACCAGACGCATCAATAATGTTACTATTAATACAAGTTGGTGATCGACCCATGTTGTACTACCCAACCAGCAAATAACGGGATTATGAAGATGCAAGAATCGCACCTCCTATTTGGAAAGCATGAGCCAATATCAATACAGCACGAAGGCGGTTGATTAATTATTTTCTATAGTTCTAAAAATAATTAACGGCAATAGGCTCGACACGCTTTACAAGGCACTGTTATGTTTGAATTACCTTTTATATGAGAAGAACGTTCATCTGGTGGTTATTGATGCGACCTTATAGCAAATCCGCTAACCGACCATGAGCTATGTGATGTTATGTCGCGTTTACCCCGTTAATTTTACTGGCAACGGTGCCCTCCAAACCAGAAGACAATAGTGTGTTAACTGTGGTGTGGACAAGCTTAGTTATATATTTATATATTTTTACATCGTTAGATTTTGTTTATACATAAATATTTAAACAATTTTAAGTTTTTCGAGAACTACGTGTTCGTAAACACGCAGCCTAGCATAAGAGCGTATTAAATATTTACTTCTTTCCCCAATCTATGATTTTATAAAGTCAAAAAACTATTTGTTTTAATATGAAATAGAACCATTCGCAAAAATATAATGTGCCTGTTATTAAAACAACGTATCTTTTCCTTTTATATTTCAATACAATGAGTAGTAGCAGGATTTTTGCTTACTCCTTGTACATTCCTGAGATTAAAGTATAACTAAACAACATGCTGATTTACAGCTTTACGTAAGAGCGTAAAAATATAATAGACAAAAATTGAAAATTGAACAATGTTTAAAATGGAGAACTGAAAACTAGTACATCATTAAACACTTCTTAGACTTAGTAAGTAAGTGTACTTACTGTTTCTAAAAAATATATTGCTTTAAGTTTTGAACTATGAAACTGTAATTCTCTTTTTTATTTTTTAATAAGTTCCGAAACTGCCGTTAAATCTTTATATAACGCTGACGAAAATTGCTTCCGAAACATAAAGGAAAAATGTCTTATAATTTTGTTAAACCTTAATAAAATATTAATTAAGTACACACTAAAAGGGTTCAAGATCCTATTAAGAAGCAAAATCACATTAACTTTTATTTTGTGTACAGGCTTGCATTATTTAGCTTTACTGTAGGATTATTTTAATAATAAGAGTTTTAACTAATTCCATAATATAAACCAGGTATTCACATTTCATTTAAATATTTTTTTCAAATAGACAACGTTATAACGCAAAAATGTTACAATTGTATTTACGTAGGCTGAATAATATATGGACTATTTAGCAAGTAAACCATTCTTACAGCCGAAATGGCTTTTTTAGAAAAAATGCCATAGTACCTTCAGTACGTCCTGAAAAAACGTCATTCTGTTTAATCTTTAATTAATTTTAAAATAAATAAACCACCAGACCATCATGGTAGGTATCAAGCTGTTTACAACAAGAAACACCACAAAAGTTTATTAAATATTTGTCACGTTTCTTATATGAATGAAGGAATTAGCGACTTTTAAATTATGTTTCAGTTATTATTGTAAATTTGATTTATAGAAACTTGATTTTTATAGAAGCAGCATAAGCTGTAACTGACCAGTTTTATTATTTCATAATTAATAAAAAAGTAGTTAAATTCTTTGTCACATTGCTGCTGAATATCAACATGGGAATGTTAGATGAAGGAGGCAGAATAAGCTCATACATTTCTGAGCCTAAAGGGCTATTGTGATTCATCGTAATAGAGGTTTTCTTACTTGTTTTAAACTGCAAAAGCTGGTATTATAATAATAAACATGCAATGTAATTTATAGATTAGACTGCATGTGACAACTAGAAATTTAGGATATTTATCTTTTATGTATTGGCACCTATGAATAAACATTTGGACATTTTAAAAGTTAAGAGGTACAGACGATTCATTTTGTTCCAATCATATTGTTGCGTTTTTATTTAAATCTACTGTTGTAAGAAAATACAAACAATCTCATAATGGACTTTAGACGTGAGCCCCAACGCATAGTATGAAAATGTAACCTTTAAATATAATTTGTATGATGCTTCTATAGGCGTCCGACTTTTCAGACATTTTTTTCCAGTGCTGTGCCATTACAACCCTAACAATGACGAAGACGGAGGCTTGTGTTTTGTTGTAAGTTTGAATCGTTATTGGAGGGCGCTTGGGTGCGTTTAGGAAACGGAATTATCGACTTTTTGGGACCAGTCGAGGTGAAAGATGGGATGTAATCTCATAATTCAATTGATTTATTTTAAAAGTAAAACATTCATATTAATTGAGCAAAAAATTTACTTCACAAGAAATAAAAAAGTTTTTTAATGTAGTTTAATTTTTATTACATTATATTTAAATACAATCTAAAAGAGTACTAAGATTAATCAGATACTATTAAGAAAAAAAATTCTATTAAATCAACATTCAGGCCTAGACCCTCTATTTGCCTCATTTATCATTTAGTAATAATTAAACTTCCAATAAATTCCATACAATTAAAAAACATCCTAAATGATATTTGGCTGAAGTTTAAAATTCATTTTGTTTTTGCAGTGCAACAGTTGGTTAAATTGCTATCTACATTTCAGGCAAAACAACTCGAATGCTTTCCGTGAACATTAGATTGTCTAACTAGTAGTGTAATTATTATTCTTGTAGCAAGTTAGAAACCACTATTACGTTCTACACTTGAACTTTATTGTACAAAAAACACAGGCTTTTCATTAAAATCTAATAACACTAACTTATTTTAATATGAACCGTAAAATATAATGCCCCTACAAAAAAGTAATTTCCTTTTCCACTACGGAAATCCCTATAGACCTAAAACATAAAATGAAATGAAACCAATAAGCGCGGAAAAACATTGTTATAATCGAAGAATAATTTCAGGCGTCTTGAAACTAGTTTTGCTAAGACAGCAATGAGATACACAATTATTACGATTAATGAAATGAATCTCCAAATGCTCAAAATGAATACGTTAAAAGTACTTACATATATAATGGAACAAAATACACATCTCAAAAATACTACTCAATCATACGGCGTTGGTAAATACAAAATAATAGTTAACTAAAAGTATTATTTATTTCAAATATACTTAATTACTATATATTTCAAATATAAAAGACACCGGAGAAAATTAAATTACGTATTTTTTTTAAATTAGGATTGAAAAGAGTCGCAGCGGTTACTGCTTAAAAGATAATAAGACTGGATGGATGTTATTAAATTTTACATAACAAATAGGTCTTTAAGCATTTATATCTTTCGATTAAAACACTTATACGTCATCATATAATGTATTTCTTATATACGTATATCGTAATAATTATTTATATTTTGGTCAATCGTGTTAAAATTGACTCATCAGCGAAAACAATTTTTTATCATAAGTTTAGGTTTCAGTAAACATAAACTAACATATTGTAAACTATATTTCTTTTCTTTGAATATAAGGTATTTTTAAACATTTAAATTAAAATTATTCAATGCACTAGCGTAAACCACAATATTTTATGATTCCTTTGTTAAATCCTCCACCCCGATATTTAAAATTTGCTTTTGGAAACATTTTTATAAGTGTCCTCATTTCACCGCAACTTGAATTTTTTACTACTTCAGGCGTTCCACTTCCACATATCGGTACGAGTTCAAAAAGAATAAAAATGCTTTTACCAGACGGCACATGTCGGAGATTGCATTTATTTAAATACGATCTTTTAAAATCCGTTCCAGCGGAAGGACAATTTAATTTTATGCTCTGAATAAATATAATCGTTTCGTTTTTCTGTCCATGTTTATATTTTTTCGAATGCCGACCTTAATTTGCTAAGTAAAGATTCAGTTTTTGGCTTTTAACTGATTAAGCGCTAAAGTAATTGGTAGACGTAATATACACGTTATATAGTAAGCGCTTGCAATATAATATAATGAATTAAGATTCAGTAAAAAAAAATAAAGAGAACAAATGTATTTTTGACCAACTTCCCTAAAGGAAGAAGTTATTAAATTCAATTTTTTTTTTTGATTTGATCATTCTTTTTTTAATTGATACTTAAACCATTTTTTTTATTATTTTTTTTAATTAATAAAAGCAATAGATGTTAAAATACTAAATACGGTCTCGAAAACAACCTCGTACGAACGACTCGAAAGTCCGCGAAAGAATATATTGAGTATATTAATGTAATATACACAAATACTGTATAAGTTCAGTTAAAAGTTAATGTATGTAAAAAATTCGTCATTTTATTTATGTACATAACAATTGCCGTACATGACATATTGATTAAATGATTACCCTTTAAGATGTTAGAGATTTAAAATGCTGTGGTAGAAATCGCGGGGCAGATTCGTGCAGAAGGTACGTAGCTTCGAATATTTGAATTCGGTCATATTTTTTTGTTAAAAGTTTGCTCGTTTGTATAAAATGAAAGATGTGCCAATTTTTAGTATTTAAGGTTATATTAATACTCACTAATATAACCTGAAAAACATACTACATACAACTCAATATATTGAGACCATTCTATGTGACAATTGAGTACTTCCCTTGACCAATACATATTTGTTAAAATAACCAAATCATGCAAAAATCTGTAGCTTCTCATAATCACCCTACGCGTACGTATGCTTGTGTAAATATTGAACCTAAATCAACATATTTTTAATAAAAATATGAGAGTATATTGCATAGTTAAAAATTTCATACTGAACTTAACAATTATTAATAATAATAAAAACACGAATCAAAGAATAATGTTCTTTGATATTGAATTTTTAGCACCGATCGTTGACGACACCTGTGACCATTTTAACTGTTTACAACGCTCGAAATATTTGATAACTCATGACAACATTAAATAAAAAAACATTTTACAGCATTAAAAAATGCCTTTTTTGATGTACGCACTTTAATTAATCCTATATTTTATTAATTTGTGCATTATTTTTTATTTTGTATTAACCTAATTAACGATTGACTATTTCAACAAGTAACTTGATTTTCATTTTTGGAAGATTTTATGTTAACTATATTTAATGTTTATAATAGTTTTATTTTAACTTGCACCTATTATGCAGAAGAAGAAAATAAATATATTTATAAAATGTAATAATAAATTGTTTGCTTTATTTTTTTTTTATTTCAACGTTTTTTTACAACTCGCATTAGAATTTACATATATTAGATTAAATTTAAAAAAGTACATTCAAATTTCTTACAAAATCAAGAAAAACAATTTTTATGATTCTGTTTTAATTTTTATCTTACTCCAAACCGGTGATAGCGTTTTAGATAAACAACATGTATCATACTTTTTTGCATTCACGCAAATAATATAAATGATTTTATAAAAGGTATGGATTTAATCTCGTTTAATTTAATTTTTATTGTTCCTAAGATTTAGATAAATTTGCAGGACAGGACATGATCACGGGCGGACTGAGCTGTTGATCATCTGTCAAAGTTTTGTACCCCGACAAGGCCTTTATTTTAATCAATTCAGTCAACTATAAATAAACGTCATTCTATTTTAGGAAATAAATACTTGAACAGACATTTATAAAATTTTTATTTTCGAAATAACAACAACAAAGTTTGAAGCATATTTTATGTTAATGAAGCAGTTGGCCTTTTTTAATATATTCTCAAACGTTAGAAGAAAAATATAATTTACTCTAATAAACACGAATAATATATAAAGACAAAATGCATATTTGCGTTGTAGTGCGCTTTTTTGTAAATAAAATTAATAAGGTGATATGAAAGCGTATTTCATGATAGAACAGTGGAGCTTAATCGATTTAGTTCGAAAGGTATAACTACTAATAATAACTTTATTGACAGATATACAAGTTTACATTTCATGGAACCCCTGATCATCAATCTGTGCCCAATTCAATCAATCCGATCAATTTCAAAAATTAGTAACAGTAAAGTTTACAACAAAAAAAAACTTAATAGGAAAAAATACTTAATCTAAACCAAGTAGACTTATTGGAGTTGAGACTACATTTTTATTTGTATGACTCACAACTGGATATTGTTTAACTCGTCAATTTACAACAACATTCCAACTTCAAAAGTATCAATTTGCAATAGCCATTTATTGATCCCAATGGGATCAGAATCAATTTCGGAAAGACATGGGTATCATTTCAAAGGATTTAACGCTCCAATAGAACACAGCGCTAGTTCAAAAAACTCTGCCCAAACGAGGCAAATGAAATAACCGTTATTGCATTTATTGCCTTTATTGCTTATGTCAGAGCAACTAATAAAAAAAATATTCGGTTTTCTCCAACACTATAAGCTAAATTACGTTTTGCATAGTTAAAGTCCTTATGAAAGTATAAACATCTATAAAAAATCTCTGTTTTGTATACATAAAACATGTCATAAAAGGCAATTTTACAAAAGAATACCTTAAAGTATATAAGAGATGCAAAATAGGGCAGCAGCAATCGCGTAGTAATTTCTTTCTGGAGAGGTGGCAGATAAAAAAAATTTAGTTACAAATATAAAATTTAAAAAATGACCTTAAATGAAAAAATCTACCAACATATTTGAATAACTTACAGTAACGATTCAAATTTTAAAATATGTATTACAACACGTCGCATTCTGATCAACTTTAAGGTTTTGATATCTCTTAACCTATGAATTTTTTTTTTCATAAATTGCATGTGCTATAGAATTTTTAAAAAAATATTATATCATCGTCAGCCTGTGTTAGTCCACTGTTGGACATATGCCTCCCCTAATGCACGCCTTCTCCATTGGGGGGTTTGGACCGTATCCCACCACGCGAGCGTGAACCGACTTTTTAAGTGGCTGTCCGACGCTTGGATCATCTAACTTTTCAGTGATATACATATGCTATATGCAAGATGCTACATATAAGTGATATATAATGTGCTGAAATATTATATATTTTAATTTAGTTACTACAGCTGCAGTCGCTGGGGTGACCTATCAAAAGCATATTTTAAAGTAAAAATAACATGGAGAATATATTTAAATGTCCCACATCAATAAATTCTAAAAAAAACTGCGCTAATGCATTTCGCAAACCTTGACGTTTTAAAATATAAAAACAATGTTGTGGCTCTCGTGCTAGAATATATTATATTGTTTTTTATATAACTTGGCTTTTGAAAATGTGTAATAAAATCTTTTTAAAACCGATTTAATATTATTAAATTTACTTAAACAACATTTGCGCTGACTCACGGTTAAAACTGAAACTAAAACTGTGTTCTGTTTAATTAATGTTTACTTTAAAAAAAAACACCTTTAAGGTTTATAGATTGGTAAAGTAAGCGGATTTGAGGCGTCCTACGCTGATTTTCTAATGGGCAGGGTAAGTACTCGTATTACTGACCACCATGTAAACGCCCCATAAATTTCACGTATGGGTTTCTTAAATTAAAACGCTATAAAAATAATATTTATACATTTTGTAAATCTATATAAAACTCGACAAAGGGTGAACCGATTTGGCTAATTTGGTCTTGCATTATTTGTGAAAGTCCAGGGAAGGTTTAAACGCTGAAAATTATCGGAATTATACGAAACAAATTATATCTTTCTACCTACATATTTGTTCTCAAGAGGTGAAAAATAAACATAATTTCACTTAACCACAGTAATTATATTTACTACGGTTGGTTATTGTCTATTATTTTTTTTTATGTAGATTGTTAAATTATATACAAAAGTATCTATTGTGTTTATCGATTAAGGTAGAACGAAGTCTGCCGTCATACTATAAAATTACTTTACAACGATGTCTAGAACCTATTTGTAAGTTTAACAGGATAATTACGATAACATTATTATATTCAGTAGTAGGCAATTTTAACGTTATCGTAATCAGGTGTCGCACGGCAGTCACTAAAATTGTGATAACGAAGATAAGATCATAGTTATCACAATTGTATTTATATTTATACCCTAATAGAACGCCAATTTCCTAATTTTGTCTTTGTTATTAATAAAAAAGTTACAAAATCATTTACCTTATTATGATAAAAGTTTATTTAATTAATTTAAAGTTTTGTTAAATTTGACATATACCTATATAATACTAGCAACCCCTCAACCTCTCCTTGTGGGTGGAACTTCGTAAAATCCGTTCTTAGCTGACCTCTACTCGGCGAAAGGAATACTCCTACCAAACTTCAAGTCGCTATGCCTTATGGTTCCAGAGATATTTTGACTCATGGAATCTCTTTTATATATATAGATAAGAGTGAATAGACAATTTAGAAAATGACGTTTGAAACACAAATTGGGAAATGTATGTGTTTTAAACAGACATTTACAAAAATTTTAAAATGTCTGTCTCGAACTTATTAACACTTGAAAAGATCTTTAACGTTTTGAAAAAATAATAAAAAATCCGTACACGGTATTTTTTCCTTTTAATATACAAGGATCCATAAAAATAAAAAAAAAAGTATTACGTTATGAAAATTACGCTAATCACTCATAATAATTCATTTAACTCAATTTTTATGAATCTACGCAACGAGTGAATTCATTAAGCTAGATAATATTCCCCATTTTACTTTACGTTTCTAATCATGACCACGTAGAACTTTTATTTACTATCTATTAATGTCATTTACCTTCATCTTAATCTAAGGAAACATATTTTTCGTTTTTTTTCAGAGCTTTTACCTTACGAGAGATTTAGAACACCTGTGAACAAGTTTTCTATGTTCTCCTGTGTCCTCTATACTTGCAACTTTTCTCAATGCAATAATTGTTCCCATACATAAAATAAAATGTTTTTTTTTTTGTTTTATAATAATTTACATACTGCGTTGTTATTCCCAGTGGGTTCACTGTCACAAGTACGCATACAAAAACCTTACTAATATAACTAATGCGAAAGCTTGTATGGATGTTTGATACTCTATCCACTGTTAAATCAGAATAACTTTTAATATTTTAATACGTAGTTAATTCAAAGTATAATGAAAAGTGTCATTTATGTATTAAAAAATCTGCACGAACTGCAAAAACCCTTAGGCTAATATCTGTAATAATTATTACCACAACTAACAACAACCACGCAGTTATAGCCGCAGGGCGCAGCTAGCATATAATAATGATTTATATTTCCTAGAGGTTTCAGTTTTCATAAGTTAATAATTAATATTTGTAGTACTAGTTTTACAATATACAGCTATTCATTCAGTCATAGATATGACTTTTGATACATTTCATTCAAGGCCAGCAATGTTTGGCTCAGATTATAGGCCAAAGATCTCTTAATTTGATCGTACTTTATTTTTGATAGAGTAATATTATCATCGGCATCTTCATCAGCCTGTGTCAGGCCACTGCTGGATAGGCCTCTAATACACTCCACCGCCTTCGATCTTTGGCTATTCTCATCCTGCCCTCGCCAGCCACTTTGAGAATGTCGTCACTCCATCTTGCCGCAGGGCGTCTCACACTACGTTTACCAAGCCTTGGTCTCCGCTCCAGAACTTTACGACTTTAGCGGTTGTTAGTTCTGCGGTTTATGTGACCGGCCCACTGTCACTTTAGCTCAATAATCCGGTGGGCTTTATGGTTATTTGACGTATCACATCATTCCTATGCGGTCCTTCAGAGATACTCCGAGCCCTCTCCATATCACGCTGAGCGGCTTTTAATTTGTGGAACCGTAAGTGTTCAAAACTCCGCACCTTAGGAGTGTCGTCCTTCAGTAAAGTTGTTTCTGACTGTTGTCTCAAAGTTGTTTCTACCTACTTAAAGTAGTGGTAGTAAACGTTGCCGGAAACCGCTTCGAGGGAGGTAGCATCAATTGTGATCGGTCCCTTTGGTTTTACCCAATTTCATCTGAATACCGAATCGTACAGAAGACTTAGCCAGGCTTTGCACTATTTTCTGTGGTCCTTTGCGGTCTCAGCCAGGATGACGATATCGTCCGCAAATCACAGATGTGAGATATAATCGCCGTTCACATTTATACCGTGTCCATCCAAGTGAAGTGTCCTGAATATATACTCCAGCGCGGTGGAGAACAATTTCCGAGACATGACGTCTCCTTGTCACACACCCCGGTGCTGGGGGATAGGCTCAGCCTGCACTTTGGACTACGACACATAGTAGCGGCGTCATATAGATATCATCAGCATCTCGATATATTACCAATCAATTTGGCGCTGATGTAAGGATTCGAGAAAAGACCAGGTCTTGATGGAGTTATACGCCTTCTTATGTGTCCTTAATGTGTGGTCCTACTCCAAGATTTCGTGCAAGACGATTTGAAATAACCCTCGAAAACCACTTACAGACATGACTCTGTAGTAACATTGGCCGATACTTCTTCAATTTGGGTTTTATTACCTTTTTTGAAAAACAATACGACGAACAATAATCGTATGATAGAACTGTATGTAGCTCATATGAAATTTATAGGTATATTTGATTATTTTGAAAGATGACAAAATAGGCCCGTTGAGTTTCTTTCGCCGGTTCTTCTCAGGTCAGAGGCGTCCTATTTCGAACCAGTGGTAGCATCCTTGACAATCAATAAGCGAGTGTTACATTTATATATAGGATAAAGATAGTTGAATTTGAATTTGACCAAACCCCTGTGCCATGCCTCAGGAGTTCTCCCGGAAAGAAAGGCAGAGTTAAATAGACGGCGAAATCTCTACAGCACCAGTTTACCGGCAGCCTTCAGAAGCTCCATCGTGACTCCGTCCTCTCCCGAAGCTATTCCATTTTTAAATTGCTCAAGAGCCCCTTTAACTTCATCTAGGCCGATTTCTGAAAGATTCTCCGACACATGGCGGGTTAGAGTAGCTCAAGAATCCTTCCCATCCGACTCTGGGTGTGCCGAGTGCGACGCGTATAACCAGAGTCTCGAAACGACGACTTCTCCGTTTTATTTGGCCCCACCTTACCAGCTTGGGATGGCCTTGTTAAGATCCCGCATTCTATCCAAGTAACGGTTTGATCATAAGTCGTTTGTCCATGAGATTCAGCGTCTACCCTCAAAGTTTAGACTTTTTGCCCGTACGTCGCAGACCGCAGAATTTTGCACCCTTCTCCCCTGTCCACGTCAATTGCAGTTTGTAAGGCAATTTTCCAGTTGAACTGGAATATGCCAGGATCAATGATATGCTGGAGCGGAATAACCCGTAGCGTAGATTTCATCAATCGGGAACCTGTAGCGTAGACTTCATCAATCGGGAACATTCAAGCTTCGAATCAATACTCAGAGTTACTCTCAGAAGTTAGTGATCACTTCCGGTCTTAGACTTTCTGATAGCTGAGACATCCTTGAATATGCGCTTTTTGTCCGATATAATGAAGTTTATCTCATTTTTTGTCAAAGTATCGGGGTTCTCCCAAGTCCATTTCCTTTACGACTGTTTCTTAAAGATCAAGTTCATTAAGAACAGCCCCTCTTATTTGAGGAAATTGATGAGCCCGCTATGATTTCTGTTCCTATTACTATATGATCCCAGCAGCGATTCGCTGCAAATCTGTAATCCTACTTTGGCGTTGAAATCGTAATATTAACTTAAATTTTTTTATTATAAATTATCTTACAATTTAAACGGAAATTTAAGGTATATTAAAAGTGAATTATTTTGTTATTTTATCTGTATAGGTTCAAGGAAAACAATACGATTGACAATTTGGCGTATCCCTAAAAAATCTTAAACTTAAGCTGACCATGATTTCAGACGTTTGTAAATCAATCAATGCAGGAATGATACTAGTTTTAATAAAGATCACTTCTCTTAAAAGTTCGTCACTATACGTCAGTGGTTTGGCGTGCTCGTTTATCTTTAAGATGTATCACATTAATCGCAATGGCTTATCAGAACTGCGATTGTACCAATTGTTAGCGGACGCGGAAGTAATACCTCGACGCATATGTGAGTAATGGGAAGAAATCGTACTGATACGTATGCTATCTATAGTACGGTTTTCGATTTAATATCGGACAGACAGAATAAAAAACTTTGTATGCTGTCTTGACCGACAGCTTTTTTGCGCGTAAGTAGTAGTAAATAAGTAACTAAGTCTTCTTGTGTTATTTATTTATATTTTTTTTTGTCCGTAGTGAATAGTAAAGGCGGCATAGTAAAAATTGGCATGGCATGGCCACATGGCATTGTCAAGAGTCAACCTTCTGGTGGTTACGAAAATATAAAGCAGGGGTACCCAAAAATATGTTCGCTGTAATGTTGTAGCAGCTTTTGAGATAGTGCTCACGTTTTATAATTGGTAGATAGAACTATAAACAGATTGGGTTTTAATACATCTGAGAGGTTTTCCTTAATAATTAGAAGATAGAAGAAGAGGGTTAAGATATACATCATTACGGTGCTTCTTTGATTAAGTGTATAACACTTTAAAAAAAATACAGACTATTTTTCCTAAACCACTACAAACTTGCCGTATTAGCAAACTGAAGTGGTAATGGACCGGCTACATAGCTCGTAGAACCGATAACCATTGAGGAAAAAGGATTTTGAGTGGCAGCCTCGTACTGGCCATCGCAGTGTCGTATGACCCTCACGAGATGGATTACGACCTGCGCAGTTGTGCAGGAGGTTGGTGGGTGTTGGTAGCATAGGATCATGCTTCATGGAGACCTATGGGGGAGATAGGCCCCCCACAAGCTCAGCAGGCTCTAACATGCTGAAAAGACAATCAACACAATACTTACATCCGCTTTGTTGCTATGGGTTCGTTTATATTTCTACAAAATGTAAATAATTGTGCCAAATAAAGGCAATAATATTATACTATTAATATATACTATACTACAAATATTACTCTAATATAGGTTTGTTTTTACATTTCAAAACCATCTAAACGTTGTACATCTCAAGTTTGCTATTATAGGTATACGCCGCCGGTAATAGGGTTTACCCGCACAATAACCCAAAAACTCATCAAGCGAGCTATGAATATTATAGAAGGAACGACGTTCTAGCTCACTGCTAAAACCAAGCTAAAATTAATTTTTATTATAATTTTTAGCCGTGCAACATAATGATATGTAATTACAAACAATATATCTGAGTTAATTAATAAATAACATTCAGTAGAACAATTAAGGGCACTATTCAATATGTGAAAAAGTGCGAGATTTACATAAAACTTTAAGTGTACGATAGATGTGCCTGATACATCTTTCGCAAAAAAATTGCAACAAAGAATTACTAATGAAAGTTAGCAATGGTCTATCACAAAAAATAAAGCGTAGTGCTTAGGACAAAACTACCAATCACGAAAAAAAGTACAACTTAAAAAACAAATTTAATTATTTGTCCTATAGAGTTGTCTTATCATTAATATTCTTCTACCGAAAAATATATTAACGTATGTATTTTGATTGGACACAATTTATACGTCAGCTGAACTGACGTATAAATTGTGTTGCATCGAAAACATACGTTTTAGTGCGCAAGTATCGAGTGACATGTAAAGATGTTTTTGTTATACGTCCCATTATACTTTTTCCTTATGTTTATGTTAACATGGCTTTACTGTAAATTAACGAAAGGAATATGCAAATGCAGTAAGCATTTAATTGGTAAAGTTGTAATAATAACTGGTGGAAACAGCGGTATCGGTTATGAAACTGCTAAGGATTTGGCGAATAGGGGCGCTCGTGTCATTCTTGCCTGCAGAGACAAGACGCGTGGTACCAACGCCAGGGACAAAATTATTAAAGAAACTGGAAACAAAAACGTATATTACCAACATTTAGACCTGACGTCACTGAGCTCTGTTAGAAAATTTACGACGCAGTTCCTGCAAACGGAGAGAAAATTAGACATACTTATAAATAATGCAGGTGTATTCGGTTCAGATAATGTGAAAACGGAGGATGGGCTGTTATTAGGAATGCAAACAAATCATTTCGGACCGTTCTTGCTAACTACTTTGTTATTGCCATTGCTAAAGGCATCCGCTCCGAGTCGTATCATTAATGTTTCCTCGCTGTTACATAGCAAAGGATATATTGATTTCCGTAATTTGAATGGAGAGAATGAAACTGTACGCACATACAAAAAGCTAAACATTTACAGAAATTCTAAGCTATGCAACATTCTCATGACAGTCGAGCTCAGTAATCGTCTGAAAGGAACTGGTGTCTCTGCTAACAGTTTGCATCCTGGTGTGGTTAAAACGAATATTCTCAAGGACATCGATGTACCAATATTCCAATGGCTGCTTCCATTAATAAAACTATGCTTTAAGTCTCCTTGGGAGGGGCGCAGACGACAATATACTTGGCGGTCTCACCTGAAGTTAATGAATATCTGGCAAGTATTTTTCCGATTGCCGTATTAAGAGAGTAAGCGCTAAACAAGGTTACGATGACGAGATCGCGCGTAAACTTTGGGAAGTATCCGAAACTTATGTAGGTTTGTAACAATTAATGGTAAAGTTTTTATAACATTCTTGCTTTATAACATTGAGGTTGAAGCATTTTTTGTAATGAAATTTTCTGTTGTGTTCTAGATGTAATAGATTTGACGCTTGAAAGTGCCTAATGCCTAGTATTTTTTTTGTATTTAACAAAAACAGTTTTACGTATGCAAATCGATAATGTGTTAGGTATTTTTGTACAGTGATTATTTGTTAATAGAGATTAAAATAAAAGAATGAAGTAAGACTAAAAACTGATTCTAATTTTTAATCTCCTCTCCTAGTCTTTCTATAAATAATTATAATAAATATTAAAATAATAATTTTAGGTATTGACTAAAAAACTTATTTGCGTAAATCTTAAAACAAATAGTTGGTTACTAAATCTAAATATGTAGTCAGTTTTAACAAAAAATCTGCAATACTTTTTATTTGAACATAAAACATCATCTTCATAATCAGTCCGTGTTAGTCCACTGCTGTACAAAGGGCTCCCCTAATGCACGCCTTCTCCATTAGGGGGTTTTTGGACCGAATCCCACCACGCTAGTCCAATGCGTTTTGCTGGGTGGACCAAAATTTTACATGCCCATCCAACGCACGGATCGGGATGATCCATGCGTACTTTTCAGACAATTGGATGATCAGCCCAAAATGCATTAACTAACTAGGAAACAACGATAAAAGTCCCCGTAGGATTCGAACCCACGACCTCTGGTTTCTAAAGCACACGCCCTTTCCACTAGACTAGGGCCTACCAGCTATTAAACAATGTTTTAAAAATAATATAAACTAATGTTTTTTTTAAAGTCACTACGAAAATACCGCAATAAAATAACGGTGCTGTTTGTAATAGTTATTTTCGTTTAATTTATTCAAAGTTTAACCTTGAACTTAAGGATACAAAAATAGCTGGCCACATGCTTTTAAAAATATCAATTTAATTCCTTGGAATAAATTTAAGATAACATAATGCAAAATGCATAATGATATTATAAAAAAACCTTATTTTCTTATTTTTAAATGTGACAAAATCATGCTATTAATTTAGCATGTTTTGCAGTCTTGCAATAATATTTTTTTTCTAAATAGCCGAATGCAAACCGTTTTTAATGTCTCGGTGATCAAAAATAAGTATGTGTTCAAGAGATTTGTCTTAATGTTCTTTTTAGTTACTGCGTTTCAATGCTCGGAAAATACAAATAATATTTTAAATTAAAGCATTTCTTTATTTAATTATGATTTCTGCGCTCATCTGTTTCTGAAATCATCTAACATTTTTATATTAATTCTAGATAATAACAATGTGCCTGTTCAAATATTTCTGGGTTATACCTTCGAAAACTTTGAAAGAATACTAACCGCTAATGTAAATTATTAACAAAGGCTACTCTATTAGCTTGGGGAATCCTTTGTGTCTGGTCCTAGCTACAGGAAAGCTTTGAATACCCTGGCCAGATTGAGAAGGAAGGCAGCGACAGCTCTTAGCATGGATGCGCTCAGAATAGCGCGAGAGAGGGGTTGACGTTCAACTCCTACCATTATCCTTTTTTACTGCTATGTAGATAAAATCGTGGAAAATAGATTTTCAGTATTTTATTAGCCACTCTTCCTAATAGAGCCTAATCAGCAAGGTGGTGCACCGCAGACATGGATGGTGGCAGGCATTCGGTGTCATGTTATGGGTCTCTCTTGTTTTCATCCTTTCGCGAAAATTTCCGCTGCTTAAGCTAAAAGTTCGTTTCCAATGCCTAGACTATTACAGAAATATAGAAGATATTGCCACTGATACTGTGAAAACTGTAACTAAAGCCAGTATCATTCTATCTTTTTGGTGACTCATGAAAATTAGTTCGCAAATACTAAAATATTTATCACAATCACAAAAAAATAAAATACACATCGTAAATATATATAAAACAATGGCGTAAATGCAGAAAAATAAAACGAATTTCTGAGGAAAGTGACGTAAATCCAGAAACAAACATAAATTGATGTTTTCAGCAACGAGACTGCGAAGAATAAATGTTTCACGGGACAATAATACGCTTATACGTTGTCTGAGATTTCAACGAAATTCCAGAAAACGTTTGAAATGTTTGTTTTAACGGTTTTTGTTATAACCGATACGTTTTTATGCTCAAATCTGTTTTTCCCTTACTTTAAATGTATAGAAAAAAGGTTTACTGACTTATTATTTTTTATGAAATTGCAAGCTATTACAATAAAATATTAAAAGTACCGCTCAGTTTATTTTATCGATTCTTGTCACGTCGGAGGCGTTCTACTTCGAATCGATTCTGGCTTTGTAGTTTTAAATTTATTACGTATCTATGAAATAAATAAAATTGGAGAGTCTTTTTTTAACATCAAAATAACTGTTTTTGGAAGATTACATTGTGATTTTTAACAGATACATATCACAAAACATTTTTTTGTCTGTCTGTATGTCTGTTTGTTCGGTCTAATCTCTGGAACGATCAACAGCTGGTTTTAAATACAATGTATAATAAAAGTTCTTAGGGCACACAATACCTTCTATTATTGTGTTTTTTCTTTAACTGAAATATAATGTAATAACAAAGCTATAAAACAAAGCAAAAGCGTAAATTTAATAATGAGTTATTAAAAAAATTACTATCTTTATAATCTTTTATTTTATTTCTATAACTAGTCAATCATTTAAATCGTTCTATTGCTAAATATTTGAATTTACTGATTTTTCTCTATTATTAAACGCCGGCAACAATAATATAATCTTTGTGAATTTGTGATACCCAGTTATTTATATGTCAATTTAATAGTTTTAATTTAAAGATTAGTTACTAATTAGCTGACCTATATAAATCTGAAGCCCAAAAAATATTATCGGGCGGAAAAACACTACGTTTGTTAAGAAGAAAAAATTTAAATTGTGTTTCGCAATTTACATGATGATGAATTTAAAATTTTCCTCATATTTATCATCGACCAATTAAATATACAAAAATTTCTTTTTTAGATTTTTTATAAATCAATCGATCCATATAAATGTACAAAACCGCAACCTGAAAAAACTGAATAATTTAATCGTAATTTCTGTACATGTGACATTAAAATATATCTGTGAATTATTAAATGCTACAGTGTTGCCAGAGCTTAATCTGTTAGCGTTGTATGGCATCATAAATAATTTCTGGCTTAGGATCTTGTCTTTTGTGTTGCAAAGTTTGATCGCTATGAAATATTGCCAAAAGTTAGACAAACATCGCTTCAAGTATGCCATTGTAAGTACGAGCTTGACTGGACTAGGGTAAGATGTACAGATAAAAGCTATTCATACCGCAAAACTTCTGAGGAGAAAATGAAAAAATATAAAGGAACGGAAAAACACAAGAAGAATTCCTAAGTCTTAACAAAAAGGAAATGTGAATGAAGCATTTTTTATAATGTGTATAATAAATATCTAAGGTACACAACATAGTCTATGCTCGTACTAATCATAAATTGTACTATAACAACGAGATATCAAAAAGTTAAACACATTTGCGATAATTTTGAACACAAAATTCATAACGTAAAGTTTCTCTAGATGGAATCGAACCAACGCCCTCTAGCGTAAATGTTGGTGTCAATGGTCTTCACCCGAGGCGGTTCGTCAAAAGATACTAAATAATTTATTTATTTAATTACTGTGTAAGCAACAGCGTTTAAGTAGTAATAAAATTGAGTTTTATAATTGATCACTAACAATAATAATAATATTTACATAATAAAAACAAAACTACCTGTACCCATTATTTTGTAATTTGACTCTCTGAAATCCTAATCATACTTTTTACATTGAAGTTACAAAACATTTAAAAAAAATCCCACTCAATATAATAACTGCAAATATTTATAGCACTGTATGTATGTATGGACTCCAAATGAGATCGTAAGGTTAAATCGACTCTTTCACGCAAAAAGCACTAAGGAGACGTTATTAAACTATATAATAACATAACACATCAAAGTAAGAAAGTTTCAATTATCCAGTACATGCGAATATACGCCAATTCTTTCAATGCAGTTAACATACGACCAACTTGATATCGCGCTATTTTATTATAATCATTTCGGATTTGGATGGCTAAAGTCACCATGTGATTGCCTTTTATGATATATTTGCGGATGTCTTTCATAGACTTTACAGAATTGTTATAGTAAACATTGCAATGTGTTTTGTGTATTGATGGTATAAGAAAATAAGATAATCGAAATGTTGACGGAGAAAAAGATAAATGCCCAGATGAAAGTACTTAGGTCTGACAACTCTAAGTCATTGTTAGAACGGGACACAGTGTATAGTAATTACCCTCATATCGGCTTCAATTTCATTTTACGCTTAACAAGACTTAACCCTCTATAACTCAATAACATAGATTTTTAATATTTTTTGTATATGGGTAGTTAAAATAAAATAAAAATATACGTGTTTCATAGTTTTCGTTTATTCAATTATTTAAAAAATATATAGAAAATTAGGGAGTGTTGCCTTGGGCAACACTGAGACATAAGCTTAAAAATTATATAAGAGAAAGTTATGAGAGGTGGAGCTCCTGAAGCAGTTCTTGGTTTTGGTATAGCATAGTGCAACCCCGCATTTTTCGCATGTATTGTGAGTAAATCCAGTGCACTTCGGGAGTTTGCACCTAATTTTTTATCGGACCATTGGATCAGTGCCCAATTTGGTCTTGCCGTACTGCCGTAGGAGGTGCATGCTGTGCAGGTCCTTTATGTTTTTGCTTGTATCTCTTTCTCCAGCGATCGGCGACTAGACATACTAGGCTTTATACCCAATTTACAAAGAGTCACTGCAACATCAAGACGAAAATCCGCTGAAGATAAACGACATGGAGGCCTTTGTCTTTACAGACTCTTTTATATAGTAACCATGAGTTGGCCATTGTCAGGTCCAAGTAATGATAGAATAGACGTATTTGCCATCGTTTGCTACGCAACTGTATCTTGTATATCCCCATGATGCTATCAATCAAGTCAACACCACCCATGTGGCGGTTGTACTCTCCACAACATTTGGTCGTTTTATGCTCACGTACCTGGAGTTCTGTTTGTCCCATCTACGAACATCAGTTTCAGGCTGTATTCCAGCAAAGTAGAGCCAGAGTGACAATTTTATTGTCTTTCCATGCCACATTAGATATGTCGGTGCCGTTGACATCCGCTACATATTCTTCTGAATAACCTCTGGGTTTTTCAACATCTCCTTTTCTGGTAGCAATTTACAGTCTGGGATTCTATTTTTCTAATCGTACCAAGACCGTGAATGCCTTCTTTGGCCAAATATTCCAACAGACGAAGAGGTAAAATAATTGTCAAAATACAATTGGTAATTTTGATGCCTTGGAATCATGCGCGCTAACCTCATGACGACATTTGATGCTGCACCCAAATCTGGCTCCTCTGGAAGCGTAACGTTTTCCTTGCCAGTTTCAATTTCTGTTTTATAGGCATAACCAGAAACGCCACTCAACACGTAGATTTTGTAACCCCATTTGTGTGGCTTTTGAGGGTTGTATCGCTTCAACACATTCCGTGCTTTGGTGGAACACATTTGCTCGTCAACACAAAGGTGTTCTTCCAATGGGACCTTCTTGTAAGCTGCATTGCAAGACTCAACTACTGGTCTAATTTTGAAAATTCTGTCATGTTCAGGATCGTTCCTAGAGACATTTTTACTATTGTCGTTGAAGTGTAAGGTTTGGCGTATTTTCTCAAATTTATTTAATGACATAGTATCCTGTATTATTGGGGTCCAAGTATCGAGTCCAGTGGTTCGTAACTCTAGGTAATCGAATAAGAGACATAAGATAAACAATACCCATAAATTGCCTGATATCCATTTCTGTCACACGAAAAGTGCTATTAGGATCATTCTGAACTTGATAAAGATTGGTCTGCTCTGAAATCATCGTGATAAGTTCTTGTGAAAAGAGGTAAAAGAAAACTGGATGGGAGTATCTAGCTCTTGAGTCCAGCGCCCAAGATCTTATTACCCTTGAACCTAAGCTGCTCGAGTATTCAACTGTAGGCTCTTCTTCTTCCAGCGTAAATTCAGTTTAGTAGGTTTCGATGTAGTGGGTCTTGATTGATTGCTTTGAGCTGATGAAGGTTGAGCAACGGCAACGTTTGATGTAGTTTCAGTCCTTGGTAGTAATGGAACTGAACCTCATGGCTATTTTCTAAGGTTTCTATAATAGAATTCATGTCGATATCTAAGGTGGAAGTATTGTCTTCAAAAGTTTCTAATTCAGGTGAAAAATCTGGGTCTGCTAGGCTGTCATCATCAAAATCCAAACCGTCCTCGCTGTCATCACCATTCTGCAGAATCGAGTAATATCTTCCTCCAAAAGGACTCGAGGAGGACGCTTACGAGCTGCCCTGGATGACGAAATAACACTTATCAATACACCCAGAAACTAATACAAATTATACCCATAAACGTCAATGTAGCTTACAGGGCAACAAACATTAATTTTCAAAAAATAGCTAATAAATGATAATATTTGCCATTGATAACTTCAAATATCAAATATTTAGACACTTACCTGTCCATATTATTGAAAATTAACCCACAAAACACGAAAAAACCTTTTTAAAATAATTTTTAATTAGGAGCACGCGCGAACTTGTTTAAATCACAACGGCTTAGTGAAAAAAACTTCAATTTGTGGCAGGTAACGCCATCTATGGAAAATTTTTAGTACCTGTTCGTTACTTCGGTTTGTAGACTACGGTAAACAGTGCATTATAACGTCAAAAAACTAATCGTATGAATTTAGTGGTAGGAGAAGCGGTATGTTGCTTACAGTCTACACCATGATATAGAGGGTTAAGTAGTACAGTGTTTTATTTTCTCTGTTTTAGCTGCAAAATGTACTGATAGAGCTCATTCCTGCTGTACGTAGGAATTAATACTTCCATTATATAATCTGACTTATTTATTATCACAATGCATTTTTTATTAAGTGATCCTAAGCCTTAAGCTTATTTTTAATGCCATGGACATTTTATCTCATATTATTTGTAAATATGTAATAAATCGTTTTAATTGGCGTCTATAAAACTATTTTATCCGTTAATTGGCATAAGACACAAACAAATTCTTGAGCCAAGTTTCGTTATCTTCAATGTAAGTACCTTTTTGAATTGTTTCCAAAAGATATTAGTCTGAAGTAGCTTTTGAATAATAGAACTTTTTTCATTGTTAAAAAGAAGAAAAATGGTAGTACAGATTTTCTACAAAATTGTTGAAATCTAGTATAGTTATATATAATAATAAAGATAATCAATGATGTAGAAATCTGATAAACATTTTTAAAACATTTTTTTTCTATTATGAAAAACCTGACAAACTATCTACACAGCAGTTAATTTAAAAAAGTTTTTATTTCCGTGATTCGATTAGGAATGGGTGCTGCAGCTTGTTACTAATAATTTGACCTGACTTACATATCGACATATAAATAAATAAGCTCAAAACTATCAACTTATTCATTCACATTTTCTCGCTTGTTAAAACTACATAAAAATTTGATATGATATATTAATAAATAAACTCATCGAAAAGGTTTCCTGCCAGTTCTATCCATCACCTTACTGCATATCTGCACATCTAATCAGTCATTCTATACATTATACATTTGACGCAACGCGGCTTTTCTCTCGGCAACAGCATGCAGTAGTTCTTGTTGTCATCTGCTTGAAAAAGCAAAATAAAAATTTAAAGAGCTAAAATATTTTTAGGAGTGAATAATATACCTTAATTATCTTATACGGATATTAAGATGTTTACTGTTAATTTACTTAAATTAATATTTCACATTAAAAAATATTAAACTATTTGCTTACATTTTATCCATTCTCCATAGATCCGAAAAGAAAAAGAATCTTCGATAAAAATCATTAATTGTAAAAACTAGAGAGTTTTGTACAAAACAACAAATTAAAAAAATCTTTTATTAAATGCATCCATATCATGTATTAAATCACCGATTTTCACGAGAGTAGTCTTTGTAATCAGGGCTTAGTATAAATTTCAAAAATATTTCACAGTTTTAACATCGTATTTGTTCATCAAATATCAAATAACTGAACGTTACTGTCAACACTAAAACTGCCAGGCAATATTTGTGTCAATAAAATGTCAAAAACTTTCTTAAAATGTGACTAAAAATAGTGAAATTCTCGTTTTATCTATCAATATGAATGCAATACAAATTCTTCCATGTTTTTGGAATTGTATAAATTCGATCGAAGAGTGTACGCCTTTAACGTTCAGCAAAAACTTCGTAAAATTTAACATATTTCTAACTGCACTATACTGCATCGCACTTATATTGATCATAGGAAATATAATACTGTTTTGGAACGTTGACGTACTACAGTATCAAACACGGAAATGTATTAAGCTTTTAAAGAAAGACCTGAAACGGGTGAAACTCCAGCAAAAGTTGGTAAAAATGAATACCGAAATGGAACAACAAATAAATGTATGCAGAAAATGTGAACGGCTGATTTCGGCGCTCCGCTCGGGCGGTATTATGGATTTTACATACGTATCTCAGGTCGCCGAGACCAAAATCCAATGTGAAACTTCGACGAGATATCGATTACCATCGCAAAGGAGAAATATATTTCAAGGCATTGGTGACTTTTAGGGACATGAAAATGTTGACATTGGTCAAACATTATTCTTTAAGCTGCCGATTCTTGTTTATACATTGTGCAATATTGCACTTTCATTTAAATTAAATTAAATTTCAATTTTCTTTACATCATTTTTAACTGGTATATTTCTCATTGCAACTTTTTTTGTAGCGTAAAATTAAAATGTGTCTGTCTTAGATATCTTATTCATACGGTTTTTTTTTTGCAAATATTTGTATCTATTTCAAAACGTTAAGAATTAGTTGACTTAATTATGCTTGTCCAGAAATAAACAAAAATGTCTTTATGTAATTAAAATATATTTTTATGCTTTCTGCTTCTTCAATTAGTAACATGCATTTTTATTACTTAGTCTAATGTATGATACCCTTAAACGAAAATCTATTTTAAATTACGTTAGTCAACATATTCTTCTTTTTATAAAATTTAAAAACGATAGGAAATTCTACCGCAGAAACTATCTTACATAATATTTGCGGCAAAATAGTATAGTAATATGAAAATAATCCGAATTAAGGATAAAACTTCTAAACTAAACTTGCCTAAAAGATGTTCATCTTTCCTCAACCGGATCGGCATTACAATTAAGGATATATTACCCCAAAGTATCTTTTGCACAGAACATTTTTATTTAATTTAACAGAATAAAATGCTTACTGTATTTGATCGATGGATATATTTTTTGAATTTAAAAACAATAAAATTGTTTTGACAAGAACCTAGGTGGTTATGTTGTGACTAAATGTATTTTGACTTGATTGAATACTATAATGTTGCCTCCGGGCATACACTGAGCAAGCATGAACCAATAATATCTGTGTTCTAAAATGTTATCTTATTTATGAAAAGTCAATATTGTAGGCCTCCATTAGCCCGAGAAGGTTAAAGTGTTTTTCAAAAAATAATAATTACTTTTTGGAAAAAACTAAGATAGCGAAATAAAAGTGGTTAACTGTTTCCATTCTTGTAAATTCATCATCATCATCATCAGCCTGTGACAGTCTACTGCTGGACATAGGCCGCCCCTAATACACCCCTATCCATTAGGGGGTCTTGGACCGTATCCTACCACGCTGGTCCAATGCGGGTACAAATTTTTTCTTGAAAATTATAGACAAGCAATGGAAATTTGATATAATCTTATTATTTTAATAATACAAATTTTCAAAGAGTTCAATTATATACGATTAAATAATAGCAATTACTTTAACGTATTTAAAAAATTAATAGATCATTTCCAGCCAATTTGGATCTACATTATCTTAGTAGAAATCGACACCAAACCGATATAATTAACGTCGATGTCGACTTTAAAAGTAAACCCGACGCTCACTACGCGCCGAATGAAGTATGCCCAAAGTTAAACGAATTCCGCGACATGGGGCGGAGGCATTAGTTAAAGTTAAGCAATTAAGAAGAGCGTAAGCGGAGAGATTGGATGCAGGGAAGTTCTTGTTTTCCGTTCCTAAAACTATCTTCATTACTATCTCCGCATCCGGGCCAGGCCGCCGCAATGTTTCGTAACCGCGCATATGAACACACAGTAACAGACAGTATTTCCCCAACGGATAGCGGGGCGGTTGGACAGCCTCCAAGCGTTTCCGGCCAGATTAACTTTTTATTCAATCCAAACCGCATTAAAGCGCCGCGGCCGGCGAAATGTTGATTAAATTCAAACAACGCAACGAGCTTTTTATACAGTTTTTATTTCCACACAATCGCACACACGAAATTCTCACTTACTTACGTCCCTATTACAAAACTTATTTGTTAATTTTACACAAAGCTTTTTGTTTTAACTTAATGCGAATACACTTAAATACTATGATATAAGTAATGTACAAAACGGTCGGCAGAGTACTGAATTTTGTTCCAATTTACTTAATGGCCTTAATGTCGGCAGAACAATTAACAAATTCAACGGTTAAAACTGAAACTTAACATAAAACTAACAAACACAGCCATATTCAAATTTAACAACTGTAATTATTGTCTAAACTTAACAATAAATCAACACTTATAAATATTCAACATTAACAATGAAAAGGTAAAACTTAATTCTTAAAACTAAATAAGATAACGATTAAATAATAAATTATTGTTATTTTTTATCCCCTTGGTTATTATCTGTATAAATGTTAAGTGTAGCTTTTTAATGTGATTTTCGGAATAATATTTACAACATGTTAAATTTGGAACTATAAACAATTATTGCAAAATTGTTGATATATATATGTATAATAAACGGAATGGAGGATAAAAAAGAACAAAAGATACACATAGTTAATTACGAATGACAGCATAATAACGTATTTAAATCTTGATTTTCAGATTTGATAGTTGCAAAAAAAAAAATTTTGTAATTCTTTTTCTTAGTCAGAAAAAGAAAACAAAATTTACCTTAATTTTGTTTGCAATCATAAGTCTGGGTGGTCACGTTAATCAATAATAATGTGATTTATAAAAGTTAAAACACGTCATTCACAACAAAAAGCGTCCCATTAAGATTCCGCACTGAATCCAAACAGAAGGCGAAACAAACAAGAACGTACAAGTAACAATTAGGCACTTCGTGAGATTAAGGCACGATGTGATTGGAACGAAATGTTGGCAAATGTTTTTGGAGTGGGTCAAAACTTTTTTCCGTGACGAAGTCCGTAGGACTAACAACGCGGAGTTCTCTTTTTTGGTAACGAAGATGTTAAACAAAAACTTAACATTCTTGTAGAAACTTAACGCAAACAAGTCATATTTAACACTAACCGTCAACGAAAAACAAAATTTTAATGAAAAATTGCAAACAAACTTGAATGAAACACCTACTTTTTAGGAAAAAACTTAACTCTGTCATCTTAACAAAAATCGTTCTCAATAAGGTACGATGTTATGAACTGTTAATAAAACAAAAACTCAAAGTGAAACAATGAACAAAGCTGGTTCAACCTAATTATACTTGCGTTGAAGGTCAAAACTAACTAACTGACCTAGTAAACGAGCAAACTTGAACAAAACAATGGGTAACAAATCATTAGTGAAACAAAAATTCAACGTTAAGCGGCAATTTTCATAATGAGAAACTCAACATTGCTATGAATCAAGATAACTTTAACAAACATCAACCACAAACGTTAAAAACAAAACAAAAAATCAAAAGTAAGTGTTAACTTAACTGAACAAAGATGGTCGAAATACGTCATATTTTGTTTTCTAATAAAAATAAAACAAAAACTTAATAATTTGTAACGAAAATTAGATAACAAATGAAATTCAACGATTTTAAACGAAAACCTTAACTAAAGTTTTTAAAACATGGATCAAGAAATAACTGTACATAACATTGAGATAATCACAACATGATTTTTTCAACAAAAACTTGAACACGATTATTTACAAACAAAAATAAATAACCAAACATAACGTAATGTCAACAATAAACATTACCAGACCAGCTGGCTTTAACAGGTAACTAGTAACTTGATCGTATTTTTTTAATTCAAGTATTCAAAGTAATAAAATGAGCCGAAAAATATTTTTTTTTTTTTTTTATTTTTCCATCGTAATAATACGTAATAAAATAATTTGGATTTTATGAAACGTTTTGGTATCTTGAAAACAATTGACAACTTGGAAACAATTGAACATAAATTTTTCGAATCTGACGATACTAAAAAAAGTAACTTTTTATCCTTTTAAAATGATAGAAGTCAACAGATTAACAAAGAGTTATAGCACAGTCAAAAGTCTGTACTTTAAAGTCCATTCGGAGCGTTTAACGTAACTTAATAAAAAGTAAGAATTGGATGCAAGTAACTATAACAAAATTACATCCAACTCGGAACAAGCGTAAGAGGGTAAAACGTGAAAGGTAACTCAAAAACTTTTAACAAACAACGCCGTACATTAAGGCACTCGTGATCCGAAACTGAATTACTTAGTAGCCGAGAAATTATCGGGTACAATCGGACAATGCAGTCTCTTGACCTAAATTCTACTCAACTTAAGTTTAATTAGAGAAAACACGTACAAATAAACGCTTGAACACAATCGGGTCGCTAAATTAAATTTCCTATTCCTAGCACAAATACACAAGCCTTAACTAACTCTAACCTACGAAACCTATATCTATCTTTGGGAATCTAGAACGAAGTTGTGCTTTAAATACCTTTGCATTTCTTATTTTGCCGAACATCTCACCGTGTGAACACATCTATTTCTGTGGACTGTGATCTTTGTGGACTTATGTTGGCGCCGTTTGTATTTAACTACACTATTCTGAGTGTTTCGTTTCCTTTCCGATAGCACTGCTGTACTGAGTTAATACATTCATTATGTACAATTTTCCATTAATCTGAAACAAGATAAGCACAATTTAAATTAAAAATGTAAATAAATAGAGTGAACGCAGAAATATTTAACAGAGTGTCAGTTATTACTCTAGAGAAACACAAAAATCCAGTTAAAAACTTACCATTAAAAATAGAAATCGATGGATCCGAGTGGCTCGACGGGCGATGTGTATTTTCAAAAATGTTATTCACAGTTCCCGCTTTCCCGTTGCTTAAACATTAATTAACTTCACACCGGACTCGAACTTTCAGTTGACAACTATTAACGAGTACAGTGAAGTTTGTACGTGAGTTGTAATTTAAGTTTTACAGCGCTCAACGGGGGACCCGAGGCGGTCCCCCGGTGATGTTTGCCGAGGCACAGTTATTTCGAGAGTGATGTACGATGAACCGTGCACCCTTATATATGTGGACCCCGAAATGAAGTCCCTTCAAGTTGTACCGTGGGAGCGCGGGCGCACGTGTGGAATACACGTCACCGAGTAAATCGCGCACAATAGCCCCCCTTTTCTTTGTCCATTCGACCCCTTGAGCGTCTTACCTTCTATCTGTATTTACCTGTACTTAAGCTAGGGGAGAAATCTCGCCTGGTGGGAACATACGCAATCGTAACTGAAATTTAATTGTAGTGCACGATTATCGGCCGATGTTTCCGAGAGGGTCGTTGAGCCGCGAAAACTTTCACACGATGCCAAGATAATTTATTTGACGTGTGTTTTATTGTTATTTTTTTATTTACAGTTTATCTTGTCTAGTAATAGATTACTTTTCCACACTCTTTAACTAATATATAAATTAATATATTCACATGATATAATGTTCGGCGCAATAATATTTGCAAATGTATTTAAAGTACAGTTTCATTAGATTCCCAAACATAAAGATAGGTTTGAAATACATACATAACCTGGAAACCCGACAAAGACATATACCATTTAAACTTTTTTTAAAAAATTAATACTACTACAACAAAAGTTTTCGCGTAAAATAATTCAATCTAAATAAAACGTAAAAACTTTTAACTTTTCAATTGCGCTGCCAAATGAAAACGTTAAAGAATTCAATTAGCCAATGCTCGTGTTAAACCCATAACGATATCCAATCCGGGTCAGTTTAAATTCGATAAAACAATAGCGGATTTCAATAGTAATCGCGTTACCGGATGAATTCGCAATGTGTGCGGAAATCGAGCGGGTTCGGTTGTAACATAAAACTATATGTGGGGGTACTTGGAAGTCATTAATTTGCGAAAGTCCAAAGCTAAGCGTGGCCGAATCGCCAATTGACTTGGCCAAAGTGTTTTCATGCGAACAAAAGATCCTTTCAACGATAACCGGGAACGTGCTCCGTTTAAAATAATGAGGTCTTTAATTTATTAAGGCAGAAAGCAAACACGCCTCAGTGTAACCCCTTCCGAACAACTGGTGAAAGTATGCATCGGATGAATGACGTACTTGGTGTGTAGCTTGCGAGACCTTTTGATTTTCATTTGAAATTTTATAGCACGTGGACCCTTAAGACAATAGCGTATGTAAGACGTTGGAGTTCATTGTTGTTAACATAAAATAATTATATATATTAATTCAGTCACATTACAGTGCTGTAGTTTGTTCTTCCCATTACTTATATTCTATACTCCATAAAAAAATTTCTTCCTGTCCAGTTTATTGCGCTAAACATACCTTCCATGGATTCGAATATGCTGTATTAAATACGAACAAATAAATAAATAATGGGCAATTAAATCATAAAAACGTCTATTTAGTTTTCAATAGTTTAACAAACAATTCGTATAATATTCAGGGCGCACTTTGATTTCTAATGCTGCACTGCAAACAAAACGCATTTCAGCGTTAAAAATCAAACCAATAGCTTGTTAGTAAACATTATATGGAAAATATTTTAAATTAAAATACCATGCAACCGTTTCGTTTTCCCAGTTCGCATATCGTCAGAAATTTATCACTTTGTCGATCGGTACGAACGTCGAAGCGAGAATCGTTCCAACGTAACGTGTCTAGTGCAACAACACCCTTCACCTGCCAATAGCGTCGGTTCCCTTGCCTATTTATTAAAGTGTACCCAAATCGATACGACCTAGTCGCATAGAGATGTCGCTATCTCCCACGCTTGCACAAACACGAATATCTCAGCGTCTGCATCCCGCCGACGCCTCCGCTCGTACGTACTTTGCGTGAATTTAAATAAACCACCTACAGTTTATTCTCTTTGTTACGTTTCCAATATTCCTTTTCACGCGGACCCGTTTTATTTTCTGTTACTGCTACTCGTTTTATGTATGAATGATGTATTTTGACGGATATAATATTTTCTTAAACCGCAAAAGTTTATAAAAGCGCTGTCAAATGGACATGCAACGATTTTTTTATGTATTCGTACTTTTTTTTGCTTTACAATGTTTTTTAAACTTTAACACAACATCTACGAAATAGATTATTTATTATTTTTTTAATAGTATAATTCAGTTCATTTACCTGTTTACAAACGTTTTCCTTTACTAATTTATCCCTACCATAACTTCAAAAGTCATTTATGCAATGCTGACATGTTGTAATATAATAATGTTGTATTTTCTCTGGAATACTTTTGTGTTTTTATTCGTAGCATGAAACATTTAAATTTGTATCCATAACATAAACTAATTAAACTAAAGCATGAATGTTAATTAATCTTTATATTGAAAATTCAACACTATCGGCCTAATAACTATCTGCCTATCGCTTAAAGGGGATCACTTAACCTATGGACTAAACAATTCTGACGCTAGATTAACGGAAATTGGTCCGCTGGGTCACTAAATGGATATCGGCCGTAAAAGCGTTATACACATAAACGATTCGCGTAAGCTATTTTAGCTATTTGCTTGTAAACGTGATTAGGAGTAGTAAAATTATACTACAAAAAAATTAATTCTGACTACTTTGTTGCGTGATAAATAGTATTACAAAAGTCTGAAATCACTTACAATATCTAAAAGTTCATTACGCCCAAGAATTCAAATCCGGATACTCTTTTAATATCAATCATACATTACTATACATGCATGAAATTCGCGATGAAGTAAAGTCCTGATGAACGCTAAACCAATTAAAAGTGTTTAAGCAAGCCCAGCTAAGCTTATAAACTATCGACTGAATGACTCCTTTCAGAAGCACCTCTGTTCGATGGTTTCCACTGATTACATAAGTTTAACCATAATCGAAGCTTGCCAGTGTTAATAAAATAAAGTATTTGCCGATACCTATTAGATTATTATATCAGATAGTTATACGAGTAATATAATACGAAAAATTCAAACTTCGAAATATACACACTTGAGCACTCTGATTAGTGCCTATTTTTATTTTATTTTATTTTATTGGAAAACTTACAGCTAATATTTTTACTATATTAATTTAAATGAATTACTATTAAAACAATTAAAGATTTCAGTCGATTCAAGGTTATTTGACAACCAATCACATAGTACTAATGGTTATAGTAAATACAACTCTTTACCTGTAAATGTATTGCTATTTAGAATAGCACAACTAATAAAAATAATCTAAAGATGTCTCAGGATACTTGATGTCAAAGGGATTTTGATTGCTATCACATTTATAATCGGTTGTTGAACATACGACACATCTCGTATTTATTTAATTTCATCCGCACGAAATTCTTTCAAACTATTAAAATGTTTCTTAAGAAGGTACAACTATATTTAAATTCTCGTACACACTGTTTAAGTGAATTTCCATCACGCCAAATGGATAAAGTACCGCGATAAAACTTCGCCACTAGGTGAAAACAAAATGGAACTCGAAAAGTTGGAAACACCACAGTTTGCTCCAAATATTTTCTTTACCTGCGAAAGTTTTACACGTAAGTGGGAATCCAATGTTCAATGTTGACGCCATAACAGTATGAGAGGTTTTTTAAAATGTCTGAAAGTGCTGGAAATCACCCGCTAGAATGAGATTTTATGAGAGAAACGCTACAATAAAATAATTTTGTAATTAAACGCTTAGCCGGCACTGGCTTAATAATATTAATGCAAACGCAAGCTTGCATTTTGCTACAGTTGAGCGCCGCCATACCATTTATTTTCATTTCAGATTATTCCGGTTCAAATAGGTATGAAAGCTGTATCAAAGTGCTATTATTGCGTCGAGATGCGATTCAAGTTGGTGCTTTTTAAGAAGCGAAATTGTATTATATTTCCTTCTTCACATTCGTATGAAAAGAAATAAAATCACAACGAACATAATTTTGTACGAGATAAATCATACATAAAGCAATATAAAGAATATTATTTAAACTTAGCTGCAAATGATGTACAGAAATATAGAATGTAAAAATATCGATTTTATTTGTTGTTCTGCTCCTAGTATCTAAAGTTAGATGTTGTAAATATATTAATATAATTTAAATTCCTTCTGAATTAATAGCAATCTAAATTCTAATCCCGATATACTTTTGGACTTGATTAATAAGCCAGTAAACTAATGAACAAAATAATATACTTTGGTTAGCATAAAAGCCGGTGATTATTACTTGAATGATATGAGAGATTTAACTTCAACAATACATCGTCATTATTTCAGCCCGTCAATGTGCAATAGATAACACTCATATGCGGCTAGCCGGCCAAACAATGCTTGCCAGCGGAGTTTGCAAAAGCAATAAGCTCCAAAATAAATTACATGAAAGCTGTATCAGAAAAGCATTAAAACGAATAATGTCTAAAATGTTACGAAACCCACATTAAAAGGAGTTTGGTGTTTGTAAAATAAGGCCATACAATCGACTTTAAAATGTATCTTAAGAATCGTTGCAAAAGGACAAACTGTGTTATATAGTACTTAAGTTTATTCAAAACTCAAACAAGTTTCAATTCGATTGAATCGGTCTCCTTACGAATATATAAGCAGCTGCAATTGGAATAGTGGGGTGAAACTGTTATCTATTTGCATTATCGATAAGTCGATAACATCCGACTGGTAATCAATGTTTATTCCTTAGCCGGTTACTCCGACCATATCCGAGAAGCAATCGGTAAGGCAAGCTTTATATATAAGCTCGCATTCGCCTCACTTCCACTGGGAATTATTCTGGAACGTTCCATCCCGTCCGGGGCTAGGATTGCAATTGTCTTGCTTTTCGTATAATTTTATCGTGATAAGATTGTTAGCGCTATCGTTAATTCCCTCTTGACTGCTCCCCGCATTGTTTTGTCAGAATTAGCGCGAAATATACTCTTCCCTCGGCCACTGCGGGCCTGGGCACGTATTTAAAGCGCTCTTTTTTATACGTTCGGAATCTCAAATAGCATTAGAGGCTTGATAAATACAGAAGAGCAACAATTCTCAACGTATTATTGAACAAAACTCTTTTCCTATTAAAGTTTAAGTCATTATCCCGTTTTCTTTTAAATTGTCTTACAAAGACACATAAAGACAGTTTAATCTGTATAACACTTATGACATAATACGAATTGACAATATTATAAATTTCTAAATACTAATTTTAATAGAAGAATTGTAAGTGTATAACAGATATGTTATTGATCGACTTTCCTAAAGAAAGAGGCACTCAATTCAAAGTGTATGTTTTTATTGTAGCTCTGAGACGAACAGGACATTTTTCTGATGAAAAGCAATATGCACTGTTCATAAGAACATGTAAATGTATAACGAAAGATAAATCTGCTCACCAACTATCGCAATATATGCGCATAACTACTTTACGATAAGAATAGTCAACATGGCTCAGTTACAGTTTACAAATTAGTCAATTTATGTAATATAGGAAATATTTAAGACTGCAATATTTGGTAAACAAATAAAAATATTTATTTGACTATTACGGATATATACTTGCCAACTATATTACTATACTTACCAAAATCAATTAGAACAATTAATAAAAATATATTACATAGCTTAAAAGACTTAAAAGTCAATTTCGTATTGCTCGTTCGTATTTTATTATTCATTGTAAACGAGTTGTATTTTGTGTAAACGTACGTCGCATGCATATCAGCGTATTAAGAAGTTTTTCTCGATTCAAGGCAGCTCGGGAAACCTGTATTTGCTGAGTAAATCACACCGCCTTAAGGGCACAAAGGTATAATGAAATTGCGTATGTATGAGTTAGTCTTTGACCCGGAATAAAAAATACGTAAACGCGTTCGCGTAAAGATTCGAGGGAGAAAACTCGGCAGCGAAATTTTATTCACAGTCAACGCCAACAGCAGTTGCCGTGTATTTTTAATGAATCTAATACACGACTACAACTTTCCTTATTTTACGTTGCTAAATTGTAAGAAAATACTGCAATTATAAACGAGTTTTTTTTAAATAAAGATTCTTTACTTACTCAACCTTAAAATCACAACGACGAATGACGATTGAAATGACGTTGATATAAGCAACGTTTAATAACAAAAATACAATATCTCAAAGATAGTAAAAAAAGTTGATTGTTATATATAATAATGTCAAATCAAACTCAATCACAACTAAATTTGCACAGATATTAAATTCTCAGAACGATTGCGTCATACTTTCCCGAAATAATTACTACGCACCGCCTACTTGACACGAACAAATAAATTAAATGAACAACAAGCCAACAAAAAATGGTCGTTATTACTTTTTATCTGTAATATAAATCCGGAGCTATTTAAAAATAGCGCCCAACAGAACGGTGTCACGTAATATTCCTGTCGAAATTAACTCGCGACCTTACTCTAAAGTTGCATGTCAAAGTGGAGTTAACACTTGTGAACCTATTCGCTTAAAACTCGCAGACCGGCGAAGCTAGCGTGCGGGTGGGAAATGAAAGGAGCAAAATAAAAAACTCGAAAACAGAAAACAGCACAAAAACTCCACGAACATTCCAGAATACTTCGCATTGTTCGTACATTGACTACGAATGGGAATAACCCCCCTGTTTTCGGTAGTCTCTCTATCCGCATTCCCGCCAACTCCGTACGAAGATACGTACGATACCGTTGTACGTATTAGGTACGTATTTATTGTTGCAAATTCGCAGCACTTCGGAAGACGCATGCGAGAAATGCAAGGGGAGTTATTCTACACGCCGTTGTTTCGTGGCCGATAAGTCTTGGCGTGTTCGGATTCGCCCGAGGGAAATGAACGTATGCCCCGTTGAGTACTATGGGTAACACATTTCACTATTTCCGCTCACGGTACAAGCACGCGCCATTCCTAAGGTCCGTTACACACTGGGCGAGGCATTTCCTTATATTTCAATCCGTCTGTTACATAAGTAAAATAAATTTGCAAACAGACGAATTGCCTCAGGCTGCTGACACCTGATACGAAGTTAAATTTTAATACAATAATTTGTCTTCCTAATAAATAGCAAAAAAATCATGTAAATATTTGCAATATTTACGTGATTTTTTTGCTTGTGACTCTTACGGTATGACTCTACATAGATTATATATTTTTCAGAACTCTTAAGTCATTCTAACCACGTTTCTAATGCTAATACTAAAAAAATTAACGAAAGGTAAGTTAAATTATAAAATAACTTAAAATGTGTCAGATAAAATGTGATATATTCAAATGTCATTCAAAACTCGGCAACTTGAGATTACGTTTTCTCATTCACAGATTTTATTACATATAATATGTTTAAAATTAATTGCCAATACGTGAGCTAAATCACGTTACCGCTTCTACTACTACGTGACAGAAATAAACTAAACATACAAACTTTTCATTAAAAGGACGTACAGAACAATATACCTTATCCGGTATAAATTCACAATTAAATCCTTGTACGTTGAACGTAGGTGAAGGATTGCGGTCAATGAAGCACGAGTGTGTTCCAACAGATTCCATGTACGTGTACGAAATAACGTGTGCCGGAAGTTGTAAAATCCTTCAGAGAGCTTTACTTCAATCAACTGGAGCGAAGCAATCTCAACAGGACGTTTAGACTAAGCCGTTTGCATGTCGATCAAAGCCGCCGCGTTCTATCACAATTTGTGTATTGATTGTGTTTATTTTCGGATATTTGGGTTGAATATCGATTCGTTGACTGGATGTTTAACTAACAATCTCTATTTAAAGGTAGCACTTAATTTACTAGCGAATTACGATCACGGTCTGACAGGGCAATATAACATTAATGTGTTCCAGTTTATAGGGCACCGAATTAAGAAATTACCAGAATTATTTATTTTTATTTATGCTAATACTATATTATTTGTTACGTATTAATTTTTTTCATGTTTCAAAGATAGATGTTTTGAGCCCATTGCACCGTAGGTAAACCACTTATAAAATCAGTGAGAGTCATTTCTTTCTAGAACTTATTAAGTAATCTGTACTTTAACTAAATTTCTGTAGTTAACTGAATTTTAAGGATATTTATCGCTTCAATTCAAGTAATATTCGCCGTGTCACTTAAATCCTTAATAAAAACCTCTTATTTAATTATTTTCCTTACATCAAAATATTGCTTTGTTACAAATAAGGTAAAGGAACTAAATTATTCGAAACGATTTCATTTAATTTCACTCATTTAGAAATATAGACAAAAATATTTTGACAACAATATAAAAGACATATTTCATTCCATTTTACTCAAAAAAAATTCTAATATCAATATATATAAGATGCTAATCAAATCGCATTCAATATTAGAACAATCGATAATTGAAAAATCCACCCATTCCATTTAGCTTCTGCTTAATTGCCGAACTAACTAATAACCAAGCTGTCCCTAACGATCGTTCGCTCACTCCGGCCTTTAGTCCTAATTTCAGAGTTAAATTATTACAGGCCAGCGGCTCCTAGCAAAGGCATCAAGGCCAATTATACCGCTGATCTAGTGGTCCGGCGTGGCAATTTGGAACTGTTATACGGACGTATTTAACCTATATCCATGGGCCTTTACGTTTCGGATGATTATCGTAAAACGTAATACGTTTAAGAGTTGCGTTCGTAATCGTTTTAAACTTTTATTGTGTTAGTCACTTTATTAAGCATTAAATAACGACAGCCGGTGCTTTTCGTGTCTTACTTCGGTCAAATGCTTTTCGACTATGTGAAGATTATCGTAACTTTTTCAATGCTACCTTACTCAATCAAAAAATGAAAAAAACTTAAACAAATATTTATAAAAACCAGTTTGGTTGATCAAAAATATTTAAACATAGCAATAAAATTGCGTGGCTTGACAACAATATATATTTTATAATTTAAGTAATTTACCCTGAAATAATTTCAATACAGTCACCGTTACGAAGGCAACATAAAATATTTGTATGTAATGTTTTGAATTATAAAACAAAAAATCGACTTTCATTTGCACAACAGAACGTTGTTCTACTCTACTTATAGTAAAACTTATTTTTGGAACGTCTAAAAAGAGTAAGCTTCCATCTCTTTTATAGATTTAGCCGTGACTAACTTTTAATTAAAAATGTAACAACTGTTCCATACAACGAGGCGGTACCCACTGCGGAGAGACAGCCAACTAATCTCCGTAAAAGCCACTCGTATATCAGTATTACACCACTACATTTTAGTGTCTCACGACTTATATTATTGGGAGCAAATTTCCATGCATTCTAGCGTCGCATGTCGTCGTGCACATTGTTCGCCGACGTACTTTGTCCTTCTAATCTTTGGATTTGACTTATGTAACTTTGGATTGTGTCCGAGATTTGCATTGGGTTAGGAAACAGTGAAAATCACAATCTAAGTTGGATGCAGCGTCGTTATAACATGCTGTTGTTATCGTTATACGTTTTTGAACAGTTTTATTATAATCCACTTCATGAATAACAAGAGAAAATTACAAACGATAAGAAACGAAGCAATTTAAAAATGTGTTCAAATTGTTTTGTTCAAGGTGTATTTGAGATTAAGTTTTTGTATCATAAATATAATGTTGCAATCTGTTACTAGTTTTGACAGTTAGTTATATTTTTTATGCTTCTTATTTTCTTTTTGTATCTTCATTTATTATAAACTAGTAGCGAATCAGTGTGATCACGATTTCAATATAATAAGCGGAGACGAATAAAATACATCCTTCATCTATGAATCGCGTTCAATTATTTTTCTGGCAATGATTGGATACAGCAAATAATTTGTGATCTAATGCTATAATCAATAATTCAGTCTTCTTTGCGAAATAATCGTAACATATTGTATAAAGATAATAAGCCTCGTTAATAACTGCTATAACTTATTGTATGGCGATACAGAGAAACGATTATTTGTCAGACCCAGTTTACCTCAACATTGATATGAAATTACGATAACAAATATTAATTGTACAAAACCGTATTACCAAAGCAAATATTAATCAAGAATACATACAATATGCACGTTCAATATTTAGGTGAGTGCGGTAATATTTGATTGATAAGATCAACTCAATACGCGATTACCAAGGGACACAATACTCGGATTATTATTGTACATACATATTAATTCACATACATATAAATATGTATAAATATGTACTCATAAATGTATATAGCTTAGACAATTTACATAATAATACCGATAAATATCCAGCGTTTCCCCGTGATAGTATTAAGAAAAACTTACCCATTGTACTCCCATAATTGATAATATAAATGAAAATAGCTCGAGGCATCAAAACCTAATTGAATAAATTTGTGCGTGGAAAATTTGAATACATCCAACGCGAATTGTTCTATCGCAGACTGGGGGTAATTAAATGTTTAGATGTCTGCCAAGTTAGAAATAAATCATGGGCGAGGTACATTATTAAAGTTAATAATGAAATTTAACACTGAATAATTTAATACCAATGCCCCTCTCTCACTTATCTCGGTATAAGAGCTTTTGGGGCAAATTAAAAATCTTTATAAGCATTTTAGTTATCGTCTTTTGTTTAAATAAAGGCACGAAGTTCTTTGATATTGGAACGTTTTTTGATATTACATATATCTTCATTCACCAATTTTTAAATGTTCGTTACTATACCTTCAATTATTAAATACAAGCTATTGGTCCGTCATCGTTTACGCAGGCACATATATGCATACACTAAGTGTTTATAATCTTTAATGTTTTATGTTATCTACGCGGTATGTACCTATTTTTACGTAACATAATAAATATCTTGCAATATATCACATATTTTAGAAAAAAATCTTGCTGATTTTAGTTTTAGAAGGATTAACATGACGTCAAAAAACATAACAATTCTTAAGAACATAACGAACAGAGTGAAATACGAACCTAATTATATATTATTTAAAATGGAGTGCTGCGTTGAAATTTATGCATAACTACAAAATCCCTTACCTATTCCGTAATTAATGAGCTCAATATAACATAGCGTTGTTCAAACCTACTGTTAGTACAGTCGATGGCAATTACATTAACAAGATTTTATAGATATCTCAAATTTATGCATTATATTTTCTCGATATTATATCCCAACATCTTGTCAAGTATAAGTTATATATAACTAATACAATAAAAACATTACATTTAAAATTGTCTTTTAAAAAAATTAAGAGATACATTAAAATATTTTCTGAGGTAAAGAAAAATGTAAGAAATTGTTCAATCTCCAGTCTTTTGAGAGGGATTTTGTTTGTTTGAATTAATTTGCATTACAGTTTTCAATTTGTTTGTACTGTTGGCGAGCCCTATTGAAAAATATATAATGAAATAAAAAAGTTTTTGACATTAAACGAACAGACAATGGTAAGTCCAAGGCGCCAACTTTCCGTCGTCGACTGTACATAGCACGTGCTCGTCGGTTCACCGTTGAGTTTTGTTAAGATTTCACAGAGCGGGCCGGGCTCTCCTCAATTATTCACGCACACACGCTCACCGGTGCCCCCCCGGTTCTTTTCATACGGGACAAAGGCTGTATCCAGGTCGCGGGAACAACGGCGAGATTGCAAAGGACGTAATAGCGTGTATGGCAAAGATGTGAGGTGAGCTTTTAATATTAAGCGCCCGTCGCCGGGGCCGGGCCGACTTTATTACGCGATACCGAATACGAACTTCGACCGATTACACGTGTTAAGGTAACATGTTTCATGAAAGCCGTTATGTATTATGTAACGTGGAACTTGCTGTATGCTAAGGTGTGGTTGCGCGAACGAACTGAGCTGGAGCTGAGCCTAAATCGTGGTCTAGACGTATTTAATAATCGCACAAAACAGCTGCTAACATAGCATTTAATGTATGTGTAACCGAAAATACTTCAAACAAGGTACATCACTATACATGGTACTGCCTAACGTTGAATTTTCTTCACGCAAAGCATTATCTATGATGTTTAATTTTCATAACAAAGTGCCCTTTACTATAAGGATGAAGTGCGCTAGATTAATTTTACGTGTAATTATTGCATAGTGCTTATATTAAGTATTTTTTTAAGAAACTACTGTGCTAAAGTAATCACAACTGGTCATTTAATTGGTATAATGTTAGGTTATCAATACGTTTTAAGCGCATATAAAAGTTGATCTTGATTATTAAGAACACCTAAAAGATATAATACGATGTAATTACTTCAAATAGTCCAAGAACTAAATACTCTCTTAGTTTTAAATTTATTTTTATAAAATTTATGGTGACATCAGTTTCAATAGCATCATAAGTTGTAAATAGAGTATAAAATAGAATAATATTCACGTATGATACTATGCAGTAGTTATCAGTTTCGTTATAAAACAAAAGACTCAATGTTTATGTAATAAGAATACAAACGACAATTGCTTATCGACACAAATACTAGTTTGGCTCGGGTAACACGCGTCGGTGACTATGTTGAGCATTTGCAATCCTTTGGGGAAACGTTCAAGGAACGTGCTTGCTTACTTACTATTTAGAATAGTAGAATCCACAGAAGAAAAGAAAAAATATATACGTCAGTATATTGATAAAAGTAAAATCTTCTTTTTATGCAGAAATATTAAGATTTCTATTACCAGCTAAAAATGATTACATTTTTACATAAGCCTTGCCTATTTAATTACACACATGATTTTAGTTAACAATATGTTACGTTTTTAGAATAAATATTTTAAAGACCAACGAAACAAAGTTTTTCAAACCACTTTAAAACCGCGCAGTCGGCTCACCTCAATATCGTGTACCTCAAAGTAAAATCGAGACTCAACAATGGACTTCATTATTAAGTTGTAAATGTACTTTTTAATTAATTCTAACCACAGGACACAACTTAAACAGAATTATTAGGAATAAGTTTTCGAATAAACTGATGGAAAGGGTTGTTCCTACTTGTGTAATAAATGCAATAACTGGTACATCTATATTGTTTGTTTATTACTGCATAAATATTTGCAAAAGAATGTATCGCGAGTTGTAAAAAAAAATCTGTGTTTAAAAAATGTAAATTTCGAGTAGAAAATATATTTTACCATATTAACTATCTCATTACATCCGATTAATATGCGAAAATAATGTCTTCATAATAATTTTTTTCTGCAAAGGAATAAAAATTCTATTTTGAAAATATCTGTGAAATAAGTTTAAAAATACGCGATTGGCTTCATCCTTATTAAGAAGTTTATAACGAATCATCCTTAACAGAATTTCCAAGATCATCCGGGTTCCGGTTTAATCGGCTATAATCTTATACAAACCTTTTTAAAAGATTTTCTTTTACCCTCATTAATAATTCTTTAAAATAAATGAAAATGAGGATACTTTATCATATTTATGTTAGTACGGACCGTTAATCTCAAAAATCGCTTTTAGTGTGTACAAGTAACGTATACATAATGTCCTCAAAACCTTTTTTATCCCATCACTCTACCTACAAGGAAACAGAGCGGATCGCAATTCAGAGAACGAATTCAATGTCAACGGCGTCAATTTCGCACAAGGAGGGAAGGGGGGTAAAAAAGCAGGTTAGAAGTCGGCCGGTTTAATCCCAAACGAGACACCGAGAAGGGGGATGAAGTTAAACAAAAACGTCTCGGATCCGTCATAAAGCGGGCCCATTCCACAAGGGAGGGTTTCCGTGCGAAACTGTTTATGTAAATCGGAATGAAAATCTTGTCGGCGCCACCATCTGTTAGACACTGCGGAATAACCGGGGGGCCCTTTATCCCTTACACTATCGGGCGTACGCTTTTTATAGCGCGGACAACGTAATCCAGTTCAGGTGTTCGAATCCTTCCGCCACTGAGGTCATACGTTTCACAGTTTTATTGCATATTGAGACGCACTTCGTTTGATATATCCCCGCTCCGGATATCGTTCCGTTGGCACCGCCCTTTAAACGGTTCGGATGCCAATTCCGCGGGGCGCTATTGATTTGTGTCGGCGTTCACGAATGCAAATATGAAGATGGGACTTTAATGCCGAAGTGTGTTATTTAAAACCAAAAAATTTTATATTACTTAATCGATTAATACTTAAATAATTTTAAAGATATTAGATCATATTTAATTCCTTTAATCGGAGGCTCATAAAATTTAAATTAAATAAGTTATAAAGGCATATCTAGTAAATAACATGTACATATATACAGAGAAATAGATACTAAAGTAAGTTTCTAATTTTAATTTGCAATACTTTGTACCAAAAATCATATAACGTTGTTTTTAAATATTCAATGTACTTGTTAATGTAACATAACATTTACTTTGAATCTCCATTTTAAAAATTAAATTTCATAACATATCTTAATGCTACAAAGCCTATACAAGTGAAAAATTTTGTAGTTTAAAAACGAATATTTCTGAATAATAAAAAAAAACTAAGCCGTTTAAGTAGGTTTTAATTGACGCAGGTTTTTATGATGAAAACCTGGGTTCAAAAAAAAAATTACGTAATCGATATGGATTATTTCAACCAAGAAATTAATACCATATTACGTCAAATCAACTTCGAAAAGAGGATTCCTAGCTATTTCTTCATGTTAAGCACCATCCTATTTCCGGACGGTTAGTACATGGTAACAATTCCCGTCTAAAAATAGCGAAAAGATAAGCTTCCATTTGTCTATTGTAATTCAGCAACGGCAACCACTAGCTCGCAGCAGATATAATTCCAATCACAAAAGCACAATGAAACCACTTGGCAGTCGCAAATGAATGCGAAATTGCAATGAAAAGGGACTTGGATGGTAAAATTTTCATTACAACGACAACATCAATGATAATAATACAACTGAAGCCATTATACGGCGGGCACTCGTCTCGACCGCGGTACGCAATTAAAAGGGGTAAAGCAAGCGCAACTAAAGCGTACCATTATGATTCTAGGAATTTCTAGATATTTCGAGAAATTTCCAGATGTTTGCGGCCGCGTCACAGATACCGTGGGAAGCCGTGAGGTGCGAGGTGAGCCCGCAATTTGCTTTTATTCAGTCTGCCGGGGGACAAAGTGCACGATTTCGGTGCAGCAATTTAAACTAGCAAAAAGAGTTGCACGCTAACACCTCCGTTACTATGCGGGCGCTAGATTGAATCGCCCCGCTGCGGATGGATTCCAAGTTTGAATTGATAATTATTTCGTTTCACGTTCCCATCCGGCTAAGTGAAAGAACCATTTCTAAGGAATTCCTTTTTCGCCCGATCGGATTCGATTTTCCAAACGGTATTTGTTTTCGCAACGGCATTATATACAATTGGATCTTCGGTTCCTTCGTCAGTTCTTTGAGCGGTATAATTAAATAGTTTCCTATTCGCGATAAAGTTAAATACAATTAGCTTTGTTTGTGGAAGAGTCGAATGGAATGCGTAATTAGATATTTCAATGCCTTTTTTAAACAATGTTATATTGGTAGGTATATTAACAACTAAGTGGCTACATTTTCAAATACTCGTCTCGTTTATTGCTTACTTCTAAACATGTCATAATAATAATGTTTGTATCGAATCTCTGTACAATTCGAAAAGTTCAGTTATATCGTAGGAGTACATGAAACTAACATTTTCCACAGCGCCTCTGCCCTCAATATTGAAGATAAAGAACGTCTATTTTTTCCTTTCGAAATTGGAATTTCTTCGGCGACATTCTTTTGTCGCCGGTTATGCCGCACAAGGGATAAATTTTTATCAACATTCAATTCAACTTTTAAATATAAGTTGAATGAAGTGATCAACTGGCTTTTTGATAATATTTGTTGTGTGAAATAATAAATATTAAACATATAATTATTTATTGGGCTTTTTGGAAATACATTTTATTGCTTTATTACGTAGATATTTAGAGATACATAAAGAAAAGAAAAGTTACTATTTATATCTCTTTAAATATTTTGCATCCATTGTTTACGTACTTAAAACTACACCTCTCGTTTCTTTTTTATTTTTGTGACTTTTTACATCAAAATCAAAAGTTTTAAGGATAAAAAGAACAACTTTGATCGTGTAATTGCATTGAAATGCGAGATTGAGATTGGCGAAAAATAATTATAAGTAGTAACAATTCGTTTGTAAGTGTAAAATTTACTGAAGTTTTTTTTCTTCTATACATAAAAAACTACATTTTTCTCATCTTTAGAATATTAAATTATTCCTAACTACTATTACAGGGTTAAATCTCAAAACTTCAGCACAATGCAGCGATCGTACCGTTCTTAGCAGATAAAAGCAAACAATACGTCTCTAAATATACGATCGAAGGAACGTCAAACGCAATTATCGTCATGTCGTACGCCGTACGTTTTACATGAATTTCAAATTGCGTCGCTCTGAATTTCCAAAGATAATATTATCATAATAAATGCGTGTATTAGTCGAGGATGTGCCGTATTGAAATCGAATTCGTCGTCATCTTGAGATCGTTATTGTAAAGGCATTATCCGGGATCCGGTCTCCGAGGGTAGAATATAAATGTCGGGGCGCTTACAGCAATATGTCACCCGGCGCAGTTGTTTTCTGTATAGATCTGCGGTGGTCTCACACGAATGTCGTGTCTTTTTAAACTGTATTCAATTCCCACATTAAATGTCCTCCTTTTTAATATTATCTGTGGTAAAGCAAAATGTTTTTAATATATACACACAAGATGTTTGGAATAAATATCCAAGTTTAACTTTGGTAATTGTCATTTTGATATTATTTTTATTCTAATTTTCACATACAAAACCTACAATATATTAAGGTTTAGCTGGAATTTTATCCCCGGTTTAAATTTGTAATCAATTATCCATTTATGGTATTGGTAAATACTTGTACGAATAAAACGCGATATAATGTGTTCGTGATTTTATTAAATCGTCCATACTGAAATTAATAAAGGGCAAAGATTTATAATTATCTTTTTATTTTTATTTGCGCCGTATTTCCATTATTATTTTATATATTTCTAGTTCATATTAATATATTTTTGCCTCTAATCTATATATATATATATATATATATATAATTTCTGATATTTCAAATCAAATAGCAATGTTTTATGACAAATGCAGTTATTTCAGGTTAATTGAACTATTTCAATTGAATTAACTATAGCTTTTTCAATTAATATTTGTGAACTACACATAAAAAATATGATATGATATGATGTCAAATGTATCTGATTTATAAATGATCTAAAACGAAATAATGAGATAGTAGGTAATTGAATGTCATACACAACAGTCTCAGAACATCAACGTCAAATTCAATAATAAATAGTCAATCATAGCTTAATGGTCTCTTATTAACATTATTGTGATACATATCTACTATACATATAATTTAATGAGCTTTTTCGTAATGTATATGAATCTAATTATACCTAAAACAAATACAAACCGTATAATCCCTAAAACGATGTTTGTACAAAAAATTTGCCCGATGCGAAACTTCACGCTAATAAATTACAACTTTGTCTTCCGAGTTACTAACAAGGAAATTACGTGTTATTTTTGAGTTATACATCGCTATACATGTTATTAGGCTACGTCACTGTTCTGTGGGCGCAAACTTATTCAATACGAAGACAACATTATTCCGCTATAATGATGTGGTTAAACGGAATTGCTTCCCGTAAGTCGGAAGCGCTAAATTCGCAATATCTGTCGCGTGGCACCCGCATGCCCGCAGTGTACGGAGCGTTCTCTCACGCCTATTTGTCACGCCACATCTATTGATTTTGCTACGAACGAAATGAGCTTACATTTGGCGTTAAAGACCGTAATATATTAGTATGGGTGAGCCGATTTATTATGAAGACTTGATACGCCGACGAAGATATTACTTTTTTTTTTAATTTTTTATTGTATGTTTACAAGTAATTGTACAGTACATAATATGATTTCGGATTGTCAAAAAAACAGTGATTATTGCACCGTTCCGTCATTTTGTTTCTGACTAAAACATTAATAAGTTTTGTAAGTGACTTTAAAGAATTGCTTCTAGTACTATCTTTCGTATTGAAATGTAGCTAAAAATAATATAAAAATTACAGTAACATTGTTCTTCCAAAAAAATATTATTTCATTGATACGAAACATTAAGTTCACATGTGTCGGTGCTAAGTTTACATAAATAATTTGTTTGCTTAAAAAAGGTTGCTTTATTTTATATTTACAGTCAACTTTTCTGTGGTGCCTCCATTGACTAAAAAAGCCAACCGACGAAGCCACCTATTTCACTTTGAAAAATATACAGAGTGCGCTCATCAAAGCTCCGCCGAATCTTTTATTGATTGACTAAACATAAACGTCGCCCATTTCGGTCGACATTTCAACGGGGTCGACATTTATATAGACATTCGAAAATGGAACGGGACGATTTATTTTAACGGTGCGCTACGTTCAAAACGGCCAGTCCGCTAACATTTTTTAAAATATCAATCACTATTTAACTGCCTCCGTAGCTTAGCGGCATTGGCCCTTGCTTTATAAACCGGAGGTCGTCGGTTCGAATCTTGCGGGAGAACAACTTTGTGTTATCGTTGTTGTCTGGTTGGTTAGGACAATTTGGGCATAACGCCCAATTGTCTGAAAAGTAAGATGATCCATGTGACGGATGGGCATGTAAAAAGTCGGTCCACCTACCAACCCGCATTCGACCAACGTGGTGGGATATGGTCCAAAACCACCCTAATCTCTACTGGAGAGGGCGTGTATTAGGGGAGGTCTATGTCCAGCAGTGGACTAACATAAACATGAATGACGATGAATCACGGTTTCGTTGAACATAGCCGATACCGCCACGTGACGTCATATGCGGGTGTCGCGTGCCTGCGATGTTAATGGGCACAGTTCGTAATGACTCCCCTATCACTTTATCTTAGTGAACATTCAAAGCTTTTATATGATAGACGTTTCACGCGATTCGAATTTTGAATTATTACCTTTGTATACATTACGACAATCATGTTTTGGACATAGACAATAAACAGAGCATAATTAAAAACAAACTATACAAATTTCATTTGTTCCTTATTTTTCTTTAAAACATATGTTAAATTTACCAAAACTGTACATAGTTTTGGTTGTTGACGATTATACTAACCACTTTTAGTTATAAATTAAATTTGGGCTGCAAACAGGTTATTTTTAGCAGCCATTTTAAAATCGCAAGGATTTCATTTTGCAATTTATGCAAATTTATCTTTCTAACAAGTGCTAAGCGTCGAAGCGTTTTTAATTAAAGAACCAATTAGACGAAGAAAGTTTCAAACATTGTTTACTTTTTAAATACTTATGAAAATATTTTACTGGCATATTTCTAATTAGTATTGCGTCTCGACTTCGTACTTCTTCAAATGAGAACGTGTTTGTTCCAACTTTAAAAGTTTAAAATGATCAAAAGGAAAAATATTTCCTCTTCCGTTTTGCAGCATAATTCTAAAACAGATCTGCGTAAAAAAACATTTCACAAAAAATAATTATTATAATTTATTGAAATTTTTAATTATGTAGTTTGAACATGAAATTAATTTACATACAATTGTTTATATAGATACAGGCACTGTCTTCCTTTTACCTAGTCCTCTTCCCAAATAATCTTGGTGTTGGCTTCTAATCTACCCCGAATTACCTGAAAAACAGTTTTTTCAAAGAGTAAATGCATTCTAAGAATGAGGTAGTTGTCAATAAATTTGAAGGATCTGACATCTTATAAGAACTGCCAAAGATGGTCTGACATTAATCATCTTACTTTTGAGACATTTGGGTGATCGGCCCATATTGTGCCAATCAACCAGAAGACATAGAATTTTTTCCCCACTGGATTAGAACCCACGACTTCCAATTTATAAAGCAAGGACCCATACTACTAGGCCGGCAATATTTAGATAATACAGTATATCCGTTTTTCAAAATTTGTATTTTGAATTTTTTTATTAACAAGTATTTTTAGTTATTTTGAAGAAAAAACCGTCAGTTATCCAGACGTGCATCGCAAAAACCATTGGACTACAAGAATATAATGTATATAATTTATTATAATCAAATTATTATTAACACAAAAGTAAAACGGCAGGGCGAAGCTAGTATTAAATAATAATAGGAATCTGAGAAAGAAACCCTACATGACATATTGTCTGAGAGCGTTCGTCAATGATCCGGGAATATGGCCTTCGTATTTGTGAAGACGAACGAGATTCGATATATTAGTCTGCGGATATCCGCAATATATTAGGATGTATTCAGGCATCTGTCACTTGAACTAATATGTCGCCGGGAAGATTAAATCGGCGTTGTTTATGTCCTGGCTTCTAATAGCCAAATAGCTTACACGCTCTTCAGCGTTGCATAACCCTGTATGATTTAACTATACAACGATGGTTGCGCTTGGAGTTCCAGTTTTATACGATGGGTCGTTAACATTTGTATAATATATTCTACAATATTTATACACACAGTTTTAAACTCATCTTATATTATTGAAAATATATCTTTCACTTAAGAGTCAGTAACAACCTACAATTTCATTCCCCCTAACGTTTTTAACTCAATGTTACGTAATCTTTTCACTTTCCCCATACATTGCACGGGCCATCACTACATTCAATTATTATTATTCATTACAAACCTCCAAAAAACAGCAATCAACTTGGTAAACAAACAGAATTTATCTGATCTCTGCATAATGCTTTAAGATGCCGTTCTATATTATCCCTGACATAATTACCTTAAAGCAACTGAACACAGGCTGTATACCGTCATACCAGTAATAACCATGAAATTAAACGTCCCAAAGTGGAAATGCCTTACGCTAACTACTTTAAGCGGCACCTGCTAAGTTTCCTTGTGAACGCTAACTTGTAATACCAATTAAGGTACACCGCACATTGCACGGATTTACAAGTTGCCAGTACAGAAAATGTCAGTCAGTTGCCCTTTAGACAAGCCTTATGGCGGCTGTCTCGAGCAGGGGGAAACACCGGGATACCGCAAAACGTACCAAGACAGGTGTGATTAAGCCTCGTAACATTATAAACAAGAGTGTTGAATTCAACGCGCAAGAAGCCTACTGTATTGTTGATTAATTCTCATACATTTTAAAGGCGAAACTTGAAGATTAATTTGTTTGGAAGGCGGAATTCGTTCTAATTAAACAGCGTAAAGGAGGCCCGGTTAATGATCGTACTGTACAAGGAGATATCTGCAATTTAAGTAAATGCTCCGTTAAAATTCACTCGTACTATAACATTAACTTCTATTACTTTGAAATAAATTCATGACTCTTAATATTTTTTTATTGCAATTTATCATTGTTATCCTCTATTTTTTAATTTCAAATAAATATTTTATAGGTAACAAAAAGGCAACAATAAAGCAACAATTACTCGTATATTTGGCAATATCTTTATATTGTTCAATATAAAATATTTTTAGTGCTGTGTAAGTCTATATAAAATGTCTCAATGTCTGGATACTTAAAAAGTTTAATACCAAATTGACGTAGATCCAAACCAGAAAGCGTAACATTAGTGTTAAATTCCTATTTTTTTCTGCTTAGACATATTTAAAATCTCACTGAGCCCAGGTATTTGTGTTTTAAAATTATATCAACGTGATCTTTACTTTGATCAACGGCATGCATAATCCATAAAATCATATTCCAATTTATATTTCTATTAGTCTACTGGTTTTCAGTATAAATTATTGAAAAATTAACAAGGAAAACGAATTTTATTTTTCAGTCGAGGGATTAATTTAAATAACTAATATCTTTTGTTCCACATATTTACTGTTCCAATTTAACAATATGGACATATCAACTTTTTCCTTGAACAAACATTTTGATTATTTCTATTGCTTACGCGAATATTATACATTATTAAATAAAATGACTTTACTTACACTTTCCAGCGGCCGTGGTCCGTCCGGTGGATAGGGATGTATTAGGGGAGGCCTATGTCCAGCAGTGGACTATCAAAGGCTGATGATGATGATGATGAGGTTATTTATACTACACCTATTCACTGATAATTACTGAGCACGTTTATGGACTTTTTAGAGCACTTTTTTAGTTTTTCTTATAAGTATCTCTGTTTGTGGATTAGTGTGCTCGATTGATTAAATGAAAATAAGTTAAGTAGTAAATTTCTTTAGAGATATTGTCGTTAAACCGGGTGACGTCGCATAAAGTTTACACTGTATATTCCAAAACGGCAACTTCTATCGAGCGGTAGTACAAATTGCAACGGAAAATTGAACACAGACTAATTATTCTATTGTTTCCTCTTCGCATTAATAACGTTCTATCCGTAACATTAACGGAATATAGTTTAGACCTTCTATTTAACCGACGCCAATGGAAATAATTGGTTGTAACAGAAAACCGCATTGTTATTAAACATGTAAGCTTTCTTTGAATTATTGGCTTAAGTTTTAAGTTTACTGTTTATGTGATCAAGAAGATATAATAATACGCTATGGGTTACTAATTAATAACTTATTAATTTAGACGATCAAACATGTAATAGAATAATACAATTCCTGTATGTTTTAATTAAGTTTATATAGGCAAGTGCGATGTTTAAGGTGAATGAAATAAAACAGTAACAGTTTAATTTCTTTTCTAAAGGAAATAAAGTGGTAGTAACTTTTTGTTTAAAATAAAAACAATACGTACTTCTTTCCATGACGACGCACGAATAATAATTTGAAACTTTATTCATAAAAAAGTTTGACAGTGAAAAATTTATTTTACCATCGCCAGTCGCGAGGCTCAATTCTTATTATGGATGCTTTATACGACATAAAGAACTTTCGAACAGAGAAATAAAATATCACCTTAGAAGTCCAAAAATACAAACTTACGTTAAGTACATTATCGTTACATTTTATCTGAAGTAGAGATAATAAAAACACCAACAAAACCTACGAATGTACTGGCATCCGAACAACGTAATTAGCGATGCCGGTAATGTTTTTATTACGTTTACGGGCCGAGTACGTGTAAAACAAGCAAAACTTAATCCCAAGTTAACCGTAACAACAGTGGGGTTGGTCAAGCGTTAAAATTAACTCCGCTCCCCGGTCACAAGCCATTATCTTTTACTGGCGAATTTTTTTGCACCGACCGACGCTTGTTACGGGAACTTTAAAATCGTGCAACTGGGAATTGTGTCTTGCGAGTTTTTTTAACACGCCCAAGGAGTCGCAGCCGGCCTCAGCACGTGCGAGTTGCGACCGTTACATCAATCTTGTCTACCTCCGACTATTTTGTGCAAGCTTAACGTTTTTTCAGGTCGTTCGAGAATGCCCCTTATCACTGTAGTCTTATGGTATGCTATCACGTGAACAGGTATGGTTCTTAAGCTTTTCCTGTTGTACAAACCACGGCACCTTTTGTAGACTATGAAGGCATTGAATGTCTGGACAATGCGAGCTCCCGGTGGCGGGGCGATTAGTCGGATTTATTTAACGGCTCCAATCTCGAGGAAGACGTTCAAGATATCGAGATATAAAAGTTTCGCTATAACCGACGTTAAAGATTGAGCTGGGGTCGTAATAAATGAGCGCACTTTTTTGACATCGCCCGTAATAATTCTTCTAACGGTACGTCTTGATAAATATATGAATGGTGAATGGGGTTTAGTGTTCTAGCTGTAGATTTCTACTGGATAACTTTTGGAATATTTTTCTTGTTTAATAACTGGCATTGAATATTAAATCAATATCGAAGCAGTGCAATAGTTCATGATTTACTTATTTATTTACGGTGGATGAAGATAGCACAAGATCGTACCTCTTGTCGGCTAATGGGGATGATCGACGTTTATTAGTTTCACGTACCGATATGATAATGATGATATTTTTAAGAAAAATATAATTAATTATTTCGATTTTAAGTATTAATTTTTTAAAAGTAAATTAAGAATGTTTAGCCATAGCCGCGACTACCTATTTTTTTTTAGTTTTTAGTTAGTTATAAGGTTCCTAATACAAACTACATTTCATTGAATAGGTATATGCGACTGATTACTATAACCGCCTCTGTAGCCTAGTGGGAAGGACGTATGCTGAAGAAACCGGGGCTCGTGGGTTATTTCCTAGTTGGTTAGGGAAACTTTAGCTGGTCACCTAATTGTCTGAAAAGTAAGATGATGCGTCGGATAGGCATATAAAGTCATGGATATCGGTCCATCTACCAACCCGCATTGGACCAACGTGGTGGGATACGGTCCAAAAACCCCCTAATGGGAAGGATTTTGTTCAGCTGTGGACTATCGCAAGCTGATGACTATGATGATGATGCGACTGATTTTAAGAGCCGTGGACAAAAATGACGATTTTTTTTTACATTAACGCAACATGTTTACAAGACCTTTACAGGACTTGTTAAATTTCCACAAATATTATATTACAGATGCTTATTGTGTATACTTGTATGTAAAAAAGTAACCATAACGGTAATAATATTTTGTTTCGTTTTCACCCCACGTTAACAAACCTTTTATAATAAACTAGGAGAAAAAAAACTTACAAAATACGTAAATTTAGATATTTATGATAAAAGAATACGTTCAGATTCTAATGTGAAATTAATATAATCAAATTGGACCTGGCGTTTATGTAGAGCACATTCTTATGTCAAATGAAAATGGGACAAAAACGTGTCACGCTCTCATTGGTCAAATATCGCAAGGTTATTGACTTTTGGCAGCGAAAACCAATTAACGTTTAATATTAGGACGCAATTATAATTTGATATCGACATTGAATATAAATTCAGCTCCTGATTGACCCTGGTTATAATTTGATATTATTTAAAATGAAAGCGCTCTACTATTTACGTAAGTTTTAAAATGTAAGAGGTTTGCCTTGCTTCACTAGTCAAACATGAACGTCGGTTTAACCATCCATCATATGAAATATTCGAAACGCATGAGAAAATTGTAGCGTTTTAAAAATACCACATTTCGTCAGCTTAACGATTTTAGTTGGCTTATGCGTTAATGTACTCGTATTAAAATTAAGTTTATCTAGAGATTATATTACACGATAATATCGATAAGCTCTGCCTTATTACCCGGCTAGAAAATCGCCTCGACAAGTCCCCGCTTTATTAGCAAAGTGTATAGGTACAAATACCACGGCAAATAGCATAGTTAATTTTGTGTTAGTGTGTACACTACACGAATTAAATCCTGAATATTAACATTTGAAATTTTAACAAATAAAATATGGCCGACTTTAAACAGTATGCACCATTTTGCGCAATATAAGCAGATAATAACGTGCTCTCTGCACGTAACTGCCGCGCGATTTCTGCCACCGCATTTTCGATCTCTGGTATCTTTTAATGTATTAGTTTTTGTAAAAGCTTACACTGTATTACCTTAATTGAGCTTTGACAATTTTCTCATTGCGACATTTAAAAATGTTTTACATTAAAATGGACTCTCGGACTTAGACTTAGAATAATGTTAAATATAATTACCGTCTCAAAGTTGAGAAAGTGTTTGCAAATTGTCAAAAATAAGGCCCACTGTCAGACTGTTATATAATGTTAATTCTTCTGACAGTTTTTTTTTGATCGACATGGGCTTGAAATATAATGTATTTCATATATGTGTATATATAAACCCCGCTTACAATACGAAAAGACCTGACAATCAAGATGTATATTTATACATAGTTTAGCCAAATTAGACTCGAAAGATGTAAACAAAGTCAGTCATTGCAAAGAAGCGTTGTCGTACGTATAGTGATGTCATTAGTCGCCTGTCAGTCAAGCATTGACATCTCGGTGACAATTCATTAATAAAAACGCTTGATATCGTATATCTTTCGCCAACTTTGTTGCCAATGGTAATTTTGTTAAAAACTTTTGTCCAAACTGTACATCCCTATTCTTATATGTTCGCATCAAACCCAATTACTGATTAGTAGATTTCATAGCTATAGACGAATTGAAATAGATCTTAGTACATATATATATATATTCATTGAAATCAAACGGCAATTAGTCGAATGAACAGTTAAACTCAGATATTTAATTACATTCTCCTTTACTCGGCTCAAACATCGCCACAGCTGTGACAGCGGGACAGCATAACAATCTATTCGAATGTCTGTTACATTCGTAGTCGTACGTGACCCATATTCCACTATGTATTGCTTAGTACGTGCCCCTATGCAAATGCCACCCTACACCATTACTAACCCTCCGTAAGGTTCCCTTCAGACAATGTTACAATAAAAATATTCTTCTTTATATCGAGTTCTAATAAAAAGATGTATCTGAAACCATTAGTATAAAACCTGAAGGTAAAAATATGGATCCAGTAAACAGCTTTATTCAAAAATAAGGCCTTGGATACGTTTATGCTTTTAAATTTATAAGCAATGGATTTTTTTATTACGAATACTATCCTGAGTAATTAAATGTGGTACAAAAATACCAAATGGGAAGGCACCATTGCGGTATTTATTTCTGCCAAAAACAGTAAAGAATATACATTACGGTCTTCCGTAATTAATTGGTAAACAAGAATTAACACTTTATACACCGGGGCCATCAGCGGACTTGCTGCGAGCTACGGAAGATGTCCAAAAGCCGAATAACTTCATTGGCAATACTGGTATCACTAACGCGCTGCCTTCCGTGAGATATAGGATGTTAAGCCTCCTTTACCCAGTAAATACGCTGGCTAAGGTGCCCTGCAAACCAGAACACAGTAGTGTTTTCACACTACGCTTTGCGGTAGAAATAGACACCACATTGGTACCACCCAGACGGTCTCCTGTAAACAGAGGACCTACCACCGGTAAACCTTAAATCCTCCCTAAGAAAAATAGAATTTAGACTACCGGAAAGCAACATACCCGTAAAAATTACATCATATCAATCATAATGTGGTTTCTGCCAACAGAAGAAATGAGAATTGTGATAATGGTTACCAGATAAGACCATACATGCCATGCATACAAGTCAACAAGGAAATATAATGTTTTGTTATTCTATTATCCTATCTTGATATTGCTGTTGAAATAAATTTGTTGAAAAACAACTGTGGCTCTAACTCATATAATAAAATATCATATAGCTCTTAATTGTCGTCAGGTTACTTCTTTAGTCAAGATGTGCATAAAACCTATCAAACGTAACAGAAATCCGTAATATGACCAATTTTTTGATAAAATTTACATATACGTAATATAATTCAAACTTGAAATGAACATAGATTTATTCATAACTCAAAAATTCATCCATAGTATGTAATACTATACTAGAATTATAGTCGTATTAGCAGACATAAGATATTATAATATTATTATGATAGGTTTAGCCGTAACATAATTTACTAAAGGTTTTGTTTTATCATTACTCCCTTTGGGATCTATGAACATTCGAGACGTTGTTAAAGCCTTCATCGTTAGTAACTTAATGACCCTTTGAGAGGAACGTACAATAGGAGCAACAGAGATAACATTTGAATATAACATTATTTACAATTCAGTTATGTACCTAAAGAAGAATAAATTACGAAATATTAAAACAAACTGTTAATAAACAGGGTAAAGTAGTCTTTGAAAACTACCTCCATAGCCTAGTGGTAAGGCCGTGGGCTATAGAAACCGGAGGTCGTGGGTTCGAATCCTGCGGGGACTCAACAAATTTTTATTGTTGTTTCCTAGTCGGTTAGGGCAATCTGGGCTGATCACACAATTATCTGAAAAGTAAGATGATCCATGCGTCGGATGGGCATGTAAAAAGTCGGTCCTACGCCTTATCTCTCTCCGGTCGTGTCGGTTATCCGTCCCATCGAACTTTAAGGGTAAAAAAAAAGGAACAGGGGGTGCGCCTGTGTTTGCGCGTGCACTTGTGCACTATAACATCTCCTCCGTAGCTGGCTGTTCTCTAATCGGATCGGCCGCCGTAGTCGTAATAGACTAAAGAACATTATTTATTAATTAAGTAATTTTGATGTATAAAGTAGCAATATCAGTGAAATGTGTTAGGAATAAAATCAAGCAATGCTGGTAATATAAAACAAAGGTTTTAAATAACAAAATTATGGTTGCTTTTACGTACTGGCGTTACCTATTTATCAAGAAAGAGGCATCAGAACCTAAAAATAGACCTATAAATACTATACTATGCTCAAAAGGTATTCCTACTTTAAGTAAAAATACTGTTTGTGACTCGCTCGAATTCTGAGAATGATAAATAATACAGTTGTAATGACTCTATAGTTCAATAGCACTACAATTATTTGAGTCAGATGTACAATCCGTGTCTTAAATAGAGACCTATAAAGTGACTGAAATATTAGTTAATTTGTAATTTTAAAACAATTATAACGTTACTAAATCCTACAAAATGCATATAGAGATACTATTTATCACAACTCTTAGCCATTTTGTTGAATTAACCTGACTGTCAGAAACGAACTGCATTTGGTTACTGGCTATAATTAACTTTACCCCGTTTGCTTAGTGGAAGTTAACAAGTCACGCCATTCATTCAGACAGAGCCAGTTAAAACAGTATGAAATCTGACCGAAACGCAGACTTTCTGTCTCACGCCAAAATTGCTTTCGAACGAAACGTAACAACAATCCCGCTGAGGTAACGCGCCGCTGCCCTCATTGCCATTCTGTTTTCAATTTGCGATGCAATTGGCCAAATGCCACTTTTGCGCTTTAAGCGGGATAATTAAAACTTTTGATTTGATTGACCATTGTTCCATATTCATATCAGAGTAGTTACGTAATTCGACTATTTCGTAATTTAAGTAAAACAACTACCCTATTTTGTATTGGATTTAAAAGAATGCGACTTTTTCTATAATAAGTACACCTGCTCGTGGGGTGGCAGGGCCAAAGCCTCGTCTGTTATTCAAGGCCCTGCTGAATAATAGACGAGGCTCTGACCACCCACCAACCCGCATTGGACCAGCGTGGTGGGATATGGTCCATAGCCCACTAATGAAGTGTGGATTAGGAGAGACCTATGTCCAGCAGTGGACTGACAAGGGCTGATGATGATGATGATAATGATGTCAGTACATCATTATCATATGTAGTATATAATAACACTAGAAAGAGAGAGAGATAAATTGATATTTATATTCGCTATCTTAAGATAGATTGTATTTTTATCTCATACCTTTTATTACATATGCAACGTACAGTATTTACAAAAAATTGACGAAAAGAAACTAAATACCAATCTCTTTTGTATATATATTTATACCGAAAAAAGAACTAAATCAACCAAAACTTTATACGATGCTTTAATAACTACTTCTCGAAACCTTCATTTCCAGCATCCACTAACTAAGCAGAACTGATCTTGTTTCGCCCCTAATAAAATATCCAATCAGAAAAGAAACAAGTAGGGCCCCAATCAAAGTTACGGAACACACCACATTTTGCTTGATTGAATCTATAGGAACTCGTGGGCAAACAATTCCGCCATTCCCTGTACACTGCTAGTCTTATTTTTACTTTGTACTCAAACTGTTTTCTTTTATTTCTTATTCACGACATAAGCTGATAGAAAATTAAAAACATATACTCATATAACAAAATAACGATGTTTAGAAGTTACTAAACTTTTAGCAAAATCAATAGCGCTACGATAAATAATTGATTTGTATATGTATGTTCATAGCCTATAATAACTGTAGATAATAAAAGCAGTGAAAAATAAAAGAAACAACATAGTTATCTTTTTTTTAAAGGGTGTTTAATGTCTTGTTTACGCTCTTGAGAGTTTGGACGACTTATGTCGGACTCACGTCGTCGAAAAATTCTATTGATTCTACCTGACACCTAAAAGCTGGGAATACATAAACGCTTTAAAACAAGACTACAAAAAAAAATAAAAATTGAACGCAATTGATGGATTTAAGAATAATAAAGAGGTCTTTATGTTTCGGACATTTAAATAAGACAACCTACACAACAAAGTACCTACAGACGATGTCCATAAAACATGATTAGTCCACGACAACCCAATAAAACTAATTATAAACCTTTTAGTGGAAATATTACAACAAAGCTGTGTCTACGTAGTTATGAGATGTTAATTGTATTCATCCGTTGCGTTGATTTATATTAAATGGATGAAAATTATACTGAATGTAATTTTACGTGGTCAGCTGGTATTGACATTAAAGCTTTGAGCTTTACGCATTGGGCAACACATAAAAATTTTAAGTGCCTGTTTTATTGCATAGTACTGTCGATATTGTCGAATAAAAGTTACGACACTTATAATAGAATGGGCTTTGGTTACTTATTTCATTTTATATCCTATCATCTTTACCTTCAGGTCCTATCAAAATTATAAGTTGTAATAGTGACATTAAAATAGTTCTGTGTTTTCTAATAAAAAAAACTTTACGAATATACTTCACATTTAATTATGTTTCACGATCTTATCTTTAATAATGTTGAATTTCCATATGAGCTCTCACCCCCCATTTCAACCCCTTCAACCTCTATTTTGCAATAATAGGTAGCCTTTGTCCTTTCTTGGAATTTAATCTGCATATATCAAACCTTATCAAAAACAGTTCAGTAATTAAGAGAGAAAAGACGTACAGACAGAGTTACTTTCGCATTTATGTACCTACATTAGGTATGAATAACGCTAACTTTTCGTTGATTAGGCAACAAGTAAATATAGTTTAGCTTTACTAAAAACAAGTATTTAAAGAAAAAAAAATTTAAACAACTCTAACTCTCTATTATCATTATCAGCAAGAGTTAGTCCACTGCTGGACATAGGCCTTCCGTAATGCACGCCTTCTCCATTAGGGGTTTTTTGGAGTGAATCTCACCACGCTGGTCCAATGCCGGGTGGTGGATGGACCGACTTTTACATGCCATTGATCATCTTACTTTGTAGATAATTGGGTGGGCCCAAAATTATCATCCCAAATTTTCCTTACCAACCAGAAAACGACAATAATACAAAGTTCAAATCCACGACCCATTTTATTGACAAATGTACTGTATTATTTTTAAGTATGAAAGACTGTTTGACAGACTTTGCCTACGTAATTGTTGAAGTAAGGAAGATTAAAGTTTTAATTTTTTTGTTAAGGTAAACATGTATGATGTGAATACGCTATATGTATGAATATTAACGTCCAATTATGACACTTATCCTTAACGTTTGAATGCTTCCGAATCAAAATTTAAGCAAATAATGTCAGTGCGCGATTTTAATTGCTTAACGTACAGGTTTGCTCACAATCACTCCCTTGCCACCAGTTAAGTTATTAATGAACATGGATAATTTAAATTAACAGATGGATACTTCGAAGCTAATATATTATACTTTTTATTATAAAAATAACGTCCACATATTTATCTCGTTTGTCTGATATGTACGTCATTAACAAGATTTTATAAATATTATTATTTTGATAATTATTAGTTAACGAATTTCGATTCGATTAGATTATTTATTAAGAAATTTATTTTCAAACTTCCTAATGTTTATTTATATATCTAAAATAATGGCAAATTATCCTCGACATCGAACTTTATGCAATGCATATTTTTTTGTAAACATTTAACTAAAGTCATGGCAAACTGAAAACATCGAATCTGATATTGTTTCGCCTATAATAAAATATCCAATCAAAAGAGTTAACAAGGAAGGGCGCCAATCAAAGTTACAGAATAGTGGTGTTTTGCTTGATTAAATCAATATAGGTATACAATTTTGCTTTATATTTCTAAAAAACTTATTTATATTTATACATAACAAAAAAAGAAAATTTTTTGTTTTACATGTTTTAACCAATAAGGAAATGTCATATATACATTATATATTAAAAATGCTTTTAAACTGACACTAAGCTTTCAGACACACTAGATCCCTCCTTTTTACTTGCCATAAAAGTTTGTGTATATAATCTATTGTAAAATTAGTTTAGCAGTTGATTCATGCAATACGAAAAGGTTAATGTAATTCACCTTTAGGATTAATTATAATAATAAAAGAAAAACATATATGTTCATTTTTAATATTATTTCGTGCATAAAAAAATTAAAATAGTGTATCGAATTTTTTACAAATTAATGATGTGCGTCCTGAGATAATGGGGGCTGCAGGCTCGAGACGGGGCTTCTTTGGCGGCCACCTCAGGTGGAATAGCAGAAGAGTGCGAAGAACGTGGTGGTTTTAGACCGTAGAGTCCAACATAAACCATCTTTGCTCCCGTGAGGACGAAGTTGACTATAGATGTCAAAATTAATTTAGTTGTCATATTTTTTTTACTAGCCTGCAGTGCCCCACACCTGAGTAAAGGCCTCCTCAACGCTTTCTATTCTTACCTATACACTTTAAATTGTTAAATACTACAGATATAAGTTTCCCTAGTTTCCATTAAAAAAATAAAACTTCTATTGTTAAGGTAGAACTTCATAAATTTCAAGTGAACCCTTGTTTAAATTAAAGCTGCGAGCAACGCTAAGATATTTTGAGAGCGGTGTCCGCTTAAGAAATTATGCTAACTATGTAGACGTAACATAAAATAAAACATGTTCGAAACAAGTATATCTACGTGACTGAGAGGTATTTGGATTTTTATGTCTATAAACATAAATACTACACTGTACTATCAAGATTGTTTTGAAAACTACGTTTTTTTCTGTTACCTTTACCCGCAACGTTTAATTTAAAAATAATCATTCCAGATCACGAACAGATGCACAGGCATGATGTTCCCTTCAAAACCAAAAAAGATTTGTAATTTATTTTTAAAATTGAAGAATTCAGTATACGTTACTTATTGCACAGATCTCTCTTTATACTTTTAAGTAAAAGTATAAATACTACTTTATTGTTTCAAAGCGCCATCTACTTCTTAACGGATCCACTGTAAATCAGCATTCAAGATTACACAAACTCGTGATCGGATCTTATTCAGGATCTGATCTTTATCGGATCAGATCGGATACCATTTTGGTACATGTTAAAAGTTGTGCAATAATGTTAATGCGGTAAATCCAATAGGTTGAATCATACAAAAAATCTTTAATTACGGTGAACTTGGTATGAGTACGGTCAGCATCTTTATCCGCCGAAAACCGTACAGTATAAATATAAATGTATTAATTGCTAAACGAGAATTAACACTTTATATCACGAGGCCATGAGCCGATCACCCAATTGTCAGAAAAGTAAGACGGTCCATGCGCCGGATGGGCACGGAAAATGTCGGTCCTGCGTCTTATCTCTCTCCGGCCGTGTCGGTTATCCTTCCCATCGGGCTTTGAGGTATAAAAAATGGAAGAAGGAGTGCGCCTGTGTTCGCGCGTGCACTATAATTTCTCCTGCGTAGTAATTATTTATTATTAAAGTAGTTTTGATGTATGAAGTAGCCACATCAGACATATGTATCTGAAAAGTTATAAACGATTCTGATAATAACATAGGCGTTAGATAACAGAATTATGATTGCTCTTACGTGCTGGAGTTATCGCTCCATTTATCTAAAAATAGGCATCATAACCTAAAAATTGACCTAAAATATACTTAGATAGTACTAAGCCTAAGATAGACTAGACTCAAAAGTTCCTCTTACTCTGAGTAAAAATACTTTCTGTTTCTCGGTCGATTCTACAAAAGATAAATAATACAGTGGTAATGACCCTACCGTTCAATTGCACTACAACTATGTTGGACATACGTACAATCTGTCTCTTGATGACGGACGCTATAATGTAAGTGAAATATTGACAAATTGACAAATTTAAAAACAATTATACCGTTACTAAACCAGTAATATCCGTGAAACGTTACTATTTATCGTAACCCTTAGCTAGTTTGTTAAATTGAACTGACTGTCAGACACGAACTGCATTTGGTTACTGGCTGAAATTAACTTTACCCCGTTTGCTTAGTGGAAGTTCACAAGTCACGCTATTCATTCAGACAGAGCCAGTTAAAACAGTATGAAATCTGACCGAAACACAGACTTTCTGTCTCGCGCCAAAATTGCTTTCGAACGAAACGTAACAACAATTCCGCTGAGGTAACGCGCCGCTGCCCCCTCATTGCCATTCTGTTTTCAATTTGCGATACAATTGGCCGAATGCCACTTTTGCGCTTATAGCGGGATAATTAAAACTTTTACATGATTGACCATTGTTCCTTATTCATATCAGAGTAATTTCGTTATTGGTCTATTTTATAATTTAAGTAAAACACTTAACCTGCTATGTACTAGTTTTAAAAGAATGTGGCTTTTTCTATGATAAGTACTGTGTTGTGCATAACACTAGGAAGGGAGATAAATTGAGATTCGTATTCGCTTTCTCAATACGGATAGTGTTTTTTACATCTCATACCTTTTAATACATAGATAACTTATTGTACATAAAAAATTAAACGTTATATCTTCGAATGTATACCGGAAAAAATATCTAAAACAACCAAAACTTTATACGATGCTGTAATAACTATTTTTCGTAGCCTTTATCTCTAGCATCCACTAACTAAGCAGAACTGATCTTGTTTCGCCCCTAATAAAATATCCAATCAGAAAAGAAACAAGTAGGGCCCCAATCAAAGTTACGGAACACACCACATTTTGCTTGATTGAATCAATAGGAACTCGTAGGCAAACAATTCCGCCATTCCCTGTACACTGCTAAATAATCTTATTTTTACTTTGTACTCAAACGGCTTTCTTTTATTTGTTATTCGCCACATAAGCTGATAGAAAATTAAAAATATGTACTCGTGTTGGTATAGCAATATGCATATAATATTTTTTGTAATTAATATGAAATCGCCTTGAAATTGGTGATTACTTTAACAAAAGAACGATATTTAGTAGTGCTTAAGATAACTTAGTCAAAAAGGTACCTACAGACGATGTCCATGAAACACGGTTAGTCCACGACAACTCAATAAAACTAATTATAAACTTTTGAATGGAAATATTACAACAAAACCTCCGTAGCCTAGTGGTATAGGCGTGTGGCTTAGAAACTGGAGGTCGTGGTTCGAATCTGCGGGACTCAACAAATTTTCATTGTTGTTTCTAGTTGGTTAGGCAATTTGGCCGATCACCAATTGTCTGAAAAGTAAGATGATCCATGCATCGGATGGCATGTAAAAGTCGGTCCACCCACCAACCCGCATTGGACCAGCGTGGTGGGATACGGTCCAAAATCCCCTAATGGATGGAGGTGTATTAGGGGAGGCCTATGTCCAGCAGTGGACTATCACAGGCTGATGATGTAATTGCATTCATCCGTTGCGTTGATTTATTTCAAATGTATGTGTATGAATATAAAATATGTATTAGTATGGATATAAACGTCCAATTATGACACTTATCCTTAACGTTTGAATGCTCTGAATCAAATTTTAAGCAAATAATGTAGGTGAGCGATTTTAATTGCTTATCGTGCAGGTTTACTCACAATCACTCCCTCGCCACCGTTGAAGTTATTAATGGACAAGGATAATTAAAATTTTCAGATGGATACTTCGAAGATGATTTAAACTTTGGATTACAAAAATTAACGTCCGGATGTTTGTCTCATTTACATCTATTTATCTTATATGTATATCATTATATTTTGAATTGCATTATATTAGAACACTATAAAATTTAATATGTAATATATGTTTTGTATAGATGACTAATTGCTATATGTTTTGTATAGATGACTAATTGCTAAAACGTAAAACACACAGAAGATTTTGTCTCTTTGATATCTCTTTTGAAAGTAAATGATTCTGAGCGGTGAATAATAATTAGACCTCAGAAAAAAAAACATGTATATTCGTAATTATTATTTTAATAATTATTAATTAGCGAATGTCAATTCGTTCACATAAGTAATTAAGCATTTTATTTTCAAACTTCCTAATGTTTATTCATACAATTATAATCTGAAAAAATACTAAATTAACCTCGACATCGAACTTTATGCAATCGATATTTTTTTGTAAACATTCAACTAAAGTCATCGCAAACTGAAACCATCGAATCTGATATTGTTTTGCCTATAATAAAATATCCAATCAAAAAGGAAACAAGAAGGGCGCCAATCAAAGTTACAGAATACACCACGTTTTGCTTGATTGAATCAATATGTACACGTAAGCAAACAATTTTGCTTTTCCTATACATCTTAATAAACTTATTTATACTTATATATAACGGTTTTTATCCTTTGATTTAGACGTTTTAAACATTTAGGAAATGTCATGTATGTATATATATATATATATTGAAAATGCTTTTAAACTGACACTGCTATCAGACTGACTAAATTCCTCCTTTTTACTGTCTATAAAAGTTTGTGTAAACATATAATGCTCACGCTAACTGCTTTTCATAACCTCCCTAGGGTTGGCTGTTAGATAATGCCTAAAGCATTAAGCCCGCCTTTGTGTATTTAATTGTGCAAAAATAATTAATAAAAATAAAAATAAAATATAATATGTTGTATAATTGTAAAGCTGATTTATGCAATGCGAAAAGGTTGATGTAATCCACCTTTAAAAATAATTATAATAATGAAAGAAAAAAATATGATTATTTTAAATATTATTTGGAACATATAAAAATTTAAAATACTGCATCGAATTTTTCACAAATTAACCTTATGCGTCCTGAGATGGAGCGGGCCGTGGGCTTGAGACAGGGTTCCTTGGCAGCCAGCGCAGGTGGGATTGCAGAAGGGTGCGAAAGCTTCCAGCGACCCCACCCTTAAGAAGTCAGGAAGGAACAACGTGGTGATTTTTATCGCTGCGAATCCAGCATACCCCGCCTTTGATGCCACGAGGACGAAGTTGAAGATAGATGTAAAAATTAAATCAACTGTGATATTTTTAACTAGCCCACGGGCCTCCTAAACGCTTTCCATTTTTACCTATACACTTATAATTATTAAATACTACAGAATTAAATTTCACCTTATTTTTATTTTAAAGAAAATAAATTTGAACTGATCTGACAGCAACGTTCGCTTAAAAAAAATTTAACTTTGTAGGCGTAACATCAAATGAAACATGTTTGAAACAAGTATCACGTAGACATAATGAGAGGTATTGGGTTTCTATGTCTATAGCTATAAATACTATATTGTACTGTCAAAATTGTGACTAAACTACGTGTTTTTCGGTTGTCTCTACCTGCAGCGTATTGTTTTCAAATATTAATTCAATATCACGAACAGATGCATAGATTTCTTATTGCACACTATCTTTAAAAACCTATTCTAATTTTCTATTCTATTTATCAACTTTTTAATTTAACGGATCCACGGAAAATTAGCATTCATGAAGTTTCCATAACCTCGTGATCAGGAGCTAAGAGGATACCATTCTGGTACATGATAATATTATTCTTAGCCAAATTTTATTTAAATTTATTGTACGCTTTCTCTTTTATATGCTGAATGAGAGTAAGAAAGAAAAGCATTTAGCTTTTCTTTCTTACTCTCGTTCTATTTTTTCTGAACATTGTATAAATGTTAACTGCTACGTTGGTTTAGCAAAAATTACTTTAAAAGAAATCCATATCATTCCTACCATACTGTGACATCTCTTTATAAATCTTTTGTAACTTTGTCACTTTGATGTTTTCGGAAAAAATGTTTTATATCGTATCAATCATAATGTGGTTTCTGCCAACAAAAGAAATGAGCATTGTAATAAGAACATACATACCATGCATACGAGTCAACAAGAAAATATAATGCTTCATTATTCTATTAATTCAATTAAATCAATATTTTGTCAACAGCCGGCAGGTTATCTTGATATTGCTGGTGACAAAATTTTGATCCAAAATAACAGTGGCTCTGACTCAAATAATAAACTATAATGTAGCAATACACTTTCATCGGTCTAGATTACGTCGTGATTACACAATACCCCCGGTCCTCCAACTTACACAATAACCCAGGCGTCAAGATAAGGCCACGTGCAGGCCGACACCAGACACTAGGGCAGCTAAAACTCTACGGCCAACCGATCCCATGGGGAAGGAAGGCTAAATACCTAGGCGTGACCTTCGACTGCGACATGTCGTTCAAAAGTCATATTCAGGACGTTAGGAGAAAAGCTTTGTTCGTTTCGACCAGACTCTATCACCTAACGAATTCTCACAGTAAAATGTCCCTTAAAAATAAACTTTTGGTATACAAGGTATGCATACGACCAATAATGGCTTATGCATGTCAAGCTTTCGCGCACGCATCCTCTACACTCCTAAACCAACTACAGATAGTGCAAAACAAATTCATCCGCCGCGCCACCGGGGCGCAGTGGTACCAACGTAACGTAGACCTGTAGATCTACGTCATTACATACGCAATTTGCCAACACTCCGCGAACATTTTCAAAAGTTAACGCGCCAACACATCGATAAAGTTATTAATCATAATAACCCTCTGCTGGTAAAAGCAGCATCGTACACGGCCAATCCAAAAGCGTCCACTCAAAAGCGTAGACCGCGAAACGTTCTCCTCGACCCGGACGAGAAAGGGGTCGCCGAGACTCCGGACCCAACGGGGTCCCAACATCCAACCTTACACACCACACAAGTAGGGATAGCACACACTCACCTGTAGTTTGCCCTCGCTTTCGAGCACAGCGACACACACACTTCGCGTATACTAAATACACCCGCGTTCCAGGGCGGTTCTCACCGCCCCCAGCAAACGATTAATACAGTCGCCAGACCGTCGGCGTCCCGGTCCGTAAACCGATCGTCAACGATCCTTAGGAGACAGAAACTAATGCCTAACTCACGTACCTTCTGTACGTCTGGCAAAAAATGTAGGCCACCTAGTTCGTAGGGACTGGAGCTTCTCGCGAACTCTGTGTTAGATGACGCTTATTATAGACATGAGTCTGGAAGCATGACTTCAAGGATAAAAAGAAAATTATCCAATCAGTACAATAATATGAGAAAACCACTCCTTAAACAACCCAAAATTTTGTTATTCATCTTTGTATACGCTCGTTTCTGCAATATGTATGTATATTTTAACTTCCGGATTTCGGGCACTGTGCACAAAGAAACTTAGAAAATATCTCGTTAACGTGAACGTTCGTCTCATTCTTTCTGAGATCTCATACTTATTCTGAAAATAAACGTTTGTTCAATATTAATCTATTATTTTAAAATTATAAAAGGAGTGAATCGTACGCTATTTAAATACATGTTATTAACATGATTTTAATTCTCATCATCAGCCTGTGATAGTCCACTGCTGGACATAGGCCTCCCCTAATACACATCATCCATTAGGCGGTTTTTGGACCGTATCCCACCACGCTGGTCCAATGCGGTTTGGTGGGTGGACCGACTTTTTACATGCCCATCCGACGCATAAATCATCTTACTTTTCAGACAATTGGGCGTCGGCCCAAATTGCCCCTAACCAACTAGAAACATTATTGAAAATTTGTTGAGTCCGCAGATTCGAACCCGACCTCGGTTTCTAAAGCACACGCCCATATCACTGGGCTACGGAGGCGTTGATTTTATTTAGCTTATATATTATTTATATTTTTTTTTACTCAACGAAGGCAGACGATCATTCGGGCCGACTGATGGAATGTGGTATCACCAACACGCTGCCTACGTGAAACATAAGATGAACGCAGTTTACTCGGTAAATACGCTGTTGCCTTCAACTGTAACACAGTTGTGTTCACATACAACTGCTTTGGCGGAAAGTTCATCCGAGACCGATGCGTCAAAGACTCAGCGGCTTTGCACCATTTTTGCAGGTCCTAGCGGTTTCAGCCATGATGACGATATCGTCCGCAAATCGCAGATGTGAGATGTACTGCCGTTCACATTTATGCCGTGCCTTCCCAGTTGAGCGTCCTGAACATGTCCTCAAGCGCGGCGGAGAACAATTTCGGAGACTGACGTCTCTTTGTCTCACACCGCGGTGCAGGGGATAGGTGGCGGCTTGACAGACATCTCAGCATCTCGATATATCGCCAATCAATTTGGCACCGCTGTAAGGACTCGAGAAAGACCAGGTCTCGATGGAGTCAAAAGCCTCATAGTTCACAAATGCCATGCGCAGGGGCTGGTTATACTCAAGTGTCTGTAAACCTGCCTCACTGTATGGATGTGGTCTAGGTGCTGTAACCCTCCGAAACCCGCCTGTTCTCGAGGCTGCGCTTCGTCGAGTTTTCGTGCAAGACGATTCGGATGACCTCGAACAACTTATAGACAATGACTCAGGAGCGATATTGGCGATAGTTCTTCAAAAAAGGGTTTTATCACCTTTTGAAGAACAATACGAACAAACTCTATGCCATGCCTCGGAGTTTTCCCAAGAAAGGGCGAGTTAAATAGACTGGCGAGTCTTTTCAGCACCGTTTACAGGGCCTTCAAGCTCTCATACTCAGTCACCTTCCGGGCTTTTCCATTTTGAATTGCCAAAGCCCCTCGATTTCGTCTAGCCAACTTTGGAAGATACCCGAGCAGGCGCGGGATAGGAGCTAAAACCTCTCATCCGTCCGGAGGGCTAATGCACGCGTATAACTGGTTGAATTCAACTGTAGAAACTTTCAGACGAGACTTCGTTCGTTCTTTGGTCAACTTTCATGCTAACATTCTACAAGCTTGTTAAAACTTTGGCTTAAGTTTGCTAGACCATAGACTTCTGATGTAGTTTGCGCATTACACGAGTCCCTATACCAGCTGGAGATGTCATGTAAGAACCCGCTGTTCTAACGAGTGACGGTTGACATTTACGCTTTGCCGTAGATCTAGTTTTCCACGAAAGTTTAGACTTTTGCCTTTCAAGTCGCAGACCGCAGAGTTTTGACCCTGTCTGAAATTTCAACCCCTGTATCAGTCCTCATCACATCCACGCGATCGTCATTTCCAAGCAGCAAATCGATTTCCGTTGACGAAAATGTACCGGATCAACTGACACGGGTCAGATTAGCCGAGCTAGATTCCATTAATCAGGACGTCAACTTCAATCTATATTAGGTGCCTCTTGAGCAAGCGGATCCACTTCGACTTTATATACGACATCCTGAAGGCGCTTTCGCCCGATAAATGAGTCATCCAGTTTGGTCATAGTCGTCCGTAAACTCCGTCAACTTCCTTGGGACGTTTCTAAAAAGTATCTGCCTCCATAGCTATGATCCCAACATCGATTCGCTGCATGCCTGTACTCCTACTTTGGCGTTTAAATCCCTATGACAATGTTGAAGTGAGCCTTGGTGGTGTTATGTAAGGCTCTTGAGATGTCCTCGTACATATCTTCGACATCATCATCTGGGTATGTCGACGTTGGTGCATATACTTGGATAATTTTCAGGCTGTATCTATTGGTCAGCTTTATCCAAGGTACGCAACCCTCGCCGACACACTGGATACTTCAATTACATTGTCAATGAGGGATTTATTGACAAGGAACCGACTCCGCCCTGTGATGGATTTTCTCCCTGCCTGAAGTACAGAAGATGGCCGATTCTGGGTTAGAGTATCCTCGCCCTCTCTACGGACTTCATTCAATCCCAAAACGTGCCATCTTATGCACCTCAGTCTCTCTTCCAGTTGGGCCAAATGAGAATCTAGCCGTAGCGTGCGTCCAGTTGTATGTTGCGATGGTCAGTGGTTTTGGCGGCCTACGTACTCCGGGATTTTAGCACCCCGCTCTGCCGTTTACCGTGGCCGCCGCCTTGGCCAGGAATAGCAAGGCTACTGGGAACTGGGGCTTTTCGTCCTAACCATTAGGGGTTTTGGACCGCATCCCACCACGCTGGTCCAATGCGGGTTAGTGGGTGGTTCGCCAGAGCCTCGTTCGTTGTTTGGCAGGGTGCACCACGTGCAGGTGAGGTTGGATTGGTTCCGAAGATGTTGTTAGGATCCCCTCACCCTTGAACCGACGTTCCTCAGGAGACAGAAACTAATGCCAACTCACGACCTTCGTACGTGTGGCCTCATTTTAGCAAAAATGAGGCCACCTAGTTCGTGGGATGGAGCTTGTCGCAACTCTGTGTTAGATGAAGCTTAATATAGACCTGAGTCTGGAAGCATAACTTCAAGGATAAAAAAATTATCCAGTCAGTACAAAGATAGACAAAACCCAGTCCTTAAACAACCTCAAAATTTTGTTTTCATCTTTGTATACGCTTGTTTCTGCAATATGTATGTAATATTTTAACTCGAGTTTCTGGACACTGTTACAAAAAACTTAGATGTTTTCTAAGTTTTTCATAACTTTCTTTTCTTTCTTTCTCTTCACCTTCTGTATTCATTAGAACGTACTAAAATAAGCATTTTTTTCAATTTACATACTACATACTTTTAATTAAATAATTAATGTACAAGAGGCATTTAGCTTATATATTTTGTTACTGTTATTTGACTTGTAATATTCAACATAACTTTGTAGTCCTTAATCATTAGTGAAATCAATAACAGTTTATTTTTTATTATTGGTATATTTATGTGTCTTATAAAAAGTTAAATATTGTATCAGGCAAAGGAAATACAGGCTATAGAAACATTTACGTTGTGTTCATGGACAGACTTTCTAAAAAGAGGTACTCAACTCGGAGTCTGTGTTTTTTTTTTGATACCTTGTTGCTCCGCTCCTAGTGCTCTAATTTTGTTCATTATTTTTTTAAATTTAGGGTATTAGTAATTAATAGTAGTGTGGTAGTAATTTTGTGATTAGTAGTTTAATGAATATTTAATGAAATTCAGAAAATTACGCCGTCAAAAATCATAACTCATAAATTGCAAACGCTAGCTCAACCTTAAAATATCGATTTAAACTACGTTATACATAATTAGACTACTTGAATTGGTTCACAAGAAGTCCGCGAGAGCATATATCTATAATTTAAAAATAACTTACAATAAGCATTTTAATGTAAACATTTTAAATATTAACCATCAGGCATATTCAAAGCACATTTAAGATAATACAAAAAATCTTTATTCCATGTACGTCAAACGTGCCGTAGAAGATTTTGGGCTAATAAATACTTTAATAGATATCAGGGATTTGAAATGTGGTGGCGGAAATTGTGAGACAATTTCGTCTTAAGAGCGCTGTTTGAAGTCTGTCATATTTTTTGTTAAAATCTGACTGTTATTTTAAATACTTAATTCAAGAACTTAAATGTAAAAACATGAGTTAATAATACTAGATTATTATAATGATCATAGCCTCAAACAGATAGAATTGTACAATATTTGTAGAACATACAATATTTAATTTGAAGTTGACATTGAAGAATATAAAGCTGTTTAAAGATATTTGATCAGGACTTTCTTTCACCTAGCCATTTTCCCAAGCTATCATGGAGTCGGTTTCTCATCCATCCAGAATTACCGGAATAACAGTTTTTACATAGAGTGACTGCCGTCTGACCTCTACTACCCAAAGGGTAGACTGCATTCTAAGGATGAATAAGTTGTCAGTATATTTGAAGGCATTGACTTACTGAAACGACTGCCAAAGATGGTCTTGACAACCGAGATTTGTACAGGACCATTAATATATATTAATAGTCTATCTGTGTCGCGTTCCTATTCTTAGCCGAATCTTAATCTAATAGCGGAATATAAAATTGATGGTTTTACTTCATTTTCATTGAAAATTAAATTTTTAAAATGCTTTGAATTCAATAAGCATCTCAGAAATTATTGGTCTTCAAAAAATGAAATTTTTATTAAAACACTTAATTCGGATATTAAAAATATTAGGGACTAAAACTATTTTCAAATACTTATGTTTCATACCTGTTTTTTAAACAATTTTAAAGTTAGTCCATAAACAATAATAAGTACCCTCTTCTCGTTGTTCATGCTAATGAAAATAACTAAACACCATTTTCATAAAATAACTATTCAAAGATATTGACTCAATGGTAATAATAAGAAGTGTTATTTATGTATGAGTACCTTTAATATTATACATACGTCTGTAATACTTAATTTAATTAACGCAAATACTACACATTTATTCGAGAAAAGACTAAAGATTTTATTGCGTTTAATTACCAATTATAATTCCCCGAACTTACACTAACACTTCACTCTCATAATCATCATCAGCCTGTGATAGTCCACTGCTGGACATAGGCCTCCTTTCTATCAGAGAGTGTTGGATCCGCATACCACCACGCTGGTCCGATGCAGGTTTGTAGGTGGACCAACTTTGTACATGCCCATCCGAAGCATGGATCATCTTAATTTTCAGACAATTGGGTGATCGGTCCAAATTTCCCTAACCAACTAGGAAATAACAATGAAAATTTGTTGAGTCCCCGCAGGATTCGAACCCTACGGGGCTACGGAGGCAGTTCTTCACTCTTATATGTATTTAATTTAATGCATATTTTAAATTCATTTCAGCGTCTTCAATTAATAATAAGATGCTTCTGTAATTTTATTACAGCTTTTCGTTGTGTGTATACAATATACGTAATCACACCGCTAGGCTCTTGATTTTGCATACAGATGGTGAACAATTGAGCATGGCGTGCAACCTCACGTAATGAGATGCGGAAACAATTTGGATTGTACGTCACATAGCTTTTGTAGATCAAAGGCATTGTTTTCATTTTTATAAAACGTTTGTAAGCCTTTTGGTAGCATTTAATGAATATGTATTTATTTCGTTTACTTTTACTGGATTTGTAGCAGATACAAATTAACTTTCTCCGTAGCCTAGTGGTATTGTATTGAATGCGCTTTAGAGAACGAAGGTTAAGAGTTCAAATCCCGCGGGGACTCAACAAGATTGATGAGATTGAGTGAAAAACAGAGAAGTGCACCTGTGTCTGAGCGTAGACTTGTGCATTATAATATCTACTGCGCGTAGTCAGAATCCACTTTGAGGGCATATTAAAACGTAACTTTCAATAGAATTTTAACAAAGTTCTTTCCTTCTTTTAATTGATTATTATAGTTTGATATTTTCAGATAATTCAGATTTTCAAATAAAATATAGGCTTCTAAATAATTTTTAGACTCACCTAAATAAAACTTTTAGTTGTTCCCTAAGGAACTATTATAATATTTATGTTTTGACTTTTCGCTGCAGGTTTTGAACCAACGTCATTTAGGTTGCAACAAGAGCCAATACCATTAAGCAACAGGCGTGATTTATTCTAACATATAATTGAAAGGTAGCCTCAGTTAAAAATACAACATTGACTTTAACATTCTAAAACATTTTTAACTTTTCTTCAATGTTTAAAACTAGTAACAAGATTATGTAAAACTTTCTTATGTACACCTTAAAGTTTAAAAATTTAAAATGTACCCTTACTTTAAATTTAAGCATCGAGCTACGCTAAAATATTCTGAGAGCGACGTCTGCCTAAGAAATTATGCTAAGTATGTATATAGTATAAAACATACACGTATGAATTAATGTGGGCAAAAGGCATGTGCATTGTTTTATAAAGAACTGTAATCGAATATCGCTGATAATAACGACTTTAATACCAGCTTATATCAATTTAATATCCATAACCTTTACTATCTTATAATTTAACAATACAAGAGAGGATTTAAATTTTAGACTGATAAATTATCGGATTTAGGGACATAATCAAAATAGTAATTTTTCAAACTTTTAGCAAATTTTATAATTTTTTAACAGTAAAGTGATACATTCAATTATAATTTTTATTTGTTATAATATCATACTTTATAAATAATTAAAATATTTTTCTTTGTGATGCATTCAAATTGGTTATAATTGTTTTAAATTAATTTAGACTCACGTTGATCAAACGTGACATGAAAAGTTTTCGACAGATTAATGCACTCATATTTCGAAATAATATAAATCGACAATAAAACATTACACAATAAAACAATTGAGAGGGCAGTCCTTTATTCCATGTTGGTATACGTTTCGTCATTACCATTTACCAAAATAAGAACGACATTCAAATAAGTTTGTTTATGCGAAATTTTTACGTCAAGAGCACTGTAATAGAACACATCAATCCGATCTTTTCATAGCGGCCTTTGCTATACAAGACTTACTGAACGCAACTCACTCGTAAACGGAGCGGAAAAATAAAACTTGGCGTTGCATTACACAAAATTTTAGCTGACTATATAGGATCAAACTTTCACGGAAACTTATGTAAAATATCGACATTTTATTGAACTTACTATTTCACCTAACATCTGTATTTTCTTTAATATAGTTAAGTGAAATAAGTTCTCTTTCGTTATCACATACTTCATAATATTAAATCGCCTAGTTACATTTAATACGTTTACGCCGACATTCTGCTGATGAAACTATGGGACAAGTCTTTTTTTAGATAAGTTATAGGAAATTAATAGAAAACTATATCGGAACTAGTATTTTTTCCATTGATTTAACAATTGAAGTTTTAAAATAGCTCTTTGCGAGAACTTGTTATTTTAGTTTCACGTAGTTAGCATTCTAAAAAAAGAATTGGGGCTAACTTTGATTCTCGAGATTACAATTTGCAGTTGTTAATAATAGAAATACTAAATATAAAAAAATCCTAACTTCATTTGGATTACTGGGTAACCTTATCCATCATCATCATCATCATCAGGCTGTGTTAGTCCACTGCTTGACATAGGCCTCCTTAATGCAAGCATTCACCATTAGGAGGGTTTTGGACCGTATACCACCACGCTGGTGCTATGCGAGTTGGTGGATGGTGGGCAGTACCTAATCAAGTGATGGTAATGAGAATGTAGTATTTTATAAACTACGTCGTTCCTTAACACAAATTTGTATCAAAGACACCATTAAAAAAATTAATCTTATTCTTTTAAATATTAAATGCTTAAATAAATTTATTAAACGAAGGATAAGGATTACTCTATTTGAGTTGTTATATTCATTTAAAAGTAATTATGATTCAGATTTATTTTTTTCAACCAGAATATAACTTCTTTTGTGTTATTGTTAAGATATACTGTTATGACTATAACATTTTCTGGTGTAAAGCTAAAACCATCTCAGGTTTTATTTTACCATCAAATCATTATTAATCTACGAGTGTAGAGTTATGAAACGTTAATTACAACTACAATTACGTCCGTATTTTGCCGACATGAACTTTGAGGCTTCTTCAAAGAACAAGTTAACTGCGGATAAAGGAAGGATGAATCGTGGTTAATATTTTTTGAATATCATAACCATTGCATTACGCATGCTATACATAAAATATGAACTTACTGACAGGGCAAACTACTGTACTAAACTTTTGCCTTCCAAGGATCTAAATTTCAAACCAAATATAACAAGTTATATATATACGCAATACATTATGCAACATGTTCAGGGAGTCTACATTTTAAACCATCCAGTGTGTTTGTAGATGTATCGTAACGTGGAAATTGGAACTTTCTACAGTTAAAACCGCTGTCAGAGGGAGTTAAACATTACATTTATTATAATGAAATGGAAATATGGAAAAATGGTGTCCAGAGAAAAATTTGTTTTCTGTAGAACGAAGTACGAGTGTAGGAGTAAACCGGCAGTTTAAATGTTTCCTTCTTTTGACATAATGATGAAGTTTCAAATTGGCTCGTTATTAAAGATTCTTCTTAGCTTTACATAACTTGACATTTAAATTAAGGCTGGAGGAAGTGACTTTAAAGACATTAAGAAATAATGTTATTAAAATAAAGTATATAATGTAGTTATTAATTATTAACTTAATTAATTAATCTCGAAATTTTGACATAAGTCTTTGTTTTGCAATAATTCTTGATCTTCTTTGCAGTTGGTATAATTTACTAAAGTGAGTTAGGATCTGTCATATTAATGTTCGTACTAGGAAGGTCTAAAGCTATCAATTGCAATCCCCGGTATTACGTTAGATCCAGAAATTAAAATACATTCAATATTAGCTATTTCTTATTTATTTACTCAATATTATTAATTTTTTTAATTAAGCGACATGAATAAAAAAGACAAAGGTATATTCTTTTGCATATTTGTATATACAATAGAAATAGAGACGACCCATAAATATAATATTTTTTTACAATGTCAAATAAAAATACGCACTTTAGTAAAAACCGATTTAAACCTACAACTTAAGCCTATGTCACCTATATAGACTCACCGGAGTTTTATTTCTTTTGTTTCTAATAAAATATCCAATTAGAATGAAACGAACAATCATCAATTAATGTTTCATAATACACCACGTCTCGCTCGCTCGTATTACTTGTCTTTGTATTGATTCAATCAATACAAAGACAAGTAAACAATACTGGGAACTACACATCTAAGGTTATTTTTACTACATGCTTATGCAATAAAATCCTTTCCAATATATATACGTTTATGAGCACAATTATTAAAGATAAATATAAAGAATGTAAAATTCAATTATATATAGTGTCTTATAATTATAGATAATTTACAAAGATTAAATGCAAAAATCAATGGATCATTGTTGAACATAAAAAAAGAGAAGTGAAGTGTGAAGACTTAGTTCTGATTTGTCTGAAAGGGAATATCTGTCATAGTTTGCGATTTGCGCGACACAATAAAAAGTCTGAAATGAATACTTGATGAAAGTAGCATCGATACCATTAGTAAATATAGGCTAATTTTTAAATACTTAAGAACACCTTTATGAAAATATTTTGCCTCTAGAAACCGAGAGTGCGCCATCTGCAAAAAAAATTTATAAAACTATGCGTAAGCATGTGTCCATTAATATTATGCATGCTTATATAAGGGATGTCCTAAATAAGCGGATAAAAGGAAAGTATCTGGGTTTCGTATATCAAATTTATTATTTGCACTCTATTACTAAACAACCTTTCTTAGCAGCTTGAATTTCGAATTATCTTATTAATATTTATAATTATTATCATATATTCGTATAGTGACGAATAATATCCGCTTTTTGTATACATGAAAATATATTCAGAACATAACATGACTCGAGGGTATGTTGGGGCTACCTATTTAAGTAAATCCTAATGGATGGAGGTGTATTAGGAGGCCTATGTCCAGCAGTGGACTATCACAGGCTGACGATGATGATGATGATGATGATTTAAGTAAAATATGCTAAAGTAAAAATCGCAGTATTCTATACATCTAGCTTCTATCATATCTTCTCATATTTAAAATTAATAATTGTAAAATGCTTTATTGAAATGAAAAGTTTTGTGTAAAATTAAGTTAAAGATTTTACCAATGAAACGATTTCAAATATATTACGCTGTTTGTGAAGGTTTGATCATGGCATTTAATCGATATCTATATCCCAACCTTGTCACGCCTCGGGTCTTAGTCGAAATTCAATCAACTAGATGAATATGAAATCAATGGTTTGACATAATTTTGTTAAATATAAAATAATTCGGGGCCAAGAAAACATTTCACGCATTGACGTATTAAAAATGACAGAATTAAAAAAAGAACACTGATGCATAAACATGGCATGGCAATAAGTAAATAATGATTATAGTAATTATATTTTTCATTATTGAAATATATGTACCTCAAATAAATGTTGGCTGTTTCAAGTGATAATTTCAGCAATTTTCGGAAAAAAATTTAAAGTAAAGAATCTCGGAAAATAATATAATTGAGAAAATATTAAAAAATCTTTTATATGTACCTTGGTCAGGAAAATTATGTAATAAAAAAAAACAAAGCATATTCTTTTATTATTGTACAATCTTTAATGCAGTAAATTAATAAACGAAGCTTTTATTTTGATCTTCTTGATGTGCGTAACAATATATTTGATCCGACTCGCTACGCTATTGACTTTTCACAAAGATGGTGAACAATTGAGCTTGGCATGCAAGCTCACGTAATGAGATGCGGAAACAATTTGGATCGTACGTCACATAGCTTTTGTTGATCAAAAACATCGTTTTTATTTCGATAAAACGCCTGCGAAACTTATTATGAATTTAACTAATATGTATGTATGATGTATACTACACTTTCCGTTTATAAATAATGAGAGTCTGGAAATTAGATTTGAAAGCATTAATAAAATCCTGTTACTTTTAAAAGATAAATAAAAGAAGTAGCCTTAATAATAAAAAAAAAACTTTACGATACACGAGTTGATAAGTATCGTATCTCGTTAAAAGACATCTTCTGGAACGACTTCCTAAAAGAAGGGCGTACTCAATTCGGAGTCTATGTTTTTTTATATGTGTTACCTCGTTGCTCCGCTCCTGTTAGTCCAATTTTTCACTGTCAGTTAGTCCCATTTTTTAAAAATTGAAAAAAAATATATATCATGATATTTAAGATTATCAAAAAAATACGGTGTCAAAAATCGCAACCTGGAGAGATTCAAGTGCAAACGCTGGCTCAACCTTACGAGATAGGCTTAAAGTATGTTTGAAATAATTGTTCTCCTAGAATTAGCCTACAATAATCTCAATATTTGTGAGAGCAAAGATCTATTATTTAAGATCATTTAAATAAAAAACCGTGTTAATTGTTATTGTTAAATAAAAAAAAATAATTAATTGTTAATTAGTCAAATAGATATTACACAAATTAGGAATATAACGACATTAAAAGTAACAACCTAAACATAGCTGCAATCAAGTCCGTGAGAGCATATTATACGTTTTAAGAATAAGCATTTTAGTGTAATCATTTCTAAAAAATGCAATCAGGAATATTCAAAGCTCACTTAAGGTAAAAGTTAATGCATTCAAAGAATTCTTCATTCTATGTACATAAAATCTGCCTCCGTAGCCTAGTGGTGAGGGCAAGTGCTTTGGAAACCGGAGGTCGTGGGTTCGATTACTGCGGGGATTCAACATATTTTTATTGTTGTTTCCTAGTTGGTTAGGGAAATTTAGTTCGATCACCCAATTGTCTGAAAAGTAAGAAGATCCATGCGTCGAATGGGCATTTAAAAGTCGGTGGGAGACGGTCCATAAACCGCCTAATGGAAGGGGCGTTCACTGATATTTTTAAACATTGTGTGTTGTCATATAAACCTTACACAATAAATCAGTTAAGGTGATAGTTCTTAGGTCGATACCTCGGCTTATGAATGTGCGTTCACATCATATAATATTTAAGATCCAGCGAGACCTTAAGGAAAAATTTATGCGTAAAGCGTATGGTTATAGAACACATAAATTTTAGTTCGTTTTGTAGCTGGTTTTCCTATGCAGGACTTATCGAAAGAAAATCAGTCGTAAATGGAATGCAAGACTAAAAATTAGCGTTGCATTTTGCTAAACTTTTCAGTGTGAATAAATAGGATAAAAGTTTTACGCTTACTTCTGTGACATAACTGAAAAGTTAACCATAACTGAAAAGTTAACCTACATTTTATTCAACGTAACATTTCCCTACATATGCCTCTAAATTTGGTCCTAATGTGAGAATTTTTGTAGTTTAGAAGTGAGTAACTCTTGAATATCATTCCCAAATTTATTATAGAGTGAAGTGAACTAGAAATTGAGTATTCTATTATCATCAAAAACTATCCATAAATTGCAAACACAAATTAATATGGAATTTGAAAAAAATTGATACCGTTACTTTCATATTCAGTTTCTTGATAGAAAACTATACCTAAACCTTAGAGTTTTTCCTTCTTTTGGTAAAATTATGAAAGTTTCAAAGTGGCTCTTTGTGGAAGCTGCTTACCTTAGTTTTACTTACTTTGGCATTTTAATGAAGTAAAAGGGAAAAGTTAGGTTCTTAAGACTGTACGAATAGCAGCTGTTAATATTTCAATTTTTTTTTCATACAAAATTTTAAATCTTTTTATCAATAACAGAAAACGTCATACCATGTAAGTACAAAAAATGTGATACATGTTTTCTATAATATAATTTGTTTTCAATTAAAATATTTGTGTTTATTTGTTAACGTTTTCAATTGTTTGGATTATACATTACCATTTGTAACCATTCAACTAAAGTCATCAGTCAATCTGATATTGTTTTGCCTATTAATAAAATCTCCAATCAAGAAAGACACAAGGAAGGGCGCAAATCAAAGTTACAGGATACACCACGTTTTGCGTGATTGAGTCAATACGTACACGCAGGCAAACAATTTTGCTCTTCCTGTAAATCTAAATAATCATATTTTTACTCATACACAATGTTTTTCTTCCTTCATTTAAGACGTTTTACCCATTAAGGAAATGTAATAATGTTTATATACACAAATATTTGCTTTCCATTCAGTCATGATTTTAACAATGCGTTCAAATTAACAATGTCTTGAGACACACTACAACCCTACTTTTTTCTTGCCATAAAAGTATGTGTTTTTAATATATGGGCAAATTGTTGATGTAATCCATCCTTTTAGAAAAATTATATTATTAAAAGGATAAAAGAAAAAATATATAATATTTACATATTATTTAGCTACATAAAAAAAATTAAAAGTACTGCATGGAATATTTATTAATTAATGTTACGTGTCCTGAGATGGAGCGGGCCGTGGGCTCGAGACGGGGCTTCCTTGGCGGCCAGCGCAGGTGGGATTGCAGAAGAGTTCAAAAGCTTCCCAGTGACATCGCCGTGGAGGAGTCCGAAAGTAACAACGAGGTGGTTTTATGTGCGAGTCCAGCATAGCCCGTCTTTGATGCCACGAGGACAAAGTTGAAGAAAGATTGTTATATTTTTTTTACTAACCTACAGTGTCCCACGACTGAGTAAAGGCCTGCTCAACGCTTTCCATTCATACCTTTACACCTTTAATTATTAAATACAACAGAAATAACTTTCGTCTTGTTTTTATGTCAAAATAATAAATTTAAAACTTCTTAATGTTAAGGTAGAACTTTTAAAATTTCAAGAGAAACTTTATTTAAATTTAAGCTGCGAGCAACAGTAAGATATTCTGAGAGCGATGTCCGCTTAAGAAATTATGCTAACTATGTAGACGTAACATAAAATAAAGCACGTTGAAACAAGTATATCTACATGATTGAGAGGTATTTGGGTTTCTATGTTCATGGCTATAAATAATATAATGTTCTGTCAAAATTGTCTTAAACCTTCGCATTATTTCGTTAGCCTACACCTGCAAAGTTTAAATTTCAAATATTAATTCAAGATCACGAACAGATGCACAGGCATGATGTACCCTTTAAAACTTAAAAGGCTTCGTTATTTGTTATACATCCGGTAAATTGAGTCATATAAAAATCTAAAGTATTAACCTTAGCCTTTTTATCTTGAACTCGATTTTAGTATTATCAGCATAAATAAACACTTACGCTTTACAATATGGATTATAAATTAATATCTGTTTATTTTAGATGAAAAACCAGATTTAAGAGTTTCACGTCTTGTTTACAAATGCATATAAAACCCGTGAATAAACATATAGCCCAAATTAAAATACCCTTAACAGATTTTATACACGACATCATCTTGATAAACAATAGTTCGGTTAGATCCGCAATGCGATTATTAAGGAGTGATTGACAGATGACAAGCACCAGACAACTCAGTCTGTCCTGTAACCAAGATCCCAAAACAACAACGTACTCAAAAGGCAAAAGTTTATTATTTTGTAACATTATTTAACTATTTATTTCAGCACAAAATCATAAATCGATAATTTTCCAGAGCGGACTTTGCTATATATGAAAAATTGTTTCATTGCAGCAAATTTTCTTTTGCAAATTCTACTTTACTTCAACGGGTAAACTGTCACTCAAATTTTCAAAAGCTCGATAGAACCAATCATTTCCCCTAAAGTTTCGATGTGTATTATGTTTCCTGTGTAAATAAATAATTTGTAATCTACAAACATATTTTTTTAAAACACCATCCATCCACCATCATCCGTACTTCCCCACGTTAACGTTGTGTCTTGTTAAAATACCTACAAAGTTACTTCATTTGCATCTGAAAATAATTTTCTAACACAGAGTTAGATGGAAACTTTATCATTGTATCTAATAACAATGCTAATGTCTGTAATATCTTCGGAAATATTAATCAGTATGAAATGAGAATAAAATAATTTATATCAAATAGATTTGCTATCAAAGGTAGTTAAATAAAAAGTATCAATGCTGTATTGCTTAAAATCACTTCGTATATGTTATAAGCATTAAAATTTTAATTGCATGTTTATTCAATGCTTATAACATAATATGAAACTTAATACAACAGTAAGTCGTAACAACGTCCGTATCATAATAATTACAGTAGACATTTAACACATCCTTTTTATTAAATACTTTTGAAATACATCGTACTGTGATTAAATTGATTACTAAAACGTTTTAATCAAAGTCCTTAAACGTTTGTTACATGCTAAAACATATTTTACTAGAGTACATCAATTTTTAATCTTGTAAGAGCGGGCTTTACGATGCATGACTAACTTTAATGTAGAAGCGCTTAAATTAATCGACGTAGTACAAATTCGTATGCTTTTTTAGTATATTTTTTAAAAATGAGACTATGATCTCAGAATTAAAGAAACATTAAATGTCAATAAAACTATTGACTTATTATTATTATGGCCGTTTTCAGAGGCATTATTCTTAAATATAGTAAATATGTCTATATTATACATTTTATTTGTATAAAATTTCGAACTTTTGCGTCACTGACGTGCATATTGTGCCATGTTAGTGCTTTGTTCACATTATCAATAAAATTGAATGAATTAAATAAATAAAAATGTTATGTGGGTACAATGCTTTATTAAAATTACGTTTTTGCTTTATTATTTCTAGTATCTATTGTTTCTTTTGTTAAATCATTGTGTAAGTAAGTACAGTACAGTAAGTACTTTAAGTTTTGTTTGTCATGTCTATTGACGATAAAATCAAATTGATGTTGATATTTTTAATTGAAATATTAAAACTTAACATTTATATAAAAAAATATACAGAGAACTTTAAGTAAAAATGTTACTAATATTTTATGTCTTTGCTTCAATCTTCTATTTAACATCTTTTTAATATCTAGAATGTGCTCCCGTTCTTTTTTCCAATCCCGTTGCTTATCCCACTGGTTAAAGGACTTTTTATGATATCGGGTAGACATTACGAACTTTTCTGTGAACAAAGTGTAAATATTGACCATAATAAATTTTTATTACATTAAGTAAGTGGCTGCGGCATAGAATTCAGCTTCCCCATTTCCTCCCGCGGGTGTCGTAAGAGGCGACTAAGGGAAAAGTCACTTACAATACCATACTATGACGGCCGACAGATGGCGGTATAACCATCTCCACCTTCAGATCCCAAAATACCGAAACCCTCAACGGGCAGCAGCGTTCGAGGTGTAAAGGATCTGAAGGAAATGCGGTTGCCAACCCGCACGCCAAGCGTGGCAACTATGGCAAAACCCCCTCATGAAGAATGACAACGACGTGCGGCCCCCAGTCCCCGGCAGCCCCACTATTCCTGGCTACGGTAGCGGCCTAGGTAACGGTGGGGCAGGGGGTGCTAAGAATCCCCGGGTGGGATTCGGCTACCACCAACGACGACTGGACCTGGCAACTTTCAACGCACGGACATTGAGGACCGACGAGAGGATGACAGAGCTGGAAGAAGAGGTAAACAGGCTGCGTTGGATATCAGGATTATCTGAAGTCCGAAGAGAGGGGAGGAACGATAATCCTTGAATCCGGCAACCTGTTTTCCAGCGGAGGGTGACCAACTATCTCAAGGAGGTGTCGGATTTATCATCCGCAAGTCTCTCATTAACAACATTGTTAAAATCGAAAGTGTGTCGTCAAGGGTCGCATACCTTATACTCAGAATATCCAAACGATATTCGTTGAAGGTCATACAGGTATATGCACCGACATCGACACACTCTGATGAGGAGGTCGAGGCAATGTATGAGGATATTTCACGCGCCATACATTCCTCCAAAACTCAATACATGGTGTTGATGGGAGACTTTAATGCAAAACTAGGGAAAAGGAAAGACGATGAGCTGAGAGTAGGCAATTTTGGAATAGGACAACGGAACCCAAGAGGGCAACAGCTGGCTGACTTTATGGAGAGGGAAGGACTATATATGATGAACTCCTTCTTCAAGAAGCAGCCCCACAGAAAGTGGACCTGGATAAGCCCCGATGGTTCCGTAAAAAACGAGATTGACTTTATCATGACGACCAAACGCCAAATATTCAATGATGTCTCTGTGATTGCAAGGTTTAAAACCGGCAGCGATCACAGACTGGTAAGAGGCACATTGAATCTTAACATTAGGCTTGAAAGATCTCGTCTGATAAAGTCCACGCTTCGTCCGTCTCGTGCCCATATTCAAAATGCCCATGGCTTTCAGCTCGAACTTAGCAATCGCTTCCAAACCCTAGACAAGTGCAACACTGTGGACGATATTAACACTAAGCTCGTGGAAACTGTTCATGGTGTGGGTTCTAGGTTTTATAAAACACACCGCAAAACTGGAACCCAAAAACTCTCTGATGCCACTCTTAACCTTCTGGATACAAGACGGAAGATGCGGCTACAGTCTTCTTCTGATAAGTCAGATTATAGGCAGCTTAATAGACAGATCTCCAAGTATATGCGGCGGATTTGCGTAACTTATACATCTCGTATTAAAGAAGCAATAGAACGGAACCAAGGTTCTAAAGTCCTCGCCAGAGATCTGTCTATCGGGCAAAAGTCAGTTGACTAAGTTGAAGACCGATAATAGGACCGTCATCTCCAGTAGGCCGGAGGTTTGGGTGAGATTGAGAGGTTCTATGGACAGTTGACACATCGTCGTCGGAGCTGCTGAAGCGAGTGACGACCGAAGAGCAAAGCTCACCGGCACAACTCGAAGATATCCGGACGTCGTCTGAGCGAAATACGAATGCCTCGACCAACTTAAGAACGGCAAAGCGCCTGGTGAGGACGAATTAACAGAGCTTAAAGCGGGTGGAGAACCGGTACTTGTAGTCCTTCAGAGGCTCTTTAATTTCGTCCTACAGGCTGGTATTACGCCAGAAGCGTGGAGCAGAAGCTTAGTGGTATTGTTTTTCAAGAAAGGCGATAAGAGCCTCTTGAAAAACTATAGACCGATTTCCCTTCTGAGCCGTGTTTATGTTCTGTTCTCGAGAGTCATCTTGAATCGCCTCGCTTCCAGACTAGACGACTTCCAGCCACCCGAACAAGCTGGATTCCGAAAAGGCTTTAGTACCATAGACCACATATTTACGCTGCGGCAGATTATACAGAAGACTGAGGAGTATAATTTGCCTTTATGCTTGGCGTTTGTGGACTATGAGAAAGCCTTTGATTCTGTCGAAATTTGGGCTGTGCTGCAGGCCCTTCAGCGTTGCCAAATTGACAGTCGGTATATCGAGGTGCTGAGGTGTTTGTACAGTAAAGCAACGATGTCCGTCCGACTACAATCCAGTAGTACGAAGCCTATTCAATTGCAGAAGGTGTAAGACAGGGTGATGTTATATCCCCGAAACTCTTTACCGCTGCATTGGAAGACGCATTCAAACTTTTGGATTGGAAAGGACGAGGTATAAACATCGATGGCGAGTACATCACCCACCTTAGATTTGCCGACGACATAGTCATAATGGCGGAGTCGCTGAGGACCTCAACGCATGCTCAATGACCTCAACAGTGTTTCAACACGTGGGCCTTAGGATGAACATGGAGAAGACGAAAGTCATGTCTAACGCCTCGCGTCATGCCCAGGCCGGTGGTTATTAGGGGACGCTGTGCTCGAAGTTGTTGACCAATCATATTTACCTGGGACAGAGTCCGGCTAGGTAAGTCCAACTTCGACGCAGAGGTCAATCGACGAATCCAACTCGGATGGCCAGCTTTCGGGAAGCTTAGACGATATCCCTCAATGCCTAAAAACTAAGGTCTTCAACCAGTGCGTGTTGCCAGTGATGACCTACGGAACTGAGACGTGGTCCTTCACTGCTGGCCGTATGAGGAAGCTCCAAGTCACTCAGCGAGCTATGGAGCGGGCTATGCTCGGAATTTCTCTGCGTGATAGAGTGCGTAATACAGACATCCGCAGCAGAACGATGGTGACCGACATAGCTCGCAAAGTTAGCAAGCTAAAGTGGCAATGGGCCGGCCATTTAGCTCGTAGAGCCGATAACCGATGGGGAAAAAAGTTCTCGAGTGGCAGCCCTGTACTGGTCATCGCAGAGGGGACGACCCCACGAGATGGAGTGACGACCTGTGCAAGTGTGCGGGAAGTCGGTGGATGCAGGTGGCGCAGGATCGTACTTCTTGGCGGCTCATGGGGGAGGCCTATGTCCAGCAGTGGACTTTCATAGGCTGATATGATGATGATGATGATGACATTAAGTAAAATTTTTGACTTTTTTTATCTAAAATTGGTCTATGTTTATATTTATTCCACGTATTAAAGTAATCAAAAACAATTTCAATCTTTAGAACCAAGCAGTTTATCAATCGTTACTGAGGTATTCTTTGATTTACAATTACCAATTCATTAATTTACTACACTTAATGTTCATTTATTATTGTTGCTGTTAAAAAATATAATATGAAACCAAGGTGTCACGAGTTCTTATATATCATCATAGGCTATAAGACTTTTGAAGGCGTGGAAATTGGAAGCATTTTATGCAAAAAATGTAGCCCCTACGAGCCTTTTTTCATAAAATGACATAATAGTATATTTCTTACAATAATTTCACGCTAAGTTCTAAATAACTTGCTTTGGTTACATAATAAACTACAAAAATAAACTACTACTAAAATAAACTACTTACTTATAATAGAATGTAAAATTATATGAAATCTCCGATACAATTATGTTCTTTATTTCCTAAATTTTTTTAATGCAATACCTAAAAAGTACTTTGCGGAATTCAATATAAAGTAGGCTTAAAAAATATTTAAAACAAAGACATGGTTTGGCTTTTAATAAAAAAATATGGAACTATTATAAGAATAATATTAAAATATCAAATATATTAACGAACAGTTTATTAACCTCGCAATGAAAACAAACCAGTTCTCATTCCTTGTTGCAATCAACTTCGCCTCGTTAATTTCTTAACAACAGAATTTAACAAGACCCGCCATAATTTTAGATTTAAGACAGAGTCAGTGCAAACTACATGAAGTCTTAGCAGAGCATTGTCTATTGGTCTCTTATAAAATCGTTTTTATACAAAAAAAACAAACTTTGTAAGGTATCAGGATGTTGGTATCTTATCACCACTTTGTTTTATTTTATTCTGATTATACTTTTTAAATCATTAAAGATTATTCTAACCTTTTTAATTGAAAATTGGTTTATTTTTATATTTATTCGACGCATTAAGATAACCACAAACCATTTAAAACTTTACAAGCAGTATCTAAAAATATCATTAATAAGGTATCCATTGATCGACAATTAACAATCTATAAACTTATTACACATAATGTTCATTCATTAAAGTTGCTGTAAAAAATATAATACGAACCCAATCCTAGTTATAATTTTATTATTCATTTATTGTATAAGAAGTAAGTCTACATAAGGAAAAGACATAATCAGTTAAATTAAGACAAAAATAAAAAATGAAGTTTTTTTATTTGTTTTTATTTAAATCTTTTTAATGAAAAAAAAAAAAAAGAAGATTTTATAAATAATCACAAACTTTAAAAAATTCCTTAAAACTTAATAAAGTTTCACCCCTTTAAATTTTAAAATTTTTTTTTTATTTTGACTTTAAGTTTCTAAACCCCATTTAATATTAATAATTTTTGTTAAAATTAGGTACAATTGTAAAAATGGATTTAATTTTTTAATTTTATTTATTAAAAGCGTAAAAAAATATAATAAAGGGTTCTTTTGTCATAAATAATTTTAATATTAATATATTACTGAAAGAAGAAGAAAAATTACCTTTTAATTTTTTTCTGCTTTTTTCGCATTTTTAAATTAAATTTATTTATTTTAAATTTTTTGAGTTGATAAAATGGGAACGGAATGAAAAATTCCAAATTTTTTTAAATTTTCAAATTTTTAATTGACCATTTTAAAAAAAAATTCTAATAAATTATCAACTAAACATTATTTTATTTTTTTTAAAAACCAAAAATAAAAAGTTAAACCCAAATTTTTAAATAAAAGTAAATTAAAAAAATTTATTTTTGACCCAAAGGTAATTTTAAAAAAATTTTGTGTTAATTTTCAATAAACTTAAATAAAAAAAATTTCCTTTTTAATTTCCTGAAAAAAGGAAAAAATTTTAATTACCGTTTGTTGAAAACTAAAAAATAAGGGAGAAAACCAGTTTGAAAAGTAAAAAATTTTTAATTTTTTATACGCTTGTTTTAAATATTTAATTTTTAATTCCTTTCCCTTCAAAACTTTTTTCAAAACTAATTTGTTCATCTTTTTGAACCATTTTTTAAAAATAAAAAAACCGTTTTTGTTTAACATTTTTAAAAATTTCCATTCTTTAAAAATTTTTATTAAATTAAATTATTCAATTTTGAAAAGGGAAGAGCAGTAGGGCCACCATAAATTACCAATTTAAGGCAAAAAACTAGGGGATCCCCAAAAAAGGTAAAATAGCTGTTCCCATAAATAATGGTTTTCCCTTTAACCGGATCAAAAGGCTAATTTCCCAAAATGGACCGTTGGGAGACCTTAAAAAATAACCTGAAGGGTAACTTTTCTTTAAATTTAAACTAAATAAAATTTAAGTGAACAAAGGAACCCCGTAAAACCCTTTTTCTTTTTCCTTTTTTCCTTTTTTAAAAATTAGGTTTTGATTTTTTTCAAACGGACACTTTAATTTCTTAAAAAATTTTGGCCCTAAGGCTTTTGTTTTAAAACTTTACTTAGATTGATGCCTTTAAATTTAAAATTAAAAAATTTCATTTAAACAATTAAAAGGACACCCGGATAAATTTAGGAAAAATTTTAAAACTGAAATTTTTATAAATTATAAATAAATTTTTATTTATTCAATATAATTAGGATTTTAGGTTATTACTTTTTATTTTTTATTTGTTTTAAATTAAAATTTTGTATTTCCCTAAAAACTACCTTGTATTTAAATCAATTAATTTATTTTATTGTGGTTTTGTTTTGTTGTTTAAAATTTTTCCAAAATAAAATTTATTTTCCCTTTCTTGTTTGGAATCCTAAAAAAAGGAAGTCTCCCTTTTTATTTATATATTATATATATATATATATATATATATATATACACAATATATATATATATTTTTTTTCCCTTTTTTTTAAATTTTTTTTGGAAATTTAACTTTTTACCCTAAAAAACCTTGTGGATTAAAAAGGGGCCAATCTTAAATATAGATTTTAACTATTTCCCAATAATTTCCCCTTTTAAAAAACCCCGGAGCATATATCTGTGAAACACATTTTAACATTAAAAAAATGAAAAGACAAATTCCCTCATTTAAGAGAAACAGTTCAATTTGACATAAAAATTTTACATTTAAAAAAAAAACTTTTTCCCTGGAAAATCGTGTCATAGGGGTTCTGACTAAATAAATACCTTAAAAGAAAATAATTATTTATCTTTTTTTCTTTTTACAAATAGTTTCTAGAGATAGATATCAGAGGTTTTAAATTCGGCGGCAGTAATTGCCAGGCAATTTCGTCTTCAGAGTGCTGTTTAAAGTCGGTAATATATTTTGTTAAAATTTTTCTGTTATTTTAAATACTTTATTTAAGAAGACTTATAGTGCCTAATAATCGAACCATTTTTTACCATAACAAAATATGCAATTCTAACTTTTTACCTATTTCAACCTATTAAAAATTAAACACTTAGCTCAATCAGTCTTATTGTATTCTATAACTTTTTATATAGCTTATTATATTTAATGCGTTTTACCTTCAAAAATTTTGGAAGTTGCACATGTCGATATAATGAACTCAAAACGGTAATAAACTCATATTACCAATTAGTATCAAACCCACGATATGCGATTCGTAAAAGCAAATAATCTATACCACGAGGTCGTAGAAACAATTGACTTAAATTAAGAAGACTTACTAAAACGGCTGCCAAAGATGCTTGACAACCGAAATTTGTACAGGACCATTAAAAAATATTAATATTCTATCCGTGTCGCGTTGCTATTCTTAGTCGAAGCTTAATCTAATAGCGGAATATAAAATCGATAGTTTGACATGGTTTTATTGAATATAAAATTAAAATGCTTTAAATTCAATAAGGATCTTAGAAATCATTGGTCTTAAAAAAATTTTAATTAAAACACTTAATTCGGATATAAAAAATATTAAGGACTAAAACTATTTTCATATACTTATGATTCATACATTTTTTTAACAATATTCAAATTAAACATAATTATTTCTTTTATTTACGCGATTATTATACATATCAAATCCACAAATTTACATTTTTTCAGCGTTACATAAATATATTTATTCTCGATTACCTCAATGTTCTGAAAAAACATTGAGATAAACATAAACAGTTGGTGATCATGGATGCAGGTAAGAATCCGAAACGTCGGGAATAAATATATTTGAGTAACGCGGAAAATTAGTGGATTTAATATCCAAATTGTAGTGCTTATAAACAAATGAAAGTACCGCTCTTTTCGTTGCTTATCTAAAAGAAAAAAAGGAACCAATAACATTTATTATAAAAATAATGTTCAAAAATATTTGACTTGAATGGATAATGAAAAGATTTTAATGTAATTTATGTATTAGTATCTTTAATATAATATATACGTCTGTAATACTTTATTTAATTAACGCGAATACTACGCATGATTTAATAAAAGACTAAAGATTTTATTGCGTTTAATTGTCATTATAATTTCCCCCACTTTCCACGATTACTTCACTCTCGTTTATATTTAATTTAATGCATGTTTTAAATTCATTTCAGCGTCTTCAATTAATAATTAGAACGAATTTACCCAATGCTTCTGTAATTTAATTACAGCTTTTTGTTGTGTGTATACAATATACGTAATCACACCGCTAGGCTCTTGATTTTGCATAAAGGGAACAATTGACATGGCGTGCAACCTACGTAATGAGTGCGGAAACAATTTGGCGTCACATAGCTTTTGTAGATCGGATTTTTTCATTTTTTAAAACTAAGCCTTTTTGGACATTTAATGAATATTATTTATTTGTTTACTTTTTTCTGAATTTCCAAATAAAATTAACCTCTAGCCTAGTGGTATTGGAAATGCCTTTGAAACGAAGGTTAAGGTTCAAACCTCGGGGACTCAAAAGATTGATGGATTGGTGAAAAAAAAGTGCCCCTGTCGGCGTAACTTTGCATTATAAATCTACCGCGTAGTCAGAACCCTTGGTCATATTTTAACGTAATTAGCGATAGAAGTTTATTATAGTGCTTATTTTTCTGTAATTTGATATTCTCAGCGTTTGTTACAAGAGTTTAAATTTAGATTTGAAAATGAAATATGGACTCTTAAAAAATATTTAGACTCTCCCAAATAAAACTTTTTAGTTGTTCCCTAAAGAAAGAACGAAAATATTTTTTTTTCGCTGCAGGTTTTAAACCAACGTCCTTTAGGTTGCAATAAGGCCACATACCATTAGGCAACAGACATGATTTTTTTCTGACATATTTAAATATTTAAAAAGTTACCCTTAGTAAAGAAAATCAATGTTGTATTGACTATAATATTTAAAAAACCAGTAACAAGAATATTTAAATATTTTTCTTGAGTACCCTTAAAGTTTAAAAAATTAAAATGTACTATCACTTTAAATTTAGGCATAGAGCTACGCTAAAATATTCTCAGAGCGACGTCTGCCTAAGAAAGTATGTACATAGTATAAAACATACACGAATCAATTAATGTGGGCAAAAGGCATTTGTATTGGTCTATCAAGAACTGTGATCGAATAGCGTCTATAATAATGACTGTAATAACACCTAATAGTATTTAATATCAACTTTGCCATCTTATAACTTAACAATTCAAGGTAGGATTTAAATCTTTGCCCGATTAATTATGGATATAGGGACATAGCCAAATAGTAATTAAAGTGATTTTTAAAACTTTATAACCGATTTAAATGTTTTCCTTTGTGATGCAAAGCATATTGGTTAAAATTGTTTTTAGATTGGAAATTTAATTAATTTAGACTAACGTTCATCGAATGTGATAAGAAAAGTTTGTTGTTGGTTTAATCAATTGTATTACTGCAGATAATGGCACTCATATTTGCAAGCAATATTATTTGACATAAAAACATTACATAATGAAATAATTGAATAGACAGTCCTTTATTCCATGTTGATTTATGGTTGACGTTACATTCAAGAAAATAAAAAACAAGTTAGTGCATGAATTTTTTCCGTCAAAAACACTGCAATAGAACTGTTCAATTCGATCTTTTTATAGCGGCCTTTGCTATGCAAGTCTTACTGAACGCAAGTCACAGTAAATAGAGCGGAAAGCAAAAACTTGGCGTTGCATTACACAAAATTTTAAATGACTGTATGAACGTTACATTTCACCTAAGATCTCTAGATATGTATTTTGCTTAATAGAATTTAAGGATAGATAAGTTCACTTTCATTATCATGAACTATTTACAATATGATGTCGAGTAGTTACTTAATATACTTACGCCGACATTCTGCTGATATAACTATAGGACTACTTTGTTTTGTTTAGATAACTTATAACAGGTAAAAAAATATATATTCTTAATAGGAAACTACATCGGAACTTGTATTTCTTCTATTGATTGAACAATGAAAGTTTTAAAGTAGCTCATCGGGAAAGCCTCTTATTTTAAGTTTACACTTTAGTTTAGATCTCGAAACTACAAATTGCAGTCGTTAATAACTATTTTTCAAAAAAAATATTAAAAAACTTTATTTAAATCACCGGGTAGCCTTATCATCATAATCATCAGCCTGTGTTAGTTCACTGTTGGACATAGGCCTCCCCTAATGCACGCATTCTACATTAGAGGGATTTTGGACCGTATCCCACCACGCTGGATTAGCAGGTAGTGGGCAGAACCTTATCATGGGATAGTAATGAAAATGTAGTATTTTATAAACTAAGTCGTTCTATAACACAAATTTGTATAAAAAAAAAAAAATATATTATATTTTATTAAATATTAATTGCTTAAAAAAATTATGAAACGATGGATAAGAATTACTGTATTTGAGTTCTTATATTCCATAAGCCATAACATTTTTTATAGTGATCTAGCAACGGATCTCTGTTTCTGTTTCCGCAAATGCGGAAGTTCCACGCACTTTTCAACATCCGTTCTGCTTCTGTTTCCGCAACTTTTATAACGGAGATTTAAACGGATGTGTACAACCGACAGCTGAGAATTACGCTTGCGCGGCGCGAGGCGCGTGCGAGCCGCTGGATGGTTGAATGCGCGGGGGAAGGGGTCAGCCAGCGTGTTTACGTATTTTTTCTCAAATGTAAGCGCGTAATATTTTCTGCTGCTGTTTGTGTCAATACATTTGTGTCATGTGTGTAACTTAATGAGGATCAGCAGAACCAGAAAATCTAGAGAGTTAATTAACTCCACTTACGATGATAGTATATCTTGTGTAGTGTGGGGTACATCGAAAAAGCGCCGAACTGGAATTGAGGATGAAGTCCAGCCGACGTCATTTTCAATGATGAAATCATCATTTCAAATGGTAGAATCCATGTTAAGTACAAACGGAGACCAAGAAATCTCGACTACAACTAACGAGAGTAACAATCTCCTATTGGAGATACAGTCACATTTTCAGGAGTACAAAAAAGAAAAGAGATTATCTTTAAATGAAGAGCCCCTTATGTGGTAATAATAAAATTCACACAAATACCGTAATCTTTGGCCAATAGTTTTTTCTTTTTTGGCATTGATGTTATGCTTCCAGACCCATGCCTTTGATAAGCTTCATATAACACAGAGTTCGCAGAAAGCCACCGTCCCCACGAACTACGTGACCGACACTTTTTGCTAAAAGTGAAGACCACACATACAGTACACTGGCGACTGTAATAATCGGTGACTGGGGGTGGTGAGAACCGCCCTAGAACGCGGGTGTATCTAGTGTACGCGGTGAGTGTGTTTCGCTGTGCTCGTAAGCGGGACGAACTAGAGGTGAGTGTGTGCTATCCCTACTCGGGTGGTGTGTGGGGTCTGACGTCGGGACCCCCGTTAGGTCCGGCGACCCCTTCCTCGTCCGGTTTCCTCGACCCGGTTCGAACATTTCGTGGTCTACCTTTTTATTCCAAAAGGCCTGGATCGGCCTTATCGTTGTTGCTTTCCAACAGAGGGTTCCGGTTGGCCTACCAATCCGGGTGTTTGGGTTAACTTTTAAGGTGCTCGTTGGGGTTCGGCAATTATCGGTCGCCGGTAAACCCATTTCCGTTCTACCCCACCGGCGCCCCCGGTGGGGGGGATGGTTTTTTCCACTACTTTTGGAAAACAAACCATCGGGTTTTTTAGGAGTGTGAAGGAATGAGGAGGAAAAGCCATTGCATAAGACTTGATTGGTCCCATGCATACCTTACCTTGAATTTTTTTTGAGGACATTTCTGAAAAATTGTTGGGTGATAGAGTCTGGCAAGGGAAAACCTTTTCCCCAACGTCCCAAATTAACCAAACGACATGTTGAGGCCGAAGGACACGCCAGGTATTTGCCTTCCCTTTCCCCCATGGGATCGGTTGGCGTAATTTTAGTTGCCCTTGGTGTTTGCTTCGGCCCCGCGTGGCCTTATCCCAACGCCCGGGTTTTAGGACCGGGGTATCGTGTAACTTCGTCGGAACGTCGAACGCGTAATCTTAGAAAGATTGGGTGTTAACTCCTTTAATTTTTCACTCCATTCAGAAACCATTCGTCTAAAAACGATTAATTGGTTTTTGGAAACTTTTTAGATATAGTTTGGTCCCAAGAACCGAACAATAAGGCGCGGTGTCATCGGCGAAAAGTTGCCAGATTAATCGTCGGGCTTTAGAATGTCGCTTAGTGTAGGATGAATAATAGGGTGATAAGACCGATCCGAAGGAAACCCCGGGGTGGACGGGCTCATGGACCCATGGTGCCCTGACCTCGATATCCCGGAAAAAGAGCGATTCGACAAGAAACTTTGGTGGGGAACCAGCCTGTCAAACACTTTGAGGTTAAAACAAATAAAAAACATATTATATTTATTAAATATTAATTGCTTAAAAAATTTATGAAACGATGGATAAGAATTACTGTATTTGAGTTCTTAAATTCCTTTTAAAAAAACAGGATTCGGATTTTAATTTTTTTCGTATGAAGCCATAACATTTTTAAAGTGATGCTGTGAACGGATCTCTGTTTCTGTTTCCGCAAAGTGGAAGTTCCAGGCTTTTCAACATCCGTTTCTGCATCTGTTTCCGCAACTTTTATAACGGAGATTTAAACGGATGTGTACAACCGACGGCTGAGAGTTACGCATGCGCGGTGCGAGGCGCGTGCGAGTCGCTGGTCGGTTGAATACGCGGGGGAGGGGTCAGCCAGCGTGTTTACGTACTTTTTCGTAAATGTAAGCGCGTAATATTTTCTGCTGCTGTTTGTGTCAATACATTTGTGTCATTTTTGTAACTTCATGACGATCAGCAGAACCAGACAATCTAGAAAGTTAATAAACTCCACATACGATGATAGTGTATCTTGTGTAGTGTGGGGTACATCGAAAAGGCGCCGACCTTGAATTAAGGATGAAGTCCAGCCGACGTCATTTTCAATGATGAAATCATCATTTCAAATGGTAGAATCCATGTTAAGTACAAACGGAGACCAAGAAATCTCGACTACAACTAACAACTAACTCAAGTGACAATCTCCTATTGGAGATACAGTCACCATTTTAGGAGTACAAAAAAGAAAAGAGCTTTTGCCACTAGTTCTTTTTTGGCATTGATGTTATGCTTCCAGACCCATGTCTTTGATAAGCTTCATCTAACACAGAGTTCGCAGAAGCTCACCGTCCCCACGAATTAGGTGACTGACACTTTTGCTAAAAGTTAAGACCACACATACAGTACATCTGGCGACTGTAATTATCGGTGACTGAGGGCGGTTAGAACCACCCTGGAACGCGGGTGTATCTAGTGTACGCGATGTGTGTGTTTCGCTGTGCTCGTAAGCGAGGGCGAACTAGAGGTGAGTGTGTGCTCATCCCTACTCGTGTGGTCTGATGTCGGGAATTCAGGTCTCCGCCCTCCTAGATACCATACCGGCCCTGGCCTGACCCGAGGACAACGGCCCCAGGTGGCGCCTCGGAAGCCTGGACCGAGAGCTGCTGAAGGAGGCGGCAATGTGCAGTCGTGGGTTTCTGCGCCCGACATTGTCGATGTGGAGGGGAGGCGCAATGGCTCCGGGACGCATGTCGCAAGTGTGCGACGCGTCGATGTCCGGCCAAACGTCTCCCTCCTAAACGCCGGTGTACTGGTGGAATCCAGAAATCGCCGCGATGCGCAGAGAGTGCATCGTGGCACGGCGCCAGTACACCCGTTGTCGTGGTCGACGGCGCAGAGACCCGGCCCTGGAGGCCGAATTGCTCGCCTCTTTCAGCAGCAAAAGGATGGCTCTCAAAGTGGGAATAGCCGAGGCGATCGCCGCGGCTAGGGAGGAGTTGTTGGCGGCGCTGGACAGTGATCCGTGGGGGCGGCCCTATAAAATGGTTATGAACAGGCTTCGTCCTTGGGCCCCCCCACTCACCGAGAGTCTGGCGCCGCAGATGGTAGCGGCGATCGCCGAGGCTTTATTCCCACAGCGAGAGGAGCACACGGCACCTTCCATGGTCCCAGATAGCACGGATGAGGTCGACCCAGTCCCGGAAGCGCCAGAAGTCACCCGGGAGAGTTTGGTGCGCCCTTCTAAAAATGAGGGCAAACGCACCGCCCCGGTTCCTGATGGCATTCTGGGTCGCGCGCTGGCGCTGGCCCTGGGGACGCCCTGGAGCCCAGAGTGAGGGCGATGTTTTCTGCCTGTCTGGCTCGCCTTAATACCACAGAGGTGGAAGACAGGCAGACTCGTCCCCATCCAAAGGAGGCTCGCCCTCCGCCTACAGGCCGATCGTGCTGTTGGACGATGTAGGAAAACCGGATGTGAATCGTGGCGGCCCGCATCGTCCAGCACCTGGAGCACGTCGGTCCAAATCTGGCGGAGTGGCAGTATGGATTCCGCTAGGGCTGGCCAATCGTCCACGCGGTGCTGTGGGTCAGGTCCCTGACGCAGGATGCAGTGTCTCGGGTGAGGGTGTTTTGGCGGTGTCACTCGACATCGCCAACGCATTTAACACCTTGCCCTGGGCCTGCATATGGAGGCGCTCCAATACCACGGGTGCCTCTCACCGCAAAGGGTGATCAGGGGCCTACCTGTCGCATCGACGTGTCGAATTCCCGAGCCGAGATGGGCCCGGACCATCGAGGTGACTACGTGAGTTCCACAGGGGTCGGTGTTGGGACCGCTTCTGTGGAACGTCCGTTTTGATTGGTGCTACGTGGCGGCAATATCGAGGGTGTCGACGTCACTTGCTACACGGACGACACCTCGTCACCGCCGTGGCACAATTTTCGCCCGTGGCACCAATTTCGCAGGGCTGCGATTCTCGCCACTGCCGGAGTCGCTCAAGTAATTGGGTGCATCCAGCGGCTGGTACTAGAGGTGGCGCTCGAAAATCCAAGGCCCTTTACTTTTACGGGCCTCGGAACGCGCCACCTGCGGACGCCCACATTATCGTTTGCGGCGTCCGCGTCGACGTCAAGCCGACAATAAATTATCTCGGCCTAGTCCTAGACCGCCGATGGAAGTTTTGCGCCCATTTTGAGCGCCTCGCCATACCGGACCATCTCCAGCGAGGCGGCGTGCCTGATGGCTGGCTCCTTGCTCTGGGACCAGACGCAGAAATCCTTGCGTCACTCTTCTTCTGGCGCGAGGGCGAGGTCTCGGGGCTGTAGGCCAGCCCCGTAAGAAATAGGGGCGCAGAGACGAACTGCGCTCCCTTGCAATACAGGAGGAGGAGCTGCGGCTGGAGCACCCCAGCGCCGGCCGTCAAATAGTGAAGCCATACGCCCGTTCTTAAGTGGTGGCTAGAAAGAGGACATGGCTCTCTAACATTCCGCGCGAGGCAGGTTCCTCGGGACACGGTTGTTTCGGAGGTACCGTGCCGCGTGGCCGGTAGGAGCCTACAGAGGAGTTCCACCACTGTGGCGTATGTGCCGAAGAGACGGCCCAACACGCGCTGGAAGAGTGCCCAGCCTGGGTCGAGCAACGCCGAGAGCTGCGTAGTGTCGTGGGGCACGACCTTTCGCTTCCTGCCGTAGTGCGCAGGATGCTAGAGAGCGAAAGGTCGTGGGGCGCCGTCCTTGCTTTCTGCGAGGACGTGATGACCCGGAAGGAGGCCGCGGAAAGGGAAAGGAGGCCGTGAGCGCCCTGGCTATCCGCAGAAGAAGGCCAGGGCGCCGAAGAGTGGCGTACGTGCGCAACCTTCCCCCCTGACACTGAGCCCCTGGGCGGCCGGCAAGAGGGTGCCCGCCGCCCAGAGAAGGGCTCAAGAGGGAGTGCCGTGCTGTTTGTTCCGGGACGGCACCTAAGGACGTTCCGGGTGTCCCAACACACCCGGTGAGAAGAGTCCCGAAAGAGGCGAGGGGTCATCAGCGCCCGCGGCCCGGCTATAGCGACAGGTGAAAGGAACAACCGTTGGTTTTAGTGGGTATACCGGCCGCTCCATCTTGGTCCGGGAGCCCACATATCCCGCTGCCCCTCACTTTGGCGGCGGGGAATCCGTAAGCTGGATTTTTCAAACGGCAAAAATAAAAAATAAAAAAAAAAATGGCATGCATAAGCCTGATTGGTCGTATGCATACCCTGTACAATGGGTAGTTTATGTTTGAGCGACATTTCACTGTAAGAATTCGTTACGTGATAGAGTCTGGTCGAAACGAACAAAGCCTTTCTCCTAACGTCCTGAATATGACCTTTGAACGACATGTTGACGTCAAAGGTCACGCTTAGGTATTTGGCCTTCTTTCCCATGGGATCGTTTGGCTGTAGAGTTTTAGTTGCCCTAGTGTTTGGCGTCGGCCACCACGTGGCCTTATCCTGACGCCTGGGTTTAGGAGCAGGGGTATCGTGAAATCACGACGTAATCTAGACCAATTAAAGTGTATTGCTATACTTAAATTTTTCACTCCATTTACGAAACCATTCGCCTGAACGATTGATCGCGTTTTGGAGCTTTTTATAGATATAGTTTGGTCTTAGCAACGAACAATAGAGGGCGGTGTCATCGGCGAAAAGTGCCAGATTGACATCGTCGGGCTTTGGAATGTCGCTAGTGTAGAGCGTGAATAATAGAGGTGATAAGACCGATCCTTGAAGGACTTGGAGTGGACGGCCCATGGACATGGTGCCCTCGGCTTGATATCGAAAAGAGCGATTTGAAAAGTAGGCTTAGGTGATGTGAACCAGCCTGTCTAGCACTTTGAGAGTTTACAGCTGTAATCGAAGCGAACGCAAAACGACAAAGTCTGCAAAACTGCCAGACTTTGTCAAATGCTTGCACATCATCGAAAGACAGCTCCATGTGGTATCGGGCGTTTGATTGATGTAGGCCGTTCAGAATCAATTCCGTCGGCGATGATTTGATCGGACACGCTTCCACACGCCATGGCTTCTATCCAGGCGTCAGGAAAAGTGAAAGTCGACTATAATATTTTAAAAATGTTGACCAATACACAGACAATAGGGCCTGGCAAGTATTTTAAAGTTTTGTTAGAAATACGGTCCGGACCAGGTGCCAACCTGGGTTTAAGATCCTTAATGATATCGCGGTCTCCTCCGGGTTCACTAGCTCTAAACTTTCACCCTCTGGTGGTACGCCAATGTTTGTTAGTACCCCCCAGCAGCGTCGCCAGTAAACAATTATATAGCGGAGCTGGTCTTATATACGAAGAATACCGGAACAGATTGTTTGGTCTAAAAGCGGCCAAATTACTTTTTATAAAATATAACTTGCCACTACTAAATTTTGAATATTAATAAAATCTTCAGTTGCAAAGTTGCAATATTGCTTTCTATGGTAGATTTCTTATATATCTATTTCTAATTTAGATTTGATACTTAATAAAGAATTATGTTTGTAAACTTGTTTTTTTTTTCATATTATTTAGACTTCCGTTTCCGCATCCGTTTCCATTTCCGCTAAAATTTAATTTTGATATCTGTTTCCGTTTCTGGTTCCGCTAAGACACATCCGTTGCATCACTAATTTTTTAACTTCCAATGAGTTATTGTAAACATGTGCCAGTATGACTCTTTAACATTTTCTAGTGTAAAGCTAAAAGCATCTCTGGTTTTATTTTTACCATCAAAAATATTACTAATTTGCGAGTGTAGCGTTATGAAACGTTAATTAAAACTGCAACTACGCCCGTATTTTGCTGACGTGGACTTTGGGACTTCTTGAAAGAACAAGTTAACTGGTGGCCGGTGAAAAATTTGTTTTCTGTAGTAGGAAGTACAACTGTAGGAGTACATCGGCAGTTTAAATTTTTCCTTCTTTTGACTTAATGACGAAAGTTTCAGAGTGGCTTGTTATTAAAGATTCTTCTTAGCTTTACATAATTTGACATTCAAATTAAAGATGGAGAAAAGTGACTTTAAAGACATTACGAAACAAAGTTATTAAAATAAAGTATTGAAAAATGTAGTTATTAATTATTGATTTAATTAATTCATTTCGAAATTTTGACACAAGTTTTTGTTTACAATATTTCCTGATCTTCTTTGCCTTTCGTATAATTTATTAACGTGAGTTAAGGTCAGTCATATTTTTCATGAATGTTCGTACAACATATTATTATATACCTTTTGTCACGCAAACCAGGCAAGGCCTGAAATACTGTTATAAATTGCAATCTCTTCGGGTTTTTGTTGTATCAAAAATTATAATATATTCAATATTACCTTTTTCTTACATATTTACTCAATATTAATAAGTTTTTTTGTTGAGCAACATAAATACAAGTATACAATGGAAATAGAGACGATCTATAAAAGTAATGTTTTTTTACTATGCCAAATAAAAAATATTCTCATTAAAATAAAAAATATCTTCATTAACAACCTACTTTGTAACTTGAGTCTATTGTCTGAATAGACTCAAGTTGAGTTTAACTTATTTTGTTTCTAAAAAAATATCCAATTAGAATGAATATAACAATCTTCAATCAATGTAACATAGTACACTACGCCGTGCTTGATTAAATACAAACACATAAGTAAACAATCTAAGTAAGGTTATTTTTACTCACATGCATATATATATATATATATTAGTGCAATTAATATAATAATTCACAAACATTTAGTGCAAATATTAATGGATCATTGTTAAACTTAAAAAAGAGAAGTGTAAGGAAGTGGGTACTAAGACTTAGTTCTGACTTGTCATAGTTTCGTATTTGCGCGACACAATAAAAAATCTGAAATTAATATTTTGATGAAGGTAGCATCGATATCATTATGTATGAAAATTTCTAAATATTAAAGAACACCTTTATTTAAAATATTTGCGATAAAAATATTCAGTCGCTAGAGACCAAGAGTGTACCATCTGCGTTAAAAATAGATAAAACTATGCATTAGCGTATATTATTAATATAACGAGTGCTTATATAAGGGATATATATAAACCCCTAAATGGAGGAGGCGTCCAATAGACATAAGCCTCCCTTATGTCTAGCAGTGGGCTAACACAGGCTGTTGATGACGATGATGGTATAAGGGATGTCTGACAATCGGGTGATCGGCCTGCATTGCTCTAACCAACTAGGAAACAACTTAGAAAAGTAGTTGAGTCCCCGTAGCATTCGAACCCGTGACCGTCTACCGTTAGTAAACACAAAGCTGCCTTTAATTTATACCAATTCATTAATGTTTTAAGAGCTCAGTCTGCCATACTTACCATAAAATATAAAAAAAAAGTTTGAAATGTCTGGACTACGATAAAAATAAAAATTACGAAAAAATATAATAACAATAGAAATGCTAAGAGAAAAACTAAAATCCGTTGCATTAAATGAACTTAAAAAAGTAAATAAATTACAAATTACAGTGCCAACAATTTTTAAAATTTATTAATTTTTATTTGCTATAAAACTTTACAAAGTTCCTTCGGAGTTTAATTCTCAAGGGATTAAAATGTTTAGTAATTTTAAAAGAAAAACACCTATCCTTCGCTTCAAACAGTTTCGATAAAAAACAGAATACCTAGAAACGTTAACAAATAAACTCTAATAATTCAAAACAAATTGATATTGTACTCGTAAGTCATTTATTTTTCCAAAACATGTATCGCATTTTTTGTATTTACACATGACAAGACGCAAACAGCAATAAGGTATTGTGTTATAAAGTAAATAGATTTTATTTAATTTTATTTAAATATTTCCAGCTGCTTTTCGTACAGTCTTAAGAACCAAACTTTTCCCTTTTTCTTCATTAGAATGCCAAACTAAGTAAAACTAAGGTAAGCAGCTTCCGCAAAGAGCCACTTTGAAACTTTCATAATTTAATCAAAATAAGAAAAAATACTAAGGTTCAGGTATAGTTTTCTATTAAGAAACCAAATTTCTACTGACCACAAGTTAACTTGTTATTTGAAGTAGTTAACGTCATCCGAATATGAAAGTAACGATATGAAATAGTTAGAAAATAAATATTTAGTCGAATTTCCATCTTACGAATGGTTTTTGATGACGAAAAATTACTTAATTTCTAGTTTATTCACTCTATAATATATTTGGAAATGATATTCAAAAGTTACTCACTCCTAAACTATAGAAATTCTCACATAAGGAGCAAATTTAGAGGCACGTATAACGAAATGTTACGAAGAATAAAATGTAGGTTAACTTTTCAGATATGTCACTGAAGTAACCGTAAAACTTTTGATCCTATTTATTCACACTGAAAAGTTTAGTAAAATGCAACGCCAATTTTTAGTTTTCCGCTCCATTCACGAGCAATTTTCTTTCGATAACTATTGCATAGTAAAACCAGCTATAAAAAGATCTAAAATTGATGTGTTTTATTACCATTCGCTTTACGCATAATTTTTTCTTAAATAATCTCGCTGGATCATAGTTATTTTATGAATATACATGCATATAAGGCGACGTTTTCAAATTAAGAACTATCACCTATTTTTATTAATTGTCTAAAGTTTAATCTCAATACACATTGTTTAAAAATGTCAGCTTTAACACGTAGAAATGACTATATTGCCGCGCGATTTGTGCCACCGCATTTTAAATCTCTGATACCTTTTAAGGTATTCATATACTCAAAATATCGTCCGTGACACATTATGTGTACATAGAATGAAAAATGTTTTGAGTGCATGAGCTTCTATGTAAACTTACAATACACGATAATGAGCCTTAAATCAGCTTTGAACATGCCTTATTGCATTTGTATATGCCTGATTGCAAATAGAAATGTTCCCATTAAAATGGTTACTCTAAAAACATAGATATATGCTGTCGTAAACTTTTGATGAATGAAAGAGTTAATTCAAGAAGAACAATAATCAAAAACATACTTTAAGCCTATCTTTTAAGGTTGAGCCTGCGCTTGCAATTGAAACGCACGTTGCACTCACGGAATCACAGGGTTGTGATTTTTGATGCCGTAATTTTCTTAAGTTCTTAAACTACTCATCACAAAATAATTAAAAAAAATACACCAATTGACAGCTAAAAATCGGACCTCTTAGAGCGGAGAAACGAGGTTTAAACAATATAACGTATATTGTTATATGTTAATACGAGTATTTGAAAGAAAACTATTATATACTCCGAATTAAGTACGTACTTCTTTCCGGAAGTCGGTAAAAAAGGTATCTCTTAACGAGATAGTATACTTTTCATCATCGTGTATCGTACTGATTTTTTATCATTAAGGCTACCTTATTTATTTATCTTTTCAAAGAAACAGGATTTTATTAATGTTTTTAAGCCTTATTTTCAGATTCCAGTTAATCATAAACGAAGAAGTGCAGTATATATCACATCAAAGCAGAATTAAATACAATAATTTAACATATATTATTTAAACTCATAACAAGTTTCGCAGACGTTTCATCTAATTGAAAACATCGCTTTTGATCAACGAGCGCTATATGACGTACGATCCAAATTGTTTCCGCATCTCATTACGTGAGCTTGCACGCCAAGCTCAATTGTTGTTCATCTGTGTGCAAAATCAATAGCATAGCGAGTTTTAATAAATATATTGTTACGCACATCAGAAAGCACAAATAAATGCTTCGTTTGATACTAATTAGCTTACTGAACCAACGATTGTGTAATAATAAACTAATCTGCTTACATTCTTTTTTATTATATAATTTTCTTAGACATTGTATATATATAACTAAAGGGTTTTTTTATAATATCTTTATTATATTATTATCCTAGATTTTTATATTACTATAGTTATAAACTGAAAATTCCTGTAATTATCTCTTGAAAAAGACAAAATTTATTGGAGCTACATATATGCCAATAACGAAAAATATAATAACTAAAATCAGATAATACGTTAATGTGTGAAATGTTTTCTTGGCTCTGAATTATTTTATATTTAATAAAATCATGTCAAACCATCGATTTCATATTCAGCTACTTGATTGAATTTCGTCTAAGACCCGAGGCGTGACAAGGTTGGAATATAAATATCGATTGAATTTCGTGATTAAACCTTCACAAACAGCGTAATACGTTTGGAATCGTTTCATTGCATAAATCCTAAACTTAATTTTACACAAAACTTCCTAAACGCATTTCATAATTATTAATTCTTAATATGGGAAGATGTTATAGAAGCTAGATGTATAGAATACTGCGATATTTTACTTAAATAGGTAGCCTTAACTAATCCTCAAATCATGTTATGTTCAAATATATTTACATTTTATGTTGTAAGATTTGCTTTTAAGTTTGTTGAAACTTGTTATTGCATTATACAATAAACGGACATTATTCGTCATTATAGAAACTTTGTAAAGTTTTATAGCAAAAAAAAAAATTAATAAAGTAATAAATGCTCGACATTGTAATGCTACTTTATTTACTTTTTAAAGTTCATTTAATGCAACTGATTTTAGTTTTCCTTTTAGCATTTCTATTGTTATTATATTTTTTCGTAATTTTTATTTTTATCGCAGTCCAGACATTTCAAAAATATTTTTATACTTTAAGGAAAGTGTGGCAGATAAGCTATTAAAACATAAAGGAATTGTTATAAATTAAAGGCAGCTTTGTTTTTAAAAACTTTAGACGGTCACGGGTTCGAATGCTACCGGGACTCAACTACTTTTCTAAGTTGTTTCCTAGTTGGTTAGAGCTATGCAGTCCGATCAACCGATTGCCTGTAAAACAAGATGATCAATACGTCGGATGCGCATTTAAAAAGATGGTCCTGCGCCTGATCTCTCACCCGTTTTCCCATCAACTTAAAAACTGAAGGCAGTGAAATGCACCTGTGTTTTTGCTGCTTCTAGTTGATTTGCTATGGTGGTGATTGATTTTTATTAAAGATTAGCCGTCGTAGTCGGAACTGACTAGGATTAGGCTATTATTCATACTAATATTATAAACGAGAAAGTAATTCTGTCTGTCTGTTCGTCTTTACTGTCTCGACCATTAAACCGATTTTGATAAAATTTGGTACATACTTAGAGTAAAGTTATTCAATCCGAGAAAGGATATAGGCTTTTGTATAAAGTGGTTGAAATTAACGATAAGAGTTGTCCAAAGCGTATAAAATTTTATTTGGGATTTAATAGTATTGTTGATCATAAAACGATAAAATTTTTGTGCAAGATACTTGAAACGAGCTTTACATGGTTTTTACAAACAGTTTTGTACTTTTAAACTTTACGTGGATGAACTAGGTATTGAAATAGGAATAAAGCTAAATATTAAAATTTGTCATCGCCGAAGCTAAGGCAATGAAATTTTGTGTCTAATGATAGACACATACAAATATAACACCTTATTTATATTATACAATATACCTCGCGGACTCTCCTTTTCCAGGCGGATGAAGTCGCGGGTAACAGTATTATTATAATAGAGATCAGTTGATATAATATTGGGTAAATGTACGCTCAAAAAGGATGTTATCCTCTTTCTATAATTTCATACCCTCATAAGGTGAATATCTTAAACTACCAGAAAGAGATTAGACTAGTAACATGCTCATCTAGTAGATCATCTAACTTTTCAGGACATTAAGTGATCAGGTAACATTGCACAGGTTCATAACAAATTCCATTTATTGTTTGAGGCAGAACAAAAAATTATTAAATGTACGCCGTATCGAACCCACGACCTCCGGCATACAAACGACAAGCCCATACCACTAGTCTACCAAGACAGGCAGAACAATTCAGTGTCTGTGGTTCTGGTGTTCGAATTACAAAAAGATGTTTATGAATAGGGCAATATAAATCGTGTTCTTGAATCTTCATAAGTCAATATTGTGCGGTTTTCTATACCAAGTCATATAGGATTGAATTTTAAAAGCCTCAAGTCAATTTCATCATCGTAAACCATTCGAAATCTGCAAGCCTGAAGTTTGGTAACATTTAATAGAACTTTTCCTGTATTTCGCTAACGTTTACTTTGAGACTTCTTCAAAGAACAAGTTGGCTAGTGGCCGGCGGTAAATATGTTTTCTTTAGTAGGAAACAACATAGAAACTTTAACATTTTCCTTCTTTTGACCAAACGATAAAAGTTTATAAGTAGCTCTTACTAGAGCTATATCTAGTTTTACATTAATTTACAATATAAAGAAGGACTGGCTAAAGTTTAATAAAATACATTATGAAATGAATTAATTAATATTTTAATAATATTTACGTAAAAATGTGCCACGTTTGTACTTTGGGTCGAATCCTATTAGATTTTTTTTTGTTTTTTAGTTGTTGTGTGGTATTTTTCGTTTTTCCTGAAGCGTTAATACCTGCGGTATTTGAACTCACGACATTCGCTAGACCACGAAGACGGTGAAGTAAAGTGTCTTTAGGATACGACAAAATTTTAAAAATATAAATTAAATAAATTTTTCCGCCATTACAGTATATATTTGTATGAGTACATACATAGGTACTATACGAATATAAATAGTTACGATTCTTAAAAAATAGCTTGTTTACAGATGTTTTGTAAATTCAATGAAGTAATAACCACCAAATTGCACTTTTCTGCTTGGACGACGTTTTGTGAAAATATAATCGAATTAATTTAGTTCTCAGATAAAAGAATCAATACGTTACAAATGATTGCAGCAGAAATTTCCATGGACTCTAATGGTGAAATATGATACAATTGGATATCTCCAGTGTTTTTTATATATTTCAATTTATTTTGATTGAATCAAACATGATGTGTTGGGCTATTATTCAATAGTCTTTACCAGAGGTAAAGACTATTGAATAATAGAATTTTGAATGTTCTACTCTTAGCAGAAACATGTTAAAATAAAAAAGCACTTTTCTTAGTATTATTACTGTATTAACGTATTAAATTTATGTAGGAATTTTAATATATTTTTTATTATTTTATAAGCTGTATTCCAATCACTGTATAGAAAGGAAACAAGATTCGAAATCTGGTAAAAATAATTTTTTTTCATCAATTTTATTAATTAAAAAAATATACCCTAATCAAATAAAATATTCAAACCCTTAAAACGCAAAGTGCAAAAGCGGGAACAGGTCGTAATTTATTAATTTTCTCACCATCATTCAAATTCAAACAAAAAAAACTTAATGTTAATTGTTAAGAACATTATAACCTTTAAAAGTCTATACTCCTAGCGCCATCTTTTACACTACACGTTAACTAGATCGCCACGACCAGTTGCCCGCGATAATTTGGAGCGTGTAGGTAAGCCATTGGTTTTATTTACAAAAAGGTTGTAACGTTAGATACCTTTTTCAAAATATTCCGAGAGGTTGAAGTGAGTATTTAAATAATATTATTTATATTTATATACTTATTGCAAAACCTTAAAGTTAAGTATCAGAAGATGCGCACTTAATGCCATTATATGCACATAGCAAGCAGTTATTTAGTAATTTGTACAGTTAGTAATATTTGATATGGCTGCATAAATGCTGACAAGCGGATTTAACTGCATATTTTGTTAGAAGTTCCGGTGTTGGATCATTTAATTCAAATTCTTATATCTTTATTTAATATAGGTGTGATACACTCACTTCTGACCTGAGAAGAACCGGCGATATAAACCTAGCGAGAGTTTTTTTTGGAAACTTTAATAATAAACAAACAATTCCAAACATAAAATTATCACTTAATTAATTTAAGTTGGAGCGAGCATGCCTATACTAGAGCTATTTAAAAAGTTATTTCCATTCACACACAAATGTTTATTGTATTTTTTTTTAAATTTAATAATGATCAAATTTTAAACGTTTTCTGGGATTTTGATATAAAAGCAAATACATTGTCCCATAAAAGATTTAGACATTATTTCCTGTTTATTTACTAGAAGAATTAGTCTACGTTTATTCCTTGTGTTAAAAAAGTCTCTGGTTCTGGTTATATGTATATAGACTGCACTCATACTTAGTCATACTTCGTGTAGCACGTTAAAGAACATTGAAGAATAAATCTTAAAATATTTGTGTCAAAGTTTAATTTGAGAACTAGACAAAAATAGTACAAAACATATCTTTAATTTAATTTCAAACGTTCGTGTGTCTAAATTGCAGTTAAACTATATTATATTACAAGCCCAACGTACATCTAATTGATACAAGTGGTTGTCACCCTTTTACTTAACGCTTTGAGCAGCCACTGTAAGGCGCTAGTGGGCTTGTTGGCATCTTGGGTGGAAAATTCCATGGACGCTTTGCATTCCAGCAGATTACTGTCGTTCCCGTCATGGCTTACGTAGATTCTCACTTCCCGGATTCTGTAATAAAAAGACGCTTTTCGAGTTGGTATGTATCTTGATAATAGAATTAAAATGTCTTCAATTAGTTACGTATCTGCCTAAACTATTTTTTGTTAATCCTATTGTCAATTGTATATCTGACATGCTATATAACAATTTGAAAAAATGTACGACTGTTTGACCTTTCGTAGAAATTAATAAGTTTTATCATTAGTTATATATTGAAGTTGGGAATTAAAATATAAAATAATTATAGTCTTATTCACATATTTTTCTATTTTAGTGTACCACAAGGCATAAATTTAAAATAAATAGTAAAAGCAATATTAATTATTATAAAGTGTTTTAAAGTAAAATATTTATTAACGAATTACCAAAAGCATCTTCTGCATCTTTCCTCACGAAGAGATGTGTATTAATAAATGCTAAAAACCAAAAAAATATTTTTGTAAATCCGTACATAAGCCAAATAAGTATGTATTACTTTATTAGAATTAAAGCCTTAGCATACAATTTGGATTTACGTTTATCGAATATAATGTTAAAAGTTTTTCAAGTTATAACTGATAGGAGCTTGGGAGTAAATTTATGCTTCGTTATCTGTAGTTTCATTTCAATATATCTGCTCTTACTGTCATAACTTTAGCAACGCAATTAATCTTCCTTCACGAGCCGAATTCTAATTCGGTTTTTATTGCCATTAATTTAATAACACAACCAAACAAATCTGTGTGACTTTATAAATATGTTTTATGTCATATTGTAACAATCGTTTTTGATTTTTTGGAGAGGGCATTACAATGAAATAAAACACACAGGCTTTTAAATAACTATGAAAAAAATATGTTTAGCAAATTTTCCCCAAGTAAATGCATGCTACTCGCTTCAAACTTGGACCAGCTACTGCACGGAGATCGGCATCTCACCTGGTAGGGGGTCGACCAATGCTCCGTCTTCCCGAATGCGGCGTACACTCCAGAACCTTATTGGCCCGTCGGCCAACGGTTCTTCTGACTACTTGACCGGCCCTTTGCCACTTCAACGAGCTGGTCCTTTACACTATTTCGGTGTTCTATGCGCGATTAATTCATAAAGAATTTGGTGGATACTTGATCATCATCATCATCAGCTTGTGATAGTCCACTGCATGGACATAGGCCTCCCCTAATATACCCCTATCCATTTGGAGGTTTTGGACCGTATCCCACCACGCTAGTCCAATGCGGGTTGGTGGGTGAACTGTCTTTTCACATGACCATCCGACGCATGGATCATCTTACTTTTTAGACAATTGGGTTATCAGCCCAAAATGCCCTAACCAACTAAGAAACAACAATGAACATTTATTGAGTCCCCGCAGGATTTGAACCTACGACCTCCGGTTTGGAAAGCACACGCCCATACCACTAGGCTACGGAGGCAGTTAAGGTGAATACTTACATAAGATTTATTCAGTTATCTGTAGTGTTACAAGAATCTCAATCTCAATTAAAAAACAGCCAACAATAACATTTTGAATTAATTCGATTCAAACAATGTCGATTTCAAGTAAATAATTGAATCCACAACAATCAGAAAATCGATTAAAACTTTTTAGAGTTTCTAGACTTCAATTGTTCGAGCCTTAGACATGATTTATCTTAAGTAAATAGTTTCATAGATCTCAACAACAACATTCTACTACTAGTACTTAACAATTTTAATGAGAGGTCGCTCAATTTTTAAACTACTCAATATTTTTTGTTTACAAAATAAATACATACAAAATAAAATCTCTTTGAAATAAAATCTACCATTTATATTTTAATTATAATTGTGCAACCTATAATTAAAATGGTTATCGATATTTATTAAAACAAAGTTAGTGCTATCACCTGCGAAAACTAAGAATAGATTCTATATCACTTGTTAAAAATATTATTTTCTTTTTAAATATATTCTCATGTCATTTATATTTTGGATGTGACTTTAAATAAATTCCAAAGTAACCTTTTCAAGTACGCAGTGCGATTATATTCGTAAATTATAGATTTATATTCAAGACAATAAAGAAAAATAAAAAAATAAACCGACACATATTCGATCATAGTATCGAAGTAACATCTTTTAAACCCCCTGGAAGAAGTGGTAGCTATGTGACAAAAGTAAATGGATTCCAAACTGTTTCCATATCTCATTACGCGTGGTTGAAAGCCGAGCTCAGCCATTCTCCAACTACATGTAAAATCAATAGCCTAGCGCTTTAATAAAATATATTGCCGCATACACAAACCTGCATAAGGTATAAATACAACGAAAAAAATTTTTTAATTTTGTTCAATTCAAAAAAACCTTTTTAAAGAGCAGTTTAAATCATGAAGTTGCCACTATCGTTCTATTATACGTTGGAACAATAAAAGCATTGAAGTATTTGTATTTTGTTCTGTAAAATAAATGTTATTCGTACTGTTTCGAGTTTTATTAACTTTTACCTCAATAACTAATAAAAACTGTGTAAAAGATGGAGGTAAAGTTTATTATCAAAGAGGGTACATTTTACTATACATATAACGATTATGAAAGTGTGTAAACTATGCATTGAATACCATAAGAAAATACACAAATAGTTTTACTTAATTCGTTATACGTTCTGATAAGTAGTGTGTAAAAATCAAACCTTACCTTTGAGATATAAAGTTGTTTTTTGATCATATTTGGAAATAATGTCCGTGCTAATTATTTGAGAACCTATCAAAATCTCATTTGAGAATAAAACCAAAACTTAGATTATTAGATAAAAAGAATACATTAAAGTAATCTTTTAAAACTAAAACATATTTTATAAACGCATTAAAACTAATTATATTATGAGCACAAAGTACATCTGATTGATACAAGCGATTGTCACCCTTTTAAGGCCAAGAGCAGCCACTGTAAGGCGCTAACGGGCCTGTTGGTATCTTGGGTGAAAATTCCATGGGCGCTTTCAATTCCAGTAGATTGCTGTCGTTCCCGTCATGGCTAACGAGGATTCTCACCTCCCGCATTCTGTAATAAAAGGACCCTTTTCAAGTTGGTATGTATAACTTAATAAAACAATTGAATTATCTAAACTTTGGAACGTATCTGTAAAAACTTTTTTTCCTTTATTGCCGTATTGCCTTAATTAATTAATTGTATTTTTAATAACTTAACTAATTGTTAACTGCATATTTGACACGGTATATTATATTAGACTTTTAGAAAAATGTTCGAAAAATGGACTTTTAAAGACATTATTAATAATGTTAAAATATGTATTAAACGAAAAGAATTACAAGTGAAGAAATGAAAATATACTTTTAACTCAAAAACAAGTTGAACACCTTTGAGTGGACTCAAGTAGAAATAGAAAATAAGTATTTAGGACGAACTTTGCCTTAGCACTTGCTTTTGCCCATTACAAATAGTCTTTCAGTGAATAAGAAGTTTAATGCCGATACGCAGAACATTCCCCTTCATATGACGTCACTGATCAATGGGTTTGTACTTCAACTTTTCGAATCATTCTACCTAATGAATGTTTACCCTGTCGGTTCATTCTGAAGACATCTTTTTCCTTATACACACACACACATGTACACAAAATATCTTTTGCTATAGCACATTTTCACTGTTTATGTACGTGTACACAAACTATATATCAAAAAGTCGAATTGATCACACAGTTTACTAGCTTGTTTTGCAATTTGGTAAATTTGAAAACTAATAGTAAAAGCTATATTTTATTTTATAAAGCATGGTAAAATGTTGTTCTTTTCACAATATTTTTTTAAGAGTTTAATATTTAACAGCTTTTATCACACACAGATGTTTATTAATAAATGCTAAAAACTTAAAACTGTGTACCATTGATTTTTGTATACATCGTCATGTAAACCAAATAAGTATCTATTATCTCATCAGGATTTAAAATTTTAGCATAACGATTTCAATCTTTTTTTTAAATAAAAGATATTAACTTCCCATTCGTTCTATGTTGACTTAATAATTTTGGCATAAGCAGTTTAAAATATGCTTGAGAAATAAAAAAATACGGCACCAAAAATCTAGTGCAATTAAATTACAAACGCTACCAAAACCTATATCTATATTTTAAGAACAACGCTCAATAAGCATTTTAATGTATACATTTTTAAAAATGGTAATCAGGCACACTTAAAGCTTATTTAATACCGTTTAGTTTCATATAAAACTTATTTTTTTACATTCGACACGACATTTTGTTGAAATTTTTCTAGATATAACTGATAGGATCTTGGGAGTAGATTTATGCTTTGCTATCTGTAGTTTGATTTCAATATATCGGCTATTAGTGTCATAACTTTAGCAAAGCAATTAATCTACCTTTACGACCAGAATACTAATTAGGTTTTTACTGTACTACACTGTGACATTCATCTTTGATTTTTTTGGAACGGACATTACAATGTACGACCTTTTAAAATACTAATAAAAATGTGTTTAGAAAGTTTCGCCGGTTAATCTCTACAATATAACTTTTATGAGTAACTTGCATTATATTTTAAATAAAGTTTTCTTGCAATCTGTTGAATATGCAATGTAGGTAAACGCGAATTACAAACCTGTGACAAATTTGATTCGATGTCTAATTAAACTTCCTCACTCATCATGCTTAGTTAATTAAATTCCTTTTTAAACAGCTAGTGTTTTATTTATTACTTTATACTAGGTAAAGCATAAAGTGATTATGATCGCTTTTATTGTCATAAAGCAGAATCATTCGAAATCTGAAAGCGTAATGTTTGGAGGAATAATTCAACTACGCCTGTATCTCGCTGATGTTAAGGTAAATAGCGGCTGGCGATAAATATGTTTGCTTTAGTAAAAAATAACATCGATTCTTAACAATATTCCTGTACTATGTCAATTCTAAAAGTATCAAATTTACTCTTTAATAACGTACTAATAATTACTGATTTTACTCTTTAGTCTTACATAACTTAGCATTATAATGAACGGATGGGAAGAGCTTTGTCTCTAAAGACGGTACGAAATTAAGTAATTAATATTGAAATGTTGTTTTTGCATAAAATTACTAGTCATGAATTGCTAATGCTTATTAACACATTTAATGACGGAATACTTGATAATCTTATTTACTAAAGGCAATTGTAGAAACTGTTAAATATCTACCGATATAAAATACAATTTTTAGAGAAAACTAGGCATATCTTGAAGATTTGTTTATACTCCCTTAAGACGAACACTACTTAGGAAAAGTAATAATTACTACAAATGTATATGTTTGCTTGGAATATTTCTTTAATTATGACTACGAAATTTTATATCATCACTCCGTGTTAGTCCCTTGTTGGACATAGGCCTCCTCTTATGCACATCTTCTCCATTAGGGAGTTTTGGACCGTATCCCACCACGCTGGTCCAAAGCGGGTTTGTGGGATAAATCTTAATGTACGTAAACTGCACGTATTAAGTATAACAAAATAATATGCGTTAAAATTAAAGTCATAAAAGATTATATCATAACAATTTTTCTTTTATAAAGAGTTTTTAAAAGAATCCTGCATTCTGGTTATTTATATCTATTTTGAATAACACAAAAAGTGAGTACCGATAGAAGAAAGACGATTCTGAAACAAAACAATAATTTTGTAGTAAAAGTTTAAGGTTACGTTTATTAAGGAAGGATTGCTCATCTCATCGCTTTGACACATAAAAAGAGCAAATTATCTTAGTGATAACGATGAGTAAATAAATTAATGTTGGGCAAACCACTGCGTATTTATCTACATCTTTTAATACGGCATTTAGACATGCAAAACAAATATTTTTTGCAAAAGAATGGCACAAACAAGTGCTTTTATGCAGACAAATTCGACATTTCTTTTTCATTGGCTGCTGTTACTCCAAAGCGGAATAACAATCAATGATTAAATGTTACTGTATATATATGTTTTGAAGCCGTTTTTGTTGCTGAATATATTAATATTTAGATATTTTTACACTAGCGACAAACTTAGAAATAATAAAGAGATACTTTATTCGAATTTAAGATGCGCGTGACACTAAAATATTTTAAGAGCCACGTGCGCTAAAAAGATTATGCTAACTTTCTTTATACATACATTCTCGTATTTACATAAAACATTTTCAAATAAACTAACTCAAATATCGCCACACGACTAAAATATAGCATAAGACAAACAACATTCTAAATATTATCTAGAATTCCAGATATTATCTATATATTTTTGTAATATAGGCTGAGATACAATTATTGAATTTCAAAAATAGGATAATCTAAAACGCCATTTTGTCATTACGATTGCCTAGTATATTGTATCCAATACACATAGATAACTAAATTGCTATGATTAAAAGGCGATGTGCCATGTATATACTACAGTAGCTTATAATGTTTTTCTAGAACCTTAAAAACAATGATTTTTGTGTTATCAGTACTTCCTCATTATGAGCTCTTTGTTTACGTTAATTAAAAGTCTAATTTGGTTAAACTATAGATTATCTAGTCATTACATTGAGTTTTCACTCCGAAATATCATTATTGACTATTTGAAACATCCAACTTATACATTCAGGGTTAATACTACTGTGGAACATAAGTAATTTAACTTAAAAAAAACTGGCTTAAGATAAATCCTTTATGTTCTTCTAACAGAATTCATCATTAACAAATATAAAACAAGGTGTCAAATGACGTTATTGTGTTAAAAGTTACTATAATATAAATGAATTTTTAAATGATAACACGGACTAGTATTGGAATCCTCACTCCAGGTTTTGTTTTAAATTAAAATAATATGTATTCTTATATTCTTTGTTAATAGTTTTTTAAGATGACATAAAAACCCGCTGAGTTTCTTTCGCCGTTTCTTCTCAGGTCTGAGGCGTCCTATTTCGAACCGATGTGTGAACTTCTCAATTAAATTAAGATTTTTGCATTTGATCAAATTTCAACAATGGGGGCCCGCATCTATCCAGCAAATATTTTTGCAGCAAATATTAGCTAACTGCACCAGAGTAGACGCATACCAGAAAAGTTGTCCCACCCATATACTTATACAGCCCTGTTATATTGGACAGATATTGTGATAAAACATACAAAAAGTAATTGTACGAAAATGATAATTTCATACATTTGTTAAGTTGATTCATTTTAAAACGCTCCCAATTTTATGCATATGGCTTCAATGTGGTCAGTTCTTATTGACATTAAAGCTTTACAACTAACGTTTTGCGTAATAAATAAAAAGTTGCCACTTTTATTACAAAATGCTGCCCACAATTGAGTATTACTAGTGTTATTATTAGTAAATTTTGTATTTATATATTAATATTTTATGTTTTAATTGATGATCTATTACCATTAATGCACTTGTAATTTTTATACCTGCTCAGTAAAGCGAAAGTGAAGGAGTCGCTGTATTTTTTCGTTCTTAAACTGGTACACGCTAAATTATTAAGTTTTTAAGCGCACACATCAAATGCTTGCATTTAAACTTTCTGCACTCATTTCGATACCTCCGTATAATATTTATTGTGACTATGACCATTTGACTGCTTTTCGTTTTTTATCAGGCAAAATAAATATTTCTTTGGTAGATAATTGATTAAAAAAAAGGCAAGAGATTAAAAAAGTTGGCGAAGTGTGATTAAACATTAAATTATCCCAATCGTTAAATCAGATTTAAGATGGGTGATCAATGATCAATTATAATAAGGGAAACTACACTTTCAAACTATCAGTGATTACGGTAATAACTTTATCATATCAATTAAATGACGGTCAGATTCACAATCTTCGTTTATTAATATAAAACGTGTTTGATAGAGTATTCTAGCATAGTTCAATAAAAAATATCAAAAAAATTTTAGAGAAAGAACTTACTACAAATTGCTAACAGAAATAAAGTAACTTATAAACAGAGCGGCTAAGTAAAACTAGGTGTTTTGATGGCGGTGCTTGTTCTCCGGTGAATATGTTCAATCACATTTTAACACGCTATTTGCGTTACACATTTAATAAGTCTTGCTATAATTTATTCAGTACACTATTTTACGTCCACTCAAATTTGGCCGTTATATGATTCGATTTATTTGTAGATCCAGCAATATTCTAACAAAGTATTACATAAAACTTCATATTGATACATTGTTATGAGTTAATGGATTATTATTTATGGAGTTCGAAGTACTAGTACATCAATATCACCATGATGTACCATTCATAATATGCTAGCACAAAGTTTACGGTCATTTTCATTCATTGACGAAAACGTGACCTTTATATAGAAAATTATATATTAAATGAAGTATATTAATTTTTTTTTTATAAATGATTATAGATTCATAGTGGCTCGTTACTGAAACGACTCTTAGTTAGTTTTACTTAGGTTAGCATTCTAATGACGCAATAATGATTCTAACGGCGCGAAGTTTAGCTTGAAATACTTTATAAAGTTGCCTACTGTATTCTAAAATTCTACTCCTATCATTAATGAATATACAAAAATATATCAATTTTCAAATTAAAAATGTTTAACAAAATCACAGATTTGCAAAGTTTTACACTTATATAGGGGTTAAAACTACTTACCAACCATAAAATTAGTTATACGGTATAATAATGTTGTCGCCTTTATGTTAAAATAATTTTATTAAAATAGACTATGATTAGAACTATTTGCATTTGAAATTACTTAATAAGCAAAACCTAAGATGATTAAATTTCACCACCGTGCGTTTAAGACGTCAGCACTGACTGCGCACACCCAACCGCTTGTCGCGAGCGGCATTTCCGGACCGATACGACTTAGCGTCCTGGTAAAAAGCGCCTATTTATTACTTAAAAGCCGGTAACACATTTTTTGACTCCTTTTGTGTTGTGAATGACCGCAGGCGGCGCTGATGTAGTTATTTTTATATTTTCTCAAAACTTTTTTTAAAAAACCTAACAATTGGAAATATTTCAATTGTCTCGTGAGTTTTTTGACATAAAATATTGTCATGTGTACACCTTTAGAGACCTGTAGATCCCTTAGAATTCCGTGAATAGCAATGTGACGTGAATTAATGGGATCCAAATTGCTTCCGCATCTCATTACGTGCGGTTGCACGCCAAGCTCAATTGTTTCCCAACTATATGCAAAATCAATGCCTGTCGGTTTGATGAAATATATTGTTGTAATTACGTTGGTAGGCATTAATTAATGTTTTGAAATTCTATAAGAACTGATGAAGTGAAAATAATTAATATAATCATATTCCTACAAATCAATAATAATACACGTGTCGTGTTTATATTTATACTGCTTTTAGGTATTTTAGAATTTTTTTGTTTGGAATAAAGAATCGAATAAAACAAATAAGTCATTTTCAGACGCAAAATATTATAAACATTTAAAAAATTAACCTACTATTTTACTATATATCCCATTATTAAATCACATATTATTATATTGTTATTGCGATTTTAGAGGTACTTAAAAATCTTCTCAGCCATTGATTTAATGTTCAGCTCTATTATCGAGGGTCGTGTTAGACTTTGAATTAGTTGAGGATGGAATGTGAATACAAATGAATTTAGGCTGTTTAAGTTTTAAACTCTTCAAACATTTAATTACTTAAGACGTCTAGAAAACGTAAAAAAGATGATTAGTTATATTCAGTAAACGTAAAATCTTGAAAGAGTCCGTATACAAATAACTACTGTACGCCAACGTGTTTTGAACTACTTTGCAATGAAAAGATGATCTTTGAATGATAATTCAACACACTATCTAAGACTGTATAAACATATTTAATAAAAGAATTTTATTTAAAGGAATCATCGATGGACGATACGTTTACAGTTCTGTTTTTTTTATCCGCAAACATTAGGACACTGTCATTACCAATTTGTTTTTAAAGCAGCACTTATATGGCCGAAGAAAAGAAGCGGTGGCGTGCATCAGGGAAGGCCTATGTCCAGCTGTGGACTGACACAGACTGACGATGAGTTTTTTTTTATAGCTTACGCAGGAGACAGCAATCGGGCCACTTTGATGGAAAGTGGTCACGACACTACTAGACATAACATTGGCAATACAAGATGTATTCTCCAAGGCTGCTACCGATGGACGACTACGGTTTAAGTTCTGTTTTCAGTATCGCAAACATGGACCTAAGACATTACCAACTTGTGTTTAAAGCTACATTATCATGGCGAAGAAAGACGCGGTGGCGTCATCAGGAGGTCCTACTGTCAAGCTGTGGACCTGACGACGACGGTATGCGGTATGCTGATGATAATACGCGAAAGATTTTTTATTCGTCAGTTTCAGAAAAACAGCGTGTGAACATTGTATTATTATTACTATTTAAAAAAGACTACGTAACATTTCTTCGTTGTAATGATCCGATGGACAATTTACTCGATTTAGTCAGTTTTTTTGGAAGTGCCTTGAAATGACGTAAATTCTATAGCTTACTAATCGGAGGTATGAATTATATCTCAGAATTGTTATTAATGAGTAAATTGATCTAAAAAGTACACTAATTCTAATGTAATGTATCAATAAGTCCGTCGGCATTTAGGGCGGAGAATACCACGGGTGATTAGAATTTCGGCACGTACCTGTTTGGGACGTCGCAGCTAACAAGAATTTTTCCTTCCTTTCTCTATAATATAAGAATTGCGAGTAAGATTATGGACTAAATAGATTAAGTTATTTGTATATTATAAAATAATGTAAGAACGAATTTCCATGCTCACTTTGAATATTTATTTTTTGTAGTCATACACTATAGTGGAAACACTTTTTTACGTTAACAACACTGATAATATAATTTATTTATCAACTACTGACACCATTTTTTTTAAAACTTTCGTTCTCATTCACACCGAAAAATACATTTTCGAAATATTCTGTACTACTAATATTATAAACAGTAATGATCTGTATCTTTGTTTGTTTGTAATCAATAAACTGGAAAAGTGCTGTATCGAATTTAGCTCGAGTAATATAGGTTACTTTTTACACTAGGAAAATCGTTTTAAAAAATATAAAATAACACGAGTAGAACCGTGAATGAACTGCTAGTTTAAATAAAAAGCAGCGACATTTACTACGTTTTAGATTCACATAAAGTATAATAAAATTTCCAAAGTATATAATTAACAAATAGAAAAAAACTTACACACAAACCCGAGAACCTTTTAAACGACTTATCTACTTTCAAGATTTGTAGATGTCAGCAAAGAAAATTAAAGTGGGAAAACAATGTGAAATACAAAATATACAGACATATATATTTTTCAAGCCTACACAAAGCGACAGTGCACAAACACTTGTGTGTTTGAAATACAGCGAAGGACACAATGTCTCGAGGTGACTAGCGTATAGGCTAGCACTTACAGTATTTTAAATATTCTTTTTACCGTCCGACAAAAAACATTTTTTTTTGCTAATTTGCCTCATGTTTCTTTGACAAATTTTTATATGACTGATACTGCTGACATATTTATTTTATTAATAGACGTTAAAATCAATTCAGGCTTTCTTAGTAAGGAATAAGTAATTTTGATGTTAATCTGATGTTCATAACTATTACAGATACGTATTAATTTAAACAGTATACCTTTTAATAAAATATTATTTAAAAAACAGAACAATATAAAAAATACTATATATTGTAATGGCTAATCTTACCTTCAGAGGTTCTTGACGGGATAGTGACGGTAATCAATAAGATCCAATTGTTTCCGCGTCTCATTACGTGTCGTTACACGCCAAGTTCAACTGTTTACAACGAAGAAATAGAATGCTAGAAACATTCCAAAGCGCGCTGAATTTAAAGTATCAAGGAAAAGGATATGGTTTTGAAAACTGCTTAGAAAAGGTTATTGGTCTTCGTCTTCTTACTTCTATATCTTATGTTTTTATAAGACATTATGGGATTAAAGTTTTTACAAAGGATCAAATTCACAAAATCCAAAGCATTAAATCATATACACATTAAATCCTCAGAAACAAAAATCTGTGTTCACTATAAATTAATTTAGAATTCACACTTAAAGTGAACATTTAAAAAGAGTGATTAATTTATTTCACAGTCTAACTAGACCAAAAACGCATTTTATGTTTTCCTGAAAAAGTTCGTCACTAAACTAGTTACACTAGATAAATTAATCGACTCATCTAATCATTATGGCCATAAAAATTAAGATCATCGATTCCTCACATGTTACATATTAGATATGTATAACGCATTAATTATAGAATTTACCACTGAAAGACATATAGTATAAATATGTTATGAGCTTTTGATAAAAGGCTATGATGTTCATGCAAACTCATTTGCAGCGATACTAGTATATAATATCATTATGATCTCAAATAAAATTAAAATTAATCGATTTAGCATCTGACAAATGAATAATTACCACCGGTTCACAAACTCAGACCTTTTCAAGAGAAGAAACTTGCGTTCTTTTTATGTAGGTATATATGTTTAAGTAGTAGCATTTACAAAATTTTATTAATACATCAGTTTTCTAGTTACCAAGGAAATCGCAGGTGCAATATATAACCTTCTACATATCTTGTTCCTTAATAAATACGTATAGTGAGGGTAAAGTTACAATTACAGTTTTATTATAAGTAATCTGTTTATTTGTATTTTACATTGAAACTAATACCACTTCCATAGGTTACTCTTAATGCTTATAATTAAATTAAATTTTAATTATTATTCAACTTACTTACACTAAGATAATCAACATTAACATGTGAGTCAAACTATATACGGTGTATCTTTATTTAACAACATTAATATTAATCCTAATATTAAGTTATAAATAAACTCTTTAAAAAGATAACCACTAATAATTAACTAAACAGGACCAATATATAACTATAGCGGACGATGCATTGAATTAGTTATAAGTCAACATTACTTAGGTTAATCTCCCCGGGGATATATGTAGCTTAACTCTGCTAAAAGGAGCTGTCATGCAATTTCCTTTAGAAACCAAACAGTTCATAGTTACATTTGTACATTAGCAGTGAATTAATAAAACATAGATTTGCTTTAATTCAAACACGTTTAATTGTTACTCCTATTTACAAAATATTATATATGTTTAGAAAATATCATGATGGGCTTAATTAAAAACTAGAAACACTTGAAATTTTAACCATTAGTTATAATGATTTAATAATAACATTTGTTATTTAAACATATACTAATATGTTAAGATTTTTATGCGTATATGGAAAATTTTTATAATAATGGGTCCGTATGGTCTACAGTCTCTTTTACGAAAATACATAGAAACTACACAATCGATCTTTAGTCTCTCCGATTTCAGTCGATTCATCGAGTACATCTAAAGTTTTATTATACCTACTTTTTACATGCCTATCCTACGCACGAATCATCTTACTATTGAAACAACTGGCTGGTCGGCCCAGATTGTTCTAACCAACCAGAAAACAACCATAACACAAAGTTGTCTCGTCGCGGGATTCGAACCCGCGACCTCCGGTTTATACAGCAAGGACCAATACCACTCGACCACGGAGGCGGAGTTTCTTTCGAAACGGTGCAATTTGTAGGTTATCTAGGTCACAAAAAAGTATTATTTGTAGGAATTTTAAATATTTGGCCATATACTTAATTTATACATAGATAATCAAAAACTGATTTGTAAAACATTATACCATGCATGAAAGAAATAGGAAGAACAAAAATAAACTAATTCTTCTATGAATATTACCGCAAAGAAAAAGTAAAACTATTGCTATTAGTAAATTTGAAATAAATATTTTAAATTGTTTCCAATTGTCCTAACCAACTAGGAAACAACAATGAAAATTTGTTAAGTCTCCACAGGAACCCATGTCAAAGTCAAAGTCAAAATCATTTATTCAATTTAGGCTCTACTGAGCACTTATGAACGTCAAAATTATCCATTTACCACCGGTTCACAAACTCAGACCGTCCAGAGAAGAACCGGCAAGAAACTCTGCGCCTTTTTTTTTAAATATTAGTATTTCAAAATTTGACCAATACATTTTTTAAGTTACCAGGGATTTGAAGCGCAGAATATAAACTATTTCACACATCTTGGTCCTCAATATAATTCAGAACAGAATAGTAGGCTTTTTCTATAAGCGTTGTTTTGACAACTTTACGAAAGCTCGAATCATTCAGTTGCGTTTGGCAGGCATTTAATTTATTATACATTCTTATACTATTATACACGAAACATTTTTTGGTTCGGGTCAGTCTAAATCTGGGTAGCTCTAGGGGCTCAATTCGACACCTGCGCGGCCTAATATCTTTTTAAGCAAACATATGAATATTTTGACGCGCGTACATAATATTTTCAAATATGTATAGCGCGTACATAAAATTTCAGTTTTATTAAAACATTACGTAAAAGATTCCGTGAACCCAGATTGTAGATTGCCCTAACAGCCTGTTTTTGTAGTAAAATATTGTGTTCAAACCGGCTGCAGATCCCCATAATAATAATCCATAGGACATAAGGCTGTGAAAGTACGCGTAATAAACTAGTTTTGCAGTTGCCTCGTCAGTTAGCTGCCTAATCTTGCGTATGGCAAAGATTGCTGAACTTAGCTTCTAGAGAGTTTGTCAATATGAGCTCCCACTGCATCTTGGAATCAATAGAAAATCCAAGAAATGTAGTAGAGCTTGCACGTAGGTGACCTCATTGTCAACTTTCTTATTTTGAAAATCTGGCGACTTACAAAGAGTAAAACGTAAGCATTTGGTTTTGTTTCCGTTAAGTACCAAGTTATTGGACGCAAACCAGTTAGACAAAATATCAATTGCCCTTTTCGCTATCTCAACGTTATGGTCATTTCTTTTTACTCTTAGCAGTAGAGAAGTGTCATCTGCAAAAAGGACAACTTCGGACAGCCTCTCTACTACCAGAGGCAAGTCACTTATATAGACCAGGAACAGAAAAGGTCCCAAAATTGATAATTGATCTTTGAGGAGGACCCATCTGCACAAGGGAGTCAGATGTCAGAGTGTCATTTACGTTTAGATATTGTTTTCCATTGCGTAGGTAAGAATATAGAAAATGAAGACCAAACCCGCGTACACCGTAGTACTTAAGCTTATTGATTAATATGTCATGGTCCAACAGTCAAAGGCCTTGGAAAGATCACAGAAGATTCCAATAGAATCGCAGCGATCCTCCCATGCCTGTAGAACATGAGAGACCAACTTTATATCAGCATTTACTGTTGACTTACCTCTGGTAAGCCAAATTGGTGATCACTTAAAATATCATGTTTATAAAAGTGTACTAAAAGTTGTTCTAACATAATTTTTTCAAAACTTTACTAAGTGCTGGCAGTATAGAGATTGGTCTATAATTTTCAATATTAACTGTACAACCTGATTTAAAGACTGGTACTATTTTACTGAATTTCATTAACTGTGGAATCTACAGGTACTTATAGATGCATTATATATTATGGCCAATATGGGAATATATCTTGAATTATTAAATTTATTGCCCATGTTGATAAACCCTACAAGTCTTCTGTTTTCTTTTATTTATTTTATTAAACGCCTTCACTATATCTATAGGGCTAACATTACAAAATTAAAATCAGGGAAACATTGTCTATCCAATAATTTTAGGTGTGAAACGGCTGAATCAGAACTAGAATTTAAGTGTTTTGTAGTTTCATGAGCTATGTTTGCAAAGTATTTTGGAACTCATTAGCTACCTCAGCCTTCAGCTTAACAGTTTTACCCTGTACATTTAGTTCTAGGTCATTCCTCTGTTTTGTGTTTCTACCTGTTTCCGTATTAATAACTTGCCAGGTAGTCTTGATTTTATTAGAGGATGACTTTATTTTATGATTTAAATGCATTGCCTTAGCCATCAAACAAACTTGTTTAAATATTTTTGAGTACATTCTCACGTAGTTATGGAATTTTACATTAGATGTTAATGATTTTTGATCGTACAATAAATATAAATAATCCTGCTACGCCTAATTCCATAGTAGCCCAGTCACTGAAATTCAGTTTTTATTACTTGTAATAACTTTCTTAGTAAAAACAGCATTGTATTCACTGAAATAATATTAGACAATGCTCCAAAGTCTTTATCAGGATCCAAAGTCAATTTTAGGTTTGGAAGCTTAGCTTTTACATTATACTTAAATTGTTTAATTCTGTTCCTGGTAATAGGTCTATACAAGATAGGAAAGTTACTTATAGGAGTACTTAAAGGATCTGTATTTTTAAGGCTTTATGATCTGAACGAATACCGCTTAAGACAGCCCGATCTATAACTTTGCAATTTACAAACACATTATCAATACAAGAGGCACAAGATGGTGATCATTAAAAGCCGACTTTGCGACAATTGATTACGTTAGAGCAGACTCTTTTCATGTTGCCTTTGAATCGCAATAAATCTCTTGCGTTGTTAACTTTTTATAACAGTGGTTTTTAATAACAAGATCGCACTTGGTTTTTCTCTATTTTCGAGAACATTTCGCCACACATAGCAAAGAAATGACTACATTCAGAAAAAAAATAAAGAGATTTGAAGATTTTTTTATTAACACATCAAATATCTGAGCTACGCCTTCCAGTCTTATTTGTATTAATTTTTTTGTTACCAAGGAGTATATAAATTGTTCTTACTACTATTTGTTCCCTCTTCGTCGTTTTAGAAGAATCATCAATTTCTTTTATCAAACTTGGAATGTTTGTCTGAACTAAAATCGACTGATCTGAGTTCGATTGTAGCAATGATACATTTAACTTTCGCTACTATTTTAAAATTGAAAACACTTCTGAAACCAGATTTGGTTTCGGCAAAAGTTTCGGCTGAAACCGAAACTGCGGCCGAACCTTGATTTTTGGCCGAAACTCGGCGGAAACCGAAACCGAAAGTTCGGTCAGACACTAAGAAATACTCACTAGAGATAAAAGAAGCTGTATTATTAGAATTAATTGTATATTTATTGTTCACCATAACTGTTACAGAAGACTTAAAGGATATGCTAATTACATACTATATTACTTTTACTAAAAACCTACTATTTATATGAACGGTATGTATAAAATTATATAAAGGCAACTAATTAAAAAAAAGAACACGACATTTTGATTGATAACTTTTAATACATACATCTTCTTAATAACTTCTGGACGAATAACACAACATCATCAAGTCCGAAAGTAAGCTTAACTTATACTTTGAAAACTAGAAAACTAATAAATATATATACTTACTTACTTTTCTTTTGTACATAAATACATATTTACCCAGGCATGAGAAAACGTATGTTCATAACACAATATTTTTCCCGTAGTGGGAATGGAACCCACATCCGTTGGCGCTACAGTCAGGGTCACCAAGGGGTTCATTATTAAGTTCATTGCGCTTTTTAGTTTTCTTTGTATTATGTAAAAATACCTTTATATTATAACTTCAAATAAAAATACTAGGAACTATTTACATTTTATCATTTACACTTAATGCTATATTTACAAAAAATTATATTCGAAAACGCTGAATGATCTTATTTCACAGTTACATAGCTTTAATAGTTTGTTTAATATTATTATTTAAAACTGCATCTGAATTTGGTGTCTCGTCTTTTAGCGGTGTCACAATAACCTATAACAAAAATAATGATATATAATAGCAGCAGCGTTAAATTCTTCTCGGATTTTTTATCATTTAGCATTACAAAACGTGAACTAAAATTACATTTCAATTATTTAATTGAATAAACTGAATTATATTACTGAATTAATGACAAATGGCTGAACCACTACGTACCTCTAATTTAATATTAGTAACTGGTATCCTTTCATCTAACTCAGACAGTACTCTATCTAAGGTGTCAACGAGTCGGTCAGCATCTTGAGCGGAGAATACCATGGGTGGTTTGAATTTTAATACGTTACTATCAGGTCCATCTCGACTAATAAGGATTTTTTCTTCCAGCATTCTGCAACATAGATCAAAAAGGTTTTCTGATAAACTGCCACTAATTAAATTGTTTTAAACAAATTATAACGTATATTAGAGCTACGTGCACATATTGTTAACTAAGCTAATTGATATAAAAGCGGAATTTGCACTTTACATTCAGATGTTCCGTCATTATGTCTTTACAAAATATATTTATATATTTTACTTTCAATCCTGAACTTTATTAAAGTAAAAAGCGCACCAAAACAATACCTGTTTACAACGTGCTTGGCCTCTGCCGTGGCTGGCGTTCTTCTTTCCCTATCAGTGACAAGTTCCACGCCGACAAAAAGTCCCCTCCCTCTGACGTCACCAATCAAGGGGTGCTTGTGCTTCAATTTCTCGCATCGCTCCAGCAAGTGATTGCCCACCCTCTCCGCGCGTTCTAGAAGCCTCTCCTCCTCTATCACGTCCAAAACTGCATTCGCTATGGCGCACGATACGGGATTTCCGCCGTACTAAAAGAATAAGCAATTATTAAAACATAGTCTGAATACTACACATTTACAAAAATTATTTGTGTTTCGCGTTTATTACAATTTCGGTATAATATATCAAAACTCGAAAAATTACTGAGTAATTTTAGTCTAGATCAGGAAGTGGAAGTAAGCAAAGCAAAGTTATATATGCCTATTAAGTTACTAGTAAGTAAGAACATACTATCCTATATTGTAGGACAAACGTTAGCCTTATCACGCCACGCTATTTATAAGAAATGTTAAAACTAACTTCATACATTTATGGTGGAGAAAAAGTGTTTGAGTAAATGATACGAATAAACATAAACCTCAGATCATCAGCCTTTGTAAGTCCACTGATGGACATAGGCCTCCCCTAATACACCCCTATCTATTACGGGGGTTTGGACCGTATCCCACCACGCTGGTCCAATACGGGTAGCTGGGTGGACCGACTTTTTACATGCCCATCCGACGTGATCCATGCGCATGATCCATGCGATCTTACTTTTCAGACAATTGGGTGATCGGCCCAAATTGCCCGAAAATTTGTTGAGTCCCCGCAGGATTCGAACCCACGACCTTCGGTTTTTTCAAGCACACGCCCATACCACTAAGCTACGGGGCAGTTTAATAGCAGAATAAACATAAACTTATCAAGGCGTAAAGATAAAGTTAAATTTAATAATGATATCTAAAATTTTTAGTATGATTGTATGATTTACTGCTATACGAGATAGGAAAATAATTTATATGCTCTTTTAATACGTGTAATTATTTCCAATTCACAACTAAGTAAATATTAATTCAGTCTTTACCCTACTCACACAGAGACACAACTAGATTAATAAAACAATTCAAACTTTTTAATAAAGCTCGTGACATGGTTTTATGGCTTATAACAGAACACATCAATTTTCGATCATCCTAGAGCAGACTTTACGATGCATGACTTACCTAAATAAACTCGCTCGTAAATGGGGTGGAAAACTAAAAATCGGTGTTGCATTTCAGCAAAATTTTTCTCGAGTGAATCTGTTCGATCAAACTTTTACGAGTAACTTGTGTAACATATTAAAAAAGTTTGCCTACAATAAATTCAATGTATGTAGCTCAATGTGAACTAATAAATTGGCTGTAATATGTTTCAGTTTCTATGTATTAGTAGAGAAGATTCATATTATTACATTGTAAACAATCGTAATCTGCAAGCGTCGACATTGCCAAGATTCACGCGAGAATTTGGATTTCATTAACTTTAGAACTACTTCAAGGAACAAGTTAACTTGTGGATGGCCACAAGTATAATGTGTTTACTTAATAGAAAACTACATCGAAACTTTACTGTTTTTCCTTCTTTAGACTAAATGACGAAAGTTTTAAAGTGGCTCGTTACCAACGCTTCTACTTTAGTTATGCTTAGTTTTGCATTCTAATGAAGGACCAGGTAGAAGTTTTGCCCTAAAGATGTAACAAATTGAAGAAAATGGTATTTAAATCATGTTTGCACATGATTTTTAGAGTCTGGTTACTGTTATTATATCTGTATTTTAATAACGCGCTATATACAGCTACATTATACAATTACAAAGCTTTACATAGCAATAATCCATATTATTTATATAGATTATTGCTATATAAATTTTCCCGTTAATAAGAGGCTAAAAATATATTATGGCACTGCTTGTTTCGGTCCTCAAACAGGAACAAGTACCTTGTTCTGGCTTAAAGGGCTTTACGGCGCTTTGTAACAAAGTAACGTATAACGATAGAGTTGCGAGGGCTGAATATAAATAAATGCTGAAATAAAGAAATATTGATTATTTTGAAATTACCGTATTAAAATATTCGACGCCAGTATCAGCGAAGCTCTTAGCGATTTCTGGTGTAGTGATGACGGCGGCCACAGGATGCCCATTGCCCATCGGTTTACCCATCGTCACGATGTCTGGGACAACATCTTGAGTCTCGAATGCCCACATGTGGGTGCCCACTCTCCCGAATCCCACTTGAACTTCATCGGCAATACACACCCCGTCGGCTTCGCGAACGTAGCTAAAAATAATGACATTCAAAAATGATCTAGAACTTTACACCTTTTATAGAACTTTACTAACACCAAATAATGCATATTATCTATCTCAGTCATATGCAACAAAACATCTCGAGTATTTAAAGGTAACCATTGCCTTTGTCAAAAGTAATGTTATTCTACGCCTCTGAATCAAAAATCTTTTGGAGTTTTGTCGTTACATATAAACTAAACTCGATAATTATGTAAAATGACAAATATTATTTGAGCTGAATAGAAGAGCATTTTGCTCTAAAGAAATAAAAACATATGACACGAATACGTGTTCATTAAAAAACTCATTTAAACGCAAATTTAACTGTAATTCATTGTCCATATACTACCTATAGGAGTCATGAAAGAGCTTCAAAACAATTTCACATAAGTATTACGGTAACCGCGCAAACACTAAATTGGATTTTGCGAAAAGGACTACGTTTCCGGAAAATGTAATCAAAATACGTCAAAATGTCAGGTGAAACATCGGATAAATATATTTCAAATTATTGTGGCTTTTGAAAACGGAACACGCAATACGTTTCATTTCATTCGAAGTGAATTGTGCAATAATGGAACATCTCCATCAAATTAACTACAATAATATGCTCATTTTATATATTTTGAAGTGAATGAAACATGAAATGATGCATAATTGCTAATAAACAATGCATATCAATTAAGTTCGTGTATTAATGCGAATCTCGATTGACCTACTCAAATAGCGACGAACAATTGTTTTATATTTTTCTGGCGCAACCTAAAAAGCTGGAGAATTGTGTATTCAATAGTTATTAAAAAATTTACTTACAACTTAGTTTACCCTGGTACCTATATAGATATCTATATACCTTGGAATATTATATCACTATATTTGTGTGCGCTTACCATCAAGTAAATACACTGAGCACGTGTTGTAACATTAAATAAATGTGTAACGCAATTAGATAGAAGGAAATAAATAACTTTTCCGTCAAATTTTTATGCATTGTGTTAAGTGTACAATTGTCTAAAATATGCGAGTAAAGAGTGTTCATTTGCACAATTTAACGTGACCATAACAGAGTTACGCAAGTTAATTTTGTCGGTAATTATTTTATTATTTTGAACGCGAAAGCCGCGAGGGTTAACTAGTGTATTACTGATAGCTCGTTACACGCTCTGTCATCAGCGAATGTTTTTCATTGAAATCATGACAGCATCGCAAATGGACGAACGTGATATGAAATGACGTCCTCTGCTATAAACAGACTCTTATCAACGTGTAAGCGATAACAGCGATAATTTTAATACATCACGAAGAGATCACGACAGTGTACAAATTTCTACATGTCTATCAGTTGTATAATGTGTGATAACAGATAAAGCGTACGAGAGATAATATAAATAATAAATATTGCTCGTCAATATGAATCCTTGTACAATTACATGTTGTGTTCAATATAATATGCAAATGTTTGATTATTAATTAACAATATAGAGATAAATGACGACGCCGTGTACCGATGCCATCATGAAAGTTATATAGATTTAGTTTCCATAAATAGCGTAAAAGGTTAATTATCCTACGACATAAGTTTTTGAATAGAATTGATACTTAAATAAAGCAAAGTAAATTGAGAGATAAAGTGATTTCACACTACGACCGTAACTACGTTACGGCTTAATATTGAATTGACTTACTACGTTTTTATTAGTGATCACCAAGTCTTTTGATATTATGTTATTTTATGACTAGCTATTGCCCGCGACTTTGTCCGCGTGGTAATATATAAAATATTATTTTTTCCAAAGAAAGTAGCTAAGCAATTCCCGGTTACATCAGCTATATTCCATTGAATGTCCCGTCAAAATTGGTCCAGCCATTCCAGAGATTAAAGAGAGAGAGAGAGCAAACAGACAGACAGACAAAAATAAAAATATATTGTTATATGTATCAGTTATATATCATATGTTTAAAAACGGTTATTTTACTGTTACAAACAGACACTTCAGTTTTATTTTTACGTATTGAATAACATAGTTAAATAACTTCTGTATTTTGTTTTTACTGGAAAAATACAAACAAATATAATAATTTCTGTCGCTTATACGAGTAGAATACATGATAAATAATACAGTTTTGTTTATGACCGACGTTTCAACGAGTCACGTTCCCGCGATTATGAACCGTGCAAATGGTTAACCCAAAACATAAATGTATAGTCAATTGCGAACGTAAGTGTAAGAACGATGAAGCTACTCTTTTTATATTTATACAATATTGTATTGTAACACATAAAGAGACTTAAAACGTAGAACATAATCCACTCCACATACATCCGAGTATTTTTCTGCCACAACAAAATGTTTTTATACCAAAACGGCCCTGTTGAAGGCGTCAGTTTAACGAAGCGTCATGAATATTTTACTTGTCGAGGCCCGGGGAACAGTCCGCTACGCTCAACATACCGACCGTATCCGCTTTAAGAATAACAAACGAATACGAAATTGTTTCGTTAAAAAAGTAAGTAAATAGAAGCCTATTACAGACACGTATTTATGATTAAGCGAGGGACAAAGAACTCCACTCCTGCTCTCTAGGGAATAAAAGTCAACCTCGTCAACTCGTAGCAAGTCGTCCTCAATCTTCCTGTGTGTATTTTTAGAATTTTGTAATCGAAAAAGTCTGCCCTCTAACAATACGTATATATTCCCGGTGCATGTACACATAAATTAAAACTTATATCTATAGATGATATGATATTTTTGCATCTGAGTTTCCTAATCTACATCAAAAAGGGTCCAAAAAACTCTTTTATAAATTTAATGAATAAGAGCTCAATCTTCACCCACCAACATTGGAGCAGCGTGGTGGGATACGGTCCAAAACCCCTAATGGGTATACCCCGTATTAGAGGAGGCTTATGTCAGCAGTGGACAATCTCAGGCTGATTATGATGATGATGATGATGAGCTCAATCTTTATAAATGTTTTGTTGACCCTTAATAATACTAATTGTTGATTATGATATAATCGCGCAACAAATTACAATTTATGTTTCATTAACCTTAACTAGATATATTTAACATACAAAAAGTAAAACATTAAACTGGATTTAATCAAATAATACCGACTAAGATAACTAAAATCCAGAACAGAAAGAAATCACTGAGTAAGGCTGTACAAATGTGGGTACTCACTCAAACGCACGCTTCATGTAGCCATCTGGTGGTATGATTTGTCCTCCACAGCTTTGCAAACTCTCCGCTATAAAGGCACACACGCCTCCGTTCTTGTCCTTGATATCTTTACAGATCCTGCCAATTTCGTCGGCGTACATTTGACCGAGGACTACATCCGATTGGGAATCCTTCGGACGGGTGTACTTGCCCCGATATATGTCAGGAACAGGTGCCTGTGGTTTAACGAATGGATAAGGAAACGATTCCAGTGTTTAAACCCGTTAATATTCTTATTGATCGCGTGGTCATTTGAAAAGATTAAAGTTAATTAAAGAACAAATATTTGACCTACAAAATAAGATATTAACATTGAGTTGCTTATTGCCTCATAGTTGGTATCAAATTTATATTTAGAAAACATAATGGTTATCGCATTTCTGCAAGTATTTATATAGCGTCTCAGAGTATATTGATAGTTGAATTTATCGCGTCAACAACAACTTATAGCCATTAACATTTGAGCCCGTCTTCAACGGTGAAGGGCTTTATCATTAATATGTAGGTCACATTACACGTACACAGATAATGGAACATCATATTAATTCGTACCGGAGGTGGGACGTTCTAATTGAAGTCGAAATCATTTGATACGTTTCAAACGGACGTTACTTGATAAGATACGAGTACTTTGATAGATCCTCTAATTGGGTATATGGAGGGGTCACCCGTTGCTAAGCGGCGGGGGTTAGGTGCAAGGCCAACTCACCACGTGAACCCACTCTGGCTTCTCTGGCCCTCCTGGTAGGTTCAGTTTGTATGGGGAGACATCAATCATAGACGTAAGGTGCCCATGATATGCGCTGTAACAAACAGGCGCTAGTAGCACCTAAGAAACTCCGAGTCGCTCGAAGTAGCGCAAAGCCATCCACTTTCACACATTGTTGGCGAAACTTTTCCTTAATCGAAACGGCGGAGTAATATCACGATGAGTCGCGATAACGTTCGAAATTGGATAAGAGTTCGTTATGTTATTCTGTGTCTAATAAATACTGACTACTTTGTCATGATGATTGGTCAAAATGTATAGGTGGGTCATAGCTAGATCTGACCAGATACAATTAGATATTGCAGAGAGCCTTTTAATAGTCCAGGTTAGAGCGTGTCCTAGATCCGAGCTATCTTCCATTTGTTGCAATAAAACGGTTACACCTTATGTCGCACTTGTGACATTTAAAAATGATAAATAAACGCCAACAACCTTTCACATACAGTCCCAAATATTCTAAGTTATCGCAAGTAATATTTAATGGTTTAAAACTGTTATGATATCAAGTAACACTTACTGGTCTAAAGTGATAACGTCTTTCCTTTTTGTGTGGACTCTGGCTAGTCTGAGGGCGAGGTCATTGGCCTCCGAGCCAGAGTTGACGAAAAAACATACGGATAAGCGTTCAGGCATAGTCCTGACGAGCCTCTCCGCCAATATGACAAGCTCGTCGTGAAGGTAACGATTGTTTGTTGATATAAGAGACATCTGATTCCTGCCCGCTTCCACGACATGAGGGTGACAATGACCAACTGTAGTAAAAAACTCAATGAGGACTTTTTTAATATCCAGTCGATATAAGTAAGTAGAATAGGTTCTTATATAAAAATTAATGACTGGGGCAATCATTGACTTGTATTAAGGGTATAAAATGATTTTTTAATGCTTATTTTCAATTATGACATTCTAATAGCCTTTTTAAAATAATTAAACCGATATAATCTCACTAACCATGTGCAACGTTATTGATGCAATCAAGATATCTTTCGCCCGTCTCGTCATACATGAACTGGGCGATGCCCCGAACGATTTTCAGCGGCGACGAGCGGAAAAACAACTGACAGGCGGCCCTGGAACAAATTTACCGTTATCCAACTCCACCCAATAGCCGTTCGAGTGAAATGGATAAGGCGCCATTATAGGCAACAAATCTGCACGTACTGCCTCCAACTCGGAAACTCTTTGTCTGCTGTTTAGATCGCGACATTTGTATAAATTACTCCAAAAGTCTACACGATTTGTCTAGTAAGTCCATTCCACTTACCCGACGTGTTTCTCGCGCAATTTGATGGTCTCAGATTTCGGCATAGACTGCAAGTAAGCCATGTTTATCGCTTTATCTGAAAGGAGAAATTCAATTTCACATTTTGCCCGTACGACACGGTCGTTCGTCTAAATTATATCAAATGGTACGTAATATAATTCCTTGAGTGGTGCCATTTGTAAAATCTACTTAACAATAATATCAACCGATCATTTTTATATCCGGCAATCGTTTTAAAGTGGAGCGAAATGTTTCAAAAAGAAAAATCGCCGTAGCGGGTGAACAATTTCATTTTGTCATTCTCATTCCATTCTCTTCCCCGTGATGTAGGACGATAAATTTAAAAAAAGACAGAATAAATCAAACAGTCTACTAAGTAATTCCCCGGCGGTCGGTTTCATTTCTCGTACAAAGTTAAAATCGATTTATGCAAATCGCTCAGTTGTCGATCGCAATAAAACGTTGGTAATAAAATTGTGGTTTTTTCATCCCTTTTCTGTATTAAGTGGGATATTGAAGAACTTGGAATTCAATGTCAGATTGAAATAAGGAGAAAGAAGAGATTTAAATGAGATTGAACAGTCTGTCCGGGTGAAGAACTCGCGTTTTAATAAGGATTCCTTTTTTGTCTGTAGATGGTTTTATAGTAATTTATTGGGTAATTATCAAGCAGAGGAGAATATATAGAATATGAGTCTAAATCGAATCGTTTATGAATAGAATTAAACGTTTAATGGCCTTTTTTTGGAATATTATTGAATGCAACTGTGCAATCGAATAACGTTAACTGAAACATTAATATATATAAAATAAACTTATCAAACTATTATCTATGACCACCATTGAAAAATCGTTACTATTTTTAGTGGTCTGCAAAATGTAAGTTTATGCTAAAGATTAATAACAAAACCAACTAACCACCTTAGTGCGACGGTTGACTATGGAAAAAAAAAAAACAAAAAACGTACTCTACAAATAAATTCTAGTAATCTATAAGTATTCATTTGTTTTTACAGCTATAACATTTTAAACTATTTCAAACGTTATGCACTTACCCTGTTCGGGTGTGGCTGTATGTTATGGGAGGTTAGTGACTGTCACGTGGCGTCTGAGCAGTATGTGCTGTTACAGATGTAATGTCGAATGGTTATATAGATGCGGGTGGAGAGCGCACGCCCTCGCGGTGGCCAATGGCGGCGAATTGGCGCAGAGATAAGTGCGCATGTAGACAAAAGTCGGCGTCCACGCAGCTCCACGCGAGCCGTCATGGAGCGAGCGCATGGCCGTTAAGGGGAAGACGTTTTTTTATTTTTGTTTGCATTTTTTAATTAAAGAACTTAATGTATTTTATCGCGATTTATTAAATTTTAGGTCTAGACGTTTCAAACAGACTGCACGTCACAAAATCAAGTTAATACAAATTAAATAATATAAGTAAAACCGTCAAAAGTCTTCTTATTCAATATCATGTAGTGATTTGCACAAATAGAAGAATTAATTATCTGTATAGTTTTACTTTTTACTAGTACTCATATAAATTGAACCCAAATGACAACAATTTTCGATTCGTTAATAGTCATAAGTGCGATTTTGTGTATTTAATTTTGATTTAAGACGATTGTCAGTTAATTTTCTTTATTACAAATTATTTATAAAAGTTACGATCTTTATGTTATATGGAGCTCAACTCAGAAATACCAATACAAAAAACAATTTTTTGCAATTTTCCTCACCCATAAAACCAAGCCAAACATACCTTCTATTGGTAGATAGAACTACCTTATTCGTAGATTTTCTACTGACGCATACATCAAAATAATTTTTAATAGTAACTACTTTTTATCTCAAATTTTCAATATCAGATAAGCAAGAATTATGTCCGTCAGATTAAAGTTACCTTGCAGTGATTACAAACGCAGTCTTAATATCTTCAGATTTAAAAAATATTTACAGTAGCATGTACTCGAAAAATTCAAAAGAATAATATCAACCGTACAAAATTATAAGTAATACGTTAAAACTGAAACATTTTTTGCATTGCAATTTTATATCACTACGAATACAAAGATAATACGATGAATACTTTCATATTAAGCAAAACATATTCCATCCGTTACAATTATCGCCAAAGTGATTATGACGCAAGTGTAAATTATGAAGGAGGTCGACTACGCTATTATAAATAGTTTATATAAACGTAACAAGTACAACATGAAAATAATTTTAAGTATTTCTATTGCTTCGCGAATATTATACATTATTAAATAAAATCTTACGTTTTATCGCGTTTATGTTTACATTTTAATTCGACGTTTCGAACACTTTCCAGCGGCCGTGGTCACGGGAGGCCGCTGGAAAGTGTTCGAAACGTCGGAATTAAAATGTAAATAAACGCGATAAAATCCGTAAAAATTTTATTTAATAATAATTTTAAGTTTTAGTATAAAAATTTTAAGATTTTTTAATAAATAGTGTAATAACAATAATAAGTGTAAGTATTCAAGAAGAATTTCGTGAAAGAATAAGTCTCTTCTGGTCCACATTTTCTTAGTCCTAAGTGGCAAAAGAAGGGAATAAGTGAGGAATGAAGATGGATTGTCAAGCGCATTACGAAACTGAAAAGTTAAAACTACGACCTCTCTGTCAAGAGAGTATGAACAAAGTAAACGGTACTATTAAAAAAAAAGTTTTCAAACGATTATGAGATTTGCATTAATCTCGCGAAACGAATCCTCTTTATTTTTAAGTCGGTAAGTGGTTACGAAGGCGCGACACAAAAACGTAATATCCCCGAGTGAAGACAGTCGGAGTTTTCCTGCAAACTTTTACTTGTTAGCTTCGACACCTAACACTACGGGAAACTTTCCTCCGTTGAAAATGTGGAGCTATTTTCCTTCCGTCTTTTTTGAGAACAATTCGCATTTCTGTTCTTTCCGCTTTAAGCTGGTCATTCCGTTCTGCGTCAAAATTAACTTACTATACACTCGTGCCTGTGTTCATACGTTCGCATTAGAAGGTTAATGATTTTATCATATAATTGTAATTGTAAATGATAAATGTATTCATGTTTTACTGATGTGTGTACGGTTGCGTTAAGCGGGGTATTAAATTCCCTTGGTTTTATCTACCGCGCCATTGTATAAATGAAACGTATATTGAGGTTTACATATCTAAGTTAAATATAACTTCGTACTTTATTTTAATTTATGTTGCGAACATTGTTTATCTAAGTAAATATAAAAAGTTTATACTTGTTCCTGTTAGCGTTATCTTATTTTTTTTTTAAATATATGCTTACCTATATATTTAATACATCTTTTTATTAAATGTATCTATATTTGGAAGATCGTGGGTTCATATCAGGCGGTGACTCCACAAATTTTATTGTTGTTTCCTAGTTAGTTAGAACAAATTAGGCTGACCACCCAATTGTCTGAAAAGCAAGATGATCCATGCGTCGGATGGGCATGTAATAAGTCGATGCATCGACCAACCCGCATTGGACAAGCGTGGTGGGATACGGTCCAGAAATGGAAAAGGCGTAGAGTAGGGGAGGCCCATGTCTAGCAGTGAACTAACATAGGCTGATGATGTATGTTTTATCATTAGAAAGCTACATTATCATAGAGTAATGTATTAGATGAAATTAGAAATATTTAACAGTATGTATCTAAACCAATCCAATGTATAGAAAAATAGCCACAATACACCCTAAATCAGAAAGTACTGATGGTAAAGAAGCATCTATTCCTAAACAATGTTCTAGTATTTGGACCATTTAAGCAATTGACGTTTAAAATATCATTCTTGTTAGTTAAAAAAAACGTTAAAATCCCTAATGGAGAAGGTGTGCATTAGGGGAGGCCTATGTCCAGCAGTGGACAAACACAGCTGACTATAATGATAATGATGTTAATTTATTTTTATTTATTCTTAAATGTTAAAAAAGTCCACTTTTGCGAAGTAAGGACGAGCTGTAAGTTAAGGATTTATTTGAACATAATCTATTAAAAGTACGTTATTAACCTTACGTTACATGGCCTAGAATCTATAGGATAAGTTGTTATTATATTCTTAAGGATATTATCGTGTATTTAGCGGACGACTAATTTGTGAGGTACCTGCAGTATGACCAATAAACCATGAGTCGTATTATCAAGCAGAAAATATATTTGCCTACATCATCTAATTTCTAGCTCGTGCAAACCTTGATTTTCCCGCTTATCGACTATGGTGACGTGTGCTACTTTGACCTGAATGCATATCACCTCAACAAACTTGACCGACTTCTGATCAACTGCATTCGATATGTTTTCTAATGTGTGGTTAACCTAGACGCTAGGAACGCTCGATACGAGCTCTGACCACTTTTTACTCTTTCGTCAATTTGACTATTACGCCGCCTTATCCATCTCCCCATTTTCAGTATGTATATGATGTCAGCAACAAATATCGTCTCCTTCAATGCCCTATTCATCGTTCTAACTTCAGACATTCCTCTATTTTTATTCAGTTTTCTCTTCTGTGGAACTCGCTACCTCTAGAAATGAGTATGGCTAATAGTTTCATGAATTAAAAAAAAAATTGCCGACAGATTACTAAATCGTCAATTATGTATGTATGTATGTATGGTCATATTTAATTATTTGTATTATATTTCTTTATATATATTACATATCTATGGTTTCATATGACTATGTATATTATTACTATTTGTGTATAAATATATAGTACTTGTATTCATAACACATTGCTGTTTATAGACTCTTTTATGCACCTCCTTTAATCTCTATACCACAGGATCACTGGGAAAAATATCAATGGCAGTAAGTCCATCGTTGCACTAAGTCAACGAAAGTAGAAATAAATAAAACAATTTCCAAAACAAATACGAAATCTACCTTCTTTCTTAATCAATTTTCAGGTACTAAAATAAATCTATTTTTAAAACATACGTATTATAAACAATTTGATATGTTTTTATGAAGAAACTATACTTCACAATACTAGAGTTTAGGCGAATTTGACTTGAAACGAATAGCATTATTTACAAAGCGGCGTGGCTCGTACAGTATTACAATTAGTCGATTGACACTCAGTGATTGATATTTCGGTACCAACAGCAATCAGTAATAACTCTAGATGAAATACGCCACCTCGTTGCCATGGGTTACCTTGCTTTCATTAATTTCACTACCAAAGACTTACTATACACATGCAAAGTCCACCGATACCCCGTATATTAAATAACTCAATTTTTTACTGACATATAATGACACGGTTTATATACATTTCATTCAGACTTTTAATCTTTAATAACCAACATATATATTTGTTAAAGATACATACATATAAAAAAATTGTGTTCCGACCGTCCGAAATAATCTTCCTTTGTAATTCCTTAATGTAACTACAACAATTCAATTTAAATTAAGACCGACAAGAATTGAAGCTATGCATAACAAATTAGCCTAAATTATACCAGCATTGTCTTCAGCCGGTTTGTTGAAGCAACATGTCGATTCGGTTTGCGGTAAGGGCCTTCCTGCATATTTCATTTCATCGCCCCCATTATAAACTCAATTACTTAGTTCTGAAAACAATGTCGTTAAATATTATTCTGCGAATATAATTATTTTCATGTACAGAAACGTATCAATATATTTTATAACTTCAACAGCGTGAGTGAAAGCTAAAATACAAATTAATATTTTTTTTTTATATTAATAACAAAATAAATTAAAAATTAAAGTGTTGATATAAATTAAATATCAATCATCTGATGCGTATTTAATAACAGTGTACGTCCATATATCATTATATATAAGGATAATTAATGTACCTAACATTGTAAAAACTATAAAATGAATATTCTGGAAATGGTAACATTCCTTATCTAGCCAAAATCCAGTATTAATAAAAATATGTGAATATAGCTTTTATTTAACTGTGGATAATTTAGTTATTCCTTTTATTTACGCGATTATTATACATATCAAATCCACTAATACATATATATACATATTATATACCAACTTAGTCTGCCTTATATGTATATATATATATTATATACCAACTTAGTCTGCCCGTGATCATAGATGCTAAAAAGAATCCGAAACGTCGGGAATAAATATATTTAAGTAACGCGAAAAATCCGTAAATTAGTGGATTTGATGTGTGGATAATTTGTTTTCATGTCGGCTTCTTAAGCCAATGCAACGTTTTGTCAGTAAATAAACCGCATTTTTTACATGTTTTTATAAGGATATAAGGATATTATAAGTAAATGAATTATGCCTACAACTTTAAATATTTACACAACAAAGGCTATTTATTATTTATTATATGGCGACGGTGATATAATATTTTATTATTATATAACATATATTAACAAGGAATGTTCTAGAATTCAGCCTTGAAGACCGTCTTACGGAATCGCCTTACATCACTCAAATCGTGCGACGTATCACAATCAATGCTATTAGAATGTCACATAACATAATTGAAACCAGTATGTCTATCAAGTAGTAAATTGATTCACTTAATAAAATCGCTAGCTATTGCGTATTACATAAATAGTAGATAACGAAACAATTGTTCACATCCTTCATAATTCATCTTCGAGGATACGCTTCAAACACTGTATCTAGAAATGGCCGGATACTCCGAAGACCTATTTCCTCGTCCGCTCTGTACACCGGTCGTGTGCTACGTGAAGCAAGAATACAGTATAATGGATAAGGAATCAGGTAAACGGAAAAGGATGCTATTTACTATTTACGACGACCCACTTGGCTTAGTGGTTAGTGACCATGACTTAATTAATTGCCGCGTGATGTTCAATCAATAACAGAACAAACTTAAATGCACCAATCGAAATAGACATAACAATTTGTCAACATAAGTCCTGTATCGGCCCAGACATATAATTAGTTATATTTTTTAAAAGATACCCCAATATTCCCTAGATATTTATAATAATCTTAATCCAGTTACTCGCTTATGAAACTTTACTCTCTCACTTTCCCGGCAACAAAAAGAAGACAGCGTCTACTTTTAACCGGAGCTAAACCATTAATCTAAATCACCGGTCTCATAACTCAGACAATTCAAAAGTAATAAACGACACAGTTTTCGTCGAGACTCTCAGATAAAATGAAACGTATAACCATAAAATAACCTAACATTTCGACTCGTTATGATGTAGAAAAAAATATGTTTTTTTCTACTTATCTAATTCTTATTTTACTATGTTACATAGCAAAAACATATAACCAACTGAATAAACTTTAAAAATCTAGCTAAAAACAACATATAATTAGGATATATCTCCTTCGAGAGAATACCGGTGGTAGGGCCCTGTTTACAGGAGACCGTCTGGGTGGGTACCACCGCGGTGCCTATTTCTGCCGCGAAGCAGTGTGTGAAAACACTGCTGCGTTCCGGTTTGAAGGGCACCGTAGCCAGCGATGTTACTGGGTAAACAAGACTTAACACCCCATGTCTCACCGTAGGCAGTGCGTCGGCGATACCACTGGTATTGTCAACGTCTATGGGTGTCGGTGACCACTTCCCATCAGGTGGCCCGAGTGCTCGTCTGCCTGCGTATGCCATAAAAAAACCTATTATTTATTAATAATTAGTTCAGTCTGATGGCAATGTTCATAAAGAGATTAAAAAATGATCCACGCTTGCAAACAAATCGATATTACATACAAATAAGAAAACAGAGCCATAATTATACAAATACATATTTATTATTTTCCTTTCAATGTTTGCGTCAATCATCAACCAATAATAATAATACCCGAGCCAAATAAAATATTGAATTTATGTTGAGAGAGTTTGGTACTGTTCTATATTCGAATGTGTTTAAATTTTGAACCTCAAAAACGTTGAAAGTATTAGGATTAATGCTATAGTTGAGTCACAGCCTGGATTTGAATCTTTGAGGTTACGAAAATGAATCTTTCTAAAGATAATGTTCATGCAATTATATTTTACAACAATAAAAGAGGGCTGACACGGCTTCAGTGTTTCGAAGAGCTTATTATGTCTGAGCACCGTCGAATGGTGGTATTTAGAATTGTAGCATGGACATACTAGTGTTAATTACAAAAAAAGAAGATAACATCATTGCTGCGAGACAACTAACTATCGAAGATCGTCATGTGTCGAGAGATGGAGGCTCTATTAGGCATCTCAGGGACAACCATTCAGAATATCTTGCTTGAAGAACGGTTGGTTTACCACAAACCATCGCCGAACTTTGAAAATCTTACCCAAAGCGACGCATCATCAACATCATCATCCTGCACCACGAAAATTTAAGCTCACTCAGCGCTCATCAAACGTTTGAGTATTTGAAGTCGAAAAAGTTCTTCTTCAAAAAAAATGGGTGCGTGTACTTATGTACGCGCGTGAGAAGTTATACTTCTTTGGCATCATTAAAATTAATATATTTATATAATAATATATTTAATATATATATATATTTAATATAATATAAAATATATAATTAATAATAATAATAATATATATATATATTAAGCAGACGGCTTCATACTGTTAATTTTGTGTCAGGTGGTGTGCGCGCATCTTAAAATTTCACTCTCATCATTTTTCTAACGCGCCTAAAGAAGAATAACTTCAAAAATAACGCAACCAAAACGAACCTTAATCCTAACTCATAGAGCACATTATGCAACAACTATCGCAAATAAAAAACGACAACTCCATTATCACTACACAAAAATCAACCTTATCACTATGTAATAAGGTCCATTTCACCGTTTTCATTATAAACTGTTCATTTTGTGTCACAGGTGCGCGCATCTTAAAATTTCACTCTCATCATTTTTCATAACGCGCCTAAAGAAGTATAACTTCAAAATTCTTGACCATCCTCCATACTAATCTTAGCCCGGACGATTTCTTTCATTTTCTTTACATTCAAAGGTCCCATGCCAGTCAACAAAACAATGATCGCTTTCAAGTCAGCCATTTAGAACATTGGGATTGATCAAAGCCCGTGTTTCACTTTAGAGTGGATTAAATGTTGTAATAATTGGTTTGAGCGAATGAAATGGGATGGAAGTTTAAGTAACTACGCGGTGAACATTTTTAAAAACAATCAAAAGTACCATAAGGTTCTAGTTGTGTTTTTTTCTTCATACGACAAAACTTAAAAGGCATGCCCAGTGTGTGTTCCGAATTTAAGCCGAAGCAAGAACAAAACCAAGGTTATGAAACAAGCCCGAATCTTATTTTTTAAATATAGTGACCGAATTTATCAAAGTGTTTTAAATAAATTAAGACTTTCTTAAAAACTAAATATCATATCTAACAGTAACCACATCAAACCGTTTTAAAAATAATTTTGGGATTAACCTATAATCGATTTACATTTTATCCCGATAACACAAAGAGAATCCATAGCAACGGGTTTTAGGCTCTTTTACATTCATAAATATTTATACAAAATTACGATAGCTATGCATTATAAAGGAAACAGATATTACAGGCTGTTTTGTGTTTATTCAATCGTAAACTCACCCCGTTTTAGCTATTCTGTGACCGCAAACTATGAAAAGGTACCGAACCGAATAAATTACAATAATGAATAGGACCTCAAAATTTCTTCTTTTTTATTTTGGCTAAATAATTTATCACGTTTACAGAAGTCTTTTATAGCCTTTTTTATATAATATTACCTTATAAATGTGTATAGCAAAAGTTGAATAAAAGTAAAATGTACATCCTTTTTAATGTGAACACCGCTATCGCAGTTGGAAAAAGCATAAATTGCGTAATTGCTGTTTATTATGCGAATGAATGAAATTCTGCTGCTAGTACAATTAACCTAATAATAACTTCATTGTTTAAATATTATGCGGGATTATGTTTATTATCAGTGAATTCTGAAATAGTTCACCTCGTTATATTTATGCGGTAGCAACGCTAACATACTGCGTTTGGCTGGAAAATTTATTAACAGAATTCTCTGTTTGAACATAGACATTATTGTTTGTGAACGTGTAAGAGGTTTATAAGTTGAATTATTCCTTTGTTTGGAAAGCAAATTACGATACTAAACAATGTCTATTGCGATATGAGTACGTTGAAATATAACAATAAGCTTGTCTATACATACCTTTACTGAATGAACAACAAATATTATATAATGGGTAGGGCGATTAGGTCCCTATAATAAAGGAAATAACTGCCTCCGTAGCCTAGTGGTATGGGCGTTTGCTTTAGAAACCGGAGGTCCTGGGTTCGAATCCTGCGGGGACTCAACAAATTTTCATTGTTGTTTCCTAGTTGGTTAGGGCAATTTGGGCCGATCACCCAATTGTCTGAAAAGTAAGATGATCCATGCGTCGGATGGGCATGTAAAAAGTCGGTCCACCCACCAACCCGCATTGGACCAGCGTGGTGGGATACGGTCCAAACCCCCTAATGGATAGCGGTGTATTAGGGGAGGCCTATGTCCAGCAGTGGACTATCACAGGCTATAGATAGATATAATAAAGGAAATTACCATTTGACTTTAGCTGCAGTTAATCGCTTGTAATAAATATCTCGAAACCGTACTAATATTATAAATGCTAATATAACTCTTTCTATCTCTCCGCCTTAGGGTCAAACCATTAGGTTTAGACCCTAAAGACGGATTTATCGATTTCAATGAACTTTGATGCATATTTAAAATAGATTCCATGAAAGGACATAGGCTATCAATTGTTGCGATAAGGCGGTCGAAGGGTTGAAATAGAAAATAAAAGTTTATATGAAAATAGCCTCTGTTGAACATTAAACGATAAAATTCTGCGTCTAGTAATTTACTCGAAACGAGCCATAGAAGTAAGTGGTGTTTTTCTAATGATTTATTAGTTTTAGCTGTATGGGGATTAACTCGGAGTTAAAATAGGGCTGAAACCGTCATCGAAGCAAAAGCCAAAAAACTTTATGTCTTAGGTTAAACACTAACAATAAAAACAGCTCATTTATATTATAGTATACAGTATATTTCAATATACCTAGCGGAAATTTCTTGTGTTCCACGCGGACAAATTCGCGATAACAGCTAGTAGTACATTTCACTTATAATATATATTATACATTAGGTGAAATGGTTAGCTTATGTAGACTTGTTTTAGATGTAATATTCATTTTGAAACATCAGGTCAATGTTATAATAAATTAATTAAGATTATTATAATTTTTCTTCCATAAGCAACAAAAATTTGTTAAGTAATTAATTTATTTTTTAAATGAGTTTTTTTAATTTCATAATTAAGTAATAAATAAGTATATAAAAATATAATTAAAAAATTGGAAAGTATCAATACTCTATTTACTATAAATTTTTCTAAAGTAATATCAGCTATTTATAAAAGTAGTACTTTAAGATGTATATTTGGAAAACAATATAAGAAAGTAAAAAATTTTATTATTAATATATATATACTCGATAAACACATATATCATTCACATTATTTGTACTTCATAATGTAATTAATCATCTATATAATAGTAGCTATAAATTTTATTAATAAATAGAAATCAGAGTTGTTTGTAAAATTAAAATAATCATTTTAATTAATAAATACATTGTGACGTAGCCGGTACATATTACTAAACATTTTTTTTATTTTTGTCTATTCTCTCTGTCTGAACGTCTGTCCGTTTGTTCTGCCTAATCTCTAATGGGACTTTTACTAGAAAATAGTTGCTATAGCTCGAAGTAATTTAGGACGATTTTTGAGAAAAATTATAACAGTTTTTATTTTATTGATATTACTATGCGGACTTACTTACGGAACAATAACGAGTACATACACACTCATAAACAATTTTTCAAACCATCTAGTCGCTGCAATGGCTCCCAACGAACTGTCAATATAAAATACAAGCGAATCACTTACCGCAGCGCGTTCCTAATCACCTGTATGTAATTACAAACTTGATTACATTTTGGGAACAGAATTAACAAGCAACCATTGGTCCTCTCTCGAGTTTCAACGAGATTTAAAGGAACTTTCGCTTTAGGATGCGATCGGAAACTATATCAACAAAACGACACTCTGTATTATAATATAATATTATCAAAGAGATTCCGTCAAAGTTTATTTGACTCACAGCCTGAATATTAACAGTTATGCTTTAATTTGATGGAAAATTTTTAATATTGCAAGACGAGGAAAAGTTATTCTGTTTCGTCTTTATCATAGCAATTTTAATATTATTCTATGATATTCGGTTTCTACACAATACTCGACGCATTGAATCACCTTACTTTTCAAATAAACGATTTGGTGATCGACTTTGGTACTACGAAACACTTTACAATGTTGTTCTTGTAGAGATTGACCACAGCCTCCGGTTTGTCAAGAAGGATATACTGCCTTATTACAAGAATGATTATGATTTTATCGTGACTTATTTTACATTTTAATTCCGACGTTTCAAACTTTCCAGGGCGTTGACAATTTAAAATGTAAAATAAACGCGATAAAATCTGTAAAGTCATTTTATTTAATAACGTATTATATTCGCGTAAACAATAGAAATAATTAAAGGATATACTACTAAGTCATAGAATGTGACGTGCAAAAGAAGAGTCTTCGACACCATGGCCAATTTCAATATAAACCTCCTCGCATCCGACTCTCCTCTTACTGTCTAACTGTTACATATTATCAAGTCAAGGTGTTTTCACGTTTTACCTCTCCAAGCTACCTAGCGTAGATATTTTATGTAATCCATCTATAATTCCTCTTTATGGTCAATATCCTGCTCCCCGCTTTTCACCATGACCCTCTCGACGACCTTCCTTACCTATACCTTAAAACCTCGTAAAACAACAAATTTTGCACTTGCGTTCCTTTGCTAGGATGAATTTCAAAGAGCTTTGTCTAGATGCGGATACGATCAATTGGGTACCTTTTTAGAAGGTGAATTTATAGATGATGAGTTCGTATATTTAAAATAAAAATCAACAACCTGTTCGATTATCACGCACCGATAAAAAAAGCTTGACTAAAGCATTTACTAGCACCGTGGTTAACCATAGGCATTAGGATGGTGATGCAATGAAGAGAACGCATTTTTAGACGGTATAAAAAGCAACGGAGCGATGACAACTGGTCTTAGTACAAGCTCGCCAGAAATCGGTGCAAACAGATATTAAATAATGCATAACGCCGTCACATCCTTGATAATATCTTCTAATTCTGCAGATATCTTGAAGTTTTATACAACTTTGGGTTTTAAAAAATCGCAGATATCAAACAAATACAATGGCTTTAGATGATTTAAACTGTCATTTTGAACTCCACTTTTACGACTCATTCAAAGACCATTTCATTATCTTCTTTCTTATCTGATTGGTTTGACCACCACCATATTTACCTTCTTCGTCAACTTTGGTAGTTCTCTCATACACATAAGCCATAGCATAAAATTGTTTAAGCTTGAATATTGACAGCACACTTAGCTGGAAACTCAACTAGTCAAGTCTCTCTGTGAGTACTCGTGCAGCCTTCCGTTTTTTCGCTAATCGATTATGGTGTCGTGTGCTACTTGTTTCCAAATGTCAATCATCCTAATAAACTAGATCGACTTCTAATAAATGCAATCGATTCGTTTTAAATCTTCGTAAATTTGACCAAGTGTCTTCCTATCATCTTCAACTTCAGTGACTACCCATACGCAAAAGACGTTCTAAAATTATATTCCCTTCTCACTCCCACTTACATTTCTTCGCAATTTAAATATTTATGTGAAGTCAGTAACGCCTTTGCTCGTCGCACAGTCGTTTACTTCTATGTCCCATTCATCGTTCCGACTTCACCCATTTCTCTTTCCTTATAAAGTCTGTTCAAATTTGGAATGAGCTACCTCTGGAAATCATAATGGCTAAACTCGCTCAGAATTTACGACCAAAACGCGTAAGCATCTTCTAGATAAAATTTAATCAGCAGAATATTTATAAAAGTCTCATATCTAATAACTATATGATAGACAACTGCCTCCGTAGCCTAGTGGTATGGGCGTGTGCTTTAGAAACCGGAGGTCGTGGGTTCGAATCCTGCGGGGACGCAACAAATTTTCATTGTTGTTTCCTAGTTGGTTAGGGCAATTTGGGCCGATCACCCAATTGTCTGAAAAGTAAGATGATCCATGCGTCGGATGGGCATGTAAAAAAGTCGGTCCACCCACCAACCCGCATTGGACCAGCGTGGTGGGATACGGTCCAAACCCCCTAATGGATAGGGGTGTATTAGGGGAGGCCTATGTCCAGCAGTGGACTAACAAAGGCTGATGATGATGATCTGATAGACTTTGATAAGACAAAAGAATTGAGATTCTGATAATAAGGTGCATGCATACCCAGGAGATGTGACCTTGTACTCCAAAAGATATAAACTTCTATATATAGTATTCAGTTATGTTTATGTAATTTCAACAAACACATGTTTCATTGAACCGATATGTATCATTGCTCTCATAAACAGTTTTATCGGCCACCAAATATGAAGATGTTTTTGTTAGTAAAGTCGCACAATATAAAGTCCGATATCCTACCGAGTGCATTGTACTCTAAGGTGTCACCGGTGAATCGACAAACATAAAAATCTTTGGAAGATTTGCTTGCTTTATAGAAATGAGAAAAGGAGAAAATATAATCTTTAGAAACCTGTTATATACTTTTATCTATCTCGTTATAATTATATTTGGCCCTCAACTTAAATTGGATGGATTTAAATCCATCTTAAAACTGACATATTTACAATATTCAACAATAGACTTCAAAATTTTTCATTTGTCACTCTGGATTACTAAAGGCCTGCATAAAATACTTTCTACAACGCGTATCTATCGCCTCTACTATTTCCATTATAATATTATATATATAATACTATTATATTTACAAATGTATTACTATTATCTATATATTATTTCGCAGTGACATCTGTCAATTGGCAACATCAATATCTAATAGACATTTCAATTAATACCTCAATACTTGCATCATTCGATAATAATTGTGTGACAGTTTGCTAGTCTAATCCCTTATTGTCTAACTAAAATATTCAATATAAATTTCTTCAACGCTTTTACTAAATTGATATAGGGTTAGCTTCTAATCCATTAAGATTAAACAAGAATAAGCTTTTAACGCAGAGTGACAGAGAACGTAACCCATAGCAACGAACCAGCGTAAAATTGAATGGCAACACATCAAACGCTACTTCGTTCATTTAGGTTACATGTGTGACCTTAAATTGAGGTCTTAGTGGTTAGTTGGTGTAGAAAATTATATATACAAAACTATTTATACAATCGGGGGTTATCTTAGATAACTCTTTATCTTTCGTCTTTTGCAATATATGCATGCGATAAATACCCAACATTATTATGAACACGTGTATGTGTTGTAAGAACGTCCCGTTTTCATTAAATAGTTTTTTTTTCTTATCTTAACGCATATTCATTATCAGCAATGTTTACACATGTAATACAATATTTATAACGTTTAACCGCCACCGTGGCCTAGCTGTATTGGGTCTTGCTTTATAAACCGAAGGTTGTGGGTTCGAATCCCGCAGCAAAATCACTTTGTGATATCGTTTTTTTTCTCGTTGTTTAGGACAATTTGGACCGATCATCCAATTGTCTGAAAAGTAAGATGATCCAATGATGAATGATCCAAAAAGTCCAATGCAAATTGGTCCACTCACCAATTCGCATTGGACCAGCGTGGTGGGATACGGTCAAAAAACCCCTAATGTTGTTCTTTTATACGTATGTATCAGTTACATATTACAATGCAATAATCAAAAAAGGTCCTATTGAAGATGCAAACAGACGCTCAATTTTATTTATTTACGTGTATTAAAGAAATTTTAAGTAGTTTTAGTTTAGTTTGAATATTTTACAACATCAAAGTGAAATAACAATCTTGTCATCGTCTAAAGCAGGCATTCATTTATCGTTTAAAAAGATGTACCACGCGATGTCCCTGATAAACCGCACGCGTGAAACTAACTTATAACTAACTTATACTTAGTAAAAACGTGTCGTATATATCATCTACTCGTATATACTACCGCCAAAATCGATTTGATAATTTTATTACTGACGAGAAAATAAAAGTAAAACACGTTGTTCTGCTTTTGTTATAGACATGACATAAAGCGGCCGAAAAGATGGAAATGAAGCAGGGTTATGTAAAAACTTTACAGGTAGCGATGAGCGCCGCGTGTCACCGATAACGGCTTGGACATACCTGCCTTGCCTGAAATATTTTTTTCAAGTGAAATACGGTTTTACGCTAGCCGAAAATCCTTTCCTCAGCAAAAACATTTTTGGACATGAACCGTTATTGCGGTATTTGGTTTTAAAAACCGTAGACAATTTATCACGCACATTTCTTCGTTTGAACGAAACAATTCATTTAAAAAATTTCTACGACTTTAGTTCTATTTTCCTTACTGTTTAATTGATGTAATAATAAAAACGTTTCAATTGCTCTTTTCAAAGTAATAAACGATCGCTAGCCATTTTACATCTCCTACAAGACGCCTACAGATAAGTTGTAAATTAATATTCGAAAAAGAAACCAATTACTTTCGCAGACACTTGTATTTACAAAAGTTTAAATTGGAAAACAGGATAACTTTGTAGTTAAAAACAGACATGGATTAGTTTCGGCTAATGGGAATTGTGAGTCAGATGTAAAGTTGCTAGAAGGTAAAGTCAAAAGAAGAGAAAACTGCTCTTTGTAAACACCGCTTCATAATAGAGTCGTCGAAGTGATTTCGTGATGCATGCTGTATATCACTAGTGCCTGAACGCGTTTGATGACCACTACCGAAAGACGTAGAGACCTTATTAAAAAACAGTAATTTAATAAAATTTCTATGTTTATATTAGCCTGTAACTTTTGCTCACTAAAAACGAAGCAAGATCGCCTGCTAAATTAATCCATATTAATTTTGGAGATGGAAATTGTGCAAGATCGAGCGTCTAGTTAAGTAATGAAAGTTTATCTACGCACAGTGGGTGAGTTCGGCGGGCTATGTAACCATCCTTTATTACGAGGGGCCTCATGTCCTACAAGGTGACGCATTCTGTGCCGACTTATAATTTTGGATTCGACGGACGCCGAAGTAATCATTAGTACGAAATCAAATTAAATTACTCACTTCTGTGTAACCAACGCTATCCTTTTCTACATTTGAGATAAATATCTGTCTGCATTATGCATACTATAAAAACTTTTAAGTATTCTCTTTATTTACAAGAATCCACCTTATTGAATATAACATTTTTTTTAAGAGCAACAACTAAATTATAAATAACGTATTGCAATGCCGTTTGAGCAACGTAGACAAGTTGGCTGACACTTGAGTATGTTTTGTGATCACGATCGCTTATAAAAAGGTGCGAAACGAAAAAAGAAAACGAAGCGATCGCTTTCGCGTTTTATTTTGAAATCGCTTTAGCGAAATAGCCTTAAAATCGGCAATCAATTTACTATACCTATGTCAGCGAGCGCGATATGACATATTGCCCGAGGGATTCATCGCACAATGTCCAACTTAAGCAAGCTGAGCGTCCGCTGCGAAGCCAGACCGAACTATCGGACGAATGCGGCTGGAAGTATTGTGGCTTGGAATCCGTCCCTTAGCTGGTGTTATTTCGTAAGTACTGTTTGACAAATGGTTCCTGGCCGTCCCTTGTCATTGCACAAGTGAATAGCCCGCTAGTTCGAAAACATTACGTACACGGGATTATCTATTATAAATACTGATCCTGCGTTTTTACAGATAATACATATTAGTCTAATTAAATTTATGAATGTATGTTGGAAAAGCCAATCTCAACCTTTAACTATTGAGATATGATCTTTACGTTTTCCGTCGTTGGTAGTATATGAATATCAATACAATATATATAGCCATTTCATTTCTTAAAATAAGTACTTTAAAATATCTCAGAGATTTAAAATGCCGTGGCAGTAATCGCAAAGAACTTTTATACTGTTCAATGTCAATCAATTTTTTTTTATAAATTTTACTTGTAAGCGTGCAACTCTAATGGCATCAATAGTATTTTATTTTTACGATATTAAAATAAGACTGCTCCTGAAATATTTCCTTGTGATAAGGAAACTTTTTAATTTAAAAGTTAATCAATGACAATAAATAGCAGCAATTTAAATTATACCGCAATATGCGTATACAAACTGTCCATCTTTGTTTAGGGCGTGTATAAATAAAACCTTACGTATTACAGTCAATCTGGGTAACTAAAGAATAAATAAATACAAAAAAAACTTTGATTGCTTTGGGTAACATTGACAGTGGGGCTTTAAACGAGTTTAGATTTTTTTATATCGATAGTGGCTTAGAAACCGGAGGTCGCGGATTCGAATCCTGCAGGATTCAACAAATTTTCGTTATTGTTTCCTAGTTGGTTAGGGCAATTTGGGCCGATCACCCAATTGTCTGAAAAGTAAGGTGATCCATGCGTAGGATGGGCATATAAAACGTCGGTACACCCACCAACCCGCATTCGACTAACGTGGTGGAATACGGTCCAAAAACCCCCTAATATAGGAGTGCATTAAAGGAGGCCTATGTCCAGAAGTGGACTAACACAGGCTGCTGATGATGATGATGATATCGATATCAACAAAATTTACAAACGTTCCTTGCTGGTTGTTGCTGCATTTTTGAACTAACTCCGTAAACGCGCCTTTAAAAAATTAATGCTTTCATACGGATCGGATCTCTGCAGCCTAGCGGTATTGGCCTTTGCTTTTGGTATATATTGACAGTATGCATTCGGGCGATGAGAATGTTGAGTTGTTCACTATTTACTTATAATACTCAAAAAGCTACATTACCATGTTTAAAAAATATCATACACATCCTATTGTTATCGACTTTACTAATCTAGGTAACATCGGTTTATGTTTTTCTTCTAAACGGGTGTAACTGACGGAATAATTTCTTTTGCGTTTTCACATATTTCATAAATATCAAAATCATTTATCAGTCATTTGGCTCTGTAATACTTATTTAAGAAAAGCTTGAAAAAATTTCCAAAAACACGTTTCAGGCAATATTTTTAAAATAAATAAATAGAAAAGAAGCTAGACTAACTACAAGAAAAGGAAAATTTGTGAACACTTGAGCGTAAAATTTCTATTTAACCTACTCCACTTAGAGCAAATCGTCGTCATTTATGTAATTATTCTGATTTTACTATTATTTACTGTGAATATTACATCTTCATACTGTAACTGATAGTTCAATTACAAATGACTGTAAAACACACCTCACTTACCTTGTTACCAAGAAAAATCACAAGATATCCAAAAAGTTTTTTACTGTTCCATCCCCGGCGTATTAAACCAATCAGAGCGATATCGTTCGATTAGGTTTATTAGGTGACATGGCATTAAAAACACAACTTAATAGTTTTTCACACCACTGCTAAGTAGCACAAATAAACGCCATCAAACAATTATACTTATTAATATCCATATATCATCTTCTTTCCTTTACCTACCCATTTTCGCAAGTTATAATGGGGTCGGCTTCTAATCCACCCAGATTTACGTGAAAACAGATTTTTTCATATCGATATGACCTCCACAACCCAATGGGAAAACTGCATTCTAAGGATAAATTAGTTGTCAGTAAATTTGAAGGCATTGACTTGCTATAACGACTGCCAAAGATGGTTTTGACAACTGGGACAGATTTTCTACATGCTTCTTACTTTTCATACACTTTGGTGATCGGCTCAAATAACCAACCAGAAAACAAAACTAATGCTTAATTATTTCTTTTATTTACGCGATTATTATACATATCAAATCCAGTAATATACGGATTTTTCGCGTTACTTAAATGTATTTATTCCCGACGTTTCGGATTCTTTTCAGCATCCATGATCACGGGCAGACTAAGTTGGTATATATATAATATACCAACTTATTGTCTGCCCGTGATCCGTAAATGAGTGGATTTGATAAAACTAATGCTTAATAAATAATTCAAAAAATTTAAGATTGTTTCCCAGCGGGAATTGAACCCACAACCTCCGGTTTATAGTTTATAGTAAAGCACTTTAGCGCCGCGTGCGTCACCTAAATACAATCATTAACTTAATTACATTTAACAGGGAACAGATTTAACAAGCCACCTTGGATTCTCTCTTGAGTTTCAAATAAGATTTGAAACGATATCGCTTATGGTATACGAACGGAAACAATATCAGACATGACGCCTGTCGGTACCATAATAATATCATGGAGAAAATTTAAGTTTCTTACTCCCCGCCTGAAATATCTGCAGGTATGCTTTTAAGTAACGATATTCAACGATATTTTTATAGGAACTACAATAAAAGTGGTGCAGTTGTGACAATATCAAACAATGTTTAATTTCTTGTAGTAATATGATGAAGTGGTAAAGTCTCCAAATTTTTCTTCAACAACAATCAATCAACAAAAATCTATATGAATTCCCTATATCTATAATACAGGAATTTGAATGCACATCATTTTTTACAAGGTATTCATTTATTTCACTAACTACGCCTTGGTACTAGCTAATAGCTAACTAGCTATGCAACCCAAACAGAAAATTTCACATGATGAATGAATTAGTATTCATTAAATTTAAAAGCACTGAGATCTCGTAAAACTGCCAAAGATCATCTTAACAACCAAAAACAACTTGTTACATGCCCACCGAACGAATTCGGGATCGCCTTCCTTTTTAGACAATTTCGTGAACGGCATAAATTGTTCTAACTAACCAAAAAAAAACCATAACACAATGTTGTTTCTTAGTACCACTCGAACGCACGACCCCCGGTTTGTAAAGCAAGGGCAAATACTACAAGATCATAAAGGCGTGACGTGCAAAATAAGTATCTAAATAAAAACCGGCAATACCAAAAAATTACATAAATCCAAAAGTTCGTGGGCATTGATGTTTGTTAACCCTATCAGTATTTAACTATGTAACGAAAAAAAAACCGGAAACTTAATGTATTTAGCAAATGTACAGCAACAAAACAAGATTTATATATATCTTACTTAAATATATACATAAATATTTTATTTTATAAAAATGACAGATGCTCTTTATCTTTGGTTTCTTAACGCTACTTAATTTTTGGCCATCCTCATTTCGAGAGGTAGCGCATTCCATACAATGCATTTCTTATAAGTTATATTAAATTATATATGCAAATCCAGGAGATGTGACCTAATACCTTCCATAAATATATAAACTAATTCAACAGACATGTTTCATTGAACCGGTTTGTGTCATTGCTCTTATAAACAATTTTATCGGCCACCAAATATAAAGCAAGGAAGGTCGCACTATATAAAGTCCGACACCCTACCAAGTGCGTTATACTTTAAGGTGACACTTGTTAATGAACAAACATAAAAATCTCCAAAATATTTACTCACTTTAAAAGAATAAGAAAAATATAAGGTATTGTACTATTCGTTGAGCAAATCTAACCTGTTATACTTTAATCTATGTCGTTATGATTATATTTAGCACCAAAGCTATATTGGATTTTAATCAAATAAAGCTTTTCCATTTTAGTATCTATGTACAGTACTTAACAATACGATTTGCATTTTAAAATTTACAAACTCAACTAAATATCGGCACAAAAGTACTTTCTACGAATCACCTCTTCCAATGTAATTGTAATCTTACTTGAAATATATTAAATATATATAATATTACTATATTTTTAAGTATATACAATAGAAATGTATGTATGTTAGTAGAATATGCACGTATTGTTTTACAGCGGTAATATCTGTCAATTAGTAGCAATATCTAATACACAATTCAATTAATTTCCTATAGTTGCAACATTAGATAATTATTGAGTGACAGATCGCGTGTCTAATCCTCCAATTGTTTAACGGTCTAATATTCAATATAAATTATCTTCTCCTAATGCTTTCACTAAGTTGATACAGTGTTAGCTTCTAATACAATCAGATATAGCAAGAATAAGCTTTTAACGCAGAGTGACAGATAACGTAACCCGCAGCAACGAACTCGCTGGTAACACATCGAACGCCACTTCTATTCTGAAGGTTAAGTTTTTGATACCAATTCCGGGTCTTATTTAGCTTTATCGTAGAAATTTATAACAAAATATATATAATAATCGAGTTTATCATGGCTAACTCTTTTATATATCGTCTATTTGCAATATATACATACGATTACTACGATATACTAATATGTACATGTGGCTATGTGTAACAAGGTCTCGTTTTCATTAAATCGATTGTTTTGTTATCTTAACTCATATTCATTATCAGGAATGTTCACAATAGTGCAAAAGATATGTGCTTAGAAGATATAATAAAACATGTGCTTATGCTGATAGAATTAGCGTTTTAGACTTATATTCCGTTTCTCCTAGCCATGTTACTACAGTTTTTACGCAGAAGAATTGTCATCTGACCTCCAAAGGTATAAAATTTGTAATTTTGAGAGCGCTAAAACCGTATACCGACCGTCGGTACCAATTCTTTATATGCGCATACGACGTATGGATCGTCTTAGCCTGCAGTTTAAATTTCGGCCCTTACATAACAAAAAATGATAATTAGACTGCCAAATTCGAAATCATAGCCACCATGTTGTAAAGCAGGCACTAATACTGACCCACCGCCAGGCATGTTATGTACTTTTTTAATAATAATTCTAAACTTGAATTGGCAACAGAACTATATAGTTTTCATTTTCTACTGACTTAATAGCCTGCCAGTAAAATGATCCGACGCCAGCGCTCGTGGAAGTGTTATCATTGTTAATTACATGTCCCGCAAATGTTTAATTTCTCAACTACATCATTTATTAAACATTTGAATAGTTTCCTTAACTAAAATGGTGTTGGTTGGTATATCAAGTCCCTTAGGCATAAAACTGCAAAAACGAACCTTTATTTTTCTGTTTGATCTTGGAACATTTTAATAGTTTTCAAACAAATCTTTCGAATATGAAGAACGCTTTAGGTTGGAGCTATAAATATATGTTAGTTATGAAAAAACATTACTTTCAAATTGTCTTGTGCATAACAATTTAGAAGTAAACGGTATTTGATAAAGCTAATTGCCTGAAATACAAGTTGTGGTATACAACTCTTTACAAAACTTTTTGTACTAATGATTGAAAGAATTTTTTGTTCAGTAAGACATTTTGTGACATTCTAATTTATCGTTAATTTATAATGGTGTTTAACTATAGGGCAAAGCTTAAAATTTTCAGATGTTGTAAATTATTTCTATATGAAGTTTATTAAATAATTGAATAAAAAATAGCTGTAATTTGGTACTTACTTCCTTTTTTTTGGTGTAATGACTCCATCAAGTATATCTTGATGATACTGCCAATGTCAAGATTGGAAAAAACAAGAATGATATATTTGGGCCGGTAGAGCTGACGAATGCACCTACAGTTTGTACAATATTAGGACTGTGGAACTTAATTGATTAATATAACTATTTAATCGATGGAATCTTATTCTTATGACAGACAGATAAACAAACAAAAATTTAAACAAAAATGTTTTTTATACTTATGCATCGTTTATATATCACAATGTTATTAATTTAAAAACAGTCGCATTAAAGTTGCAAACAGACACTCAATTTTATTTATTTGTATAGATGAAAACGTCCTTTGGCCAATTTTTAGTAGTTTTAGTTTCTATCTTACACCATTGTAGTGATTAAAACTTTGTTATTACCTAAAATAGCCAACCATACGTCCTTTTTAAAATACGTACCACATAATTTCCCTTATAAACAAAGCGTACAAAAGATTTAGCTTATAAAACATGAAATAATATTTACCCTTATACTAACCAACAAAAGCGATCTGGTCGTTTTACGGTTACACGCAAAAAGAATGTGTTAAACGCGTTGTTCGCTATTTTATGGACATGACATAAAGCGGCCGAAAAGGCAAACCGTAGGCGGGGTTAAAAAACCTTTACATGGTGATGAGCGCCACGTTCAACGATAACGGCGTGTACGACATGCCTTGCCTGATGTCTTTCCAAGTGAAATACGGTTTTACGCTAGCCAAAAATCTTTTCAAACGATCTTTCCGCCGCAAAACATTTTTGGACACGAACTCTTGTTTATAAAAATTCGTAGACAATTTGTCACGCACGTTTCTTTCTGTTTAAACGAAATAATTCATTTGAAAACTTTAGAGTATAGTTCGGTTTTATTTACTGTGTAATTTAATGTAATAATAAAAACGTCTTAATTGGCCAATTGCTCTATTTAGAGTTATAAACGATTTCCAGTCATTTTACATCCCCAAAGGCCTTTACAGATAATTTGTTTTATCAATACCGGAAAAGAAACCATTTTCTTCCTCGGGACAATTGAATTCAAATAGTTTAAATTGGAAAATGGATAACTTCACAGTAAAGAAACATTGGAAATATTTTCGGCCAATGGGAATTGTGAGAAATGAAAAGTTACGAAGGAAAGTCGAAAGTAAGAAAAAAAAGCTGTTCATTGTAAACAACCGTTTTAGTAGAGTCGTCGAAGTGATTTCACGGAAAAATGTCGTATATCACGAGGTGCTTTAAGCGTTTAGCAAGCGAGCTTCATGATTACCACCGAATGATGTAGAGACAACTAATAAGAGTAATTTAATTAAATTTCCAAGTTAATTTTATCCTGTAACTTTTTATTTACCAAAGACGAAGCAGGTTCCTCTTGTTAAATTAATCCATAATAATTTTTGGAGATGGAAATTGAGGAAACTCCTAGTTAGTAGGTTAGTTAATTAACAAAAGTTTATCTTGCGCAGTCATAAAGCCATCCTTTTATTACGAGGGGTGTCCTGTCCTTTAAAGTGACCTATTTAGGTGCCGGGACCAATAATTTGATGCAAGGAACAACGTTTAAGTAATTATTTTGGCATAAATCAAATTAAATTACCCACGCTTTACAACCAACCTAACCTTTTTGTAGTTTTAAGACAAAATGTCTTAGACGATAATATAAAATTTCAATTTCTTCTTCGTTAAAGGAATCCACTTGATTAATATAAATATCCTTTTCCGGCCCACTACGCAATTACTTATGTTTTATATATATTTTTTTTGGTACAATACTAATGTGGAATCAAAAAATATTATCTTCATCCAAAATGCCAAAAATTTTTACGGAAAAAAAATCGCTATAGCAAAAAACCAGAAATCGGCAATCAATTCACTATACCCATGTCAGTGCAAGCGAAATGACAAATTGCCCAAGGGATTAAACGACAAGTCCAACTTAATAAAGCTGAGCGTCCCCGCTGCGAAGCCAGACCGAACTATCGGACCCATGCCGAACGGTTGAAGAAGGATTAAAATCCAACCCTTTAGCCACTGTCATTTCGTAAGTACCGTTTTGACAAATGGTTCGAGGTGTCCCTTGTCATGGCCAATAAATAGCCCGCCGGTCGAAATCGTAACGCACTAATAACAATTTTGATTTTATAAAAGTAATTTTCGTTGAAAAAGGTTAATCCCAAATAATTAACAATCGAGAAAGTAATTGATATAATCTTTACCTTTACTTTTAGTAGGGTAATATAGAACCAAACGTATCTGACGTTTGGATTGCTTGGATTGAACAAGACACCCAAGAAGACTGGAGTTGACAATTGGCCGAAGCCCATGGCAATCACGAAAAAACGGAAAATTTTCAAAAGAAGCCATTCAGTCAGTCAACCAATGGAAAGAGTACGAATTGGAGAGGAGTTAGTTTTTTCGCATCATAACAGCACTTAATAATTCTGGGTACCGGTTTGAAGACGTCAAAGAAAAAAAATAACGATATTATAAATTGAACATTCTAGTGTAGTAAGTGCTGGGTTGCGTTTTATTTGATTATGAATTCAATTTTTAAAAAATATTCATTCAAACATAGCATCGTACGATCGTAGTTGATGGGCAGATGTTAATCAATATATCTACCAGCCCAGATAGTTTAGTATCCTTTGAAAAGAGGCAAGATAAAGAAACAACGCCGTATCGACGACGCCTTGGAAGAACTACTGTTCCATGTTATTTAAGAATGAAATTTTCCAACGTCCAAGATGCAAACCCGTTGGACACGTGCCACCCGCCAATCGGTATCCTTATGGGACAAACCCTTGTTAGAAAAGTCTAGGACCCCGCTTCATAGTTTCTCAAAGAGCAATAAAACTCTCGGTGTAATAAGAACATACCGAATAAGTTACCATGCAAACACTTATGTCTTATATTGGGTCGTGGCAGCCCAAAGCTAAAAGGCCAATTGGGCGGGTTGTTTGAGCCACATGCACCCGGATAAGGAGTAAAGAGAGAGAGGACAGAGGCGTCCTAGTCCCCCCAAAGAGGTTGGGGAGTTCCACCAACAACTGATAAACGCCCGTATAACAGCGAAGATGACTGGAAAACGAAGGGATTTTTTACGTTATGGGTTCATCCAAGAATTTTGTTTAACTACTACAAAATTATAAAATATGGCTTTATTATATAAAAAGAGATTCTCCCCTATATATTCTCAATCCCTTGAAACCATGAGGCGTAGCGACTTGAAATTTTGAATATTCCTTTCGTCGGAGAGGTCAGCTAAGAAACGGATTTTCCAAAAATTTTACCCACACCCTTTATCTATAATCGAAGAGTTGAAATGGTTCGATTAGCTCATATCGCCTTTTATAGGCCAAAAAATAAAGGTGCTTTCGTCGCACAATATGAAGTCCGCCAACCTAACGAGTGGTTGTACTTTAAGGTGACCCCTGGGAATCAACAAACATAAAAGTACTGGAAAGATTTGTTTTGTTTAAGAAAATATAAATAATGTGGATTTCTGTTGAACAAATCTAATCTGTAGAAACCCGTTATACTTTTTATCTATCTCGTTATGATCATATTTGTTAATATATTTTATTGGATTAAAACCAAATTTATTTATACAATATTTTTCCAATATTATAAATTACTTTTCTTGAATTATCTCTATCAATAATTATAATTTTCCTTAAAAGGTATACTTCTAAATATATAATAGTAATGCACTTATATCACTTTATTATATGTATGTATTGTTTCACAGGATAATATCTGTCAATTGATAACATCAATTCTTATACACAATTCAAAATCCACCACAATATTCAACATTAGATAATTATTGAGTGACAGATTGCGAGTCTAACCTTCTTTTGTTTAACTGTTCAATTATTCAGTATTAGTTATCTTTCCTTATGCTATTACTAAATAGATATAGGGAAAGCTTCTGCATTCAATCTGATTTTTACAAAAATAAGCTTTTTATCGCATAATGACAGATAACGTAACCCACAGAACGAATTAGTGTCACAACCGACTGGCAAACACATCGAACGCCACTTCGCCTCTGTAGGTTACATTTATGACATCAATTTTGGTCTTATTTGGCTTTTTAAGATATTTACGAGAAAAAACGTTAAAACAATCGAGGTTATCTTGAAAACCTCCTTTATCTTATAACTACACCGCACAATGAAACACGTGTCTTTGTTTTTGAATGTTTTGTTTTCTTTTTGGTTAACTTTTCTTATCTTTACAATATTGATTATCAATTATGTTTACAGTGTTGTGAATTGTATAACGTCATTTGTTAATGTATGTACTTATTGTTGCAGAGTTAGCGTTTTGTACTTATACTCCTTTTACTAGCCATGTTCCAAAGTTATTATGGGCTTCCAATCATTCAGGTATACCTGAACCTGGTTTTCACGCAGAAGGATTGACATCTGACCTCCACCGTCATAGGAAAAAAACATGAAACTTAATGTGTTTAGCAAATGAACATTAACAAAACAAAATTTATATATATATCTTACTTAAATATATACATAAATATTTTATTTTATAAAATTGACAGATGCTCTTTAACTTTTGTCTTAAACGCTACTTTATTTTTGGCCATCCTCATTTCGAGAGGTAGCGCATTCCATACAATGCATTTCTTATAAGTTATATTAAATTATATATGCAAATCCAGGAGATGTGACCTAATACCATCCATAAATATAAAAAATAATTCAACAAACACATGTTTCATTGAACCGGTTTGTGTCATTGCTCTTATAAACAATTTTATCGGCCACCAAATATAAAGCAAGGAAGGTCGCACTATATAAAGTCCGACACCCTACCAAGTGCGTTATACTTTAAGGTGACACTTGTTAATGAACAAACATAAAAATCTCCAAAATATTTACTCACTCTAAAGGAATAAGAAAAATATAAGGTATTGTACTATTCGTTGAGCAAATTTAACCTGTTAAACTTTAATCTATGTCGTTATGATTATATTTAGCACCAAAGCTATATTGGATTTTAATAAAATAAAGCTTTTCCATTTTAATACCTATGTACAGTACTTAACAATACGATTTGCATTTTAAAATTTACAAACTAAACTAAATATCGGCACAAAAGTACTTTCTACGAATCACCTCTTCCAATGTAATTGTAATCTTACTTGAAATATATTAAATATATATAAAATTACTATATTTTTAAGTATATATAATAGAAATGTATGTATGTTACTAGAATATGCACGTATTGTTTTACAGCGGTAATATCTGTCAATTAGTAACAATATCTAATACACAATTCAATTAATTTCCTATAGTTGCAAAATTAGATAATTATTGAGTGACAGATCGCGTGTCTAATCCTCCTATTGTTTAACGGTCTAATATTCAATGTAATTTATCTTCTCCTAATGCTTTATAGTTGATCAGGTTGCTTCTAAACAACAGATATAGCAAGAATAAGCTTTAACGCAGAGTGACGATAACGTAACCCAGCAACGAACTTGCTGGTAAACATCGAACGCCACTTTATTCTGTAGGTCAACATTTTTGATGCAATCCGGGTCTTATTTGGCTTTATCGAGAAATTTATAACAAATATATATAATAATCGAGTTTATCATGATAACCTTATATATCGTCTATTTTCTTTATATCTTTTATATTTGTTCATACATGTGCTATGTTAGTACAACGTTCGTTTTCATTAAATCGACTTTTGTTATCTGTAACTCATATTCATTATCAGGAATGTTCTAATTTGAGTGCAAAAGATATTGCTTAAAAGTATAATAAGACATGTGCTTATACTGATAGAATTAGCGTTTAGGCTATTTCGTTTCTCTAGCCATGTCCAGTTATAAGTTTTTACCAGAAGAATTGTCATTCTGACCTCCAAGGTATAATTGTAATTTGAGGGCGCTAAACCTATACCGACCGTCGTACCACTTGTATGTATGCATGACTTGGATCTGTCTTAGCATAGTAGTTTCTAAATTTCGAGCCTTATCAACAAAAATGATTTCTCTAGCCGACATTTTGTAAAGCAGGAACTAATACTGACCCACGCCAGCGCTCGTAAGTGTACTTTTACTTTAAATAATATTTCAACTTGAATTGCAACAGAACTATATAGTTTTCTATTACGACTATTATTAGAATCGCCATAAATGATCCGACGCTGCTCGTAAGTATGCATTGATTAATACATATTCTCAAAATTTTAATTTCTAACTACATTATTTATAAACGCTTTAATAGTTACCTATCTAAATGGTTTGATTTGTATCTCAAGTCTTAGGCATAAAACTGCAAAAACGAACCTTTAGTTTTTGTGAGTCTTGAACATCTTAATAGTTTACGAAACAAATCTTTCAATATGTAGAACGTTTGTTGAGTTATAAATATATGTTGTAATGAAGTCAAATTGTCTGATAACAATTTAGAAGTTAACGGTATTGGATAAAGCTAATTGCCTAAAATATACCACAACTCTTTACAAAACTTTTTGTACTAATGATTGAAAGAATTTTTTGTTCAGTATGACATTTTGTTATACTTTAATTTATCGTTAATTTATAATGGTGTTTCACATCACATCATCAGCCTTTGTTAGTCCACTGCTGGACATAGGCCTCCTAATACACCCTATCCATTAGGGGTTTGGACCGTATCCCACCACGCTGGTCCAATGCGGGTTGGTGGGTGGACCGACTTTTACATGCCCGTCCGACGCACTGATCATCTTACTTTTCAGACAATTGGGTGATCGGCCCAAATTGCCCTAACCAACTAGGAAACAACAATGATAATTTGTTGCGTCCCGCAGGATTCGAACCCACGACCTCCGGTTTTAAAGCACACCCATACCACTAGGCTACGGAGCTAAAGGCAAAGCTGAAAATTTTCAGATGCTGAAAATTATTTCTATTTGAAGTTTATTAACACAATTAAAAATAGCTGTACTGGTCCTTACTCTTCTTTTTTCTTAGTGTAATGGCTCCATCAAGTATATCTTGATGATTCTGCCAATGTCAAGATTGGAAAACACAAGAATGATATATTTGGGCCGGCAGAGCTGAGAAATGCACCTACAGTTTGTACAATTTTAGGACTATGGAACTTAATTGGTTAATATAGCTATGTAATGGATGAAATCTTATTCTTATGACAGACAGATAAACAAACAAAAATTTAAACAAAAATGTTTTTTTTTTAATTTTGTTTGTTTATCTATTATTTACCGGTGGTAGGTCCCCTGTTTACAGGAGACCGTCTGGGTGATACCATCGCGGTGCCTTTTTCTGCCGCAAAGCAGTAGCGTTAAAACACTACTGTGTTCCGGTTTGAAGGGCACCGTAGCCAACGTATTTACTGGATAAACGAGACTAAACATGCTATGTCTCACGATAGGCAGTGCGTTGGCGATACCACTGGTATTAGCTAATGTCTATGGGCGTCGGTGCTCACTTCCCATCAGACTGCTCGTCTGCCTGCGTATGGCAATAAAAAATATATGTAAGCATCGTTTATATATCACAATGTTATTAATTTAAAAACAGTCGCATTAAAGTTGCAAACAGACACTCAATTTTATTTATTTGTATAGATGAAACGTCTATTTAAGCAATTTTTAGTAGTTTTAGTTTCTATCTTACACCATTGAAGTGATTAATAATTTTGTCTTTACCTAAAATAGCCAATCGTACGTCCTTTTAAAATACGTACCACATAATTTCCCTTATAAACAGCGCACAAAAATTTAGCTTAGTAAAACATGAAATAATATTTACTCGTATATACTACCAACAAAAGCGATCTGATCGTTTTATTGCAGGTTACACGCAAAAAGATGTAGTTAAACGCGTTGTTCTGCTATTGTTATGGACATGACATAAAGCGGCCGAAAAGGCGTAAAACTGTAGCAGGGTTATGTAAAACTTTACAGGTAGTGATGAGCGCCACGTGTCAACGATAACGGCGTGTACGTACATGCCTTGCCTGGATGTCTTTCAAGTGAAATACGGTTTTAAGCTAGCAAAAATCTTTTTAAACGATCTTTCCGCCGCAAAACATTTTTGGACACGAACTCTGTTTAAAAATTCGTAGACAACTTGTCACGCACGTTTCTTCGTTAAAACGAAATAATTCATTTGAAAAACTTCTACGTGTATAGTTCGGTTTTACTTACTGTGTAATTAATGTTTTAATAAAAACGCTCTGATTGCGCTTATTGCTCTATTTAAAGTAATAAACGATTTCAAGTCATTTTACATCTCCTACAAGGCGCCTACTGATAATTTGTTCATCAATACCCGAAAAAGAAACCATTTACTTCCGCAGACAATTGAATTCAAATAGTTTAGATTGGAAAATGGATAACTTCACAGAAAAGAAACAGATTGGAAATACTTTCGGCCTATGGGAATTGTGAGTAAGATGTAAAGTTGCACGAAGGCAAAGTGGAAAGTAGGAAAAAAGCTGTTCATTGTAAACACCGCTTCTTAATAGAGTCGTCGAAGTGATTTCACGAAAAATGTCGTATATTACGAGGTGCTAAACGCGTTTAGCAAGCGAGTTCCATGATTACCACCGAATGACGTAGAGACATTTTCTAATAAGAGTAATTTGATTAAATTTCTAAGTTAATTTATCCTGTAACTTTTACTTACCAAATACGAAGCATGTTCCTCTGTTAAATTAATCCATAATAATTTTGGAGATGGAAATTGAGCGAAATCTGGCCTAGTTAGTAGGTCTAGTTAATTAACAAAAGTTTATCTGCGCGCAGTCATAAGGCCATCCTTTATTACGAGGGGTGTCCTGTCCTTCAAAGTGACTCATTCTGGGCCGACTTATAATTTGGATGCAATGGAACAACGCCGGCGTAATCATTGGTATAGAATCAAATTAAATTGCTCGCGCCTGTATAACCAACGCTAAACTTTTGTAGTTTTGAGACAAATCTGTCTTCATGACGTATACTATAAAAATTTCAAAGTATTCTCTTCGTTAATGCGAATCCACTTGATTAATATAATATACCCTTTTTCAGCCCACTACGCAATTACTTATGTTTTATATTTTTTTTGGTACATTTATACTAATGTGAATCAAATAAATATAATCTTCATCCAAATGCAAAAATTCTTTACGGAAAAAAATCGCTATAGCAAAATAACCAGAAATCGGCAATCAATTCACTATACCTATGTCAGTGTAAGCGAAATGACAAATTGCCCAAGGGATTAAACGCACAATGTCCAACTTAAGTAAGCTGAGCGTCCGCTGCGAAGCCAGACCGAACTATCGGACCAATGCCGAACGGTTGAAGTAATTTGGATTAAAATCCATCCCTTAGCCACTGTCATTTCGTAAGTACTGTTTGACAAATGGTTCGAAGCCGTCCCTTGTCATGGCACACATAAATAGCCCGCTTGGTCGAAATCGTTACGCACTCAAAAACAATTATTGATTTTATAAAAGTAATTTTATGTTGAAAAGGTTAATCCCAATAATTAACTATCGAGATTAATGTAATGATATAATCTTTACCTTTTACATTATTAGTAGGTGTGTAAGTAGGTAGCAATCCAAACGTATCTGACGTTTGGATTGCTTGGATTGAACAAGACACTCAAAAAGACTGGAGTTGACAATTGCCGAAGCCCATGCAATCACGAATACGGAAAATTTTCAAAAGAAGCCATTTAGTCAGTCAACCAATGGAAAGAGTACGAATTGAGAGGAGTTAGTTTTTCGCATCATAACAGCACTTACTATTCATGTGCACTGGTTTTAAAGACGTCAAAGTTGTAAAAAAATAACGTTATTACAAATTGAACATTCTAGTGTAGTAAGTGCTGGGTTGCGTTTTATTTGATTATGAATTCATCATTTATTTAAATAAATATTCATTCAAGCATAGCATCATACGATCTTAGTTGATGGGCAGATGTTAATAAATATATCTGTCTGCCCAGATAGTTAGTATTCTTTGAAAAGAGGCAAGATAAAGAAATCAATCCCGTATCGACGACGCCTGGAAGAACTACTGTTCCATGTTAACTCTAATGAATGACAATTTTCCAACGTCCAAGATGCGTAAACTCGTTGACACGTGCTTCCTGCCAATCGTAAGCTATGGTGCACAGACTTGGTCGTTAGAAAAGTCTAGACCTCTCGCTTCAAAGTTTTTCAAAGAGCAGTAAAACTCTCGGTGCAATAAGAACATACCGAATAAGTAATACCATGCAAACACTTATGTCTTATATTGCGGTTGTGGCAGCCAAAGCTACAAAGCATTGGGCGGGTTGTTTGAGCCACATGCACCCTGATAGATGGAGTAAGAGAGAGAGAGGACAGAGGCGTCCTAGTCGGCCTCTAAAGAGGTTGCGGAGTCTACACCAACAACTGATAAACGCTCGTACACAGCGGAGATGGCTGGAAAAACGAAGGGATTTTTACGTTATGATCATGCCAAGAATTTTGTGTAACAACTACAAAATTATAAAATATGGCTATTATCTATATAAAAGAGATTCTCACCTATATATTCTCATCCCTGAAACCATAAGGCGTAGCGACTTGAAATTTGGTAGGAATATTCCTTTCGTCGAGTAGAGGTCGAAGAGTTGAAATGGTTATTGCATAGCTCATATCAACAGTTTTATAGGCCACCAAATATAAAGGTGCTTTTCGTCGCACAATATGAAGTTCGCCACCCTAACGAGTGCGTTGTACTCTAAGGTGACCCCGGTGAATCAACAAACATAAAACCACTGAAAGATTTGTTTGCTTATAGAAATAAGAAAAATATAAATAATGTGCGATTCGTTGAACAAATCTAATCTGTAGAAACCTGTTATACTTTTATCTATCTCGTTATGATCATATTTGCTACCATAGCTTTATTGGATTAAAATCCAATATAGCTTTACCATTTTAATACTTATGTTTAATATTTAACAATACAATTTGAAATTTTAAACTTTTAAACCAAAGACCGTTTTGAATGATTAAAGACTGGCACAAAATTACTTTCTACGAATTATCTCTATTAATAATTATAATCTTCCTTAAAAGGCATACTTTTAAGTATATATAATAGAAATGCACTAATATATTACTATTATATGTATGTATTGATTCACAGCGATAATATCTGTCAATTGATAACATCAATATCTTATACACAATTCAATTAATAGCACAATAGTTGCAACATTAGATAATTATTGAGTGACAGATTGCGAGTCTAATCCTCTTATTGTTTAACTGTCTAATATTCAGTATTAGTTATCTTCTCCTTATGCTATTACTAAATAGATATAGGTTAAGCTTCGCATTCAATCTGATTTTACAAAAATAAGGTTTTATCGCAAAATGACAGATAACGTAACCCACAGCAACGAATTAGTGTCACAACTGACTGGCAACACATCGAACGCCACTTCGCGTCTGTAGGTTACATTTATGACATCAATTTCAGGTCTTATTTGGCTTTGTTGTAGATATTTACGAGAAAACGTGTATAAACAATCGAGGTTATCATGAATAACTCCTTTATCTTATTACTACACTGCACATATGAACACGTGTCTTTGTTTTAGCATGTTTTGTTTTCTTTAAATTAACTTTTTCTTATCTTTACACACATTGATTATCAAAAACGTTTATAGTGTTGTGAATTGTGTAACGTCATTTGTCAATGTATGTACTTATTGTTGCAGAGTTAGCGTTTTGTACTTATACTCCCTTTTTACTAGCCATGTTCCAAAGTTATTATTGGCTTCCAATCATCCAGGTATACCTGAACCTGGTTTTTACGCAGAAGGATTGACATCTGACCTCCACCGTCGAAAGGTGAAAATTTATAAGTTCCAAAGCGCCGTAATTGTATACCGACTGCCGAGTTGGCCTTGACGACCGGGACGATTTTACACCAGCGTCCAGGGAAGCGATCATTGTTAATAATCTATTGTGATATACCAGCAGATATCTAATTGGCTAACTAGACTTAATTATCCAACAAACATTTTCATAATTACCTGAAATAAAATGGTTTTCATTTACATATCTTGTCATTTATGCAAAAACTTCAAAAATTAACCTTTATTTTCTGTTTTGTCTGTTTCGTCCCTTTATTTTTTGTTGTTTGTATTTGTGAAAATTTTAGCAAATCTTTAAATTATTAAAAAGGCTTTAGACTGGAGCTGTAAGAACAGGGGACCAATGAAATTACTTCATATCTGGCATAAATAATCTTTACGAAGAAAGGAGTGCACAAGACAACTTGGAAGTAAACGGTATTAGATAACACTAATTGATTAAATGCAAAGGCAACTCCTAATGGTTTAAAGACTTTTTTCGCTTTGATGATTATTGTTTTATAAAATTAACTGTTCATTACGACGCCTCACAATATTGCTCTGGAATAACACGAAGGACATCGTTAATTGATATCGATGCTGAAAGTAATGCTACATTTTCATACTTGCGTTAATTATTTCAGTACTAGAGGGTTCAATGTAAATACATAAAAGATATTCTAAAAATAAAATGCCATCGTTTAAAAATAGTAAATACATGCATGTTACGACAAAATACTCCACTCCAATTTTATTTTTTGTATTGATGAGAACTCTATTAAATGATTCATAGGTAAATAAAAAAAATCTATTGATTATATTGCACATCGTTTAAAATAACCGATTATTTGTCTTTTAAAAACACGTACAACATTATGTCCCTTATAAACAACGCACATAATTAAATTTATGTGCGTTGTTTATAAAGAGTTTAGCTTGGTGAAACATGTCTGAAATAATATCTACTCTATATACTCCCATCGAAAGTAATCTAATCGCTTTATTACAGAGTTTATGGACAAGAAGATAAAAGTTAAACGAACTTAAATCTTCTGCTTTTGTTATGACATAAAGTGGCCGAAAAGATGAAAAACCGTAGCAGGGTTATGTAAAAACTTTACAGGTCTCACCGATTACGGCTTGTACATACCCCTGCCTTACGATTATACACTACCGAAAGTCCTTTTAAACGATCCTTTCCAAAGCAAAAACATTTTTGGCACGAATATTTGTTGCGTTGTTTCGTTTGAAAAAAAAAACCATAGACTATTTATCACGCACGTTTCTTTGTTGGAACAAAATAATTCATTTGAAAAACTTCTACGAGGTCAGTACTATTTTACTAACTGTTTAATAGCGTAAAAATAAAAACGTTTCAATTGCTCTGTTCAAATTAATAAACGATTGCCAGCCATTTTATATTGCCTACAAGCCGCCTACAGATAATTTGTAAATAAATATCTGAAAAAGAAAAAAATTATTTTAGCAGACACTTCATTTCACAATAGTTTGTATTGGATAAATGGATAAATCGGAGTTAATAAACAGACTCGGATTAGTTTCGGCCAAAGGGGATTGTGAGTAAGATGTAAAGTTGCAAAAAGGCAAAGCGAAACCAAGAAAAAAGTTTTGTAAAAAACCTCTTTATAAAATACTTTCGGCATCGGAGGTCGAACATCACGAGATCCTATACATGACTGGCAAACGAGGCACATGTTTCTACTTTCTGCCACACTTGAGGCTACTTTATTGCAACGTAATAAATCCATACTAATATTATAAATGCGAAAGTAACTCTGTCTGTCTGTCCGTTTTTACTGTCTAGGCCATTGAATTGATTTCGATTAAATTTAACAGTTTTAAACTGTACGGAGAATAACTAGGGGTTAAAATGGGGTGTAAAGTCAATGTGGTAGTAAATTATATAAATGTTAAAAACGGTAATAAAACGGCATCTCGATACATACATCATCAGCCTGTGATAGTCCACTGCTGGGCATAGGCCTCCCCTAATACACCGCTATCCATTAGGGGGTTTGGACCATATCCCACCACGCTGGTCCAATGCGGGTTGGTGGGTGGACCGACTTTTTACATGCCCATCCGACGCATGGATCATCTTACTTTTCAGACAATTGGGTAGTCGGCCCAAATTGCCCTAACCAACTAGGAAACAACAATGAAAATTTGTTGAGTCCCCGCAGGATTCGAACCCACGACCTCCGGTTTCTAAATCACACGCCCATACCACTAGGCTACGGAGGCAGCATCTCGATACATAAATATTAAAAAAAGAGAATAAAGCTATCTCCAACCTTTATTACAAGGGGCCTCCTGTCCTTAAAGTGACCCAATACTGGCGTACCTATAAATTGTATTCGATAGAACAAAGTCGGCGTAATCATTGGGATGAAGCCAAATCGAATTACTCACGCCTCTATAACTAACGCTACCTTCCTGTAGTATCACGCTGAATACCTATCATTAGGTGTATATAGGAAGAGGGATCATAAAATCACGAGAACAATATATTTTAAATATTTTAAACTTTCGTGAGACATTGCACTGAAAATATGTTCAAAACGTCCCATCTGGCGTGACCGTGAAGTTATACCCACTCGTCCTGATGAAGGACCTCCGATAGGTTCGAAATTGGTCGGCACCAATACCAATATTGCGTGAGTTCAGCCGTTTCGAATATATTTACTCCCTTGTAGAAAAAAATTAATACTGGAAGCCATAGCTCAGATTTTTGTAATGTTAACCAAAAAATCTTCTATGGGAAATAGAGAAAATTAATAACCTGCCTGCACCGCCTTTTTTCACTGTCGCAAGGCAGTAATTAGTTACATTCTATTTTCAAGCATTCTATGTTTAACGGACGAATGATGATAATACTGATTGATTGAATAAATACTAGTGCCACCGACGATGCATCACAAATTAATGCAATTCAATGAATTAATTGTCGACAGTATGAATAAATGATTTTATAAACATACTGAAAGCTTGCATTCAAAATGTCTGCTTTTTTCGTTAATTTAATCTGTATATTTGTACTAATATTTACATAAACATTATGTTTATGTGGTTGTGTGCATAAAAAATATACATATTCAATAAAAAGGCATGTTAAATCTATATATATTTCAGTGGGTTTGCTTACGCTAATACAGTTTATTAACTGTATTGCGCACTAAAACCGTTGCTATAACAAGCAGTTTAAGTTTATAGTTTGGTCAGCAAGTAATCATAAGAGAAAGATTGCACTATATAAAATCTGGCAATCTGTTAAGTGCGATGTAATCTAAGGTGACATCGGTTGAATGCGCAAACAATAAAATCTCTGCAATGTCACTTGCTTTTTTAATAGCAATGAGAAAAATACAATTGAACACTATTCGATTTAGTTTTGCTCATGTAATCTATGTAAAACACTTTACCTCTTCAGGTTTAGTCTGAAAGTAAACAATCATTGACAAGCAATATAGTAAAAGTTAAAGTTTCGTTTGAGTTTATTACGCTATTTCCAAAATAGAATCTGTGCTTATGAAAATAAGATACACTTTGAAACTATAAAATAACTGCGAAACATAGTTAGCTTTTTTCTGATTTTTCTTACTATTCGTCGGCTTCATGGGAACAAGTTCTGTACTAATTTAGTTGTATACAAAATTTTAAATTCTTTCGAAGCAGTCTATTAATGCAATATAAAGCCATCGAAAGATGTAAATTTCTTCTTAAAGAAGAATAACGCGAAGAAATTGTATGATAATAATATCCGCATCTATAACTTTAACTTACCAAATTCAAGATAGAATCACGGTTGTCGTAAAATTCGCCTATAATAGTTTCGATGTGTTAATGGTTTCAAATCAGGCGGCTAGTTAATTAATGGAAATTTATCTACGCACAGTGGGAGGGCACGGCAGATTATGCTATGTTTTATGTCCTTTAAATTGACGCATTCCGTGCCGAGCCATTAAATGGATTCGATAAAACAACGCCGACATAATCATTGAAATAAAGTCAAATTAAATTACTCTATATTTAAAGCTACCCTTGTTTCAAGCTGAATATCTTTCTGTCATAGGTATATTTAAAACTATTAATTATTTCCTTTATTTAGCAAATCCACCTCATTGAATAGACGGATTTTCTACGGAGCAACAACTAAAATTCCAATTTTAATCAACATCTGGCAATGCCGTACAAAGTAAAAAACCTTTGAAATTTTGGGAATCATATTTTACGCCAGTGACAGCTTTGATATAGCACAAATAAATGCAATTTAATGGATAATTAATAAAGACAATGAATTAAACAAAATAATTCTTGCGTCATAATTTGTTTTTATAATTTCTATAATTACAATTATATTAATGTTACCAATGTGTTTAAATCGCTGCAGTGAATTAAAACTCGAAATCGGCAATCAATTCACACTATGTCAGTGAAAGCGATATGACAAACTGCCTGAGGGATTATACTCACAATGTCCAACTTAAGTAAGCCGAGCGTTTGTTGCGAAGCTAGTCCAAACTTTAGGACGAATGCGGGTCGAAGTATTATGGATTGGAATCCGTCCTTTAGCCACTGCCATTTTGTAAGTACTATTTGACAAATGGTTCCAGGGCGTCCCATGTCACAGTACAGAGGAATTGCCTACTCGCTTGAAATCATTACGCGCACGAGATTTTACATCTGTTATGTTTGCGGAATCTGCTTTTCCACAGATAATTAAAATCATTATAATAATTTTTATGAATATAGATTTTAATGTTATTGCAATCAACAATATATTTCCGTTGTTTTATCCATTAATTGGATTATACTGTCTGATTAGCTAACATTCGTACAATATAAACAATTAAGCAATTATTAACTTTGAAATATTTTTTTTCACTTACTTGATAATATCACATTAATAAGTCATACAGCCATAATACCCGTTTTACATCGTTATTATTATCGTACAGAGTAAGTAATCTACATTTTTCTGTCATAATTAAGCCTTTGATATAGATATCAAATTATTGAACAAGGATGCCGCTTATTGTTTTCATAGATATAAAAGTAATGCACTTATGTATAAAATGAATCACTGCAACTTGAAAGGCTTGGAACTAAATATTTTATGGTGATATTGAAATGTAGTTAGTAAATGCTAATATCAACATGCGTACATGACATCGGCAATATGCAATTTCATTATTGTTATGGCATCAAAAATCTATTTTGTAGATTGACGAAATACACCAAATTATTATTTGGTTCTCGTATAAGAAGAAATATGTTAGAGTAGTTCATTTTTGCAGAAAACTGCAAAAATAAACTACCCTAACAAAAATTTGCTATTTACTAATAAACTTCTCTAACCTTTATTTTTCTGTTTGGTCTTAAAACATTTTAAACAAATCATTGGAATATCAAGAGCGCTTCCGGTTGAAACTATAAAAGTAGGGTAAAAAAAAATCTTTTTTTTATCAGTAACATCATTACTTTATGAAGAAAGAAGAGCTCAAGACAACTTCAATGTAAGCGTAGTATTAGATAAAGCTAATTGCTTAAAATATACCACAACTCAAAATAAAGCAAATTAACCGCAAAGGCATCTTCTAATGATTAAAAGACTTTTCTCGCTTTGATGTTTATTGTTATATAAAATGTTTATTCATTAAAACGCCTTACAGTATTGCTCTAGATTAAAACGAAGGGCTGTATTGTGCACGTTTCTTCGTAGGAACGAAACAATTAATTTGAAAAACTTCTACTATTTCAGTTCTATTTTCCTTACTATGTATAAAAGAGATTTCCACCTACATATTGACTCATCGCGATATCTCTGGAATCATAAGGCGTAGCGATTTGAAATTTGGTAGGAATATTCCTTTCGCCGAGTAGAGGTCTGCTAAGAACGGATTTTACGAAATGCCACCCACAAGGAGGGTTGCGGGTTGCTAGTTATTGTATATAATAAAAACGATACAAATGCTCTTTTCAAAGTAATAAACGATTGCCAGCCATTTTCCATCTCTTACAAAACGCCTACAGATAATTTGTAAACCAATATCCGAAAAAGAAACTTTCAAAGACACTTGTATTCACAAAAGTTTAGATTGGGAAAATAGATAACTTCGGAGTTAAAAACAGACTTGGATTAGTTTCGGCCAATGGGAATTGTGAGTTAGATGAAAAGTTGCAAAAAGGCAAAGCGGAATTTAAGAAAAAAGCTTTTCATTGTGAATACCGCTCTATAAAAGACCTACGCATTATATATTATCTTTAATAAAGTTTCTTAGTAAGTGATTACGCATAGAAGATCGAATATCATAGGATCTCTATACGTGGCGGGCAAAAGAGGCACATGTTTCTACTTTATGCCACACTTAAGGCAACTATATCGCTAACGTTTCTGAAGTATCGCGCAGAATACCTATCATAAGTGGATTTACGAGGAAGGATTATATAGTTACGAGAACAATAAGTAATAAAAAATTAAAACTTTCGTGAGACACTGCACGAAAAATATATATTTAAAATGTCCCCTGTGACGTGACCTCGAAGTTATACCACACGTACTGATGTAGGGCTCTGATAGGTCTTAAACTAGTCAGCACCAATACCGATTTTGCATGAGTTCAGGAGTTAGGAGCCAGGAGCAGGCGCGAAATATAAAAAAAATACTGGAAGACATAACTCAGATATTTGTATTGTTAATAAAAAAATCTTCGATTCCCTATTGTTTTCTCTGTTGTGTTGTGTTTTTGTGTTCACGAAAATGAAGAATAAAGATTAAAAATGCCTGCACCACGTATTTCACTGTCGCTTGAGGCTTCTCAATTCGAGTATGAACAGTGAGTTCAGAAGATGTACATTGAGTAGCAATCCATCGACGTCAGTCACCAGAAAATGCTGCTAAAGTCGAGAACATTGTATTGAGCTATGGAAATTACCATCCAATACTTAATTCAATGAACAGGCATTTCATATGAAAGAAGATCGAAGGAATCCATATTGAACAATCTTTAAATATGAGAATTGTCTCCGTAAGATAGGTGGTAAAATGTTAACCGACAGGCAGAAACAAAATCGGCTATTTCGATGATATTGTGAGAAAAGTTTCAAGAAGATACTGGAAACTTAATGCCATTTCGAGCAATGGATGATACATTGATCCATCATTTGGATCCCGAGACAAAACAGCAATTTTCGCAATGGAAACTGCCATCATCAGCCTCGAACAAGTTTCGATCAATGTTTTATGACTCAGAATGGATACTGTTAATTGATTACCTGGAGCGTGGCACCATTATTAAAGTGCCATTGATGCAGCTTAAATTTCTAAATTACGAGTAAAGATGTGAAAATTTCGAAAGGACGTGATTTTTCATTGTTAACGCATCCCCGCACAGGTCGGCAGCTGCGTTGTTTGCCATTCAGCTAGCTGATTTTGAAACTAGTTCTCCCTTATTAATCAGATCTTGCACCTAACAATTTATAACGCTTCCCCAAATTCAAAGAATACTTATGCGGAAACAGGTACCAAGGCGATGGATGTCGTGGAGAGCATTTAGCAGGACTAAGAAACAACTTTTTTAAAGTGATTGAAGCCTTAGAAAATAACTGGACTCGATTTGTATGTAAAAAAATAATTATAAAGTTATCAATAGTCATTATATTCTATCTTATTCTCACAAATTTTGATCCGCCTCGTACAGCCATTTAGTGCTTCTTTTATTTATGCGAATCTAAATGATGTAAAGAAACGAATGATAAGATTATTTTTATAGAACAAAGCATAAAGTACTAAACAATAATTAATATCGGATAATAAGCTTCACCCTAGTTTGCTCCGTATCGTAATCTCTAAAAGCCACGGCACTCGCCCTGTCGGGCCTCCTGCCACTGGACCCTAAGGATACAAGAGGCCGCAATTCTGTATCTAACTAAAAGAAAAAAATCTTAAAGACTACCTACCTCCGGGAAAACGCTGGAGAGCCAGACTAAATTCATAGACTTGCCTCATCCCTCCGCATTAACATCAATAAAGTACGAGCTCCTGGATGGCAAAACCAACAACCTCACCAAATATCCGGACCGAAGATCTTTACGGATGGCAGCAAAATAGAAGGAAAAGTCGGAGCTGCCTTAACTTGGTGGGAAGAAGACAGGGAAACCAGTTATGACACTTTCAAACTGGATCCTTCCTGCACGGTTTTCCAGTCAGAGCTGTACGCGCTTCTCAGGGCTGTTCAGTTGATCAACAAAGACGAACCAATCGTCAACATACTGAGTGACTAAGATCTCACTGATCTTCTGAGCAAGCCTGAGCAAAACCACCCCTAGCAAACACCATCCAAGCTAATAAGGGAAATAAATAGAGAGGGCAAAGAGGACTATTCCGGGCTTAGCAGACGAGGGAACCTGGCAACGAGAGGCTGACGAGCTGGTTAAGAAAGCGACTCGGCTGAGACGGTGCGGCGTAGACCATGACGGTGTACCCTGTCTTGTCAAAAGCGAAGATCAGAGAGGAAACATCCAAGATGGCAAGATAGATACCGGAACCTCAAGCACTGGCTGGTTACAAGGAAATTCTTCCCGGATGTCGAAACGCGTATCGGGCAGTAAGAAAATCAAAGTAACACCAACCCAGTGCAAGCACTGACAGGACACGGGGTATGGAACACTGACAGGTTCAAGCTAAAAGACAGTCCTGCTTTGAGGTGACCTGAATGTCATCGAGTCTGTGTGGCACGTCATCCTGGATGCCCCTAGATTCGCGGCGGCCTGTTCGGATCTGGAGTCTTATTAATACAAATTCTACTGAAGAAAGTCACAGTGTTGTCAGACGATCAAAAAGACCCTACGTCTTGGCTTTTGGAAAACACCTTCAAATTGTCGCTAGGGAGGAACGGTCCACAAACCTGGCACTAACACTAGCACAAACTCATCCGCAAACACCTTCCACCACATCCTCACAAACACAAACACCAACACCAACACAAACACATAACCGCAACACACACCACACACTATCCTCGATCCATATGGGCGAAAAAGGGGAACCAGGATAAGGATCGAGGAGTAGCCTCTTATGGATAATAACTCGGAGAGGCTCATCAGCTTCTGCATTGGAGGGCTAAAAACTTGTCAAGATTTCTCCCTGGTCTCGCAGTCCTGAACGGCAGCACTTTTAAAACGAGCATGAAACGCAAGACATACGACGCGTTACCGGCACACGACCGTCGTCTGAGCATCAGTGCCGAATAGTAAGAGCGAAAATAAGACGATGCATTATTCGCATAGGAGCGACCTGTAAACACGTTCTGCAAGCATGCCTGCTGCTAAGAAACTCGGACAGGCAGACAAGGCCAACAGCGCCTCCGCAAAAAGTGTGGATGCGCAGGATTGACCATGAGCAAAGGAGAGTGCAGACTATATCGGTTGTAAAGCCTGAAACCACGAGGTAGTCGTATAGGAGGAGAGAGCGAGTTAAGCTCTTAAAGCAGACTCGCAACAGCGACTGAAAAAACGACAGCGGGTCTATAGGTAATCCAGATGGACTTAAGGGTCTGAGGCCTTCAGCTAAGAACAGCCAACGAAAGAGCCAGGCTAACAAGACCAAAGCCAAAAAAGAATTCAGAGAAATCAGACAAAGAGACATGATCACCGCAGCCCTAAGAACCTTAAGGCAGCAGTGACTGCAAAATCGCGAAGAAAGGCTGAAATCCTGAGGGCAGCAGTCACCAGCCATCCAGGACAAAGAGGAGCCCTAAAACCCTGCCCTACAAACCTCAACCATCCCTGACAAAAGCCGACAAGGAATACTGCCAAAACTTCGAACGGCTAGGAACCTCGGACCACATCCAATGCTTTCTTGAGTTTCAAGTCTCACAAGAGCACGAGGTGGTAAACACATGACTTAGAAGAAATTCTGCATGCATACAGGAGAAACACTGAAAAGCTTCTTTGGCCAAACTCGAGGAAGCAGAGGCAGATATACAACAATGCCTACTCAGAGGTCTTGAAAGGAACCATGAAGCAGCATAGGCGGCGCATGTGGTTTTTGTTTTGTGGAACTGACGAAGACACAACCAGCAAACTGGTCACCCAACGTTCAAGTACCCCGGACGACCCAATAGTCGTCACCGCCAGATGTACCAAGGGATGTTGGACCACAGAACCAGAATGGCGAACCTTTACATGACATCGGCCATATGCTATTTGATTATTGTTATGGCATCAAAATCTATTTTGTAGATTGACGAAATACTACAAATTATATATATATATATATATGTATGATTATAATATGCTATCCTTATTTGCATTTAAAACTTCTTCGGAATTAAGTCCACCATGGTACTATTTTATTGTCAATTAAGCTCTCAGCGACATCAGCTCTCTTCCAGTAAAATTTGCTCAAAATCAGAACAGCCATCCCAAAACAAAATTTAAGCTTTTAAGACAGAGCGACTGCAATGACACGTAACGTAACCCATAACAATTAAGTCGCGTCCAACTGTTTGCCAATCAAGTAATACATCAACGCCACTTCGTTTCTGTCAGTTACATTTTCACATCAATTCTAGGTCTTATTTGGTTCTCGTGTAGGAATTTATAGGAAGAAATATTTACAGTAGTTCATTTTTCCAGAAAACTGCAAAATTAACTACTCTAACAAAATTCGCTATTTACTAATAAACTCCTCTAACCTTTATTCTTCTGTTTGATCTTAAACATTTTAAACAAATCATTGGAATATCAAAAGCGCTTTCGGTCGAAACTATAAAAGTAGAGTAAAAAATTCTCTTACAAGACGCCTACAGATAATTTGTAAATCAATATCCGAAAAGAAACTTTCAAAGACACTTGTATTCACAAAAGTTTAGATTGGAAAAATAGATAACTTCGGAGTTAAAACAGACTTGGATTAGTTTCGGCCAATGGGAATTGTGAGTTAGATCAAAAGTTGCAAAAGGCAAAGCGGAATTTAAGAAAAAGCTTTTCATTGTGAATACCGCTCTATAAAAGACCTACGCATTTTATATTATCTTTAATAAAGTTTCTTTAGTAAGTGATTACTCATAGGAGATCGAATATCATAGGATCTCTATACGAGGCTGGCAAAATGCAAGCAAGGCACATGTTTCTACTTTATGCCACACTTAAGGCAACTTTATCGCAACGTTTCTGAGGTATCGCGCAGAATACCTATTATATTGTGTATTTACGAGGAGGATTATAAAGTTACGAGAACAATAAGTAATAAAAAATTAAAACTTTCGTGAGACACTGCACTAAATATATATTCAAAATGTCCCCTGTGACGTGACCTAAAAGTTATACCACTCGTCCTGATGAAAGGCTTCCGATAGGTCCTAAACTAGTCAGCACCAATACCGATTTTGCATGAGTTCAGGAGTTAGGAGCCAGGAGCAGGCGCGAAATATAAAAAAAATACTGGAAGACATAACTCAGATATTTGTATTGTTAATAAAAAAATCTTCGATTCCCTATTGTTTTCTCTGTTGTGTTGTATTTTTGTGTTCACGAAAATGAAGAATAAACATTAAAAATGCCTGCACCACCGTATTTCACTGTCGCAACGCAGGCTTCTCAATTACGAGTATGAACAGTGAGTTCAGAAGATGAACATTGAAGTAGCAATCCATCGACGTCAGTCACCCAAGAAAATGTTGCTAAAGTCGAGAACATTGTATTGATGTATGGAAATTACCATCCAATACTTAATTCAATGAACAGGCATTTCATATGAAAGTATTGGAATCCATATTGAAAAAATCTTTAAATATATGAAATGTCTCCGTAAGATAGGTACCTAAAATGTTAACCGACAGGCAGAAACAAAATCGGCTATTTCGATGATATTGTGAGAAACGTTTCAAGAAGATACTGCAAACTTAATGTCTCATTTCGTAGCAATGGATGATACATCGATCCATCATTTGGATGGACAAAACAGCAATTTTCGCAATGGAAACTGCCATCATCAGCTTCGAATAAGTTTCGGGCCGTGACATCGACTGGCAAGTGCAAGATTGTGGTATCAATATCTTATGACTCAGAATGGATACTGTTAATTGATTACCTGGAGCGTGGCACCATTATTAAAGGTCATTATGATGCAGCTTAAATTTCCAAATTACTAATGTCGTTAACGAGTAAAGATGTAGAAAATTTCGAAAGGACGTGATTTTTCATTGTTAACTCATCCGCGCACAGGTCGGCAGTTGCGTGGGTTGCCATTCAGCTAGCTGATTTTGAACTAGTTGACTACCTCCCTTACTAATCAGATCTGGCACCTAACAATTTATAACTCTTCCCCAAATTCAAAGAATACTTATGCGGAAACAGGTACCAAGGCGATGGATGTCGTGGAGAGCATTTAGCAGGACTAAGAAACAACTTTTTTAAAGTGATTGAAGCCTTAGAAAATAACTGGACTCGATTTGTATGTAAAAAAATAATTATAAAGTTATCAATAGTCATTATATTCTATCTTATTCTCACTAATTTTTGATCCCTCCTCGCACAACCATTTAGTGCTTCTTTTATTTATGCGAATCTAAATGATGTAAGGAAACGAATGTTAAGATTTTTTTATAGAACAAAGCATAAAGTACTAAAAAATAATTAATATCGGATAATAAGCTTCACCCTAGTTTGCTCCCGTATCGTAATCTCTTAAAAGCGTGTTGTGTTAGATTTTAATTAAATGTGACCAAATCACCAAAGTTTGTTATTTTGATTAATTGGTAACATTCTATTTTCAAGCCCTCTATATTTAACGGACGAATGATGGTAATATCGATTGATTGAATAAATACTAGTGCCACCGACGATGCATCACAAATTAATGCAATTCAATGAATTAATTGTCGACAGTATGAATAAATTATTTTATAAACTTACTGAAAGCTTGCATTCGAAATATTCTCTTCTTTCGCACTCTGTATCTGCAATGGTGCATGTTTAGTAAATTTTATCCATATACTTGTACTAATATTTACATAAACATAATGTTAAAGTCATTGTGTGCATAAAAATTTGTACATATTCAATGAAAAGGGATGTTAAATGTAAATATATTTCAGTTGGGTTTGTTTACGCTAAAACAGCACATATGAATACGCATTGGAAACGAAACTAAAAAGTTGCTTTTACAAGCAGTTTAAATTTTAAATTTTATAACCTAATCATAAAATATAACAAATCATAAAATAAAGATCGAACAATATTAAATTTGGCAATTTATTGAATGCGTTCTAACATCGGTTGAATGTGAATTATAGGAACATTTTAATATTTGAGAACTAAAACTGCTTAACAGTTTAATCCTTCTTTTATTAGTTGATATCAAGTCTTCATCTTTAGTACATGTTGTAAAGAACTTGAAGATAAAAAGAATAGATCTCTCTAAATAAGCAGGACAAATTTTTCCTTTTAACCAGGGAGAAATATTTTTTTCTCTACGTAGACTAGGGGAAAACAAAGCAACTACTTACTAACTATTAAATAAATAAATATTTCTAGATGAATTACGCATTTCCAGTCCAAACTAAGCAAAGCTTGTACTAGCACTTGTAGTAAAGACTAAATGGCTGACAAATACATTTCTTCTGCACATCAACATCATCATCAGCCCCTGATAGTCAACTGTTGGACATAGGCCTCCCCTAATACACCCCTATCCATTAGAGCGTTTTGGACCGTATCTCAATCTGGTCCAATGCGGGTTGGAGGGTGGAACGACTTTTTACATGCCCATCCGACGTATGGATCATCTTACTTTTCAGACAATTGGGTGATCAGCCCAAATTGCCCTACCCAACTAGGAATCAACAATCAAAATTTGTTGAGTCCCCGCAGGGTTCGAACCTACGACCTCTAGTTTCTAAAGCAAAAGCCCTTATAACTTATCACATAATATTTTTTTCGACCCAGTCAGGTTCACTAAACACTGCACCGATCGTAGAATTTACCATATTACATACCTATACAATTATGTATATAATATTGTTAATTAGATTTGTTGTAGTCACAATATTATTGCCTAAAAAATGCCAAAACTCTTTACAAAGGGAAAAGACCGCAAAGGCAACTCCTGCTGATTACAGACTTTTCTTGCTTTGATAATTATTTGCATCAAAGTTTTATTGTTTATTAGAAGGTTTTCATTGTTCTTCTGAAACAAAACAAATAGAAATTTAAGGTATTTCAACTCATAAATTGAAATCGTTTTTCGCAAGTCAACATAGCAATTTAATTATTCAATTGTTATTAATTATTCATAAATTGAAAGCTGTCGTCAAATGGTTAACCAACGAGGCAACATAAGAATAAAGTCACTATATATATTTAAGTGTTAATTTTACTGACATGTATTGTATAGAAATCAAACAGTTTAATTTATTTAGAAGCCCTGTCCATTATTTTATAATATCAAACTGAAATAATAACCCGAAGTTTAACAACATATTTAAACATTTTTGTTATAAAATACCGAAAGGAAACATACGTTTAAAGTTTCTTGGTAGAAATAAATTAATTTTGCTAATTCTTAAGGAATCATTTTTTTTTTAATATTTGGCACTGTGTGCATAACAGGAGGCAACAATTAGGTACAATTTACGCCGCTGTTTCGAGTAGTACGTATTTAGATATAACTGTATATAAAAATTATTGAATATAAAAAAATAATGACAGAGACTTTTATAAGTAACTAAACCTTATGGTCAGTTCGGACCAAACTAATCATAAAACCATTACAATCTTACATTCTTACTATTGAAACTAAAAGTTTCCATAATAAGATTATGTTATGGTTTTTGGTTATGTTATGGTTGAAGATTGTAAAAAAAAAACTAATTTCATTGCATCCTACTTTCCTACAAAAGTTTTTAAAATTATATAACCCCAATTTAGATAGGAGGTAAGATAAATAAGAGCAACATGCCGAATCATACGAATCGTGTCTGATATCGTATATATGTCTACTGAAAGCAATCTGGTCGTTTAATTACCAGCTTTACGGGCACTACTGAAAAATTATGGAAAACTGTAACGGATACCTGAAAGAACTTCAAAGGTAACGATAAGCCTAGCTTGTCAATGATAGCAGCTTGTATATACCTGGCCTATCCCGGATTTCTTTTTTCATCGTGAAATACGGTTTTATGCTAGCTAAAAACTCTTTTAAACAAAACCTTTCGGAACAAAAACAATTTTTAACCACGTTTTAATAAAAACACTGTAGATCACAGTCGTATCTTTATTACAAAATTTGAAAAGCTTCTACGAATTCAAGTGCAATTTTCAAGCTTCATAATTGACATGAAAATAAAAAAGATTTTATGACGCTTTTGTCCAAGTAATAAACGATTGCGAGCAATTTAATTTTGCCTGAAGGGTGCCCAGATATAACTTGTATATAAATGACTAACAAATAATCCAATAACTTTTAGATACACACACATAATACATCTTACAAGGATAAGTTGGAAAAATGTATGTGCTCAAAGATAAGAAACGGACTTAAATTAGTGTCGGTAAACCAAATGTAAAATTTAAATTAATAAAAATCTGCATCTTGGAAAACCAATTTGCAATATGCCTACGCTTTAATCGTATCTTCAATGCAGTTCTGAAGTCCAAGAAGTGAATTGACTAAGGAGGTCGAACATCGTCGTACGGTATCTGACATGCTATCTCCCATACCCGACTGGCACGCGAGGCTTAAGCTTTACTGCGAGGCTACACTTTATGCAAGGCGTACAGCATCATTATAAACTGCGCAATCAAAAATTACCAATGTCATTTCTATTTGACGAAGAATGTCTCTTGGGACCATATTTCTAGTTTTTGTTCAAATAAAGTGCTAGGGACATAAACATACCCAAATTTAACCTTCCTCGCAGTTGTCTTCTCGAGTTGTAAGGATGGTTTTCTTTTATCAATATTTAAAGTAAAGTGTAAATAATTAACTTTAACTTCTATATTTTGAAAAAATTCATTCACATAGAAAAATACATGAAATATAGGACAATGGTTATGTTTCCGATATTACATTTGTTTCAGTAAATGAAATAAATAGACCAAGTAACTTACCGTTTCGCAAACATAGATTACGAAAAGGATAAACGGGGCTTTGTCCCTACTTAGTAATCAGGACATAAAATGCCACAAATTTCCAGATCAAGAAACCAGTACGGTTCATTTGATATAAGAAGAACATTGAATGATTCTAAAACTTAATGTCTTGTGCAAAGGATCGGTAATACAACATAAAACATGTCGAAGTCAGAGATCCGCAAGTACATTGCTAAAATTTATGAAACGATTAATTTAAAACATTTAATGTGCACATTTCCAATCAAGTAATAAAAAATCAACTTTCTAAAAATTATTTTATAATGACAATTAAATTACGATCGTAGGTCATTTATTTACTTGGGGTTTACTAAAACCAAGCGTTGGTGTTACCTGGTTGAAATAGTGTAATTTATAAACTAACGTAAAATAAACAAAACGTAACATTCATCATCCAGAAATGCAAGAGGATCTATGGTGCTGAATTTTGTTTTTTTTTTATACGAAGGGCGCGTAAAATTAGATGAATATAGTGACTTTTTAATCTTTATTAAATAACAACAATGTCGATAAAACAAATAAATCTGCTTAATAAAATTATTAATGTTAGAAGCGGTGATAAAACACCAATTAGTATTAAAGTAAACAAGTAATATATAAGCAATATGGTATAAGTTTCTTCATTTAGGTTAAGGTATCATTTACGTTTATTAGGTTTTTTCGGCATAGAAGTTGTGCTTATGGAAAAAAGTAGAAAGAGAATGTGAGTAGATCGCAAAACAAAGAGTTTGTCCATTTATAATACTAATATTCCTTTTATCTCTACACACTACTACAAATTCAAATTCAATTTTCAAATATCTTTATTCAATATAGAAGTGTAACACTCGCTTATTGATTGTCAAGGACGCTACCACCGGTTCGAATAGGACGCCTCCGACCTGAGAAGAACCAGGCGAAAGAAACTCAGCGGCCTATTTTGTCATCTTTTAAAATAATCAAATATATACATATAAATTTTCTTATCAGCTACATACAGTTCTATCATACTTATATTATACTTGAAAAGCCTGGAGCCAGCATTCCATTACCAGACTATGTTATCATTTATAAATTCATTTATATCATAATAACCTTTAACACATAAACGTTTCTTTACTACTTTTTTAAATTTATTAACAGTTAAATTCTGACAATTTAGTTTATATACAAAATTTTATATTCCTTCGATGCAGGCTAGAGATGTAACTTCCATCGAAAGACGAAAAGGCGTTTTTAAGAAGAACAACACGAAGACATTCTAAGATAATAATATCCGCACCTATAATTTTAACTTACCAAATTCAAGGTAGAATCATGGTTGCCGTAAAATTCGTCCATGATAGTTTCACGGTGGAAATGGTTTTAAATCAGGCGTCTAGTTTATTAATGGAAGTTTATGTACGCTCAGTGGGTAGGTTCGGCGGGTTATGTTTACATTCTGTATTACGCGCCCTGCCCTTTAAAGTGACGCATTCCGTGCCGACCCATATATTGGATTCGATAATACAACGCCGACATAATCATTCGCATGAAATCAAATTAAATTACTCCATATAAAGCTTCCCCTGTTTCAAGCTGAATATCTTTCTGTCATAGGTTTATATAAAACTACCAATTATTTCCTTTATTTAAACAAATTCGCCTTATTGAATAGACGGATTTTTATCAGAGCAACAACTAAAATTTCAATTTTAATCAAGATCTGGCAATTCCGTTTTAGCAATGGCAACAAGATGACTGACATGTCTGTTCCTTGACCACGATCGCTAAAAGGAGTTTCAAATTCGTGAATCAAATTATTACTTTTATACAAGCGACAGCTTTGATGCAGCACCAATGAATTCAATGGATTAGTAATAAGGACTATGAATTCTCTTTTATATTGCGTTATTACGCAAGAATTATTTTATTTCGTAATTATAATTTTGAAAAGAAATTATTTAGCAATTTATAATTTCTATCATTACATTTATATTAATGTTGCCAATGTGTTTAAATCGCTGCAGTGAAACAACACCCGAAATCGGAAATCAATTCACTCTACCATTGTCAGTAAAAGCGATATGACAAATTGCCCGAGGGATTATTCTCACAATGTCCAACTTCAGAAAGCCGAGCGTCCGATGCGAGGTCAGTCTGAACTATAGGACGATTGCGGGTCGAAGTATTATGGATTGGAAAAATAAAAGAATTGAATTTAGTAAATGTCATTTTGTAAGTACTGTTTGACAAATTGTTTCAGGGCGTCACGTGTCACGGTACAAAGAAATTGCGTACTCGCTTGAAAGCATTACGCGCACGAGATTCTATATCTGTTATGTTCAATATTGGAATCTGGGTTTCCACAGATAATTTAAATCATTGTAATAATTTTTAAGAAATAAGAGCTTATTTTTATTGCAATCAACAATATATTTTATCTGTTTTATCCAGTAAACCGAAAAATATGTGATTAATTCACATACGTTCAATAGAAAAAACTATAAAGTTATAAACTTTGAAAAAAATTTTATTTTTCATTTACTTAAAAATATTACATATAATAAGTCATACAGCCATAATACCCGTTTTATATAGTTGCTATCTTTGTATAGAGTAAGTTATATTTTTTTTACCATAATAAAGCCTTTGATACGATAAACATAAAATTTTGGAACATAGATGCCACTTCTTGTTTTCATTGAAAGGGCTAGGAACTAAATAGGTTATGGTGATATGGAAATGTAGTTGTAAATGCTAATATCAACATGCCTACATGATATCGGCAATATGCAATTCGATTATTGTTATGGCATCAAACATCTATTTTGTAGATTGACGAAATATTACAAATTATTAGCGCTGTTATAAACGCAAATATGGATAGCATGAATGATTATAATATGCTATCCTTTTTTTTATTTAAAACTTCTTCCTTTTTCGGCATTAACTCCGCCATTGTACAATTTTTTGTACATTAAGTGTACAATAAATAATAAATAATACACTCAGCGACATCAGCTCTCTTCCAGTAAAATTTTGCTCAAAATCAGACCAGCTATCTCAGAGATCAGCCAAAACAAACTGTAAGCTTTTAACAAAGAGCGACTGGAATGACACATAACGTAACCCAAAATTATTTACTTTCGTGCAACTGTTTGCCACGCCGTGGAGGAATTCATAAAAAATATTCACGTAAGGTTATCATGGGTAACTCTTTTATCTTTCGTTTATTTGCAATATACGCATACCATTATTACACTACACTATTATGAACACGTGTCCATGATGAAACAATGTCTTCTTTTCTTTACATTGGCTTTTCTTATCTTTACTTATATTCGTTAATGCTTACAATGTCGTGAATTGTGTAATGTCAGTTTATTGTTACAATTTTAAGATAAATCTTTGTAACAATGTAAGTTAGTATGTACTTATACTTACAGAGTAAGCGTTTTGAACTTATACTCTCTTTCTTCTAGCCGTATTCCCAGGTTATCACAGGGTTCTATTCCATCCAGATATACCTGAATAAATCTTTTTACGCTCAAGGATTGGCATTTGACCTTTCTGTTTTGATTCATATCTCTACTGCAAAAATTAAGAATTATAATAAGAAATAAAAATGGTTCCCTAATAAACTCTTTTTACATTTATTTTATGTTTTATCTTGAAATATTTTAAAGAAATGTTTGGAATATCAAGAAGGCTTCAAGTTGGAGCTATAAAAGCAGGGGAATGAAAAAACTTTATATATTAGTAAAATAATCATTACGTTATGAAGAAAGAAGAAGTGCGCAAGTCATCTTGAAAGTAAGCGTAGTATTAGATAAAGGTAGTTGTCTAAAATATACCACAACTCTCTTCTAAGTAAATTAACCGCAAAGGCATCTTCTAATGGTTAAAAGACTTTTCTCGCTTTGATGATTATTGTAAAGTAAAATTTGCTATTTATTAATACGCCTTACAGTATTGCTCTAGAATAAAACGAAGAGCTGTATTGTGGTATTTTGTCAATTAATATCGATGCTGAAACAAAGGATAAATTTTCAATTTTCAGATGCTTTTAATTATTTTAATACTAAAGGTTCAAACCTGTTAACATAAAAAATATTACAAAAATAAAGTGCAATGACTTAAAAACGGTTATTTTGATGCACTCCAATTTTATTTATGTCTATAGATGAGACCTCAATTAAATATTTTTGAAGTACTTAATAAATAATCTATAAGAAAAATGCGTCGGTTTAGTTACTAAAGTAATATAATATTATTGCCATCGTCTAAAATTAAACTTATTTTTTCCTTTAAAAACAAGATGACCCTAATAAACGACGCGCAAATAGAAAAGCTTAGTGAAACATGTCTAAAATAACATCTACTTTATATACGCCTACCGTAAGCGATCTGATCGTTTCATTCCCGGGTTGACGCGCAAGAAGTTAAAAGTTAAACGCGTTGTAGTGCTTTTGTTATTGATATAACGTAAATCGGCCAAAAAGATGAAAAACTGAAGCTAGGTTATGTAATAACTTTACAGTTACGATGAGCGTCGTGTTTCACCGATAAAGGCTTACACATACCTGCCTGGATTTCTTTTTTCGAGTGAAATACGCTTTTATACTTCTAAAAAATCCTTTTAAATGGTCCTATCCGTAGCAAAAACACTTTTTGGGCACGAATCTTTGGCGGTATTTTGTTTTAAAAAGTCGTAGACAATTTATCACGCACGTTTCTACGTTGGGACGAAATAATTTATTTGAAAAACTTCTTTGACTTCAGTTCAATTTTCCTTACTGTGTAATTGATGTAATAATAAAAAACGTTTCAATTGCTCTTTTCAAAGTAATAAACGATTGCCAGCCATTTTACATCTCCTACACGCCGCCTACAGATAATTTGTAAATCAATATACGAAAAAGAAACCAATTAGTTTCGCAGACACTTAAATTCACAAAAGTTGAAATTGGGAAAATGGATAACTTTGGAGTTAAAAAACTGACTTGGATTAATTTCCAATGGGAATTGTGAGTTAGATGTAAAGTTGCAAAAAGGTAAGGTCGAAAGTGAGAAAAAAGCTGTTCATTGTTAATTAACAACCACTTTGAAAAAGACTTACGCGTTTTCTCTATTTCTATAAAGTTCTTTAGCCGTCAAAGTGATTACGCAAAAGAGGGCAATTACCACGAAATGCTAGACGCGACTGGCAAGCGAGGCCTAGGTTTCTACCTGACAAAGGGCATCTTAATAAAGACAAATTTTAGTATATTTTTGTTTTAATCTTTCCTTTAGAAATACACTGTTTATTTTGAAAAATGCTTACTAATATAATCACTGTCAACTACTAATATAATACCGTATATGCTTCAGAGAGGTAAGGAGACTCTGTAGTGTTCATTACAACAGTTTGCGATGGCTACCAGCTGATAATTAGATGAGCGCTAGCTTGTCTTGCTACTTAATTCTTACATATGGGCACTTTCTTAAATTAACTACTTTTTAAAAACGATACTAAACGGCATCTTGTGACAATATAAACATTAAAAAATATAATAAAGCTATTAAATTTCAATGTTAGTTATATCCAGTATCTTTTACGTAAGAAAAACGTATCGCCCATCAAATTCGTCCGTAACAGTTTCAACATAGAAATTGTTGGAAATCAAAATAGCGTCTTGTTAATTATTGAAAGTTCATCTACGCACAATGGCTGGTTACGTTTCGATCCTTTATTACAAGGAGGTTCCTGTCCTTTAAATTAAAGCAATTCATGCGGACCTATAAATTGCATTCAATTGAAAAAATGTCTCGGCATTGCCTCAATAGCCTAGTGGTGAGGGCGTGTGCTTTAGAAACCGGAGGTCGGGGGTTTAAATCCTGCGGGGGCTAAATAAATTTTCTGGTTAGGGCAATTTAAAAAAAATCTTCCATTTTCTGTTTTTTTTTTCTAAATAGTGGTCGTTTGCTTGCTTCGGATCGGAACGTATTGGAACCTTACTGAAGTGTCTTCTCTTCGCGCACGCAAATTATTTCTTGCGTAATAATTTGTGTTTCATTATTTTTATTATTACGTTTATTTTAATGTTGCCAGTGTGTTTAAATCACTGCAGTGAAATAACACTAGAAATCGGAAATCAATTCACTCTACCACTGTCTAAAGTATGACAAATTGCCGAGGGATTGCTCTCTCAATGTTCAACTTAAGTAAGCCGAGCGTCCGCTGCGAGGCCAGTCTGAACTATAGGACGGCTGCGGGTCGAAGTATAATGGATTGAAATCCGTCCCTTAGCCAATGTCAGATCGTAAGTACTGTTTGACAAATGGTTTCAGGCAGTCTCATGTCACGGTACAAAGGAATTGCCTACTCGCTTGAAATTATTACTCGCACTAGATTTTATATCCGTTATGTTTGCTGAATATGAGTTTCCACATATAATTTGAATCATTGTAATAATTTTTATTAATACAGATTTAATTGTTATTGCAATCAACAATATATCTCTCTTGTATAAAACCAGTAATTGTACCAGTAATTGGAATATTCTGTCTGATTAATTATACATACGTACATTAAAAACAGCTGAGAAATTATAAAATATGACGAAAATTATATTTTTAAATTACTTCATAATATCACATTATTAAGTCATACAACCATGATACCAGTTTCATATAGTTTTTATTATCGTATAGAGTAAGTAATAAAAAAGTTTTATCATAATAAAGCCTCTGATACGATAAATATCAAAATATTAAACATTGGTGCCACTTATTGTTTTTACAGATATCAAAGGCTTGAAAGGCTTGAAACTAAACAGATAAGTGTGATATGGTAATGTAGTTAGTAAATGTGATATTAACATGCGTACATAATATCGGCAACATGTAGTTTGATTATTGTTATAGAATCAAACATTAAAATGAACATAGAAATAACTAAAGCAAAATGTACAATATACTTTGTAGGTAGACGAAATATTTCAAAATTTTCGCGCTATTATACATACATATGGTGATGCGCGACCTCATCTGCGTGGTAACAAATTAAAAAAATTGTATTTTCCCAAAAAAATCAACCTCAGTAATTTGTATTTGTATATGTATCTATAATTATATCTGTAGATAATTGTATGTATGACGTGTACTTATTTACTATAGAAAGTATATATGTACTTATTTAATGTATAAGTAGTTATTCTCATTTGCATTTAAAACGAATTAAGTCTTAAGTATGATTCGATTCGCTAAAAGTTTTCTCAAAATCAAAACAGCCATCCCAGACATTAGCCAGAACAAACAGTAAGCTTTTAATACAGACTGGAATGACAGATAACGTAACCCATAGCAACCAACTCACGTCACAAGTGACTGGCAACACATCCAACGCCACTTCATTTCCTTCGGTTGCATTTTTGACATTAATTTAATGAACCAAAAGGTATTGTTTGGTTCTGGTGTAGGAAATCATAAACAAGATTATATATTCACTCGGATTTATCATTGCTAACTTTTTTATCTTTCGTTTATTTGCAATATTAAATGCGTATTTTTTGAACACGTGACTTTGATTTAACAATATCTTGTTTTCTTTTAATTTATTATTCTTATCTTTACGTATTTTAGTTATCAATAATGCATACAGTGTACTAAATTAAGTAACGTCATTTATTACAATTTTAAGATAAACACTTTTACTCATAGAGTCAGCGTTTTGTACTTTACTCTGTTTCTTTTAGCCTTTTTCCCTAGTATCATGGACTTCTAATCCATCCAGATATACCTGAATAACTCTTTTTACGTAGAAGAATTGGCGTCTAACCTCCATTGTCCAATCCAATTAATTAATTTAATACTGAAAGGTTCAAACCTGTTAGGATAAAAAATATTACAAAATTAAAGTGCCATCACTTAAAAACGGTTATATTGATGCATTCCAATATCATTTATTTCCATAGATGAGACCTCAATTAAATAATTTTTAAATACCTAATAAATAATCTAAAGAAAGATGCGTCGGTTTACTTTTACTAATTATTTTATGCTATTACAGTCATATAATATATTGACATAGTTTTAAATAACCAATTATTTTTCCTTAGCCTCATAAACACGTACAACATGATGTCCCTTATAAACGACGCACAAACATCTATATACTGACACCAATAGCGATCTGATCGTTTCATTACAGGGTTTACGGTCAAAAAGATAAAAGTTAAACGCGCTGTTCCGCTTTTGTTATAGACATGACATAAAACGGCCGAAAAGATGAAATGCTGTAGCAGGGTTATGTAAAAACTATACAAGTAGCGATGAGCACCGCGTGTCACCGATAACGGCTTGTACATACCTTTGCTTTGCCTGGATTTCTTTTTTCAACTGAAATACGGTTTTACGATAGCCTTTTAACACAAATTAAAACCTTTCATACGATCCTTTCCAAAGCAAAAATATTTTGGGCACGAATCTTTGTTACGGTATTTTGTTTTTAAAAAATCCGTAGAAAACTTATAACGCACGTTTCTTCGTTGGAACGAAATAATTCATTTGAAAATCTTTTGCAACTTCTATTTTCCTTAATTTGTAACTAATGTAATAATAAAAACGTTTCAATTGCTCTTTTCAAAGTAATAAACGATTGCCAGCTATTTTACAACTTTTACGAGTCTCGTACACATAATTTGTAAATAAATATCCGAAAAAGAAACTAATTACTTTCGCAGATACTTAAATTCACAAAAGTTTAAATTGGAAAATGGTTAACTTCAGATTTAAAAAACCGACTTGGATTAGTTTCGGTCAATGGGAATTGTGTGTTAGATGTAAATTGCAAAAAGGCAAAGTCGAAAGTAAGAAAAAGCTGTTCAGTGTAAATTAACAACCACCTAGAAAAGACGTACGCATTATACCTTATTTCTAATAAAGTTCTTTTGCGGTAAAAGTGCTAAGTCAAATACCACGAAAGCATAGACGCGACTGGCAAGCAAGGCGCATGTTTCTACTTTCTACCATATTTAAGGACAAATTTTAGATTATTTTCGTTGTAATCTTGCCTTTATTTTAAGAAAATGCTTACTAATATAATCACTGCAAACTACTAATATAATACGTATATGTGTACTCTAGAAAATGAAATAAATATTAGAAACGATAATAAAACAGCATCTTGTGAAAATATGAACATTAAAAAAATAAAGCTATTAAATTTCTATGATAATTCTATTTAGTATCTTTTACAGACAAAATAAGTATTATATATATATCCCTTATAAAATTCGCTAAACATAGTTTCAACATAGAAATAGTTGGAAATCAGGCGTCTTGTTTATTATTAAAAGTTTATCTGTGCTCATTGGCTGTTACAGCGGGTTACGTTTCCGTCCTTTATTACAAGGGGGCTCGTGTCCTTGAAAGTGAAGCAATTCATGCAGACCTATAAACTGCATTCAATAGAACAAATGCAGACTATTTGTTATTAAGCGTCCACTAGACTAATAGCCTAGTGAGGACGCGTGCTTTAGAAACCGAAAGTTGTGGGTTCGAGTCCTGCGGGGACTCCATAAATTTTCATGGTTGTTTCCTAGTTGGTTAGGGCAATTTGGGCCGAGCGCCCAACTGTCTGAAAAGTAGGATTATCCATGTGCCGGATGGCCATGTTAAAAGTCGGTCCACCAACCAACCCGCATAAGACCAGCGTGGTGGGATCCGGTCCAGAAACCCCCTAATTGAGACGGTGTGCAGTACGGGAGGCCTATGTCCATTAGTATACTAATACAGGACGATGACGATGATGATGATGAAAAGAAATGAGGGGTAATGATAACCATAAAGAACGCTTCCTTTGTAGTATCAGGCTGAACATTTTTTTTTATTCAAGAATGATTACAAACATGCGTTATACAATTATATGTGTAAAATTAACACATGACAAATGCAAAATATATGTACATGCTAACGTAATCACCATTATGTAGGTTGACGCCGATATAATAACATAACACACAAAACTAGGATCAAATAACTTAAAGCTACTTATATCTATTAACCTTTTTTGTATTTTTGTGTTTTAGTAAGAAATATAAGGCTTTTTTTATTTTCTTTTTATTTTATTTATGTATATCTATAACTTTACCAGAAAAATATTAAATATTTACATTATAAAAAAAAATAAGAAACGCTTAAACAGTTAAAAAATTCGGTTGCCATAGCTTTCTTTGCAAATGAGATACTGGTACGAAAGAAATCAATGTCTTGTTGTAAGTTATTAAATTTATGATGAGTTCTGGAAAAAATAATTTTGTCTATAATTAGTTCTCGAAAACGAAACAGATAGTAGTTGTGGTGCTTTGAGTTTTTAATTGGTACAAAAGGTGTATTCTTGATAATACGTAGATATCAACATACGAGGTGAGGTCATAAAGCAGTGAGAACAATATATTTACTCCTTGGTAAAAAAATCTAGAAGGCATAGTTCAGATATTTGTAATGTTAATAAAAAAACTTCGGTTTCCTTTGTTTGTTTTTTCTTATTAGTGGTCGATTGCTTGCTTCGTGTTGGAACGTGTTCTCGAAAGTGGAGAAAAAGATAAAAGCTGAAACCATTCATAAAATCTTATTATAAGAACAATATAAAATCTGATACCCAATCGCGTGCGTTGTCCTCTAAGGTGACATCGGTCGAATGCGCAAACATAAAAAACTCAGTAAGGTCACTCGCTTTTTCTTCGATATGAAAAACGTTAAGCATTATCCGATTTCATCCTGCAAATGTAATCTGTTTAAATCTCACACAATTGCATTGAATAAAAATAGTTTTAGGTCTAATGGTTTATATTTAATTTCACACCTTTGTGTTATTAGTACAATCCGTTTTTACATATGTTAAATACGTTTTAAGGGCAATATAAAATCAAATTAAATGTATGATTTAGTAAAATATGGAACGTCACATGTTCCATAGTATAAAGTCGTAGAAATAATTCACTTGCAAATTACTTCCACGACATACCCCTTTTGTCTTCGTTCATCATCAGCTTGCAATAGTCCACTGCTGGACATAGGCCTCCCCTAATACACCCCTATCCATTACGCGTTTTGGACCGTATCCCACCACGCTGGTCCAATGCGAGTTGGTGGGTTGGTGGTTGTCTTCGTTAAAAAGCTTAAATTTAATCAATTTATGAATAAATAAAAAATTCGCACATGTTAAACTAATATATTATCATTGAGTAAATTGTTATTAGACTTAAAATCGTTTAACTGGACATCAATATCTATTATGCAATTCAATACCGAACTAGTGGTAACTTTAGACGTCCATTGAAAGACTGATCGGGAGAGTAATGCTCTTATAGTTTTACCTAACTTATATACAGAATAATTTATTTACACATAACACTTCTAAATGGCGATGGGACCAGCTATAACTAAAATATAAGCAACAAAACCTTAATATAATAAATTAAAATCTATAGGTTAACTTTACAAGCATTTTTGGCAGTGATGTAAGCGGATGACTGAGTCAAGAAATATTTTGATACCATCCGGGTAATATTTATCTTTCTTTACTCGCATTTAAAGGTCTATTTGTTTTATGGACATTTTTTACACAGTCAAAAAAACTAGTTATTGTTTAAAAATATGTGGTTTTCCTTTAGTGTTATAATAAATGAAGGATGGAGTTATTTACTTTGTCTGTTTAAGTTTTGATTTATTATGTGAAGTATCAAAACTCTTACAGCATTCGTACACGACCTTCGAAACTAGCGTCCGCCAATATTAACATTTTTAAAAACAATGTCTAGGCACCTGAAACACAATAATTAAAATTATACAAACATTTTAATACTTAAGTAAACTAAAACAACTGAAGAAATGAATTTTATAAATTGATATTAAGTCTTCGCCTTGAATATATCTTTTAAAGACTAAGCAGGGTGAGAAATTAACGGCACAGCCAAAATGAATCTATTATAATATTTGTAGTGAACATAATTATTGACTAAAGACCGTACAGGCAATTCCTGCTGATTAAAAGTCTTTTCTTGCATTGAAAATTATTTTCATCTAAAATTTGTTATTCATTAGAACGTTCAAATCATTACTCTGAAACAAAACGAATGAAATTTAACCCGAATTTGGATAGAAAGTAGGTCAAGGCAATGGGAAAAATCGTGATAGTACGAATAAAGTTACCATATCGAGACGTTCGTTTTATGAAACAAGCCGAATCATACGAATCTTGTCTGATGTCGTATATATGTCTAACAACAACAATCTGGTCGTTTAATTGCCAGTTTTACGGGTACCAATATTATAATATTAATAGTATTATAAACCACTGAAAAATAATGGAAAACTGTAGCGGATCCATTGAAGAACTTCAAAGGTCACAATGAGCGCAGCTTGTCACCAATAACAGCTTGTACATACATACCTGCCATGTCCTGGATTTATTTTTTCAGCGTCAAATATGATTTTACGCTTGGCAAAATTTTTTTAAACAAACCCATTCGAAACTCAAAACGTATTTAACTACGTATCGTATATTATAAAGATTTATAATACTATTTTAATAAGAACACTCTAGATTAAAGACGTTTCTTTGTTGAAAGAAAATGTTAAAACTTCTACAAATTCAATTCTATTTTTCAAGCTTCGTAATTGACATGAAAATAGAAAGATTTTATGACGCTTATTTCTAAGTAATAAACGATTGCGAGCAATTTTATTATGCCTGAACGGTTCCCAGATGAAACTTGTACATGGGTCATTCTATGTCAAATCGACAAATTTTTAACTGACCCCCTTTCATTTTGCTGAAAATTTTCTATTTTGTTCTACCCCCCGAAAATTATTTTTCGAATTGTTTCAAACTTTTTTCCCCGTCTTATAAAAGTTATTAATTTTTGAAAAATACCGCCATTTTATTTTTAAATTTACTATACTTTTTTTAAATTTTGTTTTAAATGTAATTTTCTCAAAGTCCGACCGTTTTTTTTTTTGGTCTAAAAATACTTCAACTAATTCTGCAATGATTTCCGTTAACCAAAATATGTGACGACAATCGCTTCTAATTTTTTTCTAGATTATGAAAAAAAATTGTTGAATTTTTGCTGGTTTTATATAACTTTGTTATGTTTTTTTTATTTCCTCGTGAAACCTCAAAAGTTGAAAAATTGAATTTTATTGGAGAATTTCAAGTGATTATCGTCCAAGGAGCTTTTATTTTTTTCAAAAAATTGAAAAAAAAAGCACTTTTTATAGTCTTAAATAAATTCACTGTCTCTTAACATCTTTAAATAAATTAAAAACATTTTTTGTATGTGTTTAATTTATATTATCTTTTATTTAACATAACTAATTTTATGTGAAGTTCTACTTAAGTAAGCCGAGCGTCCGATGCGAGGCCAGTCTGAACTATAAGGACGAATGCGGGTCGAAGTATTATGGATTGAAATCCGTCCCTTAGCCAATGTCAGGTCGTAAGTACTGTTTGACAAATGGTTTCAGGCCGTCCCATGTCACGGTACAAAGGAATTGCCTACTCGCTTGAAATTATTACATACACGAGATTTCATATCTAATATGTTTGCGGAATCCCAGATAATTTAAATCATCGTAATAATTTTTATGAATATAGATTTTAATGTTATTGCAATCAACAATATATCTCTCTTGTCATATTCATTAATTGGAATATACCATCTGATTAATTAACATACGTACAATAGAAACAATTGAGCAATTATTAACTTTGACACAAATTATTTTTTCAATTACTTGATAATATCACATTAATGATTCATACACAGCCGTAATATTCGTTTTAAATAGTTGTTATTTCATATAGAGTAAGTAATCCAAATTTTTGATTATCATAATAAAGCCTCTGATACGATAAACATTATTGAACGCAGATACCGCAAAGTTTTTTCCTAATTTCCGCTTTGCCTTTCTGCAACTTTACATCTAAGTCACAATTCCCATTGGCCGAAACTAATCCAAGTCTGTTTTTTAACTCCAAGTTATCCATTTCCCAATTTTAACTTTTGTGAATTCAAGTGCCTCCGAAAGTAATTGGTTTATTTTTCGGATATTTATTTACAAATTATCTGTAACCGGCTTGTAGAAGATGTAAAATGTAAAATGGCTTGCAATCGTTTATTACTTGAAAAGAGCAATTGAAACGATTTTATTTTTTAAGTCATTAAACAGTAAGTAAAATAGTATTGATTTCGTAGAAGTTTTTCAAATGAATTATTTAGTTTTAACAAAAATGGTGATAAATTGTTGAATTTTTTAAAACAAAAATACCGAACAAAGATTCCCCAAAATGTTTTGCCGGGAAGGATCTTTTGGGGTTTTTTTGGCTACGTAAACCCTTTTACTTGAAAAAAGAAATCCAGTCAAAGCAGGTGTGTGCAACCGTTATCGGTGACAAGCGGGGCTCACGCATGAAAGTTTTTTACAAACCTTAAGTTTTTTTATATTTTCGGCAATTTTTTATTACTAAACAAAAGCAGAACAACCTTTTAACTTTTATTTCTTGCATAAATTCGGAATAAATCACGATTCATTCGGTGGTTTATGGGTGATTTATTTAAGCATTTCATGTTTATTATTTGTGCGTTTCAAGGGACATTATTTTGCGTTTTTTAAAGGGTTTTGCTTATTTTATAGATGGCAATATTTTATATCACTTTAATGGATAAAATAATCAAAAAACTAAACTGAACTTTCTTTTTATTTATCAATTATTAAAAAATTTTTAATTAAGGTCTATATTAAAATAAAAAAGTGGATCAAGTATGAACACAAATTACCGTTTTAATAATTGCACTTTATTTTTGTGATTCTTTTTATTTAACAAGTTTAACCTTTAGTATTAAAAATTAACAGCATTTGAAAATTTAAAATTTATCCTTTGTTTCGATCGATATTAATTGACGTACCACAAACAGCTTTTCGTTTTATTTAAAAATACTGGGCGGTAATGAACAGCAAATTTTAAAAAATCATCAAAGGGTTTATTAACCATCAGAAGATGGCTTTCGGGTTTTATTAGTAGAGGTTTAAATTTGGAACTAGTTTTTTAATCTACGCTTACTTTCAAGTTGTCTTGCACTTTTTTAAACTTTTTTTAAAACCGTAATGAAATTTTTTAACCTTTAAAATTTTTAAAATGTTTTTAATTTGTTTTGGGCCCAAATTAATTATTTTGGGTAAATGTTTTTGTAAAAAGTGCTATTGGAATTGGATAATTAGAAGTCTTTTGGTAAATGCTTTGGAATTTCTGAGAAAGAAGTTTTAAAAAGATTTTGAATTAAGGGTATTTAAAAAAAAATATTACAAACGAACCCTGTAAGATTATTGTTAACTTAAAATAAGAAAAGAGAGAAAACAAGAATTGTTTAATCAAAACATGTGTTTAATAGCGTAAAGTAACGTATGCAATATTGGAAAAAACGAAATAAAAGGGTTAGCCCATGGAATCCCAAGTGAAAATATTTTTCATAATTCCCCAAACTAAATAGGACCTAAAATTTTTGTTCCAACAGAAAAGGTGTGGGTTGCAGTTAAACCTGTGACTGTTTAAGGTAGTTTTCGATTCCATTGCCTATGTTAAAAGTTACTGTTTGTTCTGGCTAACTCGAGATGGCTGTTCTATTTTGAGCAAACTTTACGGAAAGACATAAATGGGAGCCCTTTTATTTTTGGAAAATAATTTTTCAATGTAACTACGCAGATGAAGTTGGGGGTACCTAGTTAACTATGTATAATAGCGCTTAATTTGTAATTTGGTCCATCTACTAATTTGATCGTACATTTTGCTCTAGTCATTTTTATGTTCATATTAAGATTTGATTCCATAACAATAATCAAACTGTATGTTACCGATATTATGTACGCATGTTGTTATTCATCATCTTTATCATCAGCCTTTGATAGTCCACTGCTGGACATAGGCCTCCCCTAATACACCCCTATCCATTAGGGGGTTTTTTGGACCGTTTCAGACAATTGGGTGATCGGCCAAAATTGCCCAAACAACAATGAAAGTTTGTGAGTCCCCGCAGGATTCGAACCCACGACCTCCGGTTTCTAAAGCACACGCCTATACCACTAGGCTACGGGGGCAGTTGTTATTAGCATTTACTAACTACATTTCCATAGCACGATGACCTGTTTAATTCCAAGCCTTTCAAGTTGTAGTTATTAATTTTATGTTAAAATGCATTACTTTGATATCTATGAAAACAATAAACAACCACTTAAAAAAGACGTACGCATTATATCCTATTTCCAATAAAGTTCTTTAGCCATCAAGGTGATTACGCATAGAACGGAAATCATTTTAGTCACTTATATTTAATTTCAAACTTTTGTTCAATAACCATTATCCATACATATTTAAATATAATATTAAGGTACAGTATGCAATAAAATTTATTGTATAATTTAGTAAAGTATGGAACGTAGTTAATGGCGGTGATAATTACCTTCGTTAAAAACTATATATTAAATCATTATAACTGTTTATAGAATTCATCACATGTTGAACTAATATACTATCATTATCTATTGAAAGGCTGATCGCGAAACTAATTCTCTTATTGTTCAACTAATTATGTAGTGTTAATTTTTTTCACCCAATGTTTTTAAATAAAAACATTGGGTGAAAAAAATAATTGTCTTATTGTTTACCTAGCTCAAATATAGTATTAATTATTTACACCTAATTCTCTTCAAATCTTTTGATTGTCGATGGGCCCAGTTATAAATACAAATCCACCAAGGTACACCACAAACTAGGGCCAATACACTCCATCAGCCTGTGTCAGTCCACTGCTGGACAAAGGCCACCCCTAATGCAGCCCTCCGCTTTAACTGTATTTTATATGTTTAATTTTTAATTGGATTTTTTTAACACTCCTACATAATTCTTACACGATCTTGCAAACCGGCGTCTACAATCCGAAATAATCAATTAGATTATCACAAAAAAATTATTTACAATTATACACACATTTTTATACTAAAGTAAACTATAACGGCTGAAGAAATTAATCATTATATAATCAGTAGATATTAAGTCTTCGACTAGAATGTATCTTTTAAACATCACGAAGTATGTAAAAGATTACACAATACGACGTAATCTTTTACACACTTCGCCGAATGCAACGAATAATTACTCCTTCTCATTAGAGCAGGAGTAATTATTTTTATTATATCCAAGGAGAAATTATTTTCTCTCAATGTAGACTAGAAGAAAACTAAGAAGCCAACAATAAATAAATAAATAAATATTACTAGACGAATTACGCAGCCATTTCTAGCCCCAAACTAAGCAAAGCTTGTACTATGGAAACTAAATAACTGATAAATACATAAACTTACTTTTCTCTTGTAAATAAATACACATTATATTGATAAAAACACCCAGATACGAGAAAACACTATACTTATCACATCATATTTTTCTAACCTTGGTGGGATTCGAACCCACACCCTTTGGCACACCAGTCAGGGTCACTAAACGCTGCTTCGACTGGATCGTCAAATTTACAATATTATATGCCAATGTGATCTAGTATATAATAATATTGTTAACCAGAATAATTTGTTATAATCTACTATACTATTGCCACAACTCTTTACAAAGAAAATATTCGGCAAAAGGAAACTCCTGCTCATTAAAAGACCTTTGTTGCTTTGATAATTATTTGCATCTAAAATTTTCTGTTTATCAGTACGTTTTCATCGTTACTCAAAAACAAAAAAAAATAAAATTTTAAAGTTTTTCAAGTTGTCATTCATCAAATTGAAATCGATTTTCGCAAATCAATTATGTACATTTTAATTTTCAATTGTTATTAATTATTCATAAAATGAAAGCTGTTACATCCTACGGCTGTATGGAATCCGCTGACATAGCATCACGCATCAAGCGCATGCATGTCATCATCAACAAATGTCGCAATCACCAAACGCCGACTTTTCCATATAACGACACTATGGAATCCGCTGACCGCTGTAAGACAGCGATCGCATTCTTTCCCACCGACGAATGTCGCAATAGGGAGAACGCCGATCCTTTTCCATATAACGGCACAAATGGAATCCGCTGACACGCTGTAAGACAGCGATCGCATTCCTTCCCACCGACGAATATCGCAATAGGGAAGAACGCTGACTCTGCAGCACGGGAGAACATAAGAACATACGCGAACGGATGGACTTCACTTCTTCACACCTCGAAAGTAGTCACTTGTATTTAGAATAAGTTAACTTTATAATTTATAATTAATAAATTTATTTTAAGTAAATCGGTTTTTTGAGTCCTCCTGCGTCGGTACTCGTAATTGGCGCAGTCGGTAGGATTCCTGGTCGCACCGCGAATATTCGAGACCGCAAAATCGCATCTCGCCGCGCTTCGATAGACTTTCAACGTCGCACCGGGAAAATCCTGAACAACGTACCACGCCGGAGATCCAAACTTCGATACCGCTCAACTGAAATCGACCATGCCCATGTAAGTACGCTGAATTTTCCAGTGGTTGCTTACTTTCCCTTATATATGTAATTTTTTTTTGTCCTTTTTATAAAATAATTTCAAGATTTTTCGATTGAGGAAAACTGAGAAACCTAGGTTAGTTAGTAAAAGACAGATAGATATAGATTCTAGACGTGGTATATTATTAGATAGTAATTTAATTATCATGGCAGATTTCGACAATATCCTTAAAGCCCTCCGCTTACTTCCCGAATTTGATGGAAACCGGAAACGTAATTACCTGATTTATTGGCCTTTGTGACCAGTTAGTTTTACAGTATGCGGGAGAATCCGAAATTAATAATTTGGCACTTGTTAATGGAATATTAAATAAAGTAACAGGACCTGCGCCCGTTTGATTAATACCAATGGTATACCTACGGATTGGTCTGGCATTCGTAATGTCTTATAAATACTCGCTGATCAAAGAAACGAAACCGCACTTTATAACGATTTGTCTCTTTTAACGCAAGGTTCTGGCACACCACAGGAATTTTATGAGAAATGCCAAAATCTTTTTAGCATTATTATGACATACATCAGCTTTACACGATGTAGACCAATAGACTTAATAACTGGACATTTCAATCCTCGTGATCCGATAGACATCGACTTAGCCGCTCACGTATTACAGCAGTATTCACGCGACCATAAGCATAGGATGAGACAAGTATTTGAACTAACTAATGAGACATCTCTGCATGACCGAACAAAACTGACCGATAATCGCAACAAAGACAGAGAACCTAAAAAGAACTATACCCCTAACCTACGAATTTTTATCCGCAATCCTTTAGCAAATAGACAAAAACTAGCCCCACGTTATACACCAGATAACGTTCTCGCGGACCTCCCAATTCATATTTTCACCAAAAGGAAACGAGGACCTATTGCTAAGTCACGACTAAAGCGTAGCCCTAAAGATCCCACATACCACTGATATGATAATCCTGCTGACGTTACTCCTGCGACTAACCTACGGACAAGATCGAACAATTGACTCACTTGACGAAGGACCTGGACTGCTACCGTTCAAATTAGGACCGACAAAAATAGTTACTCACCACCACTCCTTCCTAGAATACGTAGACTTGAAACTAATCCAAAACCAAGTAGAATTAGTCCGAAATCAAATAAGTACACTTCGACTCCAATTAAATAACAAGACGTTCTCTCTGTTTGATCCTCATATTGAACATCTTTCTAGCAAACTCGATAGAATATCAAATCGTCTAAATTCTTTTGCTTTAAGCCGCATAAAAGACGCCTCATTGACGGTCTAGGATCTATTGTAAAAAGCATTACCGGTAACCTGGACTATACAGACGCAATGAAGTACGAGAATGCTATTCAAATCTTAAAGGATAATCAACATAAAATGGTATCCGAGCAAAATCGTCACATTAGTCTTAGCAGGGAACTAATGGACGAACACACTTCAATTATTTCAAAACTCGCAAAGAATCAGATTCAATTAAATAGAACTATGCACATTTTACTTGACACCAATAAAAACGCAGCATACTCTCTTTTAAGGTTTACGAAATTTGCCCAAACATTATCAATAATTAGCGATAATTTGGATAGTATATTAAGTGAATTAACTAGGTTAGAGAACGCATTAGCATTTTGTAGTGAATCGCGCACTCATCATTCTATGCTTAGTTTAAATATGATAAATAATACAATACTTAGGCTTAAGACTTTATATTCTAAGGAGGAACTATTAGATTTAAATTTTAGAGACTACTATAACATTATAAAGCCAAGCGTCATACTCAATGGGAATCGTATAACATTTGTATTTAAATTCCAATAGTTTCACCGCTCATTCTCGTTATACAAATTAGTGATTGTTCCAAATAAGTTTAATCAGGCCATTATTCCCTTTCCTTTCCTTGCAATCACTGGCGATATTCATGTGTACATGGAGGCAGAATGTCCGAAGATAGATGCGTGGTATCACTGCGAGAAAGAACTAAACCACCAACTGAGGTCATCACCGGATTGCATCTGCAACACCATCACGGGTCACGCAACCAACGCCTGCAAGAAAACTACCATCAGTCTGACTAGACCAGCCATGGAGAAACTAGATGACCGCCACTATGCAGTTGTATTCACGAACCTCACCTGAGTACAACTTACATGCCAACGAGACGAGATCAGTTCTCTATCAGGAAGTTTCTGGCTATCATCCCGCATAATTGCATCCTGCGTACAAACGAGTTCACCATCGCTAACACCAACGACAACCTAAAGGGACAGCGATGAAGATAAATAGTGTATGAATCGAGCCCGAAAAGGAACAAGTTTCAACACCATTGAAATTAACTCGGTAGATCTGAAAAGCTTCATGAAATTCAAGATAGGATCAAGCTACAACAACCCATTCAAATACAAGAAACTTCAACCCTCTACCACACCACTATTCCGATTTATAGCTTGCTACTGGGTACAACAATTATCCGCTTGCCATACCTGTCGACTATGCTATCGTCGAATGAAGAGCAGCAGCGCCTACACTGAACCTGAGGCCCGGAAAATAGAGGCCGCATCTCAAAAGAGCAGAGCCACCAGCGACATTTCCTCTCAAATTGATGAAATAGTCGCTGCTCTAAAGGAGGTGTTACATCCTACGGCTGTATGGAATCCGCTGACATAGCATCACGCATCAAGCGCATGCATGTCATCATCAACAAATGTCGCAATCACTCAAACGCCGACTCCTTTCCACATAACGACACTATGGAATCCGCTGACCTGCTGAAGACAGCGATCGTATTCTTTCCCACCGACGAATGTCGCAATAGGGAGAACGCCGATCCTTTCCATATAACGGCACAATGGAATCCGCTGACACGCTGTAAGACAGCGATCGCATTCCTTCCCACCGACGAATATCGCAATAGGGAAGAACGCTGACTCTGCAGCACGGGGAGAACATAAGAACATACGCGAACGGATGGACTTCACTTCTTCACACCTCGAAAGTAGTCACTTGTATTTAGAATAAGTTAACTTTATAATTTATAATTAATAAATTTATTTTAAGTAAATCGGTTTTTTGAGTCCTCCTGCGTCGGTACTCGTAATTGCTTGTCGTTAAATTATTCACCAACTGGGTATCTCAAGAATAAAGTAACTTATTTATTAAGGTGTTTATTTTTGCTGACATGTCTTAGTTATATAGTAGTCAAAAACACGTTAATTTATTTAGAAATTTCCTGTCTATTATTTTTGACCGACTTCTAAAAAGGAAGAGGTGCTTAATTCGGAGCCTATGTTTTTTTCAATATGCTACCTCGTTGCTCCGCTCCTGGCAATCCAATATTGTTCATTCTTTTTTTAAATAATGTGGCCATTAGCTGTCATTTGGTCTTTTTTTGTTAAGTTTAAGTAATTAACAGCTATGTGAGAAATTAAAAAAAAATCCGAACGAAAAATCATACTCTCGTGCTATTAAATTGAAACGCTGCTGAAGCCGTAAAAGATAGATTTAAAAAACGTTTTACATATATATACTTTTTTAAATTGGTTCAGTTCAGTTCTTTGGCGTTTGGCGTTTCTTGTAGATTTCGCCAACGTCAAGTTTTTCGATTAGACTCTTCTATATGTAGTAGGCTTCGTTAATGAACAAGGTCACAGTTAACAACTAAGAATTGATTATGGGCTGAGATAATTTTTAAATTGGTCTATTACAAAGTGCCCGAGCGTTCATATCAATGTTTAAGAATACCCTACAATAAATATTTTGATGGAAAACATTGTTAAAACTGCAATGAGGCCTAATCAAAGGTAAGTTAATTTACATAGTAAGTTTACATGAAAATTAATTCACTTCAAACCATTTTTCATTTTATTCTCATAAAACGTTTCATACTTGACATTTTAAATAAATGAACAACTTGAAAGATATTAGACAGTTCACATGCAATTGCGGAAATTGCGGGGTAGTTTCTTACGAAGGGCACGTTGTCACCGTCTTAAATTGCGCAAACCGTTATATACTGTGTGAAGTCGGTCATATTTTTTTTTGTTAAAATTTCCTTTGTATCAATTTGATATCGAAGGGAAACATACATTTAAAGTTTCTTGATATTAAAAGTATCCCTGAAAATCTTGACTTTTGCTGTCCTTAAGAAGTGGAAATTTTTAAATATGTGAGTTTTGGCACTGTGTGAATTATAGAAGGGGCTACAATTGGGTAACATTTTACGGAGCTTTTCCTAGTAGTATGTATTTATATATAACTGTATGTGAAAAATTGCGCTATCTAAACACACGTAAGTGTACCCCTTAAAAGCAAAATCATGTTTAAGCAAGAATCTTTAATTACGAAACTTTTAAATAAAAACGCTTTAGACAATTTCTCAGTATTTTTTTTTGTCAAAACAAAATTTGAAAAACTTTTACGAAATCATTTCTATTTTTCAAGCCTCGTAATTGATATGACCCTTTTACCAAGTAATAAACGATTGTAAGCAATTTTATTTTGCTGCTAACGATGCCTAGATATAATTTATTAATGAATAATCAAAAAAGTAACCAATTACTTTTGCAGATAATTAAATCCTTAAAGGATAATTTGAAAAGATGTATATGGTTAACTGCCTCCGTAGCCTAGTAGTAGAGGCGTATGTTTTTTAATATCTAGTTAATACAAAAATGAAATTCACAATTTTGCAAACTTGCATCTTGAATCTTGAAGCAACATGGCTTTATCCTGTTTGTACACTCTGATAAACTAAACACGATGTTCAATAGATCTTAAGGGCTCTTGGCGAATAATAGTACTCAAAGTAACTTTGTGGCATTGTACCCGTTCCATTTCTTTTAAAGAGTAAGTACTGTCACCCAAGATTTATGCAGGCTGGAGCTTAAAGTATTACGTCATATCTTGTTTTATTGATGCAATGAGGCTCTCATATATATTTAGAAATAAGTAACGTTTATTTAGTCATTTTCTTATATATAGTACCTGTTAAACCTTTCCTGTTAAAAAAAATTCCCATAGTTTTGAGGATTTTGACACAAAGTAATAAATGATAAGTAATTTGTATTAATAATGTTTCCGACATAACATTTGTATCAATCAATGAAAAAAATAGACCAAGTAACTTACCGTCTAGTAAACATAGATAACGAAAAGGATAAACGGGGCTTTGTTCCTACTTAGACATAAAATGCCTCAAATTTCCAGAACAAGAAACCAGTACTGTTTATTTGCTATAAGAAGAACATTGAGAACGATTCTGTAAATTAATGTTCTGTAAGTGCAAAGGATTGGTAATAACATAAAACAATGTCCACATCAGAGGTCTGTGAGTACTTGATAAAATTTATGTAACGATTTCTTAAGAAAGAATAACTTTGAAATTTTAAATCCAAAAGTAATGAAGAATCAATTTTATTTACAGGGACTGTAAAAACGATAATATAAAGTTTCAAAATGTAATATTGGTAGGTTTTCCGTTACCGAAAAATAAATACGTATGTTTTATAAAATTAATTAGTGTCAAAAATGGTAACACAACGCCACCTAGTTTCACAATAAAAAAATCATATTAAAGCAATATAGCATGAGTTAAAAGTTTCATTTAGGTTTATTACGCTATTTTTAGCATAGAAGTTGTGCTTATGGAAAGAGAGTTTGGGTTAGTCGCCTTATAAACAAGTTATCCATTTATAATATTGCTATTCCATTTTTCTCTACACACTAATAAAATATAAATAAATGCAAAATATCTAACTAGGACTCATGGAAACAAATTCGGTAGTAATTGAGTTTGTCTGGAAAATTTATTATATTTTAAATGCAGGCTATAAATGTATAGAAAATTATTATTACGATGATACTACGAAAGTCATTGGCATCGAAAGACATGAAGGCCTGTTTAAAGAAGAATAACAAGAAGAAATTGATGATGACATCCGCACCACAAATCACCAAATTCAAGGTGGAAGCAAGGCTGCCGTAAAACTCCTCTATAATAGTTTCTGGATGGAAATGGTTCCAAATCAGGCGTCTAGTTAATTCATGGAAGTTTATCTACGCACCGTGGGAGGGTACGGCGGGTTATGTTTCCATTCTTTATTACGAGGAGCCTCAACCATTTACACACGCCGACCTATAAATTGAATTTAATAAAATAACGCCGCCATCGTCATTGTGATAAAATCAAACTGAATTACTGACGTCTGTACAATCAACCCTAACCTGTTCTATTTTTCATTGAAGGACGAATACAAGTAAAGACTTAGGTGCAGCACCAATTAATGCAAAGAAAGGATTAGTAATTTAGACTATGAATTCAATAAAATAAATTTCACTGAAGTGTACTCTTTTCCTCACGTAAATAATTCTGTGTAACAATATGTATGTTATAATTTTTATTATTACATTTATATTAATGTTGCCTATGTTTAAATCGCTGCAGTGAAATAATACTCGAAATCGGCAATCACTTCACTCTACCTACGTCAGTAAAAGCGATATGACAAATTACCCGGGGGATTGCTCTCACAATGTCCAACTTAAGTAAGCCGAGCGTCCGCTGCGAAGCCAGTCCGAACTATCGGACGAATGCGGGTCGAAGTATTATGGATGGGAATGTGTCCCTTAGCCAATGTCATTTTGTAAGTACTGTTTGACAAATGGTTCCAGGGCGTCCCATGTCACGGTACAAAGGAATTGCCTACTCGCTTAAAATCATTACCCGCACGTGAATTTATATCTGTAATGTTTCCTGAATCTGCCTTTCCACTGATAATTTAAATCATGGTAATAATTCTTATTAATCTAGTTTTCATGGTAATTGCATTTAACAATTGAAAATTGTTTATTAGATCTTTTTATAAGTAGTTGGAAGCAATAACAATATATTTTTCTCGTTTTACCGACTAATTGGAATGTACTCTCTGATTAATTAACAAACGTACAATAGAAACAATTGAATAAAAGCAATTATATATTTTCTAAATCAAATCAAAACTGAGAGTAATTGGATTTTTTCAAGCTACTTTATAAAGCTTTAATTACTCATGCAGTTCATAGTTGTTATTTTCGTATAGAATAAGTGCATCTCTTTAATAATCACCCTTATTTCATCATAATTAAACCTTTAATACAATAAATTGATTATGAAATTACTGAACATAGATGCCACTTATTGTTATCATAGATATCAAAGTAATGTTCTTAAAATAAATCACTACAGCTTGAAAGGCTTTGAACTAAATAGGTTATCTTGCTATAGAAATTTAGTTAGCAAATGTAAATGTCAACATGCGCACATGATATCTTCAATATGCAATTTGATTATTGTTATAGAATCAAACATTAATATTAACATAGAAACAACTTGAGCAAAATTTACGATCTTTTTTTAGATTGACAAAATATTACAAATTATTAGCGCTAATGTACATACATATAACTAGCTAAAGCCCGTGACTTCATCTGCATACGAAATGTATTTTTTCTAAAAAGAAGCATAAGTTTCCAGTTCCATCAGATATATTCAATCGAACGCCGGCTCAAAATCGAAAAAGCCCGTCCAGAGATTAGCATGATCGAACAGACAGACAGAAAAAAAAATTAAAAATGTTGTTTGTTATATGCATCGATTATACATCACAGTAAAATTATTTTAAAACGGCTATTTTTTGTAAAAAGATCATTCAATTTAATTATTAATAGATGTACCTGTACATTGTTGTATTTTGTCTGCATGAAAGAAAATTATCGCGAAACCTAACACTGAAGCTTTTCATGTAAAAATATTTTATTAGCAAATTATATTTCACTTATTGAACACTAAAAACAACACTTTGTAGTCAATGTACAATCCTAAATTCATCTTAGAATATTTTTTTGTAACAATAATAAAACAAGAATGTTTAAATATTCCCTATAAATAAGCAGAAGTATAATCTTAAATTGGATCAATAATAAATACCATCTAAATTGATGGTACTCCACAATAGCCGCAAAATCCTTACACCGAGTATCCTTCCTTGTTTTGCGGTAAATTAAATATAACCTTACGAATTTACGATTACGCTTATTATTTTTATTCTCTTTTGCTTCACTACATTGGCTGTTAACGCAGATGTTGTGTGAAGGCATCCATAAACTTTGCGTGAAGCGTCCTTCACATAACAAGATACTCAAGCAGACTGATGTTGACATCAATATGTTAATCAAATCGCTTACAAAAGCCAATTGCCTAGGTCCATGAAATCGTACGTATTAATTTTTATAGACAATGCAGAGATGTGATATCCAAAACCCGTTTTGTGATATCCAATTAGCTGATATGATGAGTACAAACATAAGTCAGTTCAAAACAGAAACAACCTTTCGCGTGCACCGGTTTGAATGACTTAAAAGGTTTTAAAAATAAATTGAACGAGAAATAACAATAATTTGAGGGTGTAAAGTGTAATTCTTAATTTTATTTTATTATGGACATACATACAGAAGTACATTCACTTATCGTGATTGAATCGTCCAATGGTTGACTACCATTAAATCTTTTTACAAAAGCAGATAACTATAATATATAAAGTCGCTATTGGATATAACAAGGTTGATCATTAAGCCCGTAAATTGAATGTGCGAATAATACAATTAACCTAATAATAACTTCATTGATTAAATATTAAGCCGGATCATGTTCATTATTACAGAATCCTGAATCAGTTTACCTCTGGTTTGTGTAGTGGAGATGCTGACATATTTTGTTGAGTTTATTCGGAAAAGTTATTTACAAAACTATTCGTTTTAACAAAGGCATATTGTTTATGAAAGTGTAAGAGTTTTATAAGTTAAATTATTCCTTTGTTTGGATTTCAACCTACGATATAAAACGATGGTTGCTGCGATACACGTAAGTTTAAGCAATAGTCTTGTAATGCCTAGTGTAATAGATGAAGCATTATTGTAAATATAATGCGTAAGAACTTCTAGTTACTAGGTCTGAATAGTGGAAGATAACTGGAACTTCATTATTTTTCAAGTTATCCGTTTCTTCACTACATAGTATAGAACAAAATCGCTTTTTCTGTTCCTATATGTATGCTTTTAATCTTTAAAACCACGCAATGGGTTTTCACGCGGTTTTTTTAATATGTAGAGCGATTGAAGACGAAGAATTCTTGCATAATATTATGGGAAACGTTGACAAATTTATATATTTTTCCATAGATTAGCTATCAATATTGTACTCGTGCGGAGCCGAAGCGGGTCACTAGTCAATTATAAATTTCCCCTTTGTATTAATGTTTAGCTTCGCAATTTTTGTATAAAATTAAGTGCAAATACCAATTACTATGAAATCAATAGACAAGCAGAAAATACTGCTGAATGTAAACGTTTATATTTTAAACGACTCGGAGTAATGTACTAGACCAATAAAGTCATCATTTGCCCAATCAACCAGCCATTACAAGAAATTAACATTTCATTGCCTGTTAGCGCATTGTAAATATAAAATACAAGCAGAACACTGCAGCGCTATCCTAATCACTTGGATGTAATCACAAACTTGATTCAATTTTGGGAACAGTTTTAACAAGCCACATTGGATCAAACGAGATTTGATGCGACGTCGCATTTGGGATCTGATCGGAAACAATTTTCAACGTGACGATACACTCCTTATTAAACAATAGCGTTATCAAAGAGATTCCGTCAAAGTTTCTCTGGCTCACGGCCTGTTATATCCGCAGTTCTGCTTTAATTTAACGCTATTCAAAGACATTGGTATGCGATATTGTTTCCTGATTATTATTTAGAGCTGTATTTGTGTAGTAAATTTTATAATTTAATGTCACATTATTTACCCTTTTATCTTTAAAATATTGTTGAACTTACACTTCATTTATAAATCATGAAAAAAAGTCCGACGGAAAGGCGATGCCAACTTTTTGGTGGTGCATTTCTTGTAAGAGTGCACAAAAATAAGCCCAAAACAGAAAATATGCTATTGATATATATTTAATAGAAATTAATGTATCATCCTTTGACCTGCTAGGTACTAAAATATTTTGAAATATATTTAGATTGTATAAGGATATAAATAAATATAAATTGTTTTATAGCGTTTATTAGTGCTACCGAGAGGTTTTTAATGCCACGGGGAAGAATAATACTGGTAGGGAACAGGTGACTAGGAGTATATTAAAGATGCTCGCTAGTATACAATAGATCAGGCCCGGTAAAAGTTTTAATGACTTATTTCTAATACGGTTTAGGCCAGACCGTATGAGACCCTTAATGGCCCCGGTGGTAAGACAGCTCTAGGGTATATTTCGGGGTCCACCTCCACTTGGTGCACGTTGTCGGTGTGTACGCGAGACGGCGTGCATTATAACTCTAGAGTGGTTGCTAATTCGGATTTTTCGAAGTCATTGAAGGCTTATAAGAGCCACTCGGCACCCACTCCACACCGCCGCAAAACGTATTATATTAAAGCCCCTTAGTATGGTAATCTTTGAAGAGTTTATTTACAATTAGTGGACCGCGCGTTGGCAACCAGTGGATGCCGCGATTAGGCGGTGCGGAGTATGTGTCGAGTGGCTCTTATGGGCGACGACCTTGTAAAGCTACCGGTAGGATGAACTAACGGTGTAATAGAATCGTGTTAACCTAGCTTCAGATTTCCGGCTAATTGCTTGTAGACAATGTTCTATAACTCTAATTTTACCGTTATTAATGCCTTTTTAGCTGTGGTGTTCCTTTGTGGATTACTTCATGTCTATGACAAGCAGTTCTTCCAAAGTTCTGCCCATATCAATTTTAGATTTTGGGAATAGGTTTTTCCGGGGTAGAAAGAAACTCTAGGATTATATAGTAATTTAGTAGTGAAAGTACCTATGTATAAAATAAGTTCTGTAGTTTCGAGGCTTATTTAAAACAAGCAAGCAAATAAATCTTTACTTTTTAAAATATTATTATACATATAAATACATGAAACATTTTTATAAATATAACTATCAAATTTCACTTTAAGGGTAACCAAAAACAAATTACTTTGAACTGACAGGTAAAATAACTAACGTATAACTTCGGCAAACGGTTGTTTAAGCTATATGAATTATTGTTGTAACATCACAGGAGATGGATTTTATATCAAAATATTTATTGATTTTATAAAAAAATTTACCAATATTGGTAAAAACGTAATGCTTTTTTACAAGTTTGCTAGTTAATTTTAAAATGTATTTCTATATTGTTCTTACCAATATTAACAAAATAGAAAAAATAATACATTCACATTTTATGATATGCTTATGATTATAAACGCCATGACACAAAACGAGATTCGTAAAAATTATTACAATAAATTTTATATTATCTGTGCAAACGCAGATTCAGTAACCATAACAGATATAGAATCCCGTGTGCGTAATGATTTCAAGCCAGCGGGCAATTTATATGTACCGTGACACGGGCGCCCTGAAACCATTTGTCAAACGGTACTTACGATCTGACATTGGCTAAGGGACGGATTCCAATCCATAATACTTCGACCCGCATCCGTCCAATAGTTCGGACTAGCTTCGCAACGGACGCTCGGCTTACTTAAGTTGGACATTGTGCGTTCAATCCCTCGGGCAATTTGTCATATCGCTTTTACTGACATAGGTAGAATAAATTGACTGCCGATTGAGAGAGTTATTTCGCTAAAGCGATTTTTTTGGTTAATATTTTGTGTTGAATAACATTGCGCGATTAAGTTGTTTCGTTTCATAATTCTTTATACTATTCAGGTGTAAGCTCGTGAAAATTATTTGTGATTTACTACAATGATTACCTATGCTGAATTAACATTTCGTCCTTGACACTCGTAGAGCTAATAACTATTGTCGTGTTTGAAAGAAATTAAATTTAAAATTAAACATAATAAAACGTTAGAATTCGTTTAGTACAAAGCTTTTACACGCCAACGAGAACTTAATTTCAAAACATAGCCTACAATAAATTAAATAAAATTAAAGAAAACCGTTACGTAGCCTGTCGGTATTGGCCTTTGCTTCATTACTCGAAGGTCGTGGGTTCCAATCGCGCGGGGATTCAACTTTGTGTTATCGTTTCTTTTTCTGGTTGGTTAGGACGATTTGGGCTGATCACCCAATTGTCAGAAAAGTATGATAATCCATGCGTATGATGGGCATGTATGGAAAGTCAATCCACCCACCAACCCGCATTGGACCAGCGTGGTGATAAACCCCCAAATGAATGAGAAGGTGTGCATTACGGGAGGCCTATGTCCAGCAGTGTTTAACAGTTTCTGATTACATTAATTATTACATTATTAAAGTGCTCACGGAACGCCGATGTTAACATTGTTTTATGTTATTACCAATCCTTTCAACAGTATATTAAGTAGCAAAATCTTTTTCAATATTCTTCTTATACCAAATTAACCGTACTGGTTGCTCTTATTTCTGTAATTTGTGGGATTATCGGCCAAATTTAGATTTTATATCCCGATTCCTGATGAGTGATGATAAAGCCCTGTTTATCCCTTTCATTATCTATGTTTACATGACTCTTAGTAATTTTTCTCTTTATTTATTATTACGTTACATTTACGGATATGAAATGGTTCGTTTCAATTCCCATTAAATATTTCTTATATAAGAGTAACTAAAACTGTTAAAAAAAAAAAGGAACTATAGAAACTTTGGTACACTAATGGTATTTTATTTAGCATAACATAGAACGGCTTTTAATACAATTATATTTCAAATTTAAAACAATTTAAGTTAATTTTCAATATGTTCTTCTATTATTGCTATACTGATAAAGATGCCTTGAGTTTGGCATAATATGTATATATAGCATGTTAGATACCGTGCGACGATGTTTGACCTTCCTTCTGAATTCACTTCGACAACTGAAGAATTTTATTAGAGATAATTTTTAAGGCCTATTATGAAGATGTGCTTACACCGAATAGCTTATTTTTATTTTCAACTTTTTCTTTGTTAGATGCTAAATCTATATCACAATTTCTATTGGACGAAACAAGTCAAAGTCTGTTATTGTGTTATTAACGGTGCACTTATCTATTTTTCTGATTAAAACTTTTGTGAATTCAAGTGTCTGCGAAAGTAATTTGGTTTCTTTTTTATGTATTGAATAACAAATTATCTTAGGTCTACATGTAAATGAAACGTATCGCTCGGGATCGTTTATTACTTTGTAAAGGCAAATTGAAATGTTTTTACATTCACATCAATTACGCGGCGAGGAAAAATAATTGAAGTCCTAGAAATTTTTAAATGAATCGATTCATTATAACAAAGAAACGTGTAATAAATTGTCTACGGCTTTTTTATCAAAATAAAATACAGCTAAAATGATTCATGCTTATAAAAGGTTTCTTGGTTTGGAAAGGATCGTTTAAAACGATTTTTGGCTAAAGCAAAACCGTATTACGCGAGAAATAGAAATCTAGGACGGGGCAGGTATATAGGTACAAGCTGTTATCGGTGACACGCGGCGTTCATCGCTACCTTCAAAGTTTTTTCATAGCCTTGCTACACTTTTTTTATCTTTTTCGTCCGTTTTATGTTATGTCATATAAGAAACGTAGAACAAAGGCTTTAGTATCTTGCCCGTAAAACTTGTAATAAAACGATCAAATGGTTTTCGGTGGGAGTATATACGAGTAGATGTGATATCAGTCACGGTTCGCATGATTCAGTAAAATTCATTGAAACAAACGTCTCTATATGGATCTTTTTGTAATATTTCTACAGATTTCTTTTCAGTGCCATGCCATAGTAGGTCAAGAACCAACTATCTGGAATACCTTTAGTTTTAAGAGTCGGAAACGTCGGAAATAAATATATCTAACTAACGCGAAAGATACTTAAATTAGTGGATTTGATATAGATTTAGTTCTTTACAGGAGTTTTTTGGTTGGTTTTGTGATAATTTGGTCCGAATCGACTATAAGGTTTAATTGCCTGCAAACTTTCTATGGAACTTTAAAATTATTCTTCCCTGGCTCATCATCATCATCGTCATCGGCCTGTGATAGTGATACTGCTGGACATAGGCACCTAATGCACCCTATACATTTGGGGATTTGGACCGTCCCCACCACGCTGGTCCAATGCGGGTTGGTGGGTGGACTGACTTTACATGCCTATCGACGCATGGATCATCTTACTTTTAAGACAATTGGGTGATAGGCCAAAATTGCCCTAACCAACTAGGAAACAACAATGAAGTTTTGTTGATTCCCCGCAGGATTTGAACCCACGATCTCCGGTTTCTAAAGCACACGCCCTTACCTCTAGGCCACGGAGGCAGTACGTGCCCTGGCTAATAAAAACAAATTATTTCTTCCCACATAGGTAAATATCAAAGAAATATTGAAGATGAATTTTCAGTATCAACAGTAATATTACAGTCCGGTCAATTTAGACCAAAAATGAGAGTGAAGTTCTAAAGCATCAAGCTTGAATTTTTGTGAAGTTAGTTCAAAACATAATTATAAACAACATCTGAAGTTCCCATCATTGAAAAAATTTAATTCAAGGTCAAAGGTCAAAAATGAGTTTTCAGATTTTCAGCAAAACGGTAAGTTTTATCATAAAAGTATCTCAGACAAAAATTGTAGATCATAAAATTATCTATAAAAATGTGTCAGTACTTTTTAACGTTTGGACATCGCATACAGGTGATGCCGATTCCATGATTATAGCGACGTCATCGGTGGAAATAAAAAAATATGTATGAGAGTGTAAAAATTATATATATAATTTTAACAAAGACAATAAAGATATGTCTTCGACCATCTATTAAAACGTTATTTTATTTAAAAATCATGAAATTTTAATTCAACGAACATTAAGAAAGATAGTAAAATGTACCCATTAGAACCAAAATATTTTCATCCAATAAAACTATAAGAGGTTTGCTGAGATTAGATTTATTCAACGAAATTGGACAACGCTATATGTTTTTTCTTACTGCTATAAAATAAATAATAATTTTTTTAAGGGTTTTTATATTTGCGCATTCAACCGATGTCACCTTAAAGTACAATGGCCTCGGTAAGGTGTCAGACTTGAGATTGTGTGACTTTACTTATATAAGCACTTTTAATTTGTTTGCCGATAACACAACTTGTAAGACCTTATCTGTTCATAACATTTTCGAATTTAATTAGCTTGTAGCTGTTATGACTGCCTATGACCCCGACCGCGTGATAATACGTTAAAGAAATCTATGGGATTTTAATTTCCAATAAAAGTAGCGTAAGTTACTCCCAATTACATAAGCTATCCTTCAGTGCCAGTCCGTCAAAATCGGACCAGCACTGCCAGAGATTTGTCAGAACGAACAGACACACAGAAAGTTTATTTTATGTACCATTTTTACATCACAAATCATTAATTTAAAAACGGTTGAGTAGTTTAATGTTCCAAACAACAACACTCTATTAATATATTTTGAAAGATGAAAAATAGCGTAACACGTGGAAAAAGAGTGCATTTCAAATGCAAGCTTTCAATAAGCTCAAAAATCCATTATTCATATTGAATACAATTAATTCATTGAACTGCTGCATCGGTGCGGGCGCTTATGTTTATACAATTAATCAATATTCAGTTCGTTCGTCCGTTAAATGAAAAAGGCTTCAATATAGAAAGTTGCTAATTATTCAACAAAACGACTGTGAGTTGTAGCGTTTATTTAAAACGACGGTGCAAGACGGTTTTTAACTATTGCTGAAACGGTTGATCATTATGTGTTAAAGGTTATTACGATACTACAGAGTTTTTAAAGGATAACACAGCCTGGTAATGGTATGCTCGCTCCAGGTTTTGTTTCAAAAATGCATAATTTGTTATGCCTCCAAATTGTTTGTTATTTTTAAAAGATGACATAAAAATAGCCCCTGAGTTTCTTTCGCCGGTTCTTCTCTGGTCTGAGGCGTCCTTTTCCGAACCGGTGACAGTGTGTTGGACAATTAATAAGCAAGTGTATATTGAATAACCAGAAGTCCTAAAAAATCTCTAAAATTTCTCTCGCGTAAATAAAAGAAACACTTCTTAGTTATACATACAACTAATGATAGATATTCAGCGCGAAACTACAAAAGAGTAGCGCTGGTTATATAAATAAGTGTAATTTAATTTGACTTCTTCTCAATAATTGAATGAAGCGTTGTTTACTCAATTTAATTTATTGGTAATAAAATCGTAATAAAAGAGGGAAACAACGCACCGTTGCCTTACACTGTGTGTAGATAAACTTTCTTTAATTAACTAGACATCACATTTCGAATTTCCATTTTGAAAGTATTATGGACGAATTTTACGGTGACCTTGTATTTAATAAGATAAAGTTACAGCTCTGGAGTACGTTATCATTGATTTTGCTCGTGTTATTCTTTTGAATAACACGAGCAAAATATAATAGCCTATATCTAATTTCAATGTTCTAAAAAAGGGTTATTATAGTTTGCTTATAAAAGGAACCCAGTATTTTCAAAGTTAAACCTTAACGAAATATGCTAAGGAAAAGATGTATCGTTTTTATTTTTTTTTCAAAAAAAACTTTTTTTAAATTATTACTTTTTGATTATTTTATTTGTTCGATACAGGGTCAAATACATTAAATCAATACCTTAAAAGATATCAAATATCTATAAATGGGTTTGCAGAAATTGCGAAAAAACTTTTGAGCAAAAGCGCGTTGTCATCCGGTTACTGTGCGAATAATGGCTTAACCTACAAAAATATATTGTAATAATGTTTTAGCGCTAAAAAAATTAAAATCTTTAAAAATATGTTTCAATAAATGCCTATATGGTTGTAATCATTTTACTAATTTTCATTTATTGTAACGCCGGTAAAGATGCCCTATGTTTGGCAATGACTTAAGGCCTCATGTAGCCTCCTCAGTTGGGTATAAGAGATGACGCGGGACGATGTACAACCTCCTATGTAAATTCACTTTGATAAGAAAAAAACTATATTTTAGATAAGATTTTAAGCGTAGGGCTACTATAAAACGCTTTGTGCACTGAACAGCTATTTTCTTACTTCTTCAATTTTCTATGGGAATCCAAAACTAATTCTTTACTCTCAGCTTTTGTATTTATCAAAGTAAAGTTTATGCTTATTTTATTTTATTTTATATGCATCTGGCAAAATTGGACGCTGAACCCGTCGTCACTCAGGGAAATCATCAAAAGAAGATAATTAATATTGCATTTTAGTTAGTTAGACAACAACAATTAGTTTCGAGATCGGTCACTCAATAGTTATCTAGAATTGCAACTAATGCCGAATCAAATGGCGTAATAGATATTGATGTCTTCAATTAGCGGATGTTATCGCTGCAAAACTATATGTTCAATACGTAATGTATTATGCATTAGGAGTATAAATATTTAAATATACGTATAAATCTTTGATACGATATGTAGAAATATATTTTTTGCAGTGTATTAACCTAATTTCTTAATTTACAAGACCTGCAATAATCTGTAAATGTCAAATAAAATATTAACGAGTGTCTAACAAGAAAGGTTCAAAATCACTTGAGCAGAAACTTGAACTTTCAAAATCCAATACTATATTCATCGGATAACGGTATGACGAGGCTCTATTGATGAGATTAGCTCAATAAAATTTGATAATGCTTTATAGTTTTCTCATTCCTAAAGAACAAGCGAGAGACCTTTCAAACATTTTATATTTATTCATTCAACTGATGTCACCTTAGGGTACAACGCACTCGGTGGGGTGTCAGACTCAATATTGTGCGACCTTACTCATAAATACACCTTTATGTTACGTTGCTGATAAAACTATTTGTAAAAATAATGAATCCTGCATTTCGTTTCAATGAAACGTTCAATTGCATATGAATTTCCATAACTAAACTTCTTAAAATGTACGTAATACCCTTTTATAGAATAGGTCACTTTATTACGCTTACAAATGACGCAATAAATGTCGTTTTTTTCATATTTTAGTCTATTCTGATGATTCTGATTCTGAATCTGATGATTTGTAAAACAATATTCCTTCTGTTTATAAGAATTTTAGGATACGATACTACAATCTGCTTGACAATAGCAACGGAATTTGCTTGTTATTGTTATTACATGACCTGTGGTGATAATGTATTCTATAAATGGCTACACTCAAGTGAAATCGGTATTGGTGCTGACTAGTTACGGATCTATCAGAGGTCCTTCGTCGGGACAGGAGTTGGATAAGTTCACGGTCGGTGTGCAGACGAAAACCGACCGTGAAGTTGTCCCACTCGTATTAGTGCAATGTCTCATGAAAGTTTTAATCCTTTCCTTTAAGACATATTAATTGCTTATGGTGACAAAAACAGAAATTTTGGCTTAGTAAAAAACCCATTTTCACTTTATAACGTAATATATATATACAGTCTGCTTGAGTATCCTGTTATGTGGAGGACGCTTAACGCCAAATTGATTGATGCCTTCACACGAGCCCTGCGTTAACAACCAATGTAGTGAAGAATGGAAGAATAAAAATATTCGACATAAACAGTGTTTACAATAGTCATATAATTGGTTTTATTTCGCCTATCTACATGATTTAGTTACAATAAGTACTCCTTCTGCAGTTTTTTCGTATTTTAATATAAATGTAAAATTTTATAACAGTAATTAAATCGTATATTAACGATTTTACAAATATCGGTAATATGCGCATCACCATGTGTTAGTCCACAGCTGGACATAGTCATCGCCTTCTTCATTAGAGGGTTTTTGGACCGTATCGGGTTGATGAGTGGACCATTTTTTTTACATGCCTATCCGAAGCATAGATCATCTTACTTTTCGGACAGTTGAGTCAGCCCGGATCGACCCAAATTGTTCCAACCAACCAGAAAACAATGATAACTGAAAGTTCTTTCCCTGTAGGATTCCAAACGACGACCTCCGGTTTATAAGTCATTGACCAATACCGAGACCACGGAGACGTTAATATACTATACAAGCATATGCTAACAATCCATCGTTCAATCCTTTGATGGCGTAGCGTAGCATATCATTACGTGAGTACATCATTGTGATATGGTATCAATAAGTGCATCAAAGTATTATTAAATATTATTTAAAAAACAAGCACTGCTTATAAGTAAAAATGACGCTAGTTCTATAGAAAATAACAACTTACGAATATGGTGATAGCTGTATCATTCTATAAAACAAAAAGAAAAATATTTTATTTTAATTTTTAGTTTTGTCAATATTTAAAGTAATTAGGTTAGTCAAAAGTAGCTTAAATGAACAATATGTATTATTACCGGTAGCACACAGATTCTAATCAATGTTAAACGCAATAACGTTTTCGTCAACATATTAACCTAAAATATTAACTTGTAAAATTAATTTCGATACAATTCATTTCATCTGTTGAAACGCAGGTTCAGCCATCATAACAGATATAGAATCTCTAACGCGTAATGATTTCAAGTGAGCAGGCAATTCCTTTGTCCCGTGACATGAGATGGCCTGAAACCATTTGTCAAACAGTACTTACAAAATGACACCAGCTAAGGGACGGATTCCAATCCATAATACTTCGACCCGCATTCATCCGGTCTGGCTTCGCAGCGGACGCTCGGCTTACTTAAGTTGGACATTCTGCGTTCATTCCCTTGGGCAATTTGTCATATCACTTTAACTGACACAGGTAGAGTAAAGTGATTGTTGATTATATGTGTCATTTTCCTAAAGCAATTTTTCCATAAAGGAATTTGTATCTATACTAATTTTATGTCCGTCTTTACCGTCTAAACCATTATACAGATTTAAAAAGATCGGCTATTCTATGAAAAGACATCGGCTATTAAATTTGCCGATAAAAGTGGTGGAAAGGGTCAAAATAGAGTATGAAGTTTACAGGAAAATCGTCATTGTTGAACATAAAACGATTAAATTTTGTTTCCAGATATGAAACGAGCCAAAGGTAGTGTTTTTCTAGTACCTAAGCATCTCTATTTTATACAATGACATTACGCATTTTGACATTTCACACAAAACAATGAAGTTACATAATAATGGATATGAAAATGTTATTCATTTAACTCGATTATTCATTAGCAGTTCGGGTGTCATCGTATTCCGATAAAGGGCCTACTTTTCCCGAATGTTGAAAATTTTATATTAATTACAAAACATAAATCATTGCATAGCGTACACAAAAAAGAAAAATATACGAATGCAAGCTTTTAGTGGGCTCAATGATCTTTAATTCATGATATCGATAATTTATTCACTGAATTGCGTTTATTGTTGCTCCATCAACGCTGTCACTAGTATTTATACCGTCAATCAATATTCTGTTCGTTCGTCCGTCAAACAAAAATGCTATCAAATAATGAATAAATATAATAATACTATTTCCGTCCTTAAGAACCCTTATCAGCGATCGTGGTCTTGGAACAGACTTACTAGAAGGTGATACACTAATATGCTTGATCTATGCTGATTACAGTTTCATATTTAGTTTTCATTCCGTAAATATCTCTAAAATCTTTTTTTGCAGCAATATGGATACACGTGTAAACTAAAGAAATTGATGTATATTGTATATACCTAAACCAGGTAAATATTGAGCGCAATACTAGAAAAGGGTAGCGTCGGTTATATAAACGTGACTAATTTAATTTGACTTCATCCCAAAGTCTGCTCCGGCGTTGTTCTATCGAATCAAGTTTATAGATCGGCACGTAATGCGTCAATTTAAAGGACAGGCCGTGTCGTTATAAAGTACGGTAACATAACTCCCGCTGTGCGTAGCATAAACTTTCATTAATTAAGTAGACGCCAGATTTCGAACAATTTCCTTCTCGACACTATTATTGACTAATTTTACGGTGACCTTGTATTGGATAAGATAAAATTACAGTTGCGGAATACGGTAACGTAAAATTTTCTCGTGTTATTCTTTTTCAGAAGCCTATAGCTCAACATTAAAATGTTTATTAAACATTAATAATGCTTATTATACTTTTGGTATAACAGGGGTTTCATAGAAATATGCTAAGAAAAAGAAATATTGTATTTATTTCAAGACCATATCTACAATTTGGAAGTAAAAGTAACAACTTGCGCATAAAGTTATAATCGAGTTTCCCGCGTTATTGTTTGTTGGTTAGGCACATGTGATTAATATATACTACAGAAAATAGTAATTTTACTATTGGGACTTTTTAATATACTCAGGAAAAGATTGCTATTGTAATATATTATTTTTAAAAAATGGACCCGGGAACGTTTTACTTGTAAATAAACTAATAATTTTTCAATTATTCTACCCTATCAACATCATCATCAACTTGTGATTGTTCAGTGCATATGTATAATAATCGCGTAAATAAAAGAAATTATTTTCGTCATATTTTGCACAGAGCGTTTTTTCTTAGCACAACTACTAGGGAAAATAAGGTAAATATGTAAGTAAACAACGTGTTACCTATCAACGTAATAATACACAAAGAAAACAGCTTTTAAATTACATTTACTTAATATTAAGCTTGTAATTCGCTTAATCTTGAACTTGATGGCAGCGTGTTTCCAAATTAAAATTAATACGATTTTATTAAAAATTATACGTATTAATTTCGAAGGTTAACTACTACCCGCTAACTAGAATTGCCACGGTGCCCATTTGTATTGATTTTTAATGTATAAATACTGCTGTTTTCCGGTTTAAAGGGCACCACAGCCAACGTAATTATGCGCTAGGCGAGACATGACGTCTCAGGACGTCGAACGGCATTTTTTTGCATTTCTTATGGGCCAGATACATGTACAACTTACCATTAGGTGAGGGTTCTTCTCGTTTCATAGCTTTGTTAATAAAAAACATACAATCAACTTTAGTGTGATACTAATAACAATACGAAACACCACATATTTGCACTGCACTCAAAGTTATGGTGCTATGTTTCGTTTACTTGCTAATTACACTAATTCTTTTTTAAACTAAAAGCACTAGTAATCTATCCCTTATATTTAATAACACTGTAATTATCTCAAATAATCAGTAACATACAGCAAACCAGCTATTGATAGATTTACATAAAAAAAAATTAAAAACACTATAAGTATTAGGGTGCTTTTATTTGCGACTATTTTTTTTTCGCTCCCATACCGAAATGTTATTGGAAAAACACCCAAAAAATATCCCTGAAAGTTTGAGCCCTTAATATAGATATTAAGCACTCGACCAAAGCGTGTGAAGATTTCGCATTTAAAATACACGTTAAACTTGCTTTTTTCTTTTCTTTTTGAATTTTATAACTCAGCAGCATTTAATGGTATCATCTCGTCTTAAACCGGGATTTTAAGTAAAAACTGATAACTTAACAAGTATGCTCAAAAATTCATAAAAATTCCATTTAGCCTCAACTTAAAAACACTTTATCTCAAAAAGCATCATTCTGTTTAATTTTATTTACACTGTGTACAGTATATAAATGCATAATTTCACTGCGACATTCAAATTAAAATTTTACCTTCTCTTTTGTTAAGAAATCGCTTCGGAAATTTCAACACAGCGCTCACGAACCTCCAGCGTCAGCATTGTTTTATGTTATTACTAAACCTTTGCACAGGGCATTGAATATCAGAATCATTTCCAATACTTATGCAAATGAACCGTAAGGGTTTCTAGAAAATTTGTGGGACTTTAGGCCACAGGACTTTATGTCGTGATTACTAAGTAGGGACAAAACCCCCTTTATCCTTTTCGTATGTGTGTTTGATGGATAAAATTTAGAAGCACTTTTTGTTAAATTAAAAAGCGGGAGCTGCGTCTGCTTTTAAATATGAATTCTAAGAGAGAAGCTTAACAAACATATAATATACTAGCAGTTGCCCGCGACTTCATCCGTGTGATAATATTCCAAAACTGAATGTAATTTTAGATAAAAGAGTTGTTATAAAAATGTTACAACTAATTGTATATTTTTTATAGCGTTCCTGTTAAAGATGCCTCATGTGTATAAGCATGAGCATCGCGTGCCAGCCGGGTACAAGAGATAGCATGTCAGATATCGTGGACGCAGTTCGACCTCCTTTGTGTATTCACTTCGTGGACTAAAAAACTTTATATACTTTCGTTAGAGACAAGATTCACGCGTAGGCCTGTTATAAACGGTGCTTACATTGAGCAGCTTTATTCTTATTTTCAACTTTCCCTTTGTGTAACTTTTCATCTATATCACAATTCCTATTGGTCGAAACTAATCTTAGTTTGCTTTTTAACTTTGAAGTCATAATTTTTGTTTTTTAATTGAACTTTTAAAAGTTCACGTGTCTGCTAAAGCAATTGATTTTATTTTCGGGTATTGATTTAAAAATTATTTGAGAAAGGCGTTTAGGCGAAAAGAAACACATCATTGGGATGTGTTTCTTTGGAAAAAGGGCAATTCAAACGTTTTTATTTTCGTGTCAAGATATCACACGGCTTCAAAAGTTAAATTGAAGTCGTAGAAGCTTTTCAAATAAAATATTTCGTTTCACCAACAAACGTCTTCAATCAATTGTCACAGCGTTTTTTATTAAAACAATATCAAAATAAATATTTGTGATTAAAAAAAAGTCTCGGCTTCGGAAAGGCTTGTTTAAAAGAGTTTTTGCCTGTAACACTGATAATAAAACGGTCATTTCGCTTTCGGGGAGTATTTATGAGTAGAGTCGAAATCAGACATGATTTGCCTGGGTCGTTTTTTTTCATAAAAACTCACGGCTTTATTTCTATTATACTGATATTTTTACTTCTATTTAAGTTAAATTACATATGACATCATATTGAAGTAATTGCTTACTTTTTGAAAAAGTAAAGAGTTGCTTACTTTTTGCGAGAGGAAGAAGTGACTAGTATTCATAACCATACCTTAGTCAATATTGAATCGGAATTTGGGTAATAAAAAAGTATTATGAAAACACTAATGGCATCAGGAGAGAACGAGTTGTAATTGATATATTGCCGCCATGTTTATAAGAAAGGTCATGTTTTACCAATAACTGTTAACAAGTTTGCAAATGATGATTTTTAAATATGTTTATAATAAAAAAAAATTATCTATGGCAACTCAGGTTCAACCACCACAACAGATATACTTTTCCAGACGTGCAATGAGCAGGCAATTCCTTTGTCCCGTGATATGGGACGGCCTGAAACCATTTGTCAAACAGTACTTACAAAATGACAGTGGCTAAGAGACGGAACCCAATCTATAGTACTTCGACCCGCATCCGTCCGAATGTTTAGGTCTGGTTCGTAGCTGACGCTCAGCTTACTTAAGTTGGAAATTGTAAGAGCAATCCCTCGGGCATTTGACATATCGCTTATACTGACATAGGTAATATTAACTGTCTATTTTAAGTGTTATTTTGCTAAAGCGATTTTTTCCATTAGCGAAAATTATATAGTTTTTGTTGAATCACATTCTCTGCTACTTTATTAAATTATATATTTTACTTAAAATGCCTTTAGAAGCGATGATAGTCTATTAGCAGTTTAAGATGAATTTTTGTTTTAATATAGTGATATGGTTTATCTTTGTTCTCGGCAAATAACATTTACAGAGATTCATTTGTCACTTATTACTATTTCGTTAACATTTTTCGCCGACTTCCCAAAAGAAGGAGGTACTCGATTCGGATCGTGTTTTTTTTAATAATTGTTTCCTTCTGTTGCTCCGCTCCTAGGGCTCTGATTTTGTTCATTCTTTTCTTAAATGATAGATATTAGCTTCCCTTGTTCCCATTTTTTTAATAATTTTGTGGTAAGTAGTTTAATAGATATTTGAAAAATAGAAAAAAATATGACACCAAAAATCACAACAACACTCGAGTAAAGTATGTTTTACATAATTGTACTTCTTTAAATGGTCTATAATAAAGTCCGCGAGCGCATTTATATATATGTTCAAAAAAAACCTACAATAACCATTTTCATGTAAAACATTATTTAAAATTGCAATATAATTCAATCAATATATTCAAACCTCATTTAAGTTATTATAGTGTAAGTTTCTATATAAGTTATTGCTTTTAAAAAAACACTCTATGCGCATAAAACGTGTCATACTTGACATTTTGATTAAATGAATACCTTAAAAGATATCAGAGATTTATTATGCGATGGCAGAAAACGACACCCTATTTCGTACGGAGAGCACCTTGTCACCTGCTCATATTGCGTAAAATAGTTAAACGTTGTTTGAAGTCGGCCATATTATTTGGCTCATTTTTTTTTCAAATTACAACAAAAGGACTAGCCTTATGCTGTATTGTCAAGTTATCTTAAAGTTTTTCGCAATGGTTAGGTAATCTAGATTAAGAAATTCTTATTCTTGAGATGGGACATTTAACAAAAAATATTATGACAATTAAAATATATTCTATAAATAATAATCATGTGTTTATTCATCTCATAAACATGTGCTAATGGCATTTTAAATTAGCGTGGTATAAATAATAAAATGCAAATTAGTAAAACCAAATATTCTTACATATTAGAATAAATATGAAACAAATCATTTCATAGCATGCGGGAAAAAGGGTAAATTACGTATGCAAGCTTTCAGTGAGTCGATAATAATTTATTCACTGAATCGCATTAATTGTTGCTGCATCTGCGTTGTCACCTGTATTTATTCATTCAATTAATATTCATTTCAATTGTCCGTTCAATATAAAAGGCTAAAAAAACAAAAGCAGCTTGTAACTGAATTAAAATAATTGTGTAATAGCTTAATACGTTTCAAGCTCTTTCCTCCCCGTTCAGGGATCGTGGTGTAAGTCGTCTTATTGCCATTGCTGCGGAGGGATATATACATAGATAGATAGATACCGATTATAATTTCTAATTCATTTTCCATTTCGTACTTCCTAAATTTGATATGGTTCGTAGAATTCACGTGAAAAAAAAAATGCACAGAAATTACATTTAACTAATCATCATCATCATCAGCCTTTGTTAGTCCACTGCTGGACATGAGCCTCCCCTAATACACCCTTATCCATTAGGGGTTTGGACCGTATCACACCACGTGGTCCAATGCGGGTTGGTGGTATTTAACTCTAAAGGTAATCGTTGGTTATACAGACGTGAGCATTTAATTTGACTTCATCCCAATGATTACTCCGGCGTTGTTCTATCGAATCCAATTTATAGGTCAGCACGGAATGCGACAATTTAAAGGACGGGGCGCGTCGTAATAAAGGATGGTAACATAACCCGCCGAACCCACCCACTGTGCGTAGATAAACTTTCATTAATTAACTAGACGCCTGATTTCGAACAATTTCCATCTCGAAACTATTATGGGCGAATTTTACGGCAACCTTGATACTTCCCTTGATTTGGTAGGTGCAAGTTATATGTACGCATAAAATTAACCTCGCGTTATTCTCAGTCAAGCTCTTTATTTCTTGCAGGTGTCATTATGTAATAACAAACTACTCGAATATTTTATTTTACATCTGGGATTTTACAAAACATGCTTGGGAAAAGATTAATACTATAAGTACACATTAATTCTGAAGGTGATGTGACTCTATTTACAGGGACCGTCCAGGGAAGTACCACCGGTGTGCCTATTAACACTGCAAAGCAGTAGTATTTAAATTCAGCTTTTATTCAGTTTGCAGAGCACCGTCGGAAGCGTATTTACTAAGGAAAGGAGACGTGATATCCTATATTTTAGGGCGGCAGAAGGCTTGAAGCATCTTACAATGCACATATTATAGGGCGTATCAATTACCATCAGTTTCAAGTATATTAGCTACGCAAGCAGACGAACAGTCGGGCCACCTCATGGATAGAGGTCACCGACGCCCATAGACATTGACAATACAAGTAGTATTACCAACACGCCGCGTACCATTTTAAGTCTCTTTTACCCAGTAAATACGCTGGCTATGGTGTCTTTCAATCCGGAACACAGTATTGTTTTACACTACTGCTTGGCAGCAGAAATAGTGTTACCCATTGCGGTGGTAACACCCCAGACGGTCCCCTGCAAAAGGGGGACCTTCCACCCAACAAATATAGTAAATTAATTCTTATTCTTTTATTTATGGCATACGCAGGCAGACGAGCAGTCGGGCCACCTGATGAGAAGTGATCACCGACACCCATAGACATTAGCAATACCAGTAGTATCGCCAATGCGCTGCCCACCGTGAGACATAGGATGTTAAGTCTCGTTTGCCAGTAAATACGCTGGCTGCGTGCCCTTCAAATCGGAAAACAGTAGGTGTTTCACACTACTGCTTCTGCGTAGATATAGGCACCGCGTGTGTACGCCCGAGACGGTCTCCTGTAAACAGGGGACCTACCACCGGTGATTTACTAGTAATTCATCCCTTCAATTTGATAACACTGCTATTTTTGTACATAAATTTAGTACCATGTAGATGCAAAGCAAGCCTACGATTAATAGATTTCACAAATAAATTATAGAATCTATACTTCACTTAAATTTATTTAGAAACCTACTCCGTTTATTACCACTGTGTTTATTACAGTGTCTATAAATGCGTCAATTCACTGTGACTTTCGGATTAAAGCTTTTACATTTCTTTTTTTTAAAGAAATCGCTTCGGAAATTTTAACACAGTGCTCACGAACCTCCAAAGTCAGCATTGTTTTATGTTATTACCAAACCTTTGCACGGAACATTAACTTTCAGAATAATTTCCAATTCTTATAGCAAATGAACCGTACTGGTTTCTAGGAAATTTGTGGGACTTTACGCCAAAGGACTTTATGTCCTGATTACTAAGTAGGGACAAAATTCCGTTCAACCTTTTCGTATGCATGTTTGCTGGATAATATTGGAGAACAATTTTATTCAACTAATTTCAATTATGTTACAAGATTAGAAACGTTGTTGAATTAAAGAAAAACGAGGGGCGCTTTTGTTTATAAATTTAAATTCTTAGAGAGCAGCTCAACAATCATATAATTTACCAGCAGTTGCCCGCGACTTCGTTCACGTGATAATATTCCAAAACATTTAATAATTTGATAAAAAAATTATAATAATGTTATGTTAAATATTAAATTAATTTACTAACATTTAAACCGTTCCTGTGGCATAAAAATAAGCTTGCGTGCCAGTCGGGTATAGGACTTAGCATGTCAGATATCGTGCGTTAATATTCGAGCTCCTTTGTGTATTCACTTCGCGGTCTAAAAAAACTTTATTAGAGATATGATTAACGCGTAGGCCTATTATAAAACTGTGCTTACATCGAACAGCTTTATTCTTACCTTCAACTCTCCCTTTGTGTAACTTTTCAACTACGTCACAATTCCTATTGGCCGAATCTAATCTAAGCCTGTCTCTTAACTTTGAAGTTACATTGTATTTACCGGTGGTAGGTCCCCTGTTTACAGGAGACCGTCTGGGTGGGTACCACCGCGGTGCCTATTTCTGCCGCGAAGCAGTAGTGTGAAAACATTGCTGCGTTCCGTTTGAAGGGCACCGTAGCCAGCGTATTTACTGGGTAAACAAGACTTAACACCCTATGTCTCACGGTAGGCAGCGCGTCGGCGATACCACTGGTATTGTCAACGTCTATGGGTGTCGATGACTACTTCCCTTCAGGTGGCCCGACTGCTCGTCTGTCTGCGTATGCCATAAAAAAACCTATTTTTTCTTTTATTTAAACTTATGTAAATTCAAGTGTCTGCTAAAGTAATTGAATTTATTGTCGGGTATAGATTTACAAGTTATCTGAGGGAAGCGTTTGGGAAAAAGGGCAATTTAAACGTTTTTATTTTTATATTAATTACATGGTGAGAAAAATAGAATTGAAGCCGTAGAAGCTTTTGAAATAAACTATTTCATTTTACAAAGAAACGTCTGTGATAATTAGCTACACCGTTTTTTATTACAACGAAATATCTAAATAAAAAATTGTGCTCCAAAAATGTTTGAGCTTGGGAATTTTTGGCTAGCGTAAAACAATTTTTTTGCAATGAAAAAGAAATCCGGGACAAGGCAGGTATGTAAAAGCTGTTATCGGTAACACGCAACGCTCATCGTTGCCTTCAAAGTTTTTTCATAGTCCCACTACAGTTTGTTATCTTTTTCAGCGGTTTTATGTCATGTCTGAAACAAAAGAAGAATAACGCGATTAAACTTTTATTGTCTTGCCCGTAAAACTGCTAATAAAACGATCATTTCGCTTTCGGGGAGTATGTACGAGAAGATGTGATATCAGATATGGTTCGCTTGGTTCGTTGAATTGCATAAAAACTCTCAACTTACTTTAGACGATAGAATATTTGTATTCCTACAGTTTATCTATGCCACTCAATGGTATACGACTCGCTGCCTCCGTAGCCTAGTATGGGTGTGTGCTTTAGAAACCGGAGATCGTGGGTTCGAATCCTGCGGGGACTCAACAAATGTTCATTGTTGTTTCCTAGTTGGTTAGGGCAATTTGGGCCGATCACCCTATTGTCTGAAAAGTAAAACGTTCCATGCGTCGGATGGGCATGTAAAAATTATGGTATTCTATAATTTATTTTACAATGAAAATATTATTTCACTTCAATAATGTACTATAATTAAAATACAGACTTATCTCTATAAACATATAAAATTTAAAATAATTTGCCATTTCGATACAAATGTTATAGACCTCTCTGTTTAAAGCAATCCACGTCTCATTCATCTGATTGCTACACAAGAAAAATTAACGATGTTCTAATATGACCATTGAATGCAGATAGCTTTATTGTTTGGTTTAGTAATACTACTCGCTCTGCGTTTACAATTTATTGTTGGATGTCTGGTTTTATACCAAGAAACGTCTTTAACAAATTGTCAAGCGTTTTTATTAAAACAATATCAAAATAAATATTTGTGCTCAAAAAAAGTCTCGGCTTTGGAAAGGCTTGTTTAAAAGAGTTTTTGCCTGTAACACTGATAATAAAACGGTCATTTCGCTTTCGGGGAGTATTTATGAGTAGAGGTGATATCAGACATGATTTGCTGGGTTCGTTTTTTTTTTTCATAAAAACTCACGGCTTTATTGGTAACTTTTATTTCTATTATACTGATATTTTTACTTCTATTTAAGTTAAATTACATATGACATCATACTGAAGTAATTGCTTATTTTTTGAAAAGTAGAAAGAAGTGACTAGTATTCATAACCATACCTTAGTCATTATTGAATTGGAATTTGGGTAATAAAAAAGTATTATGACAACCACTAATGGCGTCAGGAGAGAACGAGTTGTAATTGATATATTGCCGCCATGTTTATTAGGAAGGTCATGTTTTACCAATAACTGTTAACAAGTTTGCAAATGATTATATTTAAATATGTTTATAATAAAAAAAATTATCTATGGCAACTCAGGTTCAACCACCACAACAGATATACTTTTCCAGACGTGTAATGAGCAGGCACTTCCATTGTCCCGTGATATGGGACGGCCTGAAACCATTTGTCAAACAGTACTTACAAAATGACAGTGGCTAAGAGACGGTACCCAATCTATAATATTTAGACCCGCATCCGTCCGAATGTTTATGTCTGGTTCGTAGCGGACGCTCAGCTTACTTAAGTTGGATATTGTAAGAGCAATCCCTCGGGCATTTGACATATCGCTTATATTGACATAGGTAATATTAACTGTCTATTTTAAGTGTTATTTTGCTAAAGCGATTTTTCCATTGGAGAAAATCATATAGTTTTGTTGAATCACATTCTCTGCTACTTTATTAGATTATATATTTTACTCATCATCATCATCATCATCATCAGCCTTGATAGTCCACTGCTGGACATAGGCCTCCCTAATACACCCCTATCCATTAGGGCTTTTGGACCGTATCCCACCACGCTGGTCCAATGCGGGTTGGTGGGTGGACTGCCTTTACATGCCCATCCGACGCATGGATCATCTTACTTTTCAGACAATTGGTGATCGGCCCAAACTGTCCTAACCAACTAGGAAACAACAACGAAAGTTTGTTGAGTCCCGCAGGATTCGAACTCCACGACCTCCGGTTTCTAAAGCAAACGCCAATACCACTAGGCTATGGAGGCAGTTATATATTTTACTTAAAGTGCCTTTACAAGCGATGATAGTCTATTAACAGTTTAAGACGAATTTTGTTTTAATATAGTGATATGGTTTATCTTTGTTCTCGGCAAATAACATTTACAGAGATTCATTTGTCATTTAGTACTATTTCGTTAACATTTTTCGCCGACTTCCCAAAAAGAAGGATGTACTGATTCGGAGCGTGTTTTTTTATTGTTTTTTTTAATAATTGTTTCCTTCTGTTGCTCCACCCTAGGGCTCTGATTTTGTTCATTCTTTTCTTAAATGATAGATATTAGCTTCTACTTGTTCCCATTTTTAATAATTTTGTAAAAAGTAGTTTAATAGATATTTGAAAATAGAAAAAAATATGGAAAAAAATCACAACAAAACTGGCTAGATAAAGTAGGTTTTAATAATTGTTCTTCTTTAAATGGTCATAATAAAGTCCAGGCATATTAAAATATATATAACCATCCAAAAATAACATACAAAATTTTCATTAAAAATTTAAAAAATTGCAATATAATTCAATCAATATATTCAAACCCCATTTAAGTTATTATGGGGTTTTAATAAGTTTTTTTAAAAAAACACTTATGGCATAAAACGGTCATAAATTTTGACATTTTGATTAAATGAATACCTTAAAAGATATCAGAGATTTATTATGATTGAAGAAAAGAACCCTTATTTTTACGGAAGAGTTGTCACCTGCTCATATTGTAAAATGAAACGTTGTTTAATCCCATTATTTGGTTAATTTTTTTTTCAAATTAAACAAAAAGGACTAAAAGTTGCAGTGTTATCTTAAAGTTTTTTCCAATGGTTGGAATCTAGATTGAAATTTTCTTAAATGGACATTTAACAAAAAAATATTATGACAATTAAAATATATTCAGAAATAATAAAATGTGTTTATTCATCTAAAACATGTGCAATTAGAAACCAAATATCTTACATATTAGTAAATATAAACTCATTTCATAGCATGGGGAAAAAGGTAAATTAGTATGGCCGTGAGTCGATAATAATTTTTCACGAATCATTAATTGTTGTGCACTGGTCACCTGTAAATTATTCAATTAATATTCTTTCCAATTTGTTCAAATAAAGGTAAAAAACAAAAGCATTAACGAATTAAAATAATTGTGTAATAACAGTTTCAAGCCTTTTTCCTTCCCGTTGGGATCTTTAATCGTTTATTGCCATTGCTGTGAAGGATATATAATAGATGATAGATACCGATTATTATTTCTAATTCATTTTCCATTTGACTTCCAAATTTGATATGGTTCGGAATTCACGTGAAAAAAAAAAGTACCAAATGCACAGAAATTATATTTTAACTAATCATCATCACATCACCTTGGTTAGTCCATTTGGACATGGGCCCCAAACACCCTTATCCGGGGGTTTGGACCGATCACACCACGCTGGTCCAACGGGTTTGGGGGTATTTAACAATACGGAAATATTGACCCCAAAACCCTTGGGTTTGCATTGATTAACAGACGGAATTTAATTTGACTTCATCCCAATGATTACCCGGCGTTGTTCTATGAATCCAATTTATAGGCGGGAATGGACAATTTAAAGGACGGGGCGTCAATAAAGGGGATGGTTAACCCGCCGAAACCCACCCCTGTGGTAGATAAACTTTCATTAATTAACTAGACGCCTGATTTCGAAAACCATCTCCAAACTATTATATCCGATTTGGTAAAGGGCGGATATGTACCATAAAATTAACCTCCGGTTATTTCTCAGTCAATTTTATTTCTTGCAGGTGCTTATGTAAAAAAACACTAATATTTTATTTACATGGGAAAAACATGCGGGAAAAGTTAATATATAATTTCATTAACTGGGTATGGACCCATTTACAAGGGACCGTCTAGGAAATAATGGTATAATACTGCAAAGCAGAAAATTTTAAATTCAGCTTTTATTCAGTTTGAGGCCGTGGGCGTTTTTACTAAGGAAAGGAGGGGAATCCTATATTTTAGGGCGGCAGAAGGTTGGGCATCTTCGCTGCACATATTTGGTGGGGTTATCAATTACCACGTTTTGATATTAGCTGCCGGGCAACGAACATGGCCACCTCTGGATGAGGTCACCGACGCCATGACAGACAATACAAGAGTATTACCAACACGCCGCTATTTAAGCTTTTTACCCAGTAAAACCAGGTGTCTTTCAACGGAACACAGTATTGTTTTACACTGTTTCACAGAAATAGTGTTTCCCATTGGTGGTAAACCGAGTTTCCCCCAAAAGGGGACCTTCCACCCAAAAATATGTAAATTAATTCTTTTCTTTTTATTTATGGCTCGGGAGACGAGCAGTCGGGCCACCTGATGAGAAGTGATCACGGAACCAAGACTTACAATACCAGTGGTATCGCCAATGCGCGCCTACCGGAGACATGGATAAATCTCGTTTCCCCAGAATACGCTGGCTCGGTGCCTTTAATGGAAAACAGAAAGGCCAATACTGCTTCGGGTGAATAGGACCGGGTGGACCCCCAGAGGTCTCCTTAAACGGGGACCTACCACCGGTGATTTACTAAATTCATCCCTTCAATTTGATAAATAGATGCAAAGGCTAGATTAATAGATTTCCAAAAATTATAGAATCTTCTTCACTTAAATTTATTTAGAAACCATCGTTTATTAAATTGTTTTTACAGTGTCAACATAAATGCCAATTCCTGTGACCCTTTGGATTAAAGTTTTACCTTTTTTTTAAAAGAAAACCTTCGAAATTTTAACCGTGCTTGAAATCAAATTCAGCATTGTTTTTAGTTTTAACAAACCTTTTGCACGGAAATTAACTTTCAGAATAATTTCCAATTTTTATAGCAAAAACCGTACTGGTTTTAGGAAATTTTGGGACTTTGCCAAAGGACTTTATGTCCTGATTACTTGAAAAAATTGTTCAACCTTTTTTATGATGTTTGAGGATAATTTGAGAACAATTTTTATTCAACTAATTTCAATTATGTTACAAGATTAGAAAGTTGTTGAATTAAAAAAACGAGGGGCGCTTTTGTTTATAAATTTAAATTTTAGAGCTCAACAATCATTAATTTACAGTTGCCCGCGACTTCGTCCCACGTAAATATTCCAAAACATTTAATAATTTAGAAAAAATATTAAAAGTTTTATTAAATATTAAAAAAATTTACTAACATTTAAAAGTTCCTGTGGTTAAAAATAATTGGTGCCATTCGGGTATAGGAGTTAGATGTCAGATATCGTGGGTTAATATTGAGCCCTTTGTGTATTCCTTCGCGGCCAAAAAAACTTTATTAAATTGATTAACGGTCCATATAAAACTTTTTAAACCGAACAGCTTTATTCTTCCTTCAACTCTCCCCTTTGTGCACTTTTCAACTACTCACAATTCCCATTGGCCGAATCTAAGTCTGTTTCAACTTTGAAGTTATCATTTTTTTCTTTTTATTTAAACTTATTAAATTCAAGGTTCTAAAGTAATTGAATTTATTGTCGGGTTAGATTTAGTTATCTGAGGGAAGCGTTTAAAAGGAATTTAAACGTTTTTTTTTTATATTAATTACATGGTGAAAAAGAATTGAACCGTAGAAGATTTGAAAAACCTTTTATTTTACAAAGAAACGTTGTGATAATTAGCACCCGTTTTTATTAAACGAAATATCTTATAAAAATTGTGTCCAAAAAATGTTTGAGTCGAAATTTTATTGGGTAAAACAATTTTTTTGAATGAAAAGAAATCCGGGGACAAGGCAGGTATGTAAAAGTGTTATCGATAAACCAACCTCATCGTTGCCTTAAAAGTTTTTTCATAGTCCCACACAGTTTGTTATCTTTTCAGCTTTTGGGCATGTCTGAAACAAAAGAAGAATAACGCGATTTAACTTTTTACCGCCGTAAACTGCTAATAAAACGATATTTCGCTTTGGGGTGTTGTAGAAGAATGATATCAGATATGGTTCCTTGGTTGTTGAATTTCATAAAACTTCAACCCTTTTTAGACGATAGAAATTTGTATTCCCAGTTTATCATCCACTAATGGATACGCCTGCCTGTACCTAGTAGGGTGTGTTTAGAAACCGGAGATCGGGTTAATTGCGGGGACTTAAAAATTTCATTGTTTTTCCCGTTGGTTGGGCAATTTGGGCCGATCATATTTTCGAAAAGTAAATTTCCATGGTCGGTGGGCAAAAAAAATGATTATTCTTAATTTATTTTAAACGAAAATATTATTTACTTCAATAATTGTACTTAATTAAAATACAGACTTATCTCTAAAAACATATAAAATTTAAAAAATTTGCATTTGATAGAAATATTTAGACCCTCTGTTTAAAGCAAATCCATCTCATTCATCTATTGCTACAAAAAAAGAAATGTTCTAATATGACCATTGAATGCAGATAGCTTTATTGTTTGGTTTAGTAATACTACTCGCTCTGCGTTTACAATTTATTGTTGGATGTCTGGTTTTATATCTGGTTGGATTAGAAACTGGAACTAGGCAAAATTTAAAAAAATTTGGAAGATAATTGATACGTTATTAATTAGAAAAACAAGGATTACTGCTATCAGACACTCAATAGTTGGATAATGGCGAAAATCGGTTGAATCATTGCGATACAATCTCCTTTATGTTAATGAATTGGTACAAGATGTAACGATATTTAAGTATATTTTATATGAATGTGAAAAGTTCATAGTTTCATAAGGGGACAATGTGGTTGTTAAAGTTTATAACAATCTGCCCTCTAAAATGAAAGAATGACCACAACAATATTTAAAGAAGTTAATAATGTGGTTGAAATACCAATGTTTTCATTCCTCAGGGGAATACTTTGCATGTAATCAAAACCTGACATCTCGTTAATCGGTATATCTGGACAAAGCTTTTGACTTTTTTCTTTTTATCTTGTATAGTTTTTTATCGTTAAACTTAAAATATCTTTGCGGAACCATTTCGCCGCATTTTTAGGCATAATTTGAACCTAATAGAATATAATTTCAATATTATTCCCATATATAACATTACGTGTAAACAAAATTGACTTGCACCTGTACCCACTAACGTTAAAATATTTAACGGCCAAGTGACTCAACGTTAACTATTATAAAAAATAAATAGCAGTGAAGAACCTTAGACTTGGCAAGATTTTGTCTAGATTTCATTACTTTTAAGACATAAACAAGCAGATCCAACGAGACTTGACTAGTTTACAGAGTTTTTGATGTGATTAGCTTTGTTTAATTTTATATTGTGTCATTTTTGTTATTATCAACTTATTATATTTTATGATCTGTTAGTAAATATTTCATAATTAATTGATATCATTAAGTCGAAAATTTGTGTAATTATTCTGATTTATGTTACTTAAATTAATGTTAAATGCTAAGGTTAAAACTATTTGCATGCCAATGTGGTGAAATACGTATGAACTGAATGTAACAAGATCAGAATGTGCCAATTGCAGCAGATAGAGGTACTTTGAATTTGAATAATCATTAAAGGGATAGAAGTAGGTACGTCGTAGAAACAATTTTGTTGTTTTACATGTTTTAAGCCATCCAATACGTTGTATAGTTTTAAAATGTATACAATTATTTAAAAAAAAATTATAAGTCGTCTTAAAAAGTTTGGATTAAAATATGAAGGTTAATATTTGAAAGCCAAAACTATTTTTATTTATTAAAATTATAAGTCTGTGTTTTGCATAGATTTGATTTGCTCAGCGATATTGGATAATGCTTTATTTTTTTCTGATTGCTATAAAACAATCAAGTGAGAGACCTTTAAGAGATTTTTATATTTGCGCATTCAAACGAATGTCACCTTAGAGCACAACGCACTCTGTAGGGTGTCGGACTCAATATTGTACGACCTTAATTTACATACCTTTATTTTTTCTGGCTGAAAAATCTTTTTGTAAATGTAATTGAACATATCGGTTTAATTAAACGTGTATTTGTATGTACTAAATTGGCATAAAACATGTCAAAATTTATGTAGGATCGAATTCTTTTGTATAGAATGTTATTTTTTGTTATTACAACCCATACAATGAGCATGCATGAATTCTTCATTTTATTTATCATTCAGACGAGCTGTGCGGTCATGTAATGGTTTGTAAAACAATGTGTTCCCAGCCCATAAAAATAAAACACACGAAAGTTATTAAAACTATTTTTTTGTAAAGGTTCGAAGTTTTGGCAGGCTCACTATTCCTTTGTCGGCTTTTGACGGGATGGTGTGGGAGTTTTGTGGGGCAGGGTTTTTAGGAGGCTCCCTCTTTGTCCTGGATGGCTGATGACTGCTGCCCTCGGAGGATTTTAGCGCTTTCTTCGCGATTTGTGGCAAGGTCACTGCTGCCATGCTTAAGGTTGCTTAAGGCTGCGGTGATCATGTCTCTTTTGTCTGATTTCTCCTGAATTCTTTTTTGGCTTTGGTCTTGTTTAGCCTGGCTCTTTCGTTGGCTGTTCTTAGCTGGAGGCGCTCAGACCCGCTAAGTGCATGTTGTGGTTATGTGTTTGTGTTGGTGTTGGTATTTGTGAGGATGTCATGTATAAGGTTTATGACCCCAAATGTTTCTTAAAGTAGGTGTCATGTGGTTTTGGATGGGGAAGCGCATTGGCCTTCACTTTTTGTGCAGTCTATAATCTGGGCCCTAAACAATCCCTGATAATGAAATTAAATTAATGACTGTTTCTTCTGAAGACAAATTTGAAAACATAATGTTTGTTCACAAACATAAAAACGAATTCATTAAACATTGTTATGCCCATAACATAAATACTAGGAATAAGCATTAATTTATTCTTACAAGAAGATTCTAAAGAACAATGAAATCTTTTACGGTGCAATATATATTCTTTTACAACCAAATCCCAGTTAACTGCTTGCTCCAATAAATACATTAATGATAACATTATTTATTAATGGTAACGAATTGTTAGCTCTAGGTTAATTCAATCTGAGAAAAATACATGTTGTTGAAGTTATACTTTTTAGGCGCGTTATGAAAAAATGATGAGTGAATTTTACGATTTGTGACTACAAAATTAACAGTTTATAATGAAAACGGTGAAAATGTAATAAGGTCCATATTACATAGTGATAAGGTTGATTTTTGTGTAGTGATAATGGAGTTGTCGTTTTTAGTTTCGATAGTTGTTTAATGTGCTTTATGAGTTAGGATTAAGGTTCGTTTTGGTATATATATATATATATATATTATTATTAATAATATGTTTATATTATTTAAATTTATATTAATATATATATTAAATATATTATTATATGAATATATTAATATTTGTAATGATGTTTATTCAACTTGATATAATGGTAATATTTATCATGTAATACGTTTTAGATAAGCGCCATCTAGTCTATCTAGATATTACTTACTATTGTGAATATTAGGTGAAAAAAATTGTGCTAATATACTTTTTCAAGTGCTCCGATATAATTGAGGTTAACTATCCGTATGTATTATTTATTGATATAAATTAAAATACTTTTATTTAATATAATTAACACTAAATATTATTAAATTATTAATGTTAAATACTTATTATTGGTTATTTAATATTCACAAAATAAAGAAATAAATTTAATATAACATTTAATAAAAAGTTTGTGATAAAAATTAAAATTGAACATCAAATTATAATATTAATTTTTAATATTTGCTATTAAATTGAATAAATAATAAATATTTATAAAAATAACTAAATAAATTTAATGAAAACTTTTTGATAAAAATGATAACTGAAGTTCCGATTCAGACATTACGGGAAGATACTATGGAAGTGAACATCATTTAATTAAAAATACAATTCGAATAATAAGACAATTTAATAAATAATAAATATTTATTTATTTTATTTTTCAAATTTAAACTGAACTTTGTTGATTATCCTTTTCCAATCCTTCTATTATTTTATTGTAATTAATTATTTGCATGCAATTAAAACTATTTTTAATGATGCCAAAAAGTATAACTTCTCACGCGCGTACATAAGTATTTTTATTTTGTAAAGATTTTATTGAAAAAAAAAGAGAAAAAAAAGGTCCAGCTGCGTTTCTTACGTCAGTTCTTCTCGGGTCAGAAGATTCCATTTCCGAACCGGTGGTTGAGTAATTGAAGATCATTTAGAATATAATGCTTCTTTGTTAAATAAAGATATTTGACATTGATCTTTACAGGGTTCGAAAACTTTGTAAAGTGATGGCCAACACCACAAGTCCACGTTTAAATTATCGTCATAGTTAAAAAATATACCACAAGTTAATTAGTATTAATAAGTATCAGCAACTTGAGCCATACCACAGCAGCCGCAAATTGTATACTTTCTTGCATGTCAATTGCGTCTAGTATTTTATTGTCTGTATATTTATTTAGTTTATTTGTTACTCTCTGTAAATTTGTTTATAATATTTTATTATTTATGGTATTTTTATATCATGTTACATTTGTTGTTAACGTAGGCCTCGTGAGAAGGCGTCAATCATTTTGGCGTTAAGCGTCCTTCGTCCGACAGAATACTCAAATACACTTGGGCCGACATTGACGCGTTAATAAATTCGCTTAAAGTGTCATATACCGATCGCAAAGGGCCATGTAATCGGGGAAATTAGGATCTATGAGGGTGGAAATAGATGAGTGATAAAAAAACAGTTTTCTGTTATCTGAGAAAAGAGTTTTTCACGGTGTTAGGCCACATTCTTCGAGGGATCGTCTGGATAACTACCACCTGTGTAAATACTGCCGTGTTCGTAACGAAAACGGTAGCCGTTATCCACTACTTCTTCCATCTTTTTTTACATTGAATGCAGCAAAAAGCCAAGGCCGTTCGCCTTTACGATCAGGCGTAATACGCCTTGCCTATGAAAATGTAGGATTAGGTGTACAACTCCGCTTACCTCACAGAGATACCTCGACGGATGGTCCGTCTCGTTTGCCTAGTTTATGCGCTGGCTCCAGTATCCTTTACACCAGAACACTGCATTGTTTTCACACTACTACTTAACAGCAGAAATTGGCACCGCCTCAGAGGGTCCTGTCGAAAATGCATTTATCGCCTAGACTACTTCTTGTTGTAAAATTTGTGAAAATTTTAAGTTTAACTAAGCAGTAAATCCAGTGTACGTATTATTTCATTTAACACATTGTCCTAGTATAATGGAAAAGCAGATCAACCTAAGCGTTGCACCGCCGTTAGCGGGGCCGAATTTATAGTCGGGGCGACTAACAATTGCATCAGTTGGCAAAGTGTAATTGGGCTCATACATAAATAAGGATCAACGGTGACGGGCCCAGCTCCGGGATAATCCACGGCTGAATCGATTCCGGATGTTACCTGGCTAACGGCGTCGTTTTCGTTACGGAACCCTGATTTGTATGGGACGGAGCGACCCGATGCCTAAATAGATCCATTATTAGACTTTTTACTGATGAGAACACTGTAAGCATTTAATGAACATTTGTTTAGTGTTACTTGTAATGTCTGCTATTCCGGTTTCGAACCCGACCTCTGGTACCGTAGGCCTCGAGGCGGAAATAGAATAATAATTAATATTTCAATATTAAAATATAGACCCGACCTCGGCTGTCGTCATTGAGTGACGTTTGTACTCATTTTTTGACCAGCCTACCGATGGCGTGCAAAGAGATGGAAATCGAACTTGCCGTAGTTAAGCGGTAAAGCTAAAAACTCAAGCGTATTATGCATTTAGTTTCGATAAACAAGTATTGAACAGCATAGATACCGCATTCGAGTGACCCATGTTCAAAAATGTCTTACATAAGTGAAACTAGAGTTAGTTAAATAAAAAGTAAAATAAAACAAATTAAGATTTTATTTAAGTAGCTGAAAAAATAATTCAACGATGCCTATAAGGGTGAAAGATACTATAATAAAAGTTCAAAGTATCAACATCAACAAAGTTAAAATAAACAGAAAATTAAATCATTGTCATTTAATTAAAATTTAATTTTAAATAGCCATGTAATATTTTTATTTAAATCATAGTTTCGTAGTAAACACCAATCAATCAATAAAACATTTTACTTATGATAAACCGGATAAAGTATGCAGAAAATAAATACTATTAGTAACTAAGGCATCAAACACGAACCGTTATTTTCGTTTCTGTAACGTAGTTAAGAAACGTATAACTATATATTATAAATTGTAACAATAATGAATTAGCTGAATTGAAAATAGCTAGTTATTAAAATAACTAGTTAAAAAAATAAGTTTCGAACTGGTTCGTTATTTTCTTAAAAGTGACTAACATCCCCTTCTAATATTATATATATATATACATTATAAACATTGTTAACGAAATAAAAGAAATTTATGTATTTGTATTGATTGTTTATAATTTACTTCTAGTTACAGTTTATAAGTGTTGCTTGGTTTCATTTGTTCTCCGAGGTATCCAAGTCCTAAACAAAGACTAATATGTTTATAATTGCAACGCCACAGAAAGGTTAGTTTTTAACAATAACCCTTCTATGCCGAAGGGTTCAATTACGTTAATGTTCCATAGGTTTGCCCCAACTTAGGTACCAATCAAATTTTATATAATCTTCTACAGAGAAACCCAAAATTTGTATACAAAAACAGGTATAAATGTCTCATAGAATATCAAATAATCATAATCAATATTGCCCGAACGTAGTCTATGAAGATTACGAGACGCCACATTGTTTGTTCAAGTCTCTGTTATATATCGAATAAAAAAAGTCACGAAGGGCTCATCGAAAGTGGGCCGACAAAAATTACAGATTACACAAATTGACAGATTTTAATATGAAATATTCCGTTCAAAAGGAATTTTCGTTCAGCGTTGAGAAATGATGCCACAATGTGTAATCGCGACTCACAAGCATGTTTTTTTTTATCGAAGGCAGACGGGGAGTCGAGCCACCTGGAAAAGGGATCACCAACGCCCACGGACATCAGCAATACCAATGGTATCATCAACGCGCTGCCTACCGTATAGGATGTCTCGTCTCGTTTACCCAGTAAATACACTGTCTACGGTGCCCTTCAAACCGAAAAACGGTGGTGTTTTCACACTACTGCTTTGCGGCAGAAATAGGCATCGCATTAAGACCACCCGAGCGATCGCTGTACATACCACCTTGGAGGCGGATCTGTTATGGTCTGGGTTTGTTGCTTAGGCGAGGCTAAATATCTGGTCCATTAAACGAATTATGCATTATAAAATAGTTTTTTTAAAATACTATTCCCTCCGGACTAAATCGAATAGGAATTATTTCCAACAAGCAATGTTCCATAATGATGAATAGACTCTTTAGACAAGAATAACTCGGGAAGAGATTTTTTATAGGAATCAAGGACATGGCCACATTTACATCATTCTTCATTATTTTTTTAGTATTTGATTTTATGTGTAATATTAAAATAAAACCTGCTTTTCGTACTTTTTTATTTTTTAATAGTAGACAAACTTTTGACCGGCATTGTAGAACAAGCAGACAGAAACCTTAATTAAAAATAAACACACGGTTCACATGGGTATCGAAATAAAACACATACGTCTTAAATATAGAATAAGTATATTGAATAATTAAATAATGTTACTTCAAATATTTCGCCAAAAAAGACTTATAATATGTGTAATCGTAAAAGTAATAATAAAAATTATCTATATGTTAAAAAATTTTGAAATCCGAAGTGAAATCGTACATATACCGTAATGGGGAGATAATTACTGCATGATGGTTAGGTAATATACCGAACATTGCATCTCACACGTTCAGGATAACATGCAAGCGTACCGCGAATGCAAACTTGCTATTGCAACTTTCAAACGCGAGCAAATAATGGCATTGTTACCAGAGAATACTTAACTGAGACAGTGTGACGCACGACAGCGCGTCACGTTCACTAACAATAATAATCATAACTTTAATTTTATAATTACAACCATTTGCGACAACGGAGCGAAATGCCTAGTGCTATTTTTATATAATAAATATTAGATATACGGTGAATGGACTGACGTATACGTTAAGTATGCCCTTAAACGATAAACAAGAATGACAAGTCGCTGCGTCAATGTCAACATAATATCGTCGTCTAACGACACCCTTAACGTTACTTCACATTCCTTAAGTCTTCTTGCATGACTATTCAAGTATTCCTGTCAGTCTCACGTCCAGCAAGGATTATAAACTGGCGTTACGTAACCGAAAACCTAATCTTGTAATTCATCTATTCAATGTCATTATATATATATATATATATACGGAAAGATATTCAAATTGTGATACAGTGAGCATAGAATTGTGCAGACATTATAGCAAATCAATATACCAGAGACTGTATGCATTCAATCGTTACACAACGAAGAGCTCCAAACGTCGATGTACGCGATACGGACTATGAAATATAAAGGATAATTGGTTTTCATAATGTACGCTTACGAGTCATTCCGACTCTGTTATGGTTACATATAATAGGCGGAGATACCACACTTACAAAGTGTATTAATTAAACTACGAATTCAGATGTATAAAATTAATTATGCATCGTTTTTAGAACTAAACAGGCGTGCTACAGATTATACCAAACACTTGTGTGGCGCAGTGAGTGATATACGGGCAATGGCGGCCGATGTGGGCGCCATCTATCAACGGATTTACGAGGTAACTTATGGCTTAACAACACACTAGAGCGGGGACCGGAGGTACGATTTAGGCGCACTATCGCTACCTTCCCGTTACCTATATCGGGCCAAAATGAGTCTCGAAATTTCTGTAAACGTCGGAACCTATAACAACGAAGTAGCGTCATACATTTATCGTTTTTATTAATAGCCTCCGGATGTCAACTACCGATTTTTAGACGACTAATAACCGCATCGTGCGTAACTCTTCGGCACGTTGCTATGAGTCACATAAATTCCGAGAATAAGATGGCTCTGATACAACTGTCTACATTTTCCGGATTGAAACACCGTTGCAATGCAATCGTTTGTTATTACACCCGAGCCGAAAACAGATCAGATTAGGTAAACAACTTGAACGGTTTAAACTTTATATTGTCGTACGTATATTCTTGTAAATGACCACCCGGAATATGGCAGTATTGAAACGATATTCCACCAATAAGGTAGTCGTACGTACGACGCCATTACGTTGCCATGGGCAACGTAGTAAACAATTAATCTGTATCATATTTATCTCAGGTATAGGCTATTGTGAATCGAGCGCCGCCTTGGATATCGTGTAAATTGTGATTGTAAAATTATGCGATGTCACTAAACCGAATCGAAGAAAACACCCCTTCCCCCCAACCATACGTAGCAGTTATATATCAAATACATATTTTTTTTTGTTCGGTTGTTCATCAAAACGGTACTCACCCCCAACGCTTGAAACGCTTCGTAATCTTGCCTGACAACTGAGCGAATCACACTATGACATGCATTAAACGACTAATTAAAATATGCTCCGTACTAACCTCTTATATCTTTAAGACTAACGATATATTTATATTTTTTTTTTAGTTTTCATTAAATACGCTTTAAGTGTAAAAATAGTTCTTTGAGACAAAACGTCAAAGCACTCTTCAATGCTTCGAATAGGGAGACAAAAATCCTCCGAACGAACGTATATACGATACCAGAAAATGTTAATAATGCCCAACGAGAACAATAGAGTGAAATTATTCAGTAACCCTAATGTAAATATGAAGATCTGCGTGTCATTCACTTGTCCCCCTAACTAGGAAGTTTACCGCAAACAAAACACAAACGCGCAAACAATAATGGACGGCAAGACGTTACGAAACTATATAGTTGACGCAAGCTCTGTACAAGTTTGGTTATAATTTAACTGGTGGAAAATACAGCGGAAAAAAAAAAGGAAAAAGGGGAAAAAAATAAAGTAATAAAAACGACTAGCGTTTAATAGCGTTAACGTATACGCGTACCGTTACGGCAAACGTAGCGTAACGAACCGTTGAACATAACTCAAAGTGCATTATTAACGAGTTGGTAGAAGCGAGGACTATTGCTTTAGTTTTAATATATCACTTAGTTTCACGAACGGGTCTACGGGAAAAATTGGCGCCGCTAATTCTGCTGACGGAACGCGCGAAGGAAAATGGATCTCTTACACCCGACATTAAAGTTCAATTTATTCTAACTAGCATTCTAAAAATTAACTAACTACCGAATGCCGAGGACATCCACGCATGGATGAATGCACGTAAACACCTACTTAGAAGACATTAAACTAAAAACTACGCGGCGTGGGGACCGGCAACAAATCGTTTATTCCAATGTCAGATTGTTTTTTTTAATAATTGTATTATTTGTGGAATTTCTCGTCACACTTCTGCAACACTTGACCAAATAAAATCGTATATTTATCATTGAATAACCTACTTTAATTTATATTTTAAATAATGAGTATATTTAAGTTTTAATTACTAAAAATGTCTTTTTTTATATTCTCATGCTCGAAAGTTTATTTTTCATAGACCTTTGATAATGCAACGACAAGTCTGTTTTCTGAAAAAATCGGCGAAGAGCTTTAAATTTTTACTTTTGCCAAAGGATAACACAAACGTTCAAAATTCAAAACGTATATTTGATAGAAAACCGTTAAGTATTCTCTTAAATACTCTTAAATACATCAACGTAGATCGCTCGAAATTTAAAACATGTTCTTTTTTTTTTAATAAACGGCTATTATTTTAGCGAATATTGATTCATTTAAAATTCTTACAGAGCGCGTTCGAATTTCGAACAGCCAATTAGGCAGCACAAACGGCGGAGCACTGTACGAGTGAACTCGCACGTTAAACGCAGTTTATACGCAACGTATAATGATCTGCGACGCATTAAGGGAAATATCGCATCGGAGCGGAAAATCGGCGCTCTCTGTAATTTAAACATGGCAATTGGCGATACTTTGTGATCAGTTGCAAATTACACACGTCCCCGAGCATGGGGCGCGTTGCTCGTTAATTGCGTCGCAATAATGGCGGCGCGGCCTCGGTAATTTTGCGATTTCGAACGATTCCTTCGCACACAATACAGCCGAACGTTTGTGTGAGCGAATTAACACAGCAGTAATGCTAACGCATTATTATGACGGTACATAAAAAAGAGTTTCTATCAAAATATACGTTCGGAAATCTGAATCAGAAAAAAAAATTAATAATTCAAAAAATCGATCACGTTCGGTACACAACTACTGGTGATATTCACTCAAATATATTCTAGCCGAATAGTGAGAGCAAACCGACCACGTTATCCGTCTCGAATGCAACATTACACGCTAAATTACACAAACAACAAACTAGCCACAACAACCATCGCATCAAATACGCTCCTATCAATACAACAAAAATGATATTTATTATTATTGCTTAACGACCGTTGGAAGAACACGTACAATGCCTCCGCGCGACCTCCATCAAAACATCTAGAACGCTCGCAGAGATACGCGGAGGGGCCGACACACACGCAGACCGTCGAATCTGACAGAGGAATCGATCACTGCCTTTGTTGCCAGCGCTACCGTACTATCCATTATCGTAACCATTATACTCCGGATCCACTCCAGACGCTACTATCCATTACAATATAATAAGAATAATAATATAAATGTGTAAATAATGTTACTATAGTCAAATCGACCTAACGCCCCGGTCCACGACGGCGACACCTTATCTTACGTGACACTGCAAATTTCGACAAGAGAATATCAAAAATAGTGTATCGATCATCGTTCATCATCTACGAATCTGTCTAATAAATCTGTATGTAGTATAAAGTCACTCCAGACAATACGCCAATCCTCATTTTTTGGACTATTGTTATATAAATTTTGAATTTTCTCTCCTCCCAACACCACCTTTCCCTTATACATTTCGACAAGTCATTCGACACTGCGCACGCAAAAACCAAAAACCGCTCCTTCACACCGAAACCTACGTCAGTCGCCTTCCAGAAACTTCACGATACATGTATACATAAAAAGATGTGAAAAAAAAAATACCGCAATGAACCTAATTCTTACTTAAAAATACACGACAGAGATCTTCAAATAATAATTAGCTAATGGACAATAATAACGTAATGAGTTGAGGCCTTTTAGACAACTAAATCGAGCGCGTCCAACAGACAACCAACACGAGATACGTTGCCCGGCAGGCAAAATAAAATTAACTAAAAAAAAATCAAAAATGCCAACCAAAACTGACTTAAGACTCGAAAAAAAATTTAAAAGAACTTTTTTTAGTTTAAAAAACAACCGCATAGCATCTTCCAAAAGAATAATCATCAGTTTTGATTAACATTCCCCGCGTTCAGATTTAATACCAACAAGCAAACAAAACTAAAACTATTTGCTGCAATATATCAAAAGGGTTGTGTTATTCCAACACAAATAGACAAGAGAAACTAAAAAGACATTAGAGTACATAACCACTGGGCGTAATCGCCATCCCGCATACGACTGACTAGTAAATAGCTCGTTTTACACAATAATTTCGAACTAAACGAATTTAATGAACAAATGGAAAGTTAAATTTGTGCATAAAGCGTTAAGTAATACGAAAATCTCAAAATCAAGTCTAATAGATAACAAACGGATGTACCGTTTCGATTGAAGCAAACGTTGATTAATAGTAAAAATGGATCTTAAAACAATTTTACACATCAAACATCCTTGTTTAAACTTGTGATGAAGTACCACAAGTGCGTAATGTGCGATTTCTATAGAATCATTAAATTTATTTTGATCCTATTTATAATTTATACATTATAATGCGAAATGAACCAACAGCATTCACCGTTATAAATAATTTCTGAATGAAATTAGGCACCCGTACGGGCATATTAACAATGGTTCTGAATTTATATTCAAGTTACATTTCTCTGATAGGTATATACATAGTGATTTTTCATATAGCACAAATCTGAAATCAGTTTGTTCAGAATCAATAACATATTCTAATGAACTTATTTTTAAACTATGTTAACTTTTGTCCCAAAACTCTGTCAATATTTCCGGTGAGATAATTGTGCAAGAAATAACGTTTGTAAACGCCTGTAATTTTTTTCTCGTTATCATTATTTTTATAAAATTTTTCACGTATAATAATCATATAATTTTGAAGTGAAACTCTTGTTAGCATGTATAGGTTCGTACTAAACGAAAAATCACGTTATATATGCCTATAAGAAATATATAGAACTTACAATAGAAAACAATGATACGGTTAACACTAACACCAATGCCATTGTTAAAATACTTTTTTATTTAATACGTAAGCGAAGAAAAGTAATATCGTGTATATTACTTAATCAAAGAAAATGTTGCTAACACTTTTATACATAAAAAGTTAATTTGTATTAGCAAACGATACAATAAATATTTCAATATATATTGAAGTCATAGAGAGTTCCCCTTTAATACAATATAAGGGATAGAGAATATTAATACAATTACGGGTTAGCAACATTTTACGGTAATTTTTTTTAAAAATAACTATGTGTTCGTCTAAAAATGAGATCTGATACCCATTAAGAGTTGAAACTATTACTAACAGAGGTATTTACATTCTACCCAATACATGTGAGCGCAATATGCATTTTGTAACTAAGCGTCTCGTTTGTAGATTGTGATTCTTTGATAGGATATAATTTTACGTTTTTATGGAAACAAAATGTATATAATCATAGGCATAAGATATATAACACTTTTTCGTCGCATACATACGTGAAACCTTAAACGTAGGAGGAAATATGATTCCGAAAGTTATGAGGGAATACGCGACTCACAAAATCGTTCTTTCACAAAACCACCGCTCAACGCTATTCCAATGACCATAAACAATAAAATATTTGTCTTAAAACAATAATGGGTTTTGTTGTGTCTCATTTGAGGCCAATTACATATTAGATAAATATAAGTTCTCTTGTAAATATTCGGTGAATAGGCCAGCAATGGTCGCGTAAGGAAAAAAGGGATGTGATTTGATTAGGGACGTTCCGTACTTTCACCATCGATACAAAATTTGTAATGCTAAGTAATATCCATTGAATAATTCAAATAAGTTGTTGATATCGAATCGAATCAATGTTACTTATATTGAGACATCAGATGTAAACATATTTAGAAATATTTATTTTTTAGCAATAGTAACGTGATTTTGCTCAAGTTAATTAAATGTCCTGTAATTTTCATTAATCGCAGTTCATAAATGTCTCTCAATAATTTCTCTATCATTACGTGCTAATTTCTTTTAAAATTATTTTACAATCATTGAAACCAAAAATGTATCGATATGAGTACATTGTAAGAGTATCAAAACGTCCCTAGATATGACAGTAAGTGGCGTTAGGGAAATGGTGGTAGGGAAACAATGTTAGGGAAATTGTGTTAGGGAAATTGTAGTAAGGAAAACAGTAGTAGGGGAAACGGAGATATGGGAAAAGGATAGGACTGGGTGCTTACTGTCGCGAAACGAGTTACAAAGGGCACGGCGTGCGGCTGGGGCGCTTCGAGGGGCGGTGGCGTGGCCTCGGCGCGCGGGCCACTTTACAGCGCACCGTACGGACTGTCGGCTGCCGGCGTCATTTGCCGTTCGTCTGCAGCGCCGCGCTCAGCTGCGTCCACAGGTCCTTCTTGCACGACTTCGATCTGCGGACGAAGCTTTATATTGCAACAAAGCCAAATGAGACATGGTGTTTGTGTACAAACGTCTAATGTACACTCTGATTGTGCCGATGCAATTGACAATAGTCTTTAGAAATTTGAATTCTCTATATCTTCTTATCTAAATATATTTTGGCACCGGTACCTACAGATTGCAGTACAGACGACTAAAATAGATTTTGAATAATTTCATGTACGAATAGCTTTCGCTTCCGCAACTTAGCGACGGATTTTATTGCTGCGAGTTTCTCCACTTTTTGCACATTAACTTTTCTCTTTAGGTAGGATTAAACTAAAAGTTCGCTTTTAATTTGATACTCAGTTATTTGTGTTAATTTTTTATCAAAGTGACAAAATGTTTTTTAAAAAAGTACTATATTAAAATTAGTGCTTGTCAGTTTCGTCTTAAACTATTTAAGTAGAGAATGGTATAGGTAATTCAAATAATTATATTATTTGATTACAGCTCTTTGTATACCTATCGCTATTTGAATACCTATTTATGTCCGAATTTCATGATTGAATACACATGTAGTAAATGAATTAACAGTACTGTGAGGAAATATTTTACCTGCGCAGCGAAGCGAGCCATTCTTTGAACTGCGTATTCCCCTCGGGTGTCAATTGGAAGGCGGTACGCGCCGAAAGTACGATGCCGACAAACTCTTCATACTCCACATTTGTCAAATGGTACAACTTCTGATGTATACATTGGATGTACCTGATAAAAGAATAAGAATTTTAGGTAGGGAAGTATTCCAGTATTAAATTTATAAAATATAAGTAAAAATACACGATAACAATCTAAAAGAAATTCTAATCAATTTAGAGGTTTCTAATGGTATGTCGAACTTAATACCATTTTGTTTCGCTAACATTGTAAACGCCGAATGAAGCCTACGTGACATATCAAAATTATATAATACAGTAATATATACATTAAAAAAGTAAACTAAAATTTCCGGTGGTATATGTCTATCACTTAAGGATGATCCACATTAACCATTATTATCAATTTTACTTACATCCTTTAATATTATTACTTTCGAAGTATACAGAATCAATCCTTATCCAATTAAGAGCAATGTTAATTTCGTATAATAACCTACCGTCGACCGGAGCGGGTCGTTAGTTAGAAAGCGTAAGGAGCACTCACATCTGCTGGCACTTCTGCACGAGCGGCGCCAGCGTGCCCCTGAAGTGCTGCATGAGCAGGTGGTGCGGCCCGCCGCGCGCCAGCCAGTGCGCCGACTCCACGCACAGCTCGTACAGCACGAACGGCGACACCACCGAGTTCACCGCGCACACGCAGAACTGGTGCAGGTACTGCGCGCCCAGCCGCTTCGAGATGCGCAGCAGCCACTTCACGTGCTCGCCGTACGGCGGGTTCCTGCCGTGATCGTTATAGTTATATTACTCAGCCGAGGATTGACGCTTATTTAGAGAGATGGAACGTTCATTTTTAAAAGGTGATTAACACGAAAATAAAAATTGTATTGCGAAAATAATAATTACACCGAATTGATATTCACTTGAAATTCACGCGTTGTGTAATGACTAAATTAAGTGGATCTTCGTGAATGCTGTTATATCGGAAAATCTGTTAAAGATGCAAATTATTGTGTTTTATTTAAAAATTCTTATTTCCTTTTGCCAGTTTAAAAAATAACCTATAATATCTCACAATAAAATTATCACTTATGCAAGGCAATTTAGTATTGTCATAAATTAAATTTCTTATAGAAAAATGCTATTAGAAGGAAACATACCTGCCAAACTTATTTTGCGGCCTATCGTCGTGCAACTCTCCTCGCTTGTGTTTCCAAAGCCAACATGCCCACTCTGTAGGCGGCGAGAAGGCGACGCAGCTGTGCCTGCGGTAGAGCCGGGGGACCAGGTCCGGGCGCCGGAGGGGGCACGCTGCCCACATTGCCCACGGCGCCCACGCTGCACACGGCGCTCACCCCGCCCACGCTGCCCATGTTGGCCACGCCACTCACGTTACTCATAGTGCCTACTGCGGTAACGGTGCCCACTGCGGCGACGGTGCTATGTGGCGCTGGAAGCGGCGGCGGGATAGGGGCTGGGAGCTGCTATAAACAATTATTAAAATGCAAACGTGTTAGCATTTTAACATAAATTATTTTATATATCATGATTATTTTTACAGGGATCGACCAAAAAAAGGCAAGGAACACTGCAATGCCTTTTTCCACAACATAATAGATAAAATAAAGCAGTAGCACAATAACACTACTGCATTTCCGATAATAACTGGGTAATCCAGACGTGACAACTGTCCAACAAATATTACCACTTTTACGGTGGTGAATAGACTTGCAGTGTCATCCGCTCTATTTTCTATCAGGGAGTATCACTTACAAAAAATAAATAAAAAGGTAAATGTCCCACTTTTCTTATCGCGATATTTAATAACAATGACACCTTCTGCGTCTAACACTTACATTAACAGGAATCGGTGCGGCGTGCGCCTGGTGGGTCTGAAGCGTGGGGTGCGCTTGGGCAGCCTGGTGCGGTTGATGCGTCGGCAGCGCTTGGTGGGCGGGCAAAGCCTGATGCGTCGGCATCGTCTGGTACGCCGGGTGGGCCGGTAGCGCCGGAAGCGCCGGTATCGTAGATAGCGTCGCGTGCGTGGGGTGCGGCGCGTGGGCCACGTGCTGCGGGTGCTGCGTGAGCGTCGCGTGCGGGGCGTGCGTGGCGTGCGCCGCGTGTGCCGGCTGCGGCGGCGCCACCAGGCCGCGCACGAAGTACTGCGGCAGCGCGTACGGCGGCGCCGGATGCGCGGGCGGCGCCCCACCGTACTGCGGACACATTATTAATAGCGACATATTACGATTTCATCATTCAAAGAACTTCAATATAGCCGTGACAGTATTTCATTTACAATTCGAAGGGATTAGTGATAATTTCAACTGAACTCAACTGAACAAATTTAAAGCAAAAACGAGTAGATAATCGGGCGTATTAAGTTAACAAACATATAACATATTTTACACATTTTATCTCAATTCTAACATATTTTATCTCAATCACAAAAATTATAATTTAAGATAATGCTTTATCTCAATAGTAATATACTATGACAGCAATAGACACATAAAATTAATAGAATAATAAACTCGAATACAGACTTGTGTCACCTGAAGCTGGTAGATGTGCGGCGGGTACGGGTGGTAGGTGAAGGGGTAGGGCAGCGCGTAAGGCACGGGCAGCGCCAGAGGCTGGGGCGCCCTATACTGCGGCTCCTCTGCCGCCTCTTCCTCCTGCCTTGGCGGAGGTATAACTCGTGCCAGTAGCGTGCTACGGTGTACAGAACCTCTGGGTACACTCCACCGCCTGAGAATAAATAAACATTAATCTAATGATAAATCATATAAACAAATTCAAAAAACAAATAAGGAATAATTGAATGTTGTACATGAAACTGCAGTATCGTGTATAGCGGCATAATATTTTTACTAACATTTTATATATTAACATAACACTTATGTATGCGTTATTTAAAGTAATTTCATTATTTACAAATATAGTAACAAATTCTTGGAGTAATAACTCGGCACGAAGCAGAAAATTGTTAAAATAAAATACACACATTGAACATATTCAATATCAAAAATATTTTTTTTAATAGATAGGCGCAGGCAAAAAAGCAGTCGGGACACCTGATGGAACCTGATGTCACCGACGCCCGTCGACACTGGCAATACCAGTGGTATCACCAACGCGCTGCCTACCGTGAGATATAGGGTGTTAAGTCTCGTTTAGCCATTAAATACGCTGGCTACGGTGCCCTTTAAACCGGAACACAGTAGTGTGTTCAAACTACTGCTTTGCGGCAGAAATAGGCACCGCAGTATTACTCAGGTCTATAAAGTGGAGCTTTACTGTAGTTGTTAAAGCTCTAACATAAGACACCGTTGTAGAATGTGACCTAAAAGGTACCTCTGCCGAATTATAATCTACTGCGACATTACCTTTGGCCGCCGCCTCGACCGTGAGGCAGGCGCGCTCCAGCATGGCGTCGCTCTGCTCCTTGCACTGCAGCACCGCGCGTTGGATCTCGTTGTAGTTGAGCGCGTGCGCGTGCGGCAGCACCGAGAGCGCTAGCTCCGCTGCGGCGCGCACTATGTGCACGTCGCGGCCGGACGAAGCCTGTACATACAATGGATCTATTATAACACATTTATGTAACAAATTCATACGCTGAATTGTATGTGGCGACCGATATCTGATCAAAATCAACCGTAGAACCTTCGTAACAATGAAAAACCTACAACTACCAAAATCTACACTTGAGCTATGTAACCCGTTGCAAGCACCGAAGGGGTGTCAGAAATAATCGAATTTCCACCGATTAAGAAACGTGCAAAATAAGACGCTACACCATATTCACTGGACACGTTAATTTTATCATCTATAATTCGTTAGGTCTGGCAAAACTAGTCCTTTAAAAAATAGTGACTTTGGCTTTAATATAAAAAAAATCAGATATTAATTTAATAGCATAAACATAAATACCTTATCGGCGATACCGGCTGCCTCCGGTGGTGTCAAATGGCCTTCCCATGCGTCGATCAAAAACAAAATTGCCGGCGCCCCGATATCCATTGCTTGACCTATATAAATGAGATAAAAAATAAAGAACGCATAGTTTACAACATAAGCAATTAAATGGGTCATAGAGACCTAAGAGTAATCGAGTTAATAATAAAAAAAAGTTATTTTGACCTTTGTATGTTTGTTATAAATTTCTTCATTTGAAATATAACCAAAGAAAACTGTAAAGCATTCAGCAATTTCTTAATCACATAGAGAACATGTTGAGCTGTTTACAGGAACGTAATGTGACAAAAAAGGTTATTTATTGGCTTATATCACGTAAGGTAAAACAATAATTAAGACCAATGTTAATATCAACATTTGAAAATAATAAATACCTGTGATCCAACTGACGTGCGAAGAGTATGTCCTACTTAGCCAATTGGCGCTCACACAATTATGCAGTCCCAGCGCATAAAGACCTAGTTGAAAGGCGGCCATGTGTAGACCCCTGCGGAAATAACAAATAATATACTATTTTTTATGATGATCGGGACTAGAACGACCGATCTGTACTGGAGATCAGCCAATTACGCAGGTGATATTGTTCGAAAAAATATAGGCGCAGGCACAGGTACATCCCTTCTTCCTTCGCTCAGTCCGAAGACATTAATTTGGACGAAAACGTGTAAGGTCAATAACACTGTCTTATACCGCACAAAATAATATATGACAGTTTGTGTTCGTTGTAACAATTATCCTAAAGCTCGTATCGTCACGGCATCATAACTGCATCCTGAACTTGCATTATATTATTAAGACATTTTTTTGCCGCCATTGCTGTTTGACTTTACATTCATGTCTATAAATCGTGAACCTTATTAGCTCCAGGCGGACTTCGTACGTCTAGCGTTCTTATTATTGAATTGTCACTTGCTAATTCATGTCATTTAGCTAAAGTTTAATTAAATAGAATAATAAATACCTGTGTGGTCCGTGGTGTCGCGCGCACACGAGGTCTGCGTGAAGAGGCTGGTGCTGGAGGAGCCGCCCGCCTTGAAGAGCACCGACTTTGCTAGCTCGAACATGAAGTGCGCGGACGCCTCCGACGGCTGGTTCGGAACCGACGGGTAGACGCGCTTGCCCTTGTATCTGGAGGAATGTATCGATCATTAATACACTAGAACTAAATAAATATAAATGACGTAATTCAACAATAAAACTATGGTTTCCTAAGAGTGACCTAGCGGAACCGCCTCCGTGGCCTAGCGATATTGGCCCGTGCTTCATAAATTGGAGATCGTGGGTTCGAATCCCGCGGGAAAACAACTTTGTGTTATCGTTTTTTTCTGGTTGGTTAGGACAATTTGGGCCGTTTACCCAATTGTCTGAAAAGTAAGATGATCCATGCGTCGGATGGGTCCATACTAACCCAACCCGTGTTAGAATAGCATGGGATAAAAGTCAATAATTCCCTAATGGTGACAGTATGCATTAGGGGACACCTATGTCCAAAAGTGGAGTAACACAGGCTGATTAAGATGATTATGTTATTGCTAAGCGTTACATCATATCCAGTGGTATTTAATTTATGTCAAGAAGTTTGAGCAAACTTTTTGGTCGATTAGTATTGTTATTTTGTAGTTTTTTTAGTAATTCTTGAAAATTTTTCTACACCTATGCAAACTACTATCATGATCAGCGATTGAGCTGTACCTCGAGTCCTTGGATCTTGTGACCGACTGATGTGGAGTATGTTGGGTATGCTGTGAGTGCTGAGCATGCTGCGAATGCTGCGCCAACTGTGTATGCTGTGGTTGTGTTGCGATCTGGGTGTGCTGCGGCGGCGCGTGCTGGACAGGCGTTAGTTGCATCTGCGGCTGGTGCTGCATCTGCTGTGAGTGGGCCATCTGCTGCGGATGCTGCATTTGTTGCGGATGTTGAATCTGCTGTGCATGCTGCACTTGCTGCGGTTGATGAGTAGAGTGTTGCATAGTAGGTGGCGACGGGCCACCCTCCGCCACCGATAGCCGCTCCATGTCAGTAACCAACGGGCATGGCACTTGCTGTGAAGATTATAATGACATTTAAAAAAAGACTTTTAAAGTGAAGAATATCCCTTTTTTTCAATTCAAATAAGTAATGACTCACTTGTGTGGGCAGTGGCGGCGGTTGATGTACGGCGAGAGAAACGTGCGCACCGTGGGCGGTATGGGCGGGATAGTTCGTGTGCACCGAGTGGCTGGGTTGCGCGGCGTGCGTGGAGTGTGCCGCCATCGGCGCATGCTGCACGTGAGTGGCATGCTGGACATGCGCCGGGTGCGGAGTGTGCGCCGCATGCTGCACGTGCGTGGCGTGCGATGTATGCGCGGCGAGCTGTCCGTGCACGGGATAATCCGCGAGAGCGACATGTTGGGCGTGTGTCGTGTATTCCGCATGCGCGGTGTGCTGAGCATGCGCCGCGTATTCGGCGACGTGCTGTCCGTGGGCAGTATAGTCGTGCGAGGTATGCTGTGAGTGACCTCCATGCGATGCATGCGATACGTGCGTGGCATGCGCCGTGTGTCCCGTATGTGCAGCGTGCGAGGTGTGCACCCCGTAGTGCTGGGCGTTGCCGGCGTCCGAGCGGTACGAGCTGAGACGGGGATTGTTCGTGTAGTACATGCTCACCATCGGACCTTTGGTCAGTTGGTGTATGTCGCGGTCCAGTAACTGTAAAAAAAATACAGTTTAGATATATTTTCTCCAATTTAAACATGATAAAATGGTTTATTTGAAACTAATACATTTCAATATTCCTTACAAATAATTTATCTTCTTCACGAGTCTTTACGAAGCAGAATAGAAGGAAACACCAACTTACCTTATTCATGATTCTCGCCAGCTTGACGGGGTCGTCTTTATAGAAAGCCAACAGAGTGATGGCCAACTCGCCGCGTTGCCGCCTAGTGCCCTCGCAGAGCAGCGGGTGATCCGCCTCCGACACGTTTGCCTTCAGCCCGAGAGCAGCTACGGCCGCCTCGAAACCTAATGCTTCGTCGCTTGGTAGCCTTGTCTGAAATTACATTTTATTGCCACGAATTGCTAATAGAATTAACTGCAAAAATCAATTAATTGGGTTATTACACTCATCAGCCTGTGATAGTTCACTGCTGGACATAGGCCTCCCCTAATACTCCCCTGTCCATTAGGGGGTTTTGGACCGTATCCCACCACGCTGATTCAATGCGGGTTTATTCAGAATCTCGGTTTAAAAATTCGTGAATAACTAATTACAACTTATTGCATTTTCAATTTTTTTGGCTGTTGTTAATTATGTTATAATAAAACGTGTACTTAAACCGATATGTACTTTAGACATGTATTAGTTTAGCTATTAGCAACTGCAGTAAAAAATATTTACCGCATGCTTGTTCTCCTTGTCAGCGGCAGACAGGACCAACACTTCGAAAAGAAAGCTGGCCAACGCAATGGGCAAAAGAGCAGGTCCTCGATTTCTGAAAAAATATTATTTATTAACTCTGTCATATTTAGTACTTTTTTTAGTTTAATTATTCTTAAAAACATTTTTTTTATGGCATACGCAGGCAGACGAGCAGTCGGCCCACCTGATGGAAAGTGGTCACCGAAGCTCATAGACATTGGCAATACAAGTGGTATCGCCAACGCGCTGCCTACCGTGAGACATGTTAAGTCTCGTTTACCCAGTAAATACGCTGGCTACGGTGCTCTTCAAACCGGTACACAGCAATGTTTTCACACTACTGCTTCGCGGCAGAAATAGGCACCGCGGTGGTACCCACCTAGACGGTCTCCTGTAAGAAGAGGACCTACCACCGGTACTTTTTAGTTGGTTGGAATGGTCCATCATATAATTTATTATAACAAAGCGTATATAATAAGCGTCAAAGCTTGGTTATGCCGCTTATGTCAAAAATATAGAAAGAATTTGACCGTTCAAAGTTTGAACTATGCCCAGCATATCCTATCCTACAGCGCCTACCTTCCCAGAACTCGTACGCTTTAAACTAGGTACGCGGCCGGTCGTCCTATTAATCGCCTCTTATTTTGCTAGTCGCAGAAATAAGTTGAAAACAGAAAAATATTTGTTTACAGGGTACGGTCGATCACCGCAACGAGACACACAAGATGAGTGTGCTTTCCTTTATCTGAAGCCAGTTTCGCTTTATCAAAATAAACAGTCCCCTTCGTCATCATAACAGCTGAACCGCGCCAACAGATCATATGCCTGTGGCATTTTTTAGCGGATTTTGGCTAAGTGTACTCAGAGTACAGTCAATCAATCAATAGCCTGCGGCAGTCCACTGCTGGACGTAGGCCACTCCCAAGGCGCGCCATTTGAGCCGATCTTCGGCCACATGCAACCATTTGTTGCCAGCAACTTTTAGGAGATCGTCACTCCACCTGGCGGGGGCGTCCTACACTTCGTTTGGCTAAACGCGGTGACCACTGCAGAATCCGTTACTCCAGAGATTATCGGGTCTGCGACAAATGTGGCCAGCGCATTGCCACTTCAGCTTGCTGTGCAGAGTACAGTAACTAATACCAATACATTTTTACGTGATTATTGCGCATCCTTATCAAGTATTCCACGAACTCTACTAATAACTCAACTTCACCATACTACAGATTATCGTAACTTTTACATAAACAGTCAATATGTTATTGCGTATCCATATCAGATATTTCACTCAACCTTCAATTAACTTGACTACAAACTATGGAGCAGCATATCAAACATTCAACTCAACATATAAATAACTTGAAGCTAACACACAACACATACTACAAAGTACCATAACTTATACGAACACAGTCTCATCTAGGCCTACTGAGCTGCTTGCGCGTATCTGCTACTGGCCTTCTCGCCAGCACGCGGCTCTCCTGCCCGTGGGCAGCTTCTTGAGCAGCGCCACCAGCTCCGTCTCCTGGTTGTTGAGCTTCACCTCGAGCGCCTTGGTGCTGGCCGGCGGCCGCGCCATCTCCAGCGCGTACAGCCCCACGCGGAACGCCAGCTCGTGGTGCTCGCTGAACTCGGCCAGTACCTGGTACAATGTTTATTGGTTTAATTTGGTGGATTTTTTTTTTCAAGAGTTAGTAAGCGAAAAGACAATAGATATTGATGTTATGGTATTGACAACTCTCATACTACTACTAAATGACTAACGATTTTAACGTTTCTAACAATACCAGTACGGAAATTCTTTAAGTTCATTATAGCATAGCATATGATAAGTTTCATTTAAACCTTCAACTTAACCAACTAAAAGGACAGAACTTGTATTGTTAAGCAAAACTAATAGAAATCAGTTTTGCATAGCCTGAATACAATAATTGACTTTTTTACAACACATGTTTTTTTATCTGTTGAATATTTAAAGTATAATCTAACCTTTATAATTTAATTTGTCGTTCTCATATGGTTATAGTCACCAAGCTATCTTCAGCGAACATGTCGGTTACAAATTAATAAACAGTCCTAGTGTGCCCATACTATCATTAAAACTAGAGTATTTCTATCAAATACATCGTTACACTGCCTCCGTTGCCAAATGGTATGGGCGTATGCTTTAGAAACCGGAAGTCATGGGTTCGAATCCTGCGGGGACTCAACAAATTTTCATTGTTGTTTCCTAGTTGGTTAGGGCAATTTGGCGTCTGATTGGCATGTAAAAAACACGGTCCAAACCCCTTAATGGATAGGGGTGTATTAGGGGAGGCCTTTGTCCAGCTGTGGACGATAACAGGCCGATGATGTGTGATGTGATGTGTACATCGTTGCAAACATCTAAATCTTATTCGGGCTGAGTATAATAGAAAAAGACTCACTGTGCACAGGAAGGCGCACTTGGCGAGCGTGGCGGAGGCGAGGCAGGAGAGGCGGTGGCTGGCGGCGCAGAGGCGCGGCGAGGGCACGTGCCGGCGACGCAGGCGCCGCTCCACCGCCGCGGCGGCCGCGCTGCTGGCGCTCAGGCTGCTGCCGAATCCTGTGTGCACACGAATCATTTATTGATACTCTCTTTTTTACAGGGTACCGACTGGTCTCGACTCACCTGTTATGGCAATGCACTAGTGGGTAAACAATGACGCGTAAAAAGTGTCCGTGAGTCACACTGAACACTTTAATGTACACATTACCAGCGAAACTATTTGATTTATACGAATTTGTAAGCAGGTTGCAAAATATATTAAAATCGCGTGGCAAATGTCAAATGCATAAAATGTTATGTACATTAATGAAACTTTATAATGAACAGAATGTACACCTGATGACAGCGAATACTATAGAAATGATGGCGTGAAACACTAAACATACGCCAATCGAACACAAACAGGACATTTTTCTTTTTTTTTACTTACTAACTTACAAATAAATTTCCTCTACACAAATAAATATGCTAACGATTCTCTCAAAAATGATAATCATAGTTATATAGAAGACAGCTAACAAAGCTCAATAGACCTAGGGGTTTATATTAATGTAACATTCACGAAGTAATCTTAAAATATCAGAAATACCAAAAAATATAAGAAATATCAATACCCAGAGCGGGGGGTCGCGCGAGCAGCTCGATGGCGAGGCTGGCGCCGAGGGCGCAGGCGTCCCTGGCGTGCCCGTGCGCCTGCAGCCCCTCCGCGCGCGCGAACGACACCTCCCAGCCGCAGCCCCAGCCGTCACTCGCGCTGCTCGAGGTCTGTGATTTTTTTTTCAATTATACGTGTATATTCATCAATTGTGGAAAGTGCGTTTCACTGAAAATTTAAATGTCTATATATAGTCCAATGAGACCTATAAACTCATTACTAAATACGTGTAGTATTTAAGATCTTAATTTGCTTTAAAACATAACATATAAACTGTTTATATATAATCACCCCCTTGTTAAGTCAAAATTCTAATGGTGTCATTAACACAGTTAGCAGTAATAGCTCAAATCATATTGGATAGTAGTGATCCTTAAGCCAAAAAAATATATAGAGATACGAAGGAGAAAAGTTATGGTAAACAAACGAAGTAGAGAATGAAATGAGATGAGAGGGAGACACTAGAGAAGGGACGTGACAGAGATATAGATGGAGAAACTAGAGAAAAGAGTAGAAGACAGAGAGAGGGAGATACTTTGGAAGAGAGTGAAAGAGAGAGACACTCCGTGTAATAGCGTCAGAAAGAGAGCAGCTCCGTAGAAGAGTGGCTAAAAAAGGGTGGTGGTGGCAGATCAGTGGCAGACAGAGATTGAGAAATGAGTAGGACAACCGACCGCGGCGGGCACGGGCGCGCTGGTGGTAGCTCCGCCGTCGGCGAGGCGCCTTGCCGCCGCCGCGTCGTAGTAGTAGAGCTGGCACTCGTCGTCGGAGACCGAGTCGTCGTTGGAGACGCGGCGGCGCGCGTCGTCCGACGACACCGGCGGCGAGCTCGACTCCTGCGAGTCCGTCTCGCCGCCGCTCGCCTGCATCTCCTCCTCGTTCTCACAGAAACCTGAAAGGTGACACGTTTATTTATTAAGTTCACTAAAAGGTCTGTTTAGTAGCGCCGTGTTCGCTCCTATGTACTAAAATTAAAGTTTGTAACACGCCGAGTAATACCCTAGGCATTTATGTCTAGATAAAGGTATTATACCAGGGCCAAATAAGACTGTAACGGTGTCGAAACGTTAGGTCCGCATACAAATGAAACGTCGCAAAATGATTTATGACAGGCGGTGGAATGTCATCATTACGGTTCGAATATCACCATAGCCAGTGCATTACTGTGTTAATAAGACATGACATCCCATCTCTCGGTGATCGGAAATGTGGCGTCTTGATGGTTTTCTTACGGGCGTAGGCGTTTACTTAACATCAGGTGAACGTCTTATCGCTTTAACCAATATTAAAAAAAAGTTTTTTTTTTCACTTCTGTACTTTGCATAATTCGAATAGGAAACTCATTAAAATAATATAAAATTGAGTGAGTTGACCTTCAGACGAAACGCTAGAGTGATTGCCGTCACTGGGTCCCGCGTCCCGCACAGGCTCTCCGCTTCCACCGACACCGGAACCGGATGGCTGTTACAATAATTACACTCAATATATAAATAACCAATGAATATTAGACTTTTAATCTAAAGTCATAAATAAGTTGTGTCAAAAATCGAACTCGCTCTCGCGAAGTTTTTTCATTTCTATATATAATTTAACCCATTATTTATACGTCTTATGAACATCTGAAATAAATTACTATTTACATTTTTCTTTTCGCCTGCAAATTATGCAAATTACGATGGTTGCAACTTAAATGGTATCAATATAGTAGTATCTAGTATCGTATTTATATAAGCAAATTTACATTCGAAAAATTAAACTTCAGTTTTGTACGTACCTGGTTTGAAGGACCCGGTAGTGACAGGTCCACACTGATACGGCTGGGTCGGTGAACGAGGGTGCGATGTCCATGCTTCGAATCCGGATTCGTCAGTCGGTAGCTAAGCGACATCTCGTGGTTCAAAACCGCTTTTGACGAGTTCACCTTAGGGTAATAACATTGTTAACATAAGTGTGATAATTTTAAGTAATTTTCTATTTAAGTTAAGTAAAAAATGAGCAATGATGGACCTTCTTTTTTCGATTAGTAAGAGTATAAATTTACTAAAATAAACTCTTTATAACATGAGTACAGGTATAACATGAGTCCGACTCTGTATCATAATGTTAGTATTGTCGTATTGTATTCCGAAAACGTTAGCAAGAAGTGTTCAACTAAAGCAAAGTATAAGTAAGTAAACAACTATAAAAAAATTAAAAAAAAATATATATATATAAATTACTTTACGGATTTTATCGCGTTTATTTACATTTTAAATTCCCGACGTTTCGAACACTTTCCAGCGGCCGTGGTCACCGTAATCCGTAAAGTAATTTTATTTAATAATATATAATATTCAGCAAAGCAATAGAAATAATTAAAATATATATAATAATAAAAATATAATAATAATAATAATAATATATATATATATATATATATATATATATAATAATAAATAAATAAAATATATATGTATCTTATAATATAATGAAATAATTATAATTACCTAATAATTTGAAAACAACAATATTCAATCAATAATAACCTCATAACCATAAACAATTATGAACTCTACTGCTAATAACCTGAGTGTAGTAGAAGAAATTTTAATATTCAATCAAATAAATAAATCAAACAAAGTAGGACAAGTGTATGACTGTCGTTTATTTAAAAAAAACATGGTACAGGAGTGTATTAGGCGTTAATGCCTACATAAGAGACTTTCTAATCGTCCATATTCTATTTATGTTTTGTACAAATTAAGTTTAGCAAAGTATTGGATCTACTACAATACGTATTTGACACACAGAATGCAGAAAAAATAACTTGATACGACTAAAAAACCCATAAGAGAGCCAAATAACATTCGGAATTTATATCAACAATCACGGGAGCTTCTAATAGCGTCAAAGCATACGGCTGTTTTAAATATTGCATCACAAATTAAAATACACGCCGTATTAAACCAATTGAAAAGCTTTAAGTACAAACAACATAAGACCTTGTCCGTAGTATTACTAAATTTTAATTACGTACATAATTTTTATTTTCCACTTCATCGTATTGCATATTTTACATGAATTCATAACAAATTTGGCGATAGTCATTACTCATACGGTATATAATTACTCATTTATCACTTACCGGGTGTACGCTATCACTCTGCTTATCCACATGTCGGAATATGGTGAAGGGGCTATGGTACAATGGGTTCAGGTCTTTAGCGAAGGTGACCCCCGGTATCGGGTAGTCGTCCCACTCGAGGAAGCAGGCCTCCATAGCGGGATGGAAGCCTGGGAACACCTCGCTCTCGCTGATGCCGTTGATGTACGGCGGGTGGCTGTGGCCGCGGCCGTGTCTGGGGTGCGAGGACGTGCCGATGTGGCTGCTGCGATTTTTGGCCACCTGCGAGATAAATGAGAGATTACAATCCCTCCTTTTTTCATCAAGCTATCATTAGATCAGTTATTAATCGGCTAACATCGGCTAACAAACACACGGAATTTTGTAAGCACCCAACACTTACCTTATCCAATACCCTCATGTGCCATTGACCGAACTGTTCGTGCAGAGTGTCGCGCTCATGGGGTGCCAAGGCGGGATTTAAGGCCGCGAGACGCCATAGCACTACCACCTGGTAACAACAGAATAGACAATAATAAAATTTAAAAATATTTCCAACGACTTCAACAAAACCAAATAAGATCCTGAATTTATATAAAGTAAGGTTTATGTAAACAAACTTAAATGCCATACTAATATTTGTCTCAAATTGGTTAGTAATCGCTTAATGACGTTTGTTGGTTTTGACGCTATGTTTTTGATATCAGACATCATCAACGTCGCCATAATCATCCTTTGTAAGGCCTATATATACATAGGCCTATTCCAATTCAAATTCAAATATCTTTGTTCAACATGGGAGCGATACCTACAGTCAGTTATTGATTGTCAAAAATCTACCACCGGTTCGGAAAAGGACGCCTATAACCTGAGAAGAGCCGGCGAAAGAATCTCAGCGGGACTTATTTTTCGTCATCTTTTACAATATATTATTGACACAATAAACAAACAAATAAAAGCATAAAATTATGATATTGAAAAACGTCTAGAGACCAAGCATTCCATTACCAGAGTGTGTTATGATTCAAAAACTCATTCACATTGTAATAGCCTTTAACACACAAACGTTCCTTGACAGCATTTTTAAATTTATTAATGGACAAATCTTGAATGAACGCCTAAACGGCCAATCGACCGCTACTCGCTGCCAACTTGGAGCTGCTACTTCACGAAGATTGCATCCTACCTGGTCGGAGGTCTACCAACGCTCCGTTTCCCATACGCGGTCTCCACTCCCAGAACTTTATTGGCCCATCGGCCATCCGTTCTTATGACTATATGACCATAGACCATATGGCCCACTGCCACTTCTGAAGAGCTAATCATTTGCACTATACTGTCTTGTGACTTTGGTTCTTTGACGGATATTTACGATAGGAATTTTATCCGACAAAGAAAGTCTGAGTATGGTGCGCTCCAAAGTGCCTAAAACTACGGCAAACTAATGTATCATAGATTGTATAAATCCAGAACCAGAACTTGAGAACCAATTTATTTGGTTCTAAAATGGACCATTTACATTGGTCTAATTTTGGTTTCGATGGTTTTTAAACGTGTTTATGGCTACGCTCCAGGCCTTATATGACCTTATATGAACAAAATGCCCATTGTTTCCTTAAATACTCCGTATTGATTCACATTTTACAGATAATGTTTGTATTTTATATAAGTTGTTATTTACCTCTAAGAGTAAAGTACAATAATTTGGTGGTTAGGTTATTTTGCGATGACTGATGACCATGTTTTAGCGCTATCCGCAAGACGTACTTTAAGCTCGCAATCAATTAATATTGATGTTTTCTACATCAGAAGCAAAGTAGATTCGGGATTAATATAAAAATTGTAATCCATGCTAACGAAGTGTCGTCGTAATCCTGCCATTTTTATTTATCAAATCTCAAATGTCGCTCAGGTACCTCAAATAACGCGATTACGATGCTGTTATTGGTTTTGATATTGGTGCTATAATTGTTTACTTCATCTCCGTGCCTAATACGTTATAGTTGGTGACAGCATTATATAATGCTATTATAGGTTTATATAGGCACCTAGTGATTCCTACAGCGTCACAGTAGTTTTGTTTCTTTTTATTGCCAACGAAGGTAGGCCAGCAATCAGGTCAGATCACCGACGCCTCTGGACATCGGGAATACTGGAGGTATCACCAATGCGCTGCCTACATGAGATATAGGATGTTTTGTCTCTTTTACCCAGCAAATAGCTGGCTGGAAAACCCAGCTAGCGATAACATTTCATTACGCTGATATTGATAACCCGCTTGGTGACTTAATGACGTACCAAAGGGTGTGGCAAACAAAGTGTTTTCTTGTGTTAAGATGAAAGATGAAAGTGACAAAATTAAATCTATATTTTGCACAAGCTTTGTTTAATTTAGGACTAGATGTAGTGTCAATCGCCAAAAAAAACACATTATTATTAAATCTCATATGCATAAAAACACATTTCAGTGTACTCCAAAACTATTCTTTTGGCAGAACCAGGTCTATAGTTCCAATAGTCAGTTGCAACCTTCAGTGGTAAAGAGAAATCTATTTGTTCCAATAGTCAGTTGTAACCTTTAGTGGTAAAGAGAAGTCTATTTGTTCCCATAGTCCAGTTGTAACCTTTAGTGGTAAAGAGTAACATACTGAATAGTATACACAGTATTACCTCATCGCACAAGGACGAGCAGGCGTGTTGTGCGGCCGAATTGCCTCCGCCGCCGCCATGCTTCCCGCCTCCGGTGCCTCCACCCCAAGCGACTAAGGCCGCCTTCGTGCTGTACCACCATACTATAATCTGTTGTAAACAACATTATTTGAGTGTTAAAACCTAGATATATATAACTAAAACGCTTAATGTAACGGAACAAAATTATTCGTGGCAAAGACATGGTAACATTATCTTCGATCGATGTGGGTTATTCTAAGCCGTTACTGTATGTGCAGTATAAGAGTACGAGCAGTTATATCAGTATGTATGGTTTGAAATAAAAAAATGTTTATATACTTTGGGACGTTGCCTTTTTATCTATAATAATATAATAAAGAGGAAAGGTTTGTTTGACAAGGCTTCGGAACTATTGAACCAATCCGAAATATTCTTTCACTACTAGAGAGCTCGAGTAACATAGGTTTAAGAGGGTATTGCCCTATTGAAAACCATTTAAAAAAAATTACAAATAACAAGAGCAAAGCCGTGGACGGTCCGCTAGTGTTTTATAAATACAGATAGGTATCTATAAATAAACGTCCACTCTTAATTTGGAAAGCTTCGATACCCTTTGAACTACAAAACAGCGACAGTTATTTTTTGCTACTTCTTCGCGATGCAAACTAAGCACTGTAATGACGCTATTCTACCTCCGATGAACATTACACACAACTTTCGAGTAAAAGTTTCAAGAAAGTGTTTGTAATGCTTAAAAGAACACTGACAATGACGACACATAAAGAAAAATAGTCAAACAAAATAATAAGAAAAATAGTATAAGAAATCAATTACAACACAAAACGATGTACGAAAAGTAATTGAAAATATCACTATCAAATCGTTACACTTTCATGAGGCCCTAAAACGTGACTAAGCTTGACTTTCGCAAAGCGATTGTAATGCAAAAATTAAAAAAAAAACAAGAAAAAGACCGTCATTAAAAACGCTAACAAAATATCTAAACTTACTAAAATTGTGGTATTTGACGTCAAAACGCATACATTCAAAACATTGCCATCGCACTTGAAGCATAAAACCAGGGTATTATTTACTTACCCCGTTATAACATCTAAAACCTTATTGTTTTACAGAGCCTACACAAAGAAGCGACCAGTCACGCTATACAAGCATAAACAAGGCGTGAAAATGTTAAGGTGCGTTCACATTTGAGGGCTAAGCCTATAATGTTGGTCTTCTCGAATATTCGGTAACATTATGCACACGCGACGTGTTTAATGATGTGGCAGCAATGCAATCATATAATTAACCTGCTAAAACTCGGTATTTCTATACACCATAGATTTGCTCGTCATTTTAAGAGAACGTTAGGTTTTCTTTCACTAAATATAACAGAAAAATTGTGTTCTGCACACTACTGGTAGCCGTTACTTGCGTACTATGCCCTTTGGTTATGAGAGGCCCACAGCCTGTTATATTATAATCGTCAAGGTAGTTTAGACAAAGGTCCGCCAGCTATTTGTAGCATTCAACAACACGTATAAAGTACAGAGATCAACGCCTAACACATTTCTTAGAATTTAATAAAGCAACCAAACGAACAGGGGCTTTACTTGATGTTAAGCGATACGCACTTCTACCCCGACCGTATTGCCCTTTACACCAGAGTCAAAACAAAATGCAGACCTAACATCTCAAAACATTACTGGCTCGTCTCGCAGCTGTATACGCACCCTTACACCAAACCAGAGTTAGTTACCTGTTCGCAGGCCATGACCTCCTCCGTGATGATCTCTAGCAGCGGTATCGCATTCCTATCGTTCCGTTTGAACATCTCTCTGACGATGGAGAGGAGGTTCCACATACCCTCCGGCTCCCTCCCCCTTAAAGGTCGCAAAAGGGAGGACCATTCCGCTGCAGCCGGTGGGGCGCTCGTACTTAAGTAATTCACATCGCTAAACAAAAATGAAGGAATGAATACATATATTTACGGCTGATTAAATCGGCCTCTTTTGATTACAAAGACAGAGACAGATTTAAAACCAAAGGACAATCGATCTATTTAAGTGACGACAATTATCTATATATTACAACCAAGCCAAAAAAGTGGTGGAATTGAAAGAAAGGTAGAAAAAAGTAAAGTACAGCAAATAATAAGACTGCAAACATAATTTACTCGCGTAACACAAGTGTACATATCCTCAATCAGTTTGGATCATACATAAAAAAATCTTTGTGAATGCTGATGTTCAGTAGGCCTGTATGGTGGAAAGAGCTAATAAGTATGTGCAGATGGTACACCTTTCTTTTTAAGCAACAGTATTTGTTAAAATTTTAAATAGCAGTGCTGGACTTGGATGTTTTTCAATCAAATATCATTTAAACTTAAATTTAAATGTTTGAATCGAAATGAAGAATTGAATTTGATTATGTTACCCATATTACATAGTAAATTGTTAAATTTATACAAAAAAAAATACTATACAGTTATAAACACAAAACCCATTATATTCCATCCATCTCCAAATAACAACAAAAATAATTGCATTAAAAACAACAATATGCAATAGCCAAAAAGGAGACAAAGGGTGTGAAAGTAAAAATTCAATTTGTTTTAAGTCAACTATTGTTATATAACACAAGGATAATAAAATTACTGCAAAAGACTAAATTAAAAATATTATATAAAAACAGACTAAGTTTCAGTAACAAACCACTCATAAATATTTACTAAAAATATGAATATGATTCACACAAATATTAGATGCAGTATTTTTGTTTCATAATGAAGTTGTTATATGGAGCCATCTTCATTTATATGAAATATAATAGATTTTTGTATTTATAACTATATAGTTAATATTTATTAAATGTAATACTTCACACACTACATTTATACTTTATGAAACAAAGTTGCTTTTACTAGCAAAGCAATTAGTTTTGTAAAATTTGTTGCTTAATTTCAATATGTATGGGGAGTAATAACTTTCACAGTAAAATCAAGTTTTAATAAACAATATTAAAATTGTAAATATGTATAACTAATGTAATGTATAATAAGTTAATTTAAACAAAAAAGTCATGCAGACAAAAACTAACAACAGCTAGAATTTTGATAAGTAAACTTCTAAACTTACCTGAAAACTATAGGAGCAGGCACACAAAACTTGACCAAAATCTTGTTGATGTTATTATGTAGCGTTTTTTCATCAAGGAACCATGATGTATATTCAAAAGCGGAAGCCCCTGCAGTTGGATCAGGAGCTCCACAAGTTGCATTAATTTGATTTGGTTGGGCCGAGAGTAATTCGTCTAAGATACGTTGTGCTGTTGGCAGCACTTGCCTTGGTAGCTCTGATATAAGGTATTGTGCAAATTTTTGCAATTGGTCTCTCCTTAATCTTTGCAGTGATTCCGAGACAGGGGCTCTGAGGCATACTTGTGTTGGCTGTTAAGAACAATAGTAAATGAAAAAACAACATAAGAACATTTCATAATTAGTAGTTAATATATAAAGTAAACATTATCACTAATAATAAAATTTCATAACATTGTAATGAATCAATGAACAAGAGATAAATTACCAATAACAATTTGCTATCTCATTACATAAAATTAATTCTTTGCTACATCAACAAACAGGATTATTTTCATAAACAAAAATAAATAAATACTTGTTTCTTTTTAATATACACAATTTTGTAATAAATACTAAATTAAAAAATAAAAAATATATTTTTTTTAATGAATTAATACTCAAAATAAAATGTTTTCAAACATTAATTCATTGATAATATCTATATCAATTTAAATCACACCTTCTGATGAAACGCACATTGCTGCTAAACACAATGCTAAGTGGGTATAAAAAAAAATTATATACAAAACACTCACTAAATGTATCCTGTAGAGGCAAACAGCAACTATGTGTGAACACCAGTGTGCCGAAGATGAACATGTGCAATTGCATGAGGAAATCCTTTGTCTGTCAAATGTGACTGCCACATTGAATTGAGCTCGTGGCATACTAAGTACAACAGTAGCTGATAAGTGAAATCCTAAAAAAAAATTAACAATGAGTATAAACAGCAGAGATATTATCATACTGAATTTATATTCCAACTGAAATATTTGAAACTTATCTTACATCTCTTTTAAGTTTTGAATTAAATACTAAATATATAAATTTAATATTCAATTTAGTGTTTAATTAAATTGATAAATAATGAGTAATTTACAGCATTTACTTTAAAAGATTACCTTATACTTAGTTAGTGGAAAGGATACTTGTTCAAATGTAATCAGTGTTATAGTAAACAGTCAGTTAATACTTACCAATTTGTAAGACATCTTTAACAGCCCTATCTCTGAAAAGGTGTTCTCCCCTTTGAAACTCATCGGAAGATCCATTAGCAAGACAAGAGTACAGCCGGATGTCATCTTCACTGTCAGGGAAACTCCAAAACGCAATTTGAAGTTGTAACTGTTCCGGAACAGGTGGATACACATGTTCTACAAGCTCGAATGGTATATTACATGCTACACACTTTGCAGCTAGCTCACTTAGTGTAGACACATTTTTATCTAAAAACAAAATTACTATTAGAGGCTTGCACAAAAATAGTTCAGTTTAATTTATACATAAATCATTTTATCAGAGTCACAAGCCATTAGTCAGGGAAGAGACTTAAGTCATAAATTTTTTTTAAGTTTGTTGTATTATTAACCTTTCCCCCATTTTATATACTAATTACATTACATACACATAAGCTGAGCATAACATTCAATTAGACACAAAAATTGTGATTGACTTTGATCACTTCACACATTTCAAGAATAAACAGTGAAAGTTGTGAAAGTTTTTTAGCATCAATGAAACTCTAAATTTGTAAAGTAAATAAAACACTGAAAGTGAAATACAAACAAAGAATACTCCACAGTAATTGGCACATATTCGAAACCAAAGCTATTATTATTAACTGCTCTGTCAAGTCAAAGGTAAATGACTTCACAGCACCTGTTCTTTATGCCATTGTACGTATAACACACGAACGTACGTATATGATGCCGAAAAATTCAATGAAAATAAAGGTATTATATGTGTTAATTTCCACAGCATACATTATTTGTACGATGGATCATAATGTTCTTGGTAACGACTACATTTTAACAAAGTATTCTATTTTTGTTTCGGACTAACGAAACAAAGGATCAGCTGTAATGGGTTACCTTGAACGTTCTTTTTTACGGAACGAGTGCCGAATGAGCTTTGTATTATAGGTCTCTTCCATCCCCGCCAATTGTTACAAAGACTTTCTGGTTCGGAACTCCAGCTACAAAGTGAGTCTTCTTCAAATCGTTCGGAATCTTCAAAGCTGAAATGATCACCTTCTTCCCAATCGAGGAGAGGCGATCCCACGTCGACCGGGGCAGCTTGACGAGCCCCTTTTCCATTGCTGTTAGATGCCCCCGCCACTTTATCTTAATTTATGAAAAATTCAAAATAAAAGTAGCTGGATGACTGCAGCGAATTGCCACAGGGGGTATCCACGATGACTAAACGGGCATACTCCTCTATGCGATGCAGGTTTTATGTAATGAGACAGAAACTTTCGAAATAAATATGCCAAGAAAAAAGATACATTACAAACTTAAACCTCTGAAGCACTTTCGATTCAGAAATCAAATATCTAAATAAATTCCCATCTAGCACAATAACAAATATGGCCGAACAACGTCCCGTCCCGTCCCGTCCCGATCACCCCGTTTGGCTCAATTTTATGAACTGTGAACTTCACATTTTAGTTGAATTAAGTCGCCAAAGATGTCACTTAACATGAAATCTGAAGAATTTATTTGAAAGTTAAAGTTGATAGATGGTGTTAAAAAATATTATAAATCCGATGATGTTAATTCCGCTTACTAATTTATCATTTTTTTTTTCTATACTAATAAAAATAAAATATAATATAGTTTAAATACTAAAAGCTTTATCACAAATGCATTGAACAACCCGTTAACACACAAACGTTTTAAAGCTTTATTATATATACCAAATTTGAAATCGTAAAATAAATATTTATCTATTTATGCTTTTATGAAACAATAAGTTGTTCCAAAAATTGTATTGAAAATATGTACCATTATTTTAAATATTACATATTTTATTGCTGATATTTTATTATTTGGAATAACTATTAGAAATACACGAAGAAATATCTTTATTTTAGTTTTGATAATATAGACGTATAAAGGAAAATTTTACGTTATATGACTGTAAAAAATATTATTCACTTTATAGATGACATAGTGCAATGTAAATGAAAGAAATTTGAGCCATTGGGAAAAACTAATAATGTGTGTAAATTATTTATATTATAAAATACTGAACCTTGTCAAATTATTCCTAAATATCAACAATAAATCAAGTATTCGCGTAAAAGAGAAGATAATTTTACACAGGCGACATTGATATCTGAAAAGAGAAAATGTCTGTCGATTGATTTATGTCAATGTGTCATCTGTGGTGAAAATAAGATTGTTCTCGATTCTTAAATTTCCTAATTCATTGCCGCAAACGTCTTAACATTATTGAAAATATCCCAAGTGAATTATACATTAAAATGACACAAAAAAATTGTCGATAGCTTACTTTCTACGCAAATATTTATTTATTAAATCTTTTAATCTTTAAATGTTTTTAACATAAGTTTGAATAGGTTACCTTTTTGGTAATCAAATTTGTTATCATTTCAAAACAGACGATAGAAAAACAAAGAATATGTTTTGTTGGGGTAATGCAACTCATCATGAATTATGTATAAATGGTCCAAGTGCAAAAGATCTGGTAAGAACGTTATTACGTTTTTGATATGATTTGGTATATATTTATTTTCATATTAATTATTATATATTCATTACTTATCACATATACTAGATCGATTAAACATACTCTCTTTTTTCCTATATGCTTATCATCAGTTGTTGCAACAAATGTCTGTAATTACAAATCATTAAATTAAACATTTTCTTATAGGTAATAAAGCCTACATTATCAAATTGGAAGGAAAGTAACCACTTACAGTTTGTGGCAGCCGGAGAATTTCATAGCTTATATCTTACTAATCAAGGTTATTTGTATTCATGCGGGAATAATGATGTGGGTCAACTTGGTCGCCAAACAGAAAGCACTGATGGTGAATCCCCAGGTATTAAAATTACATATTAATTTTATTTTATGGACTGAGATTAAGTTTTTTTTCTTTTATTTATTTAAACTTCTTGCACAAGTAGTAAAGAGGTGGATTAATGCTTTAGGCATTTTCTCCCAGTCAAACTTTTTTTCAATATAGTTACTATGCTTTTCTTGCTCATTGTAATAAGAAATCATTTACAGTATGTTGAATGTTTTAAACAATAAAATGTATATTTCTAACAGTATTATCATCCTTTACTCCCAAATTTAATAAAGTCTAAGTTGCAAATGTTTTTATTAAATAATAAAAAATCTAAATTTTGGATCTGTCTAGAAAAGACAGCCTTTGTGTTCTATTTTCTCAATATGCATGCAAAGTATAATTTGTCAGCAAATTGATAAAAGATTTTTTGAGATAATTAATAAATAACAAATCTTTTTTTTAAGAATGTATTCATATGGATATAAATGTGTTGTTAGATAACCATAAAGTTTTCAATAATTTAATTATTTATATTATCTTTCATTAACTCCGGGGTCTAGCAGTTTTGGACCTTGCTTTATAAATTGGAGGTTCCTGGTTTGAATCCTGCGGAAAACAAATTTATGTTGTTGTTGTTTTCTGGTTGGTAAGGACAATTTGGGCCGAGCACCCAATTGTCTGAAAAGTAAGATGATCCATAAGTAGGATGGGCATGTAAAAAGTCGGTCCACCTATCAACTCGCATTTGACCAACATGGTGGGATATGAGATATGTTCATAGTGTTGTTTTATTTTAGATCTGGTGGAAACATTCAAAGGTTGTGCTATATCAACAGTAGCATGTGGTGTTCAGCATTCAATGGCACTTGATGAATGGGGACAACCCTTCAGTTGGGGTTCGGATAGTATGGGACAGCTGGGAAGTAACCTTGGTGCTCATGCTCAAGATAAGCCAAAGATTATCAAATTCCTAGCTACCAAAAATGTTATACAGATTTCATGTGGATCATATCATTCTATAGCACTAACAAACAGTAAGTAATCTTTTAAATAAACTTCTACAAATACATTAATCTCAACTAAGCAAAGCTTGTGTTCTGTAATTCTATCATTTCAGGCTTATTATAAAGATTAATATTATTTATAAGATGCAATTGAATTAGGCACATAAAACCTACTTTCAAAATTAAGAATAAATTTTGAATGTAAAGTATAACTTGAACAACATGTGACACATTAAATATCTACTATTATAAATAATAAATATATACTATATTAATTTTAAATAAAATAATTAAGTTATTTTAACTTTGTTAGATGGTGATCTCTATTCATGGGGAGCTAATAGCTATGGACAATGTGGCTTGGGGAATATGACTAACAAGGAAACCACACCGCAACAGATAACATCATTGCTTGGTGTGCCCATTACATTGGTGGTTTGTGGTAGCAACCATACATTTGTCTTATCTAAGTAAGTGACAATATCATATCTTATGTAAAATTTTTTAGTTAAAATTAAAATTTAACATTAATTTGTGATATTTTTTAAATTTGTGCCATATTATTATATTTATTAAATTACACATATGGACTGTTTATGTTGTCTCATACTGTATGGGATAATTTAAGGGAATGGTTTCATGTGGTAATTGTTATCTTGCCAGAAACTTTTAATTTATTTGTGATATAAACTTTGATTATTATTTTTTTATTAATACCAAGTATTTGTGGCCATAATTATATCTAAATTTTATATTGATATGCAATCACCTGTGGTAGATCCCTTTCTACAGGGGACCATATGGGGCCATCGGGCTATCCGCAAAGCAGTAGTGTGAAAACACTACTGTGTAATGGTTTGAAGGGCACCGTAGCCAGCGTATTTATGGGTAAACGGGACTTAACATCCTATGTCTCACGGTAGACAGCTGATGGTGATACCTGTATTGCCAATGTCTATGGGTGCACTTTCCATCAGATGGACTGCTCGTCTACTTGCTTAAGCAATAAAAAAAAATGTATTACCAATTGTTACTCAGAATGACATTTTGCATAAACTCAGGGCTGTAGTCATAATACTTTTAAATTAAGATGCACTTGTAGTTAACAATTTTCTTATTGATTATTTATTGTAGATCTGGTGCAGTTTTTGGTTGGGGTAAAAATAACAATGGACAATTAGGCTTGCAAGACAGAGAAAGCAGATACTATCCAACTCATTTAAAAACATTGAGAAATGTGAAGGTACTTTAGTTGTTCTTATATGCTACATATACCAAATAATTGTATAATAAGAAAAACATTGAAAATTTAACTTATATTGTGTTTACAATGTCCAGTTTATATTACTTACCATCTTTAAGAGATAAAATTAGGTAGTAAACTTGACATGCTAACAATTCAAGCATTGTTTATTTCATAGCATGTTTCAGTCATATGGTTAAAACTTTCATTCCATTGAATGGTTGAACTAGTATTTTTTACTATTGTTAACCTTAATATTATCATTGATGTCAGCAAAAAGAAAACATAGAGAGTGAACAACCATAGTTTAGTTTGCATGATGATATGATTTGTTTAAAGTGTTTTAATTTACGACACTGATAAATGACTAAAACGAATGTTTGTAAAGTAGGACTTTAATGAATTAAATTTTCCTCAATGACTAGTTATGCTATTAATATATGTGAACTTACTATTTCAATTTTTTTTTTATTTGCATTTTTTTTATATATCAATGTTAATTTTTTTAGGTTTGCCATATATCATGTGGTGAAGACTTTACAGCATTTTTAACATTAGACGGTGGTGTTTTTACATGTGGTTCAGGGGAATATGGTCAAACTGGCCATGGGACTACAAAGGATGAATTAGTTCCTAGAAAGGTTAGTCAATACATATACTTTTTACTGTAGTATGTAGGAAATTTAAAAATATTAATAAATAGACTAAAGCTGGATATGCGGAAATATCTAAAATTATATTTTTAAAAAAAAATATTGTCAGGTGAATAACATTGCATATTTAATGTTTTTAATTAATAAAATAAGGTAATATGTTGGTATACAACAACAGAGTTGTTCCATTATCAAAACAAGCTAGTCTTTTATAATTTTATTACACCAATTCAAATCAATTTCAGTAGGATGTCTACAATTGCAGAAATAAAATTACTGATTGGTACTTAGCAAATGATAAATATTTTTTCAAGTTGCTGCAACCACTATACAGGTATCACTTTAATAATTCGATAATGAATGGTATTAAAAATATTTTTACAACAATCATTATTGGGGTGCTATGTCAATTTATTATTACGTAAATATGCTTTTAAATCTATTATTCACTTTACCATAGCTACTCCAATTGTGATCAGAAAAAGAAATTACTTATATAGGATATTCTGAAAGCACCATATATGAAACAATTATAAAGTATAATAATGAATACTAGCAAATAATTTTATTATTCCAGTCAACTGGTACTAATTAGATGTCCTATAGGCATCTTTTGACTTAGTGTTATTGGCATTTGCTTTACCACAGTTTAGCCAATTTAGGAATTTACATATAAAAAGATTAATGTATAACTCAATTGGCGCCAAAAGGAAGTATTATAGGTAAGATATTGCAAGAACAAGAACGCAAGTTTGCTTCGGGCGCCATTAGTGTTTGGCTATAGATTTACAAACTACTTTAGTACTAAGGGCTTATATTTTAGAATTTAGAGGTCATGGATGTTGAATCCTGCTGGGGACTCAACTACTTTCCTAAATTGTTTCCTAGTTCGTTTGGGCAATGCGGGCCGCCCACCCGATTGCCTGTAAAGTAATCATGATCCATAGCGTCCCATGGTCTTTGACAGTGGAAGAAGAAAGAGAGCACCGGTGTCTGTACACTTGTGCACTATAATATCTCCTGCGTAGTAGGCTGACTTCTTATATAGATCGGTCGCCGTTATCGAAATCGGCACGGAGAAATATATGTTATAGGCTTTCTTTGTATATATATATATTTTTAGGTAATGGAACTAATGGGCAGCACAGTGACCCAAGTAGCTTGTGGCCGTCGCCACGTGCTCTGTCGTGTCGGGGATCGAATCCTGGCCTGCGGTTACGGTGCCCGGGGCCAGCTGGGATGTCCCCACATGGCCTTCGCTCTGGTGCCCACTCCGGTACTCTTCACTCCCAATGATGACTCGCCGGTTAGTATTTTCCTTTTATGATAATATATATTTCGTTAATATTCTTTTAATTAGTTAATTGATTGTAACTAACAGATTTATATTTTCACTGTTCTGGTGCAGGGAATCAATCTTTCTACTGTAGTATTTGCGTTAATGAGTGCCGTCCTAATTTGTTGTTTAAATCGTTGGTTTTGGTTTAGTCATCGTGTTTATGAATACGATTATCTGAACCTGTTAGTGCATAGAACATCGAAATGTTTCAATTATTAAGGTTATATATGCAAAAAAAAAAAAATTAGATAGATTCTTTCTGTTATTGGTGTTGAATATTTCGTATCGTTTCACGCATATGATTCATTTTAATTGACAAGTTAAACTAAGACGTGATTTCTTTTCTATGCAGACTGAACATGCGGGACAAAGTAAAGTGAATAATGATTTAATTGCCTTAATGCACTAATAGCCGTTCTATTTAGTTGTAGTTATATGTCAAACTCTATCTCGCTACGTTACACTGTATTCAAGCTAAATAAGACATGTTACTAACGCAGTCCAATGAATAATATCAATGGCACCAGAACGGTTTCTTATTGGTGGACGGCCGCCATATTGAATTTTTGTAAAAGCACCTACAAGGTCCCCTTTTTACTGGGGACCGTCTGGGTTGGTACCACCGCGGTGCCTATTGCCGCCGCAGAGCAGTAGTGTGACAACGCTACTGTGTTCCGGTTTGAAGGACACCCTAGCCAGCCTATTTACTGGTTAAACGAGACTTAACATCCTATGTCTCAACTCAGGCTGCGCGTTGGTGATACCACTAGTATTGCCAATGTCCATGGGCGTCGGTGACCACTTTCAATCAGCCAATTGGCCCGACTGTCAGGTGTAGTCAATAAAAAAGAAAATCTCCCATCGTTTTGGCGCCAATTTTGATTTAACATTTGATATAACACTGCTCATGTGAATTCCATGTCTTTTTACTACGGATATTAATACTATATTTTTTTCGCTTATCTTGCATGATATCATTTAGAACTTAATAGTTTTTTTTTATTATTTAGCTCTAGGTTGTCTGTATTGTTTTCAAATAGCGTTTGCAATTATTGTTTTAACTAGAAATAGGAACCCGCTGATAGAGTAAATCGATTTAAGAATTAGCTCCTGGTGTTCAGTTTGAACGCATTCGCAGATGCCGCTGTTGTATTTTAAGCTCGTGTTGAGCGTATCACTAACGGATTGGTATGCTTTCCGTAGCCAAAGAAGAAAGCAAAGCTCGAGCCGGCTAGGACTCCTAAACACGGCGGCGCGCGGTTCCCTAAAATTGACGTTGAGTTTTATCCATTTTTAATTTTTTTTTTCTAATATTTAGTACTTTGCTCTTTTACGTTCTTAAGTCATGTGTTAGATAGTTTGTTTAGTGGGACCTTTCTTTTTATACACGTAGTACGTATGAACTTGACACATGGTTGTATTGTGAAAAGAGTGGAGACTGTCCTGTTTGATGTTCTCGTTTGGTGATTGTTGTAATTGAACCCACAATTCCAATAATAATAATAATAATAAGTAAAGAAATACTATATTGGGGTCCTAAGGTGTAAAGAGATAATTGAAACAATCCAGTCATATTTATAAAATTATAGCTTAGAAAAGAATTGAGAGTCCAAAGCGGTTCAAAGATCTTGTGTCCGTCAATTCTATCTTTTATTTTTACCACGTATAGTAAAATATTGTTTTTATTAAGTTTTTAAGCGCTTGGAAAATTTTAATGAATCGAAAGTAGCATAATAATATTTTAAATCACTTAATTATTATTTCTTTTATTTACGCGATTATAATCATATCAAATCCACTAATTTACGGATTTTTCGCGTTACTTAAATATATTTATTCCGGACGTTTCGTTCTTTTCAGCATCCATGATCACGGGCAGACTGCCGTGTCCGGAATAAATATATTTAAGTAACGCGAAAATCCGTAAATTAGTGGATTTATTCATAATATTTTTACATCTATAAAAATAAATAAAATTAATGTGTCTGTTTGTAACATCAAAATAATTATTCTTAAATTGTGATATATTATTGATACGTATACACAATATACTATTTTTGTCTGTCCGTCTGTTTGTTCTGGCTAATCTCTGCTATGGCTGGTCCGATTTTGACGGGACTTTCATTGATGACTGAAGATACTTGATAAAACTTTGAGTAACTTAACCAATTTTTATGTATTACCACGCGGACCAAGTCGCAGGCAGCATCTAGTCGATAATAAATCTTTCTAGTTTCTAGTTATTGTATTAAATAAAACATCACTACGTTGATCTACAAAATGATATTTGTTACGCATGTATGTAAACGTTACACTTTCACAAGTATACGGCCGTGAACTTGTACCTATCTATATTGATCGTTTGCCCTTGCGAGGACTATTAATACGCTTGTCGATGAGTTCAAAGTATTCAATATGACATGTCAGTGAAGGTTGATTGATTTAGTTCTTTGGCCTTGGCGAATCGATATGGAACCGAATGGTAATCGATGTGTTTTATACACGATGTACTTCGTTTCCATCATTGATTCTTAAACGTTTTGAATGTTGGAAGTGTTCAAATTAACTATATGTATTATATAATAGAATTAAAACTAAACAAATAATCATAAGAGACTAAAAATACATTTTAAAAATTCACACACATTATCATATTTTTATTGGTAAGAAAATTATTAAAAAGTTATAAAATCCTATTAAAAAGGTGATCATTGGATATATTGTGCAATGAAAATTATAGGCCGTATTATATAATAATATTTGTTAAATATAAACCATAAAAAGTACAAAACATTCATAAATAAGTGAAATAAATGTTGTATTTTTTATTTCAATTAGGCATATGTTTCCAAATTTATCTTTAGCAGCTGAAGACAAAGTTTTTACTACGGTAATATTATAATAATGTTCTGATTAAATAATAAGGCAATGAAGACATGTTGATTGCACATTCAATAAAAATTAGATTCCATTATTGGTATAAGACAAAAAATATTGCAATTCAAAACAAACCTAGTTTTCTTTGAGAATCGACTATGTTTCTAAAAATTATAGAAAATTCTTAATGACTGAGCTCCTTTGTGACATCATTTACTTTATTCTTCATTAACGCATAGTACTAGATTTTATTTTCGCCATTAGAGAGCTTTTCACATACAGCGTCAATACAATACATACTTTCTTTAACATTCAAAATCACTTTTAATTTATGTAAAGTATAATAGTGATTGATTGTTTCATTATTTAAACATCTATATTCACTCGAAACAAATTACAACTATACATGCAACTATATAGTAGTTAAAATTAAAAAATTAAGAAATCGAAAGATATGTCAATTTTTTTAAAAACTGACGGTCATTCGAAAAACATAGAGATACAGACATATACCAACTTAGTCTGCCAGTGATCATGGATGCTGAAAAGAATCCGAAACGTCGGGAATAAATATATAAAAGTAACGCAAAAAATCCGTAAATAAGTGGATTTGATTTGATATATAGTAGTGTTCGACCAAAATTTCAGTTTCGGTTTCGGCCGGAAAACTAGTTTCGGTCGGTTTCCATATTAATCTATCTTCTCTCACAACCATGTGTTAAGTTCGACCTCGTCTCTTAGACTACACCGGGCCGAACTAGATCAGAAATCTATTATACAGTATTTAATTCCGAACGCCAAAATAAATAGCTATCATATTAATGGATCGCGCTTAGCAGTGAACACCAATCGTTAACCTTTGCATTTTGACGTCATAAAAACGTTCTGTTAGATTTATTTCTAATCTTTTTCGGCTCGTGTTTAAACATTAATTTATCATAAATCTCATGAAGGATACTCCTTGTTCGCAGTTCACTCCGGAAGCTTTCGGTGGTCCCATAAAAGTGTTCGCCGGCGGTGACCACAGTTTTTTGTTGATAAGCAACGAGAAAAATGCGCCAGTGGACTTTAGGGTGCCGGATGCGAAGAGGCAGATACTGAGCTTGAGCCTGCCACGCCTCGCGGCGTGCGAGATGTTTAAGGATGACGAATCGGTCAATCAAGTGAGTAAACCCGTGTTATAAAGCATTAGCATGAGATGATCCACTGCTGGACACAGGCCTCCCATAATACACCTCTATCCATTAGACTCTAATGGGTCCAAAAACCCTTTAATCATTAGAGGGTTTTTGGACCGTATACCCACCACGTTGGTCTAATGCGGGTTGGTGGGTGGATCGACTTTACATGCCCATTCTACGCATGGATCATCTTACTTTTCAGACAATTGGGTGATCGGCACAAATTGCCCTATCCAACTAGGAAACAACAATGAACGTTTGTTGAGTACAGAACAGAATTCGACCTCGACCTCCGGTTTCTAAAGCATACGCCCATACCACTAGGCTACAGAGGCATTAGAAGCTGAGGTATAAAGAGCTCAAATCCCTGGAATAATCGTAAAAATATTGTTATTGTGCTTCTCAGACTAAACTTTGATGTATTTAATAGTTGACTAATCGTTTAATCTGAACGTTTGGTCAACATAACAAAATATAAACTGTGATAATTAACATTAAGATGCACTATATATGCAGACTTACATGCACTCCCTCTTAATTTACTATAGTACACATTGTACAATGTGAGGGATAGGTAATAGGATCCCTAGAGAATTTTACATGCTAGTTCAATTGTTCACTTGACCATATTCTATGCGGATTATCAAAAAGCGTAAGGTCAGAATGTTTCGATCGAACTTACTAAATATCGTCAACGAGAAGTTGGTAAAATTACGGTTTATAAAGCGCAAGTCACTAAACTTAGAACCGTTAAACAAGCCGTTTTGTGTGAAAAGTCTTGAGTGGATTCTTTATCGTAAAAAGAGAGGGAAACTAACTAAAATTTAAAACTGTTAATGAATTACTTCGTTAATAATATTTCTTCAGATAATATGTATACACGGTGGGCATTATAATTTCGCTACAAGTCATTAAAGACTATTTTTTTACATATCTCTCATAAAGTTTACTTTGCGACACAAATAAATTTAATCTTTATTAAAAATACGTCTTTCTACTAAATGTTTTAACATATTTCTTGTGTTACCGTTTAGGATCTAATGGCATACTTGGAGACGGTGTTTGGATCGCTCGCCTGCTTGAACGGCTCCTTCCTGATCGGCGAGAGCGGCCATTTTGGGTGCAACACCAAAGTGCCCGGCGTCGACCTGAAGAAGGCAGAGGAGGCGTTCACTCTCATCAGTCGCTTTGAGAACTCTTCTATAAAAGATTTAGTAAGTAGTAGGATAATGGTTTTTTCTTTATCGTAGTTATTTATTTAGTTGTTATGGAATCGGCTTTTATTTTAGCTTTCTTATTTCTCTCTCATTGCACAATAATAGATAGTAGCAAATCTGGCAGATTCAGGTGTCTATTAAAAGTATTATAACCGATAATCAGAAACATGAATGGTTTTGAAGCTTGGGTGTTTTTGCTCTTATTATTTATTTATTTTATTTATTTATTCTTTTGCACAATTACATATACAAAGAGCGGGCTTAATGCCTTAGGCATTATCTAACAGCCAACCTTAGGAGGTTATGAAAAATTTAGCGTGGGTGCTCTTAAGGTACAATATGAGAATAACAAAGAATCAAAATAGGTGTAAATTCGAGATAAAATTCTAGTACAAGGTAGAAAATATATTATTTAATAAATAACGATTAATACACTATAGGCATACATAAACATAAATATGTATATATAAATATATGCTTACTTATGCATACATATATAATATAATATAATATATATCAATATATACATATACACAAATATGATTACATCATCAGCCTTTGTTAGTCCACTGCTGGACATAGGCCTCCCTAATACACCCTATCCATTGGGGTTTTGGACCGTATCCCACCACGCTGGTCCAATGCGGGTTGGTGGGTGGACCGACTTTTACATGCCCATCCGACGACAAATATGATTATAAATACATAATTACAAAGTCATATTCCTCATCTAATTTGAATTTATCTTTTATATTTTTTTTAGTCTCTCGGTGCCTTTTTATTACGTTTAAATTATGTGTTCAGCGCCATCTAGATTTTAACTGACATTCGATTATTGCTAGTGATATTTTTTCACTTTAACTAAAGTCTACATTGTAATAATTAACCAGAAAAGTGACGGCCCAAGCCGAGGCTCCCCGTCTGGGGGCCCTTGGTGCAGTTAAGTCACTTATGGGGAGACGTGCCTGTGGCAACGGGCTCCCCCAAACCCGGTTATATTCTAATAGGTTTATTCCACAGAGCACGAGATCCATTAAAAAAATGTATTAATTTAAATTTCTATTCTAGATCTTCGGCCACCTCACGGAGAACATAATAAAGAAGATGAAAGCGTCCCCGCCCGATGCAGAGGTGCTTAGGGTGTTTCTAGTGTTGCCATTGTACCACGAAATGAGGAATCCACGACGTCATCCCGAATTGCAAGTACGTATTTAAATAAAAATTATAAATTAAATACTATAATTTATGACAGCTTCGATGAAACTGACTAATTTATCTAATAAAGATCTTTGAACGAAATAAATGTTTGTCCGATAAAATATATTTATAGCACCCATTTGTCCCCGAAGGACGACTACATCTTTGTTGCTAAACAGACACTGACTGCCGTTTTGCCTTTAAACAGTTTATAATTTGTAATAAATGTTATTAAACATATCTGTTAAACTGCTGTTAATTTTGTTGTATGTCAAATTATTTAAAAAAATCCTTAACATTGAGAATGAGATTTTATTCTACCCTAGGCATATACGTCTAGGCAGAGTTAGGATGATACAGAGAAATGCCTAACCTACCACCCACCGATATACCAGTCCCACAAACGGTACAAGTCAACCGACTAATCGTAGCACAGAAGCGTATGCCACTGCTCCTTGTTAATGGAAAACTTTTATTTTATCTCACATCATCACATCATCAGCCTTTGTTAGTCCATTGCTGGACATAGGCCTCCCTAATACACCCTATCCATTTGGGGATTGGTTTGGATTATTTTATTTATATAAATTAAATTCTTACATTTCTTCTTGATTAAAATTTTTCCACTGAGTTATTATTTAACTAATTGAGTCTCATTTCTTAGTATTAATGAACCAACGAAAGTTTATTATTATTGTTTCTGATATTAGGGTCCATTCGCGGAGGCGTTCAACAAGCTGGCAATGTATCCGCAGAAAATCGTTCAGATGTGGTGGGATGCGCAGCACCTCGATTACTTTGAGATGCTGGTCGATATATTTAAAAGTGTCATAGTCTACGAACTAATGCAACCGGCCGTTCGGGCCAATAAGGTGAGATTATGTTTGGTATTTTTGTTTTTCACTTATTAAGATTTAGCTATATTTACAATCAAGAGTATATAATTTTGGGGTTATTGTATGCAATTTAAGCCACAGCAATTGAATGGCTGCTCTTATTGACGAAACATAGCGTATTAAATAACTAAATATATTAGACAAAAGACAAAAAATTTTCGCCTAATGTTTTATGTTATAAAACCGTAAAATGACTTAAAAACATTTCAGATGGTACTAATTATATATAATTATACATTTTTTGCGGTATATCGTTAATTCATACGTTAAACTTTCTAAAATATGTTAAACCTTATTTCAGAAAATAAATTTCACACACAGCATCGTTCAGATATTGAACACGTTGTCGTTCTTGAACAAAATCAACTTCGCCAATTCTAAGAAACCCAAAATACCAGCGGAGTGTTTCTACATAGAGGACCTTTGCAGCTATGTTGACATAGCGAACGACTACATACATTGGTTGGCGGACCAGGATGTGAGTGTATTTTTCTTTAATATTTATTATTTCCTTTATGGATAAAACTACTGTTTTATCCATAATTCCATTGATCTGGAACTGGTCACACATCACAGCACAGTATATATCTATCATGTTTCATTATAATACGTATATTATTAACTCTATGTAGTAATATTTTTTTTACGCCTAATACTACACATTATTGAATAAAAGGACTTTTTACGTGCAGATTAAAAATAATTAATTACAATTAAGATCTGGAAACCCACTCAGTCTCAGTCTACCCCGTGACCACGGCTGCTGGAAAGTTTTCGAAACGTCGGGAATTTAAAAATGTAAATAACAAGCGATAAAAACCGTAAAAATTATTTTTATTCAATCATATGTGGTAATGTTTAAACTTATTCACTAATGGCGTTATTAGTGCTGGCGTTACTTTATTGCTTTAGGTTTGTCGCTTAAATCTGTTCCAAAAAGACTATAGACTTGATATACTAAGGACAGGATGTACGCATTGAATTGTTCTTAGTATTTACATGACGTTCTCGTGTAAATACTAAGAACAATTATACATTAATCCTTACAGCGATTACTTTGCGAAGGATATCTTAATCTTTTACAAGACAATAGTTTATTTCTACAGCAAAATCTCAAAAAAACTTTTCAAAAGTAACCGTAAATAAATTTAAAAGGTTTCAAGGAACGTTTTTGAGTTAAGGTTTCTTAAAATGTACAGTGCCGGTTTTAACACTATCACTTCTACAACGCCCCCAACTGCAATTCAAACCCATACGAAAAATAAGAAATAATGAAATTGGGAAAGCATATAATGAAATAACCATTTATTAAAAGAAATAATTATTTATTTAAAAATAAACGTTTATTGGAACTACTAATAAAATTTTACTTTTCTGGCCTTTCTATTAGCGAACTCTTTTATTAGGTTATCGAAGTCGATGTTTTCAGAAATATCGTTTTCAATTGACAAAGTTGCTTAAGTTTTTTAAGTCAATCTAGATTGAGATATTGTTGATCGAAGATAGGTTTTTATCAGCTTCAGCTTTAAAAAACTCCGCTCCCCACTAGCTACCGTTACAGGTATAGTCACTAATATTCGCAATGCTATCCATACATTTGGATACAGTTCTTGTAAGTTGCGATCTTTGATGAAATTTAAAACAAAAATGGGAGTAACATTCTGATCAGGCAAAAAGGCTATCAGACTTAAAAGTTCATCACATAACATATAAGCTATGTCTGATTTAGAGTCTACAGTTAATTTTAATTGGAGATCACTACAGAGCTCAACAAACAAGATTGGGTTTTCTTGAATCTGTTTAATATTGTACAAAAAAGACCAAGATTCCGAGTACTCAGTTAGCTGTTCAAACCTTTCATTGACTGAAATTAATGTAGTGTCCAAAAGACAGTTGAAAAATTCAACCTCAAACTTTTTTTCTTGAGGTTATAGTGTCATCGCGTGCAATTTCACCAGCGTGACGCTTAATACGTCGAATTCTTGTTGTAGCTCGAAATACAGGTTCAATTTCTAGTTCTTCGGCCAACTCCTTCACACTTACAATAGCGCTTTTAAAGCCTTAACTTCTGTAGTCTTCCAAGAAATTGCAGCACTTTTTCAACATTTCTGTACATTTTACCAAGATCCATGTCTGTTGACTGTAGAGATTTACTTACGATGTTTCCTATATCGAATGGGCGGTAGAATAATCAATAAGCAAGCGTCATCTATCTCGAATGAAGATATTGTTATAGATAGTTTCGTTTTGGTTCGCCAGTCGTCGCAGCCGCACATGTGCAACTACGCGTTCCTGTTCGACGTGCAGTGCAAGTCGCTGCTGCTGAAGATCGACCAGCAGCTGCAGATGCAGGTGGCCATCAGCCGCGCGGCCACGCAGATGTTCACGCGGCTCATCGTGGACCCCGGCTACGAGTACCAGCGCGACCAGTTCCTCAACCTGGCCGTGGCCAGGGCGCAGCTGGTGCGCGACACCATGCTGCAGATCAGCAGCCACGACACCTCGCAGCTCAAGAAGCCGCTCAGAGTGGGTACTCGGACGAACGTTAGCTTCATACGGCCTAAACTACACCCGGTTACCTTTTACGGTTGTCTATCTTTCGGCGAAAGTCCCGTCAGAGTCGGAATAACCAGAACAAACAGTCAGATAGACAGACAAAATTGAAAAAAAAATGTCTTGTTATAAAAATCCGTCATACATCACATTGTAGTCATTTAAAAACGTTTTTTAATGTTACAAACATATACCCTAGGGCGATTCCGCTATAGACGATTTCCAACATGTTCTTTTCAATCACGCTTTTAGTTGTTTTATTGCCATTTATGGAAAGAAGATAGTCTGAATTTAATAACCGTATTATTTTAATGTGATTTTATATCAAACCCTCGTTTTTGTCGCGTTTGAAAGTATTGTCATCCGAATAATTGGTATAAGCTATAAAATCATGGCTAGCAACACTGGCGTCAATAAGTTGTTTTGGATGGTTTGAGATTGAATATTACCGGCTCAACGTGAACTAACATTATTCGTTTATCTTTAAAAAATGTGAGTATATATTGTTAATTATTGAAAACTATCAACTACTAGAATACACTGTTAACTTGTTTTACCCGCGACGCATAACATATAAAAGTTTACTTTTTTGTGCTCTGTCATTTTCTAGGTTATCAGCCCCTATTTTTATACCATAATAATCTTAATAAATTATTCGATATAAAAGTATTACGTTTCTTTACGGATTAACGAAATATAAAATTATGTGATCCGATTTATGCATACTGAGCTAAAGTGAGGTCTTGCAGTATTATTGTCTTCCATAGAAAAGATGGTTAGGTATTACCACCATTACGATTACCTTTTCGTTTGCTACTATACTTTCTTAATCGCTCTTGTCTGTGCACCTTCCAAATTCTATCCCTCCTTCCATAAGGTTGACTGATAGAAAATGCTTTCGACATTTAGTGCTATATGCGTGCGTGAAGTTAAAAAAAATACCACCTGCTTGATCTCAAAGTATTACAATAATTAAAAACAAGTACACAAATATTATTATTTATTATAGTAAGTGACAGACAGACACTGCCTCCGTAGCCTAGTGGTATAGGCGTGTGGCTAAGAAACCGGAGGTCGTGGGTTCGAATCCTGCGGGCACTAAACAAATTTTCATTGTTGTTTCCTAGTTGGTTAGGGCAATTTGGGCCGATAACCCAATTGTCTGAAAAGTAAGATGATCCATGCGTCGGATGGGCATGTAAAAAGTCGGTCCACCGACCAACCCGCATTGGACCAGCGTGGTGGGATACGGTCCAAAATCCCTCTAATGGATAGGGGTGTCTTAGGGAAGGCCTATGTCCAGCAGTGGACTATCACAGGCTGATGATGATGATGAAGCGACAGACAGCATTATGTATTATATCTTCTTGATACATGTCAACGGTCATGTATTTGCATGTTTGGACAAATGTTTGATCGGCAACTGTTCCAGGTAGAATTCGTGGGCGAGGAGGCGGAGGACGCGGGCGGCGTGAAGAAGGAGTTCTTCATGCTGCTGCTGAAGGAGATCTTCGACCCCGTATACGGCATGTTCAAGCAGTCGGAGGAGACCAACATGATCTGGTTCTCCAACAACCCCTTCGAGGACGACGTCATGTACTACCTGATCGGTGGGCACTTATACGTTTTCAATATGATAAGTCCTTATCGTACATGATACTAGTTTAAAAGTCTAAATCAGTGAATAAACATAATGTTCTGTACTTCCATTGCATAATAATGGAACCCTTTCGGTTGTTTTTAGTCTGTAATGGCACTACACTCATAAACATATGAAGTATAAAGGTGAAATTGATATGTTTGAATCTTTGGACGCTCTGCGTTTTAAAAAGTCCAGTGTTCTTAACTTTGGCAAAGAAACGATCGCATCTATCATTTAAATGTACGTTTTTCTTTTTTTTGGTACGTTTTCAAAGAAAATAATATTTATAGGATACTTACCGTAGACCTACCGCCATAAAATTCAGCAATGTTTATCGTATCATACTGTAGATAGTGTGAAGTAACCATAAAAATCCTCTAATCTTCAAATAAATTCATGGAGGTCACTTTTAAAAAGTTGTAAACAACTCTATAATAAACAAAATAAGTCAAAGGGGTTAAGCAACCCTTTATGTCCTTTTAAGAACTAAATGGGTTACCTTTTCTTGCAGCTAGCTTTGTGCCCCTATACATACGGAACCCTTGAAAGGCTAGTCAAGCCCTTATCCGTATTATTTTAAACATAACTTTGTTGCAGGTGCGATTACGGTTTGGCCATTTACAATTCCATAATAATATACGTGCCGTTCCCGCTGGTGTTGTACAAGAAGCTTCTAGGGGAAGCGGTCATGTTGGACGACCTCTCTGATTTGTATCCAACCTTGCCAATAGCTTGAAAAACCTACTTGAATACCCCGATGAAGATGTTGAAGAGGTATTTAGATATTTTTAATAGTTTTATTATAAATATTTACATATGTCCACCCACCAACCCGCACCGAACCAGTGTGGTGGGATACGGTCCAAAACCCCCTTATGAAGTAGGTGTGCATAAGGGGAGGCCTATGTTCAGCTGTGGACTAACACAGGCTGATGATGATATGAATAACACTTGGACATTTAGTCGTCTAAATCTTAAATCATGTATTGTATCATTCACAGGTATTCTGCCTGTGTTTCGCGGTGAACACGATCGTCTTCGACGAGATCCAAGTGCACACTCTGAAGGAGAACGGCGAGAATATTCCCGTGACGCATGAGAACAAGGAGGAATATGTTGAGCTGTATGTTGACTTTCTCCTGAACAAGTCTGTGCAGAACCAATTCAAGGCGTTCAATCAAGGCTTCCAAAAGGTATACTGTTGGGTTTTGCTCCATTTGTTCTGTAATTCGTTGTGTTTGAAAAAGTAATGATTCCGTTATTAAATTTTGTCGTTGTACCTCATGGCGAAGGACTTGCATAACTATTTCGTCTTAAGATTTTTTAAACATATTTTAATAGCATTGTTTTGTCATATTTTTAAAATATTTATAATGCAATATCCATATATTGCATTATCTTACGTTTACTTGTGATAATTTTGGTTGTATCTTATATCTCAGTTTTTTTACTTTTTATAGGTTTGCGGCGGGCGAATAATCAAGCTGTTCAGGTCCCACGAGCTGATGTCGGTGGTGATTGGCAACGAGGAGTACGACTGGGAGGTGTTCGAGAGCAATTGCGAGTACAAGAACGGCTACTCGGCCACTGACCAACAGGCCAGGTAATTCGTTCGTACTAGAATCAAAAAACGTATGGAATTTACTCAAATGATCGAAATTCCTCCATTACTTATTGATTATATGACTGTCTACCAATAAAGTATTGGCTTTATTAAAGTATTACACTAGACTTTGTTTATTATACGAGGAGAATGGAAAAGTACTTTGTTCTATATTTCTTTCGCGCGCATACATGCTACTCTTAGTCGGATTCCAATTTATGTGACATAAAAGTTAGAGATCCTTTGTGATGTAGTAAAACATGATTTAATATTAGTCAAATTGTTGTCATAAACGTGAGAATAAGTCTTGGTAATAGATTTTGGGTCGTATATATTATATAGGATAATAGACATAGACGATAATGGAGATCTTGTTGTAATCGTTTCAGGTGGTTTTGGGAGGTGTTCCACGATTTGTCTCTCGAGGACAAGAAAAAGTTCCTCCTGTTCCTCACTGGCAGTGACAGAGTTCCTATACAGGGTATGAAGGACATAAAAGTAAGTACCCAACTATATTTTGATTAATCGATTATCAAAGATTTAAGATCGATTTTGGTGTACGTAGATGCATGGATGGATATAAGATGGATGAAAGATAAAAAAAAATCATGTTAGTGATAATTCCTTAACAAATATATTTTTGTTACTACACATGTTGCTTTATGTTTCTGTCTTTATATGGTTCCTTATTATTTTAATTCATCCATATTGTTTATAATATGACATAAAGCAGGATGGTCGCTTAAGGTAAATGATAAGGAATGTTTATATGCTACCGTTACAGAAATATTCGTGGTGATGCTATTTGTTCCTTCCTCCGTAAATGGGAGGCCTACGATTTAAAAATGCACGTGTACTCATGTACACTGTGTGAATATATCTAACTCTACGGTGCGTTTGCGGATCGTAAAATGTGACAGTCGAATATAACAAACTTCAGGTTCTACGTGACGGTGTGTGCGTGCGTGAATCGTAAATATTTCAATCTCTCATTTTCCCACAAACCTAAAGAAGTATTACTTATAAAACAATCCGTTTCATATTTCCAGATCAGGATACAGCCGATGGCGGACGACAGATTCTACCCGGTGGCGCACACTTGCTTCAATCTCCTCGACCTGCCGCGTTACAAGACCAAGGAGCGACTGAAGTACTACCTCCTTCAAGCGATACAGCAGACCCAAGGTTTCTCGCTCGTGTGATAAACCGCTACTATATTCATTCGAACAAGCGGTACAATCGAGTTATCGTATTTACCATTGTATAGGGGATTGTTCCTTCGCACGGGTCACGGCAGTTTGGTTATGCCGAGGCTGCGATTACGTAATACCAGCTATCATTTATTTATCTTATATTTGAATTGTTCTCGATGGCAATAATCATGTTATTTTTTCACGGCATATTCATAGACAAGGTTACTTTCATAATCTATGTGTATGGTCTTTTAAATATTAATCTGTCCAGTGCGATTATGTGGATAGTTAAACACATTTGCTCAATAAAATCGGGACGTTTAATACAGAATGAATGTTTTTCATAAAAAATAATATACTACTGTCCATAATTCTTTACAATCCATGAAAAGTATATTTCACAAAAACGAAATGGTGTTAAAATTTCTGAACAACTGATGATCAAATTGCGAAGATGATAATAGATTAGAATAGAAATCGGTTTGATTTGAGCAACTGCATTTGTCATATTAGAAATCTGTAGAGAACATTAATATTTTTATTCAAATCATGTCGATAAGGTACAATAACTTTGATTCGACGAATTCCAGCTAGTATAGATCATTGTGCGACAATAATAATAGTAATAAATCCTTAAAAACTTCAGAATAATTATAATAACAAAATGCTTGAATAGTTTCACTATTCTCTCCGCCCACTACACCGGATGTCACAAAACAGTTAAATTTTAATTAAAAACACAAAAAGAACTTGCTCACACTATATAGTGTCTAAAAATGTATAAGCAATTATATTTTTATATATCTCAAATTAAATAAGCTTCTAGAATGTACGCTCGTGTTGAAGTTAATCAAAATGAATGAATATAAACATTCATGTATAGATAACATTCTTAAAAATGGCCTAATTGAAAATAGATTACAGGGTTTAATAATGGTAAAGTTTTATATTAAAGTAAATCTTCATGTTATATACATTTGTGTCCATCGATTACTCCCTTTATACTATGATTGAACAGTAGAAACGAGTGACACACAGCTAAAGTTCGCAGTGACGAATTATCATCTATACAAATAAATAAAATTGGTAGTGTCTGTTTTTAATATTAGAATGTTTTTAAATTACTACACTGTGATATATAAGCAATATATATAACGAAACGGTCTGTCTGTTTTTCTGAATAATCTCTCGATTGGTATGTTGACGGGAATTTTGCTGGGAAGTAGCTGATGACACTGGGAGTATCTAACGTCCCTTTTTTTTACCACGCGGAGTCGCTCGCTACAGCTAGTCTATCTTTATATATCACTAAATTAACCGCCGTAAATCCGACGCCATTTTGTTGATGCAGGTCAAATTGCTTACTTTAATTCTTTATCTTTTTTCACGCTGTTATTCTATACCATGTTGTTTTTGATTAGCACGCACATGGCATTTTGTATTTAAAATGATTATTTGAAATCGATAACATAAATTCACACAGTGACCAATCGAAAACAACGAACATGTTTTATAAATATTTAGTATCCTTAAATGCTCATATTTCGATGTAGTGGCCGGAATGTTGTAATAAACGTATTGTTAAATTAATCAATATTACAAATTAATCATTGAAGTGAAATTATACACTAATTAAATTAAAATAATCACTGGCAACTGTGGCGTGTTGCATGTGTCGGCCAGTTTTAATACTGTCCATGATTTGAGCTTAGATCTATGAATATTCGACTGATTGTAATATTCTTACCTCAAATATTTTAACATCAAATAAATAAATTGTTAAGAGTTTTGCTAAATATAAGGACCATTTAATGTTGATGTTTAATTATGTTTAATAATATTTATGCTTGATTCTACTTTTTATTGCCATACTCCATTATTATAAATTTAATGTTCATAATATTTGTAATGAATCATTTTATGATCTTTGTTACATTTTGTCTAATTAAAGTTTTCATTGTCATTTTGATTATGAGGGTTACTTTGGAATGTTTTTGTAACTTAACATTTTTAGTTCTTTATTTTTATGACAGCCTGCATTTATTTGTAATAAAATATGTTATCATATAAAATAGTTGTTGCAATAAATATTTTATTAATCAATTGAATAAACCACCAGTTTAAATTTGTTAAATTATGATCAATACTTGATTACACCTCCGCACCAGTTAATTCAGTAATAACATTGCTTTAGACTTTGTATTTGTCTGGGATTTATGAAATCCGAATTGTTTTTGTTCCTTTACAGTTTGTAGCCATAAGATTGAATTGACATGGTTACCCCTGTGATATTATTGTGAGCTCCCCACTTTGGTGTTGATACAACGCTTAGCAGTGCATAATATGTTATTGAATTGTACATAATGTACATATAACACAGACTGTATGTAGCCCTGCTAGTGAAGCATTTATAAATGCACTCAGTTTTATTAAGTTTTGATCCGGTGTGGTTCTGAATGTATGATATTAAAATATTTTTATAATAAACTTTTTTGTTTTATTTTTCTGTCTTTTGTGATAATAGCGTCGTAGTCGATTCCGACTACGGCGGCTGATCTATATTAGAGATCAGAGCCAAATGCGCAGGAGATCTTATAGTGCACAAGTGTACGCACAAAAACAGTTGCACTCCTTCTTCCTTTGTACTCTTAAAGCCAGATGGGACGGATAACCGACACGAATGAGAGAGTTAAAGCAAAGGACTGATTTTTTACATGCCCATTCGACGCATGGATCTTCTTACTTAACAGGCAATCGGGTAATCAGCCCACATCGCCCTAACCAACTAGGAAACAACAATGAAAAGTCGCAGGATTAGAATCCACGACCTCCAGTGTATAAAGCGCAAGCCCATACCACTAGACAACCAAAGAAGTTTTATATAAATATATGAGGTATTGTTTTTTTTAGAAATCAATTTCATCGACTTTTAAAGCTAAAACCAAGATTTGTTTCATTGTTTTGAATATGCTCCCAAACTTCTGAACCGATTTGAAATATTCTTTAACTACAGAAATCTATATTTTCTTTGAGTATCTTTGGCACATTACTGTCTATCCCTTAGAAAATCCAGTCAAAAATCATAAGAGCAGAGTCGTGGACGAACTGCCAGTCATACTATTTTACATAGACTTAACAAATGAAGTATAATTAACAACGAATAGCCTACTATCGATGTTCAAGGTTCAAATTATCGATACATCGTTAAAATGATAAGAGATGACAGGTGGGAACTATTTTTGTTCACAATATTTTGGCCCTGGCTTTGGGCCAAACTGATGGAAGTCTCTTGAACGAAATTGATATGTTGGTCTCCTTTGCCTCCTTAGGACTTTTTTAGTATATTTAATAATACGTTAATACTAGAAGTGTAATTATCTCGTATTATTTCTTTGATAAAAAAACACTAAATAAAAAAGTATGTCGAGTAAACAATTTTATTCCATTAGTATATAAATTACACAATGAAATATAAAGATCTTGTTTTTATATACAAAAAATAGATGTTTTCTTCATGACTAGATAGATACATACATTATATTCATAGCCAATAGTTTTAAAACATTATATCATATATTTGTTAATAATAGCTTTGGTTGAAGTGCTTTTCTTTCAATAAATTTTTTAGTACACGTATTAAATAAATTCGGCGTTTGAGCATTATTTACACATACAATACCGTTAAAAGCATATTTAAGCAGTCGAATATATTCGTAAATTAAGCCGCACATTTATTTAATGCATCGTAAAATGGCGCGAGTGAAAGTTATGGTCTGTGATAGTTTAAAGCGTGTTTAATTTTTTTTATCTTTTTTATGTTAATATCTTATAAACTACGTGATAATGACCGCGTATATAAATTATAACTAAATTTAAGTACTGACCGCGACTCGCAGTACGTGCACTAAGACTTTACCGACTAAAGTCTTCACAAGTACTTTCTCTGAAGTGCACTACCCAGGTTTCTATCGAGGATGGATTGAATAAGCTGATTGTCATTGATAACCTCGGCGCATTTCCCCCGAGTATTACCGCCAGACACATTAGCGTCGGAATTATCAATGAAAATGTCTACGGATGGATCTTTAGAATACGAAAATGTCTCGTGAGAATTTTAATGATAGTCGAATTCTTATAACTTCTTATGAACATATTTATAACCTGTAAGCTTGGTTAAAACTAATTTATTAATTTAGTACGAAGATCGGCCAGAATGCTCCTCGTAGTGTTGAGTTCCAGGTGGTGCGCGGTAACCGGGGTAGTTGTTATTAAGGGCGTGCTGAGCGAAAAAGTTAGAATAGTCCTTCTTCACCTGCAACATAAAGTTCAAAATCGTATACAAATATTTTTAAACAAAAAAACCTACATTTACTAACAACTATATAGTCAAAATCAACACAGCATCCATACTCATGCGGCCTCTACTTGCAACGTTAAGCGAGTAGAGAGAAAGATGTGTACTTTAAAACGTGTACAGATGTAATTTAGTCAATTACATGATTTCATGATACAAGAATAGTGCGAAGGCTAATCTAAACAGGTGATCTGCTACTACGCTAATAGACTGAAAGGTTCTATATTGGCCATATACTCTGAAGATTTAGTAGGGTATAATGAAGGTAGCCAATTAATTAAATCTAATATAATTCATCTGCTTCATAATAATTTAATATACGAATAACAACTCGCGTTATCCGAGTATTACAGATGTATATTTTGAAAACGTCTACGAAGAGATATTAGCCTGCAGTAATTTTTTTCAATCACAACTATTGTTTTTTATCGGGAAATATTTGCATCAGGTCATTACATATAAGATCTTCCAAAGGCTATCTCCAAAAATACGCTATATAGGGCCATGGTCGGTTAATGGAAAAGTTCTTTAAGTACATTTTAAGCACACTATGACCGAAGCGTGACTTACGAATACGGTTAAGTAACACCGCTTTTACCGATCGGGTAGGAACAAGGGTCGAAGGCGCCTACACTTCGTTCATCGCAACTAATTCGGCGAGCGAATATTGCCGCGGCTAAAACAGATAACGGTTGCGGTCAAGGTGGCAAATGGGGGTTGAATTGTTATTGAGGTTTGTAAGGAAGATATGATAGAGGTTTAAAGGGTAATTCAAAAGTTACCGAATTGGGTATAGCTTTTATTGTACAAAAGCACAAAATACGCAGGTACAAAAGAAGTTTGCCAAAGATTCTAAAAAACCATTGATAATAAGTTGAAACATTAAAATAAGAAGTTTTTTCCATTTTTGACTCAAAAAATATAAAATTTACACAGGAATACGTCTAAAGTGTGTCGCAACGATATTTTTGTATCATCCGTCGAGCTGTTATAATTAGGAATAGATTGTTCACCATCAAGAAAATTTACACAAATTTTAGCCGTACGGGGTAAAGACAAAAAGCTGCAAAAAAGTTAGTGTATGAAATGTATGTACACGATGTTTATATACAAGGTGGTCTTTAAACGCAATTATTTTCTTGAGTCTTTATAAATAATAGCTAATAACCTTGCGTGGTCTGCAAGCAGGTCCTTTAGCAAGCATCACTCTTGCCTCGTTTTCGGCCGCCACGGCTTCCTTCACCGACTGAGGCGGCCACTTCTGATCACCACGCATGTTGACGCCTCCTGAGGAATGGATGCATTGGTCTAGTACACCTTCAGTTTAACCTCGAACTAAGTAAACATGAAACTAGTAATAGTGACATTTTCCTGTTGATAATTGGATATTTTTCGAAGTCCTACAGTATTACAAATAGATAAGAGCTCAGATTCTTAAGTCTGTTAAATGCACACAGTCTAATAAATCATAAGTAATAGTTTTGCGCTGTAAGCACTAAAATAACTAAAAATATAAAATTGAACTAAATTTGCTATTAAATTTTTTCACTCTTGCGCGTTAAAATACCATCTTATAGCTTCATGAGGTGTCCTATAAAAGCTTTTACGTGTTCGCAGCACTTATTTAAAGCAAAACCCGATATATAAAATTGCAATTTTACATTAACCATATTCTAATAATCCTTTGGCATATTACGGTGTGAATTTTATTAAATTCAATAATAGCGCAATACATTGTTCAAAACTAAACAAATAATTTAGGACAGTAAAGACATCAATCATTTAAAACATTGAAAACTAAACAAAACTTTTGTAATGAAGATTTAATTTCTATTTTAATTTCATATGTATATATATGTACATATACTCAGATGTATGTAATTAAAATTTATATACATGTAGTAAGAATTACATCCAGTCAGATGCTAGAGTCAGATTATTACTGATCTCTAAATTTGGTCTTGAGACTTGGCTACGGATAATTTATAACATATAGATGTATAACTAGTTTAATATGTCTTTTTCCGTTTACTCAGAACTGTCTGTTTGGTAAAAGCCAACGAAATTGGGGATATAAATTTGAAATTTGAATTGCCACTTAACAATAAAATTTTCTAAAAATAATGTTAAGGGGACGTACATACGTCTTCGTACATATCTCAAAAATTATAAACATTAGTAAAATACGATAACTTTAGATTACATACTCAGTCTGAATGGCCTTAACAGTAATACAGTTGATAAAAAAAAATCCTTTTCTTTTATCAACTGTGACTATAGTTTGTTTAACATCGTATTGCGATAGCATAGAATGATTTTAGGTAAAATCGGAGATCGTAATTTCGATTACCTTTGAATGAAGCCGCTGCGGGCTGACTTGGGAACACCGGTGGTGGCTTTTGGTGTACGGGGGGTTGTTGGCGGAGGGTGATGGTCGACGGTGGTGGCTCAAACTGCTTTTGTGGTGGTTGGTAAGCCGGTTCGGAGTACTGCGGCTGCGGCGAGAACTGGGGCTGCGGCGAGTATTGTGGCTGGGAAGTTAATTCTCTATTAATATGCTAGTATTAGAAAATTTGCTAGCTTAAATAATAGCCTATGTTCCTCTAGGATAATTTAGTTTTCCAGTGCTTAAAGAACATTTCAATTCGGTTCAGTACTTTTGGAGCTGATTCAAAACTAACTAATAAAAAAAATTTTCTTCTTTAATATTTTTATTTAATATTGATGGAAACTTTAAATATTTTCTTTTACTTTGATCTGGTCAATATTTGTTACAGCTCAAATTAACGCATGGCTAATATAAATAAGTATGAAGTTTCCAATTAGCAGTATCAAGTCATTCATAATATATTTTTAATATAAGAGCTTTTAGGTTTCTTGTCATTCAAAAATAGTTTTTAAAAATTAATTACTATATTTTGAAAACTATTCGCGGAACGCGATCGATTGGATGACGTCCAATAATCCGTCTGAATATTATTATAATTTATAAATAGCAAAGGACAATGTTATATTAATGCGTCAAATCATTACACACACTTGACACGAATTAATGGTATAACGGAATTACATGCAACTTTCAACTTTATATACATGACATAAGGACAATAATCACTAATTATCTATAAAAAGTTATCACGTCATAAAATACACTTCATGTTAACAATGACTTGCTTCATAGATTAATCGAGCATCAATAACCAGCTTTATCCTACAGCTTATGTACATTTTTGCTAATTAGAGCTTTCTACCCAGTTAATTACATAAATAAATACTAATACATTAAGATTTAAGAAAAGCGTTAGTAGTTAGCATAGCAGTGCAAGTTTTTTTAAATATTGTTCTTTTGGGATTTGTGATATGATAGTGCCATCTAATGTTTAGGAACTTGTCTATTACATTCACATTAATTGGCATGATTATCTCTATCGTGATTAATTTAAATAGATAATAGCGAATGGGAAAGAGTGCGTTGATTCATGAAACGTTATTTGCAAAACTAATAGTAACGAATGAAAACGAAGACAAGAATGGAACAATCTTTTTCAACATATAAGTTTGTTAGATCTCATGCAAGACGATGCGTACGACAACGCATGCTAAATATCTCTTAATGTGAGATTTGAAAGTTTAATGTGCAAGAGAAGTATCAAAGGCGTAGTTATTGCTACGTTTCTTCAAAATCTAATAAAATCTTTTAGATCACACGTTATGCAAGGTGCACAGTTCTACAGGAAACGGCGAATCATAATCAAATAAAGTAAGAGGAGAATGTATGCACGACGATTCATTCCTTTATTGGCTGAGTACCTGTGGAGAAATGGGGGCTGGTACGGGGGCCCAACGGCTGGTCTGTTGGCGATAAGGCTGGGGCGACGGGGGTCCCTGGCGGTATTGGGGTACTGGGGAGACACTCGCCCCAGGGCCCACTGGGATCAGCTTACTCAGTCCAGTGGCCTCTTGGCGCTTGCCTTCGCTGAACGCTTGGTATTGCGGCTGGGGTTGTGGCTGGCTCTGGGGTGGATACTGGGTTTGGGGTGAATACTGGGTCTGGGGTTGGTACTGGGGCTGCGGGGAGTACTGGGGCTGCGGGGAGTACTGGGGCTGGGTGGGTTGCTGTTGCGACGGGGAGTTCTGCGCGTTGTAGAACGCGGGGCTCTGCTGTGGGTACAACGTAACCGGTTTTGGTTGGTGGTTGGTAGGTTGAATTATCCTACTTTGTTATGATTTTTGATCATAGTCTCTCAACTTATGACATTTCCGGGAAATCAAAATTATGTTATCATTTCATCAAGTGTCTTAAATTAACTGGATAAAGAAAAATGCGTTCACATTTGGTGCGGTCAGCTAATATTACATAGCTGTGCATATGAATAAATGTATTTTGTAAAAAGTAAATATTTCTGTAGGATTTGAGTAAAGTGTCCGTCTAGTTAACGCAGTTTGCATAATTTGCAAGCGCCATTAATTAGTACCGACATAATATTTGATGACATGCAATTATAGTGCCCCCACCACCACTAAGCATTGGCTATGTGCAGCTATTTCTCATCATATTTACAATACACTTATAATAAATAAACATATAGATAAAATGATTCATTTTACCTGTGGTGATTGATGGTAACCGTTGGTTTCAGGAACTGGCGGCCACACTACCTTCTTCTGGCCTAAAACGAAACAGCTTTTTTTAAGATATCCTCTTCTAATTCTAAATACATATATAACCGAATATTAATAGCATTTGAGTCTTAATGTTATTAAAACATTGAGTACTTTGATAGAAAATAGTACCTTTGTTTTATGTTAATTAGTATTTTAGTTAATTTTGTTTATCTGTCATCACCTGCGATCAGTAGACCACACGCATCTGTATTCTATGACGGTACACTTATTATGACACATTCCGCTTGAAATAAGCCCGGCCGACTCATCATTGGAATTGAGCCAGAAAATCGAAGAAAAACAAATTTTGTTAGGTTTGAAATGAATTCGTAATGCCTGTAGATTTAGTCCGCTGTTGCACTCCTTTAATTAACGGTCGCTCCGTCTGTAGTCAGACAACGGGCAATAATACTAAATTTAAATTGCACAATGCACTGTATTTCGAAAATAGAATTGTGTACATTGACTAATTTTGAATTTTTATAATGTACATTACATTGAGGGTAAAGCTACTAACGGCGATAAAAATATTAAAATATGATCATTTTATGGACATATTTGTGAGGTTAATATAAAAAAGCTAATGCGTGTCCTGCAACATCGTAGTATATAAATGGTAGTATTCCCTAAATCATTTTGAAGTTATTATGCTGCAGAGAAATCGTTAGAAAGATATATTTTTCTCAAAAAGGAAACCATTACTTTCGCACTTTTATACAGCGGTGTTAAAATTTTGATTGTGAATTATTTTTTCGACATGAATTATCATGTATCAGAACCTATTAAACGTTAAATGTAATCAAATGTGAAAGAGTGACGTTAGTGAAAGAATGTGTTAGGTGTCAGGTGTGACTAGTTCACGCAATAGAACGTGATGAGGGATGGTAGAAGGCGAAGAGCATTCTAGGTGATACGGAAATCCTAAGCGTGTGACTCACAGTCGGGCAATACTGAAGAGAGGACCTATCGCCGGCGGTCCAGGACTACTTCTGACCGTTCGCCCGAACGCCAGGTGTGTAGGTGCGTAGAACATTATTTCGAGAGCACATCGTGATACAGTCGTTCTCACTCTGGCGTCTTTAATAGCTTTGCAACGAATTTTACCGCGGATTCGATACGTGCGTGGGCTACGAAGCGACGGCATTCAAATTCAACGCGATTCGATTTTTTATTTGGTTCATTGAATGCTTGCAGCAGATGTTCTGCTAAATTTACATGCCAATAATGGTTTGAGTGTTATATTTTTGGCAAATAAGCCCACGTATTTTGTCGACTTTAGGAGTATGTTACTGGCTGCAGTCAATAAGAATAAGCAATTTAATATGCTTCGTATTTAAAGTAGGTCACTTGAAATAGTGCCTGACTTCATTATTATAATATTATACGAGGTGACACTTTTCGTGTTTGCATTATTCATAGTTAAGTAGTAAAGGTTTATTTATTTATTTATTAAAACTTTACGCACAGGTTTTACAGAGGCGGCTTAATGCTGATGGCATTTTCTGTCAGTCAACCTTGGGGGTTATAGTGAAATGTTACAATTTTATTTTTTATAATGTAATTTTTATTTTTCGATTTAAGCATAGAATGTAATTGCTAATAGTTGTAACGTGCAAAGGGTTTCAGTGTAGGATTTTAAGTGCGATTAGCGTGACAGATATAATGAATTATTTTACCAACTGTTGTACTTGATCCGTCAAACTTTTCTACGACGATTTCGATTTCTATACAGATCGTTGCGAACATCGTGCATGATATATCAAATTTAATATTACGCGTGGTATTAGATTAATCGTTTGCTGAATTTGTGCGTACAGCAACCGTCGGATAACCCGGTTTTATCACTTCTAAGTTTTGCGTTCGAATCTACCCATCGGCGTCGTAATATTAGCGGTTGATTCATCGGGAACCCGCGAAAGTGGAGCCGTCCGAAATAGTTCCAGGTTGCGGGGAGAAAAAAAGCAATGTTTTATTATTCTTAGACCGCTAGATCATGGTCAATGGCTAAAATAAACATTTAGAGACGCACAGGCATTAATCTTAAGCGAGGGCACGGTTCTTAGGCGTTTTATTATCTCCCTCATCGTCTGTTACATTTTAACAGAAGCTCTGTAATTAAATGTTTGAAAGAAATGTAAGCCTTCAAATCTAAGTGTACCAGTTTAACTGTACTGTTCTAAACAAGAAGGATTATTTGTAACGAGAAGTAGATAAAGTTTGTCTTATACCTTTATATAAAAAAACAGTATTGTACATTGAAGTATATTTTTCTTGACCTTGTTATTTTATATTCGTAAATTCTTATAACGTAATGAGTACGTGTTATATCCATAATTTTTGGTGTGGTGAAGCCCAGTGAGGGCAACAATCGGGTCAAATTATTACACATATTTAGATATTCCTTCTAGAGAAAATTAATGCAAATTACTACGAAATAAATAATGAATAATAGTCAGTGCTTAACGTGAACCGTGCCTCCTGATTGCGTCAAAATTCGATTTTATTGCTGTTCAGATTTCTGAACAAAGAAATATTAGCTTTACATGTATTTTCATTAAGATCTTATTAAGGTTTCTCAAAACTAGCAAAAAATTATTATAAGTTTTCATTATCATCATTGCATCCTTAAAGAGGGCATGTTGCTAAACGAAAATAGACATAAACATGGAGTAGGATTACAGATTTGGTAGTAAGTCGCCACTCCAGGACATTTGATGATTTGTCTCTTTATCTTAATAATAACTATACTTGAAATATTCTTTAAATCAGGCTAAGTGAAATAAACACATTGAACGTATGGTTTTATAATATTCCCCCTAAGTAGGAGGCCTACAACTAACATTAGATTATTTAGATTACAATATTACTTATTAATTGTTTTTACCTATTCCGTCTAAAGAAGTTTTTGAAGTTTCATAACTTTCAAAAGTACCTCAATTAAATTTGAAACTATGAATATACTATATCATAATGACTAAATAAACTTTAAATGTATAATGCAGTCAAGGTTCTGAGAAAACTACATCTGGGGGCTGTTCTATATGGTTTATGTATGGAATACTCTAAATCATTTAAACTATTTGACAGGTCTCATTTGGCTAATCCACGCGTCCGCTGTGATGTATGCATTACCATTGAACCGTTTACCTTTGTATTAAATAGTACAAATGAATGGAGGAGTCATGTCAATTATAATGCAAGCTTAAATACGAAATCGTTATAAAACAAATGCATTGCTAAACAGCTACGAAATTTTATTATCTACGTCTACTGGCCCATTCTGGTACCTTTATTGGCCTTCATGAACTCAGAATATATATAACCCCGACGTACAGAGTCCTTCCGTGGAGGCCAGAAGCTGTCAAAGCGACGATTCGCAAAGACTAGGTTCTCCAAGATCGCCTGAATCTGGGTTGGGTCTAACTCTGGCAAAGCAAGAGGGTTACTGCATTAATAAGCGGTGATCACGTGGAATAAATTATCCTCTCTCTGCAAACTTTCCTGTGAAATTTAGTCAAGCAGTTATTGCTGTTGTTTGCCGTCACGCTTCCAGATTTAAGAAGGTTTTAAGGACGGCAAACGGTTACTGATTGCAATAACAAACATTAAAATGAATATAATTAAATCATGCTTAGTATACTTCTCTTCAACACCAAATTATATACGTTTCGCAGTTTCCATGTACTTTAATATTAGGTCCTTACATATTAAATTGCTGATTGCAATTTTAAATTAATTGGCATGCGTTTGATTACAAATTCCAAATTCAAATTTATTTTGAAAGAAATATAGATAAATATCATTTAAAAATTATTTTATTTGCGTATATTATAAAATATATAATATAAAAAAATATTTCTTTGCAATAGCAATAACTATGGACAAATTAAAAATATGTGGTAATACCAGTTCCACTGTGGCACCAGTTCTGCAGAAACGATTCTAAGAATAAACGATAGGTGCAAAGTACAAAGCTGGAACGGCTAACCAAAACATATTTTTGTTTTGAACGTTTCTGCTCTGGAAATATCAATTTACACAATTAGCCTCGTAAACGATTTGATACTAAAGTAAATAACAAAGTATCAAAGGCGATAGAGGAATCATATACATCTTAGGAGCATATTTCGGCTTAAGTAATAAAACAATACTAATCGAATTGAGGCAAAATTTTGAGTCAAATCAGTCAAAAAGTAGGCAATACAGTAACTGACTGAAGCAAAGGAAGAAATAGATTTTACTTAGTATTTTATGGTGATGATATCAACTACAGCTTCTGGAGATCAGGCTAGATGTGATTAGATTTGTATTAAAAAATACAAAAAATATTACAAATTATAATGGAAAAGCTCGCTAATAAACAACCGAGATTGATGAACTGAAATCCCGAACTGAAATCGAGCTGCTATTTCAGCATAACGTTAGATACTGCACAACAAAGGGTCGCGGTGCATCACCCACCACACTATTTAGATCTTGCTTTAACTGATTACCACTTTTTAACTCAGTTTACATTCTACAAAATGAATCAAATGTAATAAGGCAGACTAAATCGCCATTAAACAGCTTAAAGACTTGCTCCCAGGATTTTTTCCCAAAAGGAACAATGATCTACCCATAACATCATCGATAACAACGGCACATCATTCGTTCGAATTAATTGTAATTTGACAAAATAAAAATTGTTTGAATTTTTTAAAACCGAAGGACAATTTCATATGTAAGGACTTCATATTCATATTTTACTGCGTTTAGTGAAAGCATCTATCATAATTACCATTTGAATCACAAAAGGGTTATGCTAATGTATAGGTTATCTGCAAAAAATATCTTTAGACTTACTAGGAAGCCCTTTGCGGTTGCGTTCCTCTTCCTCGAGCATCCGCAGAACGGCCGAGTTGGCTAGATTGGCGGGTTTGTTTGCGCCGGGGTTGTTGAAGTCGATTCTGTAAAGATCATAAAAAGTTATATTTTTTATACTTGATATGCGCTTGTAGACGGCTGTGTATAGACCAATCATGGTAATGTTTAAAATTAAATATCTTTAATAAATATAGAAGTTTTGTACTTTGTTCCGAGCATATATTGAATCCAATCAGTTTGATTGGATGGAAGTTACCATTGGTTAGAAATAGGACGCCTCTGACCTGAGAACAACCGGCGAAAGAAACTTTGTAAGCAATATTTAATTCATCATACTACTTAGGTCTCAAGGCGGTTATGTGCAAATACTTGTTAAGTTCTGGTTTAAAGGTTTAGGTCGTCCAAATAATGATAGAACAAATTGTAACATCGTATTTTTAGAGAGAAAGGCGCTTATCTAATCTTTGTCTTTTAGTCCTTCATTTCATAGTCGTCAAAAGCAAAGCAAATTGCTAGCTTATATTACGTTTGGTACAATTGAAAAACAAGCTTTACCTACTACTAACTTTACACACTTTAATTTTTTTATAAGTTTAAATTCAAATTAAAATATCTTTATTCAATATAGAAGTGTAACACTCGCTTATTGATTGTCAAGGACGCTACCACCGGTTCGGAATAGGACGCCTCCGACCTGAGAAGAACCGGCGAAAGAAACTCAGCGGGCCTATTTCATCATGTTTTAAAATAATCAATTATACATATAAACCTTCTTATGAGCTACATACAGTTCTATCATACGCATATTATATTTGAAAAAGCCTCGAGCGAGCAATTCATTACCAGGCTTTGTTATTATTTATAAATTCATTTATGGTATAATAACCTTTAACACATTAACGTTCCTTTACTACTTTTTTAAATTTATTAACAGTTAAATTCTGTTTTCTAGGATTTTGTTGTAAAATCGTATACATTGTCCCAAAAAAAAAAACTTATTCTTCGCAGTCTATTTGCTGGAAGAATTAAATTATGTTTGTTTCTAGTATTTATATTATGGCAGGAGGAACTCCAGGAGGACTTTCTTGACAGCACTGAAACTCAGCTGCAGTATATGCGAACTGAGTTTCAGAGAGAAGACAGAGCGAGAGAACTAAAAGAAATCTTAAATTTAATTATAATATTTTGTATTACATTCTCCTTAAATATTATTATTTACTTAACTTTGCTTTAAGTTATATCTGCTATACTAATGGATAAAGTATAATGTATAAAAAATGCCCAAAATTCAAAGAGTCTTAATCATAAACACTTCACTGGTAAAAACGGGAATTCATTTAATTGATGCAACGAGTGTACCTCACAAAACGCAATTAATACCAATTGCTAAAATTTACATTCACGAGCTGTATAAAATCAAGGTCCTAAGCCAATATAGTACGGGGAAAAGATAACAAAATCAAGCTCAACTTTTTTTTTAAGTTACGGAGTCTTTCCTTCCTTGTGCCAAAGTCAACCAGAAGTAATCTCTAGGTTTTAAAAATCTTTATGGTAATTTCCGTTGATTCAGAATTTGGCAAGATCAACCAGCGCGAAAAAAAGCAAAGGTAACATATAAAGAAGTACGGCCCCACAACAAATATAAAGAAAAAAAATTGAAAGATACAAAAGTAGTTGTCATTTCATTTAGACCCATTGATTTAATGATTTAATTACGTAAATGTAGTTTTAGTAACCACATGATTAAAATATTTTTCATTTATTTCCTATTAAAAACTTTACAGAAAATCATGATTACGCTTTCGTAATTACCGAAAAACAAAAAATTCTGTACCTTTGCCCCAAATGGTGTTATTTTTTAATTACCTTACAAACCTCTGAAATGTCCGTATAAAATAGACGTTTTTATTATACAGTTAAATACATATAATGTTACGCATTTCATCTTCAACCAGCTTGTTAAGTTCTGGTTTAAAGGTTTAAGTCGTCCAAATAATGATAGAACAAATTGTAACATCCTATTTTTTGGAGAGAAAGGCGCTTATCTAATCTTTGTCTTTTAGTCCTTCATTTCATAGTCATCAAAAGCAAAGCAAATTGCTAGCTTTTATTACGTTTGGTACAATTGAAAAACAAGCTTTAAACAGCAATTTACGTGAAGAATTACAAATTTTTTAATAACAATATACAGTTAATTATTTATAAGGTGCAAAACCGCCATTTACTTTTGTTTGTGTAGGAAACTGTTGCATCACATATAAACGTTGTGTTTTTTCTTCTAACTCTCATGAAAATCAAAGTTTAATAAGGCCTTACGTATATCTGTTATGTCGAGCACACGACTGACTTTCTCTCCATTGTCTCCGATTACAATTGGCGGTAAAACCTATTGATACCGGTATCGATTAATTAGAAACTACGTTGCGATAGTTTCCAGACGAACGAGTAAGTTCTAGAATAACCTCTAAGAACATCAATAACAAATAATAACTTAAAGAAAAATAACAACTTCAGCAATTTAGAGGATATTAGGAGTCGAAGGGCTCTTATATTTGGTTTTAAGATGGGTTTTATTTTGAAAACTGTTAAAAAGTATGTGATACGTATAAAGCATGCTAATACAGATTTCACATTTTCAATAATATATCCTAATAATACAATTTAATTTTAAATAACAATTATCTCTTTTTGACAACGATCATCTTTAATTTATTTATTGCATATTTGTACTCCTCTTTATTATATATCTCATAATTTTTGTGTAATAATTCCAACTTACGCTAACGTTCAATAACTTAATATACGTGTTATTTATGATTGCTTGTTTAAGTCTAGAGTAGGACGTTATATAACACATGTCCCTGTATGTTTTATGTAAGAGTCGACCTCAATAATCCATATTCGGGTATGTTGTTTCGAGTCAATGTTGAATGACAAGTTAAGCACTAAGTGTTGAAGGCAATCGTATCAAAGTTACCGTGTGATTCCTTAAATTTATTACAATTTAAGAGAATATATATATACAGTTCATAATCTACGTTAGCACAATGAGCATATAATTACTTTCTGTTGCTTACGCGAAAATTGTACATAATAAATAATTCGGTTTTTAAGATTTTATCGCGTTTATTTTACATTTTTAAATTCCCGACGTTTCGTCGACTGAAAAGTTTCCAAACGTAGGGATTTTAAAAATGTAAAATAAACGCGATATAATCCTTAACTTAAAGTCATTCTATTTAATAATAACTATATATTATCATATTATAACTTTTTCAAAATCATTCAAGTATATATAATAAAGTATTGTAATATTTGTATTAATTTGTCCAATTAACGTATTATCTCCTTCAATATAATAGGCTTACTCAATATATCTAATCTTAGAGATAATGGAAATGTTGGGGGGATATATGTGAAAGTCACCCGTAAGTGCTTTCCTGCAACATTTGTTACAACGGCGATATGATCAATTATGTATCGGTTTTGTGATATTATCTATAAATCACCATTCTATCCAGGCTATCAATTTGCTTCGAATTTTATATCAGTTTTTTTAATAATAGAGTATAGAATATAGAGCATAAGAATATTTTGAACTTTGACTTTTTTATTTGGTTTTGCCTTATAAGAGTTTATAAGAACTCTTTATAAGGACGCTTTTAGAAGAAAGTTCTTTTGATGTTTATTTTATAATTGTACATAAAAACTAGTAGTCAATTTGAATACTACCAAAAGAAACCACATCTTATAACATTTGTAACAACACAATTCTTATTCCTTTGGAACAATCCAAACACTTCAATAGAACACAAAATAACTATATCAAATATCGACTTTAGTTCCGAAAACCAATATTGACCTATAAAACGTAATAATAATGGAAATGTCACAAAAACTCACTCTTCATTTTCTACGGACAGCTCCATTTTCCGATTGCTTTGTGATTTCACTTATAGCTTAGTCCAATTATGCACTGAAGAATGCCAATTCTTTTAAATATAACCACAAATGACTGTGCTTTTGACTTTGTGCCAGTTTATTACTCAACAGTAGTCTTTTAACACCTGTGTTTATTAATTCCTATGATTTACGATCAAATGCGTGTAAAATAGATGAGATAAACAAGGCTTCTCTACAATAGTACAAAATAATTCAATAAATAAAACACATTAAGTCGTCTGCAAAACGTTTTCCCCGAACCTCTTTATTCTTAATCTATATTTTTGATTTGATTCTATAAAGAGAATTTGCGTCACGCACTGAACTAAAATCTAATAAAAAAACTTCAAACGAAACGAGAGAAGAAATTGGGGACGCGCTCGCAAATTGTTTTTAACGAGTTACGACACATTGGTGGTTTTATCGGCAGGTATTGTTTTATAATTTAAATTGTTTGATTTCTTTTTTAGACCTTCGATGTTCTTAATTAAGTTATTGTTTAAAAGAATAGTCAGAGAGTTGTGTCACACTATTTTTATTATTTCCTTGTATTATTAAAAGGTTTTGTGTCACTCGCATTAATAAGATATGCGCACAGCCCGCACCCGCGTTACTTCGCCACTGCGCTGACGGTCGCGCGCTTACTCGACCTACACTGGTACCTGTTACTAGTTTTTTTGCTCTTTTCGGAATACTAGCAAAGGTTTAAGGTAATTACAATATTATGTAACTGTGTTTAAGGACAAAATTCACGGTACTCGTACTTTATTAACGTTACTCACTCTGTACATGACCGGAGAAAATATAAAAATATTCTCAAATTTAGCTACTTAAGTGCAGGGTAAAATTCTATTATCGATTACATTAGATCTAAAATGTTAGTTGTTTACATTACGTAATGGTTTGCATTACGCAGAAAGCCAGATAGCCTGTTGCAGTTTAATTTGATATATCAGCTACATTGTCTAGGCCACACTAAGTGTGGTTAGTGCCATATTTACCTATTCGCAATTGCCAATCGAAGCAAACAATGCAACAGGAGAAAAAAGTTACTTCTATTTTTTTTACCAAAACCTTTTCTTATGTTCTCCAAAAACTGTTCTTATTGGTTTAGGCCACAAATTATCGATAACCTTGTAATGTTTTCAAAATATTTACATATTTGACACCGTTTGAAGTTGAAATTTAAGCTTGGATTCCACATTTAGTAAATTCTCAAAACAACGACGCGCTAGATTGATATTGTTACTTGCGTATTATTGCTAAAACTATTGTTTGCAAACTAAAATAGATACATTATTATTGATCGGCAGTTTAAATATATACCGAGAGGCAATTCAGCACTGTATCTATTTTCGTAATGCGTGTATGCCGGTATGCATGCGATGCGTCGTCTGTCTGCGATGCGAAATCTCATTGATGCAAATGGCTGGTAAGATTAAAACTTTTTACATTATCAGTTATAAACAAAAAGGAATTTGTTTCGCCCTATGATGCCAAGAAAATATGCTCTGACATCAAGAGTATTGATTTTAGGTTGTAATTTCCGTCATTTTTATTGCTAACGACGTTAAAGCAGATCGGAAAATATTTTAAAGACAAAAGTTTAAGTTTCATGCTGAGACTCTCTTAAAAATTTTTTTTTTGAAAGTTATAAATGTTCTTGTTTAAAACATAAAACCACAGTTTTTTTTTATTTATTTTTTAACTTTGATAATACAAATGTTTGTTGCATATTAATAATAGCTTCTTTGATGATTTGCTTTTTTTTAAACTAAAAAAGCATTATTAATAAATGTTTCTTTCGTCAAAATTTATACGTACTTACGCCACTACCTGCTAAACGCTGTAATTGCAGTCTATTTGGCCAATATCCTAACGCCTAAAATAAACAAAATTAATGACCGTTTGTCCTCTTTGTTTATCTATCGCTAATTGTTGTTCTTTAAAATAAATAACTCTATTTTTGGTTCGAGTTAATTATATGGTGAATACGCCAATGCTCTAGCTTTTCTTTATTTTAAAACACTGCATAAAATATTGGTAATAATGTTTGAATATTTATCTCGAAGCCATAAGTTTAATATCCTTAAGCCATAATCCTAATTATTTCCAGAGTTTTCCATTTTATTGACCGGAGTATTCAAAAATATTATTTTCTGTAGTTTTAATTATTTTAATGTTAAAAATATTTAATAAAATGATAATTAATTTTACATTTTATGTTTTTTTTTTTGATATAAATAGATTGACTCGTAAATTAACTTTGGCCGAATCTAAAAGAGCGTAGACTTTATTAAAATTTATGCATTTATCTTTAAAAAGAAAAAGTCGCAAAAAATCAATATAATAATCTACCAAGGTCTTTGATGTGATATTACAATCGCAGAATTCGCAGAATTGTGCTTACTAAGCAGGTCGGTTTCAATGTTGTGGCAATAATTCTATTACTAAGTAGTTTTGCAATATCTCTGAAACTTATATAGTTTGCCTTAATCCGATTTGGAGCAGTAATACTATATTTTGATATGGTCATTAAGGGATGGCCAATTTTACTCGTAATTTTATACTTAATACACATTATATCGAATTACGAACAACAACAGTGAAATTAAAACGAAAATTAGTTCAAAAATTATAATTAAAACATGTAATTAATTACAACAACTTTCTGTTTGTCAGCTATTCAAGAGGAATTATTTTACAGGTTCTATCGACAGTGAGAAGCTTACTTAAGAAATTTTAAATTGTTTTTCATAATATGGATGCAAACGAATGTTCCTAATTAAACTTTCTCGACCAAATAGCTTCACGATTTTCATATAATTTTAGAGTAATTAGTAATAAATACAAATTGGGCCCGGAGACGGCGATTAAGCGCTTTGGAAAATGTAAAGAAGAGAAATAAATGGTTTTATATATTATTCAACATATTACATCAAATACCTTCACAAAAAAGTTGGTATATGGGATTATTATATATAACAACTTTTTTTACTTTAAGCATTTGGACGTTTTAACTAACAAGCTAAACTATCCTTATTAATCTCAAAATGCTTAAATACGGCCGCTAGTGTTATGTTACTTTATCAACAAAAAGCTTTTTATACACTTTGTTATAGTTGTTTATATGACTATTCATACTACCTAAATCGTATTATGGCGCGTGTCGTTACACGTACGCAGCATTGTTCATTGAATTGGGTTAACTCGCATTGAAAATTACATTATGAAAATGACACTGACCTGCGAATCACTTCCGGAATACATAATAAGAACGTTGTGTAATTTTCCAAACAGGTAAATTTGTTATTTTACACAAATATATATAAATATTTATATAAAGTACGTAATTCATGTCATAGTCATTTTGTGCGTTGATATAATGTCCACACGTATATTATTTTAACAAATTAAGTAAATAGTGTTTTGAATAGAAAGCTGTAATCGCTGCTGAAATCGCCTTAATTTTTAATTTTACATAGATAATTTACTTTAATATCATTTGAGAATATATTTGCTTGTAAATGTAATGATGTTTTTGGTTACTCGATACGACACGGAGATGACAATATGCCAACACTTTCTTGCAACATACCGAATCGTTCGTCTGAATCATTGCTATATTTGAATCAATCGTGTATTGTTGTGCATGGTCAAATTTTCGATGATGAATCAAAGAATGAGAAAACAGATTGCCACTGCAGCTGTTGCTTTTACTGTTTTAAAGATACAATGTTAATATTTAGTACCACGTAAGAGATTATAGAAATTTTACATGATTAATTTTTCACTTTATCCATAATTTTTATTTTTAAGTCAAGTTTAATTTTGCCAGTTTGCACTAAGAAAGTCAAGTTGTGATTTTGAATCGTTAATTTTAATTAATTTAAATATTAATAAGGCATGATGTTCTCTCTACCATGCTACAGCATTTGGAATTATTAAATAAAATTAGTTAACACAACGTTCATAACCTTCAATTTAATTATTTATTCCGATATCGAAATAACCTTTTTTCGATACAAATTAACCTTTTTTATCACTCTAGGTTTGATCCAATATATTAGCATTCTGAATAGCTTTGTTGTTTGGCATCTTTTATTACATTAAGGAAGTTTCTTTACTCGTGCTTGTCGGAGCTCAAATTAATTATATTCAATATTGATGTATATTAGACCGTAGAGACAGCTAATGGTTACTTGAGTTAGATAAAAATAATTACTTGAAGAAAAATGGGATCATTAAATTTTATTGCCTATCTGTATTCACAAGAACTGTTTTAAACAATAAAGTTTTTTTTTATTTCAGTTTATTTCTAAAACTGTCCGGGCATTCCAATGGCAACAGTGTATAAATATTGTGTACTACAATATAAATAAGGGTCCTCTAGAAAAACTCCTCCTTATGTGTATTATATATTATTCTTAACTTTACTTTTTAAAGCCTATTTTTTAATTACTTTTGAATATGTCACATCTTTTGATCTATATCTTAGGTTTGTTTGTGTTTATTTATCTTTTAAATTATATATCAACTCACAAGAGATATTGCTTAAATTAAAAAGTCTCAGATGCTTTATTATTTTTCAGAGTAAAGACACGAATAATGCGTAACCTAATTTATAAACGCTACAAACTCGCTTAGCTAGAAAAAAATATAATTATATTTACTTTTTTTTTACCACTTTATCGACATAGCTGCAATGTGCTGTAAACTCGATACATTAGATTTTGCACATCACTAGCTAGCTGTAGAAATTCTTCTCAAAATCGTAATAACCATTAAAGCATACTGTAGATTATTGACTCTATAATCTTTGTTTCTCAAAATAGCTTGTTCCATTATGTTTTATTTATTTAATAGTGTTCATACTAGCTTATTGATTGGCAACCGAGTTGGAATGGGATCTGACCTCAGACTTGAGCAAAAGAAAAGCGGCGTTTGAAACTCAGCTCCATATCCTCTTGGTAAGGGCGTGTGCTTTAGAAACCGGAGGTTGTGGATTCGAATCCTGCGGGGACTCAAAAACTTTCAATGTTGTTTCCTAATTGGTTAGGGCAATTTAGGCCGTTCACTCAGTTGTCTGAAAAGTAAGATGATCCATGCGTCGGCATGTAAAAAGTCGGTCCACCCACCTGCCCGCATGGGACCCGCGTGGTGGGATATCCAAAAACCCCCAAAATGGAGGAGGCGTGGACTAGGGGAGACCTATGTCCAGCAGTGGACACAGGCTGACGATGATGTAATGGTATTTTAAAATGATTAACAAACAATTATAACAGATACATTTTGTAATTTGAAACAAAACCAGGAGCGAGTATTCCATTACCAGGCATTGTGTTATCGTTTAAAAATTAATTATTTTTATAATAACAACAACTTTGTTCGGCGTGTTCTTATTACAAATGTTTTAAATATCTTTAAGGCTAAATACAAACCCCACGGTTCCATTGTCAAGGTTCTGTAGATGTTTGTTGAGTGTTTCTTGTATGTTCTGTTGCGAGTACAACCCGATGGGCGAGTTGAACTGCTTGTGCACTATCTTAGGGCCGGTGGCCATCTTTGGTTCGTTCGTTCAGCGCTGTAACATGGAGAGATCGTATGAATACATTAAACCTGATGAACACCTTTGGTCGGCCTTTTATATGGCTATTACGGAAGACTATTTATTTCATGAGTAAAAATGTGTTGGTTTCAGAAACAGTACGCGAGGGAAGCCACAATATGTATCTGCGTGTATTGTTGAAATTTATTATAAATAATAATAATCGTTTCACAAACCAGACAGCTTATTATTAAGCCTGGACCAAAGGAATTAGTTTTAAGTTTTACTTAAATATTTTAGTGTAATGATTTCCTAAAATGAATTGTGATCAAATTATTTTATACAAATATTTAAATTAATAGTATGTTCTCTGTTCAAAAAAGTTAAAGTTAAAAATGTTTGACCGTGAAACTTTTTTCGTATTAATTTTAAAAACGTTCGAGTGTGGACTTTTGAGATTAGATTGGCAATTTTTTGCTCCTTATGGGGTAATTTTGTTACGGTAAGATTCGCACCCTGGGGTTAGGCGGAAGCTCAGTGTTATTGCGTTTTTATTACGCCCGACTCCTGCGACTACGATATTTTACCCGGATAATGTATTAGGGACAGGTAGCTTTGTACCAATAAGTCTTCAATATTAACGTCCGACCGGGGGCGGGGTTGTATAAAAATTATATGAAGCTCTAAATTAAACTCGAGTCTCTCTTTGACTAACGAACGAGCATATTATTACGAATATCTCCCGTGAAGTGGGGAAAAGGAATTTAATTTTGCCATCGCGCTAAATCAGAAGTGAACGGTGACCTCTGGTTTATTTTCCTCCCGGCAACTGTGAGGCCACGCCGCCAGGCGTTTTAACTAATAAGACCGATAACCGAATATTTTATTTGAATTGAAAATAAAAGTTATTTAAATTAACGCAATTTGGCATGGCTGACTCATTAGCGTACGATCAGTTCAACAAACATTCACGTTTTAGCACGTGTTCACGCAATCGAAGATTGATTGTTTCATCGTTAACGTTGTAATTAACCGTTGGAAGCGACAATTTGTAACGTACGATGCACTAGAAATTAATACGCTTCGCGGAAATTGATACGCGATCTATTTGCGAGACTCGTTACTCGTGAAATGTAGGCGGAAGGCGGCTCAGGACCGTCGCCGTTTCAGAATTAGACGCCCGTGTGCTGCATTGTCGGAGTATGTCTGTTTATCAAAGCTCTACAGTTTCGCATATTCTCCTATTCAATAATATGTAGCTGTCGTGAGTGTTTATTTATCTCCAAATACTTCACTCCGTATGCTATTTTACTGTCTATAACGTATTCTGATTTCGCGAGCGTAAGGAAGAAAAGAAGAAATGTTATTTAAAAAACGCGTTTGTTTTCGTCTATAAATTTAGGGCATTTTGCAGAGTATAAGTCAAAAATATTTTTTATCAGATTACTTAGACTAATTGCTATGTCATATTATTCAATCAGTCAGAGGATTATCGATTTATTATCTAGTACGTTAACCAATGTATGGTATATCATATTTGATATAGCAATATTCAAATTTACATAGAAAAGCAATTATAAGGGTGTTAATAAATTCTGGGATAATGTCTAGACGTAAATTTTAAATTATTCTAAGATAAGATCGTTGTGTTTTTCGTGCATTTCGTTCGCGCAACGTTTATAGACGAAGCGGCGTGGGAGTGCTGAAAAATTTGCCATTGCCTCCGTTCAAAATACGTTATTTAAAGAAGACGAAGAGTAACAATTCTCATATGTATTAATATTTTGATGGACGTCAATAAAATTTAAACTTTTTACATATCGCTATCAATATTTAAGTATATGTTTATGTTTAAGGTAAAAGTAATTGAAATAAGTTGGCAAAAAGTTTTGTTGTAATCTTACGTACGTATCTTTGACTTGGAACTTTCAAAATTAGATAAAGATCCTTTTTGGATAAGGTATGTGAGATACGTAAGATGTATGTGGCTATTAGAGGAAACAGGTCTGTCGTCTAGCGGAATGACAATATAAAAATAGCTTCCAGAAATGTTTTGAGGCCGATAAAGATGTGATCGAACAAGGTTAACAATGCCGTCATCAAGGTCGATATTAATCCGTACTGTCCACACTGAACTGTTGACAAAAATAGCTTTTTACGAATGGTTTTTAAATAGCCGAATGGATTGCGTACAGGAAGGTGAAGATTGGTATGTACGAGATCTGATATCGTTTGTCTTTGAATAACCATAGATTGTTTGATGAAATAAAATCTATGGTCCATCATGTTTATAATATGTTTCTCGCATGTTTTTCACGATCATGCAACACGCGGCACGGGTAGCGTTCCGCGAATAGGCGTTCTATTTTTACGTAGTGAAGTCATTTTGACAGTTTATCGTTTTATAGTTAGCGTGTGGTCAGGTGAGCTCTAACGACATGTATATGCGTTTATTAGTTGCGTGTTACTTGAAGCATAGCGTATATACCTTGTGCGGCGTTCAGGTTCGTGCGAGCGGCGGCGTTGCCGATCTGTGACTGAGCCAAAGGCGGGAAAACGACCGACGCCCACGCTACCGGCCGCGGGAAGCTCACCTGAACGATGTGATTTTGAGAAAAGACAAAAACATTCGGAGCTCTCCATGTTGGGTAGATTGAAGGTATTGACTTATATTATTGAATAAGTAGTGTATAATAAATAATATAGAAATCTGTTGTATGATTTTAAAACGTAATAAATATTCTGTTGGATAATAAAAATATTGCACAACATTTTTATTTTTTCATTGTTACCTATAGTCTTCATGTATGTACATAATTGATTGAAATGTTTAATTAAAATCAGTGTACTACATAAAATACAAAGATTCGGTCAAGTCAAACTGGATTTTCGAATCTAGATAGTTAAGAATTTTCCAAACATATTGAAATATAGCAATAGTTCAAAATAAAAGTATTGTTATTCTTTCAAAAAACCGTTAGAGTAATTTCGAAATAGCTTAGAGCAAATTGTTTTGAAATTATTGGTCGTTGAAAAATTTTTCCCGCGATTATTTTTAGTCAGAATATTTACGTCTGAGAATAGAATTACCTGAAGACGACTGTAGTAGCCCTTGAACTTAAACGAGCGCACTGAAGTTAGTAATTAGTTGGGACTTGACTCTTGTAGCTGCGACTTCTAAATAGCGAATGAGCCGAAAATTCTATCGCGTCTACGTGAATTTTATAACATAGTTGATCCTATTTTTGAATGTTGGCCGCGAAATGAACAAAGATAAATCAGAAGCGGACGCATAATACGTTATCCGTTCTACAGTCAATCAGTTTCGTTTCGTTAAGGTCGTTAACCTCGTTTGTTTCTAGACACACATGTCGAAATTTTTGTGCTTTAATAGCTGATATGTATGCGTTCGACTCAAAGTTGAATGAAAGCTTACGGAAATTGAAACGACTTTGAATAAAAATAAAAAATAACCTTGATACGAGGATATTCTTGTTATTTAAAACATTAATTGCTGATTTTTTCTCTTTAATTCCAAAATACAAATCAGTATTTAAGTAAACAATAGAGCGACATTGTTCGATATTGGTGAGAATTAAATATAATTTGATGAAAACGGAGTGATTTTTTTTGTTAAACGACTTCACAAAAAGGAGGAGGTTCAATCGTCAATCAATTCGTCTGTATTTTTTTATGTTTATTACCTCAGAACTTTCGTTCTGGGTGAACCGATGAATATTTTTAGGAATTTGGTCAAATTCTGACAGTGGCATCTATGAAAAAACTAAATAAGTCTTAAATTTACGTTAACACGTGTTCAACAAATGGACAATTCATAGCTCAATATCACGCCAATCGATTTGAAGTCGGTTTGTTTCTTGTTAAAAAAAAATATTGTCTCTAAAGTGAATGTCATCTATACAATTCATCCAGTAGATTCCTAGAAGTATCTAATATCCATATGCAAAGAAATCATTAATATTTAAAAAACGCTTAAGTAAAACATTATCCTCTAAAGAGTCTGCAAAAAAGGGGGGTTTTCTACGCAAAATAAGATTTCTTCACTTTTACTTTGCGAATTAAGAGCAATTGACGATCTTACGTCTTTTTTATTCAATGCTCATCGCTACGATTAAGTGCTTTTAAATGTTGATATAAACTTGGAAGATTAAAAGAAAATACTGAAGTTAATATATCAGGTTACATTTTATACGACGAGACGTATTTCAGAGTAAAGTTAATCAAAATAAATATCAAAGCCTTACTTTGACGCTGTATCTGAACAGTTCTATTTTTTCTATACACAAGGTTTTTTCCAATTTTGTAAGATTCCATGTCATCTTCACAAACAATATATTTTATAAATAAATTTTCTGAAAAGAATATGCAAAAGCTTATCAAAATAAAAAGTTTAAAAATACATTTTTAATATCCATTAATACGTTTGTATAACCATATTTTACTAGTACAGTCCTTGCAGGACCGTCTGTTAGTTCCACGTGCTTTTACAAAGCGTAGGTGAACACACGTGTTCTTGAAGTGCACCGTAGCCAGCGTATTCACTGGGCAAACGAGACCTAACGTCCTATGTCTCACGGTAGGCAGCGCGTTTGTGATACCAGTATTGCCGATGTCTAAGGGCGTCGGTGACCACTACCCATCAGGGGCCCGACTGCTCGTCTGCCTGCGTAAGCAATGATAAAAAATGAATATATAAAATCACTATATATGATAAAAAAATTAAATAAATGAACACATAAAATATCGATATACAAGATACAATAATTTTTAATATAATATTGTAATTATTCAAATATTTCTATACTAAGACGTGACACAATCTTTAACATTTGCTTTGTTAATTTATTAATTAGTAGCCGAAGATCGGAAGCGATGGCGTGTATTAGAGGCCATTGTCCAGCGATGGGCTATCACAGACTGATGATGATATGATGATGATGTATTAATTTAATCCTGTTTCAGTTTTGTTTCCGTGTTGCAAGCGTTCATCATTAACTGACTCCGTAGTCTAGTGGTAAGGGCGTATGCTATAGAAACCGGGGTCGTGGGATCCAATCCTGCGAGGATTCAACAAATTTGTAACAATTATTTTTGTTTCCTAGTTGGTAAGGGCAATTTGGGCCGATCACCCAATTGTTTAAAAGTAACATGATCCATGCGTCGGATGGGCATGTCAAAAGTCGGTCCACCCACCAACCCGCATTGGACCAGCGTGGGGGGATATGGTCCAAAAACCCTCTAATGGATAGGGGTGTATAAGGGGAGGCCTATGTCGAGCAATGGGCTATCACAGGCTGATGATGATGATGATGAAGCGTTCATATCACTAGGTTACTATCGCCTTAAAATTGCAGTACCTACTTACTTACCGTAATGTTTGTGCGCTAACTTCTCCCGTAAAAAAACTTTTCTTAAGCTTAAGTATTTCGCCTGAAGTGCTTGTGAAAAGTGTTCAAGGTGAGTTAAGAAACTGTAACGTTTTGTAGTTTTCGGTTAAAGGTAAATTAATAAACCTTGACAGTGTGGATATCTGCTTACTATTAAGTTAAATTTTATTATTTAAAATGTAATTAATAAAAATGTAAGTAAAATATACACGATATATATATAAGGTAATGTAGTTACAAATTTTATTCGAAACGTCAGGATTACACAATCTATAGTTACATTAGAAATTTATGTCAAAAAACCAAATGTTTTGCAATATTAACGTTATACTTTGCGCCGAAGCAATTTTTTATTTTATAGATATATTTTTCACATAAAATGTATATGTTATCTGTGACTGCAATATAATTGGCAAAAAGTACTCGATTCGTTCAGCAGGATTCAAGTGTGAAAGTGACAAACAAACATTCACTTACACTTATTATTTCTTTTATTTACGATTATACATATCAAACCACTATTTAACGATTTTGCAGTTACTATAAAATATTAATTACAGAATAAGTTGGTATATTGATATACCAAGCTTAGTCTCCTGATCTGGATGCTGAGATAATCAAATGAAGTCAGGTATAAATATATTTAAGTAAGCGAAAATAACGAGTAATTCAACGAATGTATGCCTTTACTATTTACATTTACATACGAGTGATATAAATGATGCCGTTTATCTGTTCCACTTTGATTTCAACAGTTAGGTCTAAGTAATACTAGAATTAAAACCGTGGCTGATATTTTAATCAATTTTATAGTTATTTATCTTTAAGATTAATCATAATATGCATGTACATGTATAAAAGGAAATGACGACCTAGAGCGAAATGAACGAAGGTGAATTCAACGGAAAAGTACAGGCGCGTTTTCGTAACACGTACACAACGGAGGTGAAAACATGATGCTCCGTTTATTTCCGTCCGCCCCAAGTACAGCCAAACAGGTGCGCAGACGTCGATAAAGGTGCGTATACACTGGACGAGCTTGGATCCAAATCTTCTTTACTGATTCATGTTTTGGACATATGTCATTGACTTACTTTTTAATCAGAAATAGTTGCTTTAATATAGACTGCAACGATAAATCTTTTTAGTGTTCATTTTACAGTACTTTTTAACGGCGACATGATGGTCTCGTTAAAGTTTCGTTAAACCTTGTCAATGTAACTCTGCGACAGATTAGTCTAATTTTTGTAGTAATTTAAATAGCTTAATATTTTTTTACCCTATGACTTTTTTCCTCATGATATAAAAAAATTGTTTTAAAAATAGCCGTCAAATCCATCTTAAGTTTTTAATCGAATCTGTATTTGATTATGTGTGTAATGAACGAAACAAGTTGATCATTTGAATGCCCTACTTATATTATAATAAGAAAAGTTTTTAGAGAATAGATAAATGAGTGCTGTAAATATATACCATATATTTAAAATAATACGGAACTTACGACTTTGTTTAATTAAGCTTCACTAATTTAAATTCTACGCTGTCTAATAACCTTTCAACGCGTAGTATTGATTAGTATTCAAAATTCGAGAACGAACCGGAAAAAATTTTGGCATCTTTTCTAAGTAATTATTCATGTAGTTCCAAGGTTGCCCTTGATATTTGTTCGTAGCCAACACCACTTTTTGTAGGTCACCTACCACCTACCACCATGGGGGGTGATGACCACTGACTATTAAATGGCAGCGATAGTATTAACTACTAGACAATTATTTATTTTATTTACACGATTATTATACATGTAACACCCAATTTTCATGGATTTTTGCGTTAATTCTTAATATTTATTCCCTATGTTTCGAAGTCTTTCCGCCATACACGATCACGGGAAGACTCACGGGTAGGTATGGGATGTGTCAAACATGTTGCTATAAGCGGATTTGATACATTACGGAACGGGATAGATTTCGTATTTTTTTAAGTTAGATCGCTGTGTTGAGCAGGACGTTTGTAAGTGGAGGTAAGTGGTGTCTGCCCTGCCCATAACAAATGCAACGTCAGACGCCACCAATTTGCTTACCGCCCTAGGACATAAGATGTATTGTCTTGTTTACCCAGTTATTATACTAGCAACGGTGCCCTTCAAACCGAAAGACAGTAGTGTTTATACACTGCTCATTTGCAGCTGAAATAGGCTCCACGGAAGTACTGCCCCAGACGGTATCTTGTACAAAGAGACCCACATCCTGAATGTTGTACATATGTTCTCATGTAGTAAATGAATCTTACTTGTCAGGCAAATAGGTATTAAACTAATGTTGCGCTAGTCAACTAGGAAACATCATATAACTATGTTCTTCCCCTGCAGCATTCGAAACTAGAAGTTCCGGTTTGCAAGGTAAAAGGAAACACAATTCAATACTACGTTAAGTATGTTCGTTACAAAGTAAATTTCATGCTCTTCCAGTGTATCCGCACCTAAGGAACGCGGCAGAAACGCGCCGAATACCTCGGCCGATGCACACCCGAAGGCGTATGATTCATTCTGACATCAGGCGCTTATCTCTTGACACTGCACCAAAAATACTTGATCCATTGTCTGTGTGGTTTAATATGGAATGATCTCATTTGACACACTTTTAATGGTTCAAAAATAGCTAAAGGCTCGGATAATCCATGGCTATGCATGTTAGTGACTAGGTTTTAACACAAATGTATAAAGTTACTAATTTAAAAATTACGTTTGACACAGAACACAAATAAAAACTGAATGAGATTCGATCTCTTTTTACATGTGACACGGTTTAACGGTGATTACAATCATTTCAGTTTAAAAATTTTACAATAGTACTTGAGTTTCGATTTAGTGAATAAAATATTAAAACACTGAATAGGAGTAAAATCTTCCAGACAAATGACATCATCAGCCTGTAATAGTCCACTGCTGGACATAGTCCTCCCTAATACACCCTATCCATTAGAGGGTTTTTGGACCGTATCCCACCACGCTGGTCCAATGCGGGTTGGTGGGTGGACCGACTTTTTACATGCCCATCCGACGCATGGATCATCTTACTTTTCAGACAATTGGGTGATCGGCCCAAATTGCCCTAACCAACTAGGAAACAACAATGAAAATTTGTTGAGTCCCCGCAGGATTCGAACCCGCGACCTCCGGTTTCTAAGCCACACGCCTATACCACTAGGCTACGGAGGCAGTCAGACAAATGAACTGAACTATATTTTTATATGTATGATCTAGTGGTAGACAAGTTCGTCTATCACTAGATCATAAACATAACATCAACATATTTTATATATCTCTTTAGTGATTCGAAACCTTTGTAAGAAACACTTAAGACGCTGCTTTCTGTCCCTTCCGTTGTTAATTACGTAAAAAGTTCATGTGAAAAAAAAAATTTTTATCAAGATATGCTCCTTTGCTAAGCACAGTAAACATGTAGCGAGCATAAAATACCTCAATTTTCTAATACGTAACAATTTATATCCATTTCTTAGATATTTTCTTATTAGATATTGATAAATATAATCTGTATTAAAAAGTAAAAAGCGAGAAGTAGAATTACGCTTTAGTAAATGAAAAGAGCTAATTGCTGCCAAATAATTGGTCATGCAACTGTCCGCTGTCATCCATCCTACGCTTCTCGTCAGCTGACTAGTTCTTCAGATGAGCGGTCATTCTGGTGGTGTACGTAATTTTAAACAGGAAATTAGTCATTTGCCGTCAAGCCAAATAAAACCTGAAATGTTTACAAACAAACTGTTAAAAAATAAATACGTTGGATTAGCTTCTAGAGGCACATCATTGTATAGATATAGTGAGTAAAAAGATCTTTTTTCAAATCTTTCGGTAAAGTTCGTATTTATCGTGCTCTCTCAAACAGCTTCTGGATCTATACATCTCTATTATACAATGGCATTATTCACTTTGACATTTGACACTAAACAATAAAACTTTACATTAATGTACTTATTACTTAAACATTCTTATTACTTTTATGTGAAAATGTCACACCAATGTAATAGGATCATTTATTGACAGTTCGGGTGTCATCGTATTTCGGTAAAGATCCGAGATTTTCCGACGGAAAAAATATTCTCACATCTTGTTATCGACACTAGGGAAATATTTTATATAATATAACATCTCAGTTGTGGTAACGACAATATTAACTAAATAAGAAATATCAAAATTATGCTTTCTATCAGTATCGAAGATCGTATCAAAAAAAGCAATAAGGAAACAATCTTATTTTCCATAATTTAATTTGAAATTATTTTCGGTTAGCTTAAAATCAAATCGGATATCGCATAACACGAACGATGAACATTTATAACAAGGAAAAAGAAACACTATATTTATTTATACAAGAATCGTATTTTTATATAACAAGTCTATGACGTCAATGTAATGTTTACACGAGCGTGATTGAAAACTGTTCTTAGTCCACTTCTCAGAAACGGGTACTTCTTCAACAACTTTATGTCATTACCAAGCGTATCGTTTGAAACAATTCGGTACACAACAGGAGTGCATCAAACTAGCGATACGGCCATAGAATATAAGCTTATTGTAAATCGTTATTCGAGAAAGGTTCCCCGTGCTCGTGACATTATGACAAGTACAATATCTTGCAGACTCGCATAATCAGCCAACTACTAAGCATTTCATAGCGTCGGCTGTATATAGATGTCCTTTTGTGTGCAGGCTTGACAACTTAAATGATCGAAGAATAATAAACTGCTGAAAGTCGGTACAGGCAACTGCACTTTGCAGATATTGCTATCGATTTCGTTTTAAATTTACTATGATTTATTTTTAATTAATCTCTATCATTTATTCCATATAAGTATAAAATGACGGTTAAAATTTACTTACGAGTGTAGCTATAGTACTTCCAATTTGGAAGATTCGGTTTGTTGCTAGGTTTAAACGAGATAAAATATACTGGGTTTTTGTGTGACGTAGTGATAAATTAGTAAATATGAAATAATGGGCTTAGTAATCGTACAAATCTGAAATGTACCAAATACATTTATTTTTATTCTTCTAAAGGAAAATTAAAAAGAATCAACCTATTTCCGTTGCATTTTCGATTAACAGTGTACGAGCGCTTTTTTTTTAAAATTTACACATGCAAAATTTTGCACAGACTATTTCCCTCGGGGCTGGAATAAATGAAAGTAATTTTCAATGGCTCTTTTGTATTGTACAGCTTTGGAAAAAGTATATACCTACAGCTTAAAATAATTGGTGGCAAATCTAAGCTTTTTCTATGGCTCTATAGAATGAAATATTTTTTTAAATAACCGCTTCTTTGCCATAAAAATGATAGCAAAGAAAGAAATCATCAGTTACCTATCTATACCCTTATATCAAAAAATGTTATTGTTCACGAAACAGTATTTATTTAAATTAAAATTTCCGTAATCCCAAAAGGTGGATCTTCATAGCAATTTTGTTAAAATAATAACGAATATGGAATTGAGATAATTTTAAAATGCAAATGTTCCGCTCGCAAGCAGCCTAGGAAAACTTATTCAAGACGCACGGAGTGGTAGCATCTCTTTGTAAACAAAAATATCCGGATAATTTAATGAAAATTTGCTTCTATAAATAAAAAACGCTTGGGTATTTAAATTTGGTGTTTACTTTACTATTTAAATACGTTTAGTAGTACTTGGTGTATACAAGAATTATAATAACGAAAAGTAAAGCGTCAATTTCAGTTGTTTAAGGTTTAATTGTATTATATTTTAGTTATCAAAATAATAATAGGTACGAAAGTTTTGCTAAGTTTATTTTAGCATTTTGGGCAATCTGTAAGAAAGCGTAATATCAAAGTTATTCAAATTTTGTCGTAAAGCGAGAGAGGCGCTTAGGATGAAATAAAATATGCATTTTCTAAAGAGAAATAATTCATCTTTTTTTAAACTATGCATGAATAATATTTATTTCAATAAAAACAATGAATCAAATGAACTATGCAATTTACGCAAGCAAAGTCTAATTCGAAGCACTCATGTCGTAAAAAGTAAACGCGTTAATATTAGTGGACAGACGCCATGTTTAATCGTCACACGACGTTTAAACTGTTGGAGCGCCCGACGTTTTGCCGCCAAAAGAATTTGACTTTTACGTTTATTTTCGTGTTTTTTGTCTAAATATCTATATGTCACCTATTTATTTCGCTTAATGTGCTATTATTGTTCATGTCGGGTACAGCTCATTTAAATAAATAAAACCAATGATAATATACGTATTATAATTTATTTCAACTCATCAATTGCACTATAATAACTATACAACATACATAAATCAACTACGCTTATTATTATATTATGCTTTGATATAATAGAATATGCCGTCATTATGTTTGCACGTAAGATAATTAAATTAACAATTTAAATAATGAGATCTTTTGTTTTTTCCGTTGTAAATATTTCTTTCTATTAAACATAAAATTAAAGCCAAAAAAGAGTTGTACATTTGCCCAGCTCACAAAACATGCAACTCTTTGGTAATAGGCATTTTATTAAACAATACTGAGATCAACTTAAGGCTTAAAAACTAGAAGGATTAAATAACAACTAAATGGAGCAAAAACATTAATACTGATTTGTATAGTCTATGTTAAGCATTGCGATATGAAATTTCATGTTTTCGAATTAACAATTACAACATAAATATATGATTATATACACATAGTTTATATTCCAATAGAATCGATAACACCTAAAGATTGATATTAAAATTTGACACGTATTTTCTACGCAGCGGGTACATATTTTGCCTTGAACTGTCGAGTTACGGGGAGGACAGATGCATTTATTTTGATCTGCTTTAATCCTTCTTAGTTCTGCTGCCTGTCTTCTTCCACGGTGCTGGTGGCTTTCACCTCTTTGGGCAAAGCGGACTGTAAAGAATAATACAAGGTCAAATCTACAATTAACCTAAAAAGTAAAATAGTAAAGTTTATGACGTGTTTTGTAACATCCATCCATAACTTTACTATTTAAATAGTTTAATCTGAAAATTAGAAGACGTCTTGATTAAAATTATTATAGATAAGAGAAAGTAACATAACATATACAGAAAGTCTCGGAACTCAACGTCAAGTTATATTACTAAGGATAGATTATTTATCCCATGTATGTATTTTCCCATGATGGTTAAGATCAATCCTGTCGTTTTCATCAATAACTTCGTTTCGGCTTTACGTTGATTTCTAGGACATCCTGTATATATAATTAAATCATTAATCAATCAGATAAGTAACCTCAATAGGCAGCAGGAACATATTGTTGTCAGAGCGACGGCCGAATCGGAGACGCATAGATGGTGCACGAACTGAGCGGTCTTGTTCCTGAGATAAAAAATTAATCAGTTAAATAACTTTTTAATATCGAAAGTCTCGGCTAATTAATTTCTTATTTCTTATTCAATTCCTTCTTATTTCTTATTATAAGTAGAATGTACCGAGCTTATACAAGTCTGACTGATTAGAACTATTTCGAGATATACTTAAGCTTAAAGCGAATAATAGAATTGATTTCTTAGTTCTAGAACTTTTATCGTAATAATACATTGTTATAATTCTATAAGTCGTTACTAACTAGTTTTAGAAACTTTTTTGTTTTCTCTGCTTCAATTGTTTCTAAAATTTTGGACACGAAAAAATCATTTAAACCCTATCTACTCCCATTTCTAATAACATGAAACAAATAGTTAGTAAACGAGAGTAATAGTTTAATAGTTTAGTTTAATTTGTAAAAAACAACGCTAAAGTGTTATTTTTTACAAATTAATTAATTTATAATAAGTAACTTCTGACTTTATTCCCGTGAAAGATTGACGTGAAAACTTCATTTTAAAATATAAAAGTGAAGGGGTTATCACATATTTTTTAAAAATTTTCTCAATATCTGTTGGAAACGTAGGCAAAAACTGTCTTTTTACACGCAAAGCTTTATCAATGACTGTTTATGTAACTTGAACTTAACAGTAAATGTTGCTTTGACACCGTGTTACGTGGGCGGTCGTACAAAAACTAATGAAGACGTTTTAAAACCGGACACTGAATCGCAATGTGTACGTAACTAAGTCGTAGCGACGATACGGCTTTGTGTCGTAAAATGTTCGTAACAAGGCGTATGGCGGCTTGTTAGTGCGAATAAGTTCATTTCGCGGCTTTACACCGCATTGGGAATTTTATTATCTGTGGATCGATATGTGTGCCGTTGCTTTTATTGTCTGTGCTGGCTAACTCACACTCGCATATAAATACAGATAAAATAGAACTGTATAAACGGCCATCTCCGTGCTATATTTACGATGAAATATATGGCTTTTTTATTATTTCGCTCGTCATAAATATAACACCAAATTGTTTTTTATATTGTTATGTACACGATTATTAGTTACGTGCAATGCCGTCTTATTAAAAGACGGGAAGTAACGTCTTATATACGAGTGAACTTATAGCTTGACAAACAGAGAATTTATTATCAGATGATCGTTACAAAAAGCATATAAAAATGTGTATTTTAAATGTTTTCCGTTGACTTCAATATATTAACATAAAATTGGCAGAGAAATATAGCGTTAAGTGCACAAAATAAATACATTTTGAATAAAAATAACCAGCTTACAAATAAAAGTAATGCTTAAATATCAATTTTGAACTAAGCAGTAATATGCTAAATTTAGTCCAGTTTTGTTACATGTACTCTAACTACATAACATTTTTCACAACTGACATAAATACAAGACAGTTATCGAAAACATTTCCGGACGGATCGAAACAATTAATAAGCGTAAGCTGTATTCTCGTTATTAGGGTCTTAAAAGGGTCTTATTAATGATTAGTGCTAATCTCTAGCCCCTTATTAGGGCTATTTATGTTACCTCCTGGGGGAAGATGTGGGGAACTGCGCGCTCGTCGGACCGACGCCCGAAGCGTAGGCGGACGGGGGTGCGGACTTCGCGCATCACGAGCTCCTCCATCTCGTCGAGCTAAATGGCAAAGTGAAAGTTAAAGCCAAAGTGAAAGCCAAAGTGAAAGTCAAAGTTAATGTAACAATCGAAGTTAAAGTCAAATGTTTATATTGATTCGTTCGGTCCACACGTTTTGGTATTTGTCATTGAACCAGTATCTATGTTAATATACTTGGTGTAATTTATTAAGAATCTTTTTTTTTATATTTGTATGTTATTACGTACTTTTAATATAATATTCTTACTTATTAAATACTTATTTATTACCTATTAAAAATCTCATAATAGGAGAGAGGTTAATAAATTGTACAGTCTGAGGACCTATTGTCACGTGGTTTACTTTATACTCAATTGAGGAAGTATCATCGCGGCGTCATTTTGATCACAAATCAGAAGTGTGCGCTAGTTACTTGAGGTTAAGGAAGCAGCGTATCTATATAAATAGTGTGTAGCATAACGTATCAACTTGTATCGATGTATGTTCTACGCTGTATCTTATAAAAACAGTTCCCAGTTTCCCATTAAGTAAACGTCAACGCGACTATACTACGAGTAGTAAAGTAAATATTAAAATAAAACTGTAGTTTACTATAGTGTACTTCAATTCTTTTCGGCGTAAAGGACCTAAAGCATACAAGTCCCCTTCCAGTTTGAAGGAAGTAATAATGTATTGATCGCTTCACGACATGCCTTCCTTCGTCGTACAACCCAATTTTGGTTACTTATAAGGAAATTACTTCACAGGAACCCTTTCATTCGTTTTTACGGTAACACACTAAAAGATAAAAAGTTTCTTATTTTTATACAGCGAATAAACTATCTCGAAACTAAATTTCAGTCCAATACTTTTATCTGCTTCGGTTTCACTGAATAAATATACAAACTTTTGCACCGCAGCTCCGACGAGTGGTGCGATATGAAAATTATACGTACATTTTTGTTACCAACGGACGTATTTGTGCTATTTTCTGTTTTTAGTGACTTCATTTTTTTATCTGAATCTTTATCACACAGAAAATACAATTTGTTAATTGGCGTTCTGATAGTTAATATCTACCTGAGATCGTAATTTCGAGTAACAAAATAAAATAAAATAAAAACCTATATGTCATTAGAATAATTAATGGCATTTTTTATCATTATCAGTGTTTAAAGTTTATGTGCATTTAATACTATGATAATACTTTAAAATTTTAGCTTCTAGAATGTGCCTAGCAAATTAAACTTGCGTCCTAAATTTACGTACTAACGAAATAATCTTTTACGATCAGAACATTAAAGCAACTTTGCATTATTAAAACCAAAAAATACGAGGGAAGTAAACGCAATAATCCCATTTATAGCGCATTAACCATTGAAAGAAACCGCAATGCAAAGAGTTTCATGTGTCGTAATGGGGTAAACGTGTTAAAATGCGAGATTTTGTTAAATGGAGCAAACAAAGGTCCTCTAATATCTAAAAAGGGTAAATCTATCCACTTGCGCGTGTTCCACTTTACCGAATAGTACTTTTCGTACGTCTTGAAATTTAGATTTTTTTTTATACAATAAGCAACATTGTTATGAAATCGAAATATATATTAAGTTTAATAATATGTTTATTCATAAAGCCTTTAAAAACATGTGACATCTGTTACATAGGACCTTCGTATTCATGTATAGTTGCTTTTAGTCATATTTATCTGATAGAAAACCGATATACATTCTTATCTGCAGCGTGTTGTGCCAACGTAAAGAAGATTATCTGATTCTAATATCAATATGTTATGAGAAAGAAAAAGAACATTATTTAAAATTATACTGCAGTAGCTAGCAATTAAAAATAGAATGCTTAAATTATTAAAAAAAAATAACTTATTCCTATTTTTAAAAAAGGAACACGCAATAATCACCGGGGCCTGGGCGGGCATGTCCGGGTCAGAGCGGCGTCCGAAGCGGAGGCGGCGGGACGGCGAGCGCACGGACTTGCGCGCCAACGCGTGCCCGTCCAGCGCGTCGTGCTGTGCGAGCAACGCGTACAGCCCGCCCAACGCGTCCCAGCCCTGGCTTTCATCCACGGAATTGCCTGCACGAAAATTACAAAATTATGCTCAGACGAATTTCACAGGGTCGATTTTGATAGTTGTCCCTTTATAGGGGACCGTCCGAAAAAGTACGGTGCTTATTTCTGCCGCAAATCAGTAGTGAAAAGCACTACTGATAAAGGGCGTGATTACTGCCTAAAAGGGACTCAACATTTAATGTCTTATGGTGGTGAACTAATTAGTGGCGTATCACTTACCATCAGGTGAATGTTCGTCACTTCAGTAAATAAAAAAAAAGTTGACTCGTGCAGAATTTTTTGTGATGTAAAGAGATGATATTACAGAGCAAAAGGGCCCGCAGAAACACGAATGCATTCCCCGTTCCTTTTAATCCCAAAATCTGATGGAATAGAAATCCGGCATGACAGGAGAGTGATCAGCCGCAGGTCCGAATTAATATATCCGATGAATCTTGCTTAACATGCAATTAGGTACTACAATATTGCCTTAAACAAATAAATATCAACTGCTATAAGGTCCCGAGTCCCCAAAGAGACATAGATATAAATTTTACTTCCTGTTTATAAAACACACAAAGCTACGGAGACAGTTTAAAATAAATAACAGTTTAAAGAAACAAAAATACACTTTTTAGATGATGAAAATATATGAAGCATAGAGTAAGCAAAAAATTATTTAATGTGAAAAAGGGTTGGGTGCTTTTTGGGATGATCAAAATATTCTTGTCCCTTGCCGATTCGAAATCGACACCTATTGCATAAGCAAAAAGCTCAGGTAGTCAAACCTGTAATTGTGTAATATTGTAATTTGAATTTATTATATTGATAGTATTATTAGAAATGTTACAAAGTTGCAAGTAGGAGGGGAGAACTTTACAATGATAGTTTACGCTTGTTCCGCATACACTGCGTTCGATACTAAACTTGTAAATGTTAAATGTCAGTTAAAGTTCTGTTAGTGCTTTTATGGAGCACAACATTGTGTAAACTTTGCAAAGTTTAATATCGATATGAATATCGTCTTTCGAACAAATATAATTGTAATGTATCATTTTTGATGCCATAGTATTGTTAGTAGTACCTATAACTTTAGTATCTTTTATATCTACATTTTGTTTTAATTTTAATGAATTAATGAACATCTATATTAATTTAATTATTATTAGTATTTGTAAATTATTTTATTGATACCCTTAAATGTCCGCTATATTAATTCATATTAAATTCTTGATTTAAGGAGATGATAACACTCCATTAGAAATTTATTAAATGTCTTGACTTACTTTTGGAGTGGACTTAATATTAATTCTACTTATCGAAAGTCACTTAAGATATTAGGAAAAGTTAAATTTAGAGACGATGGTTTAATAATTCTTGAATAAATTGTTACGTTCAGAAATATATTATTAATTAAAACGGAAAAGAAAACTTATTAAAGCATCTGGCCATTATTTTTAAAAAGTGTTTTCGATTCTTTAAGAAGAAGAAAAAATTGGTTTTAATGTAACTAATATTTTCTTAAAATTATTATTGGAGTATTATTACAGCGGGTATGGTCTGGCTGATTATTCAGACTAAATTTTTTACTCCATTTACTCTTGTATATTTTTTTCATATTTCTTCTCTATGTATTTTTTTTCATATTTGATGTATTACAAATGATTACTACTTAGCTAAATTATAATTTAGGCAGAGTTAAACAACGTATCTGATCTTATTTAAAGAAAGAAACAAAATAGCCTCAATTTTAAAGCGTCAGCCCGTTTTTTTCACTAAGAGCGACCTAGTATATTTGGAAACAATATCATTATTGGCTCCGTAGCCTAGTGGAAAGTACGTGTGCTTTAAAAACCGGAGGTCTTGGGTTCGAATCCTGGGAGGACTCAACAAATTTTCATTGTTGTTTCCCAGTTAGTTAAAGTAGGATGATCCATGCGTCGAATGGCATGTAAAAAGTCGGTCCACCTACCAACCCGCATTGGACCAGCGTGGTGGAGAAAGCTATGCATTATTGGAGGCCTATGTCCAGCAGTGGACTAACACAGTCTGATGATGATGATGATGATTATATCTCCTAAAAAGTATATTCTAAAAGGGTCGTAGAACAATGAAAATGTACTTACCATCATATTGAGACAGCGATTGGGCGTTGGAGAGTGGGAACATGCAAATTGCTGTCATCGCAATAAGCGCTAGGACGAGGGCAAAACTCCGAGACATGGCTGCAACAAACATAATAAAATACGTTAATTTATGTATTAATGCAAAACGTGATACATATTTGTGAAATAATTCATAAATTTTCGTATTAATCTTAATGGTTCCATGTTCTAAATTGACTTTTTATCTACGTGATCCTAGCCAAATGTGGCCAAATGTATAAGTAAACAAAAACTCGTCGAAAAGTGAAATGCTATTGTTGGTTTAATGTTGCTTTGTTATTACTTTTATGTTAGAATTTGCTTCAACATGTTTGATTTAATAATGATTACATCATCGTTGAAATGAGGGCCGATAAAGATCGTTGCCTCCATATAAGCTAACGATGCTAAAGTTATTATTGAGATAAATGAAAAACAATCGACGAAAAAGTCACATCATTAAACTTTTCCTTTGATTTATTTTCGCTGTTACTCTTCTCCCAAAAAAGGCAGCCATATTGTTTTATAATGTAATATTTAAAAAGGTTTCTATTTATTTTTAATGGTAGTAGACATTTATGTTAACGTCCAGCGGTAAAGAGGTAGTGTTTTTATCATTAAAATAGGTTAACCGCAATTCCACATCACGGAGTATTTGCGAAAGCCGCATACATGTGGTTTCCTGTACTTATGATGTAGGAAGCATCACATATTGAAGACTCTAAGCATAAACTTGATGCGTTGTTACGGGTTATTCTGATGTGTAAAATTTGTAAATGAAGAGAGTTTACAAATATAGTGTTTTATTGAATTCCTTACATTAAAATACTTTGGTAAAGAAAAAAAATACAAAGAATCAATAATATCGTTTTATACGATAAGGAATTTCAACTCGGACATATTATGTTTTAATTTTGGTTAAAAACTGTCTTCACCAATTCAAATTGTTTCATTACAAGAATTAATTTTCCAGATATATATTTTATCCTAGCTGATGCGCGTGATATCATCCGCATGGTACTATAAAAAAATCTGCTAGTTTTTCTGAATGAAAAAGTAGCCGAAGTTATTCCCGGTTACTTTAGCTATCTTCTAGTGAAGTCACGTCAAAATCGAAACAGCCATTCCAGAGATTAATCAGAAATTTCGAAATAAAACTGTTTTGTTAAATGTATCAGTTATATATCACAATGTAATAATTTAAAAACGGTTATTTTAGATAGAGAGTTCTCGTTTATGTGACGAGGGCATCAACACCGTGGTGCCTTTTTCTGTCCCAAAGCAGTAGTGCGCAAACACTACTGTGTTCCGAATTTACTAGAGATTTTAAGATCGATGCTAAATATTAAACACATACTTTTTTTCATCCAAATGGTTACAATATAATAAAATTGAACCAAATTTTTTTTATTATCACAGTAAATGTAAAATAGTATAGAGTATAATCCAATTGGAAGTTTAATTAATTGGAAGACTCACCTTAGCTCACGCAATGCAAGCCCTAACCGTATATACTTGATAATGTTAGAATGTTATATAGCAATATATAATTCGAGGCATTAACCTTAACAAGGGCTTGTTAAGGTCGAAGCTTCTAACTTGTGCACGAAGTAAGTATATTAAGATATTTACAAACATTCGTTCAAATATTTACTCAGTTCATGAAACATAATGAAAAATAAATTAATAAAGATTGAATTATTAGACGTTTTTCAATGGATAAAAAGCGTTCATAACCTTTAAATATATTGTAAGTTAATTTTTTTTTTTTCATAAAAGGAAAACAATGCCTCGTTGTTTTAACAAAAATTCCGGATGTTGTCTTTAACATATTGTTATCTTGAAAATTTTTTTCTTATTTTTAATTATTTTTGAATATATAATAATGTGTAAATAAAGTAAAATCGTCTTACATCGTTGTATCTTTTGTTTTCAAAAGTTATTAATATTTTCAACGTATTATTAATCAAACAAAATTGTAATGAACCAACATAAAATGTCAAAATTTTGTTTCATCCTCAAATTTTTTTCGCTTCAAATTTTACTACAACGTTGCTGAAATATTTTCATTTATATTAATGTGATAGCAAAGCGCACATGTTTAAGCGAACAAATCTCTTACGTCTAAATCTTAAATGGCGTGAATTTTTAATAAAATACTTCGAATGTAATACCGTTCTAGTTCATACAAAATGAACATAAATCTGTAGCCGTTCATGGTTAAAACCGTTTATATTTAAAATTAAAATACCTACACATATATATATAATCTGTATTTATCTAGGCAGATGGGTTTATAGCCTACAAAGTAATGCTCAACAGGTCGACGTGACAGATCGTGTGTGACATGGCAATCGTGACGTCATCAATCACGCTTATCACGCGATGTCACGCCATATCACGCAGCCGCGCCTCCCGTTCTCACGTAGGAGATATTGCCGTTTTTATTAAAGCGCTTCACGCATATGCAGCCTACATAATAACGGAGATTTATCACTCCTGCGCTACACTAGACCTTACCATTCTGCTTATGTTATTATACAACGGATGCTAGCGTTTTATTGTTGGAAGAAAAACGGCCATGCGTCTAAATTACAATGAAAGACGCGATTTATACGAGCATATTTGTAGTCGTTGGAAATACGACAGGAGTAAAATTGTCTCCGGTTCTCAAGCTCGGCTATCATTTTCATTTAGGAATCTGATTACGGTTAGGAATATTATGTGTTTATATATTTCGTAATCGCATGAATAATTAAAGTATAGTAAAGATTTATAAAAGAGACGAAATATCTTGTAAAAGTTAAAATTTACTAAGCAGTTAGGAAACTCTGTTATAATTTTCGCATGCAATAACTTTTAACTAGATTTGTATTTCTCCGCCACAAGTCGTAAGGGCTTACAAATTACCAAGTTAATTGCAAAGTTGATGGGACTTCTATTGTTGTATTAACTTAACAGTTTTTAAGATTGATAGAAATTGTATAATCTTTCGATTGTTTTCTTTTATCAATATGGTAGTTACATATATGAGCTTATTTTATTCTTAGGTCGGCTAAAACTCGGGTTTAATAAATGGTATCGTGACCTAAAAGTCTCATTTATCTGGTGCTAAGATTTGATATACTTTTAAATTACTTTGTCTAGAAAAAAAAACTTTGTCTAGTCGTTATTTTCTGGTTAGTGAGAACGATATTGGCCGATCACGCAGTGCGTTTTAAAAGTTATATAATCTATACAACTTGTTAAAAGACGTTGTTAAGATGATGATATAAGACCTCAATGCTATCAATTTTACTGATAACTAATATAGAAAAACCCAGAATGAATGAATGAGGTAAAAACCCAGAATGCTGTTAGGGTTTAGAAAGAGCTGTCACAGGTAAATCTTGAAGGTTTTTAAGCTGTGTATATGAAAAAAGTTTAATGATAGTTTGGAAAAAGCTTAGAAAAATGCAGAATATTAAATTTTAGATTTTTATAGAACTCTTAGTTTTTCACTTCATAACTTTTACACTATTCTAAATACAATTACAAACTAAATATAAAAACTGAAAAGACTCTTGTTTGTTTTTAGAATGAATACATAAAATTCCATTTTTAAGGACGATAATGGTCTTATGAAAAATTTTTGAGCACCAGCCTGTTTTACGCAACGTTCTTCTACGGACCAAGCGCTTATCATTAATATTAAAGTAAATGAGTTTCTTCACTCGTTCACTTAGTTTCTGTTTTGTACCTTAGTTACTTTATAAAAGATGTACTTTCCACTTAAGGCGTCTCTAAACAGGTCTTAATCATGTAAGTCATCTGATAAGTTTTTGAACATCAGTCTACTTTCTTATTTCGCTTTTTCATAATACCTTGTTTCTGTGGGAAAGATAAAAGGAAATTGTTTAGTTTAATAATTTCCGTTGTTTACGCAGAAACGATCAATATTATCATCGTCATCATCATCATCATTATCAGCCTGTGTTACTTCACGGCTTCCTTTATGCTCGCCCTCTTTATTACGAGGTTTGTACCTGGTACAATGCAAGTTAGTGGTTCAATAATAAAGTCCTACCTCTTCTAATTTAAAAACTATCCGAAGTTTCATCCTTTTTTCAACGTCACTATAAACACTACGAAATAGTAAAAGCTATACAATTTGACACAACGTCCCAACTATATCTCATAAAATTATTTAAAAGTAAAACATTGCACAACCCTAACGTAAGAGAGCCGCATATAGATATTAAAACCGTCGCCTGCATACAAAAGTTTCCCATGGAAACTATCTAGAACTAGAAACTAGCTCTCACTTGAACTGCGTAGGTTAAAGCTCCCAAGTTCACGTGAATCAGCCACCGGTGAACCCGTACCATTGATTCTAGTTTCTCATTAGAATTTAGTTTGATAGGTCTCTGTTGCGTACATTCGCAGACACTTTATGAAGGATATATTATAGGGATATACAATAAACTTTTTACGCTTTCTGATGATATACCAATGGATTCAGTTGTTGTTATGTCAGCTTTTGTAATGGTACCGTTTTTCTTTTTAGTAGTAAAGAATAAAGGTGCAAATAGTGTTAGATATACACTATTAAGTAAGCGTTAGGCTCATAAAAAAAAGTTAGAGTAAAAGTGTAGTTTTTTTAGGTGGTAGGTCCACTTTTTACAAGGGACCGCTAGTGGCCGCCGCGGTGCTGGTGGGGTAACACCGCGGTGCCTATTTCTGTTCCGGTTTGTAGGGCACCGTAGCTAGGGTAAACTGGGTAAATGAGACTTAAATTCCTATGTGTCACGGTAGGTAGCGCATTGGTGATACCACTGGTATTGCAATTTCTTTAGGCGTCGGAGAACACTTTCCATCTGATGGCCTGACTGCTCGTCTGCCTGCGTAGCCAATTAAAATAAATGTTTTTATATTCGTAATAACAAAATCTTTTGATGAATTAAGTTACCTGTTTTAAATAAATTATATTGTGTTATGTTACTTTCAATACTTTTCTCAAATTATTAAAAAAACTGTGATAATTAATTCAATATCAAAAGTTATATAATGTAGTATAAAATCTAATTCTCATTACGGCTCGTAATTAGCAAGACTTTATAGAAAGTATATAAGTTATACGTAGTCACTTTGTCAATCCAAGTATAATGAAATAATAAAGTAAAATATGGTAAAGTAATTATATTAAGTGCTTTTTAACAAACTTTGCCTGTAACCCAAATATAATAATTCGGAATAGTTATACTACGCATTATTGTGTGTTATCAACAGAATTATTTAATATTATATTACCTCTTATAAATACAATATTGCACAATACGAATTACTTACAAAAGTAAACTTAATTTTCTTAATGTAAATAATAGGCTCTGAACGAAGCGAATGATTTTTTTTATACTTTCACTCAATACTGAACGAGAAATATAATTATGCAAGAAATTAATCTTAAATGGTTTTATTAAATAAAATTACTTTACGGATTTTATCGCGTTTATTTTACATTTTAAATTCCGACAGTTTGAACATCTTTCCAGCGGCCGTGGTCACTGGGTAGACTGACCACGACCACGGCCGCTGGAAAGTGTAAATAAACGCGATAAAATCCTTAAAGTAATTTTATTTAATAATGTATAATATTCGGCATGCAAAGAAATAATTAAATGGTTTTGTGAAGAAAATATATGAGTTGATAAAAAACGAAATCCAATGCCAAAAGATCAGGTAAAATAAACCGAATATAAATGTGTCATGAAAAAATTATGAAAACATAAAAGTGATCTTAACAGTACTTCCATATTTGTTTTTTATTATTTCATTAGGTCCGTATCTCGTGTAGCAACACGAGGCACGTCATGGCCAGAAATATTTTAAATGCTTTTTCAGTAAATTGTATTCTATCCTATATTAAATAAATCCTTTTAAAAGTTACTTTGTGGTAAAATCGTGTGCCGCATTTGATGTTGTTAATAAATTGTTATTGATATTTTCAAGTAACGTCATACTCGACGTCGACATGTATGATGATTTTTCTCTATTTGCGGGATATTAGTTCTAATAAAAACTTGATAGTTGGAATGTTGTTTTACCGATATGTATCAACGCAGTCATTTTTTGTTGCAAAGGTATAATTTTTAAACCGTACAGTATACTGATACTACGTCATAAAATAGATTCGTTGTGTGTCATTTTATTTCCTAATGGCCTGGGCTAATAATTTTGAGCGTCTGCACTGTAAATTGTCTTAAAAAATTAGAAAAACGTGAATCCGAAATAAAAACAAAGGAAGACTTTACTTTTAAAATTTACATCGTATTTAAATGGAATTTTCTCAGAACAAACCATGATTTTTCACGTCATTTACTGTTTTAATTATCATTTAATGATATGAATAGACAATATTGTTTTCATCTATTGTTTTAGAAGGATTATTAAAACAAAATGGTATAGACAGTACCTAGAATATTATATAAAGGTTAATCCTTTAAGCTCGGTTCAGTTTAAAATTACGAAGCTTCCTCGAAGGAACTTAATCAATAACATGATAAATGACTGCCGCCGACGCTACGGATGCCTCGTCTATTCAAAGGTGCACTCGCTTGTAAAACAATTTATAGTCGCGGTAGATTGTTAGCTAAGCTAAGCTAATAAATTTAGATTATGATGTACAGCTTGGAATAACTTAATCACGACGCATTTTAACATCAATATCTGAAGAAAGATGATAAAAATTGATTAAACTATTCCATTTATTATTAGTTCAATAATCCGTATAAAATATATATGTCTTTTTATTTAGTGTGGAAGTAATAAGGCGTTGAATTTATTATACAGTGAATTTATTTCAAGTTATTGAAGATCGAATAAACAAAACGTCTACCCTGTTCTAAATTATTTTCATAGCTACAGGCATCATAAATAGTTTTGTTTGTTGTGTATCAAAAGTTCTTTGTACAACAATATAATTGTACAAGTAATAAGTATTTGGAGAAAACAGAAAAAGTAAAACAGTCGCTAAGAAAATTTCTTTTTCTAACATAATAATATGTACACTCTTTGTACTATGAGAACTGTGTTTTTGATATCCGAAACAAAGAGAAACCAACGTCAAATAATAAATATCATTTATATTTTTTTCGGAGGACATTCACTATAACGATGTTTATTTGTTAACATTCAATTTAATAGTAAGAGACAATTTTCCTCGTGGAATAAGACATTAAAATATATAGAAAAATGCAACTATAACCCATACACTTCATTTGAATGGTTGCGGTTGGATGAACTTGGTTGCATTTCGCGTATTTTTGTAATTTACCAGCTCAGGTTGATAGCTTATACGCAACTGATATAAGAAAATCTACAGCAATAAATAAGGTTAAATATACTTTAATTGCCTGATATATTTTATTTCATATACTAATAAAATAAACTCAAAGTACTATACTTTGAGTTTATTTTATTTATCTATATCGCTTTACGATATCATGTTCTAATGACTGAGAATTTAAATATATAATTCTGAAAGAAAATGATAACCAATCTGTAAAGTCAGGTTGACGCCGTCATAGGCGTTGGCGCGTCAACTCAAAAAATCAACTTAAGGATGGCAATATGGACGATGACTTATTGAGTCGTGGAAAACTACAACACCACTGAAGGACGTGAATTCCGACTTGTCATAATGTTAGATTGTCTATTCAAACGTTAGAAGAGTCGAATAAAGCAAAGTTACTGTAACAACTATAAATTAAATAAAAAAACAATAAAAAAATATTTATATATGTATAATAATCAAAAAAAAGATCAAAAAATAAAAAATTAAAACATTAAATATAATTATTAAAGAAAATAATTATTGATAAAAAGAAAAAGTAAAAATGAAAAGAAAATATATATATATATATATAAAATACATAAATAAATATACATACTTTCTGTATATAAACTGTATGATAATTTATAATACCATAATGTACTAAAACAAACTATTCAATCAAATAATAAATATCATTCATAACTTATAAGAATAATTATGGAGACTCACTTCACTAACAAACATGAAGGTATAGTATAATTTTGTATAAACAAATCAATTAAATCAAGGTTAGGACCAAGTTGTGTCTCGTCTATGAATAAGAAATAAAAAAACCACAAACTCGCTTCTTTAAACAAAAATATTTTATCTCTTAGTAGCCGACATATGCGGTGTTAATGTTATTAAATTATTTTTAATGACATGTATTTAACATGCGAAACGATTGAACCTGTAACATGACAAATATAGGACAATGGTTGACGTATGTCGACATTAATCAAAAATACTTTCCTTAGGACAATACCATTTTATGATTTTGTTTCTGATATAGATTCAAATACTCATTGAAAATGTAATTAGTACATAGTATGAAACAAAGTCGCTTTCTCTGCTCCTATACCTATCACATCATCAGCCTGTGATAGTCCACTGCTCGACATAGGCCTCCCCTGATACACCCCTAGCCATTAGGGGGCTTTAAACCGTATCCCCCCTCGCTAGTCCAATGCAGGTTGGTGGGTGGACCGAATTTTTACATGCCCATCCGAAGCATGGATCATCTTACTTTTCAGACAGTTGGGTGATCGGCCCAAATAGCTAACCAACTAGGAAACAACCATTAAAATTTGTTAAGTCCCCGCAGGATTCGAACCCTCCGGTTTCTAAAGCACACGCCCTTACCACTAGGCCACGGAGGCTTATATCCATATGCATGCATAAATGTTTCAAACTACGCACCGGATTTTGACGCGGTTTTTTTTAATAGATAGAGTGATTGAAGAGGAAGATTTATATGTCTAATTCACACTAACATTGTAGAGGAACGCTGATAAATTTATACATTTTATATCTAGATTTTATACAGATATCAGTATTGTACCGTTACGGAGCCGGATGGGTTGCTAGTTTTCGATAAATTGCTTTTAGGGTTAACATTTTTTTATTTACAGCAGCTTTAACTCGATACAAAGTGTCGCGTTTAAATTGCCACGCGATGTTAATCTCTGAGGATGTTATGCTTTTAGTACATAGCATGTTCATTCTTTGATCTGCGAAGCGGTAAATTGGTTCACAGCTAGCTAAAACATTGGGTGTAGACTAAAGTGAGCGCGACAAGTAAATTGGCCTTTTTTCTAAATTGTCGGAAGCTTTACGGGACGTGATGGAATTTTAGTAAAACTAAACAATGTCTCGAAATATATTATAGCAGAGCTGTTTAAAAGTAATCGTTGCGGGAATTAGAAGTTACTTCAATCACTATGTTGACTCCATAACCTATGATCTACCTAATCGTAATATAATAAATAAATCAAACCTAACAGAGTATATCAAAACGACAATCGACTCTAAGTTTAATACTTCTTCTATTTAGAAATATTTTCATAATTATCATTGCTTCGGAGTCTAATAATTTATTATTTACATCCTCCACTTTTGAAAATTAATAGAATACTCAAGAACTAGTTTGCAAATATTTTGATAATAAATAGTTTGCTTTTATTGTAATACCTAGAGCAAAACTTAATAACTTTTAATAAGTCTGTCTAAATACATGACTAGATTTTAATGAATGAAAATTAGTTTTCGTATAATTCCACTTCAATTAAGTCAAGGGAAGCCAACGTCGGGGCGATGATATATAGGTCTTCAAAATTGCATAGTTCTTACAGTAATTGCCTCTATCTCTTGATTAAAATTGCAAGTAACATCTGCATAGCGCCGCTTAACTTTCCCTGGCAACTGACACTTGATTTAATAATTGACTGTGCACTTTGTTGCTAGTTTACTCTTCCTAATTGTTTATTATAAACTTTAGTAGCCTCATTTCATGTACCTAACAAATATTTTAAAGAGAGAAGATGCGTTATTTTTGTGTGTATGTTTGTTATGAATAAACCCATAAACTACTGTGCCAATAAAAAAAAATCTTTGACAATTTGAAAGCTACATTAAACTTAAGTAAAATAATCTTTTTAATCCGGGAAAATGTATTTCCAAAATCTAAACATAATGACAGTATGGTCGTGGATGGACTGTTAGTACATAATAAAGGCGACTGTTTGATCGCAAATACTAAAAAAAAACCAAATAAATTAAAATAAGATCTGGAATTGGTAAACGATAAGCTTTTTTTTCTTGCCATTGTAACATTTTAATTGGTGAATTATTGCGTAATAATTAACATTTGGTTGCAAAAACTAACTAAAGAGCTTTGGGTTAAGGCTCCATTAGAGTTTGTTTGAATTAATTACGAGCATAGTTCACTAGATTATTTTTCTATAGGTAAATACGATACATTCGTACGTCATACGAACACAGATTTTCGAAACACAAAGCGATTTCCTTATTTCGAACTTTCATCAAATATTGTTCGAAATTCAAAATGAAAGGAAGATAGATTATCGATCGGCATGACGGGGTGTCATTGACCCCTGATGTAGGACAGACAGATTCCTTATCCGGGACGACAGTCTATCAACAGGTGGTGGACATAAAACGGTGTAATGCCTGTCGCGGCGTGTTCGGAGCCAATGAACGCGTGATTGATGAGCCAGGGGATGAATGCGCGGGAAATTAGAAAAAAATACGACTCACAAAAAACATGTTATGACACGTTCGTTAAGCGGACATTTTGCCCGATCCAGTCAGTATTTTAAAGCACAGACAGGGGTGTTACGCTACACGCTATATAAGGTATATCGCTTCACGCTAACACCTACCGTTTTTTTTTAAAGATGAACATAACTTTACTAATAATCTAAATTATCGACGCGTGCGACGTGTAGAGCAACATATTTAATACGTATTTAAGTTTTAAAATTCGCATTATTTTCGTCAAAAATACTTAATGGTTACAACTATAAAGTATTTTATAGGATTTATTTTTGTTATAAGATTTTCCGTATCCCTCTAGAATTTCACTTCCGGTGTGTTACTCGCTATCCGTGTGATTTTTGCTATTTTTTTTCTTTTAATATCGATTTTTTTATTATGTATGTAATTTTTTTTTTAAATATAAATTATTATTTAATAAAATATATTATATTAAAGGTTGTATTCTCCAATTTCCAAGGGACCATTTGGGAGGTACTGCAGTGCCTATTTCTGCCGCAAGTCAGTAAAAACGCTAGGAACTTCCGGTTTGAAGGAAACTCTAGCAAGCGTAAGTACTAGGTAATAAGGATGTGACATATCAGAGATATCACTTATCATTGGGTGTATACGTCTGGCTCGTTTCGTCGCTTTAATCAATATGAGAAAACTTTACACATCTTTCGAATCAGTTAAATCCTTCGAACGTTGGAAGTTATCGTTTTGCATTATTGTTCTTAAGGTAATGATTTTGAATTATAAGCTAAGTTGTAATTTTTGAATTAATGGATAGGAGCTGGCTTAGTTAAGATATATAAACAGTATAGATACAGTAATGATAAATAAACACCTAACATTTTTTAAGGACGATTTATAAGAGAATAAATATGATCTAAATACAACACCCAGATAACGATTTACCTATCCATCTCAGAAATGACTATAGAAACCCTATCAAACAGCACAAATAACATCGTTCCAAAACCTATTTAAACTATAACCATAATCATATAATATGTATTTACATACATAATCATTAATAATAGCTTCATTATGTTAATGTTGGTAACACGTAATGTTGAATAATAGTAACAGAACTGCTACGACACACAGTCGTAGGGTTCGTAGCATGTTAGCAAAACAATAGTCTGTTGCCGTATTCGAAATTCAACGAGGCCCCACAATATCGACGCAAAATGTATACACGTTGTTACGAGCCAAATTGATTGAGCTATAAACTAGTTAATTATACTTGTACACTTGTTAATTAGTTGAAACTGCAGAGGTGTTCGTCTTCAATAACCCGTTATGTTTATGAAAGTAAAACAAAAATTGTTGTATAATTAAATGAGCTAATTGATATAAAATATTTTATATTATATGAATACTGCAAGCCCCGTTAACATTTCAGGTAAAACAATTTAGAAGCATCCACCTTTACAAACGATATACTGCATTTTTATTATGTTAGTGGAATTTTTATGTCTTTTAAATAATGGCGTTGGATATGAAATAAATAAAACAATATAGTCATCTATGTAACAGTCTATGGTCAACGTGAATAAACAACTTTAGCACATTATTTTCGGAACTTTATTCATGACGTGAATGTTTGTGTATATGTTATATCCTGATGTTGCGGCGCGCGTGGCCCGACATTGCTTTGATCGGTGGGGCGTTAAATTGCTTGGCGGCCAACACCATAGGTGTGCACTGCGGTTAGCACTATGAAGTACTCGCAAATCAGCTGTTTTATCACGTTATTATAACGGTGACGTGTATTCGTGTAGTGAATACTTCTCCGTTGTCATCACCATATTTATATGATATCATTTATATCACAAAATAGCGTGACAGGTGCTAATAGTAATACAGAAAGCATTTACATCATATATTTTTCGCTGTCTCTTAATATTACGATATACTGTAGTATTTTTCAGATTTTTAGTTGACATCATGAATTAGTGAAAAATGTGTTGTATGATCCATAGTGATTGTACATAAACAATACTCATAGTCGATATAAACTCCTCACCTCAGTAGCCTAGTGGTATGGGCGTGTGCTTTAGAAACCGGAGGTCGTGGGTTCGAATCCTGCGGGGTCTCAACAAATTTTCATTGTTGTTTCCTAGTTGGTTTGGGCAATTTGGGCCCATCACCCAATTGTCTGAAAAGTAGGATGATTTATGCGTGTTCATGGATGGGCATGTAAAAAGTCGGTCCACCACCCACCAACCCGCATTGGACCGGCGTGGTGGGATACGGTCCATAATCCCCTAATGGATCGGAGCGTATTGGAGGCCTATGTCCAGCAGTGGACTATCACAGGCTGATGATGATGATAGTCGATATAGTGATAATAAAAATGTATATAATTATTTATTCAAATTTAAGTAAACAGCCAGACAAGTCCATAAGAAAAGCAGTGAATTTGTCCTTTGATGCAATCTTCACTCGCCTAGTTGGCCTAAGCAAAAAAAACCAACCACTTTCCGATATAAATACCATAAAGGCACAAGACTTTTTATAAAATCCTAACAGCAAAAGAAATTTAAACTGAGATAATTTTGAAAGTCATTATAATTTTAGAAACTGAAATTAAGTTATTCAATTTGATAACGACTATTTGAATAATGTCTGTTAATTAAACTGCGCTGAGTAATATAATTACGAAAATGTTTAAATTCAAATTACTTCTGCGCGTCTTGCGGCGGTAGTATTTTATACATTTCAGTGTTAAAGCTTTATTAAATCTTATTATATGATTAATAAAATTAATTTTAAAAAATCGAGGTGGTTTTCATTATATCCCTTATATACTTATGCATATTTTGCTAAAGATTTCTATTGTTGTTATATCGTATATTTATTTGGAATAATATGACAGTAAGTATTACTTTTGTTAGCGTACTCGTAATTCATGTTCATCTTCTTCCATTAAATCAATATTTTATCTAATTTTATTGTTATATAGCCGTATCGACAAGATCTATAGCAAACTAAATTATTTTCATCTCACAATTGTAAAACTTATATCAAACCGAAATATAAGTGAGCTACAAGTTAGTTTTGAAATTTAATTAGCAAAGCGAGTTTATTACGAGTTTTTCATTAATTTCATACGCCACACGTAAGTATCATTCTCATAAATGTAAGTCAAGAATGTATGCATCAAAATAAAAGCGAGCGCAAAACGAAATTCACCCCACAAACATAACTCAATCTCGCTAATGACCACACTTGTCGGATTGAAGATCTACTTCATCTTCGCTGAATAAACTTATACTGAGGTTTTTTAACGTGCCAATGTTTTTTTTTAACCCCTACCATACTAGGTTATTCGCGTAATAAACGCAATTCGCTTTAGAGATAAATAATAAAAGTAATTCATATCTTTAGGGTTTTGCTCTTAAAATAACATACGCAGCGTCAATTATTTTACGACGACACAAAAATATTTCGATGCAAAAGTTTTGAAGTCTGAATTCTGTTAATTATAAAATAACGGTTATTCGAACACATTGAAATACAGACATATCCCTTAGTCTGCCCGTGATCATAGGTCTGGAAAGAATCCGAAACGTCGGGAATAAATATAAAAAATGACTACAAAAAATCCGTACAAAACTAGTTTAATTCTGTATAATAATCGCATGAATAAAAGAAATAATTGAAGTTTATTTATTACTTTAATAGAATATATTGACTGAAACGTTAAGGCCTGACGTAATATTTTAAAATGAATGTTATGCTTTAAACTGTGATCAAATTTTGTTGATGAAGGTGGCACTGAATTACACAAGCTCATTGCGAATGCGTTGTGCTGGCTCTGACACTGGCAGTCTCCGTTAACTTTAATTGGTTCCGAAGGGACTGACTCAACAAGGCTCCTGGCCGCACACCTAAAGGATTTCGATTCGGTAAAGCAATTTCTAATTGCTGAAAACCGGAGTATCACGAAATTAATATATCATTTATGTAGAAAATAACAATGGGCGATTTGTCTGCAAGAAAACATAATAGTAGTATTATGTTACCATATATTAATTCTAGCAAAACAATTGATCAAGTAATTATGGTGTAGAGAATATTCAGAAGAATTCTTCATGTTATACTAACCTTATAATTTTATAAGATATTACAAAATTGTCCTTGAATTCGTGTTTTTTTTTATTTTTTGATTAGCTACGAAGGCAGACGAACACACGAGCCACCTATTGGAAAGTGGTCACCGACGCCCAAAGACATTGGCAATATCAATTGCATCACTAACGCGCTGGTGGACATAAGATGTTAAGTCTCGTTTATCCAGTTAATACGCTGGCTACGGTGCCCTTCAAACCGGAACACAGCAGTGTTTTCACAATACTGCTTTGCGGCTGAAATAGGCGCCACCCTAGATGTTTGTATATGTCTTTATCTGGCAGCTTTGGTTTAACCCTATTTCAAATTTATTAAGTTACTAGTTTACCACCACCACCTTTGCAAGGAAAATTATTAAAATCCCTTTTATATAATATTGTAAAGTTTCATCAAAATTCCTTAAAGTAATTTTAAAGTCACTGAAAACATGTTTTATGCAGACAAACTTTCGCGTTTATAAGTTTGGCTAAATTTATAAACGGGACCATGTTACTTTTCCAAAGTGAAAAATAGATTGAAATAAAAACAAAAATCCATACCGAATCGCTCAGTCACGAAACGAACGTTCCATACAATCTTTTTCGTACAATCAAATTTGTATCACGTTTAATAGTAAAATGAACAACATCGTTTCACATCATTTTGTAGTCGAAGAAGCAATATCCGAAGCGTTAAACTGAAGCGGTACGAAAGAAGGGAGCAAAGTCAATCAACTTCACCGGAAAAAGGGTATGTAACGAAGCTTTTTCACGAAGCTTTTTCCAAAGGATAAAAAAGAAGTAGATACGAGACTCGAATGCGCTGCTCATAAAGTGGCTGGTTGGCTTTTTTGTTTTAAACACGTACACAGCGTGTGAGGTTGAAATGCATTCGAAAATTGTTTTTACTTTTGTATTTATCACATATATCGTTCGCATCTGTTGCGCCTGTTGTTTGTAATTACATATGACGGTTAAAGATAGTTATTTATTAATAATAATTGTGTTTAATTATAAATTTAAATATATTATTGGGTGTTTGTAGTATCTACTTATGGTGCTATTTGCAATTGAGTTTATGAACCGAAAATGTTGAGTTTTAATCCTGCCGGAAAACAATTTTTGTGTAATCAGTTACTCATCATTATTTAAGACAAAAAACAAGCCCTTTCTGTAATTATCCTGCTCATACGTAAAATAATTCAAAGTTGAAGAGATGTTTAGGAAAAATAACCCGATTTTAGGACCTCTACTGTAGTCTATGTCAGATGTAAGTCTAAAATCAATTTAAATGAACAAAAAAAGTGTTATAATAAACAAAATAATTATTTGATTTCATATTTGCTTTTCTTTTATAAACAATATATAGTCAATTTACATACAACTGTCTAATAAAAATTAGACAATAACGTATTATATGGAATCCAGAAGAGTGAGTGTACCTAAAATAATTCTATTTCAAAAAGTCTGTTTCCACATCTCATCTAATAAAGTTTCACAATTAATTATAACGTTATGAGCCGCCGAAACGTTCAAGTATATCAGCGTAACGTATAGTAAGAGAAAAATTCATCCATTATTCACAACAATCGTACAGAGAACATATTTGCAGACAGTAAATTACTCATGAACACGTTTCATCATGACGATCGTATAAATGTTAGCTTATTTATCACAACAATAAAACAGTTATATCAGTCATTAAAAAAACATAATTCGCTTTACAATGCTGTTACAACGCGTAATTTGGGTCCATTGTTACGTCCCGGCTAATTAACTCTAATCTACGCTGTAACGCTAAGTTATTGTGTAGTCTGTGGATTTATCGCTACTGTTAACTGCCGCTACAAAGGTGTTTAGAAGTTGTGGGGCTTAAATTACGAAATGATGAATGGTGACGTACAGAATCTCACCGCAATCGGTGGACTCGGCCTCGTCGGTTGTTTGGGGCCGCGTTTCTGCGGTTAGGCGCCTTGCGGATTAAATTTTCGTAACGAAATTAAGCCGGGGCTGTACTGGTGTACACTACGACAGACTAAGATGGACCTGGCACTGATCTATTACTTGTTGTTTAGTGGGTTTTTATAATATTTATGTAATTATTGACTGCCTCCGTAGCCTAGTGGCATGGGCGTGTGCTTTAGAAACCGGAGGTCTTGGGTACGAATCCTGCTCGGACACAACAAATTTTTATTGTTGCTTCCTAGTTGGTTAGGGCAATTTGGGCCGATACCTAATTGTCTGAAAAATAAGATGATCCATGCGTCGGATGGGCATGTCAAAAGTCGGTCCACCCACCAACCCGCCTTGGACCAGCATGGAGGGATAAGGTCCATAACCCTCTAATGGGTAGGGGTGTATTAGCGGAGGCCTTTGTCCAGCAGTGGATTATCACAGGCTGTTAATGATGATGATTATGATGATCCAATGATTTGTTACATTTTTGTCAACGTAGCAAAAAAGGTGTTATGCGTTATGTTGGCCAGAATCTATCACAAAATCATGATACAACTTAATTATATTATAACATCATCACCAAGCTATAATTAATTTTATCACTAGTGGAAAATTTTGAACAGATTCCGGCATGACTCCCTCCTTTTGATATGGATATCGAAATAAAATCGACACAAATATGAACGATATCGACATTTTATTATTACACTTCACCTGAGAACGCTTTATATAGTCACTGAATTATTATGATTTCGCTAATTGATAATATGATCTTTGACGTTGTAGTAAATAAATTTGTGAGCATGCCTTAATATGCTCTTTACCTAAAATTATAAATATTAATCGTATATTAACTGCCTCCGTAGTCTAGTGGTATAGGCGTGTGCAAAGTAAGATGATCCATGCTTCGGATGGGCATGTAAAAAGTCGGTCCACCCACCAACCCGCATTGGACCAGCGTGGTGGGATACGATCCAAAATCCCCTAATGGATGGAGGTGTATTAGGGGAGGCCTATGTCCAGCATTGGACTATCACAGGCTGATGATGTAATCGTATATTACATTTGTAAAATAAATATCTAACACTCCAATGGTTACGATAATTGGGAATATGTTATTAACTATAACAAATATATATCTGATTACTTTAAATGCCAGTAGTTTTTGTGTAAAACTAACATACAAATCTATTCTTACAAACTATAAGAAAGATATTTAGGCATTGAAATTAATCTTTTTTTATATGCATGTAAAATTGCTGTGTATTAATGATACTAAAAGGTGATTTAGAGCGGCGATTTGAAATGTATGAAGGTTGTGCTAATGTAATTTTCCTTCTCGCTTGAGATAAATTTATGAAACGGCCTATGAGAAAAACGCCGCGATGATTCGAAATTCGTTGACTGCGAGTTATTTTTTTGATATTTACCATAAAAATAACTAAATAAATATTTGGCTAATAAAAATTAAAAACATTTCATGTAATTTTTGGTAACCACATTATTTGTAAGGTGTTAGATTTATCTTTTTAAATCCATCATAAAGTTAAGTTAATAATCATTGATTAACTTAAATTTACGATAAATTTGATTGTTAATTAAAGTTAATGAATTAATTTGGACCGAAGGTCTCCTATAGTACAATAAATAAACGTTACGTATGTTCTTTCTAATCATAATCCTTATAAGATTATGATAATTAAATGCTTTAAAGGAAAAATAATGCTTTTCTTTTTAATATAAGAAATAAATTTAATTTTCCGCAGTTAAAATTATGCCTCAAGGTAATTCAGAATTCAAATTACATTTCATTATCAAATTGAATAATTTATCAATCAAAATTCTAGAGACAAGGTAAGGTAACAGATTAAAATAAAACATTAACAAGATTCGGTCGAAGATTTCGTAATTTTGTAACAGCTCAATTAATTTATTGGGTAGCTCAATTCCTTGGGGTGTTTTTATAAAATCTTAATGAATAACGAGAAGAAAAGAAAGAAAAACAATGTGAATTATAACGAAAACTCGTTGTGTTTTTATTAATTGTTTCAACTCTACAGTCAATGAATAACAAAATGTAAAAAGTAACATTCTAAAATACTTTAATTTTAAGAAACTTCTAAACTCCAAATTTTTATTTCCTGACGACATGGTAAATAGATATTCACTATTCAAATGTGATCAGGTTATGTTTAAAAAAAATATTAAGAGAAGAGCAGATTTGTTTCATGATAGAAAAGTATACATCCTATGTTTATAATGCCGAACAATTATACCACAATTTCGCTCCCCTTAGTGATCTAGTTGACAGCTTTACATACTTCTCTGTTGACAGTACCTCACAAACCAGAACACTTTTTATGTACGTACACACACTGCTATATTACAGCATAAATACAAACGTAGTGTGTAAACACGAAGTGCTGCCCAATAGCATCCGTAAAGAACAATACTTTTGTATCTACAATAATTATAACTGTTACGATAAAGGGTATTGGACCAGCGTGATGGGATACGGTCCAAAACCCCCTAATGGATAGGGGTGTATTAAGGGAAGCCTATGTCCATCTGTGGACTATCACAGGCTGATGATGGTGATGGTAATATGTATTTATTTTACGATAATTAAGTCTATGAATTTATCAGTAATCTAGTTTCCATAGTACCAGCTTTGCTTTAATGTTTATGTTTTTCGTCCAAAAATATTATTACTATAATTTGGTATTATATATATATATATATATATATATATGTTATGTTATGTTATGTTAATCTACCCTAACATAGTGTACTAATATTTTGTTAGATACCATATTACTAGAAGTAGATAGATAGTAGACAACATCTTCCTGAAATAGACAACAGATGAGCAATGTGGTGGTCATAAAGCTAAGCGGATTACTGAAACAAGCACCTTGCCTTTTTGTCCAGTGAAGCGACCAGACAAGCTGGACTGGCTTTCAACTGTTAATCAAAGGACTTTGAATTGCCAAGTTGATTACGTGTTTTTCTAAACAAGTCTGTAAACATCAATGCCTAGTAGTGCCTCGTTCTATTGGAAACATTGACGGGATAAGCAGAATGAACTTATGGCCAGCGAGTATCATTTATTGTAAATCGTCTAGGTAAAGTAGTCTTTTTATAAGAAGCTTCAAGACCTTAGACTTAAAGTGTAGTGCCTACCACCGGAGTGATTTTTTATGCCACAAAGATGTTACTGTACGTTTTTAAGAGCGGGTTAGTTATTTTAAATCAATACATTGGATAAAACAAAGTCGCTTTCCCTGTCCCTATATCTCTGTGTATGCTAAAATATTTAAAATTACGCAACGGATTTCATTTTGGTTTTTTTGATAGATAAGGTGGTTGAAGAGGAAGCATTATATGTATAACACATGCTTAATATTGTGGGCATATTTTCTATCAGCATAGCTCCCATGCGAAGCAGGGGCGGGTCGCTAGTACTATATAAATAAGACGTACATCATACATTTTAAGGCTAAGTGTGAAAAGACGTATTAATTATCATTAGAAGATTATATTGCTTCAGTAATTAAAAATAATGTGGAATACTGCCTCCGTAGCCTAGTGATATGGGCGTGTGCTTTAGAAACCGGAAGTCGTGGGTTCGAATCCTCTGGGGACGCAACAAATTGTCATTGTTGTTTCCTAGTTGGTTAGGGCAATTTGGGCCGATCACCCAATTGTCTAAAAAGTAAGATGATCCATGCGTCGGATGGGCAAATAAAAAGTCGGTGTAACCACCAACCCGCATTGGACCAGCGCGGTGGGATACGGTCCAAACCCCCTAATGGATAGGGGAGTATTAGGAAAGGGCTATGTCCAGCAGTGGACCAACACAGGCTGATGATGTAATACTACCTCTTATTAAATCAGTAACCTTATCAAAGTTATTATCCTTATCCTTAGTAGTATCCATTCAAAGAGAAAAATTATTTATTTAGTTTGTCTCTATTGAGCACTTATGAACGTAAAAAAATTACCACCGCTTCAAAAGCTACTTCTAATTTCCAGAAATAGGTACAGCGGTGTCACTACATTAGTAGATCTACCATAAGCCTCGAGAATAATTACCACATGTCAGATGCTTTAACGTTTCAAATAAGTATTTGTTATAAATTGATGTCCAATTTTGTATTTAATAGTGATTTATTTCAATCAGTAAGGAGGCACAAATAACAAATTGCTGGAATGGCTTTAGATATTCTTATTGCAATGCGGAAATCTCAGAGGTATAATTATTGGTACGAATTCTCGGAAATCATCAGAAATGTAATATAATATGTAAGACGTATTTTAAAATCAAAGGAAAATTTCATTTAGTATTTGATTTCAACGACTAATAAAATTGAAAGCTGATTTGTTCACTTCCTTATGGACAATAATTATTGATTGCTTGTATTATATCATATTTTAATATAATAAAATTAATTATAGATGAAAGCAATAAGTACTGGCTACTTAGTTACAAAGAAATAATATTAAAGTCTAGAAATTTATTAAGTTAATATCAGAGGTAATTACTTCACAAACTTTAATTGAAACCATGCGAACTATGAAATATATCGACAAATGGTAGTTTGTTAGAAACAGCAAGATGTAATTACGAACAGAAACTTTAAATTATACCGCCATTTTTCCTGAGTTCGATTTCTCATTTCAAAACTAACTCAGTTGAACAACACAGAAAACTTTATGAAGGGTAGAATTTCATATTGAAGACTATTGGTTCATTATTAAGTTGAACTCTTGTTTCGTATTGTTTTAACTTTTTATACACAATCATAATACATTAAATATTATATAGGCTTTTAGAATGTCAAAAGTAAATACGATTAAAAAGAAATCATTAAAAAATATTTAGACAAACAATAGTTATAACTTTGGACATAATTGATTCTGCTGTATTTTACAAACAATATGTACGATAGAAATATCTGATATTATCATAAAAAATTCATCGCTTGCGTTTAGTATGATTTCAGAAACATTATTAATTATTACACAAAACATTAGTTTAGTGAACATTTTTCCATAAAAATTTACATCATAAGAGATGAGTAATGAAAAACATATCTGTTTATTAAAAAAACCTTTCCGACGACATTATTTTTGAAAGCAAATTTAAACTTTACAACTGATATGATCTCCATAAACACGTGCTTTTACAATACAACGAAATAGTTTGTTTATCTCAAAAACTGCGCCCTCCATTATCCATTAACTTGCACGCCGGCCGTAAACCGGTCCCATGTTAAACATGATAAGCGTACATTTATGAAAGCAACACAAAGGGAGGTGTACAATGATATTGTGGTCGGAGTGCGCTTTTAGACTTGTTTAAGCAGGTCCCCAGCTATGTAAACACTTTCCTCAAGTGCGGTCAGCCTATTCAACGCGTTCCATAGCTAGATACATAATTTTATTGTCAATGATGGAGAGAAAGCAATATTCTTAAACGTTCAATGTACTAAAGATTCTTAGCAATCTTCATTTTAAAACATAGTTGTTATTAAACTTATATCGAAATGCACCAAAATACTAACGTTACCCTACCTACCCTACGCTAACGTTCGTTAGTAGCCCGTTGAACTAAAAAAATATTGTAAGATAATAAGCATATCCATTCAATAATTCTTATTTTAATTTGGCACTAAACAAAACTTTCGCTCTGGCTACGTTTAGTTAGTTTATTAAATCAGACGTACTTTTATATTACTTACATCTAATTGCTATACAGTTGGTTTTATGAATTGCCAGAAACCTCTCCTTTGGCCTAAAAATATTTTAGTGTGTAAACGATCGTTGTCATCAGTTAATCAATGTCATTTAGATTATGGACTATGATGATACAAAGACGCCGTTTGCTAAAGTATATAAGCATAAGAGTAATAAAAATTAATGTAGACTAGGTTAAGTTTAATTACACGTGAAGCTATTTTATAATTAATTCTATTTTTATATTCTGTTCACTTTGAAATATAATATTATTTCCTTACGCATTTTTAAAGAAAATTGTAAAAATTTATTATAAATGTAACGAAACACTCAACTGGAAGATTTAATCAACAAGTCAGATCCTGTAGCCGTTTCGAATTTGTCGCCGAACGTATTTCGCGAACAGAATACGAGATCTGTCTGCTAAATCGAGTTGTTTGTAACGACGATTTAATTTGTGACGGTTAACTTGAATGTTTTGATCTTGACAAAGTTAGGGCTTGTGAGATATTCGTATTGAATATTAATGCTGCTAAAATATAGACTAATAATGTTATCACTCTTATTTTTTGAGAATTAAGGAATGTAAAACCTAATCATAGATGGGAATTTAGATATAAGTACTAAAGATTAATATTATTGTTTGTATGTACGCGAATGTCACTTTAGGCAATAAATTTCATTCACAATAAGATCGTCAGCTACCCTCGTAAGCCTTGCTCTTGATAAAGAGGGGCAAATAATTTTACGACTCTTTTCATAATACATCTGTTATCCCCGTTTTATATATTAGGAACATAATAGAGACACGAATGGCTCCTGAAAGGAATAATACCCAGACGAGAAATCGGTGATACGTCAGAATTTCGTCTCACAATGACAATAGTATTTTTCTATCAAAACGTTTTACTATTCACGGAACATTTCGAATCGAGGCCCATTTCAATATTAAAATGGTTATAACGAAAATTCTCCCACTCGTAATATTTAAACGCTTTCCGCCGAAGCATTATAATGAAATTATGTTATCAATTAAAGGGAATGTTAACGCCGCCCGTTCATTTCACCTTTTCGCTTAATTCAAGTTATTCCCAGTCGGAAATATCGGATCTGGTGATAAATATGCTACGAGGTCAATCGATGCAAATTAAACAAGACTCTTTAATTATTACGCGCGCAGAGGTTTTAATCCTATTGATGAATGCAAAGCTCTGTCCCGGAGTTCCCAAGTTCTACACACGGAGTGATGCATAACCTTCCACGCTAGACGAAAGTTATACGGGTATCATCAGTAAACAAATACATTCTTAATTCGTTCCCAACACAAACAGAACTCCGTTAAGTTGACGTTTGATATGAGAAAAAGTTTACGCGTCGCGTTGAGTTTGAAATAGACATATTGCCATTGTCATTTGAAACGAAGTGAAGTGATAAAAGGAACTTTCGGCTCCGTCGGATACTTGTTTCAGTTTTAGTTTTTTCGCTTTCTCCATGGTTGAACATCGGCGTGACATTTATACGCGCCAATAGTTTACATCAGTTACCTAACACTGCTCATGTGAAAATATATGTGTCATTATGATCTTCTTGAGCCATAATTTTAATATACCGTTGTGACTGTAACTGAGCTTTAACAAAACTATTAATCGCTTATTATAAATTCTCTCTTAGATACTTGATTAATAGAAAATCTGCTTTATTGTAATTATTATTATTTGATGTATGATATCAATGTACAGTGACTAAACATTTTCTAAGCTTTAACTAAACACGGTTCTTCTGTGTTAGGCATTTAAGTAACCATTGTGTCACTCAAACAAAATAATAAAAACAAGATTGGTTAAACAGATTGGTAAAAAGGTATTTTTAATAAATATTAGTATTAATTTATAAGAATATAATAGTTGCAACTGCCTTACGACTCTAATAAATTCGCTAATACGCTTTTCAACAGTTTTAGCATGTTCACTTATACAAAAGGATCACTGATGAGGTCTAAGGACACATTAAACGATTACTTTACCAATAGTCTCCAGTTCATAACTCAAATAAAAGGGGAAAAATAATATTCACACGAATAAAAGTTATATGTTTAAATATATATACATATATTTAATAGTATTCTAACACTAATTAAATGTTTATGATTCGATTCTTGTCAGAATTCATTTACTTTTCCATTTTCCGTAGTAATTCTCAACATTAATGACGAACACGTTATTGGACTTGAAGCATGTATGTTGAGCATTCATTTTAATTTGTCAGTAAAACTCCCGTACCGAGTTGCCCGTTCGAAACGAAAGGGTTCAAATTAATCAGTAGTTAGGGAGCGCGGATTGAATTATGGAAAGTTGGAGCGGTGGAGATGTCCGACATAAAATAGTTGTTACGATTTGAATATTCATGTTCGCCTATTAAGCAGATTCGAATTGCTTCGTCGTACTCAAAAACTTGTTTATTGTTGAAGCAGACTGTGTTTGATCGTTATTAAAAAATGACGGATATTAAGCCAATACGAGTCGTTTAAGTCTAAGCTAATATCCTTTTAGCTTAGAAATTTTTCTTCTGTCTAACTGACAATGGTTAAGCAACTAAGATACTACTTAGTTGGGCAATCAGACCGAAGACCTCATTTAAATACAACTGGTATATAATATATAATAAAACATTAGAGAAAGGCGTTATATACGCATTTAAAACGGTCTTTATAGGCCAAGCTAATCATATTATTTCCTAAAAAAAAAGCACAAAGCAGTTTGCCCCTTGTTTAGCCTAACTGTTTTCGATCTGTCATGGATCTATTAAAGTTTTGTTTATTATATTTTTTTTTATTGCATACGCAGGCAGATGAGCAATCGGGGCCACCTGATGGAAAGTGGTCACCGACGCCCATAGACATTGGCAATACTGGTATCACCAACGCGCTGCCTACCGTGAGACATAGGATGTTAAGTCTCGTTTACCCTATAAATACGCTGGCTACGGTGCCCTTCAAACCGGAACGCAGTAGAGAGGGGACCTACCACCGGTTGAAACAAATTATATGGGATATATGTCATGGGATGTAACAAAACAGTGTTATTTTAAAAGATATTGATTATAGATAAAAGCGCTCCGTAACTATTACGACTATGGCGTGGGGGTACAAACTATTATGTAACGGTATTTATATATAAATGTATGTATTTAAATACTTATATCACTAATAATCACAATCACACCACCCGAATCCGTACTCGTACAAAAAGTTATTTAGTTTTTTTAATAATGAGACTTTTGTACAAGTTATTTAACTTTTGTACTCGCGATTTTATCAAAATTAATTCTATAGTTTATGCACATTGGAATAACGTATATCGCGAATACAGACAAAACTTTTTAGAAAAACTTTTTTTAGAATTTTATCCAGTAATCATTACTTTTTAAGCTGCAACTTAAAAAATAATAAAAAAAACATTGAGATACAGACATATACCAACTTAGTCTGCCCGTGATCATGGATGCTGGAAAGAATCCGAAACGTCGGGAATAAATATATTTAAGTAACGCGGAAAATCCGTAAATTAGTGGATTTGATATGCAGCTTAAGATTAAGCTAAATCCATTTTTTTTGTTTTAAGCTGCTTTCGGGAATACTCGTCACTCGTTATACTTACTTATATCGACAATCGTTATATTAATAAATCCAGTAGCATACCTAATAGGGAGCAGTAATTTTACGTTACAAATGCCTCTTCTACTAGCAATATTTCAAAGATGTGACCGTGTGACCTGTTTATTGCCTTAGTAATAAGGTAAGCTAATTCTTGAATAAATATATACTATGTATTTTTATATCATATAAGCTGTGAAATGTCAGTATATTTCATTAATTAGTATTTTCTTTATAAGAGAAAAGTATCGATAGACCTAAAATTTTTCATATGTAACACAAAAAGATATCATTTAAATATTTTTAAAATCACAATAAGAAAACCTAAAAATTAAAAATATCCGATTAATACTCTTCAAGTAACACTTAACGCATATTGGTCTTAAAAAATAACTCAGACTTTATCAAATTAAGGACGAAGGGTAATTAATATAACGTGAAATTATTAAGGGGAATAATTAATTTGTGTAATGTTATATATATATGTGTTGTTGTAGATATGATCGGTGTTATGTTGAATTTAATTAGTTATCAGATGCCAAAGCACGGTAATTAAGAGAGAAATAATTAGAAGTATCGAAAATAAACTACTTTTAAATTAAATGACGATATATATTTCGACATTGTAACGAGATATTATTCGTTTCCAAATTAAATAATACTTCGTGTGTCCTCTTTACAAAAAATTCTGACAATAATAAGTTGAAACAGACAATTAACGAAACGTAAAGGTTGAAGGGAATTCTTAAGTTAGTTTAATGAGAATAACTTTCACAATTAAACGAATACAACGCAAATCGATGTCTCGAGAATTGGAAATTGAAAGGAAAAATGTTTACAAAGTCGAGCATCCCCTCCTCCCGCCCCTGCGGAACTAACCTTGTTAATAAAACAAAGCGAGTGATTTTTTTTTTATACGCGTAAAAATCAACCCTCCAAGTTTTAACGAAGTACGAGGAACGTAGTTTTCGGTAACCTTTAATAGTTGACGATAATGATAATAATGTATAATTTAACAGTACGAAAAAATTGTTCTTTTGAAAATTTTTTTTTTGATTACATAAAACATTTTTTTCTGAATTTTATAGCTTACATTTTAGTTTCGTTATCTCTGATAGAATAATCAGCCAGTACCAGTTACTTGTTTAAAAAAAATTGTTTAAAGATGTTATATTGACCTGAAGATAGTATCCAGATCAGCTCTCTGCATCAAAGTTTATTAAATGTAAAAGCTACGAGGACATCCTCACCGGTCTAGTAAACAATTTTTTTTCAAAAAGCTTTTTTCTGTCTCATTACCAATAAAACATATAATTGTTTTAAACTTCAGGGCAAGTGGAGCACGCAAAGTCGTCGCGTACATCGAAATGGCGAAACCCATATTAGATTTACCTTCGTTGTCCGTTGGCGAGGGCGGGAAAATTGGGCTGGTTTGATGCAAAAATTAAATCTCCCACTGAATATGGATTATTCATGACGCGTAACGAGCGGTCGCGCTACATGACGCAATATCACGGCTGCTGATCCTGCTGCCTTTGAAACAATTTCCGATTTGTACGCTAGCACTTTGACTGTTATTTACGCATGGTGTGTGAATATTTTAGGGTGGTAAGTTTTATATTGCAAAATAGAATTACGTTGACGCATAATCTGCGCTCAAAAAGTTTAAGAAAGATAATAAACTAGGATTATTTGAGGAATTATATTTACAAATGTTGCCTGCCTCCGTAGACTAGTGATAAGGGCGTGTGCTTTAGAAACCGAAGGTCGTGGGTTCGAATCCTGAGAGGACTCAACAAATTTACATTGTTGTTTTCTATTTGTTTAGGAAAGTTTGCGCCTATCACCCAATTGTCTGAAAAGTAAGATCCATGCGTGGGAAGGACATGTAAAAAGTTGGTCCAGCCACCAACCCGCATTGGACCAGCGTGGTGTGATACGGTCCAAAAACTCCTAATGAAGAAGTCGTAAATTCGGGGAGGCCTATGTTCAACAGTGGACAAGTCCAGGCTGATGATGATTTTGTATTAGCCTTTTCATTGCACAAAAACGACAACAACATTGTTACAGCTTTCCGACATTCCGAACGACATAATTGCCATTTGTCAACTGACATTCAAATAAATCAAATCTAATTTCCCTTGTCCTCTGAAGGCACGACAATATTTTATTGCTTTTCTTTCTCAATTTGCAGATAAATTGCAAGGATCAAATCGATACGATGATTTAACAAAAATTAATTTAAAATGTAAACGAAATTAAACACAAACAAAGCTGAATTCCACGGAGGATTAATTGAAATGCATCTTATTTCAAGGCATTTTTTGTTCCATTACATATTATAATTGGATGACAATGTCTTCAAAGAGTATTGTTTGTTTCATACTAACATTGTTTTACGAGAAATGTTTACGCGAAATAAAAAGGTACGAGGCAATTTGCAAGGCTTCCATACAGGGGTTTGAAAAAATCATCTACGCTATTTATCTCTCTTCAATATATTCGTATACTTAATGGTATGATTTAAAGACATATTTACTTTACTACATTACTATGTGATATCAAGTACAGGAAATTTATGTGGTTTTCCACGAATTTATGTGGTTATAGGACCGGATCCTATAAATGTCTTTGACAGTCACATTAAGTAGTTGTTGCCTTAAAATATATAATCATCATCTTCCAATGCAACATCTAAAGGACTGGGCCAGCTTCTAAGCCATCCTGTTTCATCAGATTCATCAGTCTGTTTTATACACTGAACAGAACTGTATCACAGGGTGAACAGCATTCGATGAAAGGATTATTTGCCATTAAAATTATTGCACTAATGTCACATAATGAATGTTAAAGATCATTTTTAAGTGATCACCCGACGCGTCTATAGTTGTTTCCACCTCCCGACCCTAATGAAGCAAAAATAATTGTTTTGTTTTTATAATATATATTTATGTGATACATGCTGGTTTAGGAAAAAAACGTATATATATAACGTGTGAACACAGAAATAATTTTTCTCGCTTTGACTTTTGTCTTACAAATAAAGGTAACAAATTTCGCTACAACTGATATTTATCATGTGTTCAATTTCCATCCTGTAAAATAGCTCCACGTCAGTTATCACTCCGCGGCAATGGCCAGTCCGTCTGTATTCATATTTCACGCTAGTACAATGCAGTCAAAGCGCCGTTCGCTTTCAGTTCACTGTCAATTATTCAGCGTCGCTAATGAGCGAGCCATCTCTACAATACCGCTCTTCTCGCACCCTTTTGTAGCGAATGAAAAACTCTACACACATCTAATTCAACTAACAGCCAACCGAGACCGAGCCAAGCTTTATAATGACGAATTGAAAGAACCCAACGTTTCATATTTACGCCCGCGCTTCACTTGTTATTTAGCTCACGGAGTAGGCAATGGATTTTTTCTCTCTTTTTAAATGGAAAATTTACTTGTATTGACCCTCGCATTTAGTATAGTAACAAAATATTAGATACGGCTAAAATATGAAGCTTAAATATGCTTTAAATTTAGTGTCATTATAAGGTATAATAAATGTCCCGGTATACGTACAAAAAGCAGTATAGTGCCGTCTTTTAGAGCTTAAAACGTTTTATGTCCAGCTTTATTATAATGCACCGAGTTTATGGAAAATACAACAAAATAACAATGAGATGAGTTTATTAAGCACGAATAATACGGACTAAAATACAGCTATAAACAATTTAATGTTGGCTTCGGTTTTTACTTCTGTTTTATTCTTTTGGCTTTATTTCTATTTTAACCGCTAAAATTATTTAATGCTAATTATAAGGTGGCATACATATTACTAATGATTATGTATAAATTATAACATCGTTGGATAATTTACAATCCAGTATATTCCATCCACCATAATCAAATGACAGCACCTACCAAATTGTCAGTTACGATGAAATTGGCGGCCGTCATTTATGATTTCCCTTAAGCCTTGAATTATAATTATATATTTTTTTCTTAATTTAAATTGAACCGGTGTATTTAATGCCTGTTTATTTCGCAATCATTTTTGTACTTATATTATTTCTTTATTACTTTTAACACTAAATTATTTATTAATATATATAAGAATTCAAGATTATTCTAATTATAAAATAACGATAAATTTCCAATTAATATCTTTCATCTTTAAAATTAACAAACCACTTCAAACTTGTGATACTGTTTGGTTGGACTATTAATCCTTTTGATTGTTAGAAACGACTTATATACATTTTATAACTGTTCAACTTTAATTAAGGTATGTTTTGCCTGTTTTTTCAATTTCAAAAAATGGTTTTAAATTGATTTCCTGTTTTAAACATTTTAATATATATTCATATCGACAAGTCTAATCATATAGAAATAATTTATTAACGATTTAATTATCTATGCAGTAAAGATTTTTTTTTAATTAGCAACACGCAATGATGAAGCAGTCAGCCACCTGTGGTTAAGTCGATCGAAGACCTATAGACATGCAAATACCAGTGGTTCGCCAACCGCTGCCTACTTGAACGCTGGTGTCAATTTCTAAATTACGTTATAATTCGTGCTTGCTGTTCAAACCAACAATAGTATGTGGAAACCAACGGTCTCCTATAAAAAGACATTACACTTATATTATTGATTGGTAAAATAATTTCATTAAATGATTATTAGTACTTATTACGTCCGTATTTTCAAAATTTCAGAGTTTTATCTGAACATATCAGAAGCTTGAAAATAATTTAACAAGATAGGAGTTCAAAATTAAAAAAATGCAAAGTTATCGTGATCTTTATCAATTTTACTTAGTTAGTGTGTCTGTTTTAGTCAAATAATGAAAAAACGTATAACTTCTTGCATTTCCGATGCACAGAAATATCAATTGTTATCTGTGAATAAAAACGGGATCTTACAATAGGCCCTTAAATTATCACGGAGGCACGTAATCGCCTCTCAATAAAACGCCCACGCTTTGTGTCAACAAAAGATATCGTTTCTGTAACAAATTTTACGGTTAACCAGTCCGACTTTCTTTCTATTGATATATTTAGATATTAAAAGAATGTTTTCTTATTGCGTATACAGTGCTCTTAATTAAGAATTGTAGGGTTTATGTAAAAAGATAAGCAAATAAGATTACTATGAAGTTTATGCGTAGAATAAAAAAAATTATAACAAGCTATAAAATGTAGTGTAGAGAAAAAAATAGCAGTATAAATTGATACGTTTTTAAAGATACGACTAAATAAATACCATTGCGATGCCTATTTCTTCTGCAAAGCTGCATGAAAGTTCCACTTTCTATTAGTTTAAAGGGTACAGTAGGTGGTTTAATTTAAAGATAAACGACTCCTCATTTCATGTCTCAGGGCAACGAGCCGACTTGGTTCACGTGGCACTTTTTACGGGTAAGGCGTACCACTAGGTGACGTCGCACTAGTCTGTCCGCAGGACTGATTAACGAAAGAATACTTTATATTTTACAATTATAATCACTTATTTAATGCAATTGTAGCTTAAATATAACGGAACTAAACATATTTTTCATAAATGATTGTTAAGTACATTTAATGAGAAGAAAATGTTCCACAGAAGTTCTAAGTAGTTTAATCTTGATCATACCAACTAGCTTTCAACTATTATCACTGGTTCCACCAATATTATTACGGTTGGCCGAACTATCTATGGATGGGCTGTGCGGTTTCTAAAGCCTTAACGTATATTTTAGAGCGTACTTAACTGTTTTGCAGGCAAGTCCGCAGAAATTTCGTGTTTAGATTTATTTGTATCCCTGAGCATTATCAAGCAAAAACGATTACATTATTAGCGTAAACCAACAGTTTTAGTTCAATTTAGAGCATAAATATAATAATGACATAGAGTCCAAAGTACACACCGTAGGCGATTATATTCGTTAACTGGTGGGAAGGGAGTTAACAGCCTGATATACAGAAAAATAAGATGCTCCACACGTCGGAATGTCACATAAAAAGTCGATCCCGACAGTCAAGACCATCTTTGCCACAGTTGTATATGACGAAGGACGCCAATGATTACAAATTTAATAAAGACAGTACAAATTGCCCGACAAGTCGAGTTGCTATTTACACTAGGCTGCAGAAGAGGAAGCTCTATACAAGTTTTAAATATAGTTTCAGTTTTTAATTAAAAAAATAATGTTCATTAATATTTACTTTATTTTAGTCATAAAATATAAATAGGTGGGCTATTACAACAGAGAATAACGTTTCCGACCGAGAGCTCCACCATTAATTCTGTTACTCTTTGAGGTTTAAACCCCTACCACTATTATCTAATCAAACAATTTATTATTATAAGATTTTTATTTTTAACTTTAATTAGTGACATTTAAAATCAAATTAAATAGCGTACATTAAAAAAGATATAAAAAATATAGCATAAACGAGTGTGCATATTTTGTGAAGAATAAGATATACAGAATTAAATTATTTTTTTATACTATGTTAAATAGCAGTCGAGTTTATTCATTCTTTATACATAGTTGAGAAAACAAAACAAAATCCAAATCATCATATAAAAATTTGTGATAGTTTAACGTAGTACCTACATATTAACCTCAAAGTAGCTCAGGATTGAAATTTCGTTTTACTTCATGGCTTTAGAAATTTGTCGTAACATAAATAACCGAGGCCCCTCAGTCGACGTTTACGGCGGCGAGTGGAAATAACGATGTCTGTTGCAAATTTTAAAACAGTAAACTGTGAAGTGTTAAGCAGACATTACTTTGAAAACCGATAGAAGATTCGCTTCTTACAAAAAATTAAAATTAAGCTTTTAAGAGTTTTTGCATCTCCTTAGTATATTTACATGTCTACTAGCTTTCAAACCACGTTTTTGTACTCGCAACTTCATGAAAGTATCAAAATATTTGTTAATTTTAGCTAGTGCTTTGTTCATGAATCGAAGCATTATGGTGAAGTTGCAGCTAAATACAATTAAGTTCTTGTTGTGTCGCATAGTTAAAAAAGAGTTAATCTAATTATTTCATTTACATTAAAAACTAAATTTATAGCTATGGCCGAAGCAATTACTCCGGGCATTAGTAAAATATTGGTTTTAGTGCAAATTACTTTAAATTTAACCTACATTTTATTTAATTGAAAATATTATCTTAAAATTGCTTTGACAACTTTTATGAATGGTTTCCTTCGCATAGGGTCTTTCTTAGCGTTTGTTTCTTAACTATAAAGACAAATACCAATGAGAGATGTCCTCCGCTTAATAACGCTCGTCGTGTCTAGGACATGCAGGATGACCACATTTGCATCCCATTGACATTGAGGCTTCCCACAAATCTATTATCGGACCGCATATCTAGACGGGTTCCAATACACGGATCGGACATTGGGAGTGCACCTTGTTAAAATCCAATACAATAACACACGACCATTCGACTTTACTTAATTGCATAAATGTTTTTGCTATTTTTTTTTAATGGCTACGAAGCGGTATCGTACGTATTGTGTATTATTACATGACAGTCATTCAGCGATTTAAATCTTTGTGACAATTCATCATCACGTCATTTCTTTGATATGGGGAAAAATAAATCAAGTCTATTTTTGCTCTGGTATTATACCTATTAAGAAATATGCTTGCACTTGAAAATTCAGTGAAACTAATTTGGAATCAATTCATGCTTGTTACAGTTAGTAATTCGATCTATGAGTCATAAGTCACACTCTTCTTAAAGTAACCGTATCGTTTAAAATAACACATTTTAAACTGTTAAAATATTTCTTTGTCATAACGCATTTATGATACAAAATTGAAAGTATTTGCAATGTAAAATGCTAATCGTCAATCATACTGTCAATTATTAGAAATGAAAATCAAATGGTTTGAAATTAATTGAAATATAAACAAAGAGAACATACTGTAGCAAAATTTACACCCAAATTATTTCCTAAGCATACGTACACTGTATTTAATTAATTACGCCATGATTTACAAGGCATCATAATTTTTAATTTGGCCTGTGTAAGCATATTACATATTCAACAAACCTTCGTAAACTCTAATAAATTTCTTCACAAAATAGCGTTCTAAAATTTAAATTGCAATTAAGTTTAACCAGAAACATTTAGTTTGCTTATCTGTGCAGTCTTTGTTGACTTTATTTATTACTCTATGCAAATTGTTGCGTTCGTGTGACCATTTATGCATGAATTGTTAAATGTTTTGGACATTTTAAGAGATGTTAAACGAATAGAATATATTTGAATCGTTTCACGAATTTATTTTAAACCGAATTCACGTTTAAGCCACTCCTCACTATAACAACATTAAGTGGTGAAAGAAGTTATAAAACAAGGGACGGTTGAAATTAAATTAACCCGGAGACAAATGTGCTTCAGTGTAATTTCGTTTAGGAAGTTTTGAGTAACGCTTCCCTGTTGGTTTCGCTCGTTTCTTATTGAAAATTATTCGGAAATTAAAAACTGAATATTTAAAATTTAGAACTGCTTTCATTTACAATTTATTGGTTTGATACCTAAAAAATATACAAACAAACACTCATTGATTTATGTTATAATTGAGTTTGAACTATTTTTTTTTTAGTTTATGTATTAAAGCTTAGAGAGAATTTATAATAGATCACCTGAACTTTGCCTCAGTCATAGTTTAAAAATTTATTATTATTTTAGTTTCCGAAAGCTATGCGTGAATCTGAGAAAGAAATGGGTCGAAACTCAGCCCTGGTATCTACAAAATGATTAACTAAATTGAGAATGTTCTTTTGTTTAAACACAATTTCAAGTTTTTTAAAACACCCAACAGATCGACCGAAAATTTATATATCTTTTTTCTTTAAAAACAATTCAATTGTGTATAAAATTGCGAAATCAATCAATTTAATCTTGATCGGAAACATGATTACTTCAACAGAAAACCTTAATAATGTAGGAAAAAAATTATGCTATGACTTTTTTTAATTTATCTAACGCTTGGAATTTATAATTGCCGGTCTTTTGCCTTGCATTGAGCTATTGCTTGAATCAAATGAATTAAAAACATACTATAACGATTAATAGTACTTAAAAAAACTTTTAGCCGCAAGCTCCTCGAAATTATCAAAGCGGGAGCAAATATTTACAAATCTAAATAACCATGTTGTAATTACATCGCAACGATCGCTTGAACATCCCGCAGGTATCTAGCGAGGGGCGATGATGCTTAGGCGTCTTAATTTTCTGTTGATTAAGCCCGAAAACAGCCGCGACGGCAACAACGTGAAATTGCGCAAACGTAAATGTTAGCGGCATTAGTGTGAACGATCGTGATTGTAGAGGAACACGTCAGCGCTAAATTAATAAGTACCTTTCATATGCAAATCGCACGTTATATAGATGTATTTATATATACATGAGTTAATACTTATAAAGTTGTTTTGTGTCACAAATATGTGTAGATAAGAAAATCGATTACTTAATAACAGACAAGTCCGCTAGTAACTTTAAGACGCTGGACGGTACTGACATCCCAGGAATTACCTTATCTATAGCGTTCAAATCGAAACTGTAATGTGAAAATAGAGACTGGCGGCATCTTCATAGAGCGGAAATAATATGTCACGCATTTTAAAGTCTTCATAAAACAGTATTCATTCATGTAGAAGCTTTTTAAGTGCAAACCGACATGCAACGGCCCTGCGACGCGTCTGGGCCCTCGCAACAATAAAACGACTTTACAACCGTCCGGCGAGAGACAAAAACGAATAATTCCTCCATAAACATTTTTATTATGTGATACAGGACACAACTCTTTACTATAAAGCAGGGGTTCCGTTGACAGATTTGAAGTAGTTAACAAGAACGATGATTATTACTTAATCTCATTTCCTCGCTTATTTCTAAGTTTCGTTTAGAAATAAATGAGTAATTTAACTTTGATTTCTAGATTGTTATACTATGTGATTCAACTCTTATAATAAACGCATCTAAACTATACTTATAGTTTAGATGCGTAACAGTTATTCCAAAAATAACTTATTAATTACCTTTTAAAGCAAGTCCAATAGGGATTCTTTTTCGCAGTATAGAATGAAAAAGGTAGGTAAAAGATATAAATATTTTGTACTTGTTTTGTTTCATGGAACGAGCGTTTACCAAAAGAAAAAAGAGGTCGCATAAATTAAAATATATTATAGACTAAAAACTTCTCACCTGTGGAGTAACGTGTACAAAAAAAATTATATTTTTTTTCTTAGAAGGTTCTTGACATTTAGTAATCTAGCTAAAATTAGAACCTTGTATCAGTAAAGGTCAACCGAGCCCTATAAAACTTTCCAGGTTAAAACTATCGGCGTCAGTAATAACAGAATTTGTTTTTGAGACATTTTTTAAAATCTTCAATAGTTTTTTTAAATCAATTATCTTTACATTTATTATCCTGTCGTATTAATTTCGTCGTTCAATTCAATCATCAAGTATTCAAATATTTTAAGTTAATTGAAATTAGCAGTAAAAAAATATATTAAAATGTAAACTTTTCAAAATAATGTTTATCATCTCTCTTCGAACCTACGTTTTAAGCTACGGCGTAGCATTGAGCATTAAGGGAGTAATAAACGTTTAAGATGTCCTATTTTACAAAGATAACGTTAGCAATACTCTTATTAATAATTGTCCCTATTAATATTAAGTTAATATAATACATATATGTATATCCTTATTATATATATTATATAATAAGACATAAATCACTTTATTTTAATTTGTATGCGAAAAAACCACACATCGATAAATAGATGTACAATATATCATAACAATATCGTTGTTGTTAATTCAACGGCAAAAAGAGATACGTTCATTTACTTTCAATATTCAAAATATTCAGTAAACATGGAATTATAACGAATCGTTTAAATGAAGCCGTTCGCGATCTCCCTTATTACCAATTGAAATATATACGTGCTCTGAATACCGTATGTAAACCCTTAATGCTATTGCATACAATAAGGAAATTACGGTAATAACTGTTCGTCGAAAAATGTTGTCTTCTTTAAATGTGCTTTTTATGTTTTTTCATACAATTACAATCCTTTTGACTCAAACAAGAGTCGTATACGAAAAAAAATACTTTATCTCGAAATAAATTTCTTTTTGGACTATGCGTTCAACAATTAAGTTTTATTTGATTTCACAACTGTTTTGAACTTTTTATCTGCATATTTTTTTTAAACTTAAGTATAAAAACTGACTGACACTGACTATTCTATTATTTTTTGAAAAAGATGTCAAATCAAGTACAAAAATTGTTTTTAAGGTAATTAAATTGCAGTTAAAATAAAGGTTAAGCTTTTAATTACGTTCATAATGGTTTATACTACTCTGCGTTTATACTAACAATTTAGAAACAAACTACGCAGACAAAATAGGGTACAAAGTGCATTTTACTTTGTACTAAATTTATCCTCGTAGCATACTGGCCAAAAAGTTTAGACTTCAAATATATTATTGCTTTTAGCGCAACCCGGAAATAAAAAATATAAACTTTTTTATATTAACAATAAATCATAAGTTTTGCTTTTATTCTGTATAAAATATTTGTAATAAAAAAACGTTATGCCCTGTTGCAATTTGGAGTTTTAATTTTGAATATTTTGTGAAAAACGAGTAAGGAAAAATATATCTTCCGCAAATATTTTTTCATCTTTCGTAATATACGGTTATACGCAATATTTCAAGCGGGAGTTTATACAAATATAATCATGCGATGTTGTCACGGACACTGTTTTTCACAAGCTCTATGACAAGAAAATGACATCGGTCGTAACGTAAACAAAGTCGCATTCCTGCTTCAAATTAAACGTTTCAATACATTTTATTTGAACTGAAATACGATGAAAATGTTTAGTGAAAACGTATTAAAAGTTTTATAATTATAACCGAAGAGATATAATTGAATACTGTAAAAACTTTTTAAAATAAATTGGTCTTTAGTATTTTTAGTGCCCCAATGTTGCCGCATTTCGGCAGTAAATGTTTAAGTCTTTCATTAAATTATGTGTAGTAATCGCGTAAATACAAGAAAGTATTAACAGTTAAAGGATTTAACCCCAAAATTAAACTACTTTTCATTAATTGCTAAAATGCTATATTGTGTAATGTAAGTGAATTATTTGGCCTTTCATTAACTCAGCACCATTGCGACGCTACATTAGCGAGTTCTCAATAAGCCAGCACCAGCTTTTGTTCTTGTGTAAGACACCATCCCATTTTGGAGTGCGGTCCGAACTTTCTTAAGATAATCCCGCTAACTTCAGAAGACGGTTGGATTAAGCGATATTTGAGCAAGCAAATCAAAAGTCCATTACGGAATCATTTGTTAATTTTGAAGTATGAAAGGCAAACTTTTGCAATGACGAAGTTTATAATACATTTATCATATAACAAATCAACAAAGTGAAACCTAAATGGAATAAGTCATCAGATTTGAAACCGAAATGGATTATTAATTATTAATGATATTAATAGAATAATTAATCTATTTTTTGTAATAATATTATTATGTGATATTGGATTGTTAGATGTTACTTAAGGCAACCGTTGGGAGGAAACAAATTACGCTCTCAGATGTATCAAATTTCTGATTAACGTTGAAAGTGCTATCCATTTCATATGATTAGGCGTTAATTTATCGAATGAATCAAGTGTGCCATAGATAATAAAATACAGATGGAAAACTTATTTGTCTTTATTTAGCCTATGACCGGAATAATTCGTTATTTAATTGTAGCTGGTTTAATTTTACCCTTATTATATTAAAAGAATAATTTTTATTATTATAACGTATAATTAACTTTTAAGGAAATTTTTAAAAAATATATGGGCAAATATTAAGTCAAAAAACACAAATATAAGGGATACGGTTAAAAACTTTATGAAGCCAACCTCCTTACCGGGGAACAGAAAACTCCTAAACTTTTATCACTCGTGTTATCAAGGGTTGTTTTTGTATCCCGTTTTCATAAGCCGTTTAAGGAAAATTGCGGAAAAACATGACTTTTGATCTTTTCACTACACTTGTTCGTTTGTTTTATTTCACTTTGACTTTATTCATCTTTTTAAAAATACACATGTATTGGTTTTTGACAGAAAAATATAATGAAAAATGAGGAAAATTAAAGAAAATTTATAATTTCTGTCTATCCGTTATTAAATTCTGCTGTAATAAAAAAATTATCTCACTTTCAAGTTATTATTTTAAAGTTATTAAATGTATTTATTGTATTTAGTTTATCTAAGCCGGGGAAAAACTGAAAAACACTTTTTTACCATGATAGACCGGTTTCAAAACGGAATTAATTACGATTTATCGTATTTTCTACGTAGCCAATATTAATTCCGCTTGTTTTTCAAATTCACAAATTCTCACAAATATTAAAAACATATTGTTACCGACCTACTACCGATTTTCAATCTCGACTTTCCAACGGGGAAATATCAAGCGGTCCCTACGTAGAAGCCGGTAAGTTGGGCACAAAACGCTTACCTGAAAGGCGTCTGGGCGCAGCGGGGAAGTGTCACTTGTGAATGCTCTGCCTGGTATCGCGTCGTCGATATGATCGCGCGCATGCAACAACAAAACTTTTCAGGCACAGCAGCCTTTTATACGTGAAAGCTCCGCCCAACCCCGCCTCGGGGCGGGCGCTGAGCTTTGCTCGCTTAACTTGACACCACAACAAGTTTCACTTAAACTTAACGTAACACCACTCTACTTAGATTTCAACAGTGGCACGAAGGACTCGCTAGAAGACGCCACACGTTTCACGTTGTGAAAATTGAGTTATATGTACTATATCACATTACTTATCTGTAAATAGTATGATAGTTTTTGAAAAAATGTATGCTTAAGTTAAATTAATTAAAAAATATGGATCGCGGTCTTATTATTGAGCATTTCTATTGAATTATTGTAATAGTATAATTTGGTATTAATAGTATTAATTGAAAGCAATAAATCTAGCACTGTTCCAAAAAATCCACGGGCCCTCCCCTGCAATATTTCATCAGAATTTCATATTTATTTTTTATTTTTTTTTCTTTAGTTATTAGTAAGGGATTTTTATCTATTAAGTTACTACAAATTACATAATAGTACTGAAAATACAGACAGCATATTAACGTTACAGATCAATTAATAATTTATACGTTGCTATTGCTACATTCATATTTATATTGCTACTTATTAATATGTATATGAACGCAATACCAGTGTCTCACAAAACGGCTACTTAATACCAATTCATGGCATAAAATTATCTATTTTAATCAACAAGATATCGTTAACATCACAAACACTAATAACCTTTCAGTATACCAATTTTAAAACTCTTATTAAATACACAAACTATTTCATTATCAAGAGTATTCATACTTCTTCACAGTCAAAGCTGTGCTAAATAAATAAAAATCCCGTTCCATATTTTACTGAGAAATAGCCTGTAGTGAAATGAAATGAAATAAAGCGTGTATTTTTAACCACGAATGCTCCTCGTGTGGAAACTCGCGCTAGGAAAGTTATTGTTATGTTCACGAAAATTCAAGTGAAACTTTCTCAGTGGAGTGTGTTCGTCCCGTTTTTTTTTGGTACAGCACTTAGTAGGTTATAAGCAAGTTTAAAGCTTGTGAAAAGCTTTTATGTATTAATAATTGTATAGAATATTAAATTTTATATTATACTGTGAATATTGATGCACTAAAAATAAACTTAAATAAAAATAACAACGTAGTTAGTAGGTCCCTTTTTTGCACTGACTATAGGTATACCGAGCAGTAAAGTGGTAACACTACTATTTTACAGTCTGAAGGGCTAGGTCTAAAGGTCTCATAGAATAAATCAACAATAGAAAATACCCCATTTGATTTGGCAACAGAATTGTGGTGTCTTAAGCTGTATTTCTTGTGAGCTTCTTGCTGCTTACTGTAATATAATGGTTCTACTCGTCTCGTAGCTTCATTAAATTAAAGAGCATTTAAGTTTTTTTTTCCTTAAACGTTAGCTTAATCTATCTAACAATAAAAAATACTTTAATGCTACTTTAACTTTTTCGAATGGATGTTGACTTTTATATTTAGGAACGATAAAAGAACCTCATTCGAAACAATAGAAACTTTTCCTTACCGTGCCGGGTATTTAAAAAATTTCATGGTAAAATAACTTAATGCTTATTAGTTACGACCGACACTTAAATTGAACAATATAATTGTATCATTCATTCTGATATTTTTTATTCTGTTATTTTAATATTTTTATTTTAGTTAGTTTATTTTAAAGTGTATTTTTTTAAACCAAAATTATTTGATCTAAATAAAAAAAGATACTGGCAACAAGGAAATTGCTGTACAAAATAAAAAAAAAACTGCTTTCCAATAGAAGCATTCATTTCCCAGTGGAGGTGTCGCATTACCTAATCGTAATCGTAATAGATACATTGGGGGAAGAAAATGGGCTTACCAGGAGAACCGTGCAGCAAAATATAATAAAAATATACAAAAGACTTTGAATTGATATACTTACACCCACTCAAACATGTGCTAAAATTAGGTTTTTTTTTATTATAAAGTTATTTCTATAGTTTTTGATTCTTTAAAATATTTTAATTCTGATTATAAAATATGTATATTTGATTCTTTTCATTATTCCTATATATTAATATCGAATAAGATTTTAAATGTTTTAACATTACTCGTATTAGAACATGGTTGATTCTAGATACTATACTTTAACAGTAATAGTTTGAACTATCATTTCTGTTAGCATTTATTATTCTTTTATATACAAAAATTAACCCAAAATTACAAACCATTTGCTACATTCGTATAAGAGAATAGTACAATTTTCCAAAATCCATTGGAAACTTTCGTGACGTTATTCACTTACGTCACAGTAATTAATCACAAAACCAAACCACTCGATCCGATGCACAAGTGTTTGCGGACAGCAATTAAAATCACATTTCTAAACTGTACACTCATTAGGAGTGATGGAACATATAATAGCATGTGAGTAAATTTATATAACGAACAACCTTTCTCATTGACGTATATTAATTAAATATTACATATTAAGCAGTTATTTTTATCAAGTGTAATCTGATACTTAAATATAATATATTTTTACGATAAACGTATGCTGAAGTTGAAACGCTTTGCCGTTTGTCTCTAAAATTGCTTATTAAGAATAACACACCTTCTTCAAAAAAAAACCCTAATGGGGAGCGCGTGCATTAGTGGAGGCCTATATCAAGCAGTGGAATAATACAGGCTGATGATGATGAGGCAGGAGATGAGCGAATACTCATCTGATAATAATGGATAATCCTTGCCTATAAAAGTAACGTAAAATACCCCGAATAGTCTTAAACCAAATAGAACACTACACCGCATAAAAAGATATAATATAATAGACAAAGGTTGGAGTATAGGACCTCGTTAAAATAAAACCCACAAATATATTAAAGAGAGGCTGGAAAAAAATGTTAAAAGCCGAATATTAAAAAAGAAAAATAAAGAGCCATACTAACTCGAAAAACGTAAAAAATACTAAATTAAACATATCTTAGCTGTGGACTATTAAAATATCATAGCTGTAATTTTAATTAAAAGAACAACATTTACTTCGAAAAGTTTTTTAAAACTGCGTTAAAAGTAATCACATTTTTTGTAACGTTTGGTAAAATATTCAAGTAATGCAAACGTTAATTAGCATTAAAGTGCAAGTATAAGCAACGCAAACATTTTATCAAAAAATATTTTTACCATTAAATCTACCGCAAACGACTTATCTGCATATACAATTTGTTATACTTCAAGAGGCGATGTAAAAGTGTCAGAAATTCACATATTTTTCTACTGCGTGGAGACGCATTCATCTGTTAACTAAGATAATAGGACACATGTTCAGCGATCAATGTTAAGTTGTTGTAAAAATGTGTAAAAATGGAGATTAAGATACTGATTTAAAAATATGTACTTTTCTAGAGGTATTTTTAAAATATAGTTAAACGCCTCTGTATCCTAGCGGTATTGGCCCATTGCCTTATAAACCAGAGATCGTGGGTTCAAATCCTGCGGGGAAACAACTTTGTGTTATAGTTGTTTTCTGGTTGGTTAGGACAATTTGGAACAATCAACCAAATTGTCTAAAAAGTAAGATGATCCAAGCGTTGTTGGGCATAAAAAGTCGGTCCATCCACCAACCCGCATTGACAATGATGATAATGGCGATGGTTTTGATCACACAGGCTGATTATGACGATGATAAGGTTCGAAGGTAAATTTTTAAGAATGTTTGATACATATCAATATCAGTTTAGCAGTTTGTATTACGCAAAAATATTAAATACATTTTCATGTCTTACCATAGTAACATGTCTTATAAGTCAGAACTATACACTCATAGCAAAACATGTTACATTTTGAAATTTTTAATGATTTATGGAATGCAAAGACGGAAGTTTAAGCTAGTTTTACAATAATATCTAGACTTAAAGCAATACCAATAAAGCTAATGGTAGGTAAAGCAATGTGGTCATATAGAAGCTGTCTGCTAATTCTATACCGGATCATATGACTACCTCGTTACATTTTATAGGATGCTTAATAGCTAATGTAGTCTGCGGGAAAGCTATTCAGTTTTCTATATAATATAATAGCGATAAACTGAAAACATGTCGACTAACTGAAATTTCAGATAAAAGATCTGTTCTGCCCATAACTTCTATTGATCTTGAGTGATATTATTTAAAAGTTGTCACATTCTGTATGTATTTAGTTTTATTTTACAACCACTAGTACTTTGAATATCTTGGATCAAGAGAGTTAGCAGTTACAAATTTTTTAAAGTGTCGAAAAATTAAATAGGTAACAAGAAATAGTCAATAAACTATCGCAATTATCGGATATATGATTACTCGTTAATTTGATAGAATAAATAAGTGTTGTTAAGTATTCAGTTCATGTCATATAATACACTAAACTTACATGCGACTTATATTTCAAATAGTTGTTTATAATTCTATGATCGGAGATTATTAAAGTATGTCATACTTAATTCTGTAGTGAAATTGTTTTCATTTTACGAACATTCTTATTGCATGAAGTGCAGTACGAGCAATCGGGGTCTACTGATGGAAAGTGTAGTCACCTTAAGTGTCCATAAACATTGACAAATGGTACACCAACGCTGACTAATCCAAATGAAGACATTAGGATATTAAGCTACTTTACAGTAAATACTAGGACATGGTCCTTCAAATTCGGAAATAAGTATGTATTTCTAATCATACTGCTTTCTTAGTTAGTGAAATATGTGTCTTCGTGTACCAACCAGACGGTTCTTAAATCCTACCAGGATAGCATAATAGGTTTTTATTTTTGTTTATTTAAAGCCGTATTGAGGCTTTTCAGTTTCGTCAAACTGTTTTTTTAACAATCACTATTATACAACAAGAAAGAAAATCTGCATTGGTTTTCTGAACTAAACAATAATTCGGAACAATGAACTTTATTTTGGACAATAAGAGTGAACTATAACGTAAAACAAGAACTGATACAATCGAGTGACGCGTATAAAGTTACTTTAAGACACAGAGACCCTGTTTTCGTATCAGGCGGCCGCTTCGAAATTCCATTAGCGGCACATCTCTCTGTGTGCGCCATAATTGTCAGTCGAGAGCACAAATATGTATTCTTTCGTGAATAGTTACTTCGATCTTAGATTTAGCGGACAAACAAGTAAAAAGCTTTGCGTATGATAAACATAGAAACGTACAAATTTAATGGAAAATGTAAAAAAGTAATTATGTCCTCCGAATCATTTTGCATAACTGTGGTCAATCTATATTAAATATCATCTATGCGGAAGATTTTATAGTGCACAAGTGTACGCGCAAACACATGTGCACTCTCTCTTCATTTTACTTTCATTGTCCGATGGGATGGAATTTCGACTTGACCGGAGATAAGACACACTTTTACATGTCTATCTAATAGTTTATTTCAAAAGCAACCAACTAGAATTCACCGCAGAATTCAAACCCATAAAAAAAGGTTTCTAAAGCACAAGTCCATGTCACTAGGCTACGGAGCTATTTGTGTGTAAATACACATCATTCCATAGACTTTATTTCTTGCCTTTTAAGAAGTAACGTTCACGGGACAATCTGTCCCTTGAGCTTGATCACAAAAACTAGTTGAAACTACGAAAAGTAAAATAAAATTCGCTTTAATAATGTGCAACGATATATTTTTTAATATTTTAAGACAACTTTAGGTAATTTAGTATTGCAACAAGACATATACTCATAATAATGATTATTATAAACGATGGCTGTAAATATTTAATACCCGAACAAATCATCGTAGAAACAGAAAACAATATTTTCGATTGTTCGATCAAATTACGTTCAAAATACCTTTATACGCTTTTGTAGCAATCAAATCAAGCAAATCGATAGAGACATCTTATCCCAATTACCCGAGAGTTTTATGAAAAACTATTTTGTTATTCATGAAAGTGGGCTTAGTAATATGTCATCGGTTTTGTTTCAGCTTTGAGGGTAGAGACGGCCATAATACTTTTGTCATTTAGTCCTAATCGCTTAGTAATAATGTTGGCTATTTCAATGAATTTTTCGAGTGTATCATGAATTATTTCGATCATTTTTATTTCAATACAAATTATAATCTAGTTACAAATTGAATTAAAAACGATTCTTTGAAATAACATTTATTTGCAGCTAATTTGAAATAAGTAAATACTTTTTTTAAATAATTGCTTAGAGCATTATCAAATTAAATTTTAAAAACATTATATTATATGAACACGATATAGGATCGAATCTCGGTCTTCGAATAAGGCTAAGAATCCACGGGCCATCGTAACGTGAATTCACTTACAAATAACACGCACATAAAACAGTGGCTTTTAATGGACTCCTCCACGTCACCCATAAATTTATGAGATATTCTCGTCCTATCCTGTTTTGTGATTTCAGCTAAACTTTACCGTACATTGCGTGCTTTTATTAAGCCGTGTTGGAAATTATATGGAGGACTTCTGTGTCGTTTCTTAAATCATAACAATATTTCTGCGTATACAACTATTTAGAATTACTTATATTTTAGTAATTCTAAATATCATTTCTTTTAATACTACACATTATTACGGGGTAGACTATGTACCCCGTAACCACGGCCGCTGAAAAGTGTTCGAAACGTCGGGAATTTAAATATGTAAAAAAACGCGATAAAATCCGTAAAAAGTCATCCTATTCAATAATCACTGAAATAAAGAAATGCTACAGTGTAAAGGTAAATAAAATACTCCATTTAAAAATATAAATAACTTTTACCTCAAAATAAGATATCAAATCCATGCAATAATAAATCAAAGTCTCCATATCAAAATCTCGATATCAAATCTGTTGGATCAAGTGTCACAGATCACCATGACCTTGACATTTTCGATTATATTGTTAACATTACCATGTTTACTTTGGCACAATTTTCGCTTTCTTTCCTAGAGTCTTAATTAAAACGCATCATTTTTAAGATATTTTGTTTACGCGTTTACTATTATGCTAATTAAATAATTATTTCGACTTTTTTACGGGTATTTTGCTAGAATTTTTTTCGAACACATACCAGCGACTCTTAGTCTGCCCGTGATCATGGACGTTGGAAAGAATACTAAATGTCGAGAATATATTATAAAGAATCCAAAATAATACGCAAATCCGTAAAAAATGATTTAATAATGAAGTTTGTTTTCTAAAATTGAAAGGCCTAAGTGTATTGTTTATCATCAGGTTAATGATAGGCTTGTGACCATACGTAAAATATAAATTGTTTTCTACGTCAATTAAAAGTATTTGTAATAAGTGATCCTTTTTGTATAATTAAAATTTTAGATCTACAGTACAAGTGCCATTTAATTTTCTATGTAGCCTGACACCAATGCTTTCTTTATATCGTGTTTATTTAAATTTCACTGCTACGCTTATTGCGTAGACGCTTATATAATTGCTTAGTTCTGATAAAAGTAGAATAGCGATCATGAAAATTTTTAATTACATTTTATATTTTTATGTACTGTAAAACGTTATATATATATATATATATATACATATATATATATATATAATATATATTATATATATATATATATATATATTCTTACAGGTATTTAAGGAGATCGATTGCAATCTGCTTAAATAATTTTCAATTCGTTAAACAATTTAAAATACCTATGATCGCACAAAAGCAAGCAATGTACGTATAGTTCTTTAATGTAGCCCGAATACATTAACGTGAAGGTGGTTGCTTTTGTCGCGGCGAATTCCCTTTTCGATATCAAATCATAACGAATGCGTCATCAACGTCTGGACACGGGATACTAATACTCCTAATAATGCTTTCGGTAATAAAACACCGATATATGTTTTGATGGCCCAGTATAGGTCACTAGACAATAATCTAACTACTATACAGTTATGATATAGATATCCAATAAATTTCTTTTGACTTTACATTTACAAGTACAACAAAGTTACAGTTTTCAAGACAAGTGTTTTTGAAAGTGTTTTTTAATATATAATTTTAGTTATCATTCTATTATAAAAGTGCGTAACTCAAAATTATAATAAACAGATTTCGAAGCTTATAAGACGACCTTTTATTACACTATTCAATTGATATAAATCAAAACTGAAATTTACATACAATAAATTTGAGTATTATAAAAGGTATTTTGGGACAAAGCTTAATTCATTGAGGACGTTAAAATAGCTTATAATAACGTGTAGCTTTTGCGGTTTTCCATTTTTGTGTTAAATTTTAACTAGAGGCGTTCAGATTAATAAAATAAATGTAGATAGATTAAAAAAGGATATGTATCGTACTGTATTTGTGACATATGAACATCTACATTCGAATTGCTCAATCGTGATCATCATCTAATCAAATAACTATCTTACTCAAATTAGTTTTAGTAAATTTTCACATTTTAATATAGAACTCTATTTATACTTTGGTTTTTAATTACTAGCTACTAATCGGTATCGGTTTAAACTGAAGCGTGAAGAAGGATCGATAAAAATATAGAACATGCATCTAAGGCGACGGCGTCTTCCTATTAATAGGATGAGTTCGGTCAAGCCTGCAATATTACTACAGGGCAAATGCCCTAAGCATAGGGAAGCCTGCATATCTGCCAAGTATTTTAGGCGATAATTTAATCCAGGCATCTGCTCTTCAACATTTAATTTACAGACTTCGGTATCCTATACGGTGTTGTACCCACATTTATGTAATATTAGCTGCATTTAGATAAAAAACATCGTCATTAACTTTTTACATGTTAAAGCTAATATTTAATATTCTATACCCTAAATAGTACTTGGTATAAATAAAATGTCAAACTTTAAATTGAATACGTCCCATGCAATCGTCAATCGTCACGCGATGAGACACGAAAAATAAGGTCATACATTTACCATACTTGGCTTTATTAAACCTATCTGTTAGGTGGCACTGACAAATGTATTATAAAGTTTTAATTAAATCCTCAACTTTCAATACGTGAGTGTTATAAAAAAAATCGTGCTTGAATACGTTTACCTGGCAAGCGCCAATTCCATCTCGTAAGAAATTCGGCGTGTGGCGCCAAATACACTTGCAACATTGAGATATGGATAGTACGTTTCTTTACTCAGTTGTTACACCGGCTTCCTTGAATGTCTATCAAGTTGGAACACAGTCGAGTCTGCTTTATACTTCCTTACTGAACTAATAAGTGCCAATTTATCACAAGTAGTTTTTTCCTTCACCTTGCTACACGAAACCTTTACGTACAAAAGAGTAATATTATAATTAAAATAATTTTTCATATCCAACACATGTTGGCGTATCACTAAATTAATATAGATTTTGACTTGAAACTATAAAAACACACACGTAAAATACGAACCAAATATACTTTTCTCTTCGTTACATAATGCCTGAATTTTTTCTCTTAAAAGGAAAGTTATGCGGGTCTCGAATAGCCTACGGTAGGGTTTAATTCGTGAAAATAAAATTGTACGCTGCATGGAATGTTACAAAACTTTAACATACTTGAGTGCCTGATGGCATATAAAAATGTACTAAATATATGTTAGCTAGTATAATAGTAGTGCAAAAAGAATTTTATACATAAGCAACATCTATTTCTTTTACAGATTTTCCAAGTTATCATGGGTTCAGCTTCTAATCAACCAGATTTACCTGAATAACAATTTTTACGCAAACTTACTGATATTTGGCCTCGGAAGCCCGAAAAGAAAAACTGCATTCGATGAAAGGATTAGTTTTTACTAAATTAGAAGACATTAACGTCCTGACAACCGGTACCAAAGTATTAAATTCCTAATGTCATTTTTCAGACAATTTAATGATCGACAAAAATTGGCATGACCAATTTTAGTCAGTTAATTTTATAATATTATTATCTATGGTGATAAACACTGTTTTTGTTATATGTTTTACCAGGCCATTAAATAAAAAAAAAAAAAATGGCTTCTTAACATGCGTTTAAGATCCTAAAAATACGAAAATGATTTTTACAGTGCAAAATTGAAAAAATGTGCCGCTTCAACTTTACTGAAAAGGTTAAAATTATGTATTTGGCGGTTGTGCTCCATAAACATTAACATTTTAACATAGAAAACTAAGAATAAAAAAAAGAGTAATCATATTTTTAATTAACTCATTTGTATAGATTTTTGCACGATATAAACAGAATGAAATTATGATTTAATTATTTAACATATGTATTCAGTATGTCGACTTGTAATCCCAATTTAATCGATTTTTTTTTTAATAAATATAAAGAAAATAAATTTAGTTCCGTCATATTTTCTTTCACTTTTTCGTATCGTAGTTATCATATTTTCTGTTCAAAACATAAGAATACAGTTTTTACGAAGAGCGGTTTAGTTTAGATTGGACTGTAACGACAATCAAACTTACTTTCACGGGGACAGAAATTTATAAATGCATGTGCCCTATGAATCGACTTTCTATGCAATAGCAACACAGTTTTTCCTTGGACTGTGTTTACTATACACATCATTGTTTCTTGACATTGTTACAAATACCAGTGCGCAATGGTATTCTAAATTAATCTGGTTCAGTTCATACGACATATTCTTCATAATAAAACGATGAGGCAAGGAGTTTTCAACTAACCATGAATCTTATTTATATAATTATATTTATAAAACAGGTTAACAGTTTAGTGTTTACTATAATATCTATGACAACTTACTATAGGCGGCTTAGTATAAAACATATTAATTATTCTGTCAAGGAACCTTTGTGTGTTAAAGGTTATTACAATTTTAATGAGTTTTTAAATGATAACACAGTCTTGTAAAAGAATGCTCGCTCCAGGCTTTTTTGAATAATATGATAATTTTATGCTTGTAATTGTTTGTTTATTGTTTCAATTATATTGCAAAAGATGACACAAAAAATAAGTGCCACTGAGTTTCTTTCGCCGGTTCTTCTCAGATCAGAGGCGTCCTTTTCCCGGTGGTAGATTTTTGACAATTAATATGTGAGTGTAGGGTTGCTATGTTGAATAAAGATATTTGAATTTGACATTACAACTGGTATTTATCAATTTACCTAAAACGTATGTATAATTGTAGTAACTGCAAAGTTCAGAGGTTTACGTTCTCAGCTTTTACCGTAACGGGCGCACATTGAATAGACTTTGTGTGCACTTGGTCGGTTTCTTCAATTGTTATAGTTTAAAGTGCCTCGTTTGCTTGAATAAGCTATAATAATAACAGTTTAAACAGAATATAAACTGCCTCCGTAGCCTAGTGGTATGGGCGTGTGCTTTAGAAACCGGAGGTCGTGGGTTCGAATCCTGCGGGGACGCAAAATTTTCATTGTTGTTTCCTAGTTGGTTAGGCAATTTGCCCTGATCACCCAATTGTCTGAAAAGTAAGATGATCCATGCGTCGATGGGCATGTAAAAAGTCGGTCTACCCACCAACCCGCATTGGACCAGCGTGGTGGGATACGGTCCAAACCCCCTAATGGATAGGGGTGTATTAGGGGAGGCCTATGTCCAGCAGTGGACTAAAACAGGCTGATGATGTATGTATGATGTAAACAGAATATTACTGTCAAACCAATACACAAAGTTATTATGAGTTCACCTCTTAACTGTTGTAAAATAACTTCATAATAATCTGTGGCCTATTATGAAGATAGCTAGCCGATTGCCGTAGTAATCGTTAGCTAACGGAAGTTTAGTAATTTTTATTATAAAAATTTTATTATTAGGGGTTTTTTACAAATTTTTGTGACTAGTTTAGTAATTACTGTTCAAAAACAAAATCTGATTTCACAATAACGATTTATTTAATTAACCACAAATACGATTTTTTTTAATCTCTCTCCTATCATTTTCCGTTCGAAGTAGAAAACTTAAATGAATTATATTACTTTTCTATTCAGTAAACCATTTTGTTTTCAACGGAAGAAGCTCTTATACAATTTCTAATTAAATTATTGCTTCCCGTATTTCTAATCGGCGCCGATAGCGTTTTTCTCCATTCCATTTGCAGTTTATGCAAATGAAAAGTGCGCCTTGTTGTTGTTTTAGTGTGAAAGTTGAGACATAAAATGTGCTGAATAAATGCAAAGTGCTGCTCTAACTACAATAGCAGTCATAGCTTCGATCGTTCTGTAGTTGTGAAGTGTAATTTGGGTTCCCGGTTCGAATCAAAGCCTAATAATAACAATATTGTACAGAACATATTTATTAAGGTGTATCATGTATTTTATTAAGTACATTTTTTATCAAGGTTAAAGGTATGCGTGAACAATTCATTCATACATGTCCGTATGCTTTATTTAAAATATATGAAGATTAAGAAGTAAAATTGAAGAAGAAATTTCATGATGAGCATGAGCAGATGTTTTCCTAATATAGGTTACGCCTAGAATTTGCTTAGATTGAATACGCAAAGATATTGTTAGAGATTTCTGTTTTATCACATAAATGAGATGAAGTGAATGTTTAGAGTCTTGAAACCGAATAGTCATCAAACGAAGTAAAAAATAACGTCAATATTTATCTTAGCCTAGCCTAGAAACAAATTCATCTTAGCCTTTCTAATTCATTAAAAAAAAATTGTATGCCACGCCTTCATCACAGGAGAGATATCATGGGCATTAGTTCTTTGATCATTTTTCTACTTGATTCTTTATATCAACTGAACAAATTATTTTACTATACTACGAAAGTACGTAGAGATTCATCGCATCTCTATTGTCGATCTCTCCCCGCCGTTTATTGACGGCGGAACTGCCTAATAGTGCAATGGCCTTGTAGTAAGGTAGATCCGTATAAAAAAAGAGTAATCAGTCAATTGCCAATCCGCCTGCTGAACACGGCAATTGTGAGCACCTTCTTTTTGATATAAGCTAAAAGTGTATCGAGGCAATGACAACTTTATCACGAAAAGCTCAACCAATATGTTCTGCCCCTGATAATTCATCATTATCATCATCAGCCTGTGAAAGTCCACTGCTGGATATAGGCCTCCCCTAATACATCCCGTATCCATTAGAGGGTTATGGACCTTGTTCTACCACGCTGGTCCAATGCGGGTTGGTGGGTGGTCCGAATTTTTACATGCCCATCAGACGCATGGATCATCTGACTTTTCAGACAATTGGGTGATCTCATACCACACGCCCATACCACTAGATTACTGAGGCAGTCGCCATATGTCATAGGCCTTTTGTTAAAGGTTAAGCAGTAGACTAAAAACATAGTAATACCGTCCGTAAAATTGTTTGTATTGTTTTATCTTAATATTAGGACTTCTAATTAACAACACTTTTTATGATGTAATGTGTTGAGTGAACCAAAGTAAATCGCGCCAATTTAACACCTACGCAGTTGACATCACTCGTAATCGAATAGGACAGGGATGTCTCACATGTCGTTACATGTAGCGTTTTATATTTTAGTTTTCTACTATAACAAAGTGCAATATTCCATGAAAAGTAACAGGTAAAAGTATTTAGTGACTAAATTACGATTTTAAAAAAGTCTGAATTTTTATTTTATATTGCTTTAAAAAATTGCACTTTAATACTTGCCTATTCTATAAAGACTACAAAGACTTGCCTAACACTTGGACGAAAATAATAATTATACAAAAACAACTATACTCATTTTGTCTAGTCGGTTTTCAAATTTTTCATGAATAATTTTATCAATCGGCATTTCACTCAGAAAAACAGACATTTTTTTTAAATAGCAGATATGTATAACACGCATTGCACTTTAAAAAAATTAAGTTTATTTTAAATTAAGAAGAATTAATGTGTTTACGGTAATAATATTTAATAAAAATATCCCATAGAAATAAATCATTTTCCATAATATCTCCCAATATTGTATATTCTAAGTAAATTTGTTAACATATATTTTTTAAGATAGATTTTCTATTATCTAAACATTACCCAGATCTATAACGTTGGAATAATGTATGTAAAATTACGTCATAAACCAAATCCGTACTAACGTGTTACAATCAGAGCGAGGGAATAAAGAGGTTTTATATTCAAACGATAAAACGGGTACTAGGGATGATGGCGTACGTCTTCAAAGTAATGACTACTTTAGGGATGTTAAAATTTAGGAGACTCGTTACATTTAATATTCGTTTCAGAATCGATTCAGCATCCTGTTCGAGGGTACCGTTTTGTGTGCCGACGCTTAAGGGATTTCAACAACGTGATTATCCATACAGTTCTTACATTAGGGTCGATAAACGGAGCAAGAGCTCTTCCATTTTACGTAAAATAGATATTAAATTGCATTGAATACTAATGAATTGCGTTTCTAACATAGAAACTGTATATTAATAGGAATAAATAGTAAATTGTTAAATTTATTCACTTAAAATAAGTAAAAGTCTTAAGAATAAAGTGAAAAATTATCGCTTAGAAATATATAACACAATCGTTTAGATTATTTTATAGGTCAGGGCGTCATAATTAATTACATTTTTTGTCGATCTTTAACTTTTCGCTGTGTAATGAAACCTCTAAAATATTTACTAGTCAAGTAATAGTAGAAAAGAAAAATTACCTCAATATAGAATATCTCTACAGAAATCTGTTTCGGGCGTAAACATATTATGAAAAAGTAGTTTTGTAATCATAAATTATAGGTTTATTGCTTGGCACATTTTAATACGACATGCATAGCAATTTGGATTTAATATTGTTGGTCGTATATCATTGTTAAGGCAAGAGAACTTTCTGTTAGGTATATGAAGATAAATGAAACACCATACAATTTTTTTACTGCATACGCAGCAGACGAGCAATCAGCCACCTGATGGAAAGTGAACATAAACATTGGCAATACTGGTATCACCAACGCGCTGCCTACCGTGAGACATAGGATGTTAACCCTCGTTTACCCATTAAATACGCTGGCTACGATGCCCTTCAAACCGGAACACAGCAGTGTTTTCACACTACTGCTTTCGGTAGAAATAGAGACCGCGGTAATACCCACACAGACGGTCTCCTGTAAACAGGGGACCACCGGTTATATTATAAAAAGTTAAAATTGTAAATATTCTTGTACTACTATATATGTATATTTATAAATACTTAAAATATATTTTCTTTAATCTTAAAAAGCAATGGTATTTTAATACTACAATGTTAGATAATATAGTGTGTATATATTATATGTGTGGCATTTGCTAAAGATTTTATCCTAATTCTTTAGAATAACAAAAAGTTATTAAAATAATATTATTGAAGAAAATTAAGAGTTCGGATCATTCAGATTAAAATTTAGTCTTTATGGGCAAGGGGTCAACGGTTAAAGGTTGTATGTTTCTTTATTTACTTTATTAGCTATAATTATATGTTTTTGTAGACCTTATTCGGTTAACGTACACGTGTATAAATGTTTTATTTATCATGTTTCATTATCATAATACTTATTAAACATTTCATAAGTATACAGGTCTCACTGGTTCGGAAAATTGTCTGCGTGGGTTGACAGAACTATTACATAATATAGTAAATATTATGTAGGATTGGTTGGCTAATAATAAATTCAGCATGAAGAATATAAGACGGTAAAGAATTGGACTTAACTATACGAGGTAATTTCAGAGAAAATTATTTTTAAATATCTATAATAATCGCGTAAATAAAATAATTAATTACTAAAGATATTGTGTAAAAAAAAGTATAGAAATTTATTTCACAAATCATTTTCTTATTTATATGCTAATACATATTATATACTTGATAAAAACAAAGCAGAAAACATAAAAAGTTAAATCGCTCCATAGGGGGCAAATTTGATGAATTAAATTAAAAAAATAGACCGAACGTAATATTCTCCGTTAGGACTTGTACAGTAATCTCTAAGCAGTTTTGCCTCTGGAGTAGAAATCAGGGGAAACAGTGTCTGTTTCCACTTTTCTCTACGTCTGTCGACCGCAACCGATTTACATTACAGAATAGCTGTTTTCGGCAAAGACCATTCGTGGGTTCGAATCATCGATCAGCCGCCATAGTCGTACTTACTTCGAAGAACATCAGTTTTATAAAAAATTTCAAGAGATTTTGATGATGCACATTTATAAAATTTCTGTATAACTTTTACAATATTAACTACCTGATAAGAGAATTTCTAAGAGACGTGTTGAACTGTTGTTTTGAAGTTATACTTCTTTAGGCGCGTTATGAAAAATGATGAGAGTGAAATTTTAGAAGCGTGACACAAAATTAACAGTTTATAATGAAAACGGTGAAAATGTAATAAGGTCCATATTACATAGTGATAAGGTTGATTTTTGTGTAGTGATAATGGAGTTGTCGTTTTTTATTTGCGATAGTTGTTGCATAATGTGCTCTATGAGTTAGGATTAAGGTTCGTTTTTGGTATATATATATATATATATATATATATATATTATTATTAATAATATATTTTATATTATTTAAATTTATATTAAATATATTATTATATAAATATATTAATTTTTGTAATGATGTTTATTCAACTTGTTTTTTACCTATATATATTTTTACAATAAAGCCTAGCTCACCGTGCGGCTTCTTTTTTAACCAATAAATCAATCAATACTGTTTTTGAAACCTGGCTAATGAGCCAATTTTTGAATATCTGTCCGAGTAAGTTAAAAGAATAGAGACATTTTTTACTTTACATTCAATTCGGTGATCAGCCCGCATTGCCGTAACCTAGTAAAAATAATTCAAAGCCCCGGCAGGAATCGAACCCACGACTTCCGATTACTAAAGCACAAGTCCTTACCACAAGGTTACGGAGGCAGGCTCCTCTAAAAAGACGTGAAATAATGAAATTAAAACTCTGATTGCGATTAGTATATTAAACATAGTTTACTTTTCATCTCTATCTTTCTGACATTCTCTGCTTCTTTTACTCCTCGTTTGATTAATAATTCCTATAGAACCATAAAACACGTTTTGTTGACACTGCACTATGAAAAGACAAAATCGTATTCAAATGACAAGTTATCAGTCTTCTAAATAATAATAAGTATGGGAGACAATAATCTAAAATTTTTCCGTTACAAAACCAAAACCTATTAAAGTTGACCATTTGCAAGTTTAGTCTTGTGCTTTATAACATTTTAATTTTCTTAGATTTTTATTGATTATTTCATTTTATTGATAAGGCAACGAGACAAACAGGAAAGTAACGTATTAAAGCTACGCTCACTATAATGAGTTCAGTCTATCACGACACAAGTCTGCTCGATGACCTGACATTACATGTTACTTCATCCAACAGTGACACGACCTACGGCGCCTTTCAAACCGAGACACGTTAATGTATCCAAACTACCACACTGCGGTGGTACCTGTAGATGGAGACCTACCACTCTTAAACATGACAATGTATCATAAAAAATGTCTGACTGAAACTTGTACCCTTTATACCGATGCGATATCAAGGGGTTACTATTGTCCAGCGGCGAATACGATCCAAACATATTAATAATTATAAAATGTTGTATGAAAATTCCAGATATCACTTAGGTCTGTTATAATCAAATATATTATTTCTAACGACAATACAGTGGCCTTTCCGAAAAGTTTTAAATTTCAGGCACTGATTCAGATTTTTACCCTTTAAATTATCAATTCAGGACCTTAATAATTACTTATAATTTTTGTTAGTACACATATCGTAGGGTCTAAAATCAATAACTATCTACGTGTTTATATTTGAAAAACGACTTATGCAAAAAAAAATAATAAGCTATATTATTTTTTCTTATCTTTATCAATTAATAAACTTAATTATTTCTTTTATTTACGAGATTATTATCATATCAAATCCACAAATTTACGGATTTTTCGCGTTACTTAAAAATATTTATTCCCGACGATTCGATTCTTTTCAGCATCCATGCTGACTGTCAGTCTGACGAAACGGGCACATTTATAGTACACACAAATGGATTTAATAGTAATATTTTAGGGGTAAGGTATAAAATAAAATCCATCATATTTTTCATACATTTAATGCGTTTTAAACAATCAAACATAAGCTCAAAATAGCATCAGGTCCATTACAGTGGTGCATTAAGCCGAAATAGAAAATTGCTTCACTCTTCAATGAAACGGGCACATCGAATCGTATACAAATAAACTGTATACAAAAGCAAACGAATTGAAAAATCGCATGATTTTTATATTCATAAACATTACCAAATATACGACGACGAAAATAATCTCTCTGTACAAATAAGCACGTTCAAGCCGTTTGCTTTAAGGCACTATTTTACCAAAATATTTTAACAAAACAAACATCGTTTAACGCAGCATAGAAGATAAACGATAACTGTTAACAATTAACTTTTAGGTCCCAAATAAATTCACTTTATAGAAAGAAAAATATTTCTAGTACTGAAAAATATGTAAATTCAAACAGTTTTCTTAAATACGTAACGGCATATATGCAACGATTTAAATATAACAAAATTTTTATATAAACACTTAACATTTTTCTTTGAGTATTGAACATTCGAATAAATTTTCAAACATACTGACAAGCAACTGTATGTTTTTATTTATGATTAATGACAACGGAAGACGTTAGAGATAGTTAAATAATTCTCAAAAAAATACAAAAACACGTATAAATAATAATCGTACGTAAATGCATATCGGTAGTGATCACAATTGGTAACTTTTCTGCTTTAATTACATTCAACAATAATATTAAAAATGTAAAATTTAATACATAAGCAATATGCATACAAGATTTGGTCGTAAGAGGTATTCGGATAACGTCAGTCGCTGCAAATCTTTAAATACACTTTAATTTATAAATGAAATTAGACAACAGTTTTGTTTATAAATTGATTTAATGATATAGTATTTTAAATTTATGTGTTAAATGTAAAGTTTTTGTACGTACAAAATCTAGAAATGCTGCGCACGGGTGGTTATTACTGTTGTTAAGACTATTAAGAAATTACTTTGCGACAAATGGATATAAAATTTAATCTTATAGCAATAAAGTCGAAAATTCAACAACATTCGTTTTAATCTGTTATACATCTATTACGAATTTTCGACTTTACAGCAACAAAGCTGAGTGTTATTCCCATCGTCGATTACATAACATTTCACAGCGTACAGCATAAAGTCTCAATCATTTCAACATGGTATATAAGCCTTACATTTGGCGCATAACGTCAGTATTTCCACAGATCCAATGTTCGTATTAAACCTTTTATAATCAGCTTACTGATCAGAAGCCTTTCGGTGTATAATGGTGCAGATTTAAGTGGTATGCGAGTGCGGCGAGCGCGGTGCGTGCGTCGAATACAAGTAGAAAGAGCTCGGCCAGCCTCTCGGCCATGGCCGGCCTTTCTACGTCCTCATGTCAACGGGCCCGCATCAAGCGCTCGCACTGCGCGAGCAGGTATCTCTTCTGCGACTCGTCGTAGAGGAATATCACCTTGCCCGAGCCCGAGCTGGGGAACATTCCCAGCACCTTCTTCTTGGCGGTCGGGATGTAGACGCCCTTGCTCACCGAGGTCGGCACCTCCGGTATCTCCGACCACAGGTACGTCCAGACTATCTGTTTGGGTGTAGGTTACGATTGATAGAGTAATGGGGTACATTAATAACACAAAACAATTCGATAAAGTTAATTTCAATCGATTAGTTGGATAACACATATTAAAAAAGGTGTCCCGAATTCATCACTATTAATCGCTTTTCTTTTAATATAGATGCGGCATAGATTAATGAAAAAATTCACGTAGTCAAAAAACATACTCAAACAAAAAGATGCGAGTATCTTTTTTCTAGTATCTAAATTTATGTTATATGTTTTATAATATTAACAAACTAATAGTTATTTTGTGTACAAGTTGGTTTACATATCAAAGTATGCGGATTACAATGTTACACATACATACATACATCATCAGCCTGTTTTAGTCCACTGCTGGACATAGGCCTCCCCTAATACACCCCTATCCATTTGGGGTTTGGACCGTATCCCACCACGCTGGTCCAATGCGGGTTGGTAGGTGGACCGACTTTTTACATGCCCATCCGACGCATGGATCATCTTACTTTTCAGACAATTGGGTGATCGGCCCAAATTGCCCTAACCAACTAGGAAACAACAACGAAAATTTGTTGCGTCCCCGCAGGATTCGAACCCACGACCTCCGGTTTCTAAAGCACACGCCCATACCACTAGGCTACGGAGGCAGTTACAATGTTACTCCGCACATTTTGAACGTCACTCAAATGTTTATTTCATAAAGCCGTTGGAAAGATTTAGAAACTGATAAGCAAGAAACCAAAAAGCCTATTATGATTACTGCAGCCTTTTAAAGCTTAAGAGCTTGCTAAAATAGGCGGAGGTCAAAGTTAAGAATTTACGTATCAACAGCTTCGTTATCATCTTTGTGGTTAAAGTAAATTAAATCAAACACGTCGGGAACTATTATTGCTTAAATAATGTATTATAAGTCAAAATAAATATCATTTTAGCAATTGCGGAAATATTGCTTTAGAACTCAATTGACGTTAGACTACATAAATTTTTGATTGAACTATATTTAACGGAGGTTTTCTCCCGTACCTGCCACCCGCCGAAGACGTTGTTCCTCTCGAGGTAGAGCAGCCTCTTGTCGGTGCACATGACCACCTCCTTGGCCGCGATCACCCACACGTGCGCCTCGTACGTGTCCGTGCTCACGAACTTGCCCTGCAAACGATATTTATATATATTTACCTTGCTCCAAATATCACGATGTACGTAGATTTGTTTTTTACGCTCCCCAACAAGTATATAACTTTATAGCAATAAATAAATTGAAGTGAGATTAAAATATAAAAGACGATTTTCACGTTTATTGGTTCACAAAAATATATACTTGCGCGGTTGTCGTTTTTTTTTTCCTAATTATTTAATAAAAACGGGAATTTAAAATATGCCGATACAATTTTGTATAAAGTGGCGGAAGATAAGAACCTAATAGTATACAAACTGGACCCATTAAAATACAGCGTAACACATTAGGAGTCCATAAGATATAAATCAATATTAAGAAACATAAAATATAACTAATATCTTTCACCTTTCAACTAGCAACGGTGTTTTACAAACCAGAACACGCCAACGTTAGCACACTACTGCTCTACGAATACAATCGACAATGCGAATTACCTTTCTGGTGTACAATACAATACATTACACGTGCGTTCACAATTATTGCTACATGCATTAATAGAAAGGCTATTAAACGATTACCTTCTCCAATTCAGACAGCAGCCTGTACCCCTCTGCCTGTAGACGTGAGTAAGGCCTCACACCAGCGTCAGGAGGCAGGTAACGCGCAGCGCGGCGCTTCGTCACCTCCTCCGACAAATCGGCAGCCCTGTACGATCATAAACGATCTGCATATTATTATCAAGTATTAAAGAATAGGACAAGATTGTCTACACAACAAAGTTTATATAGTTTCTAATTGAAAAATAAATACCGTATTAACACTATATTAATATAAAAAAAAAATTAAGTGAAGAAAAACTGAAATATTTATTCAATGAAATAATTTGCAAATTTCGCTTAGTATGCATAACATGTTTCGGAAAAATGAATTTAAGTTGCTAGATAAATCAGTAATATAAAACAAAAAGTAATACTATAATATATATGAAATATAAATATATATAATACAAAATAAAATAAACTAAATAATTTCATAACGTTAAATTAAAACTATACATACAAAGCCAATTTTAGTAGAAGCAAAGAGGTAGTTAGGGAACACAAATGTATATTACGTACAAGGATTATAAGTAAAAACTACATGCACTACAATGTGGATGCAAAAAGCAAAAATTTATTCTATAAAGATATCTACAAAACGATTACTAACTTTACGTGACACCACCCTAAAATAACTAAAACCCAACCCACACCTACCGTCATTACTCAAGTCTATACTATACGTGGAATGAGAAATTATAACATAATACTTTCAATACGCAACTTTCGAATATTCGAATGATAATCGTCTAAATCGATTTTGATTACATCGAATAATCGAATAAAATCGATTAATCGAAAAGGATTGACCGCACGACCTCTTCACCGAGGTGAGCAGGCCCGAGGTGAAGTCGACCACGCCGCCGACCGGTCGCACGACCAGCCCACGGCGCCCCTCCCCAGGCCCCGCACGAAGCCACTGGCGCCCCCCTCGTGCGCGCCTTGTATGGGCCGAGTGAGTACGCCACGCACGCCGTCCACTACGCCCTGAGCATTGCCTTATATCACAGCTAGTTTCTATCTTTTGACTAATGTTATAGAACATTTGTCTCTATAATATACGTGAGCGATAAGCCGAATATAGTTCTCCAGCTTATGCCAGAATTAGGTTGTAGGACATTTATCTTTTATCTCACTTGACGCTCGTTATAGAACGTCTTCCTACTGATATATTACCGTATATTATTTACCGATTTAAGTCTGATAGCACATTTTAACCATTTGACAGTGGTTATAAGACATTTCCTTTTAAATGTCCTTTCCATCGAATATAGTTTCTATGATAATAAGTACAGCTTGCCTTTGAGAAATACAGCGTAACATATATTATTCACTAGCTACACGGAAACGTAGAATGTAATGTCTTTTTTTCACAGTAATTACGTTGAATATAAAGCTACTTAATCGAGAATTCATTTAAATATTTATGACTTCTTAGACATTGTTTTTTTACTCGTGTTCCTGTAAATGTACGTTTCCATCTGATGAAATATCTCTTACAGCTTATTTTGAGCCATTTGACAGTGGTTATAGAACGTTTGCCTGCATAGTATACATTGTGCTCGTTAAAAGCCTTTGGATAGTCATATACGAAGTTCACCTTAAATTATACATCTGCCATCCATCGAATATAATTTCAATGATGATAAGTACAGACTTAAAAATTATATTACCCTGCCAATGACTACTACAGCATAACCTATATTTATTGCTCACGAAACCGAAACGTAAGAGGTAACGACTCGTTTTCACAGTGGTTATTTTAACTAAGGTGTTCTTTAAACATAATTGTTTTTTTTGCCGCTAGTTTTAACGTTTTTGTCACTTGGACACTTGCCTTTGTTTATACAAGTACGTCCAACGTATATGGTTTTGTAGCTAAATTTAAAACCATGGACAGGGTTTAACGGTCGCAATTTCAGTAAACTCAGTATACTCGAACAATTAATTCACTGGTATAAATGTCTTCAATTCATCCCGTAATATACGACATTTGTAGCTGTCGAACGACAAAAAAGAAAAGGTTAATTAGAAAAATATAAATATCGCAAAGAATGCTGATTCGAAAAGGTGGACGCAACAAACAATGTGGATCACATGCAATACTTAGACACAACAAATACAACTAGTAAATCATTGACCGTCCAAGAAATTCAGTCACCACACCACGCACTAAAAGCATATCATGCAAAAATAGAATATCGTGCAGGAATAGCTGTGCAATTGTATTAATTTTAACATCACCTGAAAAGCGAACAATTTAAGGCCATTACCATTTGTAACAAAAGCATGCGACAAATATAAAGAAAAGCATTTCATGACATCACCATATTCGTATACAAGAAGCCGATACATGCCACGCCTAAGATTTAACCGCGAAGCAGTACAGAATGCACCACACCAAAGGAAAGGCAAGTAATCTACCTGCAGAAGCGTAATTAATAACGTAAACATAGCAACGAAGTTGCGTCGTGCGTACGGTGTGCGTGCGACGTCTCAGTGACAATCCATCAATAAGAACACGAGACGTATGACGTCACGCCGTTGCCATGGTAACATAGCTTTATCAATTTCGTCGAATCCTTAGCTCAAATACACATTAACACAAAGCATCGCAGCCCCACCACTCCATGCACTTCCGTATCACCTCTTGACTGCGTCCAGCGATCCCGAGGCGAAGTCGACCACCCCAGCAGTGGGCCTGGCCACCAGCCCCACGGCGCCCATGCCCAGCCCCTTGAAGAAACCCTCCACTCCCTGGTCGCGGGCCCCCTCGAACGGCTTAGTGAACACGCCGGTCACTCCGTCCACCACGCCCTATATAATGCAACAATGCGAACGACGATATAGACCGAATAAGGTATCAGAGGAACGAAACGATGATCCTTAAGGAGAAGCCTGCAATATATATCCCAAAAACCGCATGTTATATGTGCTCGAAGAGAACCTCGGATTTAATTGGTTTAAATGTACTAAAATCATTTAAATTAAGATAAACAATAAAACAGGTGTGCGTATGTGTACATAAAATTAACGTTTAAATACTTAAGGATATAATGAAAAAATCATTACTCGTCAAACGGCATAACACATGGCCTATATTTTATGATTAGCCTAAACTTATATTTATGTATTATAACTAAAATAGCTCCAACGAAAGAGGAAAATTTATTTTAACTTCGATGACCTTATCACTAATGTAATTAAAATCGTACCATAACAAGTCCTTTCCCGCTTCTTGCTAAACCCTCTTGCAAGTTTGCGGGCGGTTTATTGATGTTGTCCCTTCTGCGCCGTTGATAATCCTGTAGACAAAAATATCTGTTATAAAACTGTTTAGCCACAGTAGAATTTTCGTTGCTCATCAAAATCTTCTTGAAATTCTGAGAAATGGCACTGCTTCGACTACCTCCTGTAGCCTAGTGGTAAGGGGCATGCGCTTTAGAAACCGTAGGTCGTGGGTTCGAATCTTGCGGGGATTCATCAAATTTTCATTGTTGTTTCCTAGTTTGTTAGGGCACTTTGGGCTGATCATCCAATTGTATGAAAAGTAAGATGATCCATGCGTCGAATGGGCCTGTAAAAAGTCAGGCCCGCGTCTTATCTCTCGCCGGTCATGTCGTTTATCCCTCCCATCGTGCTTTGAGAGTATAAAGGAACAGAGAGTGCGCCTGTGTTTGCGAGTACGCTTGTGCACTATAATATCTCCTGCGTAATTGGCTCATCTCTAATATAGATCGGCCGCCGTAGCCGAAATTGACTGGAGAACATTATTATTATTAATTACACATACTAAACTGTTCATCGAACCGGTAGTAGCGTTCAAAAATTATTGCTTATTATTATTGTTAAAGGAACAGGTACAAAAAATATTCCATTTAAAAAAAAGGCTATTTAGATTATCCATGAATAATGTAGGCAACACAGGTTACCTTGTCTAGCGAGAGGGCGGCCAGGCCGTGGCCCATGGCGCCGGTGATACGCGACACGGCGCCCGCTGCGCCGCCCACCGTATGCCCCACCAACGAACGCACGCCCAGCAGAAGCCCTTCGGCGAACTCACCCGGTCCTTGGATGGCGCCCTGTAATTTTATTTTGGTAATAATTGCAAGTTCTAAAATAAATACAATAAAATGTAAAACAAACATAAATATAAAAACTTTATTATCTTTTGTTAATTAACGTATGTATTTCTAAAGCGGGTACTTAGAGAAAAGAAGTCTCGATATTGACGTTATGTCTGTCCGAGGTAGTGTATAAAAGACGAGTCCAAAATATAGGAAGGAGAGATCCTTGTAAGCCGCTACCTGGAACGGAACTCTCCTCGTATGTGATAAGTGTTGTGCATCTGTGATAGTGTTAGTGTGTCGAGTGATGTTATGCATCGCCTCGTCCGTACGAGACACCGTGGCTGTTGTCGGGGTCACGTAAGCCATTTCAATGTTTTTTAGTATAAGAGATGTTCAATTGTTTGTCATCATTTTTACTTTTGGATTCTCTTTGAGATTTCTATGAGTATATTTAAAAAATACAAACACATGCTTTTTTATTTTTTTTTCTAATTCCCTTCGACGCAAAAGAGGCCACTGGCCATTAAATTACTAACAATTTATGATTTCAACACTATAAGATTTTTTTATAAAGTAATAAGGCAATTTTTAATATCTATATCCCAGTACATACGTTTCGTTAGACATTTTATTACATTAATGCAAAAATACAATTGTTTTTTTGTATAAACGACTTATTTTGTATAAACGATTTATTTAGCGTATCAAGTAAAAATAAATAAATAGTATAATGAAAAATACCTGGAACGGCTCGTAAAACAGGTCCTCGACACCTTTCTTGAGGCCAATGACCAATCCGTAAGGGTTGCCTATAACATCCAAGCCAAGCACCAAAACGTACAACTGTTTCAATGCCTGTCCCGTATAATGGCTTTGCACTTGACCGATCAATTCCTTCTGCGATAGGAACTCGTAATTCCTCTCGTAATATGACAGCCTGAAATCGAAAAATAATACGTGAATGAAAAACTAAAACTATTATTTAACAAATTAATAAATAATAATAACAACAGTCGTCAGCTGTGCGAGCGTAAATTTATCAAGATCTGTCCATTTACTGATGTGTAAACTATAAAACTAGGATGATTATTTTTTAATCTCAGTGTTTTTGCTTTAAATGTAATATCCATCCATCCAAACAGACATATTATTATCATTCATAATATTTGCGGAAATTTAAAGATTATCTAAACATCAGGAAACACGTGTCCCTTTTAATAAATTGTAGATACACAACTTATTTGTGTAGTTTTAAACGAAATTACGTCTTAAATATAATGTCTGTGTCAAAATTACCGTTCTTAGATAACATTGCGACATTTAACAGACACAAATAACAAAAAAACGTTTTTTTAAATATTTGTCCGTCTGTCTTCTTGTTCTGGCTAATCTCTGGGACAGTTTTATCTGGATATAGTGGATGTTACTGGGTGTAACTTAGGCTCCTTTTTCTTAATAATTTTTTTTCATATAGCACTCGGACACAGTAAAAAAGTATAAATTAAGAACTTACTTGAATACAACATCGTTCATATCTGTCAAAGTGACTCCGATGCTCTGCAGTATCGTTCCTACGAAAGTGGGGAGTTGCGTCGCACCGCCCAGCGAGAAGGACACGTGAACCTAAACAATTATATGTGTTACCTAACATTATATTTATTTCAGACTCTTAAATGTATTGTCCCATATTAGTTCGAATCTCAGTTATTACAATGCAAATAAGTTTTTAAATTATAATACACTATAGTAATGGACAGCTCGCTCCACAATTTTCAATGACCATCGAAAACCATTGGTAGCATCATTGACAAACTATCAGAAGGTGTAATGCTATGTTGAATAAGGATATTTGTATTTAGACTGCAGTCAGCATATAAAAGAACCACTAGTTAAGAATTGTTTGAAATACCATAATAAGTTATCTTCGCAACAAATTTAAAACTATAACAATGCATATAATAAATTAAGTTTACCTTAAGCGGTGATAAATGTAAGTTGTCATAGAAGTTCTTCTGATCGGAGGCAGCACCAAGAGCGGCTAAGGCTTCCAAAGGCTGTCCAGCTCTCTCCAAGTCCAGTTGGAAAGCGTCCAGCTAAAAATGTAATGAGTGTGTAATAAGGATAAAATTATGTTATCACGAATGAACTTTATAAAAGGCTTATAAAGGCTATAAAACCCTTTAGTCATCACTTTCAAACATAGACACATTTAAATTGGACCGTTGTATTATAAATTGCGCGAATAATACTACAATATACTTTATAATTAATGTGAATGACAGTTTTTTGGCAACAAATTTTTAATTTTCTATAGTACCTCCCTACTGAAAAAAAAGAGTTATAAAGTTTTCTGTAGGTTTTTCTTTCATCCTATTTTACATATGATAGATAAAACAAGTACTTTCTTAACTGTTCAATGTTCACTTCAATGTTTCCTATTACAGATAGTGTAATTACAAACAAAACCTGACATAATATCTAAAATTTTAATCTGGCCACTGATTTTGTGGTGTCGCATACTTTAAAAGAAAAATTAAAGTAAACCCACCGCCTCCTGTTCAGTGAGCAGCCGTTGCGGGAACATTCCCATGAGCGCGTTGACCAAGCCCATGTCCACTTTCACGTGGAACTCCTGGATCAGCACTTTGTAGTACTTGTATTGGCGGACCTTGCTGTGCTCCATTATACGCTCCACTATGGACACCTCGATGAATGGCTTCATACCTGCAAATATAGAAATATTTAATATCTGAATATCACACCATATGCTTAAATCATCCGTAACTCAACAAAAGCTTACAATAAAGAGCATTACCACAGTTTATAGAACCGATAAGTGAGTACTGTTCAAAATATAGCGGTCTATAATTGTATTTTAATTATATAAACTTAAGCCAAATTATATGAGTGCGGTTAATTTTTTTTTTAATAATATCATAATTTTATGTTTTTATTTGTATGTTTATTGTTTAAATTGAATTGTAAAAGATGACAAAAAAATCCCGCTAACTTTCTTTCGCCGGTTCTTCTCAGGTCTGAGGCGTCCTTTTCCGAACCGGTAGTAGATTTTGACAATCAATAAGTGAGTGTATCGCTCCTATGTTGAATAAAGATATTTGAATTGAATTGAATTAATACGTATATTGTTAATTGTTAACCAACTTGTATACATCAGCGTCTTAGGTGCGTGATGGTAATTAAATCTTTGTGCATTACTTTTTGGGCATATCTTCTCCAATCGTTCTCAGAAATAGTTAAATTGAACATTTCCTTCTCACCAATCAATCTATTTAAGGACTTTATCAAAGCAAATAGAATGACCATTGGGATCGTCGTTGGCGACGGACTTGGGCGGCGGCACGGGCGCCAGCACCACGGGGAAGGTAGGCAAGGGCAGCTGCTGGTCGATCTGCAGCCGGTGCAGGCGCGCGTGCACGCGGCGCGAGTGCGGCGTCAGGCCCACGCTGGCCCACAGGCCGGGCTGCAGCGTGCGGCGCAGCAGGCGCGGCGCGGGCTTCAGCACGCATCTCCAGTCCCTGGTGTTCTATTCATTAAGAAGATAACAACTAGCGCCTTTCGGTCGTACCAAACCGAAGAAAGTCCTTTAATATCTGATTATACAACTTCATCTTAATCAAATAAGAAAAATCATCAAATGGTTACGCACTATAGCTACCGCTGTCTCGTACGCTACTTGAGTGGATAAAGTCTGTTTAATCTTAGAATAATAGTCTTCATCTTAATACAAAATACACGTTAAATATACCTCAATGTTCACGATAGCGATTTAGTGAAGGTCGTCCTAGTCTTTTGGCGAGTAGTGTACCTTCAGCTGTTGATCATGTTTAGTAATTTTTGTATACTCACTACAGTTTTACTTCCCAATATATTCAGCTGTGTAAATGATAATAATTTATTCTTTTTCTCATCGCAATATGCGATAGGTATTCGAAGGTCGTCAGTCATTTCTACTCGCATGAGGTAAACGCAAATGATAAGCTTTCCACTGTACAGTAATTTAGTAACCTACAATTATCTCAGTTGTCGACCAATTTAACTGCTCATATTATTCCGACATGTGGTAAATGATAAATAATTTATTTTCTTTTGTTTGTGGGTGTACTTAAAACTAAGTCGTAAAGTATTCGATGTGTACTCCATGCGTAAATGATAGAATGTTTCAAAATATATTTGTAGTCTTATGCTACAGTTATAAGTGCTTTAATACCACAAAGACGGAAGTAGTTTACTATCGTCGGTCGGTTAGTTAAAATCTTACGCTCGTTATTTTTAACACTGGCACGCCAAACTAGGTATAACTTAATAAAATTAAAAAATTTATTTAAAGTAAATTCTTGTCAAACATACCTACAACACTAAGATTTTAATAAAATAATGTCATCATAAATCGTATCAAAATTTCAAGAATGTATAAATCTAGTAGCCTAGTGGTATGGGCGTGTGCTTTAGAAACCGGAGGTCGTGGGTTCTACTCTTTCGGTCGGTCGGTTCACCCACCGACCCGCACACCACGCTTAGAACAGCGTGGTGGGATACGGTCCAAAAACCCCCTAAGGGGTTAGGGGAGGCCTATGTCCAGCAGTGGACTATCACAGGCTGATAATGTAATAAATATTACCGGGGTGCAGAGTTTACATCGTTTCTTTTGCTTACGAATAGACAGACTACGTAACGAATCAGTTCAGCATCAACGCATGAGAGACCGCACAACACCCACTTGGAGATGCTGAGGTAGACGATCTCGAGCGCCTCCAGGTCGTTGACGAGCGAGAGGCCGAGGCCGGTCATGGCCAGCACCAGCTCGGTGTCGAGCTGCTCCGCCTCGCCCACGGTGTGCGCGCCGGACGCCAGCAGCGCGTCCTCCGTGAACAGCACCACGCGCTGCAGCCCGTCCAGGAACGACACCCACGAGATGCGCTCGTTGTCGCTTATCCTGGTACACGCGCAAATATTAAAATATGTTCCCAAAGTTATTTATAACTTGAAGAACAGAACCTTATAAAAAATACCATATCTTCTTAACTCCTTCCGGCAACCATCAGAGCTTTTCAAATATCTTTTCAATATCTCCCTCACATTTCTTTTGAGTTTATTCCATGTTATTGTTTAAATTATAAATAATTTACTTTTAATAATATGTAACTAGATTATTTCCCACACCACAATTAAACTATTATTGGTCTTGTTTTTGGTCGTACTTTACTAATAATGTAACCGTTGTTGTTAGATGACTCGCCCAGCGATTGTCATCTCGATGGCAATTCAGCAATAAGTACGGTAGGTGTATAATGCCACTTCGTCACAATGGGTATGTTTTCATCAATTCCTAGTCTAGTTTAACTAAATAGAATTAAGGCTCTTATATACATAAAGCGCTACGCCTCTCTTATTCTAGGAGAAACAAAAACATGTCAATTGGCTATTAATATATATATTTCTTTTTATTTGGGCACGATAATTTTCTTATGAGCGTGATACTATAAAGTGAAATCTCGATCTTCAGTCGCTTCCTTAAAAATATGTGCTGACATGAAGTTGACGTAAAAAACATCTTACGTAAAAAGCCAACTACAGTATTTAAAAACTCTTTAGTACCTAATACCATTTCTGTTAAGCAAACTTCAAGTAACATTGTAGTACCCATCTACTACGTATAATGTATATTAATTTTGGGGTAATATTACCACCATTGTGTTCCGGTTTAAAAGAAAACAAGAATTTATATTTTAACAGTGGCAGCTTGGCAAAACATCACGATCTTCTTATCATGTTTAGATGTAATCTATATTACTTACATGAAATCTCCGATGCCATCTTTCCTTAAATCGTTTTCGATTTCCTTCTTCTTGTGGCCTTCGAATATCAGAATCCGCGGTCCAGCCGGATTGTCCCAAGTGAAAAGCATACGATTCATAGGTGGGATTTTCCTGAAAAGATTATTATCTTTCTTAATAGTTATGTCCGAAAAGACAAATACGGGCATGAACATAGTAAAGCTTTAACAAAAATTGCAGTATTTGGTACCAAGACACCAGTTTCACCGTGGTAAGATATTTAAATATAAATTATGATGATCTTTTAAGAACCGGCTTGGAAAGTAACATCGCAGTGTCTATTTCTGTTGCGAAACAGTATTATTAAAAAAAATAATGTGTTCCGGATTGTAGGTAACGTAGTTAATTTTAATAGGCGGCGAACAGATTTTAAGGTATTTTACACTACATTTCTTATGGGCAGTACTACCATAAAGTAAACATCTGCTTGTTTTGCAGTTTATGGTATAAAACAAAATGAGGCGACAAGTAGAGTTAGTTAATCGTTCGTAGGTAAGAGACACGTCTTGCGAAACTGTAGAGCAAGACGCAACAAATCATCCTTCCATCCTTAAGGAACGTTGTTTCAAGTGACTTTTACTCAGGAATCGCAATAACCACGAGGCCACATAAATCGTAAATCTGTATTTTTCTTACACTACCGCTTTACAACAGAAATAGACACAAAAAAGTATCTTCACGGTCTGTTTTAGACACAATGGGACCTACTATATTATTATAGTTGATGTTTTTTTTTAATAAACATTACAGATAAAGTACATACTTGTCGTTGACATTTTCCTTCTCGTAGACGGTCAGCTCGTACGGCGAGTAGTTGACTAGGAGGGCGGGCGCATGCCCATCTTGGTACTGGCGGACCGTTATATATGTGCCGCCTTCGCTCAACTGCACCTCCACGTTAAGACCGCCGTACTGCAGATCACAAATATGTGTTGTTTCGAATTATATTAAAAGCAGATTTTTTTTTTTAGCCATTTGAATAGTTTATTTGCTATTATTCGTTAAATTATTATAAATGCCTTAAAATTTGAAAGTAACTTTTATAGTAGAGTTATTGCGCAACACTTTTGAATGTTTACAAATTAAGCTTCAATATCACTGTCGGTTATTTCAACTATCTTTGAATAGAGATAAAGTTCCTTTGTCTCTACCTCTCAAAATCTCCACCGAGATATCCTTGTGGTCTATATAGAATTCTAGAGACTTTTTAGGATTTTTAACATTACGACATGATGCAAAATTTTAGTCTGGCGGTAACAATTAATTTCAGAATAGAAATTTTATCGAAACCAGTTTACATTAGAATGTCACCGTGTATTACACAACTCACAGCATTATTAAGTTTGAGGCACACAGTGTGCTGTTCCGTGTAGAGGAACGGTGCCGCGTGCTCCGTCGAACCGGCAACCCGCAGCAATAGAAGCTTGTCCTCCTTCTCGACCACGGGCCATAAGGGCGCACTCGAGTTTTGTTCCACCTGAAAATTATTAAAAATAAGTCATTTATCTGAACAAAAAAAAACTGATGCGTCGACAATATAATGGCTAGAATAAAGGAGATCAATTATATATTATACTAGCGACCCACCCCGGCTCCCCACGGGTGCCATATTGACATCTATAACATTTATGAAAAATTATAATAATTTATCGGCGTTTTTATACAATATTATGTATGAATTATACATATAAACCTTCCTCATTAATCACTCTATCTATTGAAAAAAATCGCATCAAAATCACAGTTTTTTAGATTGAGACATACATAGGGATATAGGAACAGAGAAAGCCACTTTGTTTAATACTATGTAGTGATAGATGACAACGTATTAAAATTGTTATATTGCAGGCGTTTATTTAGAAATGTGTATATATAAATAAAATAAAATATAATTAAGAGTATGAATGATATTACTATGAAGCTTTATCAATTTTTCGTCAATTGTTTTTTTTCTTCATAGTGCACTTAATATCCATATACAAACTTTTATGATTATCAAATAACGAGTAAAAAAGTTAGCAAAAACCGGTACCACAATAAATTATAACAAATATGTAAAGTTAAGAGTCTATCAGTTTATATACAAATTTTTACCAAACAATTCTTTCTCGAAGCCATGTTTTAAACTACCATGAATGTATGAACTATTAAATTTATCCATATATACCTAAACAACATTTTTTTATGTAAAGCGATTGGCGTTGTTCAACACAACGAAAAGGGTTAAGCAAAGGTTAGAGGAAAAGTGCAATCAGATTAAACCTTTCCTAAATAATTACGACAAGTACATTAATGATTAATATCTACCTCTCTCCAGGGGTCCCCTGAGCGATGCAGCTCCTGATACTGAATGGCGAATGGGGCTTCGTTTATGATGAGGAAGAATGGAGTGAAAATCACCATCTTTGTTAGACTGTTGAACGTCAGCTGATTCGTGACTGCCACCTAAAACAAAAATTACCATTTTAATGAGAACTTAGTTCAGATACGGAACGTACACTAATATAGAAAATATACGTATAAAGAGAGTTCATATAATTTTTTTCGATACAATACTAAATCATACAAAATTTAAATAGAGTCAGAATACTATTTTTAAAGTGGGTACTTAGAGACGAGAAGTCTCGATATTGACGACATGTCTGTCCGAAATCGTGTATAAAAGACGGGTCCAAAATATAGCGAGACAGTGTCCTATAAGCCGCAACCCGGAATAGAACTCTCCTCGTGTGTGATAAGTGTTGTGCGTCTGTGATAGTGGTAGTGTTAGTGTGGTGAGTGGTGTTATGCATCGACTCGTCCGTGCGAGACATCGTGGCTGTTGTCGGGGTCACGTGAGCCATTTGAATGTTTTTAGTATGAGACGTTTAGTTATCGTCATCAATTTTACTTTTTGGAACTCTCTTTGAGATTTCCAAAAATAGAGACTCGCGTTTAGTAATTATCAATTTTAATTAAATACAATATATTTAATATAAATAAAATAAAAGTAATTTTGTAATAAATACATTAATAAAAACGTCACACACAAGACGGCAATAACTCTAATTAGAAAACGTTATATAATAGCGTTTGACATCAATTACGATCGCATGAATCATCTCCAATTTCAGACAGTTCGTTGTTCGGCCTATATTGCCGTGACCAACCAGAAACCAACAACACAAAATTGTTTCAAGGTCCAAGAGTCCACTGAGGCAGGTCTTTATGCCTAGATTATAAATAAATAAACAAAAAAGTCTCCCCACCTGGTAGGTCCTGCCCTCGTTGCGGCAGACGACCACGCCCGAGCTGCCGGGCACGTCCAGCGAGAACTTGTCCGACCACTCGCCGAACTCCACCCTAATGGACGCCTTCTTCTTGCCGAAGAAGTTCTTCGCGCGGAACGAGAACAGGATCGGCTCCTTGTAGTCGCTCGGGTGGAATATCACGTTGCCCGTCTCGTCGGCGCTCTATAAAACGGGGAATTTTATTTGATAAATCGACAATATAATAACGAAACATTCAATAATACGAAAGCCAAATACGGCATGGAGTTGATGCGAATAAAGTTAAAGTCAAAAAATATGTATTCAGTTTAGTCTCTACTGAGCACTTATATTAACTTCAAAAATTTACCAAAGTAGCAACGTGCAACAAAGTACTAAAAAATTCCATGTCTTATTTCGCTTTGGTACTGGAAGTTAATTTATCTGAAGCTGATTAATAGCATTATGGTAGAGTAACTTAAGGAAAATTAACTCAATTATTCATACATGCACATGCACCATGCTTATCATTAATGTGTTAAGAATAATAATTATTGCCGCTTTATCGCTTACACCGTTGAAGTCATACATTGCAGTTTAGTACCACCTTCAACTAATTTCATCTCATATGCATCTATGTTTTCCATAACTCTAAGTGTTTCAATGTGTTTGTGTGACCTTCACATAAAGTTATACCAGTGACGCTTAATCTAGTGCTTGTGTTTCTCATAAGCTATGGGGCAAGCACTCACCAAGCAAGATGTGTGGTCTCTAATATATTCACAGCAACGTGAATTTGCAATCTGCCACAAGAAAACTATATGTTACAGCGTAATACAATGAGTGCATTGCCACCAACTAGAAAAGAAAACTATAGTTAATAGCAACTAAAAGGCATGGCTTGCTAATATGTTGAAATGATTTAACATGATCAACTAATATTCCATGCAATAATAATATTATAAAGCATTATACTTAAGAGGCTCTGTCTTCATATCAACTTCTTAGATTTAAAAGCGATAAAAGTATTTCATGCTTTCTTATAATTATATAATTTCATTATTGATCAATATTCTGTTACTATTCGCAATTATTACTATGAAAATGAAAATAAAAAAGCATTATTGCGCCTTGAGCAGTACTCGCCTAAAAGGCAGAAGACTCACAACTATTTTACTTAAAGCATTATCTATAAATATGTTTAGGCAAAAGGAGAGAAAAAAAATCGAAACCATAAATAACCTAAAACAGCATTGATATAAAAAAGAGATGTTATAAGATCATTAAATAAAAGCATAAATAAAAATAATAAACCTAAAAGTACTGGCCAGCGAAAGAAAAAGATACCATTGAATATTTAGCATCGCAAAGATACCTTGTTAGGTGAGCTGGAGTCTTTTTCTGGTTTCTTTGATTTCTGTAATCACAGAATTACTTAGGACCAGCTGAACAAATAGCTACTTATTATAGTTAGAAATTTAAGGGTTGCAAACTTGAGCCTTAACTACAACAAATTAAGTACAAAATTAGTTGCATCATCATACTGAAGAAGAATACGAATCAATCTAACTACAATTAGTTTTTAATAGAAATAAACATATAGAAGTGACCCAACATAATGCAATGATATGATTAAATAAATCATCAAAGAAAACTAACTGTCGTTTTTGTAAAAAGTCTCGTTTTACACATGTTTAAAAAATAGTTATACGCAGAATTATTTTTACCTAGTCATTATATCATTACAATTTTCAACATTAGCTTAAACTTAGTCTCAGAAGAACGGCAAGTACAGCATATTGACCACTATGACCACATTACTGCCACGTATGTAACGTGGCAGTAATAATTTCTTTCACAACTTACTGAAACAAGTTAATGCAATAGCTCTCTCTATGTCAACGCGATTGGGCGGAGCAGATTTTAGGTTACGTCGTTAACTTATAGATTACGCTGTTTATAATATTTCTAAATTTGAGCAATACATATGTATAGGCAGACTGTATGGCTAATTAAACGGTCTGTACACACGAAATGCACGCACAACACGAAAAACACGCCACACATCCGCTCGTAATCTCAGATATGAGCTATAAACTCTGGTTTTTCCACATCAGATACGGTGTCCTTTAAACCGGAACACACTGCAGCCGCTACGCTTTGCAATGATACATCCCTAGTGGGCTTTCTGCACTCTGGGCACATAAATATTTAGCTTTAGGGACAGAAAATTAGTGTTCAACCTCAACATACTGAGTAAAATAAAAAACAGTATTAGTGTAAACAATGCAATTGGTTGCACCAGTTTCTTTTTATAGACTGTCAGTACGATGGAGCCGTTGTTTAAAGGAAATACGATCAACCTCTATATACTAATTGTACTTTTATTCTGTATAGAAATTTACGCATAGACTCGATATGTCTTAATTCGTATTTTAAGCGTACCCACGTTAAACGTTTATATGAGAAAAAGAGATAGAAAAGCCGCCATCTCACCCTGTAGCACAGCGTGAAGCCGGTCTTGTTGAGCATCCAGAAGGGGCAGTAGAGTGAGAGCAGCTGCGTGCCCTCCGAGTCCACGCTCTGCATGCCCAGGTCCAGCGACATGAGCGCGGGGCTGTCGTGCGACTCGAACGACCACACCGACAGCTCCGTCTCGGCCTCCGGCAGGTTCTTCGTGCACACCCAGCACTTGTCCAGGTAGCTCTGGATCTGAAAAGTAAATGTAATAGGTAGTTAATCTGAGAGGTAGCTATAAATTCATTCTATAAACCTAATTGTTTATTTAAACTAATCTATACTAGACCTTTCAGACCTTTTGCAACGGGACTGACCACTAGTAATAGTTAAAATAAACGAGATAAACTAAAAACTGGCTTCACCTTAAGTCATAAATTATTCTAGTTCAAACATTCTATTTATTCATTATTTAATTAGTTCACCGACAATTAATACAAACACATAAATATAGAGAAACACAAATTAGTATCTTTATATGCACAATCAATAACAGGTAAACATAACATGCAAATTAAATTCTTTAAAATTTGCTGGTAATAAGGAGAAACCATGCGGTTTCCGACAAACCAACTTCACTATGAATAAAGTACACTGACCATAATAACAATGGAGGCCCTGTTAGGTGCGAGGTGGGACAGGTGGAACATCTCGCCGGGCTTGAAGACCTGCGTCCTCTTGAGGCCCAGCTGCGACACCACCACGTCCACGGGCAAGCAGTTCTGCAGCTTCACGGCGGGCTTCAGCACCACGTCGTAGCAGGAGGACGCGAACGTGTGCCGGTTCGAGTGCTCGTAGAACACCTGCTCCATTGTGCCCACGGCCTAAAGACGTCACAATAAACGCCGCTTCATAAATTATTTCATGCTTATTGTATCAAAGAATTATCAATACTGAGATTACTGAGATTCGTTATCATTCTACCGTTTTGAATTAAGTAGTGTTTTAAAAAGCAAATATCTGGTATCTTCAATTCAAAAATCGACGATAGGCGAATTACGAATGGCAATAAGACCTATGGCGTTCTCATTGGTCACGCTTGACGTTAGACAGTAACACTCTTTTTCCTTTTCTCTGTTAACTTTAGGACGACTTTTGTCGAAATCATAAACTCACTAAATTAGAACACAAAACATTGTGAAAAATTGTAGTTGAAAAAATGCGCACCTTCAGATAAAACTTTTCCCCGCTAGTTTTGTCCTTAGAGTCACACTGCAACAGTTTCTCTATTCTGACCTCTTGCTGCAACTCGCGCCATATAAACGGCGAAACGGATACCGTAAAACCTGAAAAGATATAGATAAATAACAATATATACAGAATAAGACAACAACTTATCACATTGTAACAAAAAAAAAGCAATAAAATTATTTGCTAAAGTTTTTAAGAGGAATGGGAATACTTAAAAGCAATAGGTAAAGAAATATGTCAGTAACATTTAAGAAATGGTACCTTCAACGGAGAAGAATATCTCCGCGGTTGGCGTGTGCACCGCTTGTAACGGCAATCTGAGTATACCTCCCGGCTTCACGTCACCAAGTAGACGCACTTCGTTGCCGCTCAACGTCATGTAGTAAACTGACACGTTTACTGACAGCGTGTTTGTTACCTGTTAGTGTAAAATTGATAATATTGATATAATTATTGTTTTATTAACTTTACGCGAGATTTACATGTTTTTGTTGGCATAAAAGTACAAATGACCTGAAAATTATGAATTGTAGCAGCCTTCATTTACATACGAAATCATTAATTTAATACTACGGCTCGATGTGAGTCGTAGTATCCAAAACCAATCAGAAAGCTCTTCAACTAGTAGAATTTTTTTTTTTTTAACCTTGGTTTTTTCAATATTTTCATAATTTAGTTTAGCAAGTGTCATATTCATACTGGAACTGCAAAAGTATATGTAACGAAGACATCACCTGCACGACGCTGCGCAGGTAGATGTGCAGCGCGGCGTCCTGCATGACCACGTCGGAGATGAGGCCGCGCGGCTCCACGGCGGCGGCGTGCGGCACGTTGCGCTCCAGCGAGCCGCCCGCCTGGCGCCGGCCCAGCGCGAAGTAGCGCTTGTCCGCGCGCTCCACCGGGATCGCCACCTCCTCGTCCAGCTCGGCGATCTGACAGTATCCGATGGAATGAATTGTATTATTTGTATATACTAGCGACCCGCCCCTGCTTCGCACGGGAGCTATGCAGATAGAAAATATACCCACAGTATAAAGCCTTCAATCACTCTATCTATTAAAGAAAACCGCATGAAAATCCGTTGCGAAGGTTGAAAAACTTAAACGAACATAGGGATATAGGGACTGAAAAAGATACTTTGTTTTATACCATGTAGTGATATCATGATCAACAGAAACAGTCTTTAGCAGTCCACTGCTGGAGACATAGACCTTTTTTTTAAATGAACGCCAAAACAGCCGATCTTAATGGCGTCCATTAAAAAGAGTTGCTCATAATTTCCACGCTGAGCAGGCGAATTGGCGATTGACTTATTGCATTTGTACTACGGATCTGTCTAACTCCCACTGTAAGGCAACTCCGTCGCCGGGTGGGCGTTGAGGTCGTCACGTCCCTACGACTTTATTGTATTATAACTAGAATAATATTGTTCATCAATGGTAACGATATTGATAGGTTGACTGGGGGAAAATGTCAATGGTATCAAGTCTGTCTCTGTGCGCAAGAAGTATAAATAAATAAATATTAGGGGTTTCTGACCACTAATAAATTAATATCGGCGTTTTATTAATGACGTAATTAACAGAATGCCGTTGTACACCGTTATAAATTGTATAACAGTTACGTACCGTACACAATGTTAAACAAATATAATTCTATTAATTTTGTCGGATTTAATCTAATGTTATTCCCGACGTTTTAAAATTATTTCTTAGTTATTTTTGTTATAAAATAGTTTAATATGGTTATAACAACCCAATATTTTAAAATACTTTTGTAAACAATCTTTACCTTAACAGTTAACTTTAAAGGTGCCGGTGGCTCATTCAGTTTAACCATATTAAGACCACCTTGTTTAAGCTGCAAAGGAACACATGCACCTGGCTCCAACACAACTTCCCTGCAATAGATGAAAATTACTTAAAACTTGGTCATAAAATTTAAACATAAAATAAAAAGCGAATATAACTTATTTACCTGTAATCACCAGATTTATACTCTTCAGTCGGAAACACAGAAAAGTCCTTGTTGTTTTGCAACAACAACTTTGCAGTCAAGCCAATGCAATTGTGTAAGACGTATGGGGCACCCAGGTATTCCTTTTTGGGGCTCTGAAATTAGAAATATAACATGATTCACATAGTAATAATCAAAGTATCAAATTAAAATAACATGAAGACAATGACCAACAAAGTTGATTAATACATACATCTTCAATTTTAGATTTCGATAACACAGCAACATCGGTTTCAGTGGCAACAGCAGCGGCAAACGAATTGCCAAGTTGCGTTAGCACCTGGAACAACAAATGATTTCATTTTATGGCTATAATAAATATGACATTTAACACTCAACTTTAATCAAAAATAAAACTGTGCAGAAAGATAATAAGAATGTATCAAGAGATCTGAATATAGCCATAAAAGAACTGGTAGTAGTTCTGACAGCAAATATGACAGTGGGGATGATAAAACAAGAGTTTCACACTATGTACATTTGTCACAGAACTTATTAAAACATTTTAGTTATCTTATATTTTAAACTATCTATTTACTAAATTTATTTTGTGTGTTCGTTGTACATGATTGATTAACTTGATCGTTAATATAGATCTTCGTACAGTACTCTTGTCGTAATAACTGACAATTTAAAATAAACTACTTTGTTTCTCAACATTGACACCACTTAGGCACCGGATCAATTCTAATTAAAAGGCCAAGATATAGATTCTATCCGGTATCATGGTTCCATACCTCCATGCCACTTCTAGTGATGGTGATCTCAAGTGGTTCACTGCTCGAAATGGTGACAGTCTTGTTGGCCTGCCTCTGGGCAACTGCCTGCAGGTTCACCGCCTCGTCGGTCGTGTCGATTTGAGTGTGGCCTCTTGCGGTTTCATTACTACCTGCAATCAAGATTAGTTAGAATTTCTACATCAAGAATTAAACATAAGCCATTGACTATTTATACTAAAGCTAAGTAAGACTTATACAGGGTGTCCCATTTAGAATGGATAATCCTTGAGCGCCAAAGCACAGCTACCGGCACTCGAAAAAATACAAAAAAAAAAAATTCCAACTGGTACTCAAGTCATGATTTTTTAAACGAAAATCCATTTTTATGATGTTATTGTCAATTTATGTGTACAGCGACGCCAAATTAATGAATTTGCTTACGTTTTGGTGTATATATTACTCCTCACAGACTATACTATTACAAAAGTAATAAATAACATGAGTATCTATTGTACTTTTTAACAAAAATATATCAATTTTAATTTTTAGTATGAAATTTGATCACAAAATAATTTTGACAGTTTGAGAGTGTTTCATGTAAAAAAAGTATGGAAACCCAAGTGGCCAAGTATTTAAAAAAATGCGATTAATACAGTTTACAAAATGGTATAATACATCATTTTATCTAATACTATTACGAACTTATTGCTATTGAGATGCAAAAGGGTAACTAAGACGAAAATTGAAAAACAATTACCTAGTCTTAAACAGTAACAAAGGGTCACTTTTATTGCACTAGGGACGGTGTAACAATACTATTTACTACCTGAGCGTGGCCCAAGCCGTCCATTTTTGTTTACACGAGACAAGGATAGGTTGATTTTGTAGAGTATGAGTGAGTGAGAGGAGAGTACTATGTTCAAACATTTTACACTGTAGACCGGTTTGGTCATCATCGGATCGGTTTCAGGCACATAGCAAAGACATTTACTTAGTGCGTCTCTCGACTTGTTCGGTAACGCATGTGGCATTCCTTTCTCATTTCTCCGTGAGTTTGAATCAGTGTTATAACGACGACTTCTGGCTACTTTATTGGACTACCCGTTTTGCTTACTGATTTGGACTTTGCTTGGTAATTTTACGACGCCTTGGCTTGTATCTGGACTGATTCTGTGAATCAAAATGCCACGCATTCAATACACGGCACAAGAATACGCCAATATGCACTTCATCTATGGTGAGTGCAGGGGCAACGCAAGTGCCCTGCAGCCCTTTATGGGAAAGGTACCCTAATGCGCGTCATCCAGATTACCGTGTTTTCATCAGAGTCCACGTTGTTATTCGGATGGCAGAATACCTGGCAGCGGCATTGGTGGTACGAGCTCCGGAAGACAAGTGAATATTAATACTCAAGATGTTGTGCTTGATGAAATTCAGCAAGACCCATCTACCTCTAAAGAGCAATATCACGTCTGCACGGAATCCCAAAAACGACCGTGCACCGTGCACTGAAAATAAATAAATATCATCCTTACCATATTAGACGCGTCCAAGCTCTGCAACCAAGAGATTACCATGCAAGATTGTTTTTTGTCGACAAATGCTTGACAAAATAGAAGAAAATCCACAATTCTTTGAAAAAATTCTATGGAGCGACGAATCTACATTAAAAAAGACGGATATTTTAATATGCATAATCTGACAGCTGGCAACTCTCAAATCCAAATCTAATGCAGAAGAGAGTCGCAATACCAGTTCAAAATAAATTATTGGACTGGTATATTAAATAGGATAGTTATTGGTCCTTTCGAACTGCCGGGAAATTTATCTTCCCAAAGTTACTTAAACTTTTACAAAATGATCTCCCAACCTTATTGGGAGAAGTGCCTGAGGAGATAAGGGAATCCATTGGCTACAGAATGATGGCTGTCCTGCACATTATGGTGCAAACGTCCGTTCTTATTTAAATGCCACATATCCAAATAAATGGATTGGTCGTTTGGGTCCCATTTGTGGCCTCCTCGATCCCCAGATTTAAACCCTCTTGACTTTTTTTACTGGGTTGCCTAAAGGAAGAGGTGTACTCGAAAACGATTTCAAATTTGAGGAATTACGCAGCCGTGTTCAGAGGCCGCTTCAAAAATAAATGAACGACGCTACGCACGCTTTCTTAGTAGAGCCTTTATTAGAAGATGTAGAGCGTGTATTAGAGTCGGTGGCAGACAATTTGAACACCTGTTATAAATAAAAGATTGTTTTATGTACACCTGCAATTTCTTATTATTAAAATTTAATAATATATTTATCGTTTCTTTTTAGTCGTATTTACCCTTTTTGCATCTCAATAGCAATAAGTTCGTAATGAGTATTAGATAAAATGATGTATTATACCATTTTGTAAACTGTATTAACTGCATTTTTTAAATACTTGGCTCACTTGGTAAAGAAAACTGCGAGAAATTCCGTTGCGAAGTTTGAAAAAATTTAAACATACATAGGGATATAGGGACAGAAAAAGATACTTTGTTTTATACCATGTAGTGACATCATGATCAACAGAAACAGTCTTTAGCAGTCCACTGCTGGAGACATAGCCCTTTTTTTTAAATGAACGCCAAAACAGCCGATCTTAATGGCGTCCATTAAAAAGAGTTGCTCATAATTTCCACGCTGAGCAGGCGAATTGGCGATTGACTAATTGCATTTGTACTACGGATCTGTCTTACTCCCACTGTAAGGCAACTCCGTCGCCGGGTGGGCGTTGAGGTCGTCACGTCCCTACGACTTCATAGTATTATAACTAGAATAATATTGTTCATCAATGGTGACGATATTGATAGGTTGACTGGCGAAAATGCCAATGGTATCAAGTCTGTTTCTGTGCGCAAGAAATATAAACAACTAATAAATTAATATCGGCGTTTTATTAATGACGTAATTAACAGGTTGCCGTTGTCCACCGTTATAAATTGTATAATAGTTACGTACCATACAGAATGTTAAACAAATATTAATTTTGTCGGATTTAATCTAATGTTATTCCCGAAGTTTCAAAATTATTTCGGAGTTATTTTTTTATGAAATAGTTTAATATGGTTATAACAACCCAATATTTTAAAATACTTTTGTAAACAATCTTTACCTTAACAGTTAACTTTAAAGGTGCCGGTGGCTCATTCAGTTTAACCATATTAAGACCACCTTGTTTAAGCTGCAAAGGAACGCATGCACCTGGCTCCAACACAACTTCCCTGCAATAGATCAAAATTACTTAAAACTTGGTCATAAAATTTAAACATAAAATAAAAAGCGAATATAACTTATTTACCTGTAATCACCAGATTTATACTCTTCAGTCGGAAACACAGAAAAGTCCTTGTTGTTTTGCAACAACAACTTTGCAGTCAAGCCAATGCAATTGTGTAAGACGTATGGGGCACCCAGGTATTCCTTTTTGGGGCTCTGAAATTAGAAATATAACATGATTGACATAGTAATAATCAAAGTATTAAATTAAAATAACATGAAGACAATGACCAACAAAGTTGATTAATACATACATCTTCAATTTTAGATTTCGATAACACAGCAACATCGGTTTCAGTGGCAACAGCAGCGGCAAACGAATTGCCAAGTTGCGTTAGCACCTGGAACAACAAATGATTTCATTTTATGGCTATAATAAATATGACATTTAACACTCAACTTTAATCAAAAATAAAACTGTGCAGAAAGATAATAAGAATGTATCAAGAGATCTGAATATAGCCATAAAAGAACTGGTAGTAGTTCTGACAGCAAATATGACAGTGGGGATGATAAAACAAGAGTTTCACACTATGTACATTTGTCACAGAACTTATTAAAACATTTTAGTTATCTTATATTTTAAACTATCTATTTACTAAATTTATTTTTTGTGTTTGCTGTACATGAATGATTAACTTGATCGTTAATATAGGTCTTCGTACAGTACTCTTGTCATAACAACTGACAATTTAAAATAAACTACTTGTGTTTCTCAACCTTGACACCACTTGGCACCGGATCAATTCTAATTAAAATGTCCCGGTATCATGGTTCCATACCTCCATGCCACTTCTAGTGATGGTGATCTCAAGTGGTTCACTGCTCGAAATGGTGACAGTCTTGTTGGCCTGCCTCTGGGCAACTGCCTGCAGGTTCACCGCCTCGTCGGTCGTGTCGATTTGGGTGTGGCCCTCTTGCGGTTTCATTACTACCTGCAATCAAGATTAGTTATAATTTATACATCCAGAATTAAACATAAGCCATTGACTATTTATACCAAAGCTAGGTAAGACTTATATATGACGTAGGTAACGTAATCATGAGCAACAAAGTATCATCATACATCTAATGTTCCTATTATTAAGTTTTTATTAAGGTATTAATTAAAATTAATCAATAAGCGTCGAATCTTACATACGTACGTCACGATTTAGTTGCCATAAGTTACATCATTTCCCAGTCTTTTTATGGCTTCGATATTTCGTTAACATTTTCATATCCTATAATTTAGCGTAAACGTTATAGAATCAAAGGTAAAATATTTAAATGTTCTTTCTATTGTACCTCCATTTTTAGCTCCCAAGGCACGTGCCGATACTGAGAATCCTTCAACACCTCCACGGGTTCGATAAGAGGCTCCCACATGGCGCGTCCAATATTGTAGTAGGACACTTGCATAGCCCATGTCGATTCCATATACAGCTGCAGAAAAAAAAACAATTCTTCAAACACCCGCGAACTTAAAAAACATAACTATTTCTTATATGTACATACTTAAGCAGGTGTCGGTAGCTTTTTTGACAAACAGTTACTATTTTAAATGTTTAAGTATTATAAATATATGGTAATTTAATGGTCTATAATTAATTGGTTTTTGTATTAACAATTTACATCTCAATTTACCACTTGCAGAGTATGCATTCATTTTCTTAAAATCATAGAACACAATTCTAACGTATGAATGAGCAAACAATTTTAGTGGGGACGGACCGATTAACCATTTCGCGACTCGGGGTGGCAAGCGTATTTACTAAGGCTTACGCTGCATTACCCATTTGCAAGGCTCATTGCTGGCAAACGAGATGATCGCCCCTATATAATGACTAAGTTTAAAATAATGTCCAACCTCCGAACTCCAGTCCTTGAGTTGCGCGCTGAGCGAGGCCTGCATGACCAGCACCGGAATGGTCTCGTTGCCGATGTCCATCTCCAGCGAGAGCACGATGGAGGGGCTGGACAGGAGGCAGATCTCGCCCACGGGGGCCTTGGCTTGCACTGCGCTGTGCTCGTTTTCTAAATTGATCGCTTCCTCGGCTTCCTCTGAAATTATAATTATTGCTTTATTATTACCTTATAATTTGTTCCTGTATTACAAGCTAGGCAACGTTTTTCAATGTAAAATAGCCAAGGTAAGAAAATTATTAAACAGTTCTTTTATTGTATAGATATAAATTAACAATTATATTGTATTAATTAGGCTTTTACACCTATTGTATGTTATAAGTATAACCTTGGGCAATAATCCTTTTCATCGCCCAATTTAATTTAAACAAAATTATTTAAGGTATAATATTCGATAGTTACTATGTTTTTATTAGTATTTTTTAATGGTTATTATGAACTTTATCAAGGCGTATTATGTTTTATTTAAAGGAGTGGTGTATTAGATTGTCAAGATATTTTTTGTACCAGTTTTCAGGAACCAATAAGCGTTCGGCCGGAACGGTTGGATGGCCCACAACTTTTCATAGATGATCGCCTTATTGTCTTCTTCAACGTTATCTTCCTCGCGGCTTGTCATGGTCGCCAGCACACGGTTTATTAAACCTATTATATCTGTGGACAAAACATTTTATTACATCACTTAACATTTAATAATATTTATTTAATAATTTACGAACAATATAAATAATTACATTGGTTTAACTAATTTATAACAACGTGAACTAAGTAAGGAGTTGTCGTTTCTATTGCAAAATATAAATGTAAAAGCACTCCTGCATTACGATTTAAAGGGCACTTTATTTTTTGTTACACCTAGCTAAAGGAAATATAAAATTTTATATAATAAGGCGTCGAGCGGACTTGTTTACATGTATTATTTTAGGGCGTATCGCTTTTTATATGTGTCATTCCTGCGTGCCTTGTTATTTTTATCTTTAAAATTTAACACAATAAGTATATCGCTTAAAAGTTTGCAAAAAAATGTAAAAAAAAACATAAACAGGATAACTGCTGTGAAATCTGGTTTAATCGGGTGGTATCACCACCGTCTATATTCCATAATCCACGTCTGATATTCAAGGCTTGCTCGCACATGGTACTGACCGAGAAGAGAGAGGATCTATGCCCCGGCGAGACGGTGAGCTTGATGTCGGAGACGGCGACGTCGACGTGCGGCCCCCCGCCGGGCGGCTGCGCCAGCGCCAGCGACAGGTGCGCGGGCGCCAGCAGCGTGCGCGCGCCGCCGCCGCCCAGGCGCCGCAGCACCAGCTGCAGCCCCGCCACGCCGCCCTCCGCCACCAGGCGCTCCGCCGTGCGCCGCAGCTTCAAGCGGGCCTCCATCTGGACCCCTTATTAGCTTAGCGTTGTTCGATGCTTGAGATACGATAGCTAATAAATATCACCACAGCCACAGATTTTTCAACAGTACAAAACCAATGAAGCGCAGATGCGTTATACATCTACATGCGAGTCAAATAGGAAGAGGAATTTCAGTTAATAAAAATTCAAACTCTATTGAAACCAGACGTTGGGTGGTCTAGTATAGCAAACATCTCGTGGGAATTGAGTATGGCGGCGGTCCAGCGATGATAACATCACCAGTTAATGCCAGTCGTGTCTGACATTACACTATATTCACTCAAATTCTCTGTCCTTAGCTCTGGTATAATTATTATACTAATGATTGGATACCAAGACATCGATCACTCAGTGAGACTTGACAAATAACAACATCGAACATACAGGCTTATGATGCATAATGTTATTATATGTCAACTGCGACACTGTTGCTATAGGCTTAGAGATATAGTTATCTTAGTCTTTTGTTCGCAATAAGCAAACATTTCAAAATAAAAAAAAATTACGAATTTCATCGCTCTTCCAAGGTACTCTTTGGTTAACTTCGTTCATTAATAGACGAAAGAGGCTATTTGTAAAATAATAAAAAATATTCTGGGTAAAATTGACTTACGTTTAGCACCAAAGCATCGCATTGTTTCTGTTCAAGCGACTCCACCAATATAATATCGGGCTGCTCGATCTTTATGTTGACAGTCATCATAGACGGTGGCTGTGATGCCTCTGCTGTTTGGGGTGCGGTCACCGTTGATGTTTTCTTTTTCTACAATTTGTCAAGTAATAACGAAAATTCTGAGACATGGAATATTTCTATTCAGAATAGTATAAATGTCTCAATAACCTCGATATTTATCACAATATTGCCGACTAGTTTTATAATTTTAATGTCTAATACAGCAAAAGCATAAACAGTTAATTATTTAATTTAACAGAGGTATGGTAAGCTGGGTGAGGACCCAATTACAACATTTACTGAGGAGTAACTGTTGTTAAACTCTTCATCTATTTCAAACATATTTTACAGAATCTTCAATAAAACAGTAGAAAAGTCAATATAAGATAAAAAGAAAATATTTCTGATATAATTATTTATATTAATGTTTTTGTACAAAAAAAAACTTACGCTCTCAATGGCTTTCTCGGTGGTTGTTTTGGTGATTTTTATATCGCCAGTGGAGGAATCCGGTGCGTCCTCTGCGAGGCCGGTGGTCATGAACTCGGCTATTTTATTCAGGAAGTCCATTGCCAATATGAGGTTAAAGCTGAATATGCGCATGTCAACTAAAAATTAAAACGGTTTATGTTAAGGAAACCTTATATAATCTTACACAAAAAAGCATTTTTTTTTAAGATTATTGCCATTTAGCTATGTTATTGCTTCTAACGACATATTTATTATTTACGTTTTTATTAGTAACAGAGTCGTTAGTAATAGATTTGTAATAGAGAGAATACGATATAATATAAAAAATTTCAATTGTGTATGCCCATGGGAGTGTAACAACAGAATGAGAACTTTGTGAGACACTTCAAAAGTCCGTTTACAGTTGATTTTTAATAATAAAAATATAAAATTAACGAAAAAACAGAACAACAATGAATACGATGTTATGAAGATATCAGCAAATAGGTGTTAGGATCATATATTTGCTTGAAGTAAATATACCACTATATGCAGTTGACGTAAAGACAGCATTATGCTAAACTCTTTAAAGCGGCATCTCTACCTGAAGCATAGAAAAGCCTTTTTGATAAATACTAAACATTTTTTAATCCCTGAATCATCCAAAGCATCAAAGGATTTTTTTAATACTTATAAATAGATTTAATTTTTCGACCAATGAAAATATTATTTTTTAACTTACTGAAGGTATCGGAATTCTTCATAGTGTAAGTTATATCGATCATGCTTCGTATTTTATCATTTGCCTCTATTACAGTGCTGATATCTTCGCTTTCATCTAACAAGCTCTCTTGCTTTTCGCGCCTGCGTTCAAGATATCTGTAAAGAAAAACGGTACAAATAAAATTGAGACTGTAATTGAAAAAAAATATAAAGGTTATATTAGCCTTGAATGTTGCTAATTTTAAATAGTAGTAGAAAAATATGTTATTTGTATCACTCGATACTTTATTGTTGCAGGGATGGACCGAACCTTTCATATCAGCATTTTTAATGTGATCGTCCAACGCAATAAAAATTTGCAATGTTTCCAATATGTCAATGTGCTTTTAGTGCTATTAGCGATTTAACATATTAAGAATGGTCGGAAAAATCCTTATAATTGATTAGGTACTTTCCATTTATTGCGTTTAAAGACTTTTACTACTATAAATAATTTTTATTAATAAGTTTTATAACGTACCTCGTGATTTTAGCACCTCTGTCAGGGCGGGTGTCGTCTAAAGTGCAATCCACCAATAGCAGGGAAGTGTGCATTGAACCATCCGAGAACATGCGCCCCTTCACCGACAGCAAAGCGAGGCAGAAGCGAGCCAAATCTATGTCCTTGGCGCCAGTACTGTTCTCCAACTGGAATACAACAAAAATATTGCTTAGAATTACTCTTTCCAATATTTTATTCATATTTTTAAACTAATTAGTATACCGAACATATGTAACTTGCTTATAGATTATAAAAAACACTACGACAGATGTTTGTGGATTGTCACCCAGGGATAGACAATTTGGTTACAATCTGTGAAGGACTGACTATCGATGACAATTAATCCATAAAGGTCAACGCTCATTGGAGCCCCACGGCATCATTCACACATCACATTGTGCGTTGACAACGAGGGGCCGCATTAAGACGGTGCGGAATGGATTCCGGGTCTCTAATCAACTTTAACTTTAAAAACGCTAGAAGGATGATACCACTTCGTTGTTATAAGTGACATGTCATTTGGTTTTAGTACTCATTTATAAACAATCAGTTTAAAAATCACTAAAAACAAACCGACCTAAGCGACGCATAACAAATTTGATAATTTGTAAGTGAATCCTTTTGATTGCGTAACAAAAGTTGCTCTTCATCGTTAGTATTTCACCCAATCAAGGGTAAAATATCAAAAATGAAAACTAATTGTATATATTTAAAATAATACTTACGGGTGCATTATTTAGAAGATCAATGACCAAACTATCCATAGTGAAGGCGAATTTAATAGTAGTCCTTGGTTTCTTATCTTCCACGGGAGTAGTTGGGGCGGAGGATCTCAGTTGGGCCTTGCTGACTTGGGTTTTAACAACCGCTTTGGACGTGGCCTTCGTTACATTGTGAGCTTTAATCTCCTCAACTTTCGTCTGGCCTTCTTGGAGATTCTGATTCAGTATCTTCATTATACTCTTGTAGTCGCTGTGGCCGACAGTTATCTAAGAGAAATAATATTATTATAATAGATTTTTATTTCATTTAGAATCTACAAACTGAAAACAAACAATATCACGCATACTACAACACAAGCTGCTGGTTAGTAAAAGTTTAAGAAATTATATATTCCAAATGGAAAGTAGACAAACTTAGTGGTGCGGGCTCAATTTCTTTTTTTGAAAAAATATGATTATTATGACAAAAGATTTGGTAATGAACCGTGAATAACAACAAAAGACTTAATATTTAAATTTTTACACACTTGCATCTCTTTGTCAAACGTTTGTTGTAAAAGAGAAAATTCAATATAGTGTCCTTATAATTTTTTTTGGGTCTTGTTAATTTTCAATATTAGCAACACTCACAGCGATGGTTTTCATCCGTCCGGATATATCCAAGTCCGGCAAAGTCTCATACCACTGGGACAGGTTGCGTTTAACAAATAATTTGAAACTGGTCGGCCGTAACAACTTTCTCTCGTGCGCCACATCTTGATAGTTTTCCTTCAACTCGACACAAGACAGCTTCATATCTTCCAATTCTAACATCAATTCGTCCACTGTTACTTTGTTTTCGACATTCTGTAATAAAAAGTTAAAACATTTCATTGTTTTGTACATCGTCCATATCTTTTATAGCGATTTTTTACGGATTTATCACGTTGATTGCATACGTTTCCGACGTTTCAGACTCAACGGCCTCTATAGTCTAGACACAGATTAGATAGTAATAGTGGATGTAAGCTGCAGAATAATCGCGTAAATATAAAAAAAAAATGGAATTAAAATGATTAATATGAACGTCACAATTTAGGGCTCGTAAAATAAGTCTTAGATATTGAGATCACTTTTACAGTAGTTATAAAAGGAAGTCAGTGTCTTCGAATATGCAGATTTAATTGAATAATTTTAAGTTAGTAGTGGTTTTACAAGCAGTGGTGGTCAAATGCCTGTCTCAATACGTAACCAGTCAGAGACCTACCGCCACGTCGAGGTCCACGAAGTCGTTGCGCAGCGTCATGCGGCCGAGGTCCACGAGCACGGCGCTGCGGCTGGCCGAGTTCTCGGGCAGCAGCACGAGCGGCGCCTTGAGGCGCACCTTGAGCGCCACCTTGGTGAGCCGCTGGTAGGCCGTCTGCACGTTGGCGCGCGCCGCGTCCGCCGCCTGCGACGACGCCTCGATGATGGCCTGCTGCGCGCTCTGGAAGTTGTTCAGGAACTCCTGCGGGAGGCGTGCGTGTTAACATTGTGCGAAGAAAGGAAATTTATTGCGCATACGGCGCTGCGTCATGATAAGCAACCTGAGTTGTGAATTTTGAAGTTATACTTTTAGGCGCGTTATGAAAAATGATGAGAGTGAGATTTTAAGATGCGCGCGCACCTGTGACACAAAATTAACAGTTTATAATAAAACGGTGAAATGGACCTTATTTCATAGTGATAAGGTTGATTTTGTGTAGTGATAATGGAGTTGTCGTTTTTTATTTGCGATAGTTGTTGCATAAATGTACTCTATGAGTTGGGATTAAGGTTCGTTTTTGGTTGCGTTTATTTTTAAATTTATACTTTTAGGCAGCGTTATGAAAAATTATGACTGAAATTTTAAGATGCGGCGCACCTGTGACACACAAAATTAACAGTATGAACGTTCGTTTAATATATATATATATATATATATATATATATATATATATATATATATATATATATATATATTATTATATAAATATATTAATTTTTAATGATGCCAAAGTAGTATCTTCTCAGCGCGTACATAAGTACACACCCATTTTTTTTATCTTATCCTAAATTGTCCACGATTTTGACGTCATAAAATGATTCTCATTGATTTGTGAATATTGTTTGTCTTGGGAAACATTTTAAAGTATACGTATGCATGTACATAATAATAACGACGCGTTAGTAATCTCTTATTCAAATATTTTAATATACAAATAAAATAACAGAAAACGACAAATAATTCAAACAAGAATATGCTGCCATATTCTGAAAAACTGTTTTAGCGATTAAAGAATTACCATCTGATACCTAATCCAAGAAACGAGCATTTCATAAGAGGTACTCAACGCATATTGACACAAATTTTGAATACGAGAAAAGTCTCCGCAAGATGGGTGCTGAGAATCAGAAATAAAATGACTTCGAAGATATCGTTGGACAAGTTTTAAGAAGATCCAAAAACTTTAAATCTAGTTTTGTGGCAGTGGACGAAACAGGGGTTTATCCTGAAGGATCTTCATGCCGTGGCGTGATATATGGCCGGCAGGGTATGACCTCAATATTTTGGGACTAGAAGTGATATTGTTGTTTGATTACCTAGAGCATGGAACCATCATTACAGATTATGCAGCTTTAATACTCGAGGTTAAGAAATGCCGTCAATACAAAAAGAGGCAAACTTTGAACGGGCGAGCTGTTTCATCTTGACAACGTACCGGCACATAGGTTGGCATTAGCGATGGCCACCGTTCAGCATGCTAGCGTACAATTGGTTGAGCATCCCCTCTTCACCAGATCTGGCGCCTAGCTATTTTCATCCTTCTCCAAATTGATACAATACTTAAGAGGAAACATGTTTAAAACTATATATAACAAGTAAACGATGCCGTGGTGACCTTTTGTAAGACCAAGACAATCCTTTTGTAAAGGAATTGAACCATTGGAAACTTGGAACGCTGGACTTGGTGTGTAGGTGGACTTGGAGATTATGTAGAAAATAAATAATTAAGCTATCATAGTCATTATATTGTATCTCATTTTTACTTTTTGATCCCCTCGAACTACAAATACAAAACCAAAGTATTAATTAGTAAGATTTCAAAATACCATTACTTAGTCTTTAATGCAACAGTCACAATTATTAATTTATTTATTAATAACTCATATTGCTATAAGAAATTTATTTGAAAATAAATCAATATATTTTAATATTTTGTTACATAAAAATATTATTAGAACTGAAATAAACTGATTACCACGTTTAATATACTGTCTCCATTCCATGACTGAAATAAAGCAAACTAATAGGCATAAAAGCTCCATATTTTAATATTTTAAGAATTTTATATTTGATCACGTGAGTTTCGGTTTGTTCGGTTTCGCGAAACTGAAGCCACGGCACGAACTTTCGGTTTCGGTTTCGGTTTCGGCCGAAAACAGTTTCGGTCGGACTCTAATTATAACCCATAACATGCCCAAAAAAATGTGGTTTTAGTTAAAATTTTGTAACTTGCTTATAGATTATCAAACAAGCTAAGATGTTTGTGGATTGTCACCCAGCTATAGACAATTGGTGACAATCTGTGAAGGACTGACTATCGATGACAATTAATCCATAAAGGTCAACGCTCATTGGAGCCCCACGGCATCATTCACACATCACGTAGTGCTTGACAACGAGGGGCCGCATTAAGGCGGTGCGAAGGATTCCGGCCCCTAATCAACTTTAACTTTAAAACGCTAGAAGGATGATACCACTTCTTTGTTATAGTGACATGTCAATTTGGTTTTAGGTACTCATTTATAAACAATCAGTTTAAAAATCACTAAAACAAAACCGACCTAAGGACGCATAACAAATTTGATAATTTGTAGTGAACTCTTTGATTGCGTAACAAAAGTTGCTTTCATCGTTAGTATTTCACCCAATCAAGGGTAAAATATTAAAAATGAAAACTAATTGTATATATTTAAAATAATACTCACGGGTGCATTATTTAGAAGATCAATGACCAAACTATCCATAGTGAAGGCGAATTTACATAGTAGTCCTTGGCTTCTTTATTCTTCCACAGGAGTAGTTGGGAAGGAGGATCTCAGTTGGGCCTTGCTGACTTGGGTTTTAACAACGCTTTGGACGTGGCCTTCGTTACATTGTGAGCTTTAATTCCTCAACTTTCGTCTGGCCTTCTTGAGATTCTGATTTAGTATCTTCATGATACTTTGTAGTCGCTGTAGGCCGACAGTTATCTAAGAGAAATAATATTATTATAATAGATTTATTATTTCATTTAGAATCTAACAAACAAAAACAAACAATATCACGCATACTACAACACAAGCTGGTTAGTAAAAGTTTAAGAAATTATATATTCCAAATGGAAAGTAGACAAACTTAGTGGTGGGCTCAATCTCTTGTGGTGAAAAATATGATTATTATGACAAAAGATTTGGTAATGAACAGTGAAAACAACAAACACTTAATATTTTAATTTTACACACTTGCATCTCTTTGTCAAACGTTTGTTGTAAAAGAGTAAATTCAATACAGTGTCCTTAAAATTTTTTTTTGGGCCTTGTTAATTTTCAATATTAGCAACACTCACAGCGATGGTTTTCATCCGCCCGGATATATCCAAGTCCGGCAAAGTCTCATACCACTGGGACAGGTTGCGTTTAACAAATAATTTGAAACTGGTCGGCCGTAACAACTTTCTCTCGTGCGCCACATCTTGATAGTTTTCTTTCAACTCGACACAAGACAGCTTCATATCTTCCAATTCTAACATCAATTCGTCCACTGTTACTTTGTTTTCGACATTCTGTAATAAAAAGTTAAAACATTTCATTGTTTTGTGCATCGTCCATATCTTTTACAGCGACGTTTTTTACGGATTTATCACGTTGATTGCATATGTTTCCGACGTTTCGGACTCAACAGTCTCTATGGTCTAGTCACAGATTAGATAGTAATAGTAGATGTAAGCTGCAAAATAATCGCGTAAATATAAAAAAAAATGTATTGAACATGATTAATATGAACATCACAAATTTAGGCTAGTAAAATAAGTCCTATTTTGCTAGATATGGATATTAAGATCATATAGTTAGTGAATAGTTATGGGAAGTCAGTGTCTTCGAATATGCAGATTTAATTGAATAATTTTAAGTTAGTTTTGGTTTTACAAGCAAAGGTGCCTGTCTCTATACGTAACCAGTAATTTAGGGATAGGCAATAATCGATGACGATCTACCGCCACGTCGAGGTCCACGAAGTCGTTGCGCAGCGTCATGCGGCCGAGGTCCACGAGCACGGCGCTGCGGCTGGCCGAGTTCTCGGGCAGCAGCACGAGCGGCGCCTTGAGGCGCACCTTGAGCGCCACCTTGGTGAGCCGCTGGTAGGCCGTCTGCACGTTGGCGCGCGCCGCGTCCGCCGCCTGCGACGACGCCTCGATGATCGCCTGCTGCGCGCTCTGGAAGTTGTTCAGGAACTCCTGCGGGAGGCGTGTGTGTCGGTTGGTTGAACGTTAACATTGTGTAATCAAAAATATTAATATGAAAAATTCCTTACCAACATGGACGTGACGAACCAATTGAGGAACACGATCCGCAAACAGTTTATCTGCGCATCTATCGAGATGTTCACATCGCTCACGTTCGGATATTGCTCCAGATTGTACATGACTATCTGTACATTGATCACATCTCCACCGAGTACTTTTAAGATCTGTTGACAAAAAGGATAAAATGCTTTTATTTATTTATTACTAACATCAAATATTATTTAAGATAATACATAAGTTACAAAGAGTAATCATTACCCAAGCGAGCCATTAGCCATTCCTTTTATTACAAATTTATAAAACGCGTCCGGTTTTTTATACAAAAAAAATTTGATAATTTTTAAGTCTGCACTAAATTAACAACCAAATATTTCAATACATAACTCGGATACCCTTCGGCCCAACTTGGACGCAATATAAAATTCACCCACCTCTTTATGGACCGTCTCCGGGTTGAGGTCCTCCACCTTGATGGAGGCCACGGTGCAATCCACCTGCGTGTAGGAGCTCTTGAGCACCAAGCCCGCCGCCGCGCCCTGCAGCTTCACGGCCGACAGCGGCCGCTTGTCCGTCTCGAAGCCGATCTCCACGGCGCCGATCTTCACGTTCACCTTCAGCTGTATACTTTCCACCTGCTTGCGCCGAGATGGTTTCGTGACGCTGGCTTAAAAAAGAAAAAAGAAAAATAATTAGCTAGCCAAAATTAAATATTAAACTAAAATAAAAAAAGTCGCCTTTGTTGGCTGAAATAAAAAGTTAGAGTAACATAATTAGCTAGCTAGGATAATAAAAAAGAATGTTCACTGGCTGGTAAAATAAAAAAAAACATGTATTACTGTTTAGTGAATGTTAAGATTGATGAAACTCATTCCACAAGTTTCTTAATTATAATGTACAGTCGTGATTGATTCGGAATATAGCCGTTCATTTAACGTGAAGTGAAAGAATATATAAATACATCGAAATGAATTTTATAATAAAGTAACTTATTGTAAAAACATTATTAGTATTAACATTATTTATTTTAATTTTTTTACCTTTTGACTTAACCACAGAAAACTCCTCGTCCTCCATGATAGTTTCCAATGGTCCAGCATTAGCATACCTGTCCACTTTGCTCTGAATTGCTTGCAGACGTGTCTGTTAAAAATTATATACATTAAATTTATTTCCTATATAACTTTAGTTCATATGAAAAAAAATTAACAACTTACCTGATATTCGTTAACAATAACGAGTATTTCTTGTAAGCCTTGAAGATGCAAGAGTACTTTGAGCGTTGTGAAATCCAGTTCAATTAATTGCTCTATAGAGCCGTAGTGACTCCGGAACTCTGGGCATTTCTTGTCAACCTAAATATTTAAATATATTTATAATTATTGGTATGAAATTAATACACAATTATTTGTAAACAAACTTTAATAAAACCATCTCAAGGATGTTAACCTTTTAGCGTATTTATGGCTTACAATTAGAAATTTAATTTGTATTACTGTTGAAAATCCTTAAAAATTGTTATTTTTCGGCCTGCGAGTGTGGAATGAGGGTTTTTTTTTTCAATAAAATACGACTTCGTGATGAACAATAACACCATTGACTATTTCAATTGCTGTTTATTTCCTTGTGTGTTAAGAAACCTGCGATTAAGCTAAACTAAATTAATAATTTTTGTGCCTTGATCTGCAAGGCGCAAAAATATTTTTATTTACAATATCTGATATATTATAGAACATTTTTAATATAATATTCTTATGGAGGCACCTTTAACACACTATTCCTTTGTTGTAACATAAAATAGGTTCTCTATTTTATTCATGAAAACAAGATAGCTGTACTTGTACCTTTCCGTTACAACCCCGTTACTAATCGCATATACCAAACCTCTCTATAATCACAAGCGACAAAAAATAAAAACAAACTCACATTACGGTAAGTGACAGCGAACAGGTACCGGGCGACGTCCGTCACGTGTGCCACGTCCGTCACGTCATCTGTCACGCTCGCGACGCCTGTCACGTCGTCCACGTGCAGCGTGTCGAGCGTGTCGAGCATCGGGATGGCGCGGAAGCCAACACGGTGGTGACGCATACTGACGCCGCCCAACCTGACGCCAGCTTCCAGTGTGAAGGTCTTCTGAGTGGCGCGGAGCTCCAGTTGGCGTAACGAGAACACGAGGAAACGCTCGTAGTCGACGCTCGGTGAGGACGGCTTGCGGTTCACGCTTAGGACCAGTTCTATATGAAGTGAGAAAAACATTATTGTGTATTTAATCTAAAAATATGTATATTTAATAAAAAAAATTGAAAAGACCATATACATATTTAATTCGGTAACAAGCAGCCTGGTAGGGAAAAGAATGCCAAACGTGTAACGCCATATCGTTGTTGTTGATGTTAGTACGTGTTGTTTACAAGCTAATAAGTTATAACTTTTTGGAATAATTGCAACAGCCTCCGTATAAAAAATGTTAAAAATCTCTGCGTTGAAAATGTTAAAACTGAAGTAATGGATGAATTGAATGATTTACCTTTCATTATGAAGAAAGCCTCCACTTCGGTGAGTTGAACAGTTTGTTCGTCGTCTTTCCTTTGTTTGGATCGTGCCGTGTCTCTCTTCTGTTTCTCCGCCGGGTCCAAATACTTTAACAGCGAAAGGCTTGACGCCCTAGAATCGCTTGACTAAAAACGAATACTTAATATTAAAATTACTTCGCATTATCGTATAAAATAAAATTTTATACTATAAATTCAAAATCTGTATATAGCAAACTTGAAATCGATACAAAGTTATTAAAATATATAGAAATAACTACATGATAAAACGTATCGTTATCGGCTACATAAGATTTATATTTCAGAAAGAAGATAAATTTTGAAGTGATATTAGTATATAAAAAGTCATTACACCTATGGAATAGAACTACGTACTTCAGATAGAAACCTACAAGTACGAGTACTAGTACTAGTATTGGATCTACAACGCAAACTAATATACATATTAGTCACAGCTAATGTTACCGTGAATTCTTCCGCAGTTAAATCCGTTAAAAATGGAAATTCGAGTACTCGACCACTCACAGTATACGCAAACTTGTAGCAAAATATCTTTGAAAAAAGGGGAAAAAATAAAGAGAGAATGAAAGAAAGAACGAAAAAAAAGCAATAGATATATATATATGTTTCATATAATCTCACCTTTAATTGCGTCGCTTCTTCAGATTGAGGTAGAGGCATGCTGACTAATATTTCGCATAATGTAAGCAATCTGTAAACAGAACAACAATTAGTTGAAAAATAGAGTTACGAAAGTTATATGAAAATAAAAACTGCTACAATTGTTAAACAAGGGGTTTAATAAAAATATTTACTCCTTTTAACCTAACCTTACCGTTAATATTAGAAGTCAATACTATACCTTCTTTTTCTTTTTCTTCCGAGATATTTTCCGAGTAGTAATTAAGCTGGCTTCTCAACTACGCAATATTCACCGAATAAAAGTTTGTATGCAGAACTACTAGCCAAACTACATATTATATTCGTGGGATTGAAAAGCAAACCACACAAGAAATACGAGACGGGACAATCTTATTATCGTCTTTTGATCATGGGGAAAAGCCTTTAAAAATTAAAGATTATTTAAATTCACTTATTATAACTCACCTATCTTCCGAAACGCTGATGGCGATCTTCTCCAGTTCCCCGCGCACTTTGATCTTGGGCATCCGAGGGTCGTCCGTGATGAGGCACTTGTGGATCTGGATGACCAAGTTGGTCGGCTGCAGCAAGTGCAGGGGAGTGCCCACCTCAGAGGCGATGGCTGACTTCCATTCTTCGGTGGGTGCTGCTACAACGATCTGAAATTACCAAAAACAGTTTATATCTGAGCTAAATAAAATTTTAAAATCTTCTAACTAAACTGCGGTAGGGTTCCTTTACACGTTAGCCCATCTGACGAAAAGCTATACTATACAAAATGTAATATATGCCTCCTATTGCATGAACAATACGTATTGTATACTATCGGTTAAACGTTTAACTTCAAAAATGGAAAGTAACGTCATGACTTTCTAGCAGCTTGGCATCGTCTACTGGTAATAGTATGCGTTACTGTCCCATATTTTATTTGGCGCAGATGTCACCGTAAGATTAATCGCTAAACAAAATACAATCAGCCAAATACAACATTATATGTATTCGAAAACAGAGCAATGACATGAAAAAGCAGTCCTTATCGATTCCATAGACGGATGTTGGCACTGGAATTCCATTAATAGAAGTGTATAATGAACCAAGTAGTCGCTTAAATATTTTAATCCCAAATTACTAGTGGTATTTCAATTAAAACATCTTAATAATTTATACAAATAATTTCAACTTTACTTACTTGATGAGTCCGGGTGGTAATTACTTGACGAGGCGTATTTATGCGAACTTCTATTGGTATTTGTGCAGTTTTTTTGCCTAAGCTCCGAGCATAAGAAACTGCTTTTTATAAACTAAGAGCGTGTATTTTTAATGTTGTTCTTCATCCGAAGTAACAACGACTAGATCAAGTTCGCTTTGCCTCCACCTACCAGACTAATTTTTTGAAGAAAAAACATTGCCGTGTCTCCAAAATTTACTTAAAATTGCTAACTAACACTATTTTATCACATCTAAAGTAGTTTCGTTAGTTATTTTGCAGTAGAAAAAACTTTTTTCATTTACGGAAAAAATTTTTAACTAATTCGAAAGAATCGCAAGAATGCAATGAATGGATCTCGAAAGGTACTGTCAACTTGAGGTGACATAAATTTAAAAAGGTATGACGAATATTTCTATCTATTTAGAGGACATTTGCATAAATCTATGGAATCATAAGGACTGCTTCTTCATATCATTGCTGTGTTTTCTCTAACATTTAATACCTGTTTTGTTTTAAAGCAAAACAGCAATATTATACGGACGGAGGTACGTGGTATAGTTGTGAATACTATAAAACACTACATCACTGCAAAATTGTTATAATATCCACTTATTTTCGTAGAATTCTGGCGTACCTGAATCTCTGTTAATTTGAGAGCCATTTTATCGTAACTGTGGTGGGTAATCTCCCGAAGGATATCTTCGTCCGCGAGACCGTCTTTGTACAACTTGTGCACGTCCAAGGCCTCGGAGCGGGGTTCCGACTTTACACTGATAGCACCAAGTTTTACCACCACGCATGCTTCATTACTAAAATATTAAAATCAATAAATATTAAAAAGTAAAATATTAAATTATTTTATTTATATGAAATTGGCTCAAGTTGGCAGCGAGTAGCAAGGTATTTGCCGTATTGGCGTTCATTGAGAAAGGCCTATGTCCAGCAGTGGAAGGATAGGGGCTGCTTTTAAACTCAAAAAATGATTGAATTGTCAACGCCCCGTTAATTCAACTAAAATTTATTTTGCATTACTTCCGATAAATACATCAAAAACAAAATTTAAATCGCGGGTCCAAACTTGCGTAATATTATTTATAAGAGCTACATATAAATAATGTTACACAAGTTTGTTAGAAATTTAGCCCGATGTTACTTACCCTTTATATATTCCTGTTTGAGGAACGATAATGTACGAAGCGGCGATATCGATGTCCAGATCGATGAAAGTGTGGTGGTGCACGGCGTACTGCATGCCCAAGGCGGACTTCTCTTTCAGATCTGACAATTTGTTCTCAGCTGCGGCTTGTAAACTACAAGAATAATATGGAATTTAAATTATTTCTCTCAGGTCTCTACTTTTTTTAACTATGCAGTTATGCTTCCAGAATCTTGTCTATGGTACAAATACCGTATTTAGCCGAAAGACAGAAATCAAATTTACATTATAAATATATAAACTATAATACATAAACATATAAACTACATATCTTATTTGGTTAGCGTATAAATATAGAGCTACATCTTCAATTGTTTAATTCAGATGAAAATAACATACAAAATCAAAACATCATAGCTTACGTCGTCAAGGCGGTAGATTCGGTGGGTGGCTTGAAGACATTTACAATTTCAATAACCGTTTGTGCGTCGTATACAATTTGAAGTGGTTGTGCCAATACTTTTACACGTTGATCACATTTTCCATCTGAAACAAGAAACATATGTGGATTAAGGTAACATAGATTTATAGTCTTATTTACAATACAGTATATAGTGGTAGGTTTCCAGTAGTAATACAACGACCGAAGAACCTTTTTCTGTTACGTTATTTATTATTTATTTATTTATTAGCAGCCCTTCTCCGTCCACTGCTGGACATAATCCTATTTCAATGAGCGCCAAGACGGCCGATCTCCCGCTACTCACCTCCAACTTGAACCGGCTACTGCACGGACATGGACATCCCACCAGCTCGGAGGTCAACCAACACTTCATCTTCCCAAACGTGGCCTCCATTCCATAACCTTATTGGCCCATCGGCCGTCAGTTCTCCTGACTACATGATCGGCCCACTGCCACTTCAACGAGCTAATCCTATGCACTATGTCGGTGACCTTAGTTCTTTGGCGGATAAATTCGTTACGAATTTTATCCGACAAAAACTCAAGCATGGTGCGCTCCATAGCCCGTTGAGCTACGGCAAATTGTGGACCAGTCCTAGAGTTAGTGGCCACGTTTCGGCCCCGTAGGTCATCACGGGAGTACGCATTGGTTGAAGACATTCGTCTTCAAATTCTGCGTATCGGCGACGTGAGAATATGGTTCAGCTTCTAAATGCTGCCAGCCCAACTGAATCCTCCTATGGCTTCCCTCTCGAAGTTGTGTCTTCCCAACTGCAATATGTGCCCAAGGTAGACATATTCATTGACAACTTCGAGAGTAACACGTCGACATTAACTGGCCTCGGAGAACGTGTTCGTTGAACATGACTTTCGTCTTGTCCAAGTTCATCCTGAGGCCAATGCGTCGGAGGATTCATTTAAACTGTGCAACATCTCCTGCAAGTCCTCCAAGGTCTCGCCAATATAACGATATCGTCGGCAAACGGAGGTGTGAAAGGTACTGGCCGTTGATTCTTATGCCACATCCAGTCCAGTCTAGGGTCTTGAAGACATCCTCCAAAGCATTGGTGAACAGTTTCGGGAAAGAACATCCCTGTCGCACTCCTCGATGCATTTGGATTGGTCTCGTTCGACCCCGGAATCAGGACAGACATAGACGCGCCACTATAGAGACCTCTCAACACCTCGACGTATCGATAATCGACCTGACACCGTTGAAGGGCATCCAGAACAGCCAGGTTTCTACAGAGTCAAAAGCTTTCTCATAGTCCACAAAGGCAAGGCAAAGTGGCTGATTGTACTCGTAGGTCTTTTGTACAACTTGCCTTATGGTGAATATGTGGTCTATGATGCTAAATCCTCTGAAACCCAGCCTGCTCCGGTGGCTGGAATCCATCAAGCTTATTGGTGAGGCGATTCGTCACTACTCTCGAGAACAGCTTGTATATGTGACTTAAAAGGAGATTGGTCGGTAATTTTGAGGAGAGTATTGTCTCCTTTCTTGAAAACAACACAACCTCGCTTTCGAGCCATGCCTTGGGAAATGCCTCTTTGAAGGACGGAATCGAAACCTTTTGAAACGCCCTAGAACAGGGTCCCCTGCCGAAGCAGTTCGGTCGTGCTTCTATGAGCCTTTCCCAGGAGCCTTTCCTCCCTTAAGCTGCCTAGGAGCCAGACTTACCTCATTAAAGCTGACATTAGAAAGCTAACCAGAGTGATGCCGAGACTAGCACGAGGATCGTGCCTATGACGCTTACAATTTACAATAGAAGTCCTCTTTCTCCGATAAGATTTCGGGTAATGGAAACAGTCGATCCAGGGCTGTTTCTAAACTTCGACAGATGGCTTCTTCCGAGAAAATCTCCCGAAAAACCTTCGACCCTATATTCTGCTCAATCGCCCTAGTTATTCGTTGCGTGTTTGAGCACCGAAGGTCTCGGCGTATTAGTTTGCTGATCCGCTTCGAAAGAAGTTTCACATCTGTCGAAGTGGTCTCCTTATGCTGCCGACGTTCCTCCATAAGATTGAGCGTCTCATCGGAGAGTTTGGACTTCTCGCCAGTACGCTACTCCTACAAAACCTTTGACCCACATCCCGTATGCAGTCCACCACGGCATCGAGGGCCTCGTCAACTGCCATTGTGGTTTCCGATATGTTAAGGGCATCGAATCGGTTTTTTAATTCCAGTTGGAATTTTCCGAGCCCATGACGGTTTGCCGGAAGTTAGGTCGAGAGGACCTCACCAAGTGGACCGCCTCGCTGGAAATCTAAGTTCAGGTGCCTCTCACCAGTCGGTGATCACTTCCGGTTTTGAACCGATTGATCACAGAGACATCCCTGAATATGTGTTTCCGTCCGTCATGATGAAGTCTATCTCGTTCCTTGTCACAGTATCGGACTCTGCCATGTCCACTTCCTGTCGGGCTTCTTCTTAAAATATGAATTTATTAAGAAGAACCCTTCCTTCTCGAGAAAGTTTAACATTATCTGTCGCCTGTGATTTCGCCTACCGACACCGTGGGTCCTAAACACGATTCAATGCCCTGTCGTACTCCCACTTTGGCATTGAAATCCCCATGACAACGTTATATGGGCCTTGTGGTGTTGTGTAAGGCGTAGGGATGTGACGACCCACCGCCCACTTGACGGCGGATCTGCCTCCGAGGGTAAGATAGATCCGTAGTACAAGTGTAATTAGTCAATTGCCAACCCGCCTGCTCAGCGTGGCAATTATGAGCATTTTCTTTTCTGTTACATAGCAGTGACATTTATTCACCAAATGTATTGCTTGTTGTGACACAAATGTATTACAAGTCTACGACTTCTGTAAAATGTAAGAAATTTAAGATATTATACACACTATAGTCTTACCTAGAGGATTTGTTTCAAAGACTACATTCAAGAGGTTCCCAGTCGCGGTGTCTTGTTGCGACGTCACCAGTTGAGGCTCAAAATCTCCCTGCTTCACACCAGAAACCGTAAACGACTGCATTTGCACGTCCACCCTTAGGAAGTGGTAAAACTGGCTCATTATTTTTAACTAGCAAAACTCTACTCTACCGACAAATGAGATATAACGACGACTAAAATAGTTCAAATACCTATGGAAGAATTGATCCATGGAATGTCATGAATTGGTATCATCCTGAGGGCATTGGCTTTGCTCAGCGTGAAAGAAAACATTATTGTTGGTGGTGTGATAGAAGAAATAACACAACTACATTTCGGTCTCAACAGGGGCGGCGGCGACCGGACTTATGCATCCTGACGCTATGGGCAGGGCGTCATATTTAACAAACATCAACGAACGTGAACATCCTACGTAGCCGAGCGGTAAGGGCGTGCGCTTTAGAAACCGGAGGTCGTGGATTCGAATCCTGCGGGGACTCGACACATTTATATTGTTGTTTCCTAGTTGGTTAGGGCAATTTGGGCCGATCACCCAATCTTACTTTTCGTAAGATGATCCATGGGTCGGAGGGACATGTAAACCCGCATCGGACCAGCGTGGCGTACGGTCCAAAAACCCCCAAAATGGAGAGGCTAAGACAGGCATTCACCTGAGGGCGTTGGCGCTGGGCCGCTGCTTGGCGTCGAGGCACACGTGGTCGAGGCGAGCGCGCAGCACGTCCCTGGCGTCGGTGACGGCCAGCTGCAGCCTGCGCAGGCGGAAGTGCGCCTCCAGCGCCACGTAGTCGGCGGGCAGGTGCAGCGGCGCGCAGTTCTCCTGGTAGTCGAGTGCCCGGAACAGCTTCTCCTTCTCGTCGGATGTCATCGCCTTCTCGAACTGTTTCACTGTAACGTGTCATAGTTCCAGTAATGTTTCGCATTAACATCGTTAGTGTCAACACGGTGTCTATTTCAGGCGAAATGCGTTCATGGACAAACTCGAAATTTTCATTGTAAAAGGTAAATTTCGAAAACTTTTACAATGGAAACGGCGATCATGCGAAACGCAGTAATAAGCAAACACTATAATGTTTGATTTTAATCAACTCCATAGCTTTGTTGAATTGGCCTCTCATTACATATCTTGGGCCGTGGGTTTGAATTATACCAGGATAACTTTCTGTCAATCCGGGTACCCCTACGTGTAAACTTAGTACAATGGCTGGGTGAAATGCTGTGTTCTGGTTTAAACACTCGCCATAACTTGAAAGAGATTCAATTTAGATAACGTTTTACTTAGTTTAAGATGCATGTTGTACGCAAAGGACAGATCATTACATTTTAATCCTGTTTATTTCATCGTTTGTTTAAAAACGTCATTAAACAATAACAACTACGAGGTGGCTAACGACCAAGACCTGAATATCTTAATGTTCTCTTTTCTAACAAGACGATTTTATTTCGTAGTATAGGAACTTTCATTATTGTCTTGCATCAGGTTCATAAATTGAACATAAAGAAACCGTGCAGGAACATGATATAAATTTTTGAAACCTTTGCACCCATACAATTTTATATTTAAAAAAATTCACTCACTGATGGCTGTGCCCTCGCTGAGCTCCTCGTCCTTGGAGGTGCCCCGGGTCCACCACCCGCCAAACCAGCCGCGAGATTTGCGCGCTTCTTCCTCCAATTTGCCCAATCTCTCGACCTATATAAACGGTACATAGTTTATAGTAGAGAAAAATCATCTATATTATGTGTAAGTAAAGTGTTAAGCTCTAATGGCGTCAAATCTCAACCAAAAAATGTTTCGCTTATATCATTTTGATAACTACGATCTTGGTAAACTAAGGCTTTGTTCTCCGATTTTGAAAGTTATCCGTCTCACTTCTAGACCCTACAGTTTTTAAAATACCAGCAGCAATAAATAAAGAAAAAAAGTTTTTTTTTTTAATTGTCTACTGAGGCAGGCGAACAGTCGGGCCACATGATGGGAAGTGGTCACCGACGCCCATAGACATCGACATCGGTGGTATCGCCAAAGCGTTGCCTAACGTGAGACATAGGGTGTTAAGTCTCGTTTACCCAGTAAATACGCTGGCTACGGTACCCTTCGAACCGGAACACAGCAGTGTAATAATTATACTTAGGCAACAACCTCCATCTCTATCCTCTGCCTAATCACGACCAAATTCAGCAAATCCAGGGTCTTCTCAGCGTGACATATGAGATTCTGCTGCTCGCTGTTCACTTTTCCCTTGTTGCTCAACTTGCATTGGTACGCGTTCGCATAATCTTTGCAGAGACGCCGATGGCTCAGCATATGTGTCCAATCCCAGTTCGTTCGCCGCCGTTTCACTTCCTCCTCCAATATGCAAGTGTAGGCGAATTTCCACCACTCCTTGTAATTGCCCTTGTACGACTTCAGATCTGGGCGGTATTTTCTGAAAGTTTCCATTAACACTTCAATAAAAGTTGTAGAACCGTACTTCACTAGGAACTGACTATTAAGAAAAAACCCTCTCGGTGTCTTTTGTCTTGCAAACCAGCACACACTCATGTTAAACTTTAAAGAGCACGGCAGTCAATAGAATTGCTGTGTAAACAGGATATAAAAATAGAGGTGAGCGAATATCATTCGAATCTAATCAAATCGAATATTAACACTTAATTAAATAAAATTACTTTACGGATTTTATCGCGTTTATTTTACATTTTAAATTCCCGACGTTTCGAACACTTTCCAGCGGTCACGGTCACGGAGTACAGATAAAAAATAATTAATAAAAATTAAGATCTGAAAACCCCGCTTCAGCACTGGCAAGAAGACGCATGACATCTCAGTCTACCCCGTGACCACGGCCGCTGGAAAGTGTTCGAAACGTCGGGAATTTAAAAATGTAAAATAAACGCGATAAAATCCGTAAAGTAATTTTATTTAATTAAGTGTTAATATTCGATTTGATTAGATTCGTATGATATTCGCTCACCTCTATTTTTATATCCTGTTTACGCAGCAATTTAAAAAAGCAAATAATTTGGGAGCTTTCGATTTATCGGAGAACTTTCGAATCTTCGACTTATTCGATTCGGAACGAATAATTCATAACTTCAAATTATTTGCACACCTCTATATAGCAGATAATATTTTAGGGCGACGGGTGGATTTGTGACGTCTTACGCTATAATTCCTATAGATTCGTAAAAATAAAATCTTAATATTTATAAAGTAAAATATAACATCGATGAAATTACTTCTGACTTATTCCGTTTTTACAGCGGTTAATTACTTTTAATTATTCCTGTTCATATTTCGGTATTTTGCATCCCTTTGCAGGTACGACTCGATTGATTTTGAACAAAATTCTATATCATATAATAACCATTAACCAATTCTGATTATTGACATTTTTCCTTTAGGCAATTTAAATAAAATACACCAACAGAACATAAACGTACCTATACGGCGTTCCCTTGTTCATCCTGTCCATAGAGTCCGCCAGGAGCATCATGTCCTGGTACTGCAGCTTGGTCAAGCTGACGGACAGCTGTTCCATGTCCAGGTCCAGCACCACTTTGGGCACGCCGAACTTTGGCGTATCGCCTTCTGGTTTCGGGTTCAACTTCAGCTTGGCGGTGGCGTTGATTGGACCCAGTGCTGTGGATTTCATATATTATTTAAACCAAAGAATCCCACTTTGGCTGGTTTGTTTGAACACCACCAAAGCTATGCAGTAAAGTAAATTAGAGACCCGCCCTGGCTCCGGAGGGTGCAATGCTGATAACTGTAAACTATATGGAAAAATATAAATTTATATTAATGTAAATTTATCAGCGTTTCTTTATAATATTATGCCCGAGTTATACACATAAACCTTCCTCTCCAATCACTCTATCTATTAAAAAAACCACATCAAAATCCGTTGCGTAGTTTCTAGGATTTAAGCATACGTAGGGATAAAGGGACAGAGAAAAGACTTTGTTTTATACTATGTAGTGATGCTTAATGAGACAGGCCCATAGCAAAGGTACATATAGTGCCATCCCAATAAACTAGTTAATAATCATTTTTTTATATAGCGATATATCAGGGTATAAAGTTTGTGTCTGAGATCGAGTGTTAGTAACACTTCATCAATAGAAACGCTAAACGTTCGTTGGTAAAATTGTTTATTACAATTCGTTTCTTACTTCGGCTCATATACACGTTATAAAATATTGACCAAATAATATTTATACCCCAAATACTAACAATATTTATAAGCCAGTGGTTGCGAAGTTTTGGTGGCAATTTCATTATGCAATCGAGTCTTTATGTCCTGCGGCTCCGATCTCGAATACAGCTCGGTGGCAGGGTTCCAATAGATAGCTAGACCTTCCAAGTTTAGTATCTGCAATGAAAGTATTATTATACGTATAGGCTAGACATTTTAAGTACTGGAGGCTAGACTGAACTTAAATTGAAGAAAAGCAACATATTTCGATCGATTCTCAAACAAAAATATTATGAATTTGGACGGTTCATGAATATCGTAAAACTTTTGAGTTATCAACACAAATTTTAATCCTCATAGGAAGCATTATACCTATTATAACTCAGTTATACAAGTAGCGAATGCGATGATAGGATTTATGAAATATAATGATATTTACTTTTAAGACACAAAATTTAAATAAAATGTGAAGTCGCTAGGTGTTTTATGTAATTCATCATCATCAGCCTGTGATAGTCCAATGCTGGACATAGTCCTCACGTAATACACCCCTATCCATTAGGTGGTTTTGGACCGTATCCACGATGAACCAATGCGGGTTGGTGGGTGGACCGACTTTTTACATGCCCATCCGACGCATGGATCATCTTACTTTTCACACAATTGGGTGATCGGCCCATATTGCCCTAACCAACTAGAAATCAACAATAAAAATTTATTGAGTCCCCGCAGGATTCGAACCCACGACCTTCGGTTTCTAAAGCACACACCCATACCACTAGGCTACGGAGGCAGTTCTATGTAATATAATCTAGTATTTTCATTCTCATAACACTTAGACCCTATTAACAATAGCGTAATATTACAGCGTGAGTCTTAAAATAAACTACGGTACATAATTTATCACAGAAATAATTTATAAAAGACAGTGCAGTTAAAGTCACAGATTTCTAGTTTAACAGGCAAAATTCTAAAAATTATTCGGTACTTAGAGCAAGAACCATAAAACAAAATTTTAGATTACAATTCTCATATAATTTAAAATATAGTTATAAGCATTTACGTTGTCACAATAACTTGCTTTAACGTAATCCAATAGCTCCTTAAATAAACTTCGCCAGTGAAGCGAGTTGCTTAAATATGCTTCGTTTGCCAACAATGTAATGCAAGATGATATTTAAAGTCTTACGTTTGTTGTTTGTAGCCTAGTGGTATGGGCGTGTGCTTTAGAAACTGGAGGTCGTGGGTTCGAATCCTGCGGGGACTCAACAAATTTTCATTGTTGTTTCCTAGTTGGTTAGGCAATTTGAGCCGATCACGATGTCTGATAAGTAAGATGATCCATGCGTCGGATCGCATGTAAAGTCGGTCCACCCACCAACCCGCATTGGACCAACGTGGTGGGATGGTCCATACCCCTAATGGCTGGGGAGAGACTATGTCCAGCAGTGGACTAAAAAAAAATGATGATGATGATGATGAATACATTAAATACAATTGTCGTATAAGTAATATAATCCTTAAGTATATACAGTATACTAGCAAACCCGCAACCCCCCTTGTTGGTGGAATTTCGAAAAAGCTGACTTGTAAAAGGCGAAAGGAATATTCCTACCCAATTTAAGGTCGCTACGCCTTATGGTTCCAGAGATATTGTGATGAGTAGTATAGTAGAGTAGTATTGCGGTGGAAATCTTTTTATATATGTTGTTTCATTTTGCGCCAAATGATTTTATCTTTAGGAACCATTAGGAATGTCAGTACACTTTGATTTTTTAAATTCCAAGTCTTATTTCGCTCTAATGGTTAGTTGCTTATGATTTTTGCCGACGAAAAATTATTAAATATAATCTTTGTGCGCTCTTTAGATTAGCTTCAATAGACATAAACAAAGCCTTTTAGTGCAGATATTAATCTTCTCCTTATCTAAGGCAATTATTTGTGTCGTGATACGGTACAAACAAATTAATGGCTAACATCGAACATAGTAATATACTAACGATATAGTATATAGTAATATAGTAACATCGAATATAGTAATGATCGGTCTATACATTCACAAAGTAGAACATGATATTTTTCTAAAGCGAGTATACAGCAAGACCAAATGGTATCCATTCGTAAAACGCGCTAATTGAAACTATCCGAGGAATAATACACCAATCAGAAATCCTTTTCGTTTCAGAATGTTGCATTGTTTTCAAAGAATCCAGGTATAGATAAAGTGCTTTTCACATTGCAACACGCTAGTCTCTTTTGTGTTTTGTTGGAAACAAAAAATACTTCATATAAACGAAATAAATCCCAATAATGCTGAAAAGAACAAATAAAAATATATCCAGACCCATGGAACCCTTGTTAACAATGCAATCAGTAACGTTCGTTGTAACAACCGATGGTCATAGACAACAATTATGATATCACAAAATATCACCTTGAAAATCTTCGTGACAGCCTCCTGTATAACAGTCTGCTTCCAGTTCTCGTCTGTTGTATGCACGGAGAGATTGTGCAGAGGTTATGCCGAAGGAAAAGGGCGCCTTCGGGTTGGTTATGCTGTCCTCGTATCTTATATGGATATCGGTTATTTTCAATTGGACGTTCTTTATTATCTGTGTCACCAGTTTCTCGACGAACGTCTCGTCGAGTTTGTTTTCGTCTACGGATGTAATCAAAAAGTTTCAAATTATAGATGTTACGATGTGTTATCATGGATTTATATCGTTGAAGGTTCTCCATAAGAATCAGTTTTATAATACAAGAAAGAATTTTGCGAGACATTTTACAGCGTACATACTAACGAGAGGATTTTCAGACATTACTTCTTTATCTACTCAGCATTATACACATGTATTATATTACCTTTTTAAACACAAAAAAGGTCAAAACGGTAAAATAAAGAACATAAATTAAATATTTTTAAAGTATTATAGTATTCCAAATTTAAAAAGCGCGTAGATAAAAGTGTGTACATAATTGCACATGTATTTTTTTTCGAATTGTTATTTACGAAACATTAACACCCTAACAGTTATTGCCTTTTGTTATATTTAAATGCTTTTATTATTAATGTAAAATATTGTCATCTTATTACCATTTTAAAAGTAAAATGAACCGTACACCGTTACTCATACTTTTTCTTATTTAATTTATTACAAACAAAAAGTTTGCTTTGTATGTGTGGATCATAACACAATATACACAATCTATTACCATGTCTTGTATGAGACTGTATTTATAGATACAATAACAAATTGCGTCATAGCTATATGCAAAAGATAATTATTATCTCGATTGTAAGGGCAATATATTTAAGACATTATCAATGCGCCTTAAATTTCCTAAATATTATAAAATAAAATAACATTAAAAACATGTCAACCGGTGCGAAACGAAACGGACTTGTATCACACGGCACCTATTCACGATATGTTTATAAAAGATTAGACTAAAGCGATGTTACTTGTATGAAGATTTGAGTGCACCTGTTTATTGTGAATTTACTGCACTAACTGATAATTATATACCGTATAAGCATATGCAGTAATAATTAAAAATTACTGAGTTTTGTAAGATATCACGACTATTTGTAATATAGATGAACCAGCGCGATGCAGTTTGTGCCGCAAGGCAGAGTAGTGTGTAAACGTCAAAGGCATTGTAGCCTTCGACGTGACGATTCTTTTATAGTAACCAAAATAATGTCTCAATATGGGAAAGAACCTAAGCAGTTCCAAATGGTGTTTTGCGGCAAAATTAATCTAGACCTGATAAACAACCAATAGAAAAACCAGAAGTCTTTGAGCTAGAATAATTTTCCATTACAAAATCATTCTATTACCATTTTTTAGTAATTTGACATTTATATGGCGATATTCGACCAGCTGAAACAGTAACAGTGGGCAACAAGTTGGGACGCAACCTACGGAACCTACCTTTTTGCGCTTCTTTTTTCTTGGCCTCCTCTACCCTGGCCAATTCGGCCTGCTTCGCTGCCAAAGCCATCTTCTCCTCTTTCTCCGGATCATATTTGATCTCGGCGGTGGGGTTGACGATCAGAAACAGACGCTCAACGGTCGCCTCTACGGACGCGCCATACAGGTTCTTCCATGGTATTTTGAGCACCAGTTTGCCTGTGTACAAATTGTCCTAAGTAACTTACGTCATTAACCTATTAACCTATTAGCCTATTCACCTTGACATAAGACATTCGATGATTGCGAAACTAGTCGAAACATACACCGATTGGGCGTTAATGTTTACTATCAGTAGTATAGGTTCACTTTTTATAATGTCTCACAAAACTTTCAAATGTACAAATGTATCTTACATTTAGTACATCTATTTAAGATTATGATCACTAAGTTGAAGCGCAACTTTAAGTAATCTCGAAAATAAGTTTTCTAAGAAGATAGAATCGCGAAATCGTAAACTATTATATTGAAGATTTCGTAAAAAAGTTTCATCTAGTACAAGCATATTTTCATTTTGTACGAAAACTTAAAGCATTTTTAACTACACGGACTCTTTATTGTGATCAAAAGTGTCATTTATACTTTAATTTTAGAGTAAAACTAATAAGATGTAAAACTAGCATAATAATACACAGCGGTATTATTATTATAGTAACAACATAGATGATAAACTGCTTATAAAAACAGCGACGAAACATAAATAAAACAAGATATAAAAAACTATATATATCTTAAGTAAAGTTATATACATATATTATTGTCTTCGTGATTGGGTTACACTATATTTCGATAACGTTGGCCATTGACCATGGCATAGTTGGCTTATCTGTTTCGCACGGACTGTAAAAACAAATTCTAGAGTGTTGGATACTTTAAAATAAAAAAAAATAAAACTAGCTCTCAAGATTGATTGTTTATGATTCCATTTTTAAATATAGATCTACTAGAATTTGTCAGAGACAAAGCTAGGCTAATTTTCTGGAGCGCAGACCGTGTGGAAAATTAGCGTAGATTTATTATCACCGCATAACGCGAGGTCAAACCGTGTCGGTACCTATCGACCTTCGTGTGCGTGAGTCACTCAATAGTGTGGCCGATTTGAGGGCATGATGTCACCGTACCGACATTCGAAGAGTTGCATCAAAATATTAGACACAGGAGTGCCTTGAATTACAAGTGGTTCTATGGCGCAATTAGTAAAGATGCCGTGAGATGAATGCAATTGTTTGCAGGTTATGAAAACATTTGGTAGTACAATATTTCATCGTTGCCCCACTGAGATGAACTACATTTCATAATTTAAAACAAATCCCAAGCTCGCCCCAATGTTGTTTACGTATTAAATAATATTTGACAATAGAAAAAAAGGTTTTATTTTTTTTTTTTCAAAAAATAACAGTTAGATTTTACGTAGTTGGATATTTAAAAGAATGTGAAAATATTTCAACAATTCGTTACTAACATAATTTACATTTTGGACTAAATAACAAATCAACAAAAATTTTGACGAACAACATTGATATACGCAAAGCTACAAATTGAACTAGTTTTATCGTCACGTAAGGAAAACTGTGACGCTTGTTCTAGTAAGCATAAGAGCCAAATTATACAAGGTCAAAATAAAATACGGAAGAAATGTAAACAACGTAGTCCATAGCAACGAAGTGGCAGCATACGTCTATCGTTGTTATTGATAAATATATCTCGTAAGATGGAGACACTTGGTAGGTGGCAGGTCTCCTTTTACAGAAGGCCACCTGAGGCCTACTCTGTGTCGCAAAGTAGTATGTAAACTCTACTGTTGTGGTTCGTACGGCACCGTTGCCAGCGTGTTTACTGGGTAAACGAGACGTAACATCCTTACGTACGACGCCACTTTGTTAATATAGGTTACATCGATTCTTTTTTCTCGATTTTCCTTGGACTACATAAAGATGGAAAAATTGGATAAAAACCATGACTATGACTATATTTTATATATATATGCACAATATATAGTATATAGTGTACAAGGTGCACTTGTAAAATGGGAAAATATTTTTTATTTCACTCTACCTGTTCAATAAGTTAAAAGTTCACCTTATAAAAAATTGAATATAATTCAAATATTATTGTTTATGATTATGACATGATTAAATGGTAGTCACTAGTGTCATTATGAGACATATCTCTAGACATCTCTTGTTACATTTCTTATAAGCATATTAGTTGCCATCCGGCGAGTGCACAGAATGTTTTGCTGCTTTATTCAATCAATATAAGTAGTATATCAATATGTTAATACTATGTACATAAGGCTTTAGCATTTACCTACATCAAACATTTATATGATTCAGTATAAATCCTTATTAATTGAAGAAATAACATGTCTAAATTGTATTATGCAATATTTTTGGGACTAAAAAAGTTGGGTCCACCCTCTAACCCGCATTGGACCAGCGTGGTGGGATACAGTCTAAAACCCCCCTAAATGGAGAAGGCATGCATTAGGGGAGGTGTGTCCAGCAGTGGACTGTAACAGGCTGATGATGATGACCACTAAGCAACAGTCAAATAATAACAACACCATACATACAATGCATTAATTCCTCCTTTGCTTCAGCTCAGAAATAGCAAATAATGCATATTAAATATTATAAAAGATAATTCATTCCAGCAATGATAGGTAGTTTCAAAAATCTTTTTGCATTATTACTAGTGTTTTAATAAATTTCATGTTCTCACAATCTCTATATGAATTTTAGGCAAAAATAAATAATATAAATAACTTTAAAATATTATAGTCACTCCATTCATCTTATCAGTAAACAAAAATGAATTAAAGTACTTTATTAACACAACAATCTTAATCCACAAATTTTACAAAAATAATCTATAATTATTTATATTATCATGATTACTTATTTTGAATTAACTGCAGTTAAAATGGAAAAAAATAAGCACATATTTATAAATGTAAACATAAATGTAGATGAATGTAGATTTTTATAAAGATCATATAAACATTAAGCAGGTAAAATGAAACTATATTGTATTCATAAAAAAATGCCTACTATTTCGTAGCTATAAGATCTAATTTTAATCATACAGCTTTTAATTAAAGCTCAATAGTCAATGTTGTCTGAATAAGGCAATCAATTCTGAATATTGATATTCATATTTAAAAAGGGTAATTATAAGTACTATATAAATGATTTTACAATATCCATAAAATTAGGGCAGAAATAAAAATATAAATTTAAAGTAAAAGTGCATTTTATACATGTTTTTACGCAATAAAAACTCACCTAAATGCCCATAGACTGTTTGCACAGGGATGTTTAGTTCTTCTAAAGCATTTTGCTTTAATATTAAATTCTCTAAAACTACATCTCCTGGAAAAAATTAAAGAATATAAATAACAGCTTGTGTTGAAAAATGACATCACTCCAGCAAGAACTTACCGCCCCATATTCCTAACTTTAACTGAGACCTGTTTAAATTCTCAACATAATCGCCTAAAAATCTATTAAGCACATCGACAACTATCGATTCAAATACCATTTTTGTTTATTAAAAATAAATAATATATTAATATTATGATTTCTTATGTCATGGTAAGACGTAATATTGGGCACTATATATAAATTACAAAAACCACATAAAACGCAGCTAGGGAGTATATAAATGTATTATATAAAGTAAACAATATTATTTACTTGGGATTCATTTAAGTAAAACATTTTCTGATACCCGAAAATATCGCAAAAACAACGTGCACAGAACAACGCAAATCGCAGATTTAAAAAAGTTGTGGTAGGGTGATTCGAAAAACATCGATGCATCTAAAACCTTCGATGTTCACCATACGATGCATCGAATTGATCCGATGCTTTAAAACTTATTTTTCATCCGATATATCTATGTATTCTCATTTAACATCGACTACTTTAAATTTCAAATAAATTTTTAACTTTCTTATTTATAAATTTTAATGTCTGTTTGACTGCTAATACCCATTAATTCAATAAAAAAAATTACACAATACAAATTTAAATAGTATTTGGTCTGAATATAAAACTAAATACCAGTTGCTTAAACGGACTGAATTTGGATTTTATATTTATACATAATACAATCAAACAAACGTCGTGTTCTTTGGGTTAAACGAGTATAATTATGAGGCTGTGTTTTAGTTTCTTTTTTTGCAAATGTTTAAAATAATTTCGGCAAACACAGGATACAATTCATAAATTTGTTAAGTGAAAAACAACACGAATATTGTGGTAACTACGTGTAATAATTGTTATAGAAGTTATTCTTCTTTTGGCAATTTAGGGACAAATGATGAGATTAAATTTTTGCAATGCGAACGCTCACCATCACTTAAAACGACCCTGGAATAAATCTATAGTTTTTTTTATGATATTTAAATACACTTTACAAGTATTTCATTTTCTGAGATGATTAATTTACATATTGAATTAAATAAAATGATCAGTTTCTTTACTACTATTTTCTCATTTCTACTTACAAACGAAAAAATGCAGTAAATATGTGCAATTAATAAAGAAAGGTCCTCGATGTTGAAAAACATCGATCTAATTAACCGATACCTCTAAAAGCATCGTAGAAAACATCGAAGTATATTAAAAGTAAGCATCCCTAGATAGCGGGACTAGTGTGGCAGCAGAATATCCGATATACATCGATCCATTGATTCTACTCGATATTTATAATACACCGCATCGTTTTTTGTTTTTAAATTTGATAAAAATAAACTATTGCACTTAGGTTATATCGCTATTGCAATCAGGTAGCAGTTTTTAATATTGGTTATTAACTCGATAATGAGATTCGAAACTTGTTACAATATAATAGGTCACAATACATTCGGATTTGAGTTATTTTTTTTAATTGTCTTTATAAGGCATATACACAAAAAAAAATGGGTGCGTGTACTTATGTACGCGCGTGAGAAGTTATACTTCTTTGGCATCATTAAAAAAATAATATATTTAATATAAATTTAATAATAATATATATATTAAGAAGACGGCTTCAAACTGTTAATTTTGTGTCAGGTGGTGAGCGCGCGCATCTTAAAATTTCACTCTCATTATTTTTTCATAACGCGCCTAAAGAAGTATAACTTCAAAAAAAAAAGGTTTCCTGTAAAATCGGCATACGGGCGAAAATTATACGTGACAACGACTTTAATGGTAGAATGATGTAACAGGAATATTCATCGAACAATATCAAACATAATCATATATGATTATAATTTGTAGTATGTTAGACTTAAAAATTTAAATTGTATTTTATCATATTATTATCACTTGAGTAGCATAGTTAGACATCTTTGAATATCCATGGACCCAAAAAAATGTAATAAATAAATACAGTAACTTTTAAAATTTAAATTCAAAATGGCCTCTAAAAACTGGGAGTGCTGAACAGAGCGGGACGGTACTTTACATCAAGCCAAAAGCTTCTACTTTACAAAGCTCAGGTCAGGCCTCACGTGGAGTATTGTTCCCATCTCTAGGCCGGTGCCCCAAGTATCAGCTGCTTCAACTCGACTCCTACAAAAACGAGCCATTCGAATCATCGGCGATCCAATGCTCACGGACAGGCTGGAACCTCTAAGCCTACGGAAAGATATTGGCTCTCTGTGTGTTCTACCGCCTGTTCAACGGAGAGTGCTCAGCGGAGCTGTTTGTTATGGTACCTACCTCCCATTCTATTATCGTACTCTCCGTCACCGGACTAGAGTTCATCCATACCACCTGGAAACCGTGCCAACAAATACGTTACGTTTCCAGAGATCATTCATGCCACGCACTATTAAACTCTGGAATGAACTCCTCTAAGGTTTTTCCTTCGCGCTATGACATGTCTTCCTTTAAACGAGGTATAAAGAGAGTCCTTTACGGTAGGCAGCGCGTTGGTGATACCCTGGTATTGCTAATGTCCATGGGCGTCGGTGACCACTTCCCATCAGGTGGCCCTGACTGCTCGTCTGCCTTCGTTGGCAATAAAAAAAATAAAAATAAAAGTGCCCAACGATGAACAAAAACTTGGTTGTTTACAACCGATACATCGATGTATTGCAATAAAAAAAAATATCATTAGAAAAGTAACATTCCTATAAAAAGGTGACATTCCTTCCTTAGTTTTTGAAACTTTGGAGCGGTAGCGAAATTAGCAAAACTTTGTTACACTTTGAAATAGCAGAAAGAATACTGTAGGAACTACAAACTGAAGATGGCTTAAATGCATTAAATTAATAGCATTCTTATTTTCTAAGTATTTGAACGCTATTTTAAAGTAGGCTTACGCCACACAGGTACAGGTACGCCCTCACAAAAGTGTTTTTAAAAAAATGGACATGAGGAATGCCTCTTTGAGCACTGAGTAAGAAAAATAATAACATATATTTGGCCACGCACAACACCTGGATCTACCAATTAGAATGGTATGTAATGAAAATATTCTACAGCTAAACTAATTTTTATATTACCATTCAGAATCTGTAGCTTCTATGCTGCCCCTGTAAATCTAGTCGAAGACACTACAGAAGCATCTAGAACATATCCTCAGCAAGTAATCTGTGTAAAACCTCTAGAAACAAAAAGATAGGTATTATAGTTCACAAGTACAGAATCGAAGGGAGCAAGTGTTTACGCCAAATAATTTTATATAATTGTCTTATACCCAAGTGTTCAACTCAAATTTTGTATATAGTTAGCTAATCTATTTGGGCAACCACGATTCAGCTCACTAACGGGATAACTAGTGGCAGCCCGATGTGAGGTCTCCCTTCAGAGGACACTCGGAGCTAAACCACATAAAGAGATGCAGGTCTGGCACGCTTAAAGTTGTACAGCCCGCCTCGATCCCGCCGGCTTGTAGCGGTTTATTAGATAACCCCCCCTCAACTTTCAAAGGGCGGTAAGAGATATGACCAAGCTAGACTTTTCTTTTGTTACGGCATTTTTACCTCTGTGCTAATAGTTTTACGTAGCTATAGGTTGCATTGACATTTTGTCCCTTGCTCTTTAAACTGGAGGTCGTGGGTTCGTATCCGGCGGGGAAACAATTTTGTATTGTCTTTGTTTTCTGTTTGGTTAGAACAATTTAGGCCTATCACCAAATTGTCTAAAAAGTAAGATAATCCAAACGTCGGATGGATATGTAAAAAGTCGGTCTACCCACCAACCCGCATTGGATCAGCGTGATGGGATTCGGTCCAAAAACCCCTAATGGAGAAGGCTTGCATTAGGGGAGGCCTATGTCCAGCAGCGGACTAATACAGGCTGATGATAATGATTATGTAAAGAAAACAAATAATAATCATTTCTTCTAAGATTAGTGCAGCTTTAATGTTAAAAATTCCTTATGTTAAAACTAATCTGTTTACTGTGCATGTTGAACCGTGCGTGGTGCAAATCTATGCATTTTTAAATAATGTTTTGCGCTGCAAAAAGTAAGGCTGCGCTTTTTTGTGTGAAAAATGCCTGTAGAGTTTATAATTTCGGTTTATTTATATTATTTGAGGTGCACAATTATTAACCGTTAACAAATATATATCGTAACAGTATCCGGCGCAATGGGGTAATGTCCTTTATGTTCCGCTCCGAGTATTACACAAGTAACTGTAGGTGTCGTATCCGCTACTCTACTTATCGATGAAGTATGGTTTTATGATAAAAGACATGGCCCAAAGCCTTCTAATATATTACAATCACTTTTATGCATAATTCGTTTCTTGAAAAGCGGCTTTTCCTGTTTCATTTGATATTTTTTAACAATACGTTAAGCATTGTACATATTTATGTTGTGCAAGTACATATTTTACATTAAGCATCGACGGCGATCGTAATATAAGGCATCGCTGTATCAGCCATGGAAGGAAAACGTAAGTTTAAACTTTACACCGGATGTCCCCTTCTTCCACGGCTCCTTCGGACGCACCGCGGGTGGGCTGTGAACCGAGTCTCGGACGATAGGGAAGCGACCTAAGAAACATCCTCTTCTACCGTGACGCTACCTTGGCTCAGTTAACAGGTATAGCATCACGTCCTTAACCCGTCCCCAGCTCCCTCTAGGGTGCATCCAAAGCTTCTTTAGCACGATTGGAGCAAACTTACAGCCAGCCTTAAGCCTAGCTTCTAAAGCCGTAGGTTCTAGCCTAAGCATTACGACAAAGTGACAACCTCTGGTCAAACGAACGAAGCATGAGCTGTGTTAAATATGGACGTGCATCATCAATTTTTAATTTCCTTTTTCTCTCGCAGCTAAATTCGAAAGAGCTTACCAGGAAAAATTACTGCGAGTTTAAATATATTTATCTTTAATGAAATCATTCTTTAGGTATATATAGGAAGGTAGGTCAGGTATATATATAAAAAGTAAAAGCAATTTTCTGATTATTAAAAATTAAGTATAAATGTACATACACTAAACAAATGTTTCGTTAACGTCGATAATCGAGCGACTCGCCATCAAACAGTTTGCGATCATATTTTGACATTTACTTAGAAATAAAATCTTATTTCAGCCAAAAGCTTTATCTTTGCCGACGATTGGTATAAATACAATCATAGTAAATAATAACCAATGAGATTCCTTTTACACAGGAGGCACATAATGACAACACTTATTTTACAGCAGGCAGAGAGGGCACCTTTATAAAAATATGGTAATTGGCTAGTACTATAACTAAAAATTTTAAAAATTACGATAAAATATTTTTTTATTGTGTTGTCAAAGGACCTAGATTTTAACCATCTAATAGGGACTACAAACTTAATGTTATTATATGATATAAATTTTATCTTGCTTGAACTACGCGATCCTAAGAAAGTTGTTAGTAACACAGCAATGAAATTGACAGACAAAATACTAATCTTATAGGGGAGGAATATTTAGATTATACACAATACTTACCCTTACAAACTATTGGTGATGAAGATTCAATTCAAATTCAAATTCAAATATCTTTATTCAATATAGAAGTGTAACACTCGCTTATTGATTGTCAAGGACGCTACCACCGGTTCGGAATAGGACGCCTCCGACCTGAGAAGAACGGCAGAAAGAAACTCAGTCGGGCCTATTTTGTCATCTTTTAAAATAATCAAATATATACATATAAATTTTCTTATGAGCTACATACAGTACTATCATACGTATATTATACTTGAAAAGCCTGGAGCAGCATTCCATTACCAGGCTGTGTTATCATTTATAAATTCATTTATGTCATAATAACCTTTAACACATAAACGTTCCTTTACTACTTTTTAAATTTATTAACAGTTAAATTCTGAACGTTTACTGGGATTTTGTTGTAAAAGCGTATACATTGTCCCATAAAAGATTTACTTATTCTTCGCAGTCTAGTTGCTGGAAGAATTAAATTATGTTTGTTTCTAGTATTTATGTTATGTGCATCACAATGTCTACGAAAATCATTTCTATTTTTTTGCACATACATTAGGTTTTCGAAAATGTATTGAGAAGTAACGGTAAAATTTTAATCTCTGGGAACAATTTTCTCAGGGATTCCTTGGGGCCCAGGTTATAAACCGCTCGAATAGCCTCGTTTTTGGAGGACAAAGATCGATTAGTATCCGCCTGCACTTCCCCACAGTAGAATGCCATAAGACATTACACTGTGGAAATAGCTAAAGTATACTAACTGGCCGCTCCACGTCAGTTAATTGTCTGATTTTCTTGACAGCTTATACTGCAGAGCTGAGTTTATTTGACAGTCTATTAATATCAGGCTCCACTGCAATCTGGTATCTATTGTTATTCCCAGAAACACAGTTGACTCAACAACGTCTAACTTTTCCACATCTATAAACACTTCACATTTATTCGGTCTTATGCTTAGAGTCATAAATTTAATACATTTTGTCTTCTTCTGGTTAATTAGCTATTAGTTCACACTAAACCAGTGCGCCACTCTAGAGAGATTATTAATAACTTTGTCATTTAATTGTGTATGTCGTTTAACTTTAAAAATTAAGGAAGTAACATCAGTAAATAATACTATTGCTTCGTTTTTATTAATAAGATATGGTAAAACATTTATATAGATGGAAAAGAAAAAAGGCCCAAGAATAGACCCTTGTGGGACACCCATATTTACCGCAGCCCTGGAGATCTTTTACCATTCACGTCAACCCTCTGAGTTCGGTGGCTCAAGTACGAAGACAGAAGATTGAGGCAGATGCGATGGTTATTAAACCCTCTTAGTGGATAAAGATGTAATTGAAATAAAGGGCTGTCGTGTTGTCAGCCCTTGTACTATAGAATAAGATATAGTTTCTAAATTTGAAATAAATAATACTCTATGTAAGTTATTCTAAGTATGAGGGCATAAATTTTTTCAGCAATTTACGAGTAATTATTTGTATCATAACTTGCAATAAAACAATGTAGTTCAAATAGAATTTACACTTTATTAATGTAGTAATGTTTCATTGTAGAATACCAAGATGTTTTTTAGGGTTTTAATCATTTCAATTCTTACATAAAATATTTAAGAAAAACAACAAATAACATGGAAATTTGAATAAAAAGTCATTGCATCTATTAAGAAAACTTCAACATCATAACAATGATAAAGGCAAATATTTACCAAAGGAAGTAGACATTTTTTTAAAATAAAGTAGTGTGTATGAATGTATGTGGTAGGACTACACACGTTATTAATACAAGATCCCGTATATATAACAATGGAAAAGAAAATGTAAGATGGTTACTAACAACCATAGTCAACTTTTCCTTTTGAATGAAATAAATCTTAATTGTACTATGCTAGCTAGTGTTTTGTGACTGCAATGATTTGTTTACATTATGCTGTTAATTGGTTAATAGAGATGTGCGAATAATTCGAACTTGCGTACAACCGAATCGAATGTTAATTTTCCAACGAATAATTGGGATTATTCCAAAATTGCCGAATAGCTCGAATATTGTTGGTTACATTCATATATAATAATGATTTTCGATTCTTTTTGAATTTATCGAAGAATTTCCAATAATACTTAAAGAATTACAATTATTCGACAATTCGAATATTGATAGTCGATTCAAACGATATTCGCACAGTCTTATTTGTTAACAAATATTTACTTTGAATTTCAATGCAAGGTGGATTATTTTTTTATTTTGAAGAAACATGTTTTAAAATTATTGTAGTACTAAAACCGGATTTAATTCATAATATCTATAGCTAACTTATAAAACAAAATTAAAGAACTCTCAATGAAATGCATCTTAATACTAAAATGTCAAGCATAAAAAGATACACAAAGGTATTTAAAGTAAACAAAAAACAAAGTATAGATTTACCTTTCTGGAGTTGTCTTTAAAAAAATATTTCACTTATTTCTTGACACAATGTAACTATTATTATGCTGTTAGTTTTAACTCGGTTTAAAAAACACCCTTTATATATCAGATCATAACTTAGCATTTTTAGCAAATTTTATCATGTTATTTTTTCAATGTTATACACAATAAAATCTGTTAAAATCCTTTTATTTATAATGCTTAGTATTCCTATAAATAAAAGAATTACATGTAAGTTGCAGTATTTTTTGCAAAAGATTTGATAAGACTGCTTTTATATTTTTTTCTACATCATTTTCCATATCTGGCACATTAAAGACATGTTTTAAACATGTAAGTAAAAAATATAATACATACATATAAAACTATTACATATTTTTGACATTCACATACTATGATTATAATAACTACATATCACTGGGTATTTTTCATATTAATAATATAGAGAAATAAGCAGATAGCAGCTGTTAATAAATTTATATTGGAATCATCACTTTTACTTACTCTACAACTTTCAAAAGATGTTTATTCATTACGTTATTTCTTAATACCATTAACGTGGTTTCCATTTTCAATGACTGTTTTCTCTTCAGATAAGCTTAAAGATGACACTGACAGGTCATCTTCATCTGAAACATAGGAATTATAATTTAGATATTTTAAAAATGTACACATAATTGAACTATAATAAACTAGTGTAGATTTGTCTATTGTCTAGCAACATACTATGAGGAAATATAAGATAATGTTTAGGAAACAACTTATACAACATGAAAGTTGTGCCTTCTTTATAGCTTTCTTTTTACTTACATCTTAAAATAAACTGAACTTTTCTGTAGCACAAAATGTGGAAAAAGTGGGAAACACAAAAAGGTAAGGTCCAAATTATTTTTTATTTTAGTAAGTAAAGTAGTGTTTATTAAAATCACTAATAACAGTAAGACAAAAGTAAAGTATTTAGTTTATTTTTTGAGGCTTATTTTCAAAACTACTAGTAATTTACTCATTACTTTATTACTTAATTTATATATTTGGGTACAGACAGTACAAATGATAACTAATGATTCAATCATACGAGCTGCACAACTATGTGATTATAATGATTAACAAATTAAATCACACATTAGCCTTATTATTTGTTACTTCTTTAAGAGTTGCTTTGTCCTACTAACCTGACATTTATTTAGATTATGTTACTCTCAATAACAATATACAAAACAAAAACAGTGGTTAGAGCAATTTGGGCCGATCACCCAATTGTCTGAAAAGTAAGATGATCCATGCGTAGGATGGGCATGTAAAAAGTCGGTCCACTCACCAACCCGCATTGGACCAGCGTGGTGGGATACAGTCCATAACCCTCCAATGGATATGAGTGTATTAGGGGAGGCCTATGTCCAGCAGTGGACTATCACAGGCTGATGATGATGATGAATACAAAAACTGGTAAAAGTACTCTGAGCAATTCAGGTCATATTTCTAAAAAATGTTTCACAATTTATCATTTCAAGCTTCATTTAGATTGCAAGGAAAATCAATTCAAAGTAGTTGTAACTCAACAATGTAGCCATCACATCATCTTTTAATAATTTTGGAACTAAATAAAAAATTATAAGGTTCATAGTACAAATATAAAAGAGACACAAACCTGAGCTTACATCTGATTGGTTTCTGGGGCTGAGTCTACAACCTTTTGACATGTAGTTTTTGAGTTTGCCAAGTGATGCAAGTATTAACCTGCGAATAGATAGAAAAAAAATTGATTTAAACAATGTACATTATTAACCATTTATGACCAACTAAAAAATAAAATAGGTTATCATGCTTTAACATTATCGACTATTTGACAAAGTGGTGTAGTTTGCATTGTTATTAGTTTATTGCCTCTCATTGATTGACATAAAGTGATACATACTAATATTATACTAATATATCATTTGTATTATAGACTAAATATACAGTTAATACACAATATCTAAGATGTTTGCTAATTGGTTAGGACAATTTGGAGCAATCACCCAACTGTCTGAAAAGTAAGATGATGCATGCCCAACGCATGGATCATCTTACTCACTGTGCAAAAAATGGAATCCATGATATCTTAGATAAACATTATTATATGTCTTACAAAAGTGTAAAATTATATCTAATTTGGTTACCCTAGGAATGGCGGACTTGGAGATAGAGGTCTTGATAGATACTCCGGGTGGAATTGTACAGCAACATAATATGGGTGGCCTTCAACTACAGCGACTTCCATTCGTGTCTTGCTCTCGTCCTTGCCCACAAAGCGGAGCCCGGCTGTTTCGAGACGCTCAATGTATTCGGGATTGACTTCATATCTATGCCTGTGTCGCTCCTCTATAACATCTTTCTTGTATAGTTGTGCTGTAATTAACCATTTATCTATTTATTCAAATCTTCACATAACATCAATAGAAAAGTTACAAAATGTTAATCTTTAAGAAAATAAATAAGATATAGAATCATTTATAGCAATGGGTAATAGCCGTCGAAATGTACACCGCTTATAGCCGCTAAATGTTTACTGCGATTTGGTAAAGCAATATAAAATCATGGTTTCTAGGTTTTTACTAGGCTTTGGTACATTATTCTTAATAAAAGTATACAAATAGTATCTGGAATGTATGTAAAAATTCTTAGGCCGTTTTCATTGGTGGACTGTGTCAATAAATCAACTTATAGTGTTGTTTTAAATTTAAAATTTCCATGTTTATTTATATTTATAAGTTATTAAATTTAAGCATACATTAACAAATTATTTAGCGATTATTTATATAAACTTCAATAAATATGATTTATAATCACATATGTACTTTTCCACTTTTAGCAACTTTCTAGTTTTTACAACACAAAATATAGTAAACTGATATGACAAAAAAACTTACACATCAAGCCAGGTTCCAAATAGGTCTTGCGTTTACCCAGCCTCATGGTACCACCTAGGTTCCCTGGATGGTGCTCCGGCATGTCTATGACCAGTTTATCCTCACATTGGGGGTCCACTTCTGTGCTATTAGCGCCTTTGAGACCCAGAACGTTCCTCGCAAACTCTATCACAGCCGCCTGAAGGCCAAGGCATATACCTAGCATAGGCTTCTGCGTCTCACGACACCACTGGCACGCCTCTATTTTTCCTTCCATACCGCGCTGACCAAAACCGCCCGGAACTATTACACCGCTGGAGAGGTATGAATAATGAAATCCTTACGAATACTAAATCCAAATATTAAGATATATTTTATATGCTGATGGTGCACCTATTTAAATAAATTATAATTAATATGTAAATGACGGTTATTTAACCGTACATATGAATTGAAACGATTTCATGGACCGTTTTAGATTGGCCACGTTTAGCTGAGCGAAATATTTTTTGTTTTTAACGTGAAAATTACACGTAGTTAGATAATAACTATTTTACGTATTCTACCAATATTTTTATATTTTAGGTATTTTTTAATCGGTATAATAAAAGGAAGATGCTATCTAGCAAATCTTTTACTAATTGTTAATTCAGAAGTATTATTAATTGGCATTGATCGCGAACAAACAAAAAAACCTTTGTTAAATTCATTCTGTTACTAATTCAGATCTAGACGCAGTCTATAACATTTGATCAACAATAATATATCTAATAACTGACTCTTGGCTTTAGTCCACTAACAGCTTTATTTACCGAGGCAACAGCATTTTGGCTGTCAATTTATCTGTGAATTGAACAAAGTAATAAAGTTATCGGCCGACCAATATCGAATTATACAAGAGGTACGCTAGATTTCGCCGTCCAGATTATTCTTTCTCTAATATTGCGTATCATTATTAAAGAGTCGCTTTATTAAGAAAAGAAACCGAAAATATCTTTTATTCTTTATTCAACAAAGCGACGATACGGGCCAAATGTTCACCTAGCCAAGTTTTATATGTTTAAAGGGCACCATCGCTAGTGTATTTACTGGGTCAACGAGACGTTCCATACCATAAAATCCCATGTCTCGTGTTGGTTACACCCCTGGAATTGCCGTTGTCCATCGGCTCCGGTGAACATTTTCAATTAGGTGGCCCGACTGCTCGTCTTCCTTCGTTGGTCCAAACAAGTCTTGTATACGGCACCAATACATATCATCTCTCGTTTACCTGGTAGTTACTATGACCTGAGCCGAACTGTCACCAAGATGTCTGTCACTGAGCAAAACTCAACTAATGTCCTACGAAAGACGCCACTTCGTTGCTCTAAGTTAAATTTTTCACATCAATTCCGTCTTTTCTTTTGCTCACGTATAGAAATGGTGCCCATTAAACATACATATTATCGACTAAATTGACATCACAATGGTACATCCCTAGTTAGTTACTCATCAGAATCAACATCATCAGCCCGTGCTAGCATCAGCTAGTGCTGGACATAAGCCTCCCCTGATGCACCCCTTCTCCATTAGGGGTTTTTGGGCCGTATCACCCAATGGTCTGAAAAATAAGATCTTTGCGTCGCATGGGCATGCAAAAAGTCGGTCCACCCACCAACCCGCATTGGACCAGCGTGGTAGCATACGGTCCAAAATCCCCCTAAATGGGGAGGTCTATGTTCAGCAGTGGACTAACACAAAGTTGATGACGATGCGTCAGAAAACAACAGTAACACAGCGTCAGAAAACAACAGTAACACAAAGTTGTTTCCGCGGATTCGAACCCACGACAAGGACCGATTTTTTTTATTTTAAGAATAATATTTTAACAAAAACTTACAAATTTTAGCGTTTTCTATTGCCAGTTTCTGATAAAAGACTCACTAAAACCGATCTAAAATTCAATCGAATAGTGAAACGTGCAACTTACTCGCACTTACACAGGTCCTGCCACGCCTTGTGGTAGCTGACTGGGTCGTCGATCTTAGTCTGCCTCTCAAGAGAAACTGCCTCCACGTATGTCAGGTTCAACTTGTACCCGGCCGCTATGCAGGCGTGTTGTAACGCCTTTGTAACACTCGCGTAGCTGTCCTCCAGTTTTGTGTATTTGCCCACAAGCGTTATGTTCACCTCCTTGCGTAGATTCTCGACCCGTTTGGCCAAGTTGCGCCATTTTTGCATGAACCTGATGATAAAAGCATAATTAAAGACGCGATTGATGGTAAGTGACTTTGAAATTGTGGGAATATATTGAGTGAATATACTGTCTGAGGTTAGTCAGTACTAAAAATAATAATCTAATGTTCATCATCAGCCTCTGATAGTCCACGGCTGGACATGGCCTCCCTAATTAAATCCATTACGGGTTTTTGGACCGTATCCCACCACGCTGGTCCAATGCGGGTTAGTGAGTGGATCGATTTTTACATACCCATTCCGACGACGGATGGATAATCTTACTTTTCAGATAATTGGTTGATCGGCACAAATTGCCCTAACCAACTAGGAAACAACAATGAAAATTTATTGAGTCCCAGAGATTTGAACCCACGACCTCCGGTTTCTAAAGCACACGCCCATACCACTAGGCTACGGAGGCAGTTAATCTAATGTTATAGGAAGGTATTAATGGAATTTTAAAGATTTTAAGGGCAACGCCGTAACTTGAGGTTGCATTAATGTAGTTTTCAACTACAAATATTTATCACCGAAAATAAAGAAAAATACGAAATTAGTCAACTAAGATTTATCGTTACCGGAAATTACTTATTATTAAAATATTAATACAGAAATGATGAATTTTAACAAGCGAAACAACTAATGGGTCCTAAACTACAACATTTTGATTAGTAAAACGCGATGCGGATGCAATGCGACCGATAGACCACTAAGAGAATTGTTACTGGGTTAGATGTCTTTGTGTATAAAAGTCGATGCATTTATTATATTCGGCTTGTGCATAATATAACAAACCTAAAAATTCGATGGTTAATGATACAACGATCATCGGCCGTAAATATAAGACACATAAATAACGTTTTTAAATAAACAGTCTAAATATTTCAAGAAAATATTTGTTTTCAAACACAAAGACAGATATAAAATTTTAATGATACATAAGAGGTGTAGATAAGATTGCCACATAAATAAAAATGTAAATTGAATAATGTTCATTGACAAAGTCGGAAGTATGTCACAAGGAGGTGGATTAGGAAATTCTCGGAAGTAACAGATAAAATCAATGAACTCAATAATAACTTAATATGTTATCTATAAAAGTCTTTGCTGTATATCATATTGTAAGAAACCACTTGAAATAAGCAAGTATTAATGGAAATACTTATGACATTATCAATAGGAAATAACTAGAGTCCGACTGAAACTGTTTTTCCGGCCAAAACCGAAACCGAAACCGAAAGTTGGTTGTGGTTCAGTTTCGCCGAAACCGAAACCGAAACCGAAACTCACGTGATCAAGTATAAAATTCTTAAAATACTAAAATATGGAGCTTCTATGCCTATTATTTTGCTTTATTTTAGTCATGGAATGAAGACAGTATATTAAAAGTGTGGTAATCGTTTATTTCAGTTGCTAATAATATTTTTGTGTAATAAAATATTAAAAATATATAAATTTTTTTTCAAGTAAATATCTTATAGCAATATGAGATATTAATAAATAAATTAGTAATATTAAAACTAAGTATTGGTATTTTGAAATCTTACTAATTAATACTTTGGTTGTATTTGTAGTTCCGAGGGGAATTGAAAGTAAAATGAGATAGAATATAATGACTATGATAGCTTAATTATTTATTTTCTACATAATCTCCGAGTCTACCTACACACCAAGTCCAGCGTTCCAAGTTTCCAATGCTTCAATTCCTTTAAAAAGGATTGTCTTGGTCCTGCTAAAGGCCACCACGGATCGTTTACTTGTTATAAATAGTTTTAACACATGTTTTCTCTTAAGTATTGTATCAATTTGGAGAAAAGATGAAAAATAGCTAGGTGCCAGATCTGGTGAAGAGGGGGATGCTCAACAAATTGTACACTAGCATGCTGAACGGTGGCCATCGCAATGCCAACCTATGTGCCGGTACGTTGGCAAGATGAAACAGCTCGCCCGGTCAAAGTTTGCCGCTTTTTTATCATTGACGGTATTTCTCAACCTCGGTATTAAAGCTGCATAATTTGTAATGATGGTTCCATGCCCCAGGTAATCAAACAACAATATCACATGTGAGTCCGAAAATATTGAGGCCATACCCCGGCCAGGCCATATAATGGCCTCCTTGTCGTATCCGACAACGGCGACCTCTGCTATTTATTTCTTTGATGAGCCCGAACATGACTTGCAAATCCGATTTTGGTCTTAAAAGTGCGATCACACTACGTACAATAAAGGACTCCTGAAGTATTATAAGTGTATGTATAGGTGACCTTATGGGTTTTCCGAGCACACGCTTCGTTTCCAGATCTTTAAGACGAGACTCTTCAAACTTCTTAAGTCCAGTCTGAGTATCAACACGCCATATCGGCTTCGCATAGGCAAGCTCTTCCCATTAATCTGGTGCGATCTTGCAATGACTCAAGTGGCGTTTCAAAACGTCTTCATATCTTAGGAATTGACATCCCGGTTTCCTTTTTCCAACACTAAGTTCAGAATAAAACACTGCTTTTGGAAAACGGCGATCATCCATGCGCAGGACGTCCAGACCTCTGTTGGCATTTCATTAGTATAGCTTCCATGCCAAGCATGCCAGTGCGCCGCAGAACCTCTGCGTTGGATATATGGTCCTGCCATTTGATCCGAAGGATAGACCGCAAGCATTTAAGGTGGAAGGAGTCCGGCCTTCTAATATCTTTTCTATAAAGACACCAGGATTCGGCAGCATATCGTTCCTAAATAGGTCTGCTTTGTCACTAGACGTGCTGCCGAACCCCGCCTCGAATCGAGTCATAGAGCGACCACTCTCGTCTAGCCACCTACGTGCCGAGTGCCAACTAGAGACCAGTATCACTAAATTGGAAACTCCACCACCAGAACTCGATCGCCGCAGGGCTTTTGAATCTTTGGAATCCAAATAAACAAGATAGCAAAGGTCATCGGCGCGTGATTTTGATTATAGTGGACAATCTGCGCAAACCGCAAGCCCACTCTCTTGTCTTAGCCCTCTTGAGCCAATGGACCGCCTAGACAGTACGATTGACGTAGAGCTAAAGATGCAGTGGTTCGTTGGTTTCTTAATTTCTTAGTCGTCTCTTACGACACCCACGGGAATAGATGGGGAGGCAGTATTCTATAAGGCGCCACCTCAAGCCAAACTTGTTTCTTGTTGATTACTGGCCACGATGCAAGTCTGCAACTATGTTCGTCTTTCGTGTACGTTCTCCCTACTCGAAATTAAGAAGCCCACTTTGCGACAATTGATTATGACAGAGCAGTCTCTTCTCATGTTGCTTTTGAGCCGCAGTAAATCTCATGCGTTGTTAACTTTTATAACAGTGGTTTTAATGACAAGGTCGCACTTGGTTTTCTTTTTTCGAGAACATTTCACCACACATAGCAAACAAATGACTACATTCAGAAAAAAGTAAAGAGACTAAAAGATTTTTATTAACACAACAAATATCTGAGCTACACTTTCCAGTATTATTCGTATTTATTTTTTGGTTACCAAGGAGTATATATTTTGTCTCACTACTATTTGTTCCCTCCTCGTCTTTCTAAAAGAATCATAATTTCTTTTGTCAAACTTGTAATGTTTGTCTGAACTAAAATCGACTGATCTGAGCTCGATTGTAGCAATGATACATTTAATTTTCGCTACTATTTTGAAATTGAAAACATTTCTGAAACCAGTTTCGGTTTCGGCAAAAGTTTCGGCCAAATTTGGCCGAAACCGAAACTGCTGGCCGAAACTTGATTTTTGGCCGAAACTCGGCCGAAACGAAACCGAAACCGAAACTTCGGTCGGACACTAGAAATAACATAAGAACTAAGTGGTTGAAATAAACAAGGTCAATTTTTAAGTGACAGAATATAGATTCTGATACAAACATCACATTACATAAATGTACTTGATCAGTCGACGCAACTTCTTTTAAGTGTCTGCTAACAGAATGATTAAATTTGTCACGGACTATTCACAGAGGAAAGTAACCATTAAAAACGGTCTAGAATTATTAATTAATAGATGATCTACAAAAATGAAAAGCTACTTTTAATAATATACCTTTGTTAATAAGACATTTGTCTTTGTAAAATATTCAACACTATATAATAGAGCCAAATATATAACTGATTTCATCAAAAAATATCCATATCAGAGTAATTGAGGAGAAATAAAGGATTCTTACCTTCCCGGTCGTGGTACTGACATATTCAATTGAAGCCTCTCATTAAGATATTGGACAACACCCTGCGCCTCCATCAGCAAAGGCACATGATACACTGAGCTCAAATCATGAATGCATATGACCTGGTCAAGAATATGTTAAAGTTGTACAAAGCAATATACGATAGTAATTAATGAGTGTAGAAATAATGAAAATTGTTATAACTACTGATTGAATATATTAACGCTTTATAAATATATAACAATAGACATAATAATATTGGAATAAGTTTTTTATTTCAATTAAATAATATGCACAGAAATCTTTCGTTTTAATCTATAGTATGGTATTTTATCAATCTTTTGATTTATTAAAAGATATTACCTACAATGGAAAATAACTAAGCAAAAAGCAGTATTACTGTACTACATAACACAGAAATTTAAAATTTATTTCAATTACTTACAGTATATATTGAATTTATTTCTTCTGTTACTATACACACTTACACCAAAAATAAGCTATGTGAAAATGGTTACAATAATTGTACAATCGCAAAAAATGCCTGAGCTAAAAATTATATGGATATTAGCTACTTATATATTCTTCATTATTTAAAATTTAAATAAACAGCTGCATGAAATAATAAATGAAATTTATTCTTCATACTTGTTGCTTTGTTTTTAAAAAGGCATTTACATACACGTGATTCAAAGTAATCCCCTCTTCGCATCTGTTCAAAACAGATCAAATTTCTATTTAAAATCTAATACCATAAAAAATGTTGGCAAGAGATGATTTAAAAAAAGGAAAAAAATCTTACCTGGTCAGGTGCAACATGGCAAAAATTCGATATTTTCTCTTTACAGTGTGATTAATGGGCTTTTCGGATCTGCATAAAATTAAATCTGGTGACAGACCAAGTCCACGCAACTCTCGTACAGATGATTGTGTTGGTTTCGTTTTAGGTTCACCAGTTGCTTTGGGCTACAAAGTGTAAAATTTGTTATATATCTGATTTTAATCATAATAAAATGTCACAGGAAATAAATATTATATTGACAATAAAAAAAAATGCCAATGTGCATAGATGATTTGATTACATTAAAGAATAAAAAGTATAAAATTTTGTATTAATCAACCATCAATAAGATAATTAAAAATAGAAAATATAGATTATGGGCCCCAACAATTATTCCCTTAAATTGTTACTATAATTGATTTACTGTTTTTTTTTGAGTTAATAAACCAAATTGTACACAGAGAACATACAATATAAAAATAAATTGTAAAAATAATCTCCTAAATCTCACCATTGGCACTAATGAGACATGGGCACAGCAGAAGTTTTCTCTTTTGACTCTAAACTGGAACTGTCTGAATGCTTCGACAAATGACATCCCTTCAATGTCACCTATTGTCCCTCCCAATTCCACAATGCATACTTTTGGTGGAGTGTTCTCCGGTGTGACAGGGATATGTGCAACCCTTTGGACCCATTCTTGGATAGCATCAGTTATGTGGGGGATAACTGTTAAAGATAAACCTTGTTAATAATCTTCAATCCATAGTTACATTGAAAAGCTGAGTTTGTTTTGATACACTGATATTTTTTTGATTGTAATATTTATTAATTTCTATTAATATTGGTTACAATATGTAGTGTATAATAGTGGTCAACCTGCAGATTGCAAGTCTCATTCAATCCAAACTTAGCAACACTGAATAGAATACAAATTGTATTCTATGCATAACCTAAAGTTATTATTTTTTTACCTTTATTTATTCTTTTGCACAAAATAATATCCACAGGTGAGCAAAATACCTTAAGATGCTTGCAAGAAAAATGTATTATAATAACTTAAACCTTTTTTGTTACTAAAAAATCCTAAACTATAAACTTCAATGCAACATATTTCATTCTTTAAGCGAAAAATACAGCATGTTCATGTTAAAAAAAATTCAATACTGATTACCTTACAAATTAATCATATTTTCTGTATCTTGATTTAATGAGGTCTTATAGGATTACATTATGTTACATTTACAAAATAGTAATAAATTTCCTATATCTGACTATGTATAACATATCATGGCAAGTAATGATGATAATGTTTCTAAATTAAATTGTATTAGCTATGAAAAGTGAGGCATCGGACAGGACAACTAATCATATTTCGATTGTAAATTATAATTATAATTGTTTTCATATTTTCATTCATAATTTGCTTAGGAATTATTGTTACCTTGCACCGTTTTCCCAAGATAATCTCCACGTCTCTCACGTTCAATAACTTGTTGGTATATTTTACCAGTAGTTATATTGTTTTCCCGGTGCAGTGTTATGTCTAAAAACCTTTCGTAGTTGCCAAGATCAAGATCCACTTCACCACCGTCATCAAGCACGTAAACTTCACCTAGAAGTTAAAAATAGACGTGCGATGTTGTCACATTGTTCATTGCAGCCATGCGGTAATAAATTTTAAACAGAAACGTTATATACTCTTACCATGTTCGTATGGAGAAAAAGTACCAGCGTCGATATTGATATATGGGTCAATTTTAATGGACGTTACATCTATACCACAACTTTTTAAAATTGTGCCAAAGGAACTTGCGATGACACCTTTCCCTACACCGCTAATGACGCCGCCAGTAACTAAAATATATTTCATGTCCGGCATATTTTTTTTATTTTAGACTATTTGCATTGTATAATCTGAATATTTAGTTTACAGAGTTTATGCGCAATTGCAATAAAAGCACGCTAGAGGAACTCAACTAAAAACAATCACACATGTGCCAACGTCAAAATCGCACTGCTTTTTTTTGGAGTTTATGCATATGTACCTGGTAACATAGACCTTTAGGTCATATCTTATTTAGAAAATGTTCATTTTTTTGGAGTCAATACACTTCACTTCACAAAATTATTTAAATTGTATTTTTTATATAATTATAAATAGGTTTGTAGGATGTTGCATCTTTTAGTACAAAGTTAAGTGATGGCGGGAGGAAGGAACACACTTAAATGCACGGGTAACATTAAGCTAGCAGAAGTCTCTGAATTAGAAAACGTTGGCAATCAAAAATCATATGTTATGGTGGATTGTTCCCTCTTCTGTTTGACAGTGTATACATTGGCAGTGGATGTTTGGAACAATGCCAAGTCTTGCTAGGTGTGACGGCGCTGTATTGTGGCCAAATCTCTAGCTATTTATTGTTGTAATGAAATCTCTACTTTTAAAAGCTTACAATTTGTCGTACCATGGTTTAACAGGTAGGTTATCTTGGAGACTTCCATACCATTTTCCCTTGTTTTCCGGGTCTTTCTTCCACATTTCCGTCCACAGAGTGTAAATGTTTTCTTTAATATTTAGGTTACAACAACAAGGTTCAAGGCCTCCGTAGCCTAGTGGTATAGGCGTGTGCTTTAAAATCCGGAGGTAGTGGGTTCGAATCCTGCGGGGACTCAACAAATTTTCATTGCTGTTTCCCAGTTAGTTAGGGCAATTTGGGCCGATCACCCATTTGTCTGAAAAGTAAGATGATCCATGCGTCGGATGGGCATGTAAAAAGTCGGTCCACCCACCAACCCGCATTGGACCAGCGTGGTGTGATACGGTCCAAAAACCCACCCCTAATGGATAGGGGTGTATTAGGGGAGGCCTATGTCCAGCAGTGGACTATCAAATGGAACGCAAAAGGAGTCTGCAACGTCGATACTGTTTATAGCCTCACATGCAGCTTTGCAGCTTTTTCATTGCTAGTAATGCCTATATGTAAAGGTACCCACATAAAAGAGATATTTACATCCTTAAGATGATATTTATAAAATAGCTCTTTTGTTTTTTTCAAGATATAATTGGTTTTATAATTTACACAAATATTACTTATACTCTTTATCAGGCTTAAAGAATCAGTTAATACTAAAAAGCATTTACAGTTATTAATTACATTAATTTGCATTAAGGCCTGATGAGCAGCATAAACCTCTGCAGTAAAAATGGAACAGGATTCATTCAAAACAAACTTTGAGAAAACTTAACCTTTGAATCATAAAAAGCTGCTTGAACATACTTATTTCCTTTCCTACAATCAGTATAGATAGTGGAATATTTATAATTTTATGATAAAACCTGAACTATATCAGAGTTACTATAAACTGTGCTAAAGATAATATTAACTGGATGTAAAATGGAGTGATAACTGTTAGAACATGGCCAAAGAGAATGTTTATTAATCTTATATTTGTTATCTATCTCCAGATATATAGTGGACAAATGTGGTGTATAATTGATAAGACTGGTCATTATGGTTAATGATGAAGGGGGAGTAATGTTTAGGTATGGTGCAATTATTTTTATATTATTACAAGCTAATAATTTCAGACTGTATCTGAATGCTAGTAAAAGTCGCCTTAACTGCATAATTTTTGTCTCAACTTCCATGGCCCTTATGGGAGTTGAGCACATAGCACCTGATATTATTCTTAAAGCTTTATTCTTTAACTTATCTATTTTATGTACATGAGAACTATTCACATTAAACACAATACTTGGGGTCTGACCCACATGAAACTCCATGACATTTCCTAATATTGATATGTATTTGTTGAAGCAACCAATAATATAACATATCATTATATTTTACACATGCTGTCCTTTCATTCAAAAAGTTCTATACCCATTTGCAAAGTTGTCCAGGTATTCCTAGTCCTGACATAACTTTCACAAGTATACCAGGATCTGTACTATCAAAGGCACCTTTAACATCAAGGAATATGCAAACAGTTTGTAAGTTTTTGAAGTTACTTCTTATACTTCTTTAGGCGCGTTATGAAAAAATGATGAGAGTGAAATTTTAAGATGCGCGCGCACCTGTGACACAATATTAACAGTTTATAAAAAAAACGGTAAAATGGACCTTATTACATAGTGATAAGGTTGATTTTTGTGTAGTGATAATGGAGTTGTCGTTTTTTATTTGCGATAGTTGTTGCATAATGTGCTCTATGAGTTAGGATTAAGGTTCGTTTTTGGTATATATATATATATATTATTAATAATATATTATTTAAATTTATATTAAATATATTATTATATAAATATATTAATTTTGTAATGATGTTTATTCAACTTGATATAATGGTAATATTTTTATTCATTTAATATATCAACATTGTGATTTATCTATGTAATACGTTTTAGATAAGCGCCATCTAGTCACACATAATCAAAGCTTCAGATTTATAGTACCGCTGTACAAGTAAGCCAACATCTCTTAGGAATTCTACATTTGTAAGCAACAGATGGCGCTGAACTACCAGTTATATGATATATCAAAGTACGTCTTTGAATCCATAAATTTTAATTGAATTATTTATGATTAGTTCTTGTAAATCTATCATCTTTAATTATCTTAATTATTTTTGATTGATATTACTTACTATTTGTGAATATTAGTGAAAAAAATTGTGCTTATATACTTTTTCAAGTGCTCCAATATAATTGAGGTTAACTATCCGTATGTATTATTTATTGATATAAATTAAAATACTTTTATTTAATATAATTAACACTAAATATTATTAAATTATTAATGTTAAATACTTATTATTGGTTATTTAATATTCACAAAATAAAGAAATAAATTTAATAAAACATTTAATAAAAAGTTTGTGATAAAAATTAAAATTGAACATCAAATTATAATATTAATTTTTAATATTTGCTATTAAATTGAAGAAATAATAAATATTTATGAAAATATCTAAATAAATTTAATAAAACTTTTTGATAAAAATGATAACTGAAGTTCCGATTCAGATACTATGGAAGTGGATATCATTTAATTAAAAATACAATTTGAATAATAAGACAATTTATTTAGATTAAGTAAGAAAATATATTTATTTATTTAATTTTCAAATTTAAACTGAACTTTGTTGATTATCCTTTTCAATCCTTCTATTATTTTATTGTAATTAATTATTTGCATGCAATTAAAAATATTTTTTAATGATGCCAAAGAAGTATAACTTCTCACGCGCGTACATAAGTACACGCACCCATTTTTTTTTATTTTCCATGTTTCAGATCAGATATTTAAGAGATGAAACTATTAGCACACAGCTTCACCCTCGTCTAAAGCCATACTGAACATCTGGAATGATGGATTTAGCTTCAACATACCAGCCTAGAGGGACTTTAACAATTGTTTCAAAAATTTTACGAAGACAATGATATGGGTCTATATGAACTAGCGTTTTATCTGGTTTGAGTATTGGAATAACGCACTGAGTTTTCCATGCCTGTGGAATCATCATTATCATCATCACTGCCTCCGTAGTGGAATGGGCGTGTGCTTCAGAAAACGGAGGTCGTGGGTTCGAATCCTGCAGGGACTCAACAAATTTTCATTGTTGTTTCCTAGTAGGTTAGGGCAATTTGGGCCGATCGCCCAATTGTCTGAAAAGTAAGATGATCCATGCCGACACTGGATCATCATTTCTTTGATGGGCATGTAAAAAGTCAGTCCACCCACCAACCTAATGGATGGGGGTGTATTAGGGGAGGCCTATGTCCAGCAGTAAACTAAAACAGGATGATGATGATGATGATGACCGAGTTTTCCATGCCTGTGGAATGCATTTGTTAAACCGAAGTAGATCTAGGATATCTAGAAATAATTTTTGAAACAAGTGATCTGCATTTTAATTAATAGGTAAGATTAGTCATCCTTACCAGGTATTGTATTAGGCCTAGATTGTAAATGCTGACCATGCAAAGGGGTCAAGTAAAAATTTTGAGTTTTGACTGTCATTGTTTAAATCAAAATAAATATTCACGTTACTAGTGTCACTTAAATTACTATTATCTGTTAAGTTATCCAAAAATGAGGAAATGAGTTCATCTCTGTATGACCTATTTCCAGTTTTAACACCTTTAAACATTTTAAGTAAATTCCAAATCTGACTAGTGGGTGTTGTTCTGCTGAAATTATTAGTTATTTTATTTCACCCAATTTTTTTCTGTTCAGCTGTTTGTTTTTTCTGTCTTTTTTTTTATAGTTAATATAATTCTCTATGCATAGTACATTTCTATATAATTTAAAAGTATTATAAGATGCAATGACACTATATTATTCTACTAAGGTGTTGGTAATCTGCTTTTAAAGCTACTTGACTTTGTAAGTTTAGGAATTGTCACAGTTTTTATTATATCCAAACAGGAACAGAAAGTATTCTAAGTTAATAAAGAGTCATCTGAATTTAAGAAAAAATTTTAAAAAAATTGTTCAGGAAAGAGTGTTATATTTAGTCCAATCTGCCTTTTTATATAAGAATCTATCTACTGGTGAACCAATGAAATACTTATCAGTAGTTAAGAATATTTCTGTTATTGTTGGGTAATTAAAACTTCCTATGGCATCATCATGGACAGACCATTCCCTCATAGATGCAATAGCACTGATAAAAGCAGAAGGATTTCGTCTTAGTTGTCCATAATATTAAATAAGCTATGGCCTCGACTCTTACTAGCTTGTTGTGTTAATAATATATAAAGGCAATAAAATGATTAATATTTTCTAAAGGCAATAAATCATGCTGTGTATTTATAGGCTTATTTTCAGAATTATATACAGGCTTATTTACAGAATTATATACAGGCTTATTTACAGATCTATGTACAGGCTTATTAACAGAGTTATATACAGATTTATTTACACTTTTTTATACAGTTGTTTTTGGTGTTGGATGTGGGGGAAAGTCATTGTTATTTACTTTTTAGTTAAGGTAGCACTTGCATAAGTAGTTTCGGATTCCTAGATCTATGGCTAAATGAGGTCCATTGCAATTAACGCAGAAGATTACAGTGGGCTTGTCACATTCTTTATACAGATGCTTACCTCCACAAATAGAACATTTTTGTTTACTATTACATATTTTGGCTGAATGATTAAACTTGAAACATTTAAAACATTGTTGTACAGGTGGTACTTAATTAAATACTCTATAAGAAAATAGGTCATATTGTACATTATCTGATAATATGTTTGATAAAAAAGTTATGCCCACAGTTTGTAAAAGAACATGTTAATGTCCTACTTTTTTGGAATATGTCCAAACTGCAATAATTTCCTACTGTACAACTCTTTGTTTGAGATATTTGCTGGAACAAATCTTAATATTCCTGTTTTTTCTATGTGTGCAGAAGAAATGAAAGCCTTCATTTCATGTTCTTTTTTAAAAATGGTGTATTATAAATAAAATTCTTTGCTGTATTGTACTGTTTAAAAATAACAGCGATTTTATTGGCATTCACTATGTGAATTGCCGTCACACCTTTAATTTGTGTAGCGAATATGTGATTTAAATAAATGGGGCTCATGTTGCCCGGTTTGTCCTTATTGATTGCTTCAACAAATACTTTAAACTCTGCATTGACCGTTATTTTCTTGATAAAGTCCTTTATAGTTTGGTTTGTAAAAAGGTAGATAAGAGTTAAGATCACTATCACAATCCTCAATGCGAGTCCTTTTATTTGAAGACGACGGGTTGTCCTCACCCCCTTCATTTCTAAGAGTCACTGCTTCTTAATTTTCCTGTTTACACTTAATTATAAAAAAAAATAATTGAAATTAAATTGAGAAAGAAGATTAAATTACGCGCGCGCTCTATTTGAAGTTCCCCAATCGCACTGCGTGCTAGAGCTGTGCCAACCGTATGTATTCGGTACTGAGCAATGGACGCAATGTACGATATCTAGTATCACAATGCGAAACGTTACCCACGAATCAAGTTCGTTACTCGTATATTTTGCACTTTTGAACGACATAACATCAGTGTAATGTGTTTACTGTACTTAATTCAAGTCGTTTTGTTTTTTTATTTCTTAGTTCATGCTAATCGTTAATCACTTTTTATATAATTTCCAGTACTATAATTATTTTAACGCCATGAATTTAGTTCATTGAATTATTAAAAAAATATTTTTTGTAATTAATTCTCTTTTGTATGACATTGTTTTTAATTTTTGAATCTGTTTTTTTTTGTATTTTAATTAGAACTATACACTTCATCTAAATTCTATAACCAACTTTTACATTATGTTCTTTATTTAATTTTTCAATTTAAAGTTAATTATCATTTATAACTTCATTAAAACTAAAATAGTATTATTTAATTATTTTAGGTTTGTTTTTTCTTTTATTTACGCGATTATTATACATATCAAATCCACTAATTTACGGATTTTTCGTGTTACTTAAATATATTTATTCCCAACGTTTCGGATTCTTTCAGCATCCGTGATCACGGGCAGACTAAGTTGGTATATGTCTGTATCTCTATGTTTTGAAGTAACCGTCAGAGTTTTTATTTAAAAAATCAACATATATTTCGTTTTCTTAATTTTGAATATTGGTTTGACAAGAAGTACTTATGTTGTCATTCGGTTTTGTAGTTTTTATACTCTGCGTTTAATTTTTGAAATTATTGGATCCCAGGAAGGTGGCATACTAACCATCCTCTCTATTAAAATTTGGATATTTTTTAATTTCTATTGCTTCCCGAATCATCCTTGGTATAAATCGATGTGATTGTGGTCTCTCTTACATTGGACAAACAAAAAGACCAATAAGAACCAGAGTAAAAGAACATATAGCTGACGTTAAGTACCGATGCTATAAGAAATCTGCAATTTGCGACCATGTTCTAGACAAACCCATTCATTATATTAGGTTTAATGAATCAAAAATACTGGCTAAGGAACATCGATTTATATCGTTGATTATAAGTTTTTTTGATAATGATGATCATTAAACAAATTACTTTATTTACATTGTTTTACATGAAGTACTAATAAATATTTTTATTTACTTTTCAAACACTAGTTCCCTGCTACATTAGAAATATGTGTAAAAAAATTTATTATCATGATTCGAGAATAAAATATAAAAAATTGTTGTAAAAAAAGGTCAGTAAAATTAAAACATTTTTACAACCGCAAAAACCTTACATTTGCCTCTTTATAACTTTTAATTTCATACAACAGGTTATAAAGACAGTTGTCAAAGTTGCGTGTGTTTTTAGGGACGTATTTACTAGTAGTATCTAGAAACATAACGCTTATTAAAATGCCCAAATACTATTGTGATTATTGTGATACGTATTTAACTCACGACTCGCCTAGTGTCAGGAAAACGCATTGTACGGGGCGAAAACACAAAGACAATGTAAAGTTTTACTACCAGAAATGGATGGAAGAACAAGCTCAGCATCTTATCGACGCTACAACAGCAGCTTTCAAAGCAGGCAAAATTGCGCAGAATCCATTCGGTAATAAAGGTGCCGCTATACCACCTCCGTGGGATCCCTCTGTTATGGCCCCAGGTGGACCCAGACCACCAGTTCCCACACCTGGGGGACCTCCAGGGATGCTACCACCTCCAGGAATGGGCCCTGGAGGACCAATGGCGCCACCAATGATGATGGGTCCTCATGGACCTATGCCACCAATGATGGGCATGAGGCCTCCTATGATGGGACCTTTAATGGGACCTATGGGCCCCATGGGACCTATGGGACAAATGAGACCTCCACTGATGAATGGACCACCTATGAATAAATAGTGCTTATATATTTATATAAACTATAAGAGACATTACCTAAAAGTGTTATGTGTTATTGAATATCAATATATAAGAGATTGATCTTATGTGTTTTTATAAACAAAAAACTTGCTTAGATACATTAGTTTTTAAATATAATGTGAAGTTTGTCCTTAGTTTGATTGTTATAGCTAAAACACACAACCCATTAATAAAAACAAGGGGAAACCCTAAAAGATGAAAAACAAGGTGTTGATAATTGTACTCATAGCAATTGCACTCTAAATTATAGCACATTTGAAAGTTTCATTCTGATTGAAATTTAATGGTAATTTGATACTTTACTTACCAACACTTTATTGCTTCAAAAGTTTCTAATCCTATAAAGTTTATGAACAGCTACAGACATTCAGTTTTACAATATAATTTTTTTTAATATTTCTGGTTACATCTATTGACTGCCTCCATAGCCTAGTACTATGGGCTGGCACTTAAATTAGGGCTGTGTTGGGGGAATGTTGTCAAATCCTGTAGGGACTTAACAACTTTACGCATTTGATGGTAATGTAAAAAGTCAGTCCTGTTTTTTTCAGTTGTTTTCTCTCTGGTTGTGTTGGTTATCCAGCCCATTAAACTATGAGAGTGAAGGAATAGTTCTCCCCATGTTTGTGTGTTCATTTGTGTACTATATCTCTTGCATGGTTGCCTGTTCTCCTATTTAGATCAGCTGTAGTAGTTGAAATCAACTAAAAGAACTTTATTGTGGTTAAATGAAATCTTGTAAGTACAGTATTCGCTTCTACTTAATATTTCATTCTTTGGAATAATAGACCAATACTCAATACTATTAAGGCTTGGAAATGTTAACAATCAAATAACAAAACATGGACGAAATCTGTTTAAAGACCATTCAAATCATTCATAAAAAAAATTGTAAAATATAATCTTTAACACATGACATAACTTGGTAAAACAATAATTTTAGATGAATTTGTAAAATAAATAAATACCCGAAATAAAGTTTCTGTTTTATTACAATTCAGTGGCAATATAATTTTTTTTAGTGAATTGATAAATACAATAAATTTCTTCATTCACTAGGCACATTTTCTTGAGGTGCAGTTTGTGAAGGCAAAGATGAAACAATACAGTGATTTGTTAGTATGAATGTTATAATGATATCAGCTATAAGAAGACATATTGTGACTAATGGCAGTAAAGCATTTAAAATAAATGACTTTTTTGGATACACTATTACTTGTAAAGCGTTAAATACCACAACTGCCAGACATATTTGGAGAATGCAGCATGCAATAATTCCATACATTTGCAGAAAGTTTGATGCATATTTCTTTCTTAGACCTCCAATTACAAAGAGGCCAAGGAAAATGTATGTACTGAATACAGTTACAGGAGCAATTAAGGAGTGGGATATTCCCAAACTCGGTGTGGCTATTTCATTAATCAGGTTTGCAGTATTAAGCACAATTATCAAAAATCGTATTTTAACAGAACAGCTTCTAATATTCATTGGTTTTTAGCTAAATATAATATCGCACTTCATGTGATTAAAACCCACGATTAATTATTAACAAACACATACTTAGTTGTATTAGGTTTTATTTCAATGCAAAAAACACATACCTATCTCTTTTACTGATTTTCTATCAAGAACAATACAGTGACCTTTTCATTTGTCGAAATCTGTCAGCCATACTAAGAAGGACGCAACAAAATAGTTACGTTATAATTTTATTCAGATAGAAATTAATTAAGTTATTGATTGTATATTTATTTCAACTTTATAAAAGAGAATACAGGACAGTCATAATCTATCTTAATACATCTGTGTTATAATAATAAAATAGAACTACTGCCGTGCGATGTTTTTAGATTCTGATCCCGTCAGTGTCCCAAAAATGACTTTTAACACGAAAGTAGCACTTGTACCTCCAAAACATATCGGAATTCAGGGAATCGATACGAAGAATAGACGGAATGAATGTCCAGATTGATCTTCATACAGAAGTTTATAAGATGTTCATTTTCTAGGCAGGGAAATAAATCGAGCAAACAGCATCGATGGGGTGCTAATAAATTTGGGCAGGCGTCTATGCATTTATCTCTTATTAAAAATTATATTTAAACATGTTTAACGGTATCCAATGTACTTCAAATAGGGCCAATTGTAGACTGTCAAAGTTAAATCTCTTCATAAAAGTTTTTTAATTGTGTAAAATGTAAGGATTTTTGATTAAACGATGGAGTTAAACATTTTGTGAGGTTTAAATGTCCGGGCACATTCTGGGTAAGTACATAACTTTAGTTATTATTTCTAGTAGTGGCGAGTCAGTGCAGGGCATGCAATATCAATATACGTTGTAATATTCAAGGATAATCGCTATGTCTCTTTATGTCGCTTGATGGCGGGAAAAGTTGTAGCGTTTCATATTGAGATTTACACCATTATAATCATCTGATTGCATCAAAGAAATAAAAAGAAAGACATTTAACTATTTTAAAAAAACCAGTGTCTGCTGATGCCGCAACATAAAAATTGATAAAACTTTCTTCAAGTTTCATTAATTTCTCACCCTTGCCGATAAAATATTTTTCGAAGATCTGCTACACTATATATTGGAAGAAATACTGGCCATTGTGGTCGCACCAACTTTTCAATAGCGTCATATGAGGTAAGGGATAAATAATATTACCAAGGATCATTCAACACGTTTATTTAAAATTATCTTTCGAATAACTTAAAAACTTTGAAAAATTGAAAACACTACGTTTATAGGTACAACCTATCGTGTATATTTAATAAATACTTACATACTAATTTGTAACCATTGAATTATATTAATATCAGTTTATTCTGAACAAATATTGGCCCCATTAGAGCAATCAAAGACATTAAACAAAAAACTGAAAAATTTTGAGCTTTGAATACCATTTGAGGTAAGTATAAAAACACTGGTTTTGAAAATCCCTTTCCGTGCGTCCAAAAATGACTTTAAGCAAGAAAGACTAGATTAAAGCTTCTATCAATTTCATTGCTATATGTACAAAACAGGTGCTAACAGAAACTGTATTAAGCACCGCCTAATGCGTTTTACGAATAAAATATCATAACGCGGTTTCTAAGGTAGTCGGTGAGGTTTTTCCTCTCTCAGGTGAGGTTTCATTTCTTAGGGCTTTCTGGGAGCTTGACGGTCCAGCCGATGTGGGGCTCTTGAAAGAAGTAAATTTAGGAGGGGATGATTCCGGCGAACTGTTGAAGAACTCTGCCCGTTTCGCTTGCAATAGTTCCGATCTCGTTAGGCTTTGACTTTTATGTTGATCAGCGCCTAGTGGGAAGACACCATGATCGATGGATTGTGGAAAATCATTCTCAACATCTGGAGCGCTTTCTGTTATCGGTATTAAGCTCCTTCGTGCGCCGAAATGCTGGTTAGTAGTAATAGGAATAGTTTTAGATGGGTTTATGGGTGAAGTATCGTGTTTCTCGCCCGAGCTGTTGGAGCTTTCATCCTCGTTGTTCGCTTCTGGTATGGGCGAAGACAGTACGTCCGATCTGGGACTTGAGAAACGCCACTGCGATTTAGGCGAAAGCAATATCTTTTGGGTGTTTTTATGTTCTTTTATCAGTGCACCCGTCCTCCCCGGCGATGAAGGTTGGTTATTAGACTTCATAACCTTCCTATGGTTATATGTTTTTGGTGACCCGCTAAGGTCGAGTATATTTATCTGCGATCGATTTCCAGGCGGCGTCAAAGGTGCGTGGGTCTTTTCCTTAGAAAGTTTTAACTGTTCCACTGCGGACAACTTGTTAGACTTGTTCTGCGGACTAAGTGTGTTAAGTTTTACGCTGTGTTGCAACAATAGTTTTTTGAAATCCAGCCGCGATGTTTGAGGTATTGGGCCAAATCTATCTGCACAAGTAGTACTCTCCGGTTTTTGAACGGCTGTAGGTATTGTGGGGGTTGTAGTCACAAGTTGTCTTTCAGTGAGAGACCATCGGCTTCTTGGATCACCTAGGTAACCAGTTTCTGGGTAACGTTGATTGCCTTTGTTGTACAAAGACGTTTCAGATGTAACTGGTGACAGACTTAATGTAGACAAAGCTGGTGATTCCGATCTTTCGGGTCTCTTTGATGTTCAGTTTCTTTTTACTCTTATGAATAACGGCGTACAGTTCTTCGTTTGTCATCGTCGATTTGACAGGTGACAATAGCTTGGAGCCGATGTCGATTATATTTTCTTTGCTAGTTGGCGTGGAAGATTTGAAGGTTCCAGTATTTCTTGGATCTATAGGCGAGACTTTTGTTGTATCGTTGGTATTATTGCGTTGGTCCGCCAGAAGATGGACATCGGCGACTGTTGTGTGAGTGAAGCGGTTGTTCCCTTTATTTTGTTCGACGGAGGTTCTATGAAGGGACTGATCGAACTGTCCCCTTTTGGGCAGCGTCCAGTATTTCGGTTGGCCTCTCTGAAATGCATTATCGTAATCGACTACGCCATGTTTACCACGAAGGTTGGCGGTGAGCTGCCGGTTGAGTGTTGGATTTATAGCGTTCAAATCTAGCGTTGGTCCATTATCTGGCAGTTTTTTGGTGGCACTCGAGAAGGCTTTGTCAGCACTGGAATGTCGATAGCCTGGAAGCGCAAACAATAAATTATAATTTTAAATCTGACCAAGTAATGTATGTTTGTTTGTCGTATGATTTTTAGATTTTATTAAGTTGCCAGTACATTCATAACATATTTACTAATAATTTTCTAATTACAATAGATAATTTGATACCACTTCCGATAAGCCGAGCCAAGTTAACCTCAATGTGAATAACAACAAGTTTGTTGATTTATTGACATAAATACACAAGTAAAATCTACGTTTATACTTAAATAGTGCATGGTTTTACGTAAATAGCGTTTCAAATATAGGAAATACTAATAGGTATAGGTATATTGTCATAAGTTAATAACGCAAACATCGCAAATATCGGTTTTAGTGAGCAATATACATTACGAGCAAAGCATTTCACCATTTTCTTATATTGAACACAGACACATATGCACAAACTATAATTTTAGATCTTAAATAAATTAAAGGTTTTAGAGTGAAAATGTAAACATATAAAAATTGTGTTTCTAAATGGTATTATACAGTGTCGTGTCCAATACATATTCACAAATTAAGCACTAATATTAAAGGACATTAAAAGTATTATTATTACAACATTTAACAATTATTAATATACATTTATCGATAAGTTATATATTAATGTCATGGCGTAAAATATAAAAAGCATTAGCTGTTTTGGTACTAAAACCAAATAACATAAGGAATACGTTACAAAACCAACGTCAAAAAGTCTGTCCCTCGTATTACTTAAACAATTTGTGGTGATTAATGGTGAAAACAACAAAGATTTTAATTTATTTCATTAAATAGAATAGCTATGAATAAAAAAAATGATTATAATAACTACTACGACTTAAACGATATAGCTATAGATATTTATGCACCAAAGCAATATAATATCCAGGGCCAGATTTTAACTAGAACTTTACTTAATTCTCCCCTTAGGTAGGCACCTGTATAAAGTCGTTTCAAAATTTTGCCGCGCTGGGCACTTGCCCCGATAGCCCCTAGTGTAAATCCACCGCTTAAAACCGTTCTGATTGGTTCTTGTTGCCAAACGTCAATCACCACGTATTGTTTGACTAACACGTTCGTCTCACGATTTATTCAATAAATTCTATATGTTATTGGGTTAAAGTACAGTTTTGTTTAGACAAATTACCGTCCCTTATCATGCACCAGGGGTATATGGCATGCCAAAAAAGCAACAAAAATTTTACCTTCCAGGAAGATCGCGTTAACAATGTCGCAACCATTCGAAGCAATCTCGTCCACTGTGCAAAGCGATGTATCATGAGTGTTTAGAACATTACACCGGGGGGACAAGGCATTGGCAACAATTATCGACTCTGTTCCATTAACAATAAAGATCATAATGATAATAACAATGGTATATGTCATATTATTGCTAGCCTGATTATCCGTGATTTCACATTACCAAGTAAGTATTGTCCATTGATGGTACCGTATGTTACCGTACGTATGTTATTTTTAATTAGTCGTGTTATAGTGCTGGGGTGATTTTCTTTGAAATTAGGTAATCCTTACTAAATGGTTAATGTTTTATTGAATTGGTGTTTTCATTATGTATATATTTGTAAGGTGTAATAGATTATTTCCATTGCTGTTAAATTTTGAGTGCGATCAACTCTGTTATAAACGTTTTATTGCATTTATTTAATCGCATTACACATGAATAAAGTGGATTTAACCTTTATAACAGAGCTATTCGTTTAATTTATGGCTAGGTGCAAGGTGAGGTTAGGGTGAGATGTCAAGGAGTGAGAACAAAATGAAATAAGTGCAGTAAATTCACAATAAATCTATAATATTATTATTTACAAAACACAAAAAGACACACAGAGCAACACACCATGCACATACATACGAAGAATATGAACAAATCGTAAGCTGTGCACACTGCGGTGAAAGAAGCCACCATGCATATTTAATTTCACAAACAAAATAAAAAAAAAACATTTAATTTAATTAACACTGACTCTAATTAAAGGCAATTATTGGCACATTAATTCGAAATAAATCTAGAAGTCGTCTATAAAACATACACTTTAGAAATGCAATGATTATCACAGAGTAATGTAAGTCAATAGAGAAGGAAGACGCTATTTATAAATTCATATTGGTATTGGACGGATATTTGATTTTTGAAAAAAAAAAGATCGTAACAAAAATTAACTACAATATAACTAATAAAATAATCAATCTAATTTTCTTTCTTATTTCACAATATTATTAACCTACGTATTAAGCGTATTGAACTTGAGAATAGGTACAATTTCAAGGTAACAAGAGGAGTTATGTGATTTTCTATGATTTCTGGCGATGAACAAACAAACAAACATTGAAAGCATTAAAAACTACCAAATTTCAGTGCCGTAGTCGGATTCGGAAATAGATAGAATGCGAGCTCTGTGCATAGGTCCGTCGGTAGGGACGGTCACTTTACTACTAGGTAGGGTGAAAGGGGGTGGGGAATGGAGAATGCAGATGTTGTCAGGTTCAGAATCCAAAATGGCCGTCAACATCTCCATCGCGACGTCACGATTGTCGGGAACATACGCAACGGATTGTCTTTTAGCTAAGGGCGTACTCAGAGGGCTCAATGTTAGAGCGGATAACTTCGATTCGAATTTATCATTTTTAAAACATTCATCAACATTTGCGCATTCACAATTATTCGATTCATGGAAGACACTCCTCTGGGTCAGTTTTGGAGATACCGTGGGTGGATAATTGATTTGTTCACGCAAAAGATCGGCCGCAATTTCGGCCTGGATCATTTCTAGGGAGTTAACCTTTTTTGTGCCATGACCAAAGCTATCTAGTTTTAGCAGCTTTCTTATAGGCATTAGTGGTGAATTCGCCAGTTTATAACTATCGCTACGCTTTATTTTATTTGTGATCGTCTTATTTGCAACATCGTTATTATTAGAATTTATCGTGTCCCCGTTAAGGTCATTCGAATTTCTACCTTTAAACATTCTCATGACTTCAGCAACTTTATTAGTGCCTAATTTGTCGGACTTATCGTCATGTGGAAATTTAGCTTTTAATATACAGTGAGTTTGGAAATTGGGAACGAAGGGAACAATATCTTCATTGGGATGTAATTTTTATTTTCTGGACCAGATACCGCGATCGATTTAGAATTGGGTTTTGAGCAAATTTGATTCTTACCTGCTGTATCATCTTTCGTTGGAGACAAGCTGACACCTTCTGCGTCGTGAATATTAACATAAGCCCCGGTCCTAGTAATGACTTCTACCACGCGCGGTAGGTCTTGTTTGCTTTTGCTTACAGTGATGGTTTGTGTGTCGGTTACGTTAGCTGTTTCGGTAACGGGTGTTGCGGTTATAATGGTGCTCGGTTTTGGTGTTGGTAAGGTGACGAATTCTTTAGTGACAGGTCCGTGGCGGTCTATCGGTGCTTTTATTATCATCTTTCCTAACTGCGGTGACGTCGGTTTGCTTGACGGTGGAGGAGGTTCGTACGGGAAATCAGTCTCGTCTGTTATTTGTACGACGTCTGCGCTCTCCCTTTGTATTGTTAACGTGGTCGGACTAATTTCCTGAACAAACGGACCCGGTTCGAAAGTAGTATGCGCGCCTTTCCTTCGTTTTAATGTGTCTGACGAATATATCACTTGACCGTGAGAGTCTAGAGTCACTTTAGCTCCTTTCCTTTGAATCTCTTCAAGTGCCGCGGATGGTTTCTCCTCAAAAGCAGCTTCGAAATCTTTGCTTTCATTTAAACAGTTCGGCAGTTCGTTTAACGAAACGTATTCTGTTTCTGGTAGTTTCCCTGATAGAACAGTCTGTAAATTCTTTCTGACTATGTCGTTATTTCCGTAAGCACCTCCGTTCATGCTCATCTTCTGATTATTATTTTTGACGTCGGCTATTGTAACGTAATCGCCGGAATCGTAGAAATGTTCAACTTCTTTGGCGACGGGTGATTTCTTGTTTGATAGTTTGTTGGGTAGGACTCCTTTCAATTTGCACATAAGATTATTGAATGGTTGCCTAGAGGATTTGAGTGGATTCTGAAGTTTTGTGGTCTTAGTCTGCTCAACATTTTTACCTTCTTTAGTTTTATCATCAGTTGGTAAATCAAGTTTCGGCCTGCTAGCAGATCTTACGATACTCTCGGCTGGCTTTTCGGAAACATGTTTTTTGCTTGTTTCCGAATCTTTACTATTTTCACTCTCGTCATCGGAATTGCTAGGGGTTATAACGCACATTGAAGGAATCCTTGAACTATTTATTGTAGTTTTGTATCTTATCCTTTCTATTCTATCAGTGCCTTCAAGATCCGAAGATTCAGAGTAATCCTGTTCTGAAAGACTATTTTTGCCGTGAGCACTAGATACTGAATCCTCGATAGGAGAACTAGAAGTGTTGTGACCCGAGTCTGGAGAACTTGTACCTGTACTTTTCTTTGCACTTTCTAGTTCAGTTTCCGTATGTACTTCAGCAACGGCTGTTACATTTCTTTGATTACCTATATTACGAGTAATTGTAATAGTGGAGTTAGTATTATTTCTTATTTCTGGCGAGGAATGATTGTTTGCTTGATTGTCCATAAATCTTATTTGGTTATATCTGAGACTACTAAAAGGCGATTTTGTGAATGAAGAGTTTCCGCTTCTATCCAAGCTGGCATTTGCGCTGTGTATATTGTTGCCTCTACTTCTGTTCATCTTAGTCAAAGAACTCTTTCTTTCTGGTACTGTTGGCCCTATCACCAGAGATCGGTCACTGCCGGCTGCCATCAACGTTGTGCAAACTGTTCCCGCGGAGCTAGTAGTCGTGCTCGTGGAGCCTTTACCAAATAATTCATACTCATTCTCGGCAGTTAAATTCTGACTGTTCGAGGAACTTGACAAGGCAGTGCTCGTGTGTAAAGGGGTGCAAGGCGAAACTTCTTCCTCTTTTAACGTTTTCAATCCCGAATCCATGTGGAATGATGTATAGTAACCTTCGGTGTCACAAGAAAACTCTGAACTGGTTTCCAAGTCCTCGTGAAGGTCGTGTATAATATCTGGCGTCAGGGTGCCTTCACTTGTCACGCTACCGGAGCCCGAATTGTTAGGGAATCTCCTGCGACTGATTATTGAACTGGGCGGTCCGTGGTGTATATTAAGAGAGTTGTTAGATGTCGCGGCCGAAGTTGTGCTTTTGGGCGGTACTGTTGTCGAAGTTATTTCGGAACCGATACTAGTGCGTCCTGATTCGGAACTGGCGGACCAATTTCCGCTGGACGAATGGGGCTCTTCTTTAGCGGTGCCGCCTCGCCGTATTCTGCGTTGGGTCGCAGTACCGCGTAGTTTGACTCCGCTATTTATTGTCGCCGTAGTCTGAACACTTGTTGGTACTCCGATACTCTTTTCTGAAGAGGAGTACGAGGCGCACCTCTGATGTGTCCTTCTCTCCTCTTCGCCTTGGCGTTTCTTTCTCATGGTCACCGTCTCTTGTACTTGGCTTTCCTCGATCGTCGGAGGTGATTTAGATTCGTTACTTTTGTCTGTTTTTGAGGTATCCTTGAAACTGTCTCGGCTAGCGCTCGGGATCTGCCTATTAGTTTCAGTCTACTCTTGCCCCATTGTTTCAGACTGTTGAAGTGACCCTTCTTCGTCATTGGGTCTATGGGGCTCTTCTTTAGCAGATCGCTAGAACGTGATCTGATGACAGTGTTGTTTTCCTCAGTCTCTTCGGAAGCCGCAGCATTTGTCGTATCGCTATGATAAAACAAACCAAGCAAAGCATTAGTCACACGCTAAGGCAGATCTAAAGGGTGGCCTACAGAAGAATCCGCTTCGTCTCGTAACAGCGGAGTCTTCCGGAGTCCTCATTAATCATAAAAAGCTAATGAACAAATGACACTATTAGTGTACAAAGTGCAAGTATGATTGTCTTTGTTTATTCAATGTTAAAACATTATCAAGTTAACCAACAACGACAACCAGTTAAGGAAACGTATATGTATTCACAGAAGCACGAGTATTATCGATATGGTTAAGTGCTGAGGAAATTTAACTGAGCGTTTTTAGGCTCCAAACGGTACTGTGCTTTATTGGTTATAGTAGTTAATTGAGACATTGAGGTTACGTTATTGCGTCATAATGATCGGTCTATTGGACGTGGGACGTGCTTATAACGTAACCTCACGTACAGTGCAAACTAGAAGCTTACCCAGCTATAGCCTCTCTAAGCTCTTTCTGATCAGTGCCGGATATGGTGTTTCGTCTTTTACCCCTCGGTTTTCTAGTTCGCGTGCGCCTCTTCACCGTATCGGTCTCGCCGCAGCCGTTCTCAATGTGGAGGGATTTCCGCGAAGTGCACATCCTATCGAAGAATTTGCCCGACGTGTCTATGGCCACTAGCTGCGGTGGGAATCTGAAACGCGTACAAATTACACTATAATTAAAATTTTATATAAGATGGTTGTACTATTATTATTGGTCCTAGTTAAAGAATTATATTGATCTACAAAGAACGTTACGTCTACGTTTCATTAAGTGATACACAAATAATTTTAAAGTAATTTACATTAATTAGCAAAAATATTGAATTTAAACTATGTTGCCTTTGTGTTTATATTTTCAGTGTATTTGGTAGGGGTTTCAATCGAACCAATGCGAAAGTCAATACCGGCGAAATGTCAATCTTAGTTATGCAATTTTGGCAGTAAAGTTACCACATTAGTTTACCCTTTAATGCGAAGGAAAAAAAGCAACGATTTAATGTTATATATAACACGTAAAATATATCGTTAGAAGAACTATGCAATCTATTATATAAAACTTTTAGTATGTTTCAGTAAACAAGTAAGTTCAAAACAGTTGTAACTAACTTATATTATTATATATATAATGTAAATCACTCACAAGATTTTATCAATATAGGTTTCTTCAGTGAAAATATTTAACAACTTATTAGTTGTGAAATATTTTATACTGTACCCTACCATACATTGTACATTTCCTTGTAGGTTGAAAAATATGGAAATATATAAATGAGGAATAGATCCATTCAAGACAACCGGCAAGGCTGTAAATGCTATTTCATAATAAACATAATCTTACTTAGAGGCGATAACTCTCAGTTGTTCTTCGGGGCTAGGTAGCCGGTGGTCTATTGGTTCGTCGTCGCCGGAGCCGCATTCCGATAGCTCATCTGGGGTCAAGGTGACACTGCTTGCAATACGCATAGAGGCATCCGGGAGTGCCGTTATGTCCCCAACTGCCTCTTTGGACGTCCATTTTCGCAGGTGCTCAACCACAGAAGGCTGCAATGAGGAAGTTATTTTATGTACACATATATTTATTCTGAATAAGTACTTTTAAGTCTTATTTAATGAGGAGACAAGGATTGTTGAGTGGTAGTAACACACCTTCCCTAGATGCAGCGAAACGCCACAAAATCGGTCACCGTTAGCAGTCAAGTCAAACAAGGTATTATGTCAAACACGCTACACCCTGCTTTCCGGCGTAAAAGGTATCGTGGTGTCTAACCTTAGGCAGGCGTTTACAAAAAGGTAACTTTCACTTAACTTAATGGAAAATTTTAAGTAATTACAACAGTTGTTTAAGGATCATTTGCACTCTTTGGGTCCTAAAGCAGCTACATTTATCCCATTAATGAAGCATTGAGGTCAACTCTTATGTCTTTTGGTGTCTGTAATCAGGTGAAACGATAATTGTCAGGACTTAACTCTAAGACCTGTACAGTATTTCATCTAAGATTAAACACTTTTTTCTACTTTTTCATACTAACAAACGATCGAAAAGGTCTACCTATAGGCAGTCGAACCATGTCGACCTTGATGACGTGGTTTATAATGTACAATTTATACTATATAATCTATGTATATAAAAAAGATTCCCACCTATATATTGACTCATCACGATATCTATGGAACCATAAGGCGTAGCGACTTACAATTTGGTAGGAATATTCCTTTCGCCGAGTAGAGGTCAGCTAAGTAATTCCACCCATGAGGGGGGTTGCGGGGTTGCTAGTAGTATATATAACACTATAAATTATACATGTAACACAAAAGCCATACTTACGATTCGTGTCTCAATATCAACATCGACCTTCTGGTAGATTCGCCGCCGCTTCGAACTAAGGACTGGTGTGCAGATGAGGTACTGGGAATACTGCGAGTCGCGTCTCATCTGTTCCAGAATGGAGGCCGATAGGCGGTCTGTGGTCGCTCTATCGTACAGGTTGCGCAAGCTCGCCGGCCTGAAAAGTTCGCGGTTCGGTTTGTTGATTTGTTTTGGGAAACACTCTCATACGCACACCATGTTTTGTAACACGTGTTGTGTGAATAGAAAAATCGAAGAATCGAACGGTCTGTAATAATAGACGCCACGCCACGCTTGGCGTTTTACACATTACAACGACTACGATGTAGAGTTTTGAGTTTGATTCTCATTAAGAGCAAAGTTATAATTCTGAAGCAGAAAAAAGTGATCCTATAAAAAGCAGCTTTAGTAGCTAAATGTCGATGCATATTTTATAATGATAAGCATGCTTTTCGGTATTTCGTTTATATATATTTCTTCGTATATATTTCTTCCAGCAACTTCTTTGCTCAATTTAATGATTTACAGCTTATTGTACAGTAATTTCATATCTTTAATATACATAATTGATTCTTTATACAGACATTCTAGTGATATAGATAATCCAAGTCAAACGGGTATCGGACATGCGATCGGTCAATTTCTGACCTAAATTCAGGCCTAATCGTTTCGATTTCCGGTGCTCAGTATCGCCGATAACCGAAGGAACTGGCATGGGAAGATTGATCGTAAAGACTTTTCCTCGCCCACATACCTTAGATGCGTTTAAAGTATTTCATTTGCATATAAACTTGTGTCGGTGCTTCTTAAACTAAGAATTCTAAACTAAGTTTGATAATATTTTCTAACTTGATAAGTTCAAAAACTTCGCATAGGAAAATTATGTAAATACGGAACAAGATGGATGCGAAAGATAATATTGTTTATGATTTTTGTAAACAGAAATTATTTCCATGAGTATAATACGAAGAAAACTGCGAAATCCCTTAACTGATCATTACCCTGAATTAATTGGCCACTGACTTGCAAGTATATTAGTTCCGTTACCCAAAACCTATAATTATGTACTTATGGGTACTTTATTAATAAGAGTACTAATAAATTACACGTACGTACATATATGTTTAATGATGAATTATTATCGAAAAAGAACGTATTACTTTTGACGTCAAGGGGTTTTATTTGCAAAGATTCTATATATGACTTGGCCTAGGATATAACTCTGTATACAAGTTTTTTATCATATTTTTTTTATATTTAAATATACACGGTAAAAGTAAATGAGTTACCCAGTTGGAGAAAGAGTAAATGTTATAAGTTTAAGAGTACTATGTATATTTATTGAGGATTTTATTATAAATAAATACGGTAGGTATTATTAAGTCCATACGCCAAAGTTTATTATTTAATTTAGATGTATTAATGAATTCAGCCTTGCTCGGTCCCTCAGCATGGGTTTATATTAAAGCTAATTTAAATTAGTTAAATGGCACACAGCTTCGCAATTCAGATGATTAAAAAGAGCTGGAGCGATAACTGCGTAAAGTTTGCGCGCGATTTAAATGTACATAGAAAATTATTCTCAAGTTAGTTACGGTCGAAAAGAAAGTAATATAAAAGCTAATGAAAATCTTATATTACGCTGCGGCGGTATGATTACAAATTTTATATAATACATAAATAATTGTTTATGCTTGTCACTATGGGTATAATTCTTAATATTTAAAAAAAAGTCTTTTAAAAGATCAAGTTTTAAATGCCAAAAATATAAAATATATGAATGTTAAAATTGATTACAATTTTACAATAATTTCAATAGAATTATTAATACAAAACCTCTCAAAAAGAAATTCACACATCGTGCACTGAGCGTTTAAAATTTAGTAATCATAAACAATTCGAGGAAACGTTCAATCGAATTTTAATTAAATAATTTTATTGCTTATCGAATTTAAATTCCTGTGCATAGCAATATAAACCTTCAATCAAATTAGATAAAATTAGGGTCATATAAACGAACGGCCTCCGAATTGGCCGATCGGTTACGTCAAGATTTCGAGATAATTGACCCGATCAGAGTTAATATAATTAGAGCTTTTTACCTGGTATCGGCTGTAAAGAGCCCCTTCTTGAGAGGATTGGAGGCCGTGTAGTGAACTTTGCGCAGTGCAAAGTCCGACAGGCTTCCCTCCGCTGTAAAAGAACGAAGTAATTAGTGATAATGTTATTACAACATACATATTTATTAAATATATTATAAATGCTCCGTAGCCTAGTGGCATAGGCGTTTGCTTTAGTAACAAATTTTCTTTGTTGTTTCCTAGTTGGTTAGGAAAATTTGGGCCGATCACCCAATTGTCTGAAAAGTAAGATGATCCTTGCGTCGGATGGGCATGTAAAAGTCAGTCCACCCACCAACCCGCAGTGGACCAGCGTGCTGGGGATACAGTCCAAAACCCCCTAATGGATAGGGGTGTATTAGGGGAGGCCTATGTCCAGCTGTGGACTATCAAAGGCTGATAGTGTGGTGGTGGTGTGATGTGATAATAAAAATAATAGTCCGAATATTAGGTTCGGAGATGGTGAAAATCAATTCAAATATTTTGTGCGACAATACAGATTTTTCAAAGTTTTTTTATTTGATTGCCTTTGGAGGCAGACGTGCAGCATGAATTCGGAACAGAAACACGTTTTTACTGTCTAAACCATTGATCCGACTTCGATTAAATTTGGTTTTATTAAATTAAGTTTGACAGGACATAGGCTATTACTTATATGAGCCATCAACGAGAAACACAGACAGACAGATAGTACAGGTCACAGTATGGGTAAGTGAAATAACTAAGAAGACTGATTTATTTTATTTAATTAAAAGGTTTTCGATATTAAGGTGTTGTTTTGTATCGTGGAATGTAAATAAGCGATAAATCGAAGTATCAAATGGAACAAGGTTGCAATTTGACGTTTGAACGGTCCGTGTCGTAGTTAGCGAGTGGAGTCGCACTAAACCTGTTTCAGCACTAACAAGTCCATTTTCGTCAATCTTTAGTCACCAAACCAATGGTACGGATTAAAATAGACACTTGTTAGACAATATTTAAGCTGCTACGTCTTTAAAAACGTATGGTATATTCCGTTTATCTATTATTTTACGTAATAGATCTGACATAGACATACATAGACTGTACGTGAGATCAGGCGTTGTTATAGTTCATAGTCACTACAGCCTAAAAGGTTTATTTTTTGGAATTTACAAGAATGTTAATCGTGTTGGTTACTACTTTAAAGTAATTTTTTTTTAAAAAAGCTATAATTATTTAGTATGTTAAATACATAATTTGTTCATAAAATATAAAGTATTTCGAATTAAAAACAAATACAAGTATTTATTAAAATCGAACCAAACGTATTTTAAAGATTTTAATGTTGACTTTTCGCCTATGTGATTTTACCACATTAAATTTTAAAAGGTCTCTGCACAATTTGTACTTTGTTGTCTTCTAGATTTTATCTAGATATTTCGCTAGTAATCTAGCTAGCAACATTTCGAAACGACCTGTGGTGTCAGCGCAGCACATGTTCTCTCAGCTCCAAAGTTCACAACTGGCTCTTGTTTAATTATACAACTGTTTTAACTTAATGAAATCGTTGCTTAATTCACGTATTACTTGCATAAAGTACAAAGTGTAATGCTCAGTATAAGGAAGAGGTTGTAAATCTTGAACGTGATATCACTAAGATTATTTCAAAGAGAAATAAAACTAAACACTGTTGTAACTGAGTCTATTCAGGAGACCGACTAGGTAAGCACTAACGTCATACTCAAATTCTGGTATAAGAGATCCATGTGACGAGGAATTAAAAGATGAAAGCGTTTCCTTAAAGTTATGCAAGGCATGTTACACGACATACAAACATTATCCTTGTCGTGTCTTCGTTTTATAAAAAAGTTCGTATTTACATTTTTTTAAGAGTTTAGAAGTAAGGCGAAGAGTATGAAAATGAAAACAATGTCAATTCAAATATTTTTTCGCACTAAGGAATCCTGAAAGAAACATTTGAAATCTTTGCGAATTCCAAGATAAGAAAAAATACATTCTCTTTGTTGCTTTAAAAATAAATGTTAAACAAGACTTTTGGTAGGTGTTTGTTTCCATTATTAAAAAATGTATGCCACTGAATACGACTCCAGTGAAATATTAAAAAGACGCACATACCCATAGCGTGTACATATAGTCGTGGCACAGATGGTTACATAACGATTGTTAATAAAAATATATACCTAACGGCTATTCAAAGGAGATAAATTTTAAATAAAATTACTTTACGGATTTTATCGCGTTTATTTTACATTTTAAATTCCGACGTTTCGAACACTTACCAGCGGCCGTGGTCACGGGTAGACTGAGATGTCATGCGTCTTCTTGCCAGTGCTGAAGCGGGTTTCAGATCTTAATTTTATTAACTATTTTTAATCTGTACTCCGACCTATGCAAAATGAACTGATTTTATCTTTACAGCCGCAGTGGTATTATGCTTGGGTTTAAATTTTAATTTATTAATTATGGGATCCCAAGCAGGTGGTAGAACCCAACCATCTTCTCTATTGAAATTTGGATGTTTTTTAATCTCAATAGCCTCACGGATCATCCTTGGTAGGAATCGGTGTTCTTTAGCGAGGATTTGTGGTCGATCAAATCTGATGTAATGGTTTGGGTGATTTAAGGTATGGTCACCGACTTGCGATAAAATCCGTAAAGTAATTTTATTTAATAATGTATAATATTCGCGCAAGCAATAGAAATAATTATAGATAAATTTTGTTTTAAAAAAATACCTTTATTAAAATAGTTTTTTTTTTATATATATTTTAGAGCGATAACACAACACTATCTAGTCTCAAACTAAACAAAGCTTCTACTATGGCAACTACATATACTGTAGATCACTGATGAATCATCATCACAGCCTGTGTCAGTCCACTGCTGGACATAGGCCTCCTCTAATGCGCGCCACCGCTTCCAATCTTCGGTCAATCTCATCCAGCCTACACCGGCCACTTTGCGAATGTCGTCACTCCATCTTGCCGCAGGGCGTCCTACACTACGTTTACCGTGGACTCTAATTCTCTGACGGATCACGTCATTTCTGATGCGGTCCTTTAGAGATGCTCCAAGCATAGCCCTCTACATAGCTCCCTGAGCGACTTTAAATATGTGGACCAGTCGAACCGTAAGTGTCTAAGTCTCGGCACCGTAGGTCATAACGGATAGAACGCACTGATCGAAGACTTGATTTGAGGCACTGTGGGATGGGTGACGAGAAAACTCGACGAAGCTTAAGTGTATTTTTCACTCATCTAGTCACTCACTCATGCCATAGTAAAAGCTACTATTCTTTTGTAAATAATTACAAATATCCTGACGCGATGAAGACACTATGTTCACCACACAATATTTTCCCATTGGTGGGAATCGAACCTGCACTCTCTGGCGCATTAGTCAGGATCACTAACCACTGCGCACAACAGGTGCGAGTAGTCAGTTATATTAGTAATAAAGAAAAGTTAAAAGTGGGTCCGTGGTAAAAATGGTTATAGCACATTAATATTTATGTATACATAGAAGATCCGTTTTATACATCTATATTCTATACATACATGTATAAAATATGTACCTAAGGCAAATTAACTTGTAATTTGGTATGAATATTTCTTTTGCCAAGTAGAGATCAGCTAAGAACGGGTTTTACGAAATTCCACCCACAATGGGGATAGCGGGGGAGCAATTTCTTTTACACATTACTACGCGGACGAAGCAGGTAACAGCTAGTAATTTACATATTTTCATTGGATTATACTTATACAAGACGTAAGTTAACGGGAGGTCTGTATTTTAAATAAATACGTGATCGCAAAATTAACATTAAAAGTAAAGTTTTACATTAGAACATGATTTTAACCACGAAAGAGGTTGTCTTCGTTTAAAGATAACAATTAAAAAGTGTAACTAAAGTCGGTTATTATTAGCCTCCTAGCATTTAGTATAATATGGGCCAATCGTTGTCAACATAATGAAAGTTCTGCATAGTTTAATGTTTATTTACATTTAGTTAATTGCAACGCAATATGTCTCAAGGGAGTAATTGCTCTTCGTAAAGGAGTACCGCAAATAATTGCAGCTACTGTTTAATATAATTAATACTTTTGATTGATTGGCATAATTATACACTATCGTATGGCCGTTCGGCTGGTTTATTTGTTCGATAAATAATTACATAGTAATTATTTCAACACCAAAGCCCCGAGCGGTTTATTTATAAAATCGTAATCACATAATTATCTGCAGCAGCCGTTATGGTGAGCGTAAACTGCGTTTAGTTACTATCAAGGTTAGTGTAAAAGTTATTATAAAATTGTTAAAACAATAGATACATAATTCTTATGTTATTTCCAGCTTAATGTAAATTAACAGCAAGCTAGAATTTCTAGATGGTAAGAAAAACTATCTTTTATACTGTGGATACATGTGAACGAAGTGTTAAGAAGAAGTGTTAAGTAAGAATTTCAGAAAGTAGTACATATTGGAAAAAAAATTACATATTGTTGGTCAGATATCCTTGTTTTTTTAGAAAAAAATCGATATTTAAATTTCAATTGAAAAATGTATCTATTACCCTTAGGCATTTAAATAAAACGTTTTCAAGGACCGATTAATAGAAAAATATTTATCGTTTTATCTTGTATTAAATTGTAAAAACTTATAATCACGGCCACCGTACAAAAGCTTAATGAACTGATGCTATTTTTGTTATTATTAAGATTGCCTAATATTATACAAAATTAAAGTAATTTAATGGTTACAGAACAGAAAGGAAAAATACACAATAAAGATCAACAAAATGGATAGCCTTTTATGAAAAAATTATCGTTACTAATTTTGTTTCAACGATTTCACTGTTAAACTCTACAACGGAAAACTTATTAAATGTTCAAGATAACATAAATTATTTCACTTATTACAAAGTAAAAGCGTTCCTCTGTAAATATAAAAGTTTTCAGCACGTGATTAAATTGTCTATTTCCTTTCAGCGCATAGCAAACGTTTCCGGTTTTATTTTCGGTCAAGAGTGAAACTCTTTATTACTCTGCCGTGTTTTTCAATTTGCCCTATCGAAGCAAGCACATGTGTTCAATACTCGATTATTTGATCAGGTTGGATGTTTTGACAATGTTTATAATTTTTAAAATGTTTGTAATTGGTAAAATCCCTGTAGCTTTTTTATTCATTCTGTACTTTTTCAAAGCAAAATTATAGACTTACGGAAAGGTTTGTGAAAAAAGGACAGGTGAACGTTATATTAATAGAATATTAAACTACTTTTTTACAAATAATTTTATAAAAACTCGTAGTGATTTAGCTTTGTAAATAAATAAATAAATCGTAACATGCTTGTTGCATGAACAAAATTTCGGCTTCTATTATCTTATATTAAGTCCTCCATTGTCACCGAGTGTAATCTGCAATGTGGGTGAAAATTTGTCGTTTGATATGGTCCTTCGCTTTTTTTAGTTAATAAAGTTCAAAATATCTAGAAGTTAGAAAAATTTACTATGCACCTAAGCTAATTGGATGAGCTGTTTCGTATACAGGTTTATTGATATAAACTTGTTCTATGGACAATGTTGAACAAACTTGAAGCTGGCATCACTACGTCGTTCCAGCTAAGCGGTCAAGGTACGGGGTTTGATTTCTTACGATGCACTTAAAGCAGCTGTAAAACTGCTGTCTTTTGTGTTTACGTTCGTTGCTGTGGTGCGTTAGTTATAAAGTGGCTGTTTCATACGAGGAAGCAATAAACGAGATAGACGAAGTTCGTCGTTTAAAAGCTAACTACAATAGAGCAGACTGCAGAAAGTAAAGTCGAATATCTCTATTTATTATCAGATGCATTACCTTATATCTTCACTATCATTATCATCATCAGCATTTGTTAGTCCACTGCTAATATGGGCCTCCCCTAGTGCACGCCTTTTATATTGGGGGGTTATTAGACCGTATCCCACCACGCTGGTCCAAGGCGGTTTGGGCGGTGGATCGACTTTTTACATGCCCATCCGACGCATGGATCATCTTACTTTTCAGACGATTAGGTGATCGGCCCAAATTGTCCTATCCAACCAGAAAACAACGAAAACAGCTGTGTTTCCCCGCGGGATTCGAACCCACGATCTCCAGTTTATAAAGCAAGGGCCAATACCGCAAGGCCATGGCGGTTTTCAGCTTTTTATCTTAATTGTCAATTTTCCTACCACACCAAGCATTAACGGAAAAGTATTATATTTAAAAAAGAGGATATGACCATAAAATTTCACATCATAAAATTAACACGAACCATATACCGCATACGTCGTCAGCCTTACAAGTATAGATTACAGAACACAGAGTGCCGGAACTGCGCAACCGGTGTCCCCTACTCGTTTGATAATTGCACACACTCGAATAACCTCGGGCGAAAGGTTCCCTACAAGCGCTATCTTAGGCTGTATGAATATTGTTAATGTCATAAATAATACGCTCCGACGCAGCACGAAAAGGTGTGACTGTGGACTTTATAAGTGGCAGGAGTTATTACCTATTTGGTGTCGAGTAACCGATACAAATGGGGATCAATGCACCACGACCTTTCGATATCGTGTGCGCTTTTGTTTAATAATGCGAATGAATAAGGCTTCATAATGCTTGGCTTGAGAGCATTAAATACTAGGTAAGGTTATATTGCACTGCAACATTAATATGTCGTCAAAGAATTACTCGAAATACTTGAGCGCAGTAGCGTAGGGATTATAAATTGCACTCGGGTTTTATTTACCGTTCGAATTTATAGTCAGGCTTAAAAAGTAAGATAGAAACGAGGCTGCGGATGGTTTTTTCTGCTATTGCAGATATTAATTTTGTTTATTCTTCTAAGTCTTATAACATCACATTTTCTTCAATTAAATATATATATATATTATTTAAAACTTTATACAAATTTACTTGCTTTGATCAAGGCAATCCAAAACTCACAATAATTTCGGCAGATGCACGTGGATATACGTCCACAAGCTGCTTATATTAATGTTTATGATCATTATAATAAATAAGGAGAATTACCATGAAAAGTATTAATAAGCTACTTCACGTAACGCTAGTGAAGCATAAAATAAAATACTTTTAACCATAACCACCAGAGTGAACTCAATAGTGAAAAATGCTTATAAACTAAAAATATCATTATTTTACTCAAGTTATTTTAGAGATCGAATATCTTAAATTATGCAGCCACTACGAGACATAGGTATAGCACATTCTAAGACGTACAATCTATTAAGGTTCCGACAGTACTAATATACATTCCGGACATCTCAGTCGCATCGCATGAATTACTGCGCACGAATGCGTCGCATAATATGAGCATTGCTGGATATAAACTCTAAAACTGACTGCTCCTAGTCTAGGAAAGCAAATTCGCAGTAAAAACATCAACGGTCAATGTTTCGCGGTGCGGATAAACATACGAACAGGAAATATAACCTTTTCAAAAGTATATTTCAATGTTATAAGAGACCATTAAACATCAATTGCAATGATATATCAATAATACATCAAAGTTTTATCACTATTAATTGCTTACACGTATTTAAACTAAGTATTTGAATTCTCTAGCAGAACCTTTTTGGTCGAAAAAGAAAAGTTTATTTTGCAAAAAATATGTTCCTTAACCGTATCCGTTAAAAGTTAGTCTGTACTTTTGTCCGATTTAAGTTATGTAACTTACTACTAACTGATTAACTATACCGAACGTGAGTTCGGCTTAGTGTGCGCACCTTTGTCGGTAAATTAACATAACACGTACAAGTTGCAATAAAGAGTCCCCAATAAAATTAATTAGCGTACGATGCGCGATGTTTATTCCTTTTCCTGCTTAATTATACCGCAATGGAATATCTTAATGTTACGAACGGATAGCAGCGAGTTTTGCGACGAAACGTTCATTATAAAGGTGGCTTAATTAGAAAGTTATAGGCGGTAACTTGATCCTGTCTTAGTAACTTGATACTAATAATGTCAAGGAATATAGAATTTAAGTAGTCTAAGTTTATCGTCCAGATATTTAATTATACTCAGAGGTAAGTTAACTTAAAATATTTGCTCTCACTTACCTTGTCTCTGTGTATATGTTGCTAATAGGACGTAACTAAACCGCTTTACTGTTCAAAGCTTAGTCTGTCGTCTTTTTTACTACTAAGTTGCGGTAGCCAACCTGTCTTATAGTTCCTTTGAAAAGTTGACCTCATAATTTCTCTTTTACTATTTTTTAAAATTTATTTTACAATAATTTTGCTTTCCTACAAGTAAGCACATCTTAAGAAGGACCAAAAAGTAACCAGTAAACCAAGTAAGTCAGCACCCTATGTACATATAGCCTAGTACATAGGCTGGTTGACTTTCCTCGTGCTGGTCATAAAAGGGAAATTTGGATAGACGTGTGTCGATAAAATTTAAGCGCTACAGGAGTTTATTCAAGCGTTCACGGTGATGACAAGTTGGACGACAAATTCTCGTTCAAGTAAACTTCCACAGTAAAACTTCATCAAAATGTTACTCGACTGATTTTAACAGGTAATCTTTTGCATTCGAAGCTTTTGTATCAAGCAATAACATTAGTTGATGCAGTTTAAAACAATTAACCGTTACAATGATTTAATCATTGCAAAAGTTTTGTTTTGTTGTTTAAGTTTTTTAATCAGACCAATTTTCGAAAAAACCCCCTAATGGATGAGGCCTATGTCCAGCAGTGGACTTTTTAGTTAATTTCAGTACTATTTTATTATATGATTTCCCTAAACTAAGTCGTAATAGTAAATAGTTGGACATGCTGTAGTTACACATATAATAAATTTAAAGATGTGTTAAAGGATTTTTTATTACCACATTTATGTAACGATTAGACACTTAAATAACATTTTTTCTGTGTCAACAGTACAAAAGCTGGAGTAATAAAATTGCAAATTCGATTCCGGCGGGTTGCAAGTGAATACCGCGGGACGACGCTCCTATATAAACAGATAGCGAGATTGAATAGGATCGAGTCTCAGTAAAGCTATTTGCACATTGGCGTTTCTGTGGCCGAATTTATCTTTGCCCGGCAATTGTTTCAGTTGGCAATAACGAATCAAATAGCTGGCCAGCTTTTGTTATTTATGCTTCAAAGTTAGCAATACAGCTTTATACGAGTATTGCAAAACACGAACAGTTTTATATAGGTTTATTTTTATGTAGTTAATTTCAAAAACTTATTTTAACAATTTTAAATTTGATTAAAAATAATAAAGCGAACTCTAGCAACATGGATTATTCATCCCTTATACCTTTTCGTATGTAGAAGCAGAATTTTCTCGTTGTCTATCAAAACAAATGCTTATATTTCTTTTTTTCGTACTTCGCTAAAATAAATAGGTTGAATTTTATAATCATTAGCTGCAACGCGCGAAATAACTAGAAAAAATCTTATAGAGTAAGTGATCAAAACGAAAAAGGAATTTGTTTAATACTTTCATATGTTTACATAAGGAATATCATGGAAATATTTTCGTATAGCACTATTAATAATCAAACTCCCATAAAATAAATCTATGTGCAGAAGGAAACGTGACCAGTCTTTCAAATTAAAGTACTTTAGTGTTTTAAGACGTAATGTCCATTATCTATGGCATTTTAAGTTTAACGATATTGTAAATGCGGTCTAACGTTCCTCGGGTGGGGTCCATTGTACGGCCTTGGTGCCCGCGGGATAGCTGTGTGGGTGGTAAAGGTGCTTCAGGAAAGGTTCTATTCAGACCCGTTCGATCATTGCCTGCTATAGATATAAGGTTCATTGATATCCTCGTTACCCGGTATTTGGGTGAAGGTAACGCGACCTTTAACTTTAAACTTTGCGTGGAACTTTTGCTTTACCTTCAAGGTTTTGTAAATACTCTTTTGTATGTTTGTATATATAAAATTGACGTTATTTATCGAATTGCTTTCCGATACAAGTGTTTTTATATGATCTAAACTGAGTTAGATTAAAGGAATGCTTATAATATATTCATTCACTTTTAATAATTTATGCTAGTTACGTAAATACATTGCTCATATTGACTTTATCATATGTTTTTTGTCCATTTGGTACTATCCGTTTTTTTTTCCTAACGATTGTGTGTAACGTCTGGAATACCTTGTCGTATTACTTTACAGTAATATATCTGTGGAGTGAAGTTCACTCACTGGAATTGTATTTGAAAAGCAAAAGTGTGTGGAGAAACTCAATGCATGCCTCCAGCGTTTCGTGTACTAGGAGGTCACGACTTTGAGGAGGCAAGGGCGCCAGTGTCGTTATAAGAGCAGCCATGCATGCTTGTAAATTTCTGTACATAGATTACTTTTATCGAAGTGTTAACATAAGGTAAATCATAAATAATATATCACACTAATGACGCCACTTTTAAAACGTGTTTTTAAGCGCAAGCTATAAAACGGCAGGCTTATATCCTTAATTATTATTAAAAAATTGTGTTATTTCACCAGCTGCGAAACACAATGTTTGTACTATTACTGATTACTTAGAAGATTTATTGATAATTCTAAAGGTGGATGTTAATAGTTTTACTTAAAATATCGTGTTGCACTAAAAGAATTAAATAAAATATAGTATTTAATATCGCTTTCCAAAGAATCATGATAATATACGTGTACATTTCTAAGCATTTATAAATAATGTTATTTGTTTTAATAATAAAATTAGTGTTTGAATAATAAAAATTATTACTTTTTTAATTATTTAATTATATCTGATACGTACTGATTTTTGTAACGGTAATTTTGGATTATAAAGTTCAAGAGCGATTTTTTTTTTTCGTTTCTTCCAAGACATGCGAAACTGCGAAGCCAAGCAAGTTTTAATGCCTTTAATATGATATCACCTTTCGAAGATTAGTGCATTCATGCATTGAACGTTAAAGGAGCCACTAAGTAACTAACTTGTGTTGAATTTGTAAGTATTATTTTAGTACATAATATCGGTACTAAACGTTACAAGATAAAGCTTGAGTTACAAAGCATGTGCATAATCTATAATTTTGAATGTACTTATAATTTTTAATCTATTATTGTTATATATTTGATATGTGAACAAAGGCAAACGTATATATGTGAAAATTATCCTTGTTAACGATTGATTTTTGTAGATAAAACAATGCAGTACTGTCTTATTATGAACTGAATTTATTTTAATCTGCCGATAAAACATCGACAAAACGCATTAAAACGTTTGTTTACTTTCAATTATATCGAGTATTTCCGATAAGAATAAGTCCATTGCCAATGCCTCTATAGACACAATACGAACGTAAGTGTTGAGTCATTACAAGTTGCCGGGTATATTTTAGGACCGTCTGGGAATCACTATAAGTGCAGTGTTCCAAGCAGCCCCGTTTAATATAACTTGTAGCCGACGAAATGCCACGGGACCGAAGTGGCAGACAGGCGAACGATCGAAGCCGCTTCAGTTAACAAACTAAATTAAGCGAGAACATGTTTATTGAAACAATTTACGTTGCAATTTAGCGCTGACATTTATATTTCAACATTTTGTTTACACATTCACAGTTACAATCACAAAAGTTAGTTAATTAGCGAAATAGGAAACTAGAAATAATGTAAGGTCATTAAAGAGGTAACATATATGGCTGTTATAGTTCATTTTAATACTAGTATTCGATCTTCACGTTATGTTTAACTAAGAAATTCCATCTTGTTTGCCCTTTTTTTTAATGTTATTCTTATTCCGAAACTAAACGTCATACTCACGCAATGTTGCACGAATTAGGATGCCATACGTTTCAGCGCTTAAATAAGATGTAAACTGCGCTACAAATCTAAATAATAAAAATATAACCTGTAAAAGGAATTAAAACAAAGGTTTGCTCAACACTGCAATAAGTTTTATGTACTGATAAATCTCTTTAGCTAATGTAGGAGTTCGTTTTTTAAGTTTCTTTGTAGGTCTGCAGTAAAATAAACAATTAAATAGTCGCATACAAAACCCTGAAGCTGGTCAAAAAACCGCAATGAGAACCTTTGTGCCGAGCTGCTCTTTGTTAACTGGTGAATGTTTTTTTATGTCAAGGTGCACTTGCCCGTGTTTCACAGCCCATCTCAATAATGTGCTCTTCTGTGTATGAAATTATGTTAATGTACTTCATACAGCAACGGAATATGTATATAAATATATATAGGTAGAGAAATTATAAAGGTGATAGTGGCTTATACATTTATTTTCATATATAATGATGAGAGCTAAGTTTAAGCTTCATTGTTGCGAAAACACTTTTGCTTATGTTTAAAAAGCATACAATGTATTTACCTGTATACATGGCCGTACACTTCTTATTATTTTTAAACTAATTATAATCATAATATTTTAATAGCAACATCATTAAAGATCCTTACATAGCTTTTATACCTAAAACAGCTTTCCTTACATGAGACACACTTGGGCACAAAAAGTAATGTTATAATAATTATAAAAAAATATTGTACTTTTTAAGGCATTATGACAACTTTACTACAAGACAAGTATGCTACATTTTCTGGTAAACAGATCAAGTTTTTAGGTTGTAACCTCCACGCGTTTGCATCCGATATCTATAATAAAGCTATTTATTTTTCTTTATTAATCCCTCAGCCTGCATTTTATGGGTAATGTTGAGTCAGCGACTAATAACAGCCATGATATAAATAAATAATGTATTCACTTCCCAAGCGATGGGGATTCGGGGTACTTCATGAATTGCTGATACCGTCGAATTTTCTATTGAGCAGCGTATTACTTTGTCGCAAACATTGACGATCTCGTATATATCTGTGTTGCGATCTGCGATAACAATATTTTCTGATGCTGGTTCGAATATTGAATCCATAAGAGGTGAATAAAGTACTTGCACTTTTTCGGCTTACTTGCCCAGTGCTATAACGATATTATATAAATAAGATACTTCCAGACTGGAATAATTTCATAAATGGTGACGCACTTGTTATGTCTTGTGCGGTAAAGAAGGGGTTGCATACATCGAATTGAATGGTCAAAAATTATAAAAGATTCAGAAAACGGATAGAAATCAGGGAAAAATATTAATTAAGAAACATGATAAATCGTGTTTCTCAATTAATATTTTTGAATTGATGTAAACAATAAAACTAAGATCACCAAAGTGGCGATGTACGTAAGATGTAGTAATAAGGGGCTTCGATTGGTGATTGACATTTCGATAACATAAAAAGCCAAAAGTAAAACTCAACTTTTTTGCGATTAATGTTATTTTTAACCACGTAAATAGTTGCAACTGCGTTTAAATATATAATAAATATATTATAAGACTAAGAAATAACGTTACAAGGATGCCGTAAATATTATTTGGTTAACGTGGTAAAGTTATCTCTATTGTTCTAAGATACAATTTTTCTTTTGATTAAAGTGTCTATTAAACTGCAACCTATAACTTGTCTTTTTCCGTAATTTAGTGCGTATAAATGAAACTAGATAGCCGGTATCCTATCTACCCCAGAAACGCGATACGAGCGGCTTAATGGCATTTCTGTTTACAGTGGTCTATAAGATATAACAAGGAAGCCGACCGCCCTTGTAACGATACCGGCGAATGGACATTATCCCAAATTGGTCCATTTTCGCGATACTAAATCGTGAGCGGTAAACCGAGTGTAAATTAATAAATGATAACTTTGTGTTGTTGCTGAATGTTGTTGCTGTACCAATAATAAATAAAGTGAATATTTTTGTCGTTGTTAATATTTAATTTATTTATAGAAAACTTTTATTAAGCTTTTCCAATACCTCTACTTCGTATAATCAGAGGCTTTTTGTGTATTTCCATAAAAGATTAACGAATTACATACGCGTACATACATTCAAACTTTTATTTCGGACGACCACTAAATAATGATTTTATAAATTGAATAATATCATGTGATTAAAATAAACGTCATGCGTTAAAATACGTAGTATTATATGCATACATTTATATTATAAAAATTAAGCCAAACTCGTTTCTATTGAGACATATATTCATTTATTCTCTATTATGGAAGGTTTTTATAACCAACAATATAGAGCCTACAGTAAGGGTCGCTGCGTATTATCATCAGGTTGGACAAAGCGTAAAAATTGACCGAAATCGTAACGAACGAGCTTAATAGATAAGCACCTGGGCCATTCTTGTATATGGTTCGGGTTTTCTTTACAGATCTTTTAATATATACAGGAAGATTTTTTTACAAGAAATTTACTAATGAATATTTTTTTTAAATTGTTTCGCTTGAGTTTTCTTATAAAAGAGTTTTAAGAATCAACAAAAGAAAACCAATTTACAATCTGACCACAAATCGGATTCTTTTCAAATTAAACCCAAGCATAAAATTACTGCTAGACCTCAGGATACCGTAAAGTCGGTATGTGTAAATCGGACAAATAAAATAAAGAATTGGTGGCCGTGTAAAAATACTTTGACAGTCTAACAACACCTCAGTCTGCCCGTGACCATGAATCCTGTAACGTGTGTGATACGACAGGAAAATTATAAACAAAATGAAACGCGTTATATCAGTAAAGTCTTTAATTTAATCTCTCTCTTATTTATTATTGTGTTATGTATTCTTTTAGTAGTTCGAAAGTGATGAGCAAAAGCAGCAAACAACTGAAACAGAGTCACCGCAGGATTCGAACCAATGACCTTCGATTTTTAAAGGAAGCCACAATATCACTAAACCATTTGTAATATTAACAAACCATTAAAAATTTAGAACTACTTCCAGGTATTGTATCATTATGTGATTTCCTCATAACCAATGAAAAAACATTGTATAATAAAATCATTACATTGTAAGACAACGGTCGAATGTGTTCGAAGTGGATAATGTATGTACAAATTAGTGTTAAGCAATAAAGGGGACATTTTTACTGCCTCCAAGATTTATTGTGGGACGCCATTGACACGTTCGGATGCTTTAAATCTCTCCCCAACAGTTCCTAGCTAAGAGCATAACTTTCGAAACTATTTTATTGAACGGAATATTTTCGAAACGATTTCAAAACTAATGTTTTTAATTGAAAAATTTAAAAAGGTTGCTACGAGAATTTCGTATAATTGAATATTATTAGATTTGAATATCACATCACACATCACATCATCAGCCTTTGTTAGTCCACTGCTTGACATAGGCCTCCCCTAATACACCCCCATCCATTAGGGGGTTTGGACCGTATCCCACCACGCTAGTCCAATGCGGGTTGGGGGGTGGACCGACTTTTTTACATGCCCATCCGACGCATGGATCATCTTACTTTTCAGACAATTGGGTGATCGGCCCAAATTGCCCTAACCAACTAGGAAACAACAATGAAAATTTGTTGCGTCCCCGCAGGATTCGAACCCACGACTTCCGGTTTCTAAAGCACACGCCCATACCACTAGGCTACGGAGGCAGGGAGGAGGATTTGAATATAACACTTTTATAAAATTAGCACGTTACTTTGTCCGAAATATTATGAGATTAGTAGAATATCCATTTAAGTTGTAGCAGTCGTTTTAAATCGTATTGCGGTCATAAACGTTGGTTAAGCAATGAAAATCAAAACTTATAGAAACTTGCCAGACGTTGTCAATACAGAATCAGTAATTTATATGTAACAATTTCGTGTAGAAGATACTTTCGCAAGAGTTTCCTAATAAAAAGTGTAAATACAACTTGAATACACGTTAACATATAGACTTTCTGTAATATATTTTATACAGACAAGACTGAAATTAATTTTTGACCCTGAAAATCTCACGCGCAATATAGACAATTGCGTGTAGGAGTCCATTTCCCTATCAGTCCGAAACATCGCTATATACGTAGAATATATAATCTGTTCATCCTAATAAAACTTTGAATATATTACGGATAACTACCAACATCAGCATATCCAACATTATCGGTAATGTTGTATGTCCGCTCCCACTTAGAAACAGTTAAGTTGACCTTGCAATAGAAAAAAGTTAAAAACCTTACTGCGGCAACCGATTTAAGAAATTATTCACAGTTACGTAAACATTGGATACCGGTTGACCCCTACTAACGCGGTGTTTATACACGGGGCACGTAGCATCAGTTAGTCCCCCTAGGGCATAGCCGAGTCGAATATTGCACGGGGCGTTTCAGCAATTTCTCACGTAGTACGGGTAATGGTTTCGAGAAAAAATCACGGGTTCTTTAACGCACCGCCGAGTAAGGAATTTCGTTTGTTGTGCGACTATTTTGCTCCGGCGTTGTGGTTGACCTACATCCTGTAGCTAAAAGGGAGGGGCCCTAACGAGCGTTATTTTTGAGGTATGTGGTTCTGAGATTTTGCGGTGGCATTTGTTTTGCTTACGGCCTTGTACGAGGTCATGCACGTTGAATGCTCCTTGATTTTGGCATAAAGGTAACGAGGAGCTTTATTTAAGACGAACATGACGAGGCATTTAAATGCATGTTAAAAACCGAGAAGGAAACAGATTTGATAAGAATAAGTATTTATGTCTCATATAAAACTAGCGACTTGCCCCTGCTTCGTACGGGAGCTATGCTGATAGAATATATACTACAATATTAAGCATGTGTTATACATACTGCCTCCGTAGCATAGTGGTATGGGCGTATGCTTTAGAAACCAGAGGTCGTGGGTTCGAATCCCGCGGGGACTCAACAAATTTTCATTGTTGTTTCCTAGTTGGTTAGGGCAATTTGGCCGATCACCCAATTGTCTGAAAAGTAAGATGATCCATGCGTCAGATGGGCATGTAAAAGTCGGTCCACCCACCAACTCGCATTGGACCAGCGTGTGGGATACGGTCCAAACCCCTGATGATAGGGGTGTATTAGGGGAGGCCCATGTCCAGCAGGACATAGTGATGAGAGGGATTATAACCATCCTTCAATCATAATATAAAAACCGCATCGAACTCCGTTGCGTAGTTTGAAAGATTTAAGCATACATATGGATATAGGGACAAAAAAAGCGACTTTGTTTTATACAATGTAGTGATTAGTAATTCTTTAGAATCATTTGACCGATTATAATATTAGACTTTGTTCACAGGGTACTAAGGTAAAGAAATTATTGAGTTAAAGTTTTAAATACACGTCTCTACTAAGAAACAAAGGTGCGAAAATCACGAGAGAAACTTTGAAAAGAAATTTTATGCAGCATAAAAAAGTTGGTATGTAAAATACCAACTTTTTTTGATCCAAAAGTTGGCGGTAAAGACCTGTACAGGTAAATGTTCACCTGATTTATGCTATAGTTAAAAGAATTTATGCATTATTCAGTTAATGCGATGTAATATTTAAGAAATCATTTCTTTCGCGAGCAATCAACTTTCAAAAACACACGATACTGTATTCCGGACCCAATTAAAGACGGCTTACCGAAACAAGACTCAATGAATGGAGCATTACATCAACCAGTGACCGTTACGTCAACATATTTGGTTTGAGTACTGAACAATCATTGTACAATAAGCATTATCGAAATTATTTAAGCATAATTTGCAAGGTTCTTGGTATTACACGATTTCGGAGAAATGTTTATGATACCGGAATTTCTGCACGACACATTCTGTTTAGGTAAAAATCGGTAAGATTAGGACGGCGCTTTAGTTGTCGCTTAATGAAGTTATTTTTGATTTAATAACAAGTGCAAATTACTTTTGGCGTCGACTATCGATCAACAGTACAAATTCAAATATCTTTAATTTGTACTGTTTATTATTCAATATAGAGATTTACACCTTGATTGTCAATTGATTATCAAACACGTTACCACTGGTTCGGAAATTAGCTATTTTTCGTCCTCTTTTGTAAAAAATAACAAACAATTTGAAGACATAAAATATTATGTAATATTGAAACAAAACCTGGAGCGAGCATTCCATTACCAGGCTGTGTTGTCATTTATAAATTCATCAACATTGTAAAAACCTTTGACACATAATACCTACATATAACTAACTCTGAAAAACATATCTGTATTTATTAAATAGATATCCTAATGTCAAAAGTCTATTCTTGTAGCTTTTTTACACAAGCTCAGGATTAGATCAATAGTGTTTTGTACCAATTCTGATTTTGTTCATTATTTCTAACATCCCTAGGGGGACACTTGATAACTGATACGTTGAAAATTCAAAACTAGGTCACTTTCTTAATGTTTACATTGTAAGAGCACAGAACAAAATAAGATTAAAATGTAGATAAATGAGAGTCAGTTTTAAAACGAGCAAATTTTTTTAGAATGGTTCTGAATTCTGAAATCTAATTTTGAATTAATAAAGTGAGAAAATTCGGCATTGAATTTTTATAACAAGATAAAATTATGAAAGTTATTTAATAGAAGAAAAAGTTGAAGTTTTAGTTATTATCAAATAAAGTTTAGTTAGTATCAAACAAAGTTTATTATCTGCACTTATTTAATATAATAAATATAACTTTAGAAAATTTGCAACTTAGATGAAGTCTAGTCATATAATTTATCATAAATAAAATCAGTCTATATAAACGGACATTTTTCAGAACATTGAATGTATAACTATTCCAGAGATGTATAGCGCAATTAGTTATAAAAAGTATATACATTATCATCATAGGCCTGTGAGTCCACTGCTGGACATAGACCTCCCCTAATGCATGCCGTCTCCATTAGAGGGTTTTTGGACCGTATCCCACCACGCTGGTCCAATGTGGGTTGGTTGGGAGACCGACTTTTTACTTGCTAATCCGAGGCATGGATCATCTTACTTTTATGACAGTTGGGTGATCGGCCCAAATTGCCCTAACCAACAAAAAAAAACAACAATGAAAATTTGTTGAGTCCCCGCAGGATCGAACAAACGACCTCCGGTTTGTAAAGCACACGCCCATACCACTAGGCTACGGAGACAGTTATAAGGTATACAAAATAATTTATATAAAAACGTAATTAATATATAATAGTAATATAATAATAAGCATCATACAAACGGGTCTATTCAAGTCTTAGTCAAACCTAACACATATAGACTACATATACAGACTTTATACATTAGTTTTGTTGGTAAACAGTCGATACAGAGCGTCCTTAACGTCACTAAATGCTTTCAATTAACAATATTTCGCTGTAATTGAATTAAACATCAAGTCGCCCGGACGCTTTGTACGCCGACAGCCGCCGAACTTTCCAGAATGATTAATTCAGCTCGTTTAGCATAATGATTCAGAAAGGCGAGATTTGTGTTTATAGTTTCGCTAATCGGGCGTAACTTTGCATAACGTTATTACAACATTATGCGGATGTGTTTCCTTCGGCTGTGGAAACATACAAATTCAAATTACACCTATTAGTAAGAATTAGTCGTTACACGCATATACTTAAATAATTTCGTGTTAATGTGTTTCTATAATATGTTTATAGTAGATAATCAGACAAAGATATTAAATTGATGAATAAACATAAAAAAAGTTTAATTATTATCTTATTAGAATATAAATATAGCTTGAAATAAAACCTAATTTTTTATCGACGCAAAGTCTAAAATTTAGATATATTTATTTAATAATAAGCATTACACTTTTCATAGATTTTGATAAAAATTGCCGCCAAATACTTATTATAATTTAACCCTTTTAAAATCCATTGAAAATTAGGTTAGTCAAGAATTCATAGAATTTTCAGTTGTGCAATAATTCTAGTCTATTTAATTTTAGTTCTGATTGAATTTATAGTCAAATAGTTCTTACCACCATCAGCAATACATAAAGTGCGAAAGTGTATATTAATTACCGGATGTTAGGTGCGAAAGTAATTTGCGATGTTCGTTCTTCGGCGGAAACATTTATCACGCATATCTTAAGCGCATTGAATAGTAATTTGCGCGAACTATTACGTACTAATTACATCTTTATTTTTTCAAATGATGAAAAGTTGTTTAAAAAATTATTGAAGTTGCAATTGCCATGAACGCAACGTATTTAAGAAAATTAGATTTAAGTGTAAAAAATAGTTTTAATGTTTACAAGGATTATCATTTTCTGTTATATATTAAGCCATATTAAATATATAGTAAAATTAGTTTCATTTGATATAAGTATGACTTATTAATAAAAAAAAGTGAAAAACAAGATTTTTATTAATTATTTTAATAAAATTTAATCTCTGGCTTCAGCCAGCAAAGATTGCAAATAACTTTCACATTCGCTCAAATTAAATTTTACATAGATGCTTATATAGCACTAACAAATATTCAATCCTTGTACTGAATTGTAAGAGATATTCATAAATTCAATAAATGCCGCGCAATTGGCGTTGAAAAATTATAACCTGGTTTATGCCTACACAGATCTATGTTAAATAGATTATAGCAATTTTTAAATTATGACATTACATTATGGCCGTCTACGGAGAGTCAATACTTAAATCCCATAAAACGATATAAATATTTCCTTTATAATAATCAGTTTCAAAATAGCCCCCTTAATTTAAGCTCGCATTAGTGAATAAAATTTTACAAGTCTCTATCTTGAACACGATCGCTAAAAATTTCGAAAGTTTAAAATATAAAAATTAACAAGATTGAACCCGTATATGATATAATACAGCGTATATAATTTTTGTGGGTTGCACGCAAAGTCTACTGAATATTTTCTATTCTAATGAAACAACAGTATCACAATTTATGTGGATTTTGCACAGACAAAGACGCGGTCAATAGTAGGTACCTCACATATATTATACACTAGTTGTATTTAGTTTTAAAAGACAAAACACACGTTTAAAGTAATCAGCGTCACATCTCTTTTGTCCTATTTCTAGAGTCTAATTAATGTGTTTTGTTGCAGCAGGACTTTTTATGAAGCTAGGTCAACAGTTATCCTTCACTATAATTGGTGTTACTCGCAACCTGTAGATTTAAACAAATAAAACGCTTATGATAAGAGCTAACTAATTAGGTTAAAGCAGAAAGCATACTTTGAAAAAGTTTAGTATGTAATTTTTACTATTTCTTTAAACGTTCTAGTACTTGGGTAGGTCCACTATTAAAAGGGACTGTCTGGGGTAGAACCTCCGCGGTGTCTATATCTGCCGCGAATCAGTGGCGTGTAACTACTGTCTTCCGGTTTGATGGGCACCGTTGCTAGCGATATTAGTGGGTAAACGAGACATGCCATCTCATGTCTCAGGGCCGTGAGCGGACTTCTGGCGTCTAACGCTGCTTTTCTTAAAAGCAGAGCAGGTATCACTTACAACCAGGTGAACGTCCTACTCATCTCATCCCAAAAAAAATTAACAATAATATATCTATAAATGCCTGTCCGCCTCCGTTACCGTTGGCTGGGGTTTTGTGCATCAGAACAGAAAGGACTTGACAAATTTTCATCGTTATTTCCTAGTTAGCTAGGGCAATTTGCCCGATCACTCGATTGTCCGAAAAATAAGATGATCTATCTTTCGGAAGGGCATGTAAAAAGTCGGTCGATTTGCCAACCCTCATTAGACCAGCGTGGCGGTATATGGTCCAAAAGCACCCAAATGAAGAAGGCGTGCAGCATTGGACTCATACGGGCTGATGTTGAAAATGACGATGATATCCCTATTAATTCAACGATACAGTAATTTTAAATTGCATAATTTTAAGCACTCAAACGGCCAAATTTGTAATCAAAACGTAGGTACTTTAGCGTTACCTGACCGCAGTCGAAACATCGGACGCCACCGCAAATAAAAGGGCGGAAGCTGAAACCGTCGGAAACTTCTAGATTAGGCTCCACCAGCTCGATCTTTGCCCGCGAACGCCGCATTAATTATGGCGTATCTATTCATTAGCGAGTTTCACACGGGTCGGGTCGGTCGGTCGCGAGGTGGCGTTGCGGTGATTATGTTGTTCAATTGTTGCACAAGCTCACTGACCTATGGTCTTGCGTGCGGATTTACGACTTCCGTTTATTTTAAATATACCAGTCCAATTCATTTATTTAATACTCTTATAATAAAGATATTAATTGGATTATAAATATTAGATAATAGTTTACTTTACTCATTACATGTATGTGAATGTACATGTTAATTTAGATCACAACTTCAATGATACAAGAATATATGCATTAGGTAGGTTATACATATAAACGATCAGATGATCAAAATGTAAAATTTATACTTTTCGCTTGACATGCAATATCAAATTCGCAGTGATTCCGTAACTTACAGAGAAATGTATCAACATTTTAATGGAATAGATAACAACGATTATATTTAAATTTAAAACTAGTTTCCAACTTCAGAGTTTAACAAAAGTTACAATTTTATGTGACTACAAAAATACGGAAATTCACACGAAGAAAAAACCGAGTTATCCAACTGTACGTTCAAATAACATCAGCGTACGCATACCATAGAGATTAATGGCTCAGGATTGGCAGCAAAAAGGTTTGATAAAGCCTTCATCGAATACGTGTAGGGAAAAGTCAGTTCGATAGCGATAAACGAGAAAATGGCATCACAGAGCGACTGATGTTAGCCAATCAGATGATCGCTGGTACATTGATCGAATGAGTAATGCCCCAAATCACTCTCATCTCCAGAATTCGCAATGAGTCGAAACGCGCCCCCTGGCGTTCAGATTGCACGATATGTGAATGTCAACACTGAAGGGTTACATATTCGAAAGATGGTAAGGAAGTAGAAGGCCTATATGATTTTATATTACTATTTTGTGATGTTGATAGTTATTTCAACGGGTCGTTTCTGTTAATTATTACTAATTTAACATGATCCGACGGATAGTTCAGTAGGAATTCATTATGATTTTTATTCATGTCAAACTTCTTCGTATAAAAAAATTTCAAATTACTTTCAAATTGTAAAATATTGACCGACAATAATTTAAAAGAATTTAGGAAAAATACGGATGTTTTTTACTAAAATATTCATCTTCGGGCGCATATATTAAGATTAAATATTAATTTAGACTGCAACAGAAATATATGTTGTACAGACATTATCATGATTTGGGAATGTCCTACGACAATCCGGTTGAAGACAATGAGCATCGAAATGGCTGCAAATACCTAGCAATTGATGTAAACAAATGCGTGAACTGAGTGAACTCAGTACAGATAACGGTTATTGTACGCTCGGTGTGTGGTCCGAGAAGTGCATACGGGTTTTATCCGTGTTTTGCAATTGCAGGCGCATTATTGCCCGCTTACGCCGTGACTGATGACGAATATGCATTTGTTGCTGTAGAAAACTGACATAGGACTTCCATTCATCTGTACATTGGTCGAGTATGTTTCAATAGGCATTTAATATATTTTTTAGACTATTTATAAGTAGGTCAAAAAGTTATTGATTTGACTGCTTGTTTCAATTTTTTACTTATTGCAAAATCTTCTCTGGGTACGTCAAATATTTTAAAAGGAATACTATTCTTTGAAAAAACTACTTTCATTTCGTAGCACACATTCCTGCATCAAAATATCTACATGCAACATAAATGTACGTATATCAGATATCGCAACTTTTCAAATATTGAGGAACATAGTGTATGCACATAGCGCAATAATTTATAATCATAATATGTTTTACTCTCCGTAGCCTAGTGGTATTGGCTGTGCTTTAGAAACCGGAGGTCGTGGTTCGAATCTGCGGGACTCAACAAATTTTCATTGTTGTTTCCTAGTTGGTTAGGCAATTTGGGCTGATCACCCAATTGTCTGAAAAGTAAGATGATCCATGCGTCGGATGGGCATCTAAAAGTCTGTCCACCCACCAACCCGCATTGGACCAGCGTGGTGGGATACGGTCCAAAACCCCTAATGGATAGGGTGTAATAGGGAGCCTATGTCCAGCAGTGGCTATCACAGGCTGACGATAATGATGATGATGATGAAGATGTTTTAGTAGAATTTATAATAATAAATATAATGAAACGATCTTATCGATTCATGTTTACTTATACCTTTTAATTAAACAAAATTCTCCGAGCAGTATCTAGTTAGCAAAGTAATAGCGGCAACCCTCTTGAACATATATCATTATACCGGCTAAGGCAGAATGTAATAAGCGTATTACGCGTACGCAAAGTCGGCACGCGGTCTCGAACAACGATGAAATGCACCTGCCTCGAGCAGATCCAGGTGAGCCGTCCCACATATTATAAGTTCACTGCGAAACTCTGACTTTACAGTGATAAGTTCACAAATAATAATAATAAAGCTTATATATCCCTTCTGTTTCTGACAACGATATAATTATGTTTCATTTGTATCTTTAGAAAAAATAACAAATAACGATCATATTAAATATTTTATTTATACCAAATTATACGAAAGCGCGCGTCCCTTTGATCTTTATAATCGATAGTTGTCTCTATTTTGAATCATTTGGTAAATTAAAATGTTAGTATACCTACGTTATTGTTCGACGTCAGTTAAATATTTAAGAGTAACATTTTTTTCAATTAGGTCAGGTGAAGACGTTGTTTTGGTCCTTTAACCTAACGCTGCCTAAAAATTTAGATAGACAGTAATTTTTAAGTTTAAATTTAACCCTAAAAAAATTTTTAATTATATATATCTCCCCACACCGATTTCGTATGTTACACATACGTACATATAGTTATTTTCTGTATAATCTTAATACCAGCTACATCCCGTATCTTCGGCGTGCGCCGGTGGTTAAATTGTAATTTCTTACAATACCGCACCGGTTCAACGACCAGCGCGGCGTCTGCTATTAGTTACTTTTTACCGCTGCCCGTGATAAAAACGCCATCGGGAAAATCGTCCGACCGATCCATTTAAGGACCATAGCAGGAAGCGGACCGGTCTCAAATACGGCTTTAGTGTTAACAGTGTAAAAAACTATCGACTCACAATCCCACACTCCCATAGATTGCAATACCATCTAATAGCGGTTCACACCGCTATCTTTATTAACTTTATTCGGTACGCTATCGTAGACGGGAATTGTGTTGGGGCACTGGTATTGCTGCCGGATTCTGTTCTATATCCCGCATTGTAGGAGGTGACGTTGTGAATGGATAATTTGTTACCGACTTGACAATTTAAAACAATGTTATTGTGGTTCTATACGTGATTCTACGGATGGTATTTGTGGTTTTATGTTTTTTTTTTCTGTCTGGTGATGATTATCGTGTGGATTTGTAATTCTTCGCGGAACTTCTCGGAATAGGTTCACCGGATAGTGTAAGCAGCTGTTGTTTGTGGAACGTTTTTCCTTATTAATAGATTTTAAAATATTTATAGTTTTTAAAGTTTTTATCGCCTTACATCATCATCATCAGCCTGTGATAGTCCACTGCTGGACATAGGCCTCCCCTAATACACCCCTATCCATTAAGGGGTTTTGGACCGTATCCCACCACGCTGGTCCAATGCGGGTTAGTGGTGGACCGACTTTGCATGCCCATCCGACGCATGGATCATCTTACTTTTCAGACAATTGGGTGATCGGCCCAAATTGCCCTAACCAACAATGAAAATTTGTTGAGTCCCGCAGGATTCGAACCCACGACCTCCGGTTTCTAAAGCACACGCCCACCACTAGGCTACGGAGTTACTACAGTTTTGCAGTTCAATTGATTTTTATTGCTTTACTTAATTAATGGCAACGAAATAAAGTATTAGATCAAGTATTTATCGAATGATTGACCTAAAATATTATCTGAATGTAGGTCGTACGAAATTGTCTCGAGTGATCCGTAATCTAGATTTATGAAATGCAGATGACTGCGTTATATGATTTTAATGATGCAGACAAGTGTTTATGTCCCTATTACATATGCATTCGATACATTTAAGTTTATTAGAGTGATAAAATATATAATTTTAACCTAAAAAAATTAAGTATATATACACTAACTAGTGTCCGCAAGAGAGGTATAAATTTTTGACATTTTGGTATTAATATTTTGGGATACATTTATAAAAAAAAAGTAATTTTCAAAGTAATAAATGTATCTAATGTTGCCCAGTAATAATGTAGCTTTGTAATGACAAATTGTTTCTTTAAAATCATTCCAGTAGTTTTTAAGTAATTTTCTTAGATACAAAAATACAAATGTTTTCTGTCTATAATACTAGTTCAGTACTACCTAAGTTCCGTAATGATCCTTAGTTTTGTATTGAATAGTAACAATTGCCATATAGATGTTGTGTGTTATGTAATTAAAATTCTGCAACAAGTCTGCGAGCGTTTCTAATACTATTCGATACGCTATTTACGAGTGGATATAATGGATTTACATATATAGTACAAGTGGAGGCAGCGCTTTCGAATGAGAACGGTAGCGATTGTTCTTCTGGTCCTTCTTGCGACCAGCAATGACCATGAAATGGAATTATGTGCGACGAATATTTAGTCGTTAGTCGTCTTACGGTTGAACTTTAAAACCTTTTAAGCTGGCTGATTTGTATTGTATTCCGTGACAGTGTATTTACGATTTTTCTAATGTAGGTACAAAAACATATTCAATTTTTTTGTATGCCTGCAGAGATTTATAGAGCAAATAGGATTCTAACTGACTAAACTCGATTAACGCATATAGTATTAAACTAATTGCTTTATATTAAAAAAACATATACTATCAATTTTGCTTCTATAAGCGTGCGTAAGCAACGATTTTTGAAATTAAACTACGGTATTCCTTGTTGCATTTACCCAAGTAGCCTTGTTATATCGCGTTTATAATTATCTTAATCGATATTCAGCATCGTAATACAAGACGATTAATTATAATTACGGCCGGGAAGCCCTAACTAAGCGTTATAATGGCCGGGCGGCATTATCGCGCGAACTGCGAAGGGAAACGCGAAAAGGTACAAGGAAGCGTCGAGTTTCGCTTGAATCGTAGCAGTAACTTTTGCCTCTTCCCGTATCGAGGCCATATTGATCGTTACATCGGTAAATGAGTGAAAACGGTACAAATAGACATCGGAAACGGTCTAGGCGATTATCATTGGCGTAAAATGGTAGAGCGCAGATTACATCTGGTGCTCGTTAACGCTTCACTTATAAATTTAAAGGGCGAACAATGGGCGGGTGTGGCTCACTTGAGGCCTCGCTGTAATTGCATCGTTAGTTGCCACGGGAGTTATGTTGATACAGCTCCTTGTTGGTATTTATTTACCTTTTTATCGAATGAAGACGAGACGAGAAAAACATACGACAGAATACACTGCCTGCGTTCAAATATGAGATATGTTGTGTGTATCAGCACTAAATAAGATTTGATATTTATGAAAGCACTGTAACCTACGACAGCAAAGTGGCGCCGTACAACTTTCTTGGTAATGAACTGTCGCCAAGATGTAAATCACAGAATGCCAAACGCTTGTTTTGTTGTTTACATCCATTCCACATCTTGTTCGGCTCTGGTGTACTTAGGTTTTACAAATTATCACTGTCCCCTTTAAACTGGAACGCTATTTGAACACTTTACTAATTCCCCTGTGAATACGAAAGGCGGATGTGGGTATGTAATGGCATCGTTAGTAATAACGAGTACGTACGTCGATATCGCTCCTTATTCGTACTTATTACCTTTCTTAATGATGCACCCAACGTTAAGACGTTGATCGATTAAAATGCCGAATTCGCATCGGGGCGCATTATCAAAGCCGTCACGTACTCGGGCTTCCGAAATACCAATTAAACGTGAGTAATGCAATGTACCGCGGGCCGTACGTTGCGATTGTGGATATGCGTTTAAAGCTTTTTTCGCGTGACGTCACTGACCGGATACCGGCTTCCAGGGGTTTGCGGAATTGCGATCTCTTGGGCACAAAGATTTTAAAGTAATGTCAATTTTATAACTATAAATATAAGGTCTTCTTTCGTTTGGGTGGACTTGATCGTGATTTAAATCGTAGAATTTCACGCTACACCGCTTTTCATGCGATAAGGTGTTGAATGACGTGCACTTACTTGATCTGAATGCCTCCGTAGGAGAAGGAATAAATGATAGCCGGCTAACTTGTGTCTTTGTTTATTAATGCTTTCTGCTCTATACGGATATACTACAGATGTAAAAAAAGCCTTTTTTTTAGATTTTTCGCGCCGTTTCATATCATTTAAAACGTCTATGGTTTAATACGTCTTCTTCCGTGATCTTTTGATTCTTTTGATACTTAGTGCTTAAGATTTTTCTTAAAACAACAACATTTTGCGAGGATCCAATTGCATGAATATGAAGCAGGTTTCTTGGTTGCAAAAAAAATCAATCGAAATGTTTTATTCAGATGTATTTTAAACAATATCAGCGAGGCGGGTGAAGGCGTAGCTTACGATCGGGAGCTACTCGTATTTCATATTGAACGTAGAATAAGCATTATAGGAATATCGAGCAAAGTCTTCTTTGTTTATTATTATTTCGTTTTCAAATTAGTACTATTTCTTTAAATTTATTTTGGAATTAGACTTATTTGCAATTTATATTTTTAATTTTGTTTAAGATTCTACGACTGATAACAAGTATTATTTATTGTATTCATTTAAACTTTTGTTTTAATGCACACAGGCGGGCTTGATGCATTGGGCATTATCTAACAGCCGATTTTGTAAAGTCATGAATTTTATTTCTTTTGTTACGTTATTACTTACGAGACTAAAATATCTTCAAATAATATATTTTAGCGTCGTAAGCTTTAACTGATATAAATTATCTTTATCTGGTAATGACAGCGCGATGACGTTCTACTATAAATGCATTTTGAATAGAGTTGTCATACTCAAACGACAGAATTGGTACACAGCGCGCATATAGTAATAATAGTTGCATTCGAAACACTATGTTGGCCTAAATGTTTACGTAATGCAATCACTGAGCTTTGTTCAAATGAATGAGTTTAACATTAATGGTTTATCGTTAATACTTTAGATTCTATTGGCTGGATCGTCATTTATTTAGAATATATTTAAGAAACAACACGAATGGAGAAATGCTTTTATCGACATATACATACCCGTATTTAAAAGGTAACATATTTCTAGAGTAACCACTTATTCCCTAAGAAAGATTGCGTTATTCCTTCCTGGTAACCTCAAAATCTTTACTGTTGTAGCATATATGATATTTTAGTATATAAGCTATGAAGTTTTATCAAAACTTATAAAGAAGTCTTTTAGTTGTAGTTTCAATTATTGCATATTCAATTACAATTAAGAGCATTACATAAATACTCAACGTAGATTAGATATTGCACAATCATATACGATATAGACCGAAAAGATTCAGTGAATCACCTCTGCATATTAACTTTTAGATCTGTTCTCGATTGTACAATACGGGAACCACGGTAGGCCAGCCTTGCCAACATCCTACGGCGCGGACGATGACCCGTCGCTCTCTAGGAAGTGTTTAAGTGAAATTAATATCTAACTCGGACGATCCAGCATCCATTAGTATTACCTTCGCTAATTACGCCGCTTCGCTTATTCCTAACGTTGTACAATGTTTACGAAGTTTCTGACTATACGTGAATCAATAAGACGCACGTCACGTACGTACTTCTTATTGATTCCGTTTTATCGTTAAAATGGTTAGAAAAACCGATATGTTCATTGGCATTTATGGTAGTATTGTATAGAAGCAATGGTTTGGAAATAAATGGGCTTTATAGCCTATTAGTTTGGAAGGCCCTTTGTTCCTACGCTATAACTTATATGTCCTTGGTAAATAAACCTTAATCTAACCTTCGATAAATTAAGTGGGAAAGCTAATTCTTAAGTGCAATTTGAAATAGAAACAATTTTTATTCAAATCCTTTATTCATTGCATCACTTTGCACGACTTTATTGACTATAAATACGTATTTATATGAGCAAACTCGCGGGAAGGCTTAGGTATAATTAAAAAAGAATAATCCGACTAAAGCTATCCGTAGTTCAATAACTATACAACGTGTATTCGTGGTATGAATGCGGCTCCTTTTGCAATTGTTGCCGTTAATTAAGACGGACGAGGGATAATACATCACATCGTACAGATGATTATGATAGATCATATTTGCGTGTATCACCTGCTATAAACAAGTGTTTAAATATAGTAAAGTGCACGAATTGTAACGTGAAGAGACTTCAAAAGTTTTTAAATAAAAAATACTAAAACTAATATGACTGCTTCCGTAGCCTAGTGGTATAGGCGTGTGGCTTAGAAACCGGAGGTCGTGGGTTCGAATCCTGCGGGGACTCAACAAATTTTCATTGTTTTTTCCTAGTTGGTTAGGGCAATTTGGGCCGATCACTCAATTGTCTGAAAATTAAGATGATCCATGCGTCGGATGGGCATGAAAAAAGTCGGTCCAACCACCAACCCGCATTGGACCAGCGTGGTGGGATACGGTCCAAAAACCCTCTAATGGATAGGGTTGTATTAGGGGAGGCCTATGTCCAGCAGTGGACTATCACAGGCTGATGATGATGATGATGATGATGAATACTAATATGGAATAAAAAGGTTGAGTGATTTTAATTTTAACGTTTGATTTTTGTTTAATTAATACTCGGTGCTGTAATAAAGTCAAGTCATTATAGAGCTAGTTTAAGATATGGTATCAATGAAAAAAACTGCACAAACCACAGTCACTAGAAGCTACAAGTAATGTTGTTCTTGAATTGCTATCGAAATGTTAATTATTTTGCCACAGTCGTCTAATAACGAGTCATACGTTAAACATTACCTGTCTCAAAGGTTACATTGTTCTGAACGCTATTAAACTAAAATATAACAATATTAGTTAAAGTGGCAGACGATAGGCCACATTAAGGCAGATCGAGGTGAATCATCGTTTTATCGCTTTACTTGTTATTTAAAGCTACACGCGTGATTTTATGTAATCTTATTGCCTAGCGTAATACCGTGCTTGTGTTGAGCCAATAAATTGGTAAACTTTTGACGTGTTCCATTTCATATCGCATCTCTTAATCGCGTTCGAAAATTCTTGAAGTTCTCATCATCACATCACATCATCAGCCTTTAGTCCACTGCTGGACATAGGCTCCCTAATACACCCTATCCATTAGGGGCTTGGACCGTATCCCACCACGCTGGTCCAATGCGGGTTGGTGGTGGACCGACTTTACATGCCCATCCAACGCATGGATCATCTTACTTTTCAGACAATTGGGTGATCGGCCCAAATTGCCCTAACCAACTAGGAAACAACAATGAAAATTTGTTGCGTCCGCAGGATTCGAACCCACGACCTCGGTTTCTAAAGCACACGCCCATACCACTAGGCTACGGAGGCAGTTGCAGTTGAAGTTCTACCGGTGCGGAATACGTATGTTGAAGATTTAGGGTGCTACGTGTTCAATGTTACAGGAAACATGAGCTACATATTAAGTATTCAGACAATAAAATAATTAGACTATTTTTAAGTCATAAACAAAACATATATTACTATCATATGGTATATTAATAATCACTAAGTTTATTATTTAAATAAGTAATGAACATTACACTAGGTATATACTTGTATTACTTTTTTAAAAGACAAAATTTTAATTTTAATTAATTTTATTTCGAGTTTTATACTTTTTATAACATTGGCTTTAGAGCGTCGCAGCAAAGTTTGCTGTGAAGGATAACGAAATAGACTTCAACGAATCGCCTCTCCTTATACCTTCAATATACTCCAACTAAGAGCAGTATCCACTAAACTAAGGAGACAGGTAAAATCTTAACACATCATCATTAACACATATAGTAGATCTCAGTCATTCATATTAAATAAACGAGATCTAAAGTGCGTTCACCTGATGGTGCTGCACCCATAACAATGAGGTTGAGACATCAGATGTTACGCCTCGTTAAGCCAGTAATTTCTAGTTATGTGGTCTTACGAACCGGAACAGTTATTCACGTACATATTCCACAGAAGTTTTGCCTATTAAGACGAGTAAAATGTACAAAAACAAGTTTATTCTAAATATTTCTAAACGGACGACATCACCTAAAGCTAAACTAAAAATATTCAACAGAATATACGTACATATAAAATAGCATAATATCCCTAAGAGCTGCCGTCTCTAAATATTAACGAATTATGTTTTGCGGAACAACAAACACCAGTATTAAGACAACTGATATTAATGACGCTAACAACGATTTGTCACCCTCGTCGCGTCCGTATTTGCACCGCGTAAAATTTCATTATATTGAGATATATTTTACGACGAAATAATCCTGTACACGACATATTCAGCTCGCTCCGTTTTACTACTAACGTATTGAGTAGATGAATTCAAGTCCCAACTTAGTCTTTAAAGTAATCTTAAAACGTTTCGTATCCCACCTGGGATAAGATATTTGTTTTGGTATAAATTGTCTACGCAAAATCAAATATTGTTTAATTAATTAATCAAAAATGTCAAGTGTGTACACATAATTGTTATTTTACAAAGCATCAACTCGAGAAATGGATCAAAAATGCTAAAATACATTTAGAATGCCTCAGTTTCGTCCCAACAATTTGATCACATTTGTTTTATAATATTTGCGCTATTAGGATAATAAAGACATAATGATTAATTCCATTTATTTCCATTATAGTGAATGATAACACGTCCTGAGTGGTTTAGACACTAGATTCATTTAACTAGTTTTCTTTTGTAAAGCTATGCGCATGTTACAAAATGCAGTATGCAATATCAAGATGGAGGGCGCGGCAATGCAATTTCTGCGTGTCTTACCTGGAGACATTCGATGTCTAGTCTTGCATACTCAGTCATTTAGCTCGCTACTGTACGCTTTAGACTAGTAGTGTTATTAAACTTCAGTTTACTAAATAATATAATAATTACCATAAATTGTAAGTTTCTTTGTAGCCCACTGATATTCAAATCTTAAGGTCAAACTTTATATCAGTGTAAGTAATTTAATAGCGCTGTATAAAATTACTAATATGCCAGAAAAAAAAATCGTATGCATGGGCTCCTTGCCTAACCATAACTGAACTAAGTTTTTGTCAAGCAAACATCTTAAGATTAATATGGGTAAAAATAAAATAGCCTTTTTTACCTAACACACAAGTGTCGTTGCAATACTTTGGTTTAATTTAGTTTAGAAGACACTTCGCTATCACCAGATACAACATTAGCGAGTTGTTCAAACGGACATTACGCAGAATTCACGTTAATATTCATATTACGCAAGTGCGAGTGCTCGGTGCATTAGCGGTTGAACGCGGCCGGTTCACTTTGAAGTGCGCTGTTTGAATATATCCCAAACAATGGGCAATGTACCTCGACACCTCGGCCGCACCATACTGCTTCGCCTGGCCATCTGTTCGGCCTAAGGCGGATTGAGACATTACCAAGAATGTTTATCTTGGCGAATATACAACGATATTAGTATGGATGGAGTAATTATTTCGGTGTTGGATTTTTCTTGTTACGTTATTGTTATGTGAAATCATTTTAAACTGTCGTAAAGGTTACCGGTATGAAATTATTTCGAGGTTGGATTTTTCCTCTAACGTTATTGCACGTGAAATCATATTGAATTGACGTGCAGGTTACCGGTAGGTTTCTACGTTCTAGTTCATATCGGGTGATAACAATTATTATCTTCAGAATTCCACATTGTATTTTGTTTTGGTATAACGAAAACGTATTATCAGCAAGAATAAGATTTCCAATTTTGAAATTGATATTTTTTAGTAGTTTAAATTATATTGGAGTTTATGTTCAGAACCCGACACGAAAAATACATTTTAGGCCAATGATTAGTAATGCAGTCATCTTTACGGCGAAACCGCTGTTGAAATGCCTTCCAATCACAATATTTAAAAGGAACAGTCGGCGTTCGCATTTCAAATTAACTCAAAACAAAATTCTTCTGATTTTCTAGGCCCTTAACATACTTCTTCAACAACCGTGTACCATCAAAGGAATGTTTGCTCATTTATTACGAAAGAACATAAAAAGCTATATACGCAGCTAAATATCAACACACACAAAACAATAAATAAAGAAAAGCCTCTTTGTATTGCTGTCACAATAACTTCTTTGCAGTAGTTGCTCGAATATACGGCGCGTATCGAACCATTCGTACCACATTCCATTCATGTGCCGGCGTAAAGCAGAACTATTCACAAGATGTGTTTGTTCTTATAATAAATAAACCATGCCCACGATAAAGGCTATAATCATAGAGTTTCCGGCGTCAGTAATAGTGGTTTGACGTCAATAACCTCGTTTTTCTTTTATTTTAATTTGTATCTTGAGATATATCATTGATTTAACAAATATTTTCGTATTACGACATCGCATCGCATACCTATCAAGTTTTTTCTGTTTGCTGGGGTATTTTTATAGGCCGCACAAAATTTTCAATGTAAAACTAAATAACTAGTATGGCAGATTTAGCATTTGCCATACTTTTACGTAACGTTCATAGTTGTTAAAATCAACTGCGTCGTTTTAGCTACGGGATAGTGTGTCAGTTCGTGGTCTAGTGTAATTGGCCTTTATAATACGAATCAAAGTTTTGAGTTTGATTCCTGCTTAACGATAGAGATATATTGATCACTACATTTCCTGAAAAGGGGGGATAAGTTATTAAGACTGGTTGTCTAGACGATCTTGAAGTCAAAACGAAGTCAATGCTTTTAAATTTACGGACACACAGCACACAGCATCAGCCTTTGTGCACGCATGTGCCTTTGTCCACTGCAGGACATAGGCCTCCCCTAATACACCCCTATACATTACGGGGGTTTGGACCGTATCCCACCACGCTGGTCCAATGCGGGTTGGTGGGTGGACCGACTTTTTTTACATGCCCATCCGACGCATGGATCATCTTACTTTTCAGACAATTGGGTGATCGGCCCAAATTGCCCTAACCAACTAGGAAACAACAATGAAAATTTGTTGCGTCCCCGCAGGATTCGAACCCACGACCTCCGGTTTCTAAAGCACACGCCCATACCACTAGGCTACGGAGGCAGTTACGTTTAATTTACGGACATGTCAATCCAACTATCCATTGTAGTTTTACAATTTGGATTGTGCAGATCCGACGTCGTCTCGAAGACAACTTAAGCAACATCTAGAAAGTAGAAGCCGGCGAGTCATAAATAGCTTTGATACTTTCAGTTTTATTAACCTGCATGCACTTGGCACTAAAACCGTCTGTATTATTTGTATAAGCGCATAAAGATACGAGCACTTTAGAACATTACGATGTATCTGATCGACCGCATCGACTGCTTAGTGTAAAGCGATTGCGCAGCGTTGTAATTAAAAGTGTATTGCGGGTTAAAAATACTAAATAGAGCGTGTTGTTAACGTTAACCATACACTCTGTGTACTAGGGCGCAGTACCGAGGGGATTTAGGTATTTATGTCAGCGATAGCAGAAGTTTATTTTTCATGTATGAAGTGGCGAGAGGAACATGGCCTCTGTTTGATGTTACTAATAAAAAATGTAATATAAAAAAAATCCATCTATTCTGTTTTTCCGTTTCTTCACTTGGTTATGACTCCATTTAGTGTAGGCATACTACCACGGCGCAAAAATAGTGTAACAGGACTACGCTTACCAAAAAAAATCGAAACAACTAAAAAAATTAACCACAAGCAATTAAAAGTATGGTAGCAATTTTATTCCGACATGTAACAGAAAATAATGATTTCGCCAAATCCCTGAATAAAAGGATTTTTAACGGATTTTATCGGGTTTAAAAATATATTTCATTGTATTTTACCCCCTGAAGTTTCGAATACTTTTCGGATAGACCGCCGACCGTTGAAGGTCCTTTTAATTAATAATGTGTTGTATTCGCGTAAATTAATTACCAAAGAAATAATTAACAAAATTCTGTAGGACTACGGTTGTATCTATGGTGCAAAAGATTAATCAAATTGGCAAGGTAGAATAAAAATCAGACGTTTAGGTCCGCATGCCTTTTAAGGTTTACCTCGATTTATACTCATGACTAAAGATTATGCGAAAAAATGTGACGCGTGGTTTAGATGGTCGGCTGATAGCATGACTTAAACTGAGACAAAGACGTTATGTCTCTTTATTTAACTTGAAATACGCCGGCACCGTACCAAGAGAATCTTTTAAGCGTCCTTTGGGAAGTTTGCTAATGATTAACGACCTCGTAAGTACAGTCGAGCACGAAACACGAAACACATACGAATTTACTACATCATAATAAATAAAATTCTTTTGTACTATAGTACTTCAATGAGAGTAAGTGTAATTAATAAATTGAAAGAAAATTATAAATATTATTTGATTAATTCAAAAACGTAGGATTCGAATAAGATGTGTTATGTATTAAAACTGCCTCCGCAGCCTAGTGGTAACGGCGTGTGCTTTAGAAACCTGCGGGGACTCAACAAACTGCTGAAATATTTACCAATTATCTTTAATATATCACATTACATCATCAGCCTATGATAGTCCACTGCTGGACATAGGCCTCCCCTAATACACCCCTATCCATTAGGAGGTTTTGTACTACCGTATCCCACTACGCTGGTCCAATGTGGGTTGGTGGTGGCCGATTTTTTAGGCCTATCTGAGGCATGAACCATCTCACTTTTTAGACGATTGGATGAGCCCAAATTGCTCTAACCACCTAGGAAACAACAACGAAAACTTGTTGAAACCTTGCAGGATTTTAACCCACGACTTTTGGTTCTAAAGCACACGCCTACGAGGCAGTTAAACTAAGAAATAAAAGCAGTTATTAAGCAGCTTAAGTATACAATGTACAAAATTCTGGTGCTTATGCGTATGGATATTGTATGTGATCAATAATACAGTTATTACTTTTTTCTTGCGTTTAATTACTTTACAAGTTGTGTTCTTATCCATCCGACTGAATTAGTTAATATTTAATATCCTAAATAATTACAGAACATTTAATACCAAATATGCACTCGACTATCTAACACTTGACGTAACAAATCGAAAACCTCATTTAAAATTCGCTAAGTAAATTCTACAAGTACCGCCGATTCAAAATTGGAATTTGACGTGGGGATCAATAGGGGATTGTCGAAAGGCTCGAGTAGCTAAAACCGTCAATGGCACTTCGTATAAATTGAATTCGGCGACCCGATGCTTTACGGCAAACATATTTTCCCGTTCATCTAACCCGTGCCTAAATCCTGAACCAGTGCTGTATCACGATGCCATTGACGGAGAAACTAGGTGTTACTAAAGTTTTAACTTTTCAAATACATATACCCTTTACTTAGAAGATATCTGTACTAAAAATACTTAACTTGACGACATATAATTTTAAAGCGCAGAGAACCTATCAGATGATCCAATATAACGCTTGTTTTAAAAACAGGAAAGTCATACGTTCATCTGATGTTTGTATTGTTTTAATATGTTATGAAGATGAATGTTGAGTTGTCTGTTAACTCTAATAGTGTTCATGCGTAATAAATTTCGAAATAATTTTCTTTTTCCTTTTTCACCATCCTCCTTTCAATCTACACCTAAAGTTATTGATAATTATTTGACTCCTGCTTACTATAGTTGCATAGAGCATTAAATTCGAAAAGCCTATCAATATCTAATTGAAATACCAATTAAGGCGAAGACAATTTGAGCACTAAACTAAAGCCCCCTTTGCGGCAAAGCCACGAATGCGGATGCCCGATTGACGATAAATTCCTTGCGGGGTTCAATTAAACTGGAATCTAACATGTATCGGCACAGTATGTGGACCGACTTCGTAAAAGGCTGTGTCCGATACTGGACGTAATAAGCTGGTCCAATTCAAGTTCTCGGTAGTATTCGTTGCCTTAAATGTGAGTAAACTTTTTGTGACGCCGTTACAATGTTTGGATACAAGTTACTTTAAATGGTGATCGCAGTTTGACATTGGCTTTCATTAATTTAAGACTAACAGTTAACCCGTTTTCTTGCAAATCGATGAAAAAATGCATCGCTTAAGTTGATCATTAAATAAATTTGCTTACTTTTTACATTATATGCTCAAGTACTGACGCAAAACATACTTTGCTTGTTTAACAGGCTAAATATGAAACTTAAAATTATGTTTCTTAAGTGTATTTATTAGAGTTTAATTATTATGTTAAATAGGAGGCAACAAAATATTATTATTCGTTCCAAAAAAGTGTAGGATCTTATTAACATATAGTAGAACTACATCATAAAGCTGGGTATTTCATTTGAACAAAGTTAAGATTTCTTTTAATTCTTAATCATTCACTTTTAACGGCAGATTCAATATATAATGAAAAACATAGATTTTCATAAAAATTGCTAGCATGGAAATAATATATACACTTTGCAGTACAAGTCACGTACTGTTAGAACAGGGAAATTTTTAACCGTTCGATAGCGAGGCATCCACTTCTTACTGTTACAACGGTTAATTCCGATTGCGAGTGTTTAAATAAATCAGTAAGCGACCGGGGACAAGAACGGAAGCCGTTTCACCAAATCGGGACGTCGGGAATGGAGAGCAATTTATTCCGCTGAAAAACGGGGCGATGCTGCCTTAAGTGCGTATACATTAACGAGCAGATACTAAGGATCGTCGAATGTTTTAAATAAAGTTCGTTAACGAATGTAAGATATCGAGATCGTATCGAAAATATATCGTTCGCTGGAATAGATATTAATAATAAGTAATTGAAAATCTAGTAGCAAAGCTTGCAACTTATGCCTATCATCACGTAGGCCTCCTCCGTGAGCCGCCAAGAGGTACGATCCTGCGCCTGCATCCACCAATTTTCTGCACATTTACACAGGTTGTCACCGCATCATGTAGGGGGCCATCTCACACTGCGATGACCAGTAAGCGCACACGAGAACCTTCCTTCCTAATGTTTATTGATTCTAAAAACTATGTGGCCGGCCATAGCCACTTCAGCTTGCTCACTTTGCGAGATATGACGGATGCTGCGGAGTCTATGCCTACCTTGCTTAACTTTTCATCGAAAGAACGAAAGACATGAGTAGATCCAGGTCATTTGTCATCACTCGCCAATCTACGTGCATTCACAAATACTGGTTTCCGAACAGGTTAGGTTCGCGTAGTACATCCGCACTTTTATACGTGAGCTAGGACAGTGCTACGTTTCAAATATTTGTACAGCGAGCTACAATAATAGCTGGGGTGACGATTCTGCACGTCATTCGCGAAGGTCGGGCGGTATTCCGAACGAGATGGGACGAACTTATCTGCGTCGTACGGATTTAATGCTCAAAACGTCGGACAACGATTTTGATGGAATTTCATCGAGGATCTTTTTATGTTTATTAGTGAACTTTGATGTAAGCGTGGTTGTATGATTACGGTTTATGTTTTGAAATTTACGATTTAATAATTTGATGACAACACTGATACTCGTTTTTGCAAATGTCAGTTGTTTAATACGCAATAAGGACTCCTGCGGTTCTTAAAATCATATATGATGTTGTATTGAAAAATAATAATAAGTCAAATTTACTGTTTCCATTTGTATTTTCACTAACATTACATAAAGCAAATTGAATTATGTAATTTACATTAAAGTTATATGTATATACACAATTAAGTATATTTTTACTTAGGATATTTGGTCTAGTAAATGTTTAGAACTTTTCGATTCACTTATTGTATTGCGCATAAAGTTAACCTGCAGTTAAATGCAAACTAGCTTCATTCCAATTGAGTTGCTATTGGGCACGGTGATGACCGTGATGATCTTAGACCGCGGTTAAACCGTTCCACCCGAGACATGTCTCGATCGTATCAGATATCGACTGTTCTCACAGCATTCGTGTCGAAAGCGCACACAGCCTTCGATTCGTTCAGCAACATTACTTGTCGAACTCGAGCTTTGCTTCACTATAATTATAATATAACAAACTCCGATACAATAGCATCCGTAAATCGGGTAAACGATAGCCGAATACAGCCGTTATTTGGCATCGAGGTTTGTTTGGACGTTATTATTCTCATTGGTTTGTATACTTGAGCTTGCTATCTAGTTTCCTTTACCAACAACTTTGTCATAGTGCTAAACTGTGTCAAAGTTCCGTTAACAGACTTGTTAACTTTGTAGTAGTACTAAGCTACGACAAAGTTGTTGTTATCAGGTTTGTTTTTGTATTATTGTGTCAATTGAGTCGGAGCTAATCGGAGTGGGAGAAGTATCTGGTATTTTTTTAATAAAATTATGAAACAGTGAATATGCAGTAACAGATTCAATATATTTTATGATAATAGAAAGTTAGGATCCCCGATAAAATAGTAAAAAATGCATTACAGAAACATTGCACAGTATCGACAACGTAACGGGACAAACACTATCTGTTATAGCGAATGCCAATATACTAACGAAATACGCAAACATTGACACATATAAAAAAAAGTGTCATTGTCACGCTGGCACTCTGTCCGAACGGACGTGGAAAGCGTCACGTCAAACATTCCCACAGCCGTCCGACATAACGCCTTGTTAATTTACAGTCACAAACGCGCTATATTTCTCGAGTGCTCGGCATTTGTGGCGTCGCCTTTAGCGGTTTGTCAATCTCTTCGGTCGGCTTCCGGCACTAGCTACTTTCATAGGGAATAGGTGAGCGGCTGGAATTAAAATTAAATCGCGGAACGCTCGCTGGAATGGGTCAGACCCTGTGCAATAGTAATGAGCATTTAGAACCTTAAAGCAATGAAGGCGTTACATTTTCTGGTGCATTTAGATTTAATTGAGTACAGTGAAAACTATGCACGTATCACAAGTTGATGCGATCAAATGTCGGTTAGATATATTGTACAAAGAAGTTTAACTAAATATTTTAATATAGTAATTCATCAAAAAACCTTACCTACCTACCTAACCACCTAATATAAATGCCAAAGTAACTCTGTCTGATGAAATTTAGTACCTACTATATATATTCTAGTAATGGAGAATAAAATCACTACATTTAATACAGCTGCATAGTATTTTTTTTCTATAAAAACGTAACTTATAGCAGAAAAATAGAATCTAAATTTATTACCTATTTTAGCATTGCGTAACTTTAGCGGGCGATGCAATCCGCATTCGGAACAAATAAAACTGCCCAGGGCTTTGTGGCGAGATTGGTTCCCTAAAGAAAGTCTTTATAGAAAATAGGCCGTCGTTACGCGACTTCAAGACTAAATTGTAGCCTTGGGGAAAGCCTGTGTGGTCATATACTTATATATTAAGTACAATAAGATATTACTTAATGAAAAAATAACAACAGTAAAAGAAGCCAAATCATATACGTACCTACGTATATTGTGTAGTCATTGAGTCTTTACCTAATTATATACAGAACTGTTAGAAGACGTAGTTTAAAAATCGTTGTAAATCCATCATATTATAATAACGTAAAAGTTATAAACATGTAGGCATTATCAATGTTAAGGTTATAACCCCAATCGTTGCACGCTCGAAAATACTTTACAAACATATATAAACAATTTTCAGCTGCGGAACCTTATAGCTTTATCATGGCAACAAACAGAATTGTTTGTTTTCCCAAAAAGATTCATAGGTTCAAAGGCGGGGCACTTTGTCAGCTAAGCTGCGGTCCCGTTACACGTCGGCTTTATTCTTTTCACGCGAACAGGATTACTAGAAAAATGAGCGCCACATCTAATTGGGTTCAGACATTTTTATAAGAGATATACTGTGTGCTTGTAAATTTCTCGTAAAAAGATGCTATTTACACACTCATCCCGTGGGAATTCGAGTGTTTGCTTCAAATGTTTGATTTTGAGTCTTTTTAGGGATGAAGGCGGTTTGTTTAGCTTCACACTGTTGCTTATTTAGTTGGGATCGGTTCGTGTCAATCGATTGCACCTGAATTTTGTTTCAGGTAATGTTTACGTTTCGATCACAACGAGAAACCTTCGGTTGTCGACAGTTTAACAATGAATTTAAGACGTAAACAGTTTCTTTTAGAAAACAATAACAAATAAAATGTACGACGTCAAGACTCATTACCCTTATTTCAGTAACGATTAAAAATATTAATTCATTAATATTGAAAATAATTTTAGCCCGTAATAATTGTGTTTAATATAACAGACTTTCCTGAGGCATTTCTGTCTTATAAGCTTAAATATAGTAGGTGTTTTCATTGCCAAAGCAAGGTGTATTTCGGTACTAAAGACATTATTTTACATACTTAAAAGTATTTATGTAAATGTCCCAATCCCTTAGGTCATTTTCAATTAAAAAATAACAACGAAAGAGAATTGACGACAAACTGTCGTTTTTTCTTAATACCTTATGACTGTTGTATATAAACACCTTACCGACTTAAATCTGTGATTGTAAATATTCGACTATGCGCATGAAACACGTTAGATTACGTATTTTCTTCTAAGCCATTTTTGAATATATCAGTTTTTATTCAGCTATATATTTTTTTCGACTAACATCTATCCTCAATAAACTAAAGGATAAACTGTATTCGATGTTTGAATTTTATAGATAAATATAAATTTAAATGAACTGCCAAGAGACTTTAAGTATATATTATTTGGACCCAACTCCTGCTAAAGGTTATATCCATTTGTAAAAGGAATCAGACTGGATTTTTGGTCGCTTATCGCAAATAGCAAAAAAGCCTTTCCGTGTTGAACGTTGTCGATAGAGCACCCTTTTGTTCCTGGCACAAAGGAAGTTTTAAGCTTCGCTTTAAATAGGCTCACGAAAAATCGGGCGAACGTCAATCATTCGGACAACGCAATTTATTACGATGCATCGATTATTTATATATTAGTCATTATTTACATATTATATATAAGTCGCTTTTATAAATAAGAACTTGATTGAATTTAGCGAATCGCCGAAATATTAATAGAAACGAACGCTTCAACGAGGACCGTTTAATATATTCTATAAAAAGAGTAAAAAAATCTTGTATAATTTTTTTTGTTTTTAAACTAGACACGATTTGAATATTTTATCGCATTCAATAGCCTTGCCAATTTGCACATTTTATAATTTATGTATTTCCGCTAAGACGAAAAGGAAATGTAATTATATTAACCTCATTACTTAGATTCAAAATAATATTCAATGTACATTAATTAGATTCAGTATTACAGATTAAATACAAAATGTGATATTATTATTGATACATACAAGAGACAAATTTCTCGTTTCATATATACTGGTTTTATTAAAGAAGCCAGAATATGCCAAAAAAAGTAGAAAAAGTAAGATATTGAGAATTGACTAACTCAATAAAGAATCTTAACATTAAACGCTAGGTATTTCACATTATATATGTTATTGTATCAATAACGTACACATAAACGTTTACAACTTGCGTCAATACAACAGATTATTCATTCCATCTCTCATAAATATCTTAAATGCCTCTCAGAAGTATAGTCTAAATGTTATATTCCGTAAGTCGGCACGCGAGGTGGGGTTGCAGTAATGTAGTCGTGATCGAATTAACCGAAAGTGAACTCTCGACGGAGTAAGTTTCGTAATCTGTTAGAGGCAACCTTGTTCGATAATAAATTGATTATTAGTATACAGCATGGGTCAGTGCAAATTGAATACGGGAAGGACGGATATTATGTTTCACGAAATCTTGATTTCATTAAGAAAGTATCGTATTTCATCATGGTGATGTTTCTCAGTTCCCTGTTCGGATTACTGCTTATAAAGTAAACAAAACAATATGTTCACAATGCTGACATTTAAACCGTTGTTAAAAAAGGAAATTTTTCAAATTAATTTAATATACAAAAGACCTTGACGTAAGACGAACATTACAGTCAATCAAAAAGGTATACTCATAAGTTCCCTGAATGTGCTCAAGACATTCGGTATACTTTGCTTAAAACTAAAGCGTTTAGTCTTCAACTAAAGTGTGAGTAAATCGCTTGAACATGTAAGAAAGGTTGTACTCCGCTGGATTGTTTTGGATTACAGCTGCGTAGCTGCGTGCTGCGTTCCTCTGATATGCGCTTGACTTTTAAATAAAATAATGATAAGGATTACTGTTGTCCAATTCGAGCGCAATAACAAGTTTGTTGTTTAGTCAAGCGGGCAACTGTCTAGCGCTAAGTGATAGGCTTCAGGTTGTCAGAGCAGACGTCCAACCATAATGCTATAAACGTACTTTTACATTCTTTGAATACTTAAGGATGTCATAAACTTAGAGGCTGTATTTTTTTTATTAAACAAATACTAACACTAACTCCTTTAATAAAAAAAACCAAATGGTAGACTCCAAATCAAAAGTGACAAAATGTATTTTTGTAACTTACGAAGAGTGCGATATGTTTAAGTAGCGACAAAAATGGTGATTCATTAAAAACATTTTATTAAAGTTACATTTTACTAAACTTTAGTACAATAACGTTGGAATAAAGCTTATTTACTGAAGGTAAACTTAGATAATACAATTTTAAAGAAGTACGCGTAATCAACAGTTCACACACCGTATCAGTACGCATAATTGTATAATTACGGAAACATTAAACGTGCACTAACTGTTTAAGAAGCAATTGCCATCGAGAAACGGGAAGTTGCAAAGTGATGCGGCGCTCATGAAGAAAGCGGTCAAATGTCAAGGAGATAATTGCTGGTGCAGGAAATTAAAGACATTTCGTAAGTGGGCCAATCCCCAGCGGTTTATCTCATTAATTGTGAATAGAGATGGTTGGCTATCTATGCATTAGATAAATAATAGATCTCCTTCAACATAACGGTGTCAAGACGTATCCAATAGAAATGCGCAATAGTTTTTACGGAATTGAGTTGTATGTGTGAAAATAAAATCTATTTTGGCTTAGATATAAACTATAAATGGGCTTTTAATATAAATATCATACTAAAATGGTGTAAAAAATTGTAAGAAGTTCGGGATCATGTGAAAGTATATAATAGATTTTACATTTGTATGGAATTACATTTAAATAGCTTTAAAAATTTATTTATTTTGATTTCACATATAGGTTTTGAATTATGAATTAAAACATCTTATCTTATACCTTGCATTGAATTAGATGTACAGAAATCCGTGCAAACAATAAAAACACTATCTTATAACAAAAATTGCTACGAAGTAAGCAATTTGCCATTGTATTAAATTTATATACTATATTTAGTGCTAAAGCGCTAATTAACAATGATCTACGCTGTACTCGTTTGTCTGCGAAGTGTCTGGGGGAGTGACTCAGTAGCGTGGGTTGTAATATCAACGCCAGAGCAACAGTTTGTCACAGCCGTTTAGCTATTCCTGCCTAACCTCCCTTCTCCTAGAAGATCTTACGAAGCTTTTAAGCAATGCATTCGTCGTGGTCATACTTTCCTCCTATAAGATCCAAGTAAGTTCTGAAAGATTCATCATGTTTCGGCATACTTAAGTATTCTTTGCTTAAAATACCTAAATTGGTAAAATTTATAAATCATCGTACAGCGATAATTGTAAATAAATATTGCAACAGAAAAAACTTAACGGTCTTAATTAATTCGTTGGTCGTTAATAAGAAGAAGCGACTAAGATTACGTCACATTAAAATAAAAATAAATTGTTTACTGAATGATACGTCACGTCACCTGATGATGAATTACGCTAGCAATTGTGTATGTACGTAGAAGTCTTGTACTTTCTCGGATCCTTGAAACAAGGAGACTGTTTCATCTTCATACGCCTACAATGTAATGATATATATCTTCTAAAAATGGTATAGACCATCTATACTTGAGATTTCAATTTAAGACAAGATTATTATGTGATGATTAAAGTTGTAATCAAATTACACACAATCGAATTTTCGAAAAAGCGAATCATATGTAAAATTCGTTAGTTACAATTTACGTTGTTCAATTATACGAAACAAGGAGCCTTTTATAAAACGTTACACTTACGGTACAAACCGTAAGTTCATTATCCAGTAACCTTAATAAGGAACGAACTTAACGTCACGCCACATTTCGTCGGATTGAAGAATCCCCTGTGGATAAAAAATCGTTTGAAAGATTGGATTACCAATTTGTCCCAGTTCACGTACCTTCCTACTTCTTACGAAATCTGTTACGTGTTAATGATCTATAGTGAGCAATAGACGGTTAATATGTCACCAGTTTTACGTAAGCTCTCGGAGTTTATTGAACAGATTGATTCAATCATTATAATCACTCGAGTAAAGTAATTTGTTCTATAATTTCACTGTATTGATACGATGCATCTGAAAGCTTAAAGGAATGAGTATTTGCTATTTTTCAAAGCAAAACTTCGAAACAGAATATATTCTTTTGATTTTTCATTGGAACTTTTTAATACTTTTATTATTAGAACTTATTTATTAGTATATTATGCATGTTCCTGTTTCTAAAAAGTTTTTGTAACACATACGCAAGTGAAGCCGTATACGGAAGTCTTGTAGAAAGTGTTAGTAAACTTTTAAACAAAAAATTAATATCCCACTGAAATTAATTAGACAACACAATTCATCTAAATATTTAAAGGTAACTACAGTCAGATTTAATTTTAATGTCCATAAATGTTAAAAATAAAAATTACAAAAAACTCGACAAGATCCGTCGATCACAATCAAATAAAAAATATAATGATGTCAGTCGAAAAATCTCTTCGATGATAAACGTGCATCAGTTGAACGACGCGAGTTCCCGACAGGCGTAAGATATTGAATGATTGAAAGCCTCTCAGATGCGGCGCTGGATAACTTTGTCCGAACTTTGTCGAGTAAAAGGACTGAGTAATGTGCAAAGTTTGTGAACGGGCACGCGGTGAAACATAAATGGCGAACGGTACAAATAAAACGGCAATTGAAATAAAACTTACTCTAGGTACGTGACATGCGCTTTATATTAATAATAAGATAAATAGAATTTCTTCGTGTTATTTGGTTGTCACTTAGTTCGACCAGTGATTTTCGACGCTGAGAAAGTTTTTGTTAAAATGAGGACGATGAATTCGTAAAAATTTGTAATAAGGTATTTTTTGAATCCGCTCCAATGTTATACGCTTAAATAAATTTAAATTTTCTACACCGTAGATGAAATTTGGTAAAGATAAACTGCGAATCGCGGGGAAGGATCACCGACGTTTTCTACCAAAGAAATCGATCTTTTGGAATGCGTTAAAGCGTTAAAAGATATCTCTTAAGATTTATTTAAGCCCCGAAATAGTCACACTAAATCAGCCACTACACATTTTTTATACTTAATAATCTTTCGTTTGAACAAGCTACCCGCAAATCAGGTTCTTACTGTCATCATTACATCTTCGTGCGTAACAAAAATTACCATACAGTAAATTTTAAACACCCTTAATGTCACTTTAACAAAATACAAGTGCTAGTGTAAATCCAAATTATCTAGGGAGCATTATTAATAACATAATCCCGTGGCTTAATTTACACGAACGCCTCCATAGTGGACCGAAGCGCCGCGCTGTTAAGCCGGTTATCTCATTAAATCATTTACTTACGCGGCTCATAAGATTAAAATTGTTTAAATACGTCATGAAATAAGATACGTGCAGTAAAACTAATATATTAAGATATTTACGGTAATGGTTTAAAAGACAAGTCGCTGTGGTTATATATCTAGGTCTTTGAGGCGCCGCTGGCTAGCTGAGTGTTGCAATAGTATGAAGTAACGCGCTTAAAGCACCTGTTGATAAAAATGTATTGTTTTTCCTAATTGTAGTGTTTATACTGTTGTTTTATTCTTAAAAATATAGACTTTTCATAAAACATCGTGATACGCTACTTTAAAATTGTTAAATTAAAAAAAAAAAACATTATATATTCATTGGTTTAGATCTCGAGAGCTCAAGCGAGTCATGCAGCACTCGAATTAAATTTTACGGCAAAAGTAACTCTTGTCAATATTATCTACTAAAAGACGATCTTATTATACGATACAATCAAACAAATACTTTTTTTTAATTATCTGCTTGATTCATTGATTATATTTAGAAAAAAAAGTAGAATTTATTTATGTCCTAAATACCTATATTATAAATTAATGAAGTGTTTCTTATCTCCTAATACAAGAGCTAAACTTTCAAAGGTCAATGTTTATGTACATAACAAAAAAAAAGAGTTAGTGTTTAATCTCTTCAGCTAACAGCTAGCATTAATGTTTAATAATAACAGACAGGTTACTGAGCAGTTTGGTAATAACAAAACGATTAAGCGGTTACAGATAACGGTGTCCACAAGCCATTTAATACAATTGATGATTACGGCTAATATTAATACCGTCCAAGTTCTAGTGCCGTTGAGTTAGAACTTAGCTTTGCCAACGTGGCCCCTTAAGGATATTGCGGTCTGATATACGAGCGTGCCTCGACATATTTAATGACCCAATCAACTAATATATTGAATAACCTGTTGGCGATTTATTACCTTTCGCCGGCTCATATGTAACAGACAATCTCTACGGTATTATAGCTTTAATGTTTATCCCTTGTATGTCATACAATACCTGTGTCATATATTCGCTTTTCTCTTAATGTAAACAAGCAATATGAAGTCTATGTGCTCAAAGATGAGGATTAAAGTTAGATAAACAGTTCTTCTTTTTGATTTGTCAGTATTTTTAATTGATTACAACTAAAATTTGCTTTTAATGTTATTAAATTGCGACTTTTATGTTTCCAATGAAAACCTGCATTCAATATGTTTTAATAAGTACGTGATTATTCTCAATTGAAAAGCAATAATAATTATCCTTTTTTTGCAATTATCAGCTAATTAAATATAAAAGCAATCATCTATAATACTAACCTTCTGCTCATGTTGCTTATTCTTTGCATTATAAAAATGCTCAATGTTTCTAAACTTAGCAATAACTATGTCCGAGATATAAAGTAATATAATTTACACAAAACTGTTATAATTAAGCGCCAGTGTCTAGAGCATGACCGTTACGCTGTACGGATTTCGTACAAAAACTTTCGCATTGTTTCGAAAATTATCATGAGAAATATGTCAAGGCAATTAGGAATTAGTTTAACTGGTTATATATAATACCATAAGGATATTATATGAGTCTAATTCACGCAAATATAATAACATGCAAATATTTTAATAGCTCCCCAACACGCTGGGAATGACGTAACGAGAACAAAATTGTGGAACACATTTTGTGTCCGATTAAATGATCAAATAATTACGTAAAATGCGGTTATCCTTTTTTGTCATTGTTATCATGCATTCGGTATATAAAAGTGGACAGGTAATAGACAAAAAGCAAATCTTCTAAACCTAAAAGTTAGAAGAACTTTTTAGCGCATTAATTTTTTTTTTAATAATCGTAATGATTCTTAAAAAAAACTCTACTTTATTCACTTGTTAAAGCTCATGATCATGTTACTAGAAGAAGTAACAAAACAAGCAGTTAGTATTTTAAAAGCGTCAAGTCATCACGACAACCTTGTAACTTACACGATGCCAAAACAAAAATAGATCCGAAATATACGTAAATACAGTATAATATCAAACTCTAAAGGCGCATTGCCTGTTTATTGGTTAAATATCACGTATTGATTGACACCTTAGAATGAAAACCTATCAGAGCCCTTTAAGAATTACCACCATTAGAATTTGTAATGTGTCATAAATTATATGGTATATCCTCTAATAAACTTTACATATATACCTTCGTCTATGTTAAAATATTGGCCATATTTTTCAACACAGTCCCTGAAAAAGCTACACCAAAAATCACAATGCAAGACGAAAGCTCACCACTTCTGATGGCAACGTTTGAACGTAATTGTTCCTACAGCAGACACCTTAGTATCCACCCAATGGGCCTCTCTAAAGCTTATTAAAATCATAATAGGCCAATAGTAACGCGCTGTATCGAGATCGAATAGCGACCGAACACAGGTTTACTAACAGGATGCTACCTACATTCGCAAAGGTCGACGGCTACTTGAGCGACGTGACTAACCATCGCGAACTCCAAGGCCGCTGGGCGAAAATTTGGCAAAGCGACGCCAAGGTTGGCTAACTAGAATTCGCTCTTTTAATAAGATTGGATTTGTACGAATTATCCTTTAATACGTTAAATTAAACCTACGCGTAGTGTTATGAATGAATAAAATGATACCGATTATGAATGAAACTACTTTTAACTAAGTGATCACGGCATAGCGTAAGTTGAATTTGTCTGTATGACATAACTAATTGAGCTACCTATAATGACGAATTACGACTTAGCCATGTCTAATTTACGTCCATGGACATTGCAAAGAGTTTGAAACGTTGAAAATGTAAGTTTAAAAATTAACATTTATTAAATGCTACAAACTTTTTAACGTCATTTGTAAATTTGTAAAAACAAAACGCGAAGTATTTATTCAATTGCAATGTGAAAGTGCATAATAGTCACAATAAGGTAACCCGAAACGTTTACGCCTTGTAAGGTTTCGTTGTTGCAATCAACGGCCATAATTGTGATATACAATCTTCGTGCAATCTCGAATTCATTGTGTTGTTACACCAAGGAAGTTTCACAATACAAGATTTCTTACGTAAGTAACTCACAGACGTAGTGCACATTTCGTATGACAGTGTGGATCGGTAAACCACGAATCCATAAATCCTAGGCGTTGTTTAGTACATGCACGACAATGGAATGGGAAACAACTTTGCCAAACATACAGTGTTACATAATAAATGCGAAGAATAGATCTCGTATAAGAATTGTAAGAACTGGAATATTGTGACACGAACGATTTGAAGTATGCAAATATAGTTCGGCATATTGTTTTTTTATGGTAAGAATGAAAGATCATTAATCAAAAGTTAAATCTCTAAATATTTATTGTGAAAGTAAAATATTTCATCTGTGTTTTCTTGAAATAAGCATCTAAACAAAAAAAAGTTAATGTTAAATTAAGCGAATAAAACATTAAGAGACACCTGCATGGTACAGACGCATCGTTAAAGTTTCCCATAAACATATGCAAAAAGTAGAAAGTCACTAGAAAGAAGATAAGACCCTTCTGAAACATTTGTAAATAAATATGATACGAATAAATCATGTTGTTCATGAAATTTACTTAGAATTATCACAATTCTAAAAAAAAAACCATTAAAAACTCAAATCGTTATATGCCTTAATTGCATTATTCATCAATTATCGTCACTATAGCACTGCTGACGTATCACACCTGGTCAATGGTGGTAGAGACCGACTTTAAAGTTTCCCATCCGAGCATGGATGAGTCTACTTTCAGATAGTTGGATCGATCGGCCCAATGCCTCTGAACAACATTGGGAAACAATTGAAAATTGTGAGTCCGAGATCAAACTTCAGACCTCGGTTTCAAAGGTGAAACTTACTTTTAAATACGAAACAAAATTATCCGTTTAAAGTAATACAATTCTAGATATTAATAAATAAAAACGTGAAACAATAAAGTCGATACTAACGTCTGGGGGGCCAATTACGATAACGTTGCGAAATATCGCCGCGCACATCGGACAGACGTCCCGCGTTACTATGGCGACTTGTTTCGGAAACAATGGAACTATAAGTTAGCCGAGTGAAAAGCTAGCGTTGACGCGGCCGATGTCGTCGGTTTATTTACGAAACGCTTTTATCGGCCTCTCAATGAAAACGCGATTTCATACGCCATTATTTATCGTACGCCACTGAAATATACCCTTTTGTTTGGTATTCGCTTTGGACGTGGCGTGAATCAGTTTAAGGTTAATTCGAATTGATTAATATATTTCATGTGAGACTCTTCAATAAGGTTGAAAGAGATCAGATAGAAAAGTTTGACACTTTTCTTGTCTTTAAATATTTAACATACTTTGACGGAGAGGGATTTCAACATTTTATCAATAAGGACTGTAGAAAAATCTTTGATTTAAATTTGACGAAAACATAAAATTAACACTGAAATGTTTATTTTAATTGCGAAAAATGTCACATTAAATCAAAAGGCACAGTAAAAGGTCAATAGATATAGATTTGTATTTAAAAATATTTTTAGTCTAACAAACAACCAACAATGAACGATAAATTTTACCAAGAAAACCATAAAAAAATGCACTCTAGAACTTTCCAAATTGGCCGAGATTCTGCCCTAGTAAGGCTGTGGTCGTTTTAATTTGTTCCGTTGCTTAATTAATCAAAATGGCGGACCACCTGCTGACGTCACAGCAGATGGCAGAAACGGTCACGTCCGATACGGGGCGGAAGCTTAGAAAATTTCTCCACGAACAGCTGGCCTATTAAAAATCTCGGTGGACTCACGAAAACGGAATGGAGTTTACAACGTGTTGTTTTATAGCTCACTTGCTGGGAACGGGAATTTAGAGATTGGATGAATTGTGTAATGATAAAAAAATACAAATGTCCTATGTATATATATGGCTTTTATTTATTTAATTTTGATACACTAGACAAGGTTTTGAATATGCGTGTACAAATGGTTTAACTGCCTCCGTAGCCTACTGGTAAGGGCGTGTGCTTTAAAAACCGGAGGTCTGCGGGTATTCAACAAATTTTCATTGTCGTTACCTAATTGGTTAGGGCAATTTGGGCCGATCACCCAATTGTCTGAAAAGTACGTCGGTGCCAACCCTCATTGGACCAGCATGGTGGGATACCGTCCAAAAAACCCCCTAATCGAGAAGGGGAGGCCTATGTTCAGCACTGGGCTTACACAGGCTGATGATAATGATGATGATGAAATGGTTTGAACTGGCTCCGTAGCCTAGTTGCGCTGTAGAAACCGGAGGATATGATTTCGAATCCTGCGGGGACTCAACAACTTTTATTGTAGTTTCCTAGTTGGTTAGGGCAATGCGGGCTAATCACCCGATTGCCTAGAAGTAAGATGATCTATAAGTCAGAGGAGCTTGTAAAAAGTCGGTCCTGCGACTGATCTCTCGTCGTGTCGGTTATGCGTCCCATCAGACCATGAGATGGAATGAACCTGGGATTGCTTGTACATTTGCACTCTATAATATCTCCTGCGCAGTTGGCTTATCTCTGATATAGATCAACCGCCGTCAGAATCGACTAGGTGGACACTAATAATTAAACGGTTCGGAAACATTAAATTCGATGCCATAAAAGTAAAATACAATAAACTATAATAGCCCAGAAACTAAAAGTCAAAATCAGAATGTTTAACCACTGAGTGCGTCACACATTACACCTTGTTTAAATTATTTCTATCATCTTCTTTGCGTAGGTTATCGACATATTTACATATTATAAGTTAAGTAATAAAGAATTTATTTGCCTTCAAAAAAAATTATGCACTCTTTACAACTAAGAGGAACTTTAATACTCAGCTAAACAGATAGGAAACGGTAAGTCGCCAACCTTAGACTGTAAGTAGCTAATAAGCTTATCGGATAATAAATAATGAAAATCGGATTTCCAAGACACGCATTAAAGAAAGTTTATAATTTAATATATTGCTATATATAAATTATAATACAAATAATTCACTAAAAGCCATGCTAACCGATTAGTAAGTATAAAAGGAAAGCTTTCTTATTTTTATTTTATCTTATTTTGGAAGATAATTTAACTTTTAATAAAATGCTATTAATAAACAGTTATTTTAATACTAATATAATAATATAATCATTCACTGCTTACATTTTAATTAATTACATCATTAAATATATTACTTTAAATCATTTTATAATAACACAGCTGCCAACTCAAAAGAACGCAAATAACGGAGCAATATAAATGAAAAGTTTGAGAGTTTTCGTCATTAATTCGAAGGCGATTATCGACCGCTTCAAGAATAATGTGCCTATTGGAACGTTCGTAGGGACAATTGAAAACTAAACGGGCCCATTTGTAGTCGTCGGCTTTAAGTCGACGAGCGATTATTTGCTTTGAAGATAAATTATCAAGTAAACGGATATATCCTGATTAATCATTAACATCCGTTACGCAGTGATTTGTTTTTACAAACGATTAAGCACACATAATGCTTTTATAATGTTTACTTTAAAAATATTTTCTGAAATTTTTAAACCTGCTTACTGCTTATTTATTGGTATCATTTACTAAGACCTATAGACTTAAATACGGCATATTAAAAAAATTAATTTATTCTGATTATAATATTACTGCCTCTAGCCTAGTGTGTATGGGCGTGTGGCTTTAGAAACCGAGTCGTGGGTTCCGAATCTGCGGGGACAAACAAATTTTCATTTGTTTCCTAGTTGGTTAGCAATTTGGGCCAGATCACATGTCTGAAAGTAAGATGATCCATGCGTCGGATGGGCATGTAAAAGATCAGTCACCCACCAACACGCATTGGACCAGCGTGGTGAGATACGGTCCAAACCCCTAATGGATAGATTGGTGTCATTAGGAGCCTATGCCAGCAGTGGACTAACAAAAGGCTGATGATGTATGATGATGTGTAATATTATTAATTCTGTGATAGTTAAAGTTTTAACGGCCTTCATAGTTATGGTAATAAAAAGTTATTCCAAGTAGTAATTTATTTTGATTATGATAATTCATTCGGATCGTAGTTTTAGATGGACGCATTATTCGATACAGGTGCAACCAAATTAGACAACTTATCGTGAGCTTGTTAAAATTATATAAACATTACGTGAAATATTTATTCTGCAATTTAACATTAGAGATAGCCATGTTTTTGACGTACTATAATATCTAGGAAAGTTCAATTTAAGCTCTTTTATTTTAAAATATATTTTGTACATCTCATAAAATATGAACGCAATGTTTTTAGGTACCAGAGTGAATGTTATAATTTATTTCAATTAGATACTTTTAATATCTATAATTACAATAGGGCCAGCACATAGTGTCAAAAATAACGTTACCTGGCCTCTGTTGTTTGCCTATAAATCTATAGATTTTACTGGAAGGAAGTGACGTTCCAAAAACTTAAGTTCACAGTATCCGGTGGCCCAAGGGTTGTCCAAAAAACCGGAAGTTGTAACAACAGGGGGAGATGACATCGGACATTAAAATCGATGACGGTATGACAAGCGCAAATTAATTTAACACTTTTTTAATTAAGCCTGTAACAATGGAGATTTCATTAAAACCATTAGAGGCAATGTATTTTATCATATTCAGAATATTCATGACATTTATATGATAAAAATGTTATTGAACGGACTAAAATTGTATACGATAAAATTCTGCCCTAATTTCTAAAATGGCGTTATCTGTGTATAATTTAGTATTTAGCATATTAGATTTAAGATTAATTTTGAATTTTTCTTATTCAAGTACTATAATAAAAACAATTTTACTGATGCTATCGCATTCAATTACTTAATAATTATTCTTGTAGTATGAGATGGTCAGGTGGTCATGGAGGTCAGACGAAGAAAGGAACACGTCATGCCCCGTAAAACAGTCTTTTAAACATTTACTTCGGTACTGGTATACACATCAAAATGTAATAGACAATAATTAGTAAATTCGATACATGTCTTATTGGTGTTCAATAAATCTCTATCCTGTGTAACACTGTTAAATAAACATATTACGTATGTTCATTATTATACACGATTCTTATGTACTAAATAATAAACCCAAAAAATATTCGAACATTGATAAAAATTAACGGATTTTTTGCATTAATTCTCTTAAAAATTAAATAATACACGCAAAATTTTTAAATTCTTTTATTTATTATATATAAAATCGGCAACAATTAGCTAACCGATTCAATAGTCCTGCCAATAACAGTCCTTGCTTCGCATACCGGAAATCGTGAGTTAGAATCCGGCAAGAAGTCATTTTGTTTTCTGGTTGGTTAGGGCATTGTGGGCCGTGGAAATCGGATGGTTAAGTTAAGAAAAAGGGCTAATATAGAACAAAATACACCATTAAGCCCATATTACCAAGTCGATATTGCTGCCATTCAAAAACAAGTAAGCAACAATTACTATTTTATAATTAAAACGTTCCAGTAGTTAAGGAGAGATGACTGGACGGAACTGTAAACTTGGAGAGCGTCATTAATTAAATTCGCACAGTTAGCGTCGTAACTTTCAGTTATCGGACGCGATTAAAAAGTTAGGGGACGCACATAACGTCCGCCTTGGTAATTATTAAGTCAATCAAATCGCCACTATCGTAGATCTAAGTTCGACGTGGATTAATTATATCTTTACATCACGTCCGCTGGACTAGCGGTGGTACAAATGTTGCATAATCTTTAATTAAGTCTGTTGGTACGACATTATTAGAAGCTGACACTTGATTTCGAGATAAAATTTTTATCGACAAATAATTATTAATTACAGAGCAAACTTACGTGTAAGGCCACATTTATAAAATTTAGACTACCTAATAAAAATAATAGAAAAAGAAAATCAAATAAAATATACCCAAATGACACAAAACATAACCAAAATTAAATGCTTAAACATCTAAGAAGTAGCAGCCTAAGAATTAAAATATACCAGTAATTAAAAAAAACTTAAGATTAGATAGAAGTATATTTGATATTTTGTAAAATAAAACAATATAATATATTGGTCATAGCGTCAAATGCCGTCAAAAGATAAAGGACACTCAAATTCCACTGCATAACATAAAAATAACTCCACATGTATCTGTACAGAGTTAAAACTTAAATATTATAATTATAAACTTAATATTATAAAAGTATAGCAGGCCTTTGTGATATGTCTAAAAGTGTCTAGTATTTACGCAAATGCTAGACACATTCATAACTCATAGATTTATTCATAGGAATGATCAAGGTAATAGTTTGGGCAATATTACGAAAACAATAGTTGGAATATATAGACCCAATAATATAAATTTGGATAAAAATATCGTCGATTTTTAAAGCATCTGAATCGTCCGAATAACCTTTTCCGATAAAAATTAAAGTTCTATTTGACCGGAAATTCGGCCGATAGAGTTTTGAACGAAGGACAGCCTAAATTAAAAAACCGCACCCATTGTCACTGCAATGCGGTGGTTGTATTACGACATGGGATGAACTAGACTGTTTGCACACGAAATTAATGTAAACAAAACTTTGTTAGGTTTCAATTGTATGTAAAGAGTGGCAACCAAATTGTGTTGTTGTGATGAACTTCTATGTCGCCTAATGCGTTATATAATGCACAGGATATTTAACGGCAGTTTCATTCGATAATTTCAAATCATAGCCTTTCGTAATGAGAGTTTTGAAAAATATTTGGTGCATAGTTAGTATTGATATTTACCATTCTTTACCAAAAATAAATAATATTTATAATTCATATAATTAATATTGAATCAATATTCTTATGGCAGTCCAGAAATAAATAGTAATTATAATTAGTATCAAAAACATTTGCCAAAATTCTTCTTAGTTTTGGTAAAAATCATTCTTATGGATGTTCGTTAATCACTGATGTCGAAGCCAGTTGGGAACCTCGGAAATTGATATTACGAATTTATGAAATGAAGATCTTTTATTTAAAATAACTTTGTACTTATAGCATCTTATTATCTAATATTTCATATAATTATTTCTTTTATTTACGCGATTATTATATATATCAAATCCACAAATTTATGGAATTTTCGCCATTTTGGGTTATAAGATATATTAAGTTGGTATATGACCAGTTGGTATATACCAGCTGCCGTCTGCTCGTGATCATGAATGCTGGAAAGAGTACGAAACTTTGGAAATAAATATATATACATAACTAAGGCGAAAAATCCGTAAATTAGTCCGATTCGATAATATTTCCTAATTAAAAAGTTTTTTATTTTTTTATTACACGGCCACTCTACTAAACTAATTACGAGTCTAAATTATTTCCGCTAATGTCAATCGGTGTTCTCACCAGTGTCTTTCGTTCAAAGTTTAAAGACTATGTTTCAATTAGGTACCATTTATATAGCCATACAAATAGCATGCCCGCAACTATGTCTGCGTGGACACTAATATTTATTTATGTTATTCTCATGTGATGTTATAAGTACACCAAAAGGCATTTTTAAAACTAGTGACAGAAATTCATCATCCGAACATAAGGCCATACAAAAGAATATTATTCAAACTTTTAAAACGCCATGGCACTGTTTGATGCCTCGGCCAGGAAGTGAATGCTTGTTTACTGGACACTTTTATGCATACAAACACACGGCGCCGTTTCCTACGCTTAAGAAGTGCCGCTTCGTGGCTTAGCCGATGTTGAGCCGAGATAAGCCTGCGATATTATTTACACGGTGCACTTTGACTAGCGTTGAATACAAAAATACGTCTCATAGATAAGGCTTTATAGCGCTGTACAGCCTTAAGGATGATCCATCTTTATACTGCACAAACTTAGAAGCAAGTACTGATTTATTTTCTTAATCTCAACGCAGTGCGAGCAGCCTTCTAGTGTACGTTGTGGTTATGTGTTTGTGTTACAAAGCATTAAAGCATATCTCGTAGGGAATCCGGTAATTGACGATCCACTCGGTAAATAGACATAGCTTAACTGAACGTGTTAGGACGAGCGTGGGACGTGTGAGAAGGTCGTAAAAATTAGAGCAAATATAGTGACACCGCTCTTAACGCCACAAAGCGTCTTATCAAGGATGTTGTTTGCCATTATTACACAGTATATTTCTACGAGGATAGTTGGCGTTGAAAAGAAAATTGTTTCAGAGTTTTCGCTGAGGTAACCTTCCGCCCTATATTAATTTTAAATTTAATTGAATAAAAATTACATTTCCTTATTAATAATGCAACAGTTGTTTTAGCTATAACTGTACGTTTTGAATGATAATTAAATATGTCGCTTAAGACGTAAGCAAGACGGAACGTTTTAATATAAAGAATCACTTATATCGATCAGTAGGCGACTGTAACTAAATTATGTTTCAGCGTTTTATCGTTGAACGCAAGAGCGTCGAGTAATTCACTCGCAATAAGTATCATGGGGCCATCGTCTCAAATGGAGGGTCGGATGAAACCTTAATTAAGCCCTCGTAATCTTGTCGAACTCGTTGCACAAGGAGAGTTCGTCTGGAAATTTCGTTGGGGCTCCGTGCAAAAGTCGACAACTTGCTGCTTTACCCCTACTCGACCGCTTCACGTATACTTAATAGACATGTGTTCTCGAGTTAAGTTTATTAAATTCCTGCCTGTAGGGAGCTTGCGATGGATGTAACGAAAATTTTTTTTAACGAAAAGAAGTAGCAGAGCTTGCACACGCATTGCATTTGTTATGTTGTATTGCCTACAATCAGGTGAATATTCTGCTTGCCTTCTCGCTCCTCAATGTAATAAAAGAGTTTGTAAAAAGGTATTATAATTTAGAAATTGCATTGTTTTAATGATTGCGCATTTGGTATTGTTGATATTTGAAGAACAGCAATCGTGATCAGCAGCAGGGTACTTACCTGTAACAAAAAGAGTTAAAAATTAGGGCACAGTTATTCCAACAAAGGCAGAAATCGCTTTCAATTGGCATCACACGGTCACATGTTGAGTGTTCGCGGGTTTAAAGTGCTTTTGCAACAATGAAAACAAGTCTCTATTATACATTTCTCGGTAAGTATCAATTCGAAAATGTTACTAATAACCTATGCATTAAGTGTTATTGTTCAAAAAACTTTAGTTTTATATCGATACAATTTGTTTACGATCGTGAAATGACCAACAAAATCGACCATTGTGACCGGATAGCGTATAATTGAAAAAATCGCCCGCAAATTCGATTGTGAAGCCATAAAGGAACATTTCAAATGATTTACGACCCGGTCGAGGTAAAATACCATGGCATGTGGGCACGGTACATTGTAAAATATAACCTTTCCCCGTTTGTTTTCGAACGAAACGAGGCGGGACAGCGAATTTGGATATACGAGAGAGTATTGCAATGATTCATATAGAACCTTTCATATCATAGCAATATGGTACTATTTAGGCTGACCAGCCAATTACACCGAAAATATTTAAATGCCATAAAACAAACCCATTTCATAGAATATATGCCGATAATGCCTCAAGGGACATCGTTAAAGTGGTCCGCTTAGAAGCGAAAATTACATCTCGTTATGTATGTTTATAAGAGTTATAATTATTTCTACTATTTCTTTACCTTGTGATGATTTAAAGATAATTGGTCAAACACTATTTATAGGGGATATCATCGCGATACATTTTTAAACAAAGAAAGGAGAACTTAACAGTAGTTTCGTATATTTTGTAAATTTAACCAGAAAAATCAATAAATTTATTTCAAGTCATAACTATATATTTTTTAATCAATAGTATTTCAAACTGTCCATTTATCTGATTTTTCGGTTACAAAATCGAAACGTCAGAGAAATATATTTAAGAACGCGAAAAATCCAATTAGTGGATTTGATATGATAATATGCGTAAATAAAAGAAATTAATTCGAATACTTAAAACTGGTCCATTTCATCTAATATTTTACGGTTGAGCAGACAAAAATTGCATGAACAAACACGAGTTAACGCAAAGTTAATTAGAAAAACGAATCGATAGCATCGAAAGGGCGACAGATGTACAGGTTGAGAGGGAATATCAGATTGAAATCGATAACTGAATAGACTAATTAGAAAGGACGGTCACGCATCTGAGGGCCGAACAGATGTTAACATGTTAAGGGCAGATGTAAATCGATATCAGAATCGAGTGCTAATTCCGCATGACTCGTACTTTTATTTGGCATTGTTAATACGCTTTCATTAGCTCGGCCTACATTCATGTTTGTATTGTTGTGTTGCAATCATTCGATCTTCATTCGCTCTTTGATTAATGTTCGAGAGAATGTTGTGTTAAAAAATCTCTTTCATATATTTAAGCTGAATATGTGGTGTGAATTGTTTTAAATTATGTACATGAAATGTGAACACGATTTCGTAATATTCCCTTTGTTTTATATACGTCTACTACGTAGTAGTCCAGCGAATGATAATAATAATGTCATGACAGCACGGCCATAAAAAGACTGGATCATTCAAGTTAATTAATAATTAAAAACTACATTAACGTGTTTAGATGCATTATAATAATTTAACTATTATACACTAATTATTCACAACTACAGCATGCCGTAAACATGAATATGATTGTTGCCACAAACGACATCTGGCTCGTATCAAAAAGTAATACGAAATTGATAAGCGTGATAATGCGGATAGCCATTAATGCGCCCGCCCCTTGCATTAAATTACGATTTAACTCATCGCACCAAGATTACATACAATGGCTGTTGAAATTTGTGCAGGGGAGAGTTTACAAATACATTTGATACAATGACGACACAAACCACGTGTAAACTAATTCGTTTAATATCGTAGTGATTGAGTTGTTGCAGATATGTTCAATAACGTATTATCATGTATTATTTTTCAGAACCAAACAAGATTTGTAATGTGATATAAACAACTTTAACGAAAGCAACAAAGTCGTATTACGGCAAACGCGGAATACGTCTATAGTACTGATAAATTGTCATCGAGACGAATAGCTAAGCAAGCACCAAACTAATAACAAGGTCGAACGGAAGCCATCGTTGCCATGGTTTCATTGTTTCACATCACATCATCAGCCTGTTTTAGTCCACTGCTGGACATAGGCCTCCCTAATACACCCTATCCATTAGGGCGTTTGGACCGTATCCCACCACGCTGGTCCAATGCGGGTTGGTGGGTGGACTCGACTTTACATGCCCATCCGACGCATGGATCATCTTACTTTTCAGACAATTGGGTGATCGGCCCAAATTGCTCTAACCAACTAGGAAACAACAATGAAAATTTGTTGCGTCCCGCAGGATTCGAACCCACGACCTCCGGTTTCTAAAGCACAGCCCATACCACTAGGCTACGGAGGCAGTTTCATTGTTTACATAAATTCAAACTCTTTATTAACTTCGCTGTAGATTTTTTACACTCGGGCGATCTGTCACAGCGGCGCGTCAACATGACAGGTTGCGAATTTAGCGAGCGTCACGACGCGACGCGTGCGTTTGTTTATCTAATCTTTAAAAACCAGGTCGAACGTACGAAACCACTTGGTTGCCATGGTTTTATTGTCTACATCAATTCAAACTATTGGCTCTGCTATAGTTCTTTCACTCGGGCGATCTGTCACAGCGGCACGTCAACATGACAGATTGCGAATTTAGCGAGCGTCACGACGCGACGCGTGGCGTTTGCTTTATCCAATCATTATAACGCTCTTGTCGTCCAACACTGGCACGTGTTGTGTTGAAGTGTTTTAATAAACTAATTGCGTACAGACGCAAAATCCGATCGGAGTCGGGGTTTACGACTAATAACGAACGGGGTAAAAACGCCAGCGGCGGTCCGTACGCGGGTAATTAAACCGGGAAGGCGGTCGCCCGTGACGTAGTGAGTTCCCCGCAGTACCGATCGGGCGACTTCAAAGAGTTGCGGTCCCGAAATCACGTGATACGTTCCCGGAATCGACGCTCGTACACCATTGTTATTAGTTAATGTAGTTTTCGAGTTTGAAGGACGATATTGTAAGTGATTTATTGATACGCAAAGCAAAATTTTATCGCGTGCATATAGATATAGATTCAATAACAAAAATTAAGTTATACAATACGATACATTTTAAAATGAGTATTGATTTTAAGGTTCGAATTTGCATTCGCCTTTTAAATATCTAAATGTATGAGTTTTAACTGAGTTAAACTACAAATTTTATATAGTCCGGTGGTCCTCTGTTTACAGGAGACCGTCTGGGTGGGTACCACCTCGGTGCCTATTTCTGCCGCGAAGCAGTAGTGTGAAAACACTACTGTGTTCCGGTTTAAAGGGCACCGTAGCCAGCGTATTTACTGGGTAAACGAGACTTAACACCCTATGTCTCACGGTAGGCAGCGCGTTGGCGATACCACTGGTATTGCTAATGTCCCGACTGCTCGTCTGCCTGCGTAAGCCATAAAAAATAGTAAAATCTTAAGATAATTAACAATCCAAAGATTGGTTGCCGGCATTTGTAATGGTTCCTCCAGTTTATAAGCAAGTAACATAAACGCACGTCATCTGCAGGTTTCAACAAAATTCACTTAATTACAAGCACAATCACATATCTCACGTCGAGCGAGCAATTAAGCGTGTTCCTAATTAACTCTTTAACATTTCAAACGAGCTGTGTGTGATATGTTTTGATGTAATTATTTAAAGATACACAATTTAAATCTCTGTTTACGTACGACTGATTAAGTTATTTAGGATCTCGGCGTATTATTAATTTGTATTCGGATAGCGAGTATTTGTATTATTTGAAGCAATTGGTTAAAATAATCAAAGGGAATATATATCTCAACAAGCGTATGAAATTAATGAAATATTTATTTAATTCAAATTACAAATAGGCATACTCACTTAAAACGTCTATTTGTTAACAACAAAAAATGCTAGCATTTGTTATTTCCCTCTGACAAATCGCCAATTATGTTTCGCAGCCATTGCAACATACAATTCCGTGTAATCATTAACTGACAATGCAATTCAAATGTCAGAACTGTCATTCTGACATAACAGTAAACTACTCTTGTGTTTTTATCATCTATGTCTGTCAGGAGAGCTATTTTATTACATCACCATATGACAAACGAAAACGTTCACGTACAATAACTTGGCCGAGCGTCCGGTCGCATTTCTGCATAGAGATAAGGGTGAGTGCACACTGCTTATTTAATAGGGCAAGGTACGAAACATCTGCTCGGGAATGGTTATGCGAAAAACGGTCATACGGTCGAGGGTGCTTTAGTAAAGAAAAAAGCCGCGGAAGTCCATCTGGCAGTGGGATAACAATACTAGTTTTAACAACGGTACTGTTCTGATATATCTGCGGTGTTTCGGCGGACAAAGGAACTTTAAACGGTTAAACGGATACTGTTTGTGGATAGTCAAAAATGTTATTTTTATTTCGAAATGTCTCTTGTTTAGTTTATCGGCTCAAACTTTTATGGTTTCTATCTAAGAGCAAAAGCGATGTATTGCAGGAATGCTAGGTGTATCTATACTAGGAGATTACTATTCAGACGAATGTAAAGATATTTAAAATTATCGTTATCAACATTATCCGCCTGTGCTAGCCCACTGCTGCGTTTTTGGACCCATCACTGGCCCATCCGACGCAAGGATCACCTTACTTTTCAAACAATTGGGTGATCGGCCTAAATTGTCCTAACCAACCAGAAAACAACGAAAACACAAAGTTGTTTTCCCCGCGAGGGATTCGAACCTACGACCTTTATTAAGCAAGGGCCAATATCCCTAGACCACGGAGGAGTTCTTATTTAAAATTATGATTTGTGATAAGAGTGAATAGTTTGTAATTGCATAAAACATAGGTATCAGTCACAAGCCTTTTAATACTTGATGGCGTTGTGTTATCAAAAATATTTATTTATTTAAACGAATGTTCTTTTTACAAATTGACCACGAGGCGTAATTGTCCATAAAGTACGCTAACTACTTCAGCCCCCGTTCAAGAGCCGATAGGGCTATACCGGGCCATTAAAGGGCACATTAAACGCATCATTCCACAGGAGAAAAACAAATAAATTATACAAAACGGCTACACGGAGATCCATTCGAGCGGGGCATTCGACTTCACCATCAATACTTAATAATGCGGACGAAGGTTACTGCTGTTTGTACAGGAATGAAGGCAGCAGTTTTGACGAATCCTTTTCTATATGAACAACAATCGATGACATTTCTGAACCGTTGGCTTTCTATAGTTCAAATTGTTTCTATTTGTTCCTTAGTAACAGTAAACTGTACGCTAGATATTTTGAACAATTAATATTGTTTTTATTTATTCGTCACATAGGAGATGACAATAGCCCGATTCTTTACGATATCATTAAAAATTGTCCCCAAGTCCGAAAATTTCCTATGATTAATTCTTTATTCGAGTACGTAGGTCATTAAAAACAAGTTTTTAAAATTTAACTCCCAACAGGGATCGATGTCAGCTCGTATTGCTTAGAAAATACATAACGATCAGTAATTTATTTTAACATTTTAAAGTTTTATGTATGAATCGATGTTAACACTTATCTAAGAACCATATATACTACAAAAAAAGCTATTTGTTCTGTACTCATTATACACTTATTTATTATTCTGTCGCCAATTCAATTAAAATCTGGACAAAACCGCGGAAAATATCTAGTTTATCGAAACAAGCGCTTATAACCGAGGTGCCTGCCAAAAGGATGGCAAGTTGTAAAGTTGGCAGTACCCCACCCACGGCACTCAACAATAATGGTCTCTTAAAACTCCAACCTCCTGTAATTCGATGGGTGATAAATTTTATTTTATTGTTACGTTTAATGGTTAATGTCATAAATTAAAATAAAAAATATAAAATACTATCTTGGACAATCTAAAGCTTTAAATCTGTTTGGTTTATTAAATCGTTATGAATCGATATACTGAATTATTAGTATTCTGTGACAAAAATAAACCTAACCGAATTGATCTAAACAAAGTAACCCAGGGCAACAAAAGTGGCATCACACATCTAGCACTTTGTTTGATGGATAGATACAAAGAGGAGTAATTTGGTTAAACTACAAATTTCTATAGCCACACCTTAATGTTTGTAATATTTCAATTTATAGATAGTGGGAATATAGCGTAGTTTTCACATTAAGCTACCCTATACCTACCCTATTAGTACTATTAGTTTTTACTTTAAGCGATTATAGTACTATGTTTTAGCTCAACGACCGCTACGTTAATATGTTAAGTAAAGTTTCTTTCAGACTACATTCTTATTCATGCATTCATCTTTTTCGTTTTTATTGTAACGGAGTCAATATCTAAAAGAAAAACAAAGCTGAAGCGATCGTTTCAGACTTGCAGCTTGAAGCTGGTTTCAAAGCTCGTTTTAGATCGCGTTGCCTTTTAAAAGAATCCTTAGAGCGTGACTTAGGACCTGCATTGCTTTCACCTCAGCGTTTCACTTTGGCCCGCTACTTTACCTGCCTTTTCTGTGTCATATTGCTGTTCATAACAATGGTAACCTTATGCCGTTGCAGTTTCCATTTTGAACTTTGCATACGAAACATGATAATCGACATGTTGGTAAGCCATATTACTTTGATAAATTTAAGGGATTTTCTTTTGTATTCTGTCTAAATTGTTTCATGTAATTTAGTTTCGATTTTGTGTTGTATCCGTCAATCGAAAAATAATTAGTCAGAGCGTTATATTTTTTCAATTTTTTTATTAACTTATTACCAGATTTTCAAATCAGTTAGTAGTTTTAGTGTTTAGAGTTATCCGTGAACACACGTTGGCAAACCAATAAGTTTTTATATTTTTTATGCGTTCATAAGGTTATCTAGTGCTGTTTTAAGTTTACTTTATTATTTGTTTCGATGTACTATAGATTTATTTATAGCTCCGCTCGATTTCGTATAAAGCAACATTCCAGCACCACAACAATATATCCGAGTGCACCTTTACTGTGGGAAAACGGTTACGACACCGTGAATTGACCGTCGACTATTTTTGAATGAAGCCATTGTGTTACAACAACGGAGAGCAGTTATACCGGTAGCCGGCGGCGATCGTAAACCCTTAACGAGTCCCCTCACTAGAACATCCTATACTTCGAGACGTATCGCGTATCAAGGGGCACGATTAAAGGAAATGGAAAGTTTGGCCAGCGTCGAAAATGAGAGTTCGCTATATTCGGTACGACGGGACATTAGTACATGCCTAATATGGTGGGTTCGAGTCTGTCTGGTGTGATCGGTGTTTGTTTTGTCGCCGCCTCGGGCGCCGGTTCGCGGGCGCAGAAATAGATCGCTAAAATGGACGTTGCGTTTTCCCGCCAAAGGTCCGCCATCGCTGTTATGCATAGCGGAAGCGGTACGAAATTTATGTTATGCGATGCGGTGAATTTGTGCGATTATTACGCGGTTTATTGCAGTTTGAGTTCAGTTTCCTATTATTTTTACAAAAAGGTGCCAGGAATTAACTTTTAATTGTATTTTAGTGTCGAAAAACTTTCAATTCTTATAATTAACACATTAACTTAATCGAAGTAATAACATATTTTGCAATAGCTTTTACTCATGTAGCCAAATTATTCTCATAATTAACACAAAACTTAGGCACCGACCTTTAAACTCAAAAAAATATATATATCTTAAGTTTACTATTCTGTACAGTATTGGTATTTTTTTGATAAACCATTAGTAAAAAAACTTTATTAAAATATGTTCCATTCACGTGAAAATCCATTTAAAAGTTTCTATGGCTATAACTGTAACTCTATTAGAGTTTTTTGATATCTAGTATCTATTTACCGAAAACTCAAGAGATTGAAATGAACTTTTAATCGCATTGTGAAAGTTCTAGTAAGGAACTCGCGTTTCTGGCTTTAATGTACTGATAATAAAACAAGCGAGGATGTATTAAATATGTTTCTCTGGGTACAGGATTAATTCAAATTCAAATATCTTTATTCAATATAGAAGTGTAACACTCGCTTATTGATTGTCAAGGACGCTACCACCGGTTCGGAATAGGACGCTTCCGACCTGAGAAGAACCGGCGAAAGAAACTCAGCGGGCCTATTTTGTCATCTTTTAAAATAATCAAATATAGTAATGTAATGACTCGATAACATGTTTTAAAAAGACAAAAGTAATCCCGTGAAGAATCTACATATTGGTGAAAATTACCGCCAGCGCGCTTTTTAAGTTTACTACTAATGCTTTCCTTTTTTCCAAAAGTTTTTTCATAAACCGTTTCCTGTCTTATGTTCATTAATGTTTGTGTAAAGTATAACTACCAGAAACTGGCATCTGATGATCACATTTCGAAGTATTAGACTGTATTTAATAAATATTATTATTGTAACGGACTGCAATTGTTTTTGTCTGTTATACAAAACTTATACTTCAGGAACAAGTATACGAGCAAAGTGTATACTAAGGGCACCTATCATTGTTTACCTATGGCAAGTTAAAAATAAACCAAGGAAGGGTCGTGTATATGTGTTCCTTCACTTAGCACCTTGCACGTGTGGTGTCGTGCAGTCTGATTAACATTACCGCATGGTCTATTTTTGTTTTCGAAGAGGAAGGAGACATGACCGAGAGTGTTTATTATACAAGTCTTTTGTAAAATAAAGATGAACGCTCTAGTTTAATTGCAGAATTTGTTTAGGTACAAGTAACATTGATTAATAATTTATTTTTATATAATAATGAACAATGTTATATCTGTTTCCTAAAATAATCACTATAATTTGATAGCAATTGCAATTACAGATTATGTTTTATAGTAATGTATTAATAGATTAAAAAAGGATATATAATAAAATGTAATGCAATTCAATTATACGTACATAAATAAAATACAAATATGTTACTTATTTTTAATTTGTTTGTATTTATACATTGGTCTATTTGCATTATTTAAAAACAAAACGAGAGCATTGTCAATATTTGACTGTTTTCCAAATATAGCAAATATAGGACGTATAACCGTTATATAACGTTAATTATTCGACTTAAATATAATAAATCAGCCAGCCACTATCTATATAGAATCGCATACAATAACAATTGAACAAATCAAAGAGCGATTGATTTAAGATCGTAATAACGATCAAGACAAATGAGCCCATTCTTTGCGGACGTTCAATCAAACGGCGATGCGAGGAGCGCAAAAAGGCTACCACAACTCGCATCCGAGATGATTTTTCATTTGAAAGCCTTTTGTCTTTTTATACTGTGATGATTGCGCGGGATGAATACGGTCAACGGGTCACGGTGGGACCATACGTTACGATCAATGGCATCGATTCGTTCGCGATGAAAACACATATCATGCAATTTCGATCGAGTGATGTTCGACATATTTGTTATTTTTTCATGTGGAGCTGTTAATGTTAACCTATATGACAGCTAAATAACATTAGGACTCTATATACGAAACAACGTCCTCCTACTCGGCGGCCGATCTATACTAGAGATCAGCCAACTGCGCAAGATATATTATAGGGCACAAATATACGCGCAAACACAGGTTACACTCCCTTTTTCCTTCACTCTCATATTCCGTTGGGACGGATAAACGACACGACTGGAGAGAGATCAGGCAAAGGATCCGACTTTTTAAACCCATTTGATACATGGATCATCTTACTTTACTGGCAATCGGGTGATCAGCCCGTGATGTCCCAACAAATAGCAAACAACAATGAAAACTTGCAAGTCGCCGCAGGATTCGAACCCACATCCTCCGGTGTCCTAAACACACGCCCTTACCACTACGCTACGGAGGCAGTTAGTATTTATTATTATATAAACACTGTTATCAAAAGCGAAGATATATATAATATGTCTATAAATGAAACCCTTTAATTTCTTTTTCGAACTTTAGTTTTAAACTGTTAGAAACTGACCTCAGGGATTTTTTATACATTTTTCATTTGCACAATCAAAACAATCATAACGGTAGAATAATCGCGTGGGAGATTTAAGAATATAAATAAAATTCATCTTACTTCAAAGACACCTACGCAAATAGCTATATTATACAACTAACTATGTCAATAAGATTACATGATACAACCGTCTAATTGGACAGGACAGGTTTGGAAAAGTCAAGGTCCACCTTCGGCTATTTAACATATTAATTAGTGACTCATGATGTTAATAGTGGAATTTAATTTTCTATTAATCGGAATCATGAGAACTTAAATTGTAGTAAAACTAAACAAAACTACAAGTAAAGTATTCAAATGTTAACACACAATTTAATAATCACACACACACAGCTAAAAACTTAACTTGGATTCAGTAATAAGTATCAGTATCAATTTATCTCTAGGAGTCATATTTTTTTATTCGTTAATAACAAATAAAAAAACACAAAAATGAACAGACTTTCGGACAAATAATAACAATAGTTCTATTAACATTGTTATTACTTGTCCAAGACACTATAGCAATTATTTCTTTAATTATATCGAAATAAATAAGGAAAAGTGTCCTCTTTCGGTATCAAATATCAACTGGCGACGTTTTTTTGAACGCTTAAAGGAAAAAAAAATATGAAAATGACAAACGGCCCGGGGCTTCCGAGAGTATTTCACTGTCAGTCCGTTGTCTACGAGAAATAAAGCCCGGGAAAAATTCGCCGTGCATAATCTGTGGCGTTATTAAATATGGGCGGGAATGGTGGAAACACGTAATTGGGCGTTGGTCGAATTATGTCAACGCATTAATCTCGCGATAACTCGGCGTTGAAAAATAAAAATGCTATCAGATAAAATGACTGCCTCCGTAGCCAGTGGTTTGGACGTGTGCTTTAGAAACCGGAGGTCGTGGGTTCGAATCCTGCGGGACGCAACAAAAAAATTTCATTGTTGTTTCCTAGTTGGTTGAAGGCAATTTGGGCCGATCACCCAATTGTCTGAAAATAAGATGATCCATGCGTCGGATGGGCATGTAAAAGTTGGTCCACCCACCAACCCGCATTGGACCAGCGTGGTGGGATACGGTCCAAACCCCCTAATGGATAGGGTGTATTAGGGAGGCCTATATCCAGCAGTGGACTAACAAAGGCTGATAATGTTATGTGTATCGGATAAAATATAATGCTATCAACGTCTGTGCTGCTATGTGATTGCGTAAACATTAAATCAAATTGTCTATCAGAAATTTGAAGAAATGTACTTAATTTTTTTTTACTTTTGAAATAGTTTTCTCTGTTACAGTTTTGGTTGGAACTAGATTATACTATGTTAAACTGCTAAAAGTATTTAAGCTATCATGAAGAATAAAATGAATTGCGGTGTTGTCGATATTGCCAAGGTTTAAAGTTAATCTAATGCGAAAAGAACGTTCATATTTGTTAACTACTAGTTAGTAATATGTAAGAGAGATAATTTTATAATTCGATTTCCCATTTTTTATCGAAAACTACTTTACCAGACGTATACAAACTTCAACAGATAATTTCATATAATAAACAAAGACAATATTAAGCTAACGGGTTTAGCTTTCGTCTCACACAGGGTGCATTCCTTTTAATTCCGTGCAGGTATAGAGCACTTTCTTGCAATGCCACATGCATCACAAGTGACAGGGCAAGTACGAACAGAGAAGGCACCACGCGGCGCTATTTAAAAAAAATAGATGTCACGTCGACGTGACTAGGGTTACTTGGATTATTTATTGCTATTTGTGTGCATTTGTGTACATTATGTGTACAAGAATTTCAGTTGTAAACAATATTCACTTTTCAGTTAACTTAGTCTCTACCTCCTATATATTTGCCAACTTTACCATTTGACTCATGCTTTTGCAATCCACATGCAATAAACTTTAATATTTTTTTTTTACATTTTTTTTTCTCTTTTTACGCTCAAAATTAAGTGATTCCTTTGTTTGTGAACTACGTCAAAAGGGAAATACAATTCAACTATAAAAAACTCCATAGACAAACACCACGACAGAACTACAAGTACCAACATAATCTTATCTAGCGCAAACACTTTCGATCGATAAGATAGCGCAGTTCATAAAGTAACCCATTTTGAAATTGGAACTCCACAATGTTGGCAATAGCCGACCGTAACAAAAAGGAGGTTAAGACGCGACGAGGTTATCGAACTTGACCGTGCACTTGAGACCGGTCCTATTGATTGATAACTCGCATAATGCACTCACAGATTGAATGAAGGCTGTTGCTGCGACGGAGTGATGGAACGTCTTGTGTTCCTCTGAACTTTTTCTTAAGCATACAATGTACATTATTTCCATCAGGTAGGCATGCCTTACGTAACGTTCAATCCGAATTTGAATTTGGAAGACTTATTTTTTTATGACTATGCCTATGACTGCATCAGCCATAATTTAGTAATATGATCATATGTAGTAGACTTATTAAGGTTTTCATTTTTATGTGCAATATGTTTACAAAATCATACTCTTTATTGCTTATTGCCTAAGTTTTAGAGTCATAAGCAAAGTGCAGATGCGATTTTACTGAATCATTATAGAAGTGGTACGTTAATTTGTTCTAGAACAGTCTTCCACAGTCTGGTTCATTGTTCGAATCGTGTCCTCCTAAATGTGAAAGTTACGAACGTAGGCGTAGATGAAGATACCATTATCTGAAACGTCTTGAAACTGTTACGAAACAACAATAGTGGACCGGCAACGATAAATCATTTACGCTATGAACTGACAGTTTTTTAAACACTATTATAATTTATAGAACAAATCATTAATGAGCAAATGTAAAACACACGATGCCTAAACAAAAAAAAAGGTCTTATTTACAATCAAAGAAACATTATACATATTGCAGAGTCATGGCGTCATACTAATAGTCTTTTTATTGGTGGCTCATAGCCAAGCTGTCAATCACTAAACGACGAGTCACTATTAGGAATGCCTATATAACGCCAAGACTTCGCAGTGGGTCAAATGGTTTGTACATCATTTTTATCTTATTCTGCTAGAAGTAAAATGTACGAAAACCGCTGCAATATTCTGCCAAAACTTTATATTGCCAAAGATCCCAAAAAGGAATCAAGTACGATCTGTGTCAAAAAAAAACTTTAAAAGTTTATATTCTTTTCTTCTTTATTTAGGCTTTACTTCTGCAGTGCAATGTTGTGCTTCAACCTATCTATATATACATAAAAGAGATTCCCACCTATAAATTGAGGCATCACGATATCTCTGGAACCATAAGGCGTAGCGACTTGAAATTTGATTATGAATATTCCTTTCGCCGAGTAGAGGTTAGCTAAGAACGGATTTTACGAAAATCCACCCACAAGGGGCGTTGGGGGCTGTAGTTAAAAATATATAAGACAATAACTCACTTCATTTAAAAACAACGCGTTCAACAAAACATTTCCTCGAATTAATAATACTAGTACATTTTCCGGTAATCTTACGAAACGTAACTTCGATCGAGTTACGAATGAGACGCGGTGTCGCGTGTCGGTCAGCGTTATAAAGCGCTGACTGATGTTTGCTTTCGCTGTGCATTCGAGATGGTAACAGTACACCCACGGCGGCCCGCACGGCCTGTATCCCACGCGCACGGCGCAGCGCTTTATTTATAGTTATCAAAACATAATAGACGCTTTATTAACGTCTGCACTTGTACTGTGTGAAATTTAAACTATACTATATGAGATCTATCACCATAAGACATGTGTGAGGTCGAAAGGTATCTAAAAATGTTGGTACATTTGAGGAGTGCGACTTGTCATCGATGTATGTAACAAAGTTTCACATTTTTCAAAATTATTAAATTTTATTCATGTTTTTTTATGTAATCTTGCGTTGGTTTACTTTAAATAATTTTATTGTGGTTATTCAAGTCAAGATATCGTTTGATGTGTTAATAAAATTAAATAATTGAATATTCATGGACTAACAAAAATACTATGGAACACTATGTGTTTTGTCACAAACCAGTAGTCCGTCCACGGTTCTGCCCGGATTATTTTTGTTGGATAACTTTTCTAGTAGTAAAGGATTATTTTAAATAGCAGTTGTTAGTTTTAGATGTTTCGCAGCCTTTTTAAAACAAAAAACAAGAAATTCCTCTTCATAATATAAGGATAGATTCGTTTATAAAGATTCCAGGTCTTATTTGGCTGGGATTTTTAAAGTCTATCACAATGTCTATCTGATATAGTACAGTGATGCAAATATTCTAAAATAGCAATAATCTTTATTAAAAAGAACACTAAAGTAAACTCATCGTCGATATTAGTCTTACCATTTCCATCACTACACCCAAAACCAAAGTTTTGTTGCGTGCCGAGTTCAATTCTGAAACTGGTCTTTTATTTATATGAGACAAAAGTAACTGCCTCCGTAGCCTAGTGGTATAGGCGTGTACTTTAGAAACTGGAGGTCGTGGGTTCGAATCCTGCGGGGACTCAACAAATTTTCATTGTTGTTTCCTAGTTGGTTAGGGCAATTTGGGCCGATCACCCAATTGTCTGATAAGTAAGATGATCCATGCGTCGGATGGGCATGTAAAAAGTCGGTCCACCCACCAACCCGCATTGGACCAGCGTGGTGGGGTACGGTCCAAAACCCCCTAATGGATAGGGGTGTCTTAGGGGAGGCCTATGTCCAGCAGTGGACTATCACAGGCTGATGATGATGATGATGATGATGATGATGATGATGATGAGACAAAAGTATGCCGGTGTTTACTTCCTTCTTATTGATGTCAATGAAACTATTGCATTTTTGTATATCACTGTATTTTTACTCGTTATTTGATGACCAAAGTTATAAATTACAAAATAATAATAAAAAACGGCGATCAAGTTGCAGCTCGTACGATCCACATCCGCATACAATTATCGGGTAATTAGAGTGAAAGTTTACGTTTAATTTTGAATAAGTTTTAAATTACGTGCCGGCATATTGAGATGTGATTTTATGATGATGGTATAAAAATATGAAAGCATCGACTTTAGACTTAAATATGCGGAATATAAGGATAATCCTGATACGACTGGATCTATAATAAAATTCGAAATAAAATTGTAAGCTTGACGTTTATCGCCTTTTTAACGTAACTGTTAGTGCCTTACTAAATTAATATGTATTTAAGTAGGTTTAGACATCATACATAACAGTCTTAGATAGTCCACAGCTGGTCATAGGACCGTATCCCACCACGCTGGTCCAATTCGGGTTGGTGGGTGAACTGACTTTTTACATGCCCATCCGACGCATGGATATTCTTACTTTTTAGACAATTGGATGATTAGCCCAAATTGCCCTAGCCAACAAGGAAACAACAATGAAAATTTGTTGACTCCCCGCAGGAATCGAACCCACGACCTCCGGTTTCTAAAGGAAACGTCCTTACCACTACACTACGGAGGCAGTTTGGCTCGGACTACAAATAAATAACTTTTTTAAATTCTTTTTGAGTTTAGGTACACTATCACGATCTTAAACCAACGGTGCAAAATGGATCGCCTTTCACAATTTTAATAAGACTGCGATACAAAGTAATGATAACAAATGAACGTTCTGCCGCTTACTGCGAGTTAATAAACTAGGATGAAGTATCTTTTACAGATAAGTACTTACTGTAAGCTGTTATTTTTGATAATTCGATTAGTTTATAAACAAGAAAAAAGGAATAACGAATAAAATAGTTTGCTACCGTCCAGATAGCCGTGCTTAGTAATTATAATAACTACCAATAAGTAAGAGGAATGTTAGGAAAATATCACAAAAATATATATAGATAAATATTTCAGCCTATACTACATTATTATAGCCTAAACTAGTCTTTTTAGTAGCCTAATGATGTTCAATTCCAAGATAAACGTATCAAAGACCTATCTTACTGAACAAGTCTTAATGATTTAATTTTAATATATTACGATAATATCCCTTACTATAACGTGTTGTCAAAGTATTGACATGATACAGGGTAGCTCGTTAATATTTGGACTTGCGCCCGTCATACCCACTCCGTCACTCCCACGTACCCACTGTACGTGATCAAACCTATTTACATCACAATACGTCGGCTTTGCTCAGCGCCGCCATTTCGCCGCGATGTACGCACTGAAAATATTTTTAAATCTATCGCCGTTCTAAATTCAACCTTATTCCTTATGAATTAAAGCACAAGATGACGGATACATCCGCTGATAACGTAAACAGCTAAATCTTACTGCGAAAATTGTATTAGCATAATGTAGAAAGAATAGAACATTGTGTTTTCAAGTCGAGTTCCTGTTTGCTTGTTGTATAGTACGTTTGCTGTCGAACGCAACATTTAGACGTCAATCAGGTGTAGGATATTTTGTTTAATCTTAGTAACATTCAAGATAATTATTTGTGGTACACACAGCTTTACTCATATAAACAACTATAGTTTAGCCAATTTAGTCTCGAGAAAAAGGTAAACAATTCTAAATCGAAAGGTAACGGCGCCAGGAGAAAACGCGTATTTATTGGTAAACGGCTGTCATTTTAGATCCCCTCGTGATGTTTAACCCACAAGAAAGCCCGAGTTTTTTCGCCGATTGTGATTGACATTAGACTTTCTTACTGCTTCCGTAGCCCAGTGGTATGGGCGTGTGCTTTAGAAACCGGAAGTCATGGGTTCGAATCCTGCGGGGATTCAACAAATTTTCATTGTTGTTTCCGAGATGGTTAGGGCAATTTGGCCGATTACCCAATTGTCTGAAAAGTAAGATGATCGGATGCTCGGAGGCTCGATGCATCGGATGGGCATGTAAAAGTCTTAGATTTTCTTAACATAAATTCTACCTCTAAATTGCCAAATTTACAAACAAAATAATGTTGAGCGTGAGTAGAACATAGTGGTGTTAACAATATATAAATATAAATATATAATTGACCATATAAATACAATGTAAATAGTGAATAACGTTAGACCGATACAGAGTCGTGAACGGCGCCGGATCGTGACTGAAAAATTGGACCATGACAGTCCCGGGTTCAATTAATTCGTCCACGACATTGCCACGGGACGATTTAGTGCATCCATTACGGTTATTGCTCTCGGTTCCGTGATAAAGACGATTAGCCGCCGTCGCGTCGAGTAAGTTGTTCTGCGGCACCCACTTCTTGCTATTGTGCGAAAACAAGTTATTCGCCCCGCGCGGTATCAATTTCTCGAATGCGTCGTTATGGCCGGCCGAAAGCTACTACGCTTCGGCGGTTGTTATTTTTGCGTTTTGACTTTTTTGTAGCAACTATCGCATGAAGTTCTGATTAAATCAGATATTTACAATTACGTAAGATGACAATTTTAATCTAGAAAACAGAACCTAACAACTTTATTCATTCTTGAACATAAGTACTAGATTTTTTTAGATAATATAATATTGTAAAGTAATGAATAATAAGTAAAATCCACTATTTAAACCCAAACTAATTAAAGCTTGTACCGTGATAACTGAATGATTAGTAAATTTGTGTAGACTTAATTTACTAAAGAATGTTAGCACAATTATTACTTAAGAATTAGCATATAAGTAGCGACATAAAACTTGTAGGAACAGAGTCGTCGGCTTTTCTGTCAGTTTCATTTATTTTTCATTATGATGGCAAGCGCAATTTCATTTGCGACCAAGAGGTCCTCCATTAAAGCTATGGGGGCCACATTTCATTTCGGGGACGCCATAGCAGCGTAAGATCGTAAAAGATGTTTAAGCAGTTTATCCGTAATTTTGAAATTTAATATATTTTACGGCAAGCACCTGGAACATTGCCTCTGATACTATTATGCTTAAATATTCCTAATAGACTTTGCCAAACAAATTGAAACAACAGTAAGATGCTTCGAATGGTTATGAATAGGGTGCAAAGTTTCAGAAAAGCCGTGGGTATATAAATTAGTTATAGTTAATTATCAACTAATTCTATTAAATATTATAAAAAAATTTAACATAATGATTCTTTTGACAAGATGGTTTAAAAGAAACATAAGCGCTTTCTCCTCCTATATGACAATAAAATCAAATCAAAACTCGTATCTTTTATATTAACATTATTAGAATCTGTGATTAAACTCTTTAATATTGGTGAAAGTACAAGGATCTGTTCACTGGGAGATGTTGTGCAGTCTTAAAGCTTACGGCCTTTAGATACTACAACGACGGGCACGCTCGTGAGTTTTATCTACAAAGTAAACTACAGATAAAACGCTTGAAAGCCCAAGGTATACATTCAATAATAGCGCAATAACAAGACAGCTGCTTGGCAGGCAGGTGTTCAGCGACAAAGGCCGATGCCGGGGCAGCCGGTTCAATTCCCGCACGTAACCCGGAGTTATGAATACCATCTATATTTATTATAATAATATCAAATCGAGAATGCAAAGTTCACTAAGGATTCAAAACAGAAATTAAATTATATGTTTTTTATATTAAGGAAGCTGATTCTTTCAAATAACTCTTGCATGAGCGTTAGATTATATTTTGTATCTTATCGTTAAATATCTTTAAATCCATACAACATAAATGTTTTTATTATATTGCAGATTGTAAGAACAACTTAATCAATTCAATATCTCCAAGAAGACGGAAGTAATTTTAGGAAGATTTCCATTAGGTAAATGTTATAACGACCACCGACATTAATTATTGGTGATCGACTCGATGTAACATTATGAACAATTGACGAAATTGCAAAAATAATATGGCTACACCAATTTCCTTTTTCCTGCTACGTAATGTTAATAATCTTTGCAAATACAATTATAACTATACAATATTATTTTATACATTCACAGTTCGCGTACAATCAATTACTCGTTTCCGTTTCACTATAATGATTGCGATAATGTCGGCCTGTGAGAACTAGGTCTTATTGCTACTGCTTGGTATTATTAGAGACCGCCGTCTCGGTCCACGGTGTCCACGTCGTAAACCTATCGGCTGTCGATATACCATATCAATTATCCGTTGTCACCATCAATCTAGCTGGAACGGGACTGCGAGATAACACCTCACTTTTATAACGTCTCGTTTGTTTTCAAATGTGTACAGTGTATACAATTCGTGTTGATTATATGGAATGTGTATGTTGTTTACTTTTGTTATATTATATAATTGTAATGAAGAAAAGAAATTCATATTTTTTTGGTTTAGATCTCTATTTAATAACAATATTAAAACAGTCTGAAAATTCGTCTTTACACTGTTAGTATAACACAATTTGTCTGCGTTTTATGGTAAGTCTAATAAAATATTAAATCAAGGCTCTACTTCGAGGGATCTAAAGCTATTTAATTTTGAAACTTAAAGCTACTTTAATGGTACAAAATTAAGAGCAATAATTAATCGTTCGTTGGTCTTTATGTGGTTTATCGATGAATAATTATTTCATGACTTTATTGTTAAGCCAAGTTGAATATACATATATAAGCAGATAGTTTTAATTTTAAATGATTTTTACGGCTCGCGTGTTGTCCACGGAAATAAAAATTCTCAGTCACCATATTAATCTCGCATGCTGTTTGATTTACGATAACAAATCGACGCATCGTCGCATCGGCGCGTTCCACAAATGTTTGATTTACACGTGTTCACGTCGAATCTTGTATAGAAAGTAAGTACATTCGCGATTTTGGGTCGTAATACTGGATAATTTCTCTTTCCGTTTCGATAATTTACCGTTCGATAAGATAATTTATCGATATATCTTAAGCAGTTATTATTTCGACGCACACGAGAAGAACTACTGTTGTGTTTTATTTGTAATTACACGTTTTATGGATATGTTATCAGTCATCATAATAAACGAAAAAAAAGTGTATTATTCCGTACCAGGTACTAAGATGTTGTTGCTTCTTCGTGAGAACGTTAATCTATTTTAGCTAAATAATGCATGTCGTAGAAATGCAACACTTAAAAATTGAACTAGTTTGTAGATTTGGTATATAATACTATGTTTAAAACACCTTTTTACTCAGACTAGGACGCTGCACGAAAGATGACAAAAAATATTATCGTGAAATGTAATGTAACTAAACATATTATACTATAAAATGCTTTTTAAAAGAGAAGTCAATCGTAATATCGTCACTGCTGCACGGTGACGCTAATACAATTTATTTACTCTTTACTAAATCGAAACAGTTTTATTTCATAACACGTACATAATTACTTAATAGACAATATTACCATACAGCGTCGGATAATAATTTCTCACATGCACGTGTCTGTCGCTCTCGGTTCATTGGGCGACGCCTTGCTGCAGGTGGGCGTATAACGGTCCCCACATACCGGCATCAGTATACTATAATGAACGTAGCCTAACCTAAATATAACCAAGTAGTATACAATAGCTGTAGAAGTAACATGCTAAGTCAAAAAGAGTTTATATAAATCATCGAAATAAAGTTTTAAGCAACGTTCGCACGTTAAAGATAACCTTTGGAATAATTAAACTTTGTAATTACTGTGTTTATCTGCAGGAATTGTCGTTATTATATTGACACATTTTTAAGTTATCACATTAAAATATTAACGTTTAAGTAATTTACGCTTTAAATGTAACTTCATATTCGACACATCGTCAATTACACTAAAGCCAATAAAACTATGGAATTAATTAGAACATAGTGACACGCGACGAAGTGGCGTTATAAATACCTATAGCCTTATTATTAGATGATTGTTTCCCGGTACAGTGATTTCGATTTAGGTGTTAATTCGTCAATAATAACTCGTAATATACTCGGTGCTCTTCTATTTAGCTAAGATTTACATTTAAATGACCCTCAGCCTGTGTTAGTCCACAGCTGGACATAGGCTGCACGCCTTCTCCATTAGGCGGCTTATGGATTGTCTTTTTACATGCCCATCCGGCGCATGGATCATCTGACTTTTCAGACAATTGGATGAACCAAATTGTCCTAAACAAACAAGAAAACAACGATAACATAAAGTTGATTCCGCGTGAAATTCGAATCCAAGGTCCGATACCGCTAGCCCACGGAGGCGGTCCCAGATCTCGGAGGCAGTCATTATTTTGTCAATAGTTTTAAATGCAACGAATTAAAGTAACGAATTCGTAGTCAAAAGTACAATTACATTGCATACACGTATTCTTTTCATTCGATTCAAGTATATCCCCTTAATTCACCTCAAGACCCCTGCGGTAATATTTTTTACGAGGCAGCTGCTAATCCAACAATTGCAACTCGGAACTATGAACTGTTGCTATGTTAGAAATAGAAAAAGTTACAAAATGTATGAAAATAGCACAATTTGTTACGTTTTTTATTAAGTATACCGTAGTAAACGTGAAAAAAATTGACAATATATTTTACTATAAATATATTTCACACTGCTTGTTACTAAACGGAGTTTTTTCAATTTAATTTCCCGCCATTTTCGTATCCGTGCGCGCCCATTTTAACGGTCGCTTGCTAATAGAGGGCTTAAAACGCACTGAATATTTAATAACATTTGTGGGACAAAATTCGTATCAAATTTAATATGTTTGCATAAGGCATATAGGTATAGCTTAACGTTTTCCGTGCATTAAAAAAAACTGCGAAGAGCAAAAGCAAGGAACACTGTCGAAGTTTAAAGGTAACTGAAGTCAATGCAGTTTCTTAGTAAATAATGCAAAATATCAATAAGCAATAGTAACTTTGTATTAGTAGAACATCGCCCGACGACTATCGCTATAGATGTACGTCGTTCTTACTATGTTATAGCGCTATTTTATTACTGTTATTTACTTTACATTCATATCCTATTAGGGTTAAGAGAAAGCAACATCCGAATATGTGGTATTTCACGCTATACGCATAACTAGCTGGAGATCACATATTGCACCATTTATGTGCTTATAAATGATATGCACAGATAATGTATTGATCGTACCGGTACATCGCCTGCACCGAATAATAACAGGATCATGCAAGCTTTTAGACACGTAACTCGACAATGGGGCGGCTCACCCTTCACCGGGGACTCGTTTTACGGCTTTTAATAATTTCGTGAGCCGCACTGATTGTTAGAAAGCAGCTGCTCTGTTGAGAGAGATTACCATGGGGGTTTTAAGGTGGGTATACGAGATAAGATTTAAATCCGGATAGCTCGGCGTGATACGTTTGATATGGTAACCGATATTGTGCGTACCAAATTGTGTATGGATGAGGTTACGCGTATTAGGGTAAGGTAGTTACGGCTTTCCCATAAGAAATAATATGAGGTACCACAAGACCGTTAGGCGGTTTTAGACATCGAACTTTACGTCTCGTTTGCACAAGGTGTCCTTATAAGCGGACATAGTAGTCTTTAACACTACTTCTTTGCAACAGAATTTGGTACCGAAGTGGTAGTTCCATAGGCTTCCGTAGATAGGGGACCTATTATCTGGAGATTTTAGTGGTTTATAAAAAACAAATTTAAAATGTAATTATTTACGAATTTGTAATATAACACGATAAAAAGCTTCTGATTTACTGATTAAAAATTTTACTTTTAGTGTTCTTATAAAACAGTTGTAACACATAAGTGTTATATAAACATTGACACATGCGTCGGATGGGCATGTAAAAAGTCGGTCCACCCATCAACCCGCATTGGACCAGCGTGGTGCAATGAACCCTATTGCACACAACACAGGGGTTTATTAGGGGAGGCCTATGTCCAGCAGTGGACTATCACAGGCTGATGATGAATGAATGAATGAATGATGAAACATTGATAAGTTGTAAAGGATATGTTGTTAAAATTTACGTAAGAATTTGTTGCAATCACTCATATGTTTTTTTTATTTGATATTAATTTAGTCTTCATAACTGTTACGACGTTTTTGTTGTCGTTTATTATGTCAACGAATCGATTACGGAATTGACGGCTGAAGACGATTGAAGACGACTTTCATAGCTAAGTGTAGCTTACTTTTAGGGTCCGTAAGTACGTACATTCAAATAATTAAATAAAACGCTTCATTTATCATTACTCGAGCTAGAATAAAAATAACACCGTGGAATGTTTATAAATAAGAAGTAATACCGAAATGTATTTGCGCCAAAGCGTTTCAATTTAAACGTCGCCATAGATGATCGAAAAGCTAATTTTCAACCAATTGATTTGTATTTAATTTTCACTTTACTCGAGTTAAATGAAGTCTGAAATCTTATCGTGTTCCTATTGGTTCGATAACGCGTAGTAAATGACGTTTTGATGCATTTTGCCAATACAAAAGCGATACGTTTGGCGTCATTAGTTAGCTTCGTTTACAAAGTTTAAAATTAGACATAGCTTAGGACCTCTTAATCTACTTTATTTTGCTATTTGTACAGAAAACTAAAAAATAAACATTTTGTGGTGGTGAAAAAGAGCAAGCCGCGTTGCAAATCACTAAATAATGCGAGGGTTAATCTCGTGTTTAATGTAGCCAATATTATACAAATGAATTGTCACTCGCAGCCTCCGTTCGGGCGGGTAAATTTTCTTTCAGCATTAAGATTCATGGGAAATTAATGTCAAGTGGATAAAGATAATTTCCACAAGGATTAAATAAATGAAATAACAAAAAGCGTTGTAAATAGGATCATTCCGCAACCAAAATTTGATTTATTTTCTTTTACGGTTCCGTTAATTAGCCTTTTAGTTAAGAGTTTACGGTTAATTAACAGTATTATAGCATTAATGAACTAGGAAAGGGCTCTTAATTAGAATTTTTAAAAGCGATAACTAACAAAATATAAATACCCACAATACAGATCACTTATGTTTGGGATCAAGATGTAGTTGATATTAAATGAATTGCGTAGTACTTACTTAAAATATGTCACAATAAAGTATACTATATTAATTATCTCTGGACCGAAAAAAAATATATTAACTAAAATACTTCAATACTTATTTGTTTACTTCAGTTTATTATTTTTTAGAATTAAAGCAATAACTATTAACTCAATAAAACATTTACATACCACATCTGAATTTATAAATTTCGAAAACCGTAAGGCCGCATGATCAACTTTCACTACACGCACATTAAAAAAAAAATGTTTTTTTTTAATTTTTGACAGATCGCCTGTCTGTCGGTCAGTCGGTTCGCATTCGAACGAGCTCCAGTATCCATAAACGGTCAATACGCGTTCCGGCATAAATCCACCGAAAGCGGCGGCGCGGGTTCGTTCACCGCGAACGTCGGTATAAATCACTGCGTCGTGGAATCGGTGACGCGATGCACTACGACAATGGTCCGTAGTGTAATTTTTTATTTTAAAAATTCATATTTTGTGTATCTGTGTACGTGTTTGTTGTTTGTCTGTCTGTCCGTTTGACTGTTTGTTCTGGTTTATCGCTAGAATGGCTGATCTGATTTTGACGGAACTTTTACTGGAAGATGCTGATGTAACTAGAAGTCAGGCTTTTTTGTTAAAAAACACTAATAAAAATAAAATAAAATAAATAATATAATTGAATCTGTCTTTTTCTATTCGTTGTAGGTATTAAATGTAGTTCATTATTTTTGAAATACTATTTCTGTTAACGTAATAAACTGTCAATTAAGAGTGTTTACGTTATTTAATTTTAAGTTTACCCTTTAAATAATGCTGATTAAATATATTAGTAAAACTAAAATTGCAAAAGATACTTTCTTTCACTTAATTTTTCGAACTGTAGACTGATTTTAATGCTACATAATGGTCCATTCGATCACAAATCAAATTTTATATTGCTCGCAACGTAGGTACAGATCACGGCGTAAAAATTTTTCTAACTTGTGTATGGAATTGCATTGCAAAATGTCAATTGGCTTCATACAAAATACGTGCGATAAAATGCATTCAACAACACTAAAAACTGCAAGCACATAATTTTGATGTAGTTTTTTATACTGGTCTTTTTCAATTATAACTCTCGTGTTTCACCCAACCTTGACATTGGCTAAATCACCAAGTTACTCTTCACAAAGCCAGTACCTAAAAGAATAATAAGATAATATAATTTTGATAACGTGCAGCGTGTAACGTGAAATCTGTTGCGCATTTTTAAGGTCGACGTTCAAAAAGGCCGAAACGAAACGCACGACACGACACAAATTTGGACTGAAGCGGCTAATTTACGATTTACGTTTTTCACGCAGCGTATTCTGAGATATATTTTTTTTAATTTTCACGACATCTTAAGGACAGCGATGTAATTGCAAGTGACAGTATTACGAATAACATGGATGGATAATTGGTCTAGATATAATGTTTTTAATTATAATTTATTTTTCGACGTCATAAAACAGACAGTAATTTTAATTTAGTACATAAAGAGTTGCAAATGAGTGTGCCATAGTTTTTTTTTTTAATGTGTATATGGCAGTTATGTCAATGATTTCTATTACTTCTTTTTTCGACACCACAAAACGGCCAGTTATTTTAATTCAGTTCGTAAACAGTTTCAAATGAGCGGTCGAAAAGACTTTAAAAAACCAGTTTGAATTTACGTATAATATTTTATCTTTTAACAGTTTAAAAGCATTGTTTTCTTAGGGCAATATCTAGCTATTTGTAGCTCACTTACGGTATTTTTCATTTTAACTTTATCACCACCAGGTGCGTTAAGTGCTGAGACGAAATTAGTATTGTTTTACTTGCGTCGGAGGGGTTTGTTTTTTAAAGGACCGCATATGGCAACTTATAATAACTTGCCTTGTAGATTACCTTTGAAAGCTCTTATAGTTATACATGTGCACTTTGAAATATTAGGTGTTAAGCTGATCATTAAGGAATTCGGTAAATTATGTTTAAATATAACGAGCTTTGAAATGTATAACAAGGGACTTATCTGAAGAATTATATATATGTTCCTGGTATGACAAATTAATTTTTTTACTGGTACCTACATGTCTGCCAGTTTCATTACTATTTTGCAACAGAACTTTTGCAAAACCCTGGTGATTAATTTCTTTTTTTTTTAATTACAATTTCAGTTAGTTGTAATTAAAATATACTATTAAAGTTAAAAATATAACTGAATAGTAAACTTGGGAAAACGAAAAGAGTAGTTTCTAATTGGGAATAATATTTTCATGCATTCGCGCAAATCAAAATCACAATATAATGCGAATAGAAACGTAATTTATGTTATTGCATTAAGAAGTGAATTGATACAAAGATATTCAGCTCACTTATGAGTAATAATGACACAATGAAGCTTGCAAGATGCTCGATAAGACCGGCCGCTGGTATGTACAAAATCCTTAAATAGTGTTCGCTTTATCATCATCATACTCCGCCTTTGTTAATTTACTGCTGGACATAGGCCTCCCGAAAGACACAGGGGTTTTTGGACCGTATCCCTCCACGCTGGTCCAATAAGGGTTGGTCGTTTACAATTTAAAAATCGAACTGAATTAATCATCGTTTACTTTTAAAAAAGGGCAAAAGGCATCCCGTGATACAGCCCCGTAAAATTATAAGTTCAGTCGCGTGCCCACCGTTGCGCCGACACAAGCGGTAAATAGATCCGATAGTAGGATTGTATAGAATAATGGAATGCCCGTTTGTTGCATCTATTACACGAAAATGATTTCTATCGATCACGAACCGAGTCGAGTCATGCTACGTAATGAAGTTAATAGAAAATTCTCAATTCAATTGTTTCGCATTCAACAAGCGGTGCGGCGGAATTGAATTGCATGTACGTCTGTAGCCGTGAAGGAGATCGATGTTCTTTTGCGTCTACGATTTAATTATAAGATAATAATTGGCTACAAAATGTATCACAGTCGTGGACATCTTGCGGCCGTGGAAAATGATGTTGAAAATCAAATTATTTTTTTAATTAATCAATCTAGTTTTGATAAAGATGTTCGAAGTGATCGTAATTTTCGTAATTACTGAGAATTTTACTGTCGAGTAACTGGTTATAATGTTAATAATCTTAAAAGGCTTATTAAATAAGGGTAAACATGTGCGAAATAGGAGATTTTGATTAATAATATCAATACCTAAGCCTAATAAGACATGAAATTTATGTAGACTAAATCTTAAGTCATTCTAGAATAACGCCAAATTGTCGACCACTCTTATTGATTAAAAAATGATGATAATATGAAGGCGGGCAAACAATGGGGCGAGCTAATATTGCCACCATTAGTGTTTGATATTAGTGCTTTGTTGATACCTAAGTACGCATAGAAGATTCAATAATCATAGGATATCAATATAAAGAATTCCGTAATCGATACCATTTAAAAACCGTAACTTCAATATCCGTGCATAAAAGTAGCACTTTTAGATTAACTCCGCAGAACTCTGCAGTAATACGTTATCAGCCGTCAAACTGGACGTTTCGTATCAAAGACTCGAGGTATTGAAATATTGATGAGAAAGC